>OX442340.1:10027500-11392500 GCA_949358125.1 Idaea dimidiata | reverse complement strand
GCAAGTCCCCATCTCGAGCAGCGAATTTAAGAATATGAATATTTCCCTGTCTACTATTTTTCGACTACGGCTCGATTGAGACGCCATCTACAGGATCACATTCCAGTGATTTGCCTTTAAAATATTTCTAGTAAATATGCCTTGAGCAATAAAAACAAATTTACGAAATATTTTTATTCTTTCAAATATAACTTATTTTTTAGAAACGTCAAGTGTTATAAAACAAAGTTAGTTAGGGTAACTAAGTTATTCCATCACTCATACATACATACAAACTTTCGGGTTCATAATAATAGGGGTTAAAGTATGAAATTGCCGTTTTATTGCAATAGGTTCTTTGAATTGACATAGAATCTTCATGGTTTGAGGTTTTCGAATGAAACTTTTTTCAAATGGTTTCTGTGATGTTCTTTTTTTAAAAAAATGTGAAACATTTGAATATTGACTTTCAATTGTTTTTGTTATTCAATTTAGACAAGAAAGATGGATACTGCGAAAATTCGAGTGATTTTTGAATACGAGTTCCGACGCGGAACTAACGCGGCAGAAACAGCCCGCAATATCAATGCTGCGTTTGGAGAGGGGTCTACTAATGAACGCACCGTGCGATTTTGGTTTAAACGCTTTCGTGATGGAAATTTCGACTTAAAGAACGAGCCACGAGGAAGACCGCCCAAACAGGTGAATAACGATGAATTAAGAGAGATAGTGGAAGCCGATCCTAGTCAAACTACCCAGGAATTAGCGGCATGGTTTAAACTTTACCTTACCCACTTTATTGACTCACTTGCGTCAAATCAATAAAATAAAAAAATACGAAAAATGGGTGCCTCATGATTTGACTGATCTGCAGAAAGAAACGCGTGTTGAAACTTGTGTTGCCTTGTTGAACCGGTACAGAAATGAAGGAATATTGGATCGAATTGTAACATGTGATGAAAAGTGGATTCTTTATGATAACCGGAAAAGAAAAATGCAATGGCTGACCCCAGGTCAAATGCCACAACAGTGTCCTAAAGCAAAACTTACCAATAAAAAGGTAATGGTAACTGTTTGGTGGTCTCAGCATGGTGTTATTCACTATAGTTTTCTTCGATCTGGTCAAGCAATTACGGCAGATGTCTATTGTGCCGAACTCCGAACCATGTTGACAAAACTAGCAGTAAAACAGCCCCGACTCATGAATCGATCTTCACCATTATTGCTCCACGACAACGCGAGACCTCACACAGCACGAGAAACCATTTTGACCCTTCAGGAACTGCACTTAGAAACCATTCGTCATCCTCCGTATTCACCAGACCTTGCTCCAACGGACTACCATTTTTTTCGTGATTTGGACAATTATCTACGTGACAAGAAGTTATCTTCCCAGGAGGCAGTACAAAATGCTTTCACACAGTTTGTGCAGTCTAGATCGTCGGAGTTCTATCGCAAAGGCATTAATAACCTTCCCATTAGATGGCAGCAATGTATAGATAATAATGGCAACTATTTTGATTAAATAAATTTGTTAAAAATTTAAAAAATAAACAATTAAGATTTTCAGTACAAATCGGCAATTTCATACTTTAACCCCTAATATTACTAGCTGCGCCCCGCGGTTTCACCCGCGTAAGTCCCGTTCCCGTTTCAGTTCCCGCGGGATTAAAAGTATTTTATGTCCTTCTCCTGGTTCTAAGCTACCTCCCCACCAATTTTCAGGCAAATCGGTTCAGCCGTTCTTGAGTTATAAATGGTGTAACTAACACGACTTTCTTTTATATAATATATAGATTTTTGTAAAAATATTAAGTTTTTATTAATTTTTAAAGTGTTTCTTACACTTAATGTCAAGGGTGCAGTTGCAAATTCTGTTTTGAAAAGCATTTCTTCAAAAACTAGTCTTATTGAAATGATTGGTTCTCTTTTCGCAGAAAATTGTTTGGCCGATTATCACTTGCCAACTATCAAGTCGCAGAATTTTATTTCGCCGAGTAATCATTTGGCCCACTTATCACATAATTACTTTTGAACGGGTCTTATTCGCGTACATTTTAGGAAAATAAAGAAATATTACGCGATTAAGACCCGGTAATAAGTACCTAACTATGTTAACAAATCGTGTGAATTTAAAAAGTTTATTATCACTTAATTTTGTTTTATTTCTCGACTTCCCAGTTGCCAACTGTACGTTTGGTCTGCCTTTCATAATTACACTTTTTAAAAGACTAACTTTAAAGTAGCGAATTTATCAGTTAGAGTAATATTCATTTAATTGTTTTATTACCTATTCATTTTCTAACATAAACCTAACCTATCCTAGTCGGGGTGCTTCGTATAGTTGATTTCTATAATCACGCTTTTCATATTAATTATATTAGGCGCGTGTAAGAATGTTCTAATATAAACCTAACCTGTCCTATTCGGGTGCTCCGCATAGTTCATTTTCATTTTCGAAAACAGTACAGTTACACAAATGAAACGTGATTCTTCTAAAAGCTGTCTCGCCTAGTAAAAGATTTACCAAATGATAAATGCCCCAATCGTGTCATTATCAACAGCTTAACAATAATTCTACCAAATGAAACGTTGTTATACAAAAATTTTACAATCGTTAGTTGTCAAAGTGTAAAATAGGCGAAACGTTGGTTGGCAAGTGATAATCGGCCATACAATTTTTGGCGAAAAGGCAAAATTCTAAATGATTATTAGATATCTGATTACTTTAATGTACGACTGCATTAAAAATGGACTTCAATACACCATAATCTAAACTTAAATCACTTGAAACTTTTACCAAATTCCTCCGCTACGGGCCTCTAATTCTACGAAAGAAAGAAAGAACGAACGAAGAAAAAAAAACTGTCATCTAGAAAGAATATCTGTCATTTCCCTGACAATTTTTAAAGCACCATTATGTCCATTTAAAACTGAGTTAACGATTCGTGTGTTACTGTTTACACAATCTGTGAATAAATGTTAAATTTTACATAGCATGTTTCTATCATACATAACGGAGTGTGTCCGACATTAAATATTTATACTTGTACATAATTCGATGGCTAGTTTCGTCGGCTACAACAACGGTTACAATGCGTAATGTGAGTAGTGCCTTGCTGCCTATGCCATGTACACTTGATATTTAGCTAACATGAAAAATTCCATTGATGTCAATTACAAATGACAGACGATACTATAAAATTGTTATAAGTTTTGTTTATCTATTTATAAAGAAATATAATAGCGACTAGCTCTGGCTGTACCTAATCTGGTGTACGTAAATAAATAGATAGATACATCATTATTATAACAAAGAAAAAAATAAATTAAAATCGAACTTAAGAATTGTATTTACTAAAGTTGTCCCTTTCTTTCACAGCAATGGAAGCAACGGCTCCAGAGAGTATGAGCAATCAGCCCCAAGCGAGATGAGCGGCGGCTACAACGACCTCCGAACTCCGTCTCCACCAGCCGACCGGTTCGAGGACTTGCTCCGGATCCTCAACGACCAGCTCCTGGGCAAAGCAGATGACAACCCCGTCGTCATACCGCCGCATAAAGACCTCAATGTCTTGAGGCCTGAAAACCCCACCGTTGGAGAGATGGAAGACTTAGAATCTAGGTCAGTAGCAGTAAGGATAAGTAATTGTATAGCATTGTGTTGTGTAGTATTTGTATCTGGTCTGGGTGTATTTCTATGTATAATATGTATGTATTTACAAAATAAATATAAATATAAGTAGTATATCCGCTTGTAGTACCACAAGCTTATCAGCTTATCATGGGGCTAGATGGCGCTGTGTGTTCGTCACAGGTTTTTTTTATTATTATTTATTATTTAAATATAAGTAATTTAGATTTTGTAAGATAATCCGCTACCATAATAGTTTGACGTTGCTTTGCCGTTCTTATATCACTAAAAAAATAACGTATATTTTAGATTAAAAATACCCCGACTTCTTTTAAAAACCACAGATACTTAATTGTTTTTTTTTTGTGTAGTTGGTCTTTCATTTTTTTTATTATTATTTGATGTCTTTTAATAAAAAGAACTTGCTGAACTATAACATGGCGACTTCGCGACGACTTATAAGACATCATGGTAGGGCGGAGTAAGTCTTTAGGAGAAAATGAAATGAATTTTTAGCTTTTGAAGTTTGAAAATAAGGTTGATAGGGCAGACTTGACGGTGTTCTTGTTATATGTAGAGATTTAGTCTTTATAGAGATCTTGACAATAGCATGATGATACTTCATTCATTCATTCGGATTCAAACATGCTTTAATTAAAAAAACCGGTATTTACATCTAGTTAAAAAAATATTGTTTTCAAATAAAAATGCGTTTCTTATCCCTAAATTCGTTGTAGCGTGTTTACAGCATGACACAGACATAGTACGCCAAGCAAGCAGGACTATTATTATTTCTCATCGGTTGTGAACCGATTATGGCCATTTGGAAAGTAGCCAGTGTCAAGTATTAATAATTTTGCAAGTTATTTGCAATTTTCAAAACAGTCAAGTCGTCGAAGTAAAGTCAAGTCAAGGAGGAAGTCATTGTAAATGGTGGCTCTTTACAATGGCGGTTCATGCGAGTTTTGGAGACAACGTTAAAGTCCATGTTTTGCACCGATTTTCACTTTCATTACACTTGTACATCTTCACGTAACTTGATTAATATGGCCCCGAAATTATACGATTTACACGCATTTGAACTAGGTTTCACAAAAAATGGAAATTTAGCAATACATATCTTCAACGCGTTCCCGCTGAAACTCTTCAAGCAGAACTAGCGAACTCAAATCGAGCATTTTTGCTTAGGTATGTGGCGTGCGCCCACAGCACTTACTAGGTGGCATTACTGAGCGTTACATCAACATTATTTCCAAGTTCATATACATCGAGGCCTACAGGGTAAATCCACCTGCCTATCAAAATATAAATAAATATGTAAATATTCAATACACTATTAAAGTGGGTATTCATGAAAAAATATTCGTCCACAACAACCCTGTTTCGAACTAAAAAACTGCACTACCGCCATGAATAACCTCTTGATAAACAATTTCATTGCACACTTATCATTTTTTTTTGTTTTAACGACGTCGTTTCGATGAGACTTACTAATTAACAACGAATTTTTATGTTGTTCATAAATTGCGAATAAATAAAGAGAAATTGTCTTTATAGCCGTCAATTATAATATTCGTTAAAGAAACAAGAACCCGTTTAATTGAAGACGTTAAAGATGGTTTCAATATTTGCAGAATTCCTAAAAACTCATTAGGTAATGTAATAAATGTTGTTAAAGTGTAATGCAATGAGGAAAAATAAATAATTTTGAATATTAGCACTCCATAATCTCTGTCAAAAATAAAACAAACCAGTGAAAGAATTAGCCTATGTAGCCTATGTGAAAAAAGTAAAAAGTAGCCTATGTGTTAATCCAGGTCCCCAGCTACCTATATTCCAAGTTTCATTGCAATCGGTTCAGTAGTTTTTGTGTGAAAGAGTAACAACCTCACATACATACATACAAACTTTTGCGTTTATAATATTAGTAAGATACGTGCGGACGCGTACTCGGTTGTGAGGTCATCACATCACACATACTTCACTTGTTCAGTCCGCTCGCGCTCTCAGCACGGTGTTGTCTTACGTTTCATTAGCGGAGCATTGTAAATGACGTTACGTTACGCGAGCTGCGCATGCGCGAACTTCACTCAAGACTCGCCTTAAATCCCTAAAATATTTAATACCCTCGCTACGCTCGGGAGTAAACCTCGAGTCCTTTGTTCCGCTCGCGATTTAAGTCGTCACCCGCGACAGAAGACTGCCTTTCCAACTTGGTTAATAATTTACTAAGTATAAAGTTAATATTTGTGACTTTAAGCATTGTTTCTTACACTTTGATTCGGCCACGCGATGAGTACACCTTATTGTGATAATAAATGAATATCTTCCATGCAATAAAACGATATAATTATGCGAACACGTATGACATGTGTATCAGCTCTGATGTACGCAATACACCCAGCGTATTGGCGCCGCTGTGGGCCCGCACTGGCTTACCTATTTTTTCAATGCAACGCCTGTGCGGAAGAAACACACTTCGTTTTCGCCATACATTAAACCCTTCGATATTTTGGGTCCAACAGCTAAAGGGTTTATATTTTTAACGTTTCCAAGGCGTAAGAAGACGAGAAATTAGTAATAGGGGTTAAAGTATGAAATTGCCGTTTTATTGCAATAGGTTCTTTGAATTGACATAGAATCTTCATGGTTTGAGGTTTTCGAATGAAACTTTTTTCAAATGGTTTCTGTGATGTTCTTTTTTTAAAAAATGTGAAACATTTGAATATCGACTTTCAATTGTTTTTGTTATTCAATTTAGACAAGAAAGATGGATACTGCGAAAATTCGAGTGATTTTTGAATACGAGTTCCGACGCGGAACTAACGCGGCAGAAACAGCCCGCAATATCAATGCTGCGTTTGGAGAGGGGTCTACTAATGAACGCACCGTGCGATTTTGGTTTAAACGCTTTCGTGATGGAAATTTCGACTTAAAAAACGAGCCACGAGGAAGACCGCCCACACAGGTGAATAACGATGAATTAAGAGAGATAGTGGAAGCCGATCCTAGTCAAACTACCCAGGAATTAGCGGCATGGTTTAACGTTACCTTACCCACTTTATTGACTCACTTGCGTCAAATCAATAAAATAAAAAAATACGAAAAATGGGTGCCTCATGATTTGACTGATCTGCAGTAAGAAACGCGTGTTGAAACTTGTGTTGCCTTGTTGAACCGGTACAGAAATGAAGGAATATTGGATCGAATTGTAACATGTGATGAAAAGTGGATTCTTTATGATAACCGGAAAAGAAAAATGCAATGGCTGACCCCAGGTCAAATGCCACAACAGTGTCCTAAAGCAAAACTTACCAATAAAAAGGTAATGGTAACTGTTTGGTGGTCTCAGCATGGTGTTATTCACTATAGTTTTCTTCGATCTGGTCAAGCAATTACGGCAGATGTCTATTGTGCCGAACTCCGAACCATGTTGACAAAACTAGCAGTAAAACAGCCCCGACTCATGAATCGATCTTCACCATTATTGCTCCACGACAACGCGAGACCTCACACAGCACGAAAAACCATTTTGACCCTTCAGGAACTGCACTTAGAAACCATTCGTCATCCTCCGTATTCACCAGACCTTGCTCCAACGGACTACCATTTATTTCGTGATTTGGACAATTATCTACGTGACAAGAAGTTTTCTTCCCAGGAGGCAGTACAAAATGCTTTCACACAGTTTGTGCAGTCTAGATCGTCGGAGTTCTATCGCAAAGGCATTAATAACCTTCCCATTAGATGGCAGCAATGTATAGATAATAATGGCAACTATTTTAATTAAATAAATTTGTTAAAAATTTAAAAAATAAACAATTAAGATTTTCAGTACAAATCGGCAATTTCATTCTTTAACCCCTAATACTTAAGAATTCTCGCCTATCTATACTTCCAAACTAAAAAGCTAACAAATAGAACAGATAACTAGAACTGGCTTCTGGAAATAATCACAATGCAAGTTAGAATAATATTATTTATTAATTATAAAATCTTGGACAATTTTCCTAGCAACTGTTCACGAGTCTCGAGTGACAAGATATTTCTTTTTTAAAAACTGCATACCAAAAATATCGAATTATTGCGCGCGACACTATAGGGCCACTAAGCTGAAATAACTGTAAGCTAACACTATAAATAATTTAGTAGTATATTTTTAGTAAGGATTTTAATTCAAATTCTTTTAAGTAACATTGATAAATAAATCCCAGGAAACACTCGAGTAAATGACAAAGATTTACTTACCTACTCATTGCGCAGAGTTTCAAGTAATTCAATCCAACCGGTTAAGAAATATTAATTAAGATATTCCATGAAAAACGACACGGCAAAGGACAATATAACGAAAATTGTGTAAAGTCGGAGTAGTGACATCTCAAAGTACGATTTATGCTGCGGTCCGCGAGTCGCCAAATTAAATTGCCTGTTACCGCATTATTGCAGCAATTAAGGAGTGATAACTGAAACTTGCAGCTTGTAGCGCTACGTTTTATAACTACGAAGACCTACAAATTAATTTAACAAGTTCTTCTTCGTCTTTTAGTTAGTGGTGTGGCTTACCTAGTGCTAGAGTTTTCAGGTCTCGCCCTAAGGCCTCTAACTCGACGTAACGACTCCTATCAGAGATAACAACCGGGAGGAACTGTTTAACGTGCCTTCTGAACCACGGAGGAGCTCGAGAAAGTGATTTTTTGCCACACAAATTATCAGTCACCCATCCAAGTAATGACCGAGTCAAGCGTTGCCTAACCCGCCTCACCATTCAAGATTGATGTGCAGCCATTGAGGTGTACCATTCAAGATCAAGGTGCAGCCAAAATAATCCTATCCTATCCTATCTTACTAATATTATAAAGATGCAAGTTTGGGAGTATGGGTGTAAGTATGAATGTGTGTATGTGTGTTTGTTACTCACGATCATCATCAAGCGTGATCATAATCACGGACAACTACTGAACCGATTGGGACTTAGAATATAGGTAGCTGGATACCGGGAATAACACATAGGCTACTTTTTATCCCGATATTCCCGCGGGAACGGGACTTATGCGAGTGAAACCGCGGGTCGCAGCTAGGATTTAATAGCGAGATGCCTACTATCGCATTTAGTTATTTTTTTGTTTACTTGTAGAATGTAGCATAATGACATCATTTTGAAATTCTTTCCATAAAATCGTAATGTGCCCGAAATCGCATTTGGACAAACATTATTCTAAACAGACCGTGTGGTCGCATAATACTAAGGAATAATAGTCAAACACTACTCCTAGATGTTTCATGTTCACGCCCATGACTGTGTTTGTTTATCTTTATAAAAAACTAACGATAAAACTAGCAACTAAAATGAGTGACCTCATACCGGTGTAACCTAGAGCGATACCTTTTCTTTTCATCTGGCACGAATGCCCCCGCAGAGCACTGAAGTATGCATCAAAATCAAACAGGTTGGTCGCGGCCAGCCCCGAGAGGCTGACGTAATTTCTCCAGAGCAAATATTAGACAAAATCTCATAGGACACTCTAAAAGCAATGAAAAGAATATCACATTGCTTTATTCGTGCAGCTAGGTATACCTACACTATCAACAGAATTTCCTTTTTATACATTACTATAAAAAAGGATAATATCATATTTCCACGAGACGATGATTCTATAATACGAAACAGACAGGCGACCTTTCTTTATCTCGTGAGTGGCGAATTTCAGCAGCCTACCAGGAATCTTATTTAAAATCCAGTTAAGGGGAGCCTGCCGAGATAGGCGCGGGTCTACGACAATAAAACTAAATGGAATGAATGCATGATGGGTTCCTCAAAATGTTGCAAGATATGACGAAACTTTATTATTACTGAGTTCTTACAAGAAGGGTTACATTGATACATGTAAATTTTCGCATACGCCTTAATAAATTGCTCTAATTTAGGAAAATGTAGAAAAGGGATGAGAATACATTTTGTTAGCTCGATACAATGTATTAAATTCTTTTGTCGTGCAGAAGTAGGTGTTTTCTTACGTGGTTATCGCAGTGACAACTTGGTAAATTGTTAAGCAAATAGGCCAAGGCGTGGACGTTTAGAATTCTAAGCGCCAGATTAAACTGAACAGGAGCGTTTTTGAATTTCTACTTAATACAATTTGCTTTAAAAGAGACTCGATAAATTTTACAGTAGGTGCCGGCTTGATTTCTAAATGCAGGTTATCGGAGCATGCCACAAATCGGGAACGTAACACGTAGCCTCCTTAGTATTCAGATTGGCCGCATCGCGCGTCGCCTAGAGTCTCGCACCTACACCCTAGTACGCGGATCACGTCCGCTTATGTGTTCCACGCAGCCAAAACCAACACGCCCGCCATCGGAAAATCTTACATGTAAATCTTGACGTTAACGACTAGGTTTAGAAATATGTGTTAAAACTTTTAAGTAGCATCCTTGAATTTTGTCCGCATACTTATCTTGTTTGAACTAAGTATTGTTTTAACTAAAATTTTGCGTTTGTTTGCAGTGTCAACGCATCGAATTTAGAAAAATTCCAGTTGAAGATAGCACAACATGAGCTGTATGAAGATGGAGAACCTCTAGTGGATGCCGTACTTAAAGACATGGCTACGAGTCCTATTATTCATGCAGGTAATTTAACGTAAACTTCGAATGGAACAAGTGTAATTAGAATTGTCCAAATCACCTTAGTGCAAGCACCCAGCAACCTGATCTATGAGCTCATTGCATTTATTCGAGTCATTAAGTAAGCGACTAGATTTCATTGGATAGTGGAATACGGTTGTTTAGAATCGATTTCTCCACCTACGCCCTTGTAAGACTTTTGATCTTAATTGAAGTGGTATTAAAGTAAGTACCTACCTATATATAGTGTATGTAATAGATTATTCAACAAACCGTCGTCGATCAGACTTTGAAAAGCAATTATTATTAGGTTCGGACGTAAAACATAGCGTTATCTCCTGCCTGCCGGTAGACATTCATTTTAATTTCATAAAAGTTACTTTGTATTCGAACGGACGTCAATTCAATATGCCAATAACAACATTGTTACACGTTAGCTTAGCTAATAATAATGGGGGCTACTATGTTTGTCATATATCATATACCCCGATAAATATACTCTGACCAACTGTGTATTGATTATATTCAAAACAAATAGTATCGAAACAAATATATTATAATGATATAGATTACAATTAAAGTGCTACTTAATTATGTATGGGATTATATAAAGCTAAAACAGGTAAAGGTGTATGTATTTTAAATGAAGTCGGGTCTGCAATCAGTTGTGGGGTTAGCGGTTCGGCGGACAATAGTGCCACAACAATCTCGCCCTTTACTTCGAATTGGACTTAAATATTTAAACCATTTAAATGGATTTCATTGTTGATCCGACTTTATCGTACCTACGTAGGTATATATTTTTAGATACAATACTAACCTACTTGTCAAATATTACATTGGAAACAACATTCTATTATAATTTATGGACGGATTCAAGGTCCAATTTGATATCGATAAGGTCTAATAATGATAATTATCTTTGACAGAGCAAAAAGAGGGTGGGACGCAGCTGAAGCTTATTATAGACTATCCGAATGGAGTTCAGGCATTATTCAAACCGATGAGGTAAGCCGATCGAACATTTATATTATTTAGAAAGCGTTTAATTAATTAAATCTAAGTTGACCGAAAAAGTATTGAAACCGTTTTTGTTATATTTTTAAAAGTGTTTCCTACACTTGGATAACTATACTTAAAGAAATGCTTTCCAAAAATTTCGCACCCGACAGGACTTGAACCTGCATCTCTGGGAATCCGTTCCAGCGCCAGCGTCTCTCATGCATCCGTTGCCAAATTGGAAAGGCGCTGGAACGGATTCCCAGAGATGCAGGTTCAAGTCCTGTCGGGTGCGAAATTTTTGGAAAGCATTTCTTTAAGTAAAGTATTGAAAGTCAGCCACGAAGTCTTCATGTCTTTGTCAGGCGCTAACTTTTATTGAGAAGTTATTTTAGTTTGGGTTGCCCACGTATGCCCAACTAGTGCTTGAAGTACCGCCTTGTTGAAACTTCTGTCGTCTTTCTTGTTCAGTCTTATGCGTTGTTGGTTCTATTCACGAAAGTTCTTGAGCGTTCTTTCGCACGATCGGCTTAGCGGCTTGCACACTCCTTGCGAACTATAAGAGCTATTGAAGTACCGAGTTATACAGAACTTCTGTTGCTCACGCTACCCCATGTTCCATTGTTATATTTCATAGAATTTCCTTCTTTTTTCTTTAACATAAAATTCAAATTCTACAGAGACTGTAAATTATTTCACCTTTGAGCTTGCTTTCCGCATATAATATTCTGAAAGGCTATCAAATACAATTTTTGTCATGACAAAAGATAGTACGTCGTCGGTATCCAAAATTTTCTCAAGATTTTCTCGCGAGACTGATGTGACGCTCCCAGTGGGCTTGTATATCGAGTATCAGATGTCTTGACAATTCGTTCCCACTTTAGAAATATACTATAAGATAAAGTAAAAGGAAAATTTGGTAGAGTTGCCTTTTTATGATATTCAGGGAATAAGGATTCGTTCTAATATTATCGTGTCAGATTTAACGCGACATGTTTGCGTTACCTTTTAAAATAGAAATAGCCAAAAATAAAGATGACGGGAAATCCTCGCGACAAAAATATGTTGGGTATATTCAGATAATTCCACAAAATTTGAAAATAAAATAAGTAGGCATATTTTTTTTCCGCTTTGAATATACTGATCCCACTTTAATAAAACTTTTTTTGTAATGATTGTTTTTTTTAAATTTAGCTAAAGATAAAAAATGTTGTAAAGTTTTTTTTTATTCTATGGTGTTCCATTTTATTGGAAAAATAATTTATCTAAAGACTGAAAAAATTAGCTCTAAGTGTAAAACCGAACATCCACCGTCACCCAATCTAACTTAGTTTGCATGGTTTTAAACCAAATTTTCAAACAATCGACCATTATCTGTTAAGACAGAATCTGTTTACGGTAAGTGTCAGTCGGATTCGCGCACGAAAGGTTCCGTACCATTATCAAAATTGGGTACCGAACCCTAAATAAACACAGGACCAAATGAAATCTCAGAACGCAGCTGACGTCGGTTTATCACTAGATGTCGCTAGTGGTAAAAATGAATCGCGGTATGATCTTTGCGGTCACATTTCAAAAATCACGTTTGTTGTGTGGTTGCTCCCCTCTTAAATATTTATTTTATTTTGTTTTATTATTAGTTGTTAAAGCGGCAACAGAAATTCGTATTATCTGTGATTATTTTAACTGTCTAGCTATACGGTTCATGACAGACGGACGGACGGATGGACGGATGTCTCAGTAATTCGAAAACGAAAAAAGTCTCAGTACTAGGGTCCCGTTTTTACCCTCAGCCCTAAAAACTGAGTCCACTATGCGAACTAATTCTCTTATAACTTATAGTAGGGAGGGAACTTTTTTTATTTTTTTATTTTTTTTAAAATATTACTGTCACCAATCCGATACTACGATAGGCGACAGTATCTTATAGAGAAAAATTATGGTCTCTAGGGGTTATCCCAGCGACATATCAAGGGGACCTCGCGGATCTAACAATTCACTGGGGAACCATAAATTACAGACGATAGCCTTTCGAATACGGGGATGTATATTAGTTTTATCACCTCGTATGCAAGCGAGGTTTATAGTGCTCTGAGTTAGGACCCGCTTTTGGAAGCTATGGGTAGTAAAATTATTGGCTTAGGTGTTGCCGATATTTTCTTTGTAGGTAGGTACTGCACCAATTTTGTTTGAATAGTTTCCATAGTACTGTAGACCTAAAAAGGTTCTGCTAGCAATATTGCTTTTTAACAGATTCTCAATAATCGTGCATCTGTCATAGAACAAAGCCGTGAGAACCAGGTGCACATTTATCGTGAATGTGTCAAAATGCAATATTTAGGGCAGAATTGCTATAAGGAACCTTTGTAGGTCTGCTGGTCTCTATTAGAGATTAAAAGGAGAAAGGTCGGCTGATAGTGATGCATTTCAAGTTCGTCTCTAACGGACGAACTTCAACAGTTCCAAAGCCCCATAATTGCAAAAATAGTTTACTTAATCCAGTCTGCTTGTATGGAAAAGGTTCAGATACGTCGGATTTGCATTGCATTAATATTAATAATAAAAAACAACACAAAACCAGAAAAATACTTTTATTTCAATATAAAATCGTGAAAAAAAAGAAAAAACTATAATTGTCTCTGTTAGAAAACAAACTCAGTTCAATAAAGAAAGTCAAGCTAACAAATAACAATCGTTTCCTTACCTAAACAATTTAAAAAGAAACGAAACCGAATGTAAATGCATTTGATTGTGATTCACCCCCTTAAGGTGAACCCTCATCTGGGGCAATCGCTTGTAACGTAACGTTACAGATTCGAGCATTACATACAGCACACACCTTGTAATTATACAATGTGTAATATCTTGATACTACAACTTATAACATAAATGCGTTCACTAGTAATATTCGTAAAATGTCACATTACACGTGAATGCTTGTCATGCATGCAAGTGCTTGACTCTGTGGCGTGGCGGACGAAGGCTTGATTGCAATGCAAAAGGTTGCCGTTCGATTCCCGACAGGCACAAATATATTATGCTTAAAAATAAAAATTTGTTTCTGGTCTGGGTGTTTTATATGTAGGTATGTATTTACAAAAAAGAACAAAAGTATTAAAAAAAGTATAGCTGTTGTCTAGTACCCATAGTTCATCATATTTTCATCAATCAATTCTTTTATTTGTTCTATTGTTTCTTAATTTTTTTTTGGAGAGTCATCATGGCTTGTCATACATTTTAACTTTTTTATATTAAATATTTAAATAGAAATATTGTTGAATGATTCCTTTTCCTTTTTCCTTCCTTTACAAGCCTAGTGCTTAGTTTGGTGCTAGAGTAATGCTCTAAGTAATGTAATGCAAACTCTAGGTACAATGTAAGTAATGTCGTACAATATTTATTTATTTATTAAGTAGTATACTGTAATGTAATGTTCAAACATAAATCTATATTACATTACAAGTGAATGCCCACGGTGAGCCAGCACCTTAATGTCCCGACTATCTCACTTACGACTTCGGGTGCAGACTATAAATCGAAAGACGCTCGTTGCACTATATTACCGGAACTGCTTCTATCTAACCAGATTCACGATTTAAGTACCACTTTAATCGTTTTGTCTTACGGAAATTGATTAAGCTCCGGCTCATTATGCTCGGTAGATATAACACGTTTCATAGATTTTAAACTACGAGTAGTTAGATCGTTAATAATGAGGAGCTTATTGGCCTAGCTTTACCTGCCGACTTTGATCCTGCAGGTTAAGCAACGCTTTGACGCGGTCACTACTTGGATGGGTAACTGAAAATTTGTGTTGCAAAAAAATCATTTTCTCTATCTCTTCCGTGCTTCGGAAGGCACGTTAATCAGTGGAGTGGTTATCTCTGATAGCAGTCTTTAGGTCAAGTTAGAGGCCTAAAGGGCGACCTGAAAACTATAACACTAGGTGAGCCACACCACTGTACGAGACGAAGAAGGCCATTCACTAATCAGTTACCTTTAAAGGTAGGTATGACATGGGTCTTTTGTCAATGGGTAGGTACGTACCATGCTTTCAGACCGTCACGAGTTTCAGGGACTTGATTCTCTAAAAACAAAGCATGCGACAAAGAGGCGGGATGCATGAGCATCGCAGAAGTCGATTTGTTGCAGGAGTAAAAATAATAGCTATTCTATAACTTCTTTAAATACTGATTGGCTGAGAGACAAGAGGAGCTATTTAAATAATTAAGTAGCCCTTAATTTTGAAGGCTACTTAACTGATTAAGTAGTAATTAAGTAAAATAACACTTACAAATACGAATTAACGTACATCTCCTGCATTCTGCATGCTATGTCCTTACCGAATCAAGCCCCTGGTAGCTAGAATGAGCGAGCATTTCGATTTCCTCACAACACGCCTATAAGTAATAATTTAAACTTCCGTGCAGACAAAATCGAGAAAATATGGTATATTTAAAATTAGTACTTGTTATTTGATATTTTATCCCTAATGGACCGAAGTAAGTTGGTTTCAATTTTCATTTTAAATTATTAAGCGACTGCTAAGTACCCAAAGGAATAATGTTAAAATTAGAGGTATCGCAACATAATTTCGGTTTATTTCCGAAGATTTTATCGGAAATAAACTGAAGAACAATAATAAATCACTTATCACAAAATCATGAATAAAACGCGATTAAACCCGATAAGGGTTAGGGCGGCGGTAGTTTACAGTAACTTTTTAGAATGTTAAATACAAATTACATCTCAGTCAACCTTAAAAAAGCCAACTGTAGAGTTGGTGAAAGCTCGGTTCGTTTAAAAATCATGAATAAAACGCGATTAAACGTAAATAAATAAAGTATTTTATTGTGCAAAATCGCGAAAACCATAGAAGAAATTAAATAATTTGTATTCACAATATTTATAATATCCAAGTATTGAAAAGATAAAAACCTATTTTTCAATCCACTAATTTTGGATTGTCTGTGATTGTCGTCAAATATAGTAAAATTTATTTGGAATACTTTCATTTAATATCATTATTTTTAATTTATACATGTAGAAAATTACCTTGTATCAAAACATAGGTACAAAAATGTTTCATAGATTGAAATCTAATACAATTAGTACTTAACCTGAGTACCTTTATAGCTGCAGTAGTTGAAAAATCACGAACGTAATGTACGTAAGATAAAATCTATTTGATCAAAGCGTGAGCCAAGTTCGTGTCCTATCGGTCTGAATCCACTTTACCTATCGCTACTTAACTCGATAACTTTAGATAATTGCTAAGCAAAAGCAGATTAAATCAATTTTCTTCACGATAGTTATGGTATTTTTAGATAAGGTATAAGCAAAACTCTATTGAAATACGTAAAAGATTATGGCTGTAGTTTAGCATCATCCTTATCGTCAAACAAGTTGGGCTAATTATATTGTTTTTCCTTTCCTATTCCAAATATTACAGGGGTAGTTTGCTACATCAAAATGAACAACTTTTGTTCTAAGACTTTTTGAAATTCGAAGCAGTTTTGAAGATTTTCTGATGAAATTTTACTTGGAAATCAGCTGTTTCTTAGGTCATTGACTTAGGCCAATAAGTTGACGTTTTATTTGGGTTCAACTACTAATCTACACATTAATTGCGTTTATTTAAAAAAAAATACACCTGTTTTTATAGAAACTAGACCCTAAATTTTCGAAAAAAAAGTTCGAATTTCCAAAAGTCGTACAAAAATATAGTTGTTTGTTTTGATGTAGAAAAATACCTCTGCACGGTTTTGTATCGGAATGAAATAATCCTGTATAACTCGTAGACACCGTCCAGTTGATGTCTACGGTGGAGGTGTGTCGGTAAGGGCAATACAGGGCCCTGATTCTCTAAAAACATAGCATGCGACAAGCAGGCGGGATGCATGAGCATTGCAGAATTCGATTTGTTGCCGGAGTATAAATAATAGCTATTATAACTTCTTTTTAATACTGATTGGCTTAGGAACAAGGGGAGATATTTAAATAATTAAGTAGCCCTTAATTTTGAAAGCGACTTAACTAATTAAGTAGTAATTAATTAAAATAACATTTACAGAATACGAATTAACGTACATCTCCTGCACGTCGCCTGCATTCCGCCGGCATTCCGCATGCTATGTTCTTCCCGAATCGAGCCCCTGGCCGGCCAACTGCCACCGCCAAATACGCTAGGCCAATAATTCGGAAACGACGTTCGCATTGGCCAACGTGGAACTAAGAAATACTATGACAATACAAAACTATGTAGCTTGGTAGTCAAAAATCCCCATTATTTTCTATTTTACTTGCATTGACACTTACGATAAATATTGAGTCTCGCTAACAATCACGTGTCATCATTTACAACGCCCCCCTAATGTATATAGACGACATGTATTGTGACATCAACGCATAGAGCGTGTGTGATGTGACGTCACTGAGTCCGCATCGCACGCTTACTTCTGCAAATTAGAAACGAATTATTGTAATTCTTTCACTTGTATTTTTTTATTTTTGACAGAGAATATGGATAGCTAATATTTAAAATTAGTTAATTTTCTTCATTTTCATCACGTTTTCATATCAGAGTAATGTAACGCAGAATTTGCAACGTTTTATAAAGTTTTATGTGTGTAGATTAGAAACAAAAATATGATAATAGGTGACCACTTGACCAGTCCTTCTTCGTCTGAACTGTTTATTTGCTTCTATTTGTGTGGTTTGTTGATTTTAAATAAGTAAACCAGTTTTTCGTCTACGTGCGTCATCGAACTTGATACGAATTAATCCTTATTATTTATCAAAAAAATCCAAATTGTATCTGTTCTTTTTAAATATGTGATGCCTTTTTTTCTCGTACTTACACAAATTGGAATCCACTAGTAAAGTTAAACTACTATAAAGAGCACATAGGCGAAGTAAATGAACAGATTGGTGATGTCACTTGACTCGCTAGTTATGAGAGAGACGTAGCCTAAACTGCTATTATGCTCAGTTTACTCAGTGGTCGAATATTTGACACGACGCCCGTAAATTCACAAATAACCCAATGTGTAACTTAAAGTGTCTTAGGCTAAAATCTATAGTCCGTACTTTGACTTTGCTAAGCAAAAACTTTGACTTAAAAGAAAACTTCGCTAAATCTAAAGTTTTTGCTCAGTAATGTCTGAAAATTTCAAAAATAATCACTAAACATTGTTTCTCTGTTATTCAATACCTACAAAGTTGCGAAAACGCAAAAAAAAAACCATGGATAATTTTCCTAGTAAATGTTATTTATGCCAATAGTAGACAGATATAGGTACGTGGACTATACCAAATGATATAACATAACGAGATGTTTCTAAGAATGTTTGTTCCACCCCGTCTAACCCTTGTTTTCACACGACATTCATTTGATATGAAACTATTACTTCCACAGATTTCCTCGGGACACGCAGACGTTGCCCAATCACTTTTACTTCTCCGACTACGAGAGACATAATGCTGAAATCGCGGCGTTTCATTTGGACAGGTAATTTGAGTAACCACAAAACACTTTTGTATTAAAATGTTAAAGGTACAGTCAACGACAAAAGTGGATAGTTTATAAATGTATAGTGTATGTGTAATGTGACAATATAATCTTACTTATATTTTGAACGCGAAAGTTTGCAAGTATGTAAGTATGTCTAGAACTTTGTTACTCTTTCACGCAAAAACTACTGAACCAATTGCGATGAGACTTGAAATAAAGATACCCTGGAGACCAGGAATAACACATATACTACTTTTTATCACGATAAACCCGCGGGGTCGGGACTTACGAGAGTGAAACCGCGAGATGCAGCTAGTATATATATATATATATCCGTTGTCTAGTACCCATAGTACAAGCCTAGTGCTTAGTTTGTAGCTAAATGGCGCTGTATGCCATACACAGACACACAGCGCCATCTTTCTCGTGCAATATGTTTATTTAGTTCTGCAGAAATATATAACCCGAACGTCTACAGTCAACTAAAATAAGTTAGCTTAGCTTAGTTCAGCATCGTCGATGCAAAGTTTTATATATGTGCGTGCATCTTCCCCAAAGCTAAATCCTACCAAATAGTATAAGGCTTAACTAATCTAAGTTTTTGTAGTTATCAATTGACATTCGGTTAAAAAATGTGTTTCGTAAAAGTTGGTTCAATTCAATTTAAGCAACACTTTAACTTATTAATAAACTTAAGTTTTAGTAGGTCTCTCCACGACCAAAGTTGTTGTTCGTTACACAAGAATAAGGTCTGGCTAAAGCTTTTATGATTTGTTTGGTGTCTAGACAGTTTCTCTACTAAATATGTTGTAATATTTTGCAAGCTTATCTACCAACAAGTTTCATAGATTTGCTCTATAAATCAATAAGATATAAAATCTTAAACATCGTACTTAATTACTATTACTAAATAATACCTATTTTGAAATTTAGTGAAACACGTGAGTAGTTATAATTTAAATCATAAGATAAAATAAGATATTTTAAATTATGTTAAAATTTAGGTTAGCAAAACATCTTTGTAATATATTTCAAACTTGTAACGGTAAGATAACAGGATTCCACTAATTTAAACACTGAATATCTAACTAAAATGCCTGAGAATTCTATACAAATTTAATGCTAATTTTATCTAAACTAATATTTTATAGAGGAAAGATTTATTTGTTTGTGATGAATAGGCTTCAAAAATAGTGGACCGATTTCAAACATTATGTCACCAATAGAAAGCTGCCTTATCAAGGAGTATCATAGGCTACTTTTGATTCCGACTTTCCCACGGGATCGGATTTCACGAGAGAGAAACCACGGGACCCAGCTAGTGTGTTATGTACGGCAGTGCAAAAAAATACAGTTTATCGCAAGTTTATCATGAAATATTTGTCTAGTTATAATTTATGTAAAAGACATGTTTATGTTTTAATATTATGCATTGTTACCATTGCTATTGGCACCTGTGCATTAGCTACGATACGATAGGTAATAAAAGACGTAAGATCTCCTTCACACTATAACTTGTTTGACATCGTTTGACCTTTGATATACAAACCTAATGAGGACAAACCAATCCGCTCCACTCCACGCACCAATTACAAAAATCCTGTCCACTAACTAACTCAAACGAAAAGATAAAACTTTTGAGTCTAGAGAGCCCTTTAAGTCCAGGGTCTAGAATTCAATGCCGTTTTTATGTTTTTATTTTTTGATAAAACGAATAATGATTTATTTCCTTTTTTTTAAACTCAACAAATTGTAGGTGCCTACTTACGTTATTATAATGATGCCTATTCCTTTTGTTGAATAGGACAAAAGCAATATAGTCACGGACTGAGTCACTTTAATCGTAAAGAAGATCGGTCAAACGCTGAAGAACTTGGCCCTAATAGGTAGAAGTTCCTGACGATTCTCTGATTTTTATTTAGAGTACAGATATTAAACAATATTAGTTAAATTTTACCGGGTCTTAATCGCGTATTATTATTTATTTTCTTACCTTCGACGATCATGGTCAATACAATAATACGATACAATAATCTTGGTCGTGAGGGTACACGAAGAATAAAGAACCAAGATCATTGTAACATGATCGAAACGTCGAGGTAAGAAAATCAATAATAATACGCAATTAATGTAACTATTTTAACAAATCGTGTGAATTTAAAAAGCTAATTAAACTATATTGTTATTAATGTAAATTTAGTGTAATATTTTTAGTAATAACATTTTACTGATGAATTTCTGATGATGATTTCGGTTCAGTAGTTTTAGCGTGATTGTTACACAAACAAACATCTGAACTTTCGCATTTTTAATACTTATTTTTTTTTTTTTTATTGTTTTTGAAATGAAGGGGACACTTCTTGTATCATGTACAATAACATAATACATTGTTTAAAGATCTATTTGATACCGGTTATGAATAAAACCATTCCATCGGAAGGGATTTCACATGAGTCGCGTCCTTAATACAAATAACAGTCATAACATAAATTCATGGGATTATTTATACGTCTGTGGAATCCGCTATAACCGATCTAGCAAAAATGCTTTGTTGTCCCGTCTATTGTCCATCAATATTTCAAAGTCTGTACACGCACCAATTACAAAAATCCTGTGGACTAACTAACTCAAATCATCAAATGATTGAACAGGCTGCTCGGTTTCCGGCGCGCCATGCCCGTCGTGGGCCGCACTCTCAACATGACCACCGAGATATACGACGTCACTGAAGGGGATATACTGAAGACATTCTTCGTATCGCCCGCTAACAACTTCTGCTTCCATGGGAAGTGTTCTTACTACTGTGATACTGGGCACGCGATTTGCGGGAACCCTGACATGTTGGAAGGAAGTTTTGCTGCGTTCTTGCCCTCTTCTGATGTTGCCGAACGAAAGGTAAGCGCTTCATAGTTGAGTAAGGTATGTATTCATGCATGTGTGTCCATCGTTAACTATGCCAGCTATGTTCACTTGTTTGAAAAATTGACGAGCAAAGTTACTTTAACTTAGTTTAGTTGGTTGTGGACGATTGGTTTAAACCTCCTTGAGATTTGGAGTTATAGATTTCTTTTAAACATTATAAAACTTTGAATGTGGAAATGTATGATTTTTATGAACTGATTTCAATAAAACATTGATTATGTAGTTTTATGTCACTGAAATGATTTGATTCGTTTTTGCCGGTTATAAATTTTTTTAGTTAACTATCTATCATATTATAATCTGTACCTATATATTTTCATCTTCACAGGTATGGCGCCACCCATGGAGGAGATCCTACCACAAACGAAGAAAAGCTCAATGGGAGATACAGTCTGATTACTGTGAAACTGTAAGTCTATTTCTATTATGTTCACGAAACTGGATATTACCATTTATTTTTTTATAAAATGTTGTCTGTAAAAGTTTCGAATCATTTCCCCGTTAGAGTTCACGTAGTTATTTATAAAAAAACTAGTAATTAACTAATAACACTGATTTTATTTAGCTAGACAAAGATGAATTCGAAATGAAGGTCTACCCGCCACATAAACTACAAAAAAAAACAAGATGAACATCTTAATTATTGGGCAAGCTTTTTTTATAATTGATAGGAAACCTGTTGGTAAGCGACGATGTGGTCTAAGATGTTACACGCTTACCTAGAAGATACCTGTTCACTCGTGGCTTGAAGACCCCCCAAGTGGTAGACATTCGGGAAGACATACTCAGGCAACCGAATCTATTCCCTCGCAGTACGAATAAAGAATGACGATGCGAAACGCTTGGTTCGGGGGACTGGTATTTCTACCATGAACCGGTGGCGCTTATCAGTTCGCCTAGATGTAAGTACGATGGTAGAAGGGAGATGGTAAAACCAAATGGTGCAGTTCCGTGGCACACTCCCCGAAATGTATACAAGCTAGCTAGCTTGTTAGCTTTTTGTAATAAAGTGCATTTCTTCCACGTAATCTTTGAATGGACAAGGGTTTGGCACTAGTTCACTACTTTTATAATTTTCTTAGATATTTGAACAATCTGTTATATATGGTTGTAGGTCCGCAACACTCCACCGTATGATTCCGGAAGACGCCTTCTGGATCTCATGGATATGTGTATATTTGATTTCTTAACTGGGAATATGGACAGGCATCATTATGAGACTTTTAAGTGAGTATACTACCTAACACCCGATAGCTGCCTAAAACTTATTAACACATATGTGCATATGAATGTGCAACGCTAGTTTATGAATGGAGATGATCATAAACATCCTGCATTCTCTAGTGTTGTTTTACATGACAAAATACTAAAGATTTTTTATATTACTGTTCCACACTTCAGGAAAAATTTATTATAAGTGGTAAGAGTATTCTTTTTCTACCAAAATTCACAGAAAAAGGGGCTTTCAAAATCTCGAAAACTAAAAAAAAATCGTTTCTGAATGTAATAGGAACACATTATTCTTATTTTTCAAGTTCTTACCCTGTCGCTTGACCTCATTTCGCGCAATTAGATAGCGGGTTCCGCCAGAAAGGGAGCTGCGAACTGTATTATAGAATAACCCTTGAACGATACAAGTGTACATAAAAATCACTATTCGCCCGTCATCGGTTCAAAGCATGATTTTTCTTCTATTTTTGCAACTTTGTCTTGAAACATTCACTCATCCAGGAAGGTGTATGCATAGACCGGAAAGACTGTCCGGTTTTTTATTAAATCATCCAATTTGTTGATGTCAGGATGTTCGGCAACGAGACATTCACGCTGCACTTGGACCAAGGGCGCGCGTTCGGGAAGCCATTCCACGACGAGCTCAGCATCCTCGCGCCGCTGCTGCAGTGCTGCATGCTGCGGCACACCACACTCACCACGCTGCTCAAGTAAGGGACCTAGCCACTTGTCCTACTATACCACACACTTAGAGCACGATCTAAATCATCATCATCATCTGTGCTTTTATCCGTCCACTGCTGAACATAGGCCTCCCCCATACGACGCCACTAATAGAAATCGAGAGCTACCTCTATCCGACAACTCCCCGTGACCGCCACAATGTCGTCGGTCCACTGAGTAGGTGGTCTTCCAACACTCCGTTTCGCATAACATTGTGGTCGCCACTCGAGGACTTATACTCTCCAGCGGTTACCTGTACTTCGAGCTATAATTATGGCCTGCCCATTGCCACTTAAGCCCCCTAATTTTGAGAGCTATGTATGTCATAAGTATTCCCCACTCACAAAAATAGGACGTCTTTTTAGTAGCACTCTCGTGCAAGAACAGCCAATCATAAAGATTCTATTTATAGATAGACAACGCATCGGCCAATAACAACGAGTCTAAATATAGATAGATAACGCATCGGCCATTCCCAAAGAGTCTAAGGTACTTAACGCAATACCCAATCAGTAAGTTTGATTATTACCTCACCCCTTGACTGCAATGATGAGTTGTGTTTTGCAGAGAAACCGTGGTGTGATCAGCCAATTCTTTATTGTCTTTCCCCCTTACGAAAAATTATAGAATACCATTATAGGTTTTTTTCTTTACAGATTCCATAATGGCTCACCGCTATCGAAACACCTCAGGGACTCAATGAACGCAGATCCAGTATCGCCCATACTTTGGGAGCCACATCTCACCGCTTTAGACCGAAGAGTCAACACCATACTCGACGCTGTGAGGAAATGCGTAGAGAAAGCACAGAACCCAGTTCAGAACGAACTGAACGATTTCGTATGACCATTTTGAGACTGACCACGAACGTGGGTGCGAAAGCGATGGGAATGCGAAATTTATAATATCTTAATGAATAAAAAGTGTTTTGGTCTAACTGGTCTGTTGTGGCGATTCGGGTCAAAGGCTAAGGTAGACTTTGTGATAGTGATGGGTCGGTGCAAATAGTGAAAAAGGTGACTCGCTAGTCGATTTAAAGTGACTTAAAGGTTAAACAAAGCTGCTATTGAGTTAAGCGTAAAATGCTGTAAGAGTTATTAGTGTAGTTAAATAGTTACAAAAACTGATTGTTCATTATTTATTTAACTTTGTAACTTTACGGTCGTTTTGAAATGTTGCAATTTTGAAAACTGTATTTTGTACTGGGCCTTATTGCGTAAGTACATATCTATGTTGCAAATGTCAATTCGATGAAATTGGTGATGTTTCATTACAGAGGTATGAATAGTAGCAGAGTAAACATTAGCTATCCAAATGAGTGTGAATTACACTACAAACAAACATTACTCACATCGACACAAAATACAGGGCTTCAAAGATTTTATAAATAACTAGCTCCGACCCGCGGTTTTACCCGCAGAAGTGAAAACGCGGGCTTCACTTCGCGTTTTCACTTCTGGGCGGGCGGCCGAGCGGTTCTCGAGCGGTTACACTTTTTCGTTCATTACTCGGGTTCTACTAATTGGATTTCGATGCAAATTATACCACGACCTTTCTCGAAAATAGAACTATCCAAGATTGAAAACTGGATTTCAATCGGATTAGTAGTTTTTAATTGTATAAGGAACCGACAGATAAACAGAAAAACAGACAGACAGACATAAATTTTATAAACTATATAATTTTGTTCTACTACTTATCCTAAGTCCCCTAAACCACTTTTTTTTTAATTTACTTCCAAGTACAGACTTTTTGTCTTCTCTTCCTTTATTATAAGTATAGAAAATCTTAAGTTTACCGACCTCTGAGGTGCATCGTCAGACTTAAAGTAATGTTTACTCTGCTTACTATTCATACCTCTGTGATTAAACATCACCAATTTCATTGAACTTACATTTGCAACAAAGATACGTACTAAGGCCCCTGTTATACAGAATCATAATATCAGTGTCTCATTTCAAACAAATGTCAAGTAATTCAGCTTGCAAAATCTGACCTAATCGTGGGGACAAATGTCAGAATACGCAATCCATGACTTTCGATCTGCGACTAACGGAAAATGGTCAAGCGTGTTCTCCTTTCCCGAAAATTATATATAAGTTTTATTAAATTTTTAAATTATTTGTTTCGGATATAACATTTGACTAACAGCAACGATTGGATCTAAAAAACCTAACAAACGAAAAATCAACTTCTGAATGCATCTTTTTAGAAAAAATTGCTGGTTCACTGGAAACTAAACAAATTTTGTGAAAGAAACATTAAATTATTATTTAATTCTTAGTTGACTAAGTAATTTAAATCGTTCCAGCCAATAGCAGCTTTGTATGAAAGTTTCTAGTTAGGAAATATTGAAATTCATTGCAAAATCGTCCCGCTCTTTGGTTCGGTTCAGACATAGTTATAAGAATTCAGTGCCAAAGATCGTCCAAATGAATTTACGACATGAAAACGAACGGATTGAACCATTCCATGAAAAAAAAAATACAAAAATTGAAAATGAGAATACGTGTATGTTGAATGATTTTGGAAATTCAACTAAAATCATCCAACATAATTCTAAGTATTTAAATTCGACGAAATGAAATTCGAAAAATATAAATTTCGAACAGTATTTATTACTTGTTAGAAAATTAAAGTTACGTAGCTATAATTTATGTATATTTTGAATAGTGTATTATTGTATCTATGTATTTTAAGCAGAAGTGCAATGATAAATGTACATATTAAGAAAATGCAGTTACTGTAGTGTGTAAGGACATGTAGTATATTATGTAGAGATATAAGATATCTACTTACGTATGAAAGCGGCCTACACTATCGAATAAAGCATCTATGAAACTGCACGTGAAGTGTTGAATACAGTATGAAGTATGAGTAACAGTATAGAACTAACTACAGAGGTCGATGCTTCTGACGTGTGTATCCGGATTGAGGTTCCCACTTTTAACATGTTCACAGTCCAGTGTACGCTATCCTGTACACGCGGATGGGTTCTGGCAAGTCCGTGTACTGTTTATTGTACACTGATTTACTTTTATGCCAAGTTTTGTATGCTTAATTTACGGATATTATTTCCTAAAAACAACGAAACTAGCCATTGAGATATAGAACTACAATAAAACGAATGTACATGCCATACAAACATATTAATAATCAACAAAATAAAAATAGGTATGCAATGTAGGTACGGATGATTTAAACCATTAGTATAGGAGACTGTGAACGTGTTAAAATCCTTGACAATCGAAATAAGACTAAAATTTAATTTGAACTTGGTAAAACTTAAAGCATATTACTACGAATTTTTGACTTGCTAGTACGTATTTTTTAATTTCAGACTATCTTACGTTTTGTTTCCTTGTATTTAACATTTTTTTCTCATAGAGAACTGTCAAATCGTAGTCTACAATTAAAAAAATAAGTATTCGTCATCCAACAAACGGCTTAAATAATTTAAAAACATTCATACTTCCACACTTTCAACTCTTTCATAGACGCATCATTTGATGCTGTAGGTACAATCCTTTGTAGTTCGCTATTACTTTTACTTGTTTTTAGAATCTTGTTACCACTGCTAAGCTCAAGAAGGCACATATCATAAATAAGCGGTGTCGACGTACCGCGTGTGATATTCAGACCTGGGTCTGATTTATTTTAATAAGAGTTATCTTATTCGAGGCTACGCAATTCATTATTATTTAGTTTATCTCTAACTTTCATCGTTCTATTCATATTAGCGATTCTACCTATTCTGCTAGGAACGTATTAAGCCAAAGAGTTTAAATTTCGCCCGCTAGAGCACGGAACACATAAAAGTCAGTAGTAGGTACACCTGTCAACTGTGAGACTATGTATTTCAATTGGTTTTTGTTTTTACTTCGATCGTCTTTTGTTTCTTGTATTTTTTATGTTTCGTGCGTTTTTTGTTTCTTTTTGCTTCAGTCTCGGTCGTCTTTATGTTTCCGTTGAAATTAAAATTATTATAAACATGTACTAAAGCATATAATTCTGAGTATTCTGGAAAAGATAAAGCTCGACTATCATTATCGCATTGTTATATCGTTTAGTACTTGAAAAAAAAAAAAAGATGTGGATTTTTTAAGAGTACTAAATGATTAAAACGCGACATTGAATACAACTAGAGTTGTATCATTTTTTTAACAGGACTCACATTAATATTATAATTCACAAATATTATAAAAATTCGTCGTATCACGTGACGTGTTATTGACGCTTTGCATAAAAATATTCATACAAGTTAGCTCTCTTTTTTTCATTCTCATCTTATTTTATAGCTGTATACAGCTTTACTGTCCGGTCTAACATATTATCTACCATAACATTAAAATCTTTGTATCTAACGCAAATCAAAAAGGTATGCTGTATAGGGTTGATATCTGTAATTTATGACTTTTGCAAGTGTTAAGGTATGTACTAGTTACCTACGCTTTCATTCGCGTAATTTCCGAAACCTAACTTTGTACTTCTTTGATGTTTTTATGCTTAAATCTATTTTAAATAAAATTATTAAATACACAGATACACAGTCATTCCTATAATATCTTTTTTGAGATTTCCTCACACCTGAAGTCGATGTCGGCTTGAATCTGACGACACTTGCGTGATAGGTTTTCAGATCTTTTTTGTAATATCGACATACATAATTACTTTGCATTTTATAATATTAGTATGAATAATGTAGTTGGGTACATATTTAAATCAGGATCTTATTTTGAATACGTTACTTTTAATAATTTTAACGATCGTTGTTTTTAATTAGTATATTATTTTATCATCAATTTGACAATTAAATATTATAATTTTAGTTAGATTAAGATCTAACGCCCTTTGGGGCGCTCGCAATTCATAAAGAGTTCCAGACTTTGTCTATATACAAAGCACACACTTTGTCACTCCTAATTTACTATAGATCCAATGTACGAAATTCTCCATGTATCGCGACTGCCCTATAATTAATTTTCATTAGTGGGAAACAACGAATTGTATTTTATTGTAGTCGATCATATTGTTGATCTCATCTAAAGTTTCCCATTTAAACTGCTGTATATTTTTCGCATTTGAATTCGGTTAAATTTTTCGTTCGACTTTGTGCTTACTCAAGTATATGCTTTTAGCTTAAGCTTAGCTTTTGAATCTGATAGTTTTACGTTCAATTTGCGTTTGTATATTTATTAGAAATTGAAGAGCCTTTGCACGCTACAGACTTGTCTGCGAAACTATACCGTCAGCCGAATTTGACTACAAATACAATTTGGTTTAAAAAAAAACTTTTTCAACGAACACGATTGGAATTCATAATTTTTAATTTTCGTTCCTCGACTTTTCGTTCATGTTAGAATTATCTTGGTCGCAAACTGCGAACTGGAACTGCGCGCGTTTAAGACTCGGGGAAAAATGAATTTATAAATTACTTATAGTCTTTTGAAATTGATTTATCAAAATCGGTGGGGTCGGAAAGTTTGTAGCGTGTGAGGATTCTTAATTGTTAATTAGGTATGTTCATGTTATCGTAAATTATGTTCGGTTGAAACAGACTTGCCAAAGACGTACCTAAAATTATGTTATAATACTTATAATATCGTTAGTACGAAATGTTGTACAGAGAAAATGTGATGCGAATGTAAAAGTGTTTTTTGTTTACAAAGTAAATGTTGAAAATATTTAATATTTTTGTTTTACTATAATATACCAACACAGATGCCTGAAAATATTTTAAAGGAAAAATACATCTTTAAAATTTCATTCTCAGTGAAGTTTGAACTTGCGCCTCCGGTTCAGTACCTACTCCGCTGCTCTCACCAACTAGGCTACGCGAGCTCCCACTAGGACTAGGGAGCTCGTTTTTTTTTTATTATATTCCCTTAACATTTCTAGTAGAAATGCCTTGAGCAATAAAAACCTAATTAAAAAATATAGATCCCTAATTTTCTTAAATGCCTAAAGTGTTCAAATACTATTGCTCACTGCACAGCCATCAGAAGTATTGATTAGTAGAAATTTGCTCTTCAAATTGGTAATACATTATATGAAAAAAATAAACGATAAATACTGTTTTGGCGCTTACGAGACATCGCAACTCGCGCTAGCTACCCCTAACAAACTAGTATGAGTTTTTAGTTTATTAGTAGGTATGTTTAAAACCATGCGTTCATCAAAAAATGAAGATTATGATACTGGCCATACAAGGTGTACGGGAAGGAGTATCCTTTTGTACACGCTGTATAATGTCAAAGATGTGAAAAAGTTATTGAAATAAGATTTTACTTTCTTTCTGATACAATACTGAATTATAAAGACATAAAACTAAAGAGATATTTGTTGGGTCAGTGGACCCGACGACATCTTCACATAAAGGTCACATAAAACTGAGAGAAACACTGAGATACGTCAGTCCCCCATAAAAACGGGAATATGAATAGTACGGATGTTTGATATAATGTTTTATGGCTTTATGGCGTTTTTTGTTGTTTATTAAAACACTAAAATAAAACAAGGTTTCAGTAGCCTACACTGTTTTAAATCTGTTTATACATATTTACATACATACGTATATATTGTTATGTATCTTTCCTGGTATTTAGAGAAACTTATTTTGTCATGAAGACTAGTATATTCGTCCGATTACTCTACGAACAATGAAGTTAAGAGTAGACATAAAACGTTAGATCAGCGTTTAGCTACTACCTCGGATGGTAAGTCACGAAATGTTTTAAAACGTTCTAGAACATAGGAAGATGACAGTGTAACAAGATCTGACGTCTTCTTTAGTGGCTGCACAGGTCTACGTATCGGAACCAGAGACATGTTACATCGTCGACTTCGATCCTAGAAGACTGTGCACTTAACAACTTTTGAAATATCAATTTCAATCATGTTAAAGGAGTTTTTGCTTTGATATAACTAGTAGTTTGCCCCGAACTGAGACCTCATGACCCCCTATCTCCCCAACTCCCCTACTGATCTGGCTCATCTTCGAACTCATAAATTCTATTGACCTAAACTACGCGCATACCAAAATTCATGAAGATCGGAGCTACGATACTCAAGTTATCGTCGAACTAACATACAAAGATACAAAGATACAAGCGCCAGGCCCGTCTACACTGGACCTCACTCGCTTCGCTCGTTCGGTCAATAATATCGAAACGGTCCTGTTGAACCCAGTCTGCCTTTATCCAACTAACCGACGAACACTAAAGTGAAAAAAGGACAGACTAGGGTCTCTCTAACATCAAGCGTAAGCGAAGTAAGCTTTCTAGTAATTACTGTACTATTTCTATGATCGGAACACAGACGATTCGTTTGTTTTTTTTAGGGTTTCGTAGTCTACAAGAAACCCTTATTTTTTTTGATTGGGTGTTGTTTCATGGCCAGTTTATTTTAAAGTATTATGTAAAGCTAAGTCCATGTTCTAAAGTAAAGGTTTATTCCTACATAAAATTCAATCTCTTTCACAAATGTAAGTAGATACCTATAACCTAACATTTCATGCTAAAAACAATTTTCTTGATACTGTAAGGGACAATCTATAAGGGAATCTTTTGTCCATTCAATTTCAACTTTTGAACCATTCAAAAGCTCAATTATTACATCAAATATATAATTACGAAACTCAATAACACTCGGCGTCGAGGCGGGAACAGAATATCGAGCATTCCTTTTAATAAATTGAAAGACACCATTGCAAAGGGGAATTAACTTGAAAGCCTAAGGACTAGTTGATGCAATAACTTTATTATTCTGAGTTTCATTATTATTTAATAAAAGATGAAGACCATGGTCAAGCATCTTCAATAGGGTACGCAAGCGCCATTTACTTAGAACAGTACCCCCACCATGAGTAGATAAGTAAATACATGCACTGTAATGTTAACAGTTTGACCTTAATCACAAATCCTCATGGTTTTTTTGCCATGTGGTTCCTATTGTCACATTTTCAACCAAATATTGACACGTTATCCAGAATCAAATTAAACAAATAAACAGCCCACAAACTTGAAAATCTTCAGAATATATAAAATTTAGAAACTTCTTATTTTTAAGTAGACCTTCAATTTTAAATGGCGTTTTAATAAACGACCGTCAGAGCTATTAATAGAACAGAAGAGGCTTTGAAGTCAGCTTGATGCTTGAAGTTTGATCGTAACAGTGTCTCTTTTAAATCTATGGACTATACTCGTCGACTTGGTCACGCATTTAAAAGTAACAAAGGGTCTATTTTTAAGTAATATTCATTTGTATAATGAGCTCAGAAATTGCTTTCGTGAACATTGAATTAAAACTGGCATTGTTCAATGGTTTGTTTAATTAATTTTCTAATTATTTTAGTTTTTACAATCACACAAAAGTCAGATTTAAAAAATAAATATTTATATCTGGTCTGGGTGTATTTCTATGTATAATATGTATGTATTTACATAATATAATATGTAGTATATCCGTTGTCCAGTACCCATAGTACAAGCCTAGTGCTTAGTTTGGGGCTAGATTGCGCTGTGTGCAATGTAGTGAAATATTTATTTATTTTTAATTATTTACTTACGAAAAGAGATGACTGTAGTAGGTAACCTATATTACTTTTAATCATGTCTAAATAACTATTTAATAATTTTGCTTATTATCGATTAGCTGGCCCGGTGAATTAAGTATAGAATTTTTTAATTTCGTGACTACGTTTGACTTACATATTTTTTTTAAATTCACACGATTTCTGCTCTGACTGACGGGTCTTCCCGGGACCACGGCCGGTGTAATCCGTTTGCCGAAACGTCTGGGTAATTATAATTTTATATTTTAAATTTACAAATCTTATTAAAAATCGAGTTTCGATCGGGTTTGTACAAAACGCGATCGAGACCCGAGTTTTAATCAAATTTGTCAAATACGTTTGACTTAATTTTTTATTTAAGTAGTATACAAACCTTGTTCTGCCAATTGCCAATTATTTGTTATATTTTCACATTGCTAAGTTCAAATTTAAATTGCAAGTTTTGAAGCGGATAACTGCCCTAAGCATACATACAGTACATAATAAGTTATTAACTAACCCCCTTACTTATAAACGCTAATTAATGCGCTGCATAACTATGCATCGTTTGTCTTCCACTGTCACATGAAGTTTCAAAGTTGACAGACAGTGACAAGCGTCACATAACTTAGTCATGTGTAAATAATATTTTATAAGTAAGGGAGTAAAAGTTGCCTGCTTGCATTGTGTAAAAGCATCTAGATTAAACTACACATAGACTACGTACGTAACTGTAGAAGCAGATACACATCCTAAATCCGTTGGAAGTCTAAAGTTTTGACCAGTAAAGTAGAGTAGGTAAATGTATCGGGTACGGGCATCCCATCCACAACCTGGAACCTACAAACTTTAGTTGAAACCTATGTGAGCTGTCTGGTTAAAGCAAGCAACTTTCAAACCACTACAACGTACAAATAAATTGATATTGAATATCTCGGTGCTCGAAATGAGTAGACTGTGCACTAATATAGTACATATTTAAGACCAATGTACCTACATAGTTTGAACAATAAATTCTTCTTATTCTTATTCTTATCTTCTATTTTACGTAAAAGTTTGTATGTGACTTTGTCTCTTTTTCACGCAAAAACTACTGAACCGATTGCGATGAAACAATATAAGTAACTGGAGATCTGGAATAACGCATAGGTTTTTATCCCGATATTCCGCGGGAACAGCACTTACGCGGGTGAAATCGTGGGGCGCAGCTAGTATCCTACTAATAATAGGGGTTAAAGTATGAAATTGCCGTTTTATTGCAATAGGTTCTTTGAATTGACATAGAATCTTCATGGTTTGAGGTTTTCGAATGAAACTTTTTTCAAATGGTTTCTGTGATGTTCTTTTTTTAAAAAATGTGAAACATTTGAATATCGACTTTCAATTGTTTTTGTTATTCAATTTAGACAAGAAAGATGGATACTGCGAAAATTCGAGTGATTTTTGAATACGAGTTCAGACGCGGAACTAACGCGGCAGAAACAGCCCTCAATATCAATGCTGCGTTTGGAGAGGGGTCTACTAATGAACGCACCGTGCGATTTTGATTTAAACGCTTTCGTGATGGAAATTTCGACTTAAAGAACGAGCCACGAGGAAGACCGCCCACACAGGTGAATAACGATGAATTAAGAGAGATAGTGGAAGCCGATCCTAGTCAAACTACCCAGGAATTAGCGGCATGGTTTAACGTTACCTTACCCACTTTATTGACTCACTTGCGTCAAATCAATAAAATAAAAAAATACGTAAAATGGGTGCCTCATGATTTGACTGATCTGCAGAAAGAAACGCGTGTTGAAACTTGTGTTGCCTTGTTGAACCGGTACAGAAATGAAGGAATATTGGATCGAATTGTAACATGTGATGAAAAGTGGATTCTTTATGATAACCGGAAAAGAAAAATGCAATGGCTGACCCCAGGTCAAATGCTACAACAGTGTCCTAAAGCAAAACTTACAAATAAAAAGGTAATGGTAACTGTTTGGTGGTCTCAGCATGGTGTTATTCACTATAGTTTTCTTCGATCTGGTCAAGCAATTACGGCAGATGTCTATTGTGCCGAACTCTGAACCATGTTGACAAAACTAGCAGTAAAACAGCCCCGACTCATGAATCGATCTTCACCATTATTGCTCCACGACAACGCGAGACCTCACACAGCACGAGAAACCATTTTGACCCGTCAGGAACTGCACTTAGAAACCATTCGTCATCCTCCGTATTCACCAGACCTTGCTCCAACGGACTACCATTTTTTTCGTGATTTGGACAATTATCTACGTGACAAGAAGTTTTCTTCCCACGAGGCAGTACAAAATGCTTTCACACAGTTTGTGCAGTCTAGATCGTCGGAGTTCTATCGCAAAGGCATTAATAACCTTCCCATTAGATGGCAGCAATGTATAGATAATAATGGCAACTATTTTGATTAAATAAATTTGTTAAAAATTTAAAAAATAAACAATTAAGATTTTCAGTACAAATCGGCAATTTCATACTTTAACCCCTAATATTATAAACGCGAAAGTTCGTATTTTTGTATATCTGTACCTATGTGATTTTGTTACTCTTTCACGCTAAAACTACTGAACCGATTGCGATGAAACTTGAAATATAGGTAGCTGGAGATCTGGAATAACACATAGGCTTTTTATCCTGATATTTCCGTGGGAACAGCACTTACGCGGGTGAAACCACGGGGCGCAGCTAGTATCTATAGTACTTACTTATCTATACTTATAATAAAGGAAGAAAGGACAAAAAGTCTGTACTTGGAAGACTTAGAATAAGTAGTAGAACAAAATTATATATTTTTTTAAATTCACGTCTCTCTGTCTGTTTTTCTGTTTATCTGTCAGTTCCTTATACAATTAAGGACGCGACTCATGTGAAATCCCTTCCGATTGAATAGTTTTCTTCATAGCCGGTATCAAATAGATCTTTAAACAATGTTTATTGTTATTGTACATGATACAAGCGAAGTGTCCCCTTCATTTCAAAAACAATAAAAAATAACTTTAAATACCACTATTATACAGGCAAAGTTACCCCTGTTTTACAAAATAAATCAGTTTTTCTTCTAAATCCTTAACCGCTATATTTCCTTATAGGCATCATAATATTAGAAAATACAATACCTAGAACCCCTTCATGGTATTTTATAAAAATATTATTTTAATCTTCGTTAATTATTGATTTTACGAGAAATTGTAGATTTTTTCACGCAATTCCATCTCGCTCATTTATATGCAATCAGACAAGGACCGTTGATTATCATCTATCGCCGCCTTAAAAACTACTAATCCGATTGAAATCTGGTTATATTTTCGAGAAACGTCGTGGTATAAATTAGATCAAAATCCAATTAGTAGAACCCGAGTAAGGAACTAAAAAGTGCACCCCCGCTCGAGAAACGCTTGGCCGCCCCCGTCCGTGATAACGCGTTTTTCACTTTTGCGAGTGAAACCGCGGGGCGCAGCTAGTAAGTAATAAAGAAAGAGAGTTTTAAATAAATGAGAAACCCTATCCCTGTAGGTAGACAGTTATCGTTTATTTTGGCTTTAGGGTGTAAGTACAAAGTTAAACATCTTTAAGAATGCTGAGCTGCGCTGGACACCTGCTCTAACACCCATATGCAGAGTCGTTTCCTCCACTCGACTCGACCTCGACTCAACTTGAATGATACTCGTAGAATCGGTATGATATCGGTATCGATAGATTCGAGAATACCTTTTAAGGTAGATTAAAAAAAATAATAATTCAGAACGTAAATTGTTTTACAGATTGTTTAATCGTTAAAAATCAGCATTAGTTACAAACTGTGTCGCTGTCTTTAACGCTCTTCCCAATAGGAGTAAATTTGTTCCGAAAAACATTACAGTTTGGTACTTATGTAGGTACTATCGCGACGTACCTTGAGTTTGACAATTAACTCCTCGACTCGACTGAGGAATTTCCTCAAAAATTCTATCCTTCAAGTTGAGTCGAGGTCGAGTGGAGTGGAGGAAACGACTCTGCATATGGGTGTCTACGATCGAACGAACGAACGACTGAAAGAAAATCTGTCATCCATCCGACCGATATTTTTTCCTCTTATAAAAGTAATCAAGTGAAGATACATTATGGTCTAACATTTCCTATTCGATTAATGAGCTAGAAACACTTACATGCAAATACACACCCCTACATAAACATTCCTAATGTCGAGCATTATGCATGCATATCTTGCTTGATGATGCGCCCTCACTTTTGAGCGGCCCCTCGGGTTATTTTACTCTTATTATGGCATTTAAAAACGCAAGTTTTTAAATTTTTTTACTTCGCAATTTTACGAAGTAAAAACTTACAATCGGATGATGACACATTCACTTTCGTTCGTTCTTTAGTTCGTAGAATTAAAGTAGTTATCTTTCAAGGTATGAATGTACTTACATTGTACTTAGGGCGTAAATAACTAGGTAGGTACCTATTAGTTTTTTAACGGAATGTATTATTATGTAGCTGTAACTAGCAAAGAATTTACGGACTTTTTCTATCCGGTATCTAAATTATTAGGTAGACTTTGATTCATTTTTGATCTGGCCAATTGTTAAAGTAAGGGTTGGTTTGTCCGGCGAACGCCCAGAACAACGGATGCATAATATGTTATGTATGTTAGCGTGATTTATGAGGACAATGGCAGAATGTTAGTCGAAAGCCTCAGCTATTGTTTCCACAGGATTTATCGGAGGCATAGTCGTACAACAATTCACGCGCGTCTATAGACCACGCGTGGACATTGTCCGCCATTACAAATGAGGCATGCAGTGCTCGTGACGTGCTTAGCCGAAATATATCTTTGTTCGATATATTGAGATGGCGGTCCTGTATGTGATGATTATGACAGGTACAAATCAGCTGCGCGATTCTGTAATAGAAAACCGTGTAGAAACCGAGTAGCATCTATACGGTTCGCCAGCAGTGTTGCCAACTTAGCTACTTTGTAGATTTAGCTATTTTTTGATGTCAAACAGCTACAATTTTTAAAAATTTGTAGGTAAACTTTTAGCTACTTTTGGTTTTGAGATATTTTTATAAGTATAGCAGTAAAATGTTTGTGACGGAATCCCCGACAAATAACACCGTACGTAGGTATAGCAATAAGCACCTACAAAAGTGAGCGAGATAACGAGACGACGACAAAAAATTGTTTGAGCAATCTAATATATAATATACACTAGCTGCGCCCCGCGGTTTCACCCGCGTTTCACGGTCGCGTTCCCGCGTTGTTCGAACACCTCCCTACCTACCTAATGCAAAAATCCACACATAAACGGTCGCCCGTTTAAGTGTGGATTTTTGCACTGCAGTCGGTAGGTGAAGTAAGGTTAAGTTTTTAAGTATGTCAGTAAGTGACGATGACGATGATGTTGATGCCACTCTACATCACTTGCCCTACCCCTGTGTCGATTTTCATTCTAGAATAGTTATCACCCGCGTAAGTCCCGATCCTGCGGAATTTTCGGGATCAAAAGTATCATATGTTACTCTCCATCATTTAAACTATCCCTATGCAAATTTTCATTCGAATCGGTCGAGCCGTTTGACCGTGAAGAGGGACCGTGAAGAACAAATAAACAAACAGACTTTCGGATTTATAATATTAGTAAGAAGTAAGATTAATTACTTTTTTAATTCAATAAATATCAGAGCCTTTATCAGAAAATCGAGTGTGACCTCCAGTAGTCATGTTACAACGGTTTTTATTTTCATCGAGAAAGTTAGCTACTTCTAGCTACTTTTTAGGGAGAAAAAAATACTCAATCTAACGACTCTCTGTTAAATAATAGCTACAAACCTTTGATAGCAGTTGGCAACACTGTTTGCCAGTCATTTTACGCCTTATATAAAACCCAGATACAGCAGGGGTTCTGCAGCATGTCTCCCACATACCTGGATGTATCCAGGTCTGTGGGAAGTGTCGGTGCCCTTATAAGGAACAGTAGGTGTATCTGAAATTCTAGACGCTTTGAAAAATACTTGAAATATCGATTATATACAAATAATTTAAATAATCTGATAAAAATATACTAATAATGGCATATTCCACTAATCCCCTTACTCAATCCCCTGCCCAGGGGATTTGTAGACTTTTTCTCCACAAATCCCCTGGCGGCGAGACAACGGGATTCGCAGGGGATTTGTGGAAAAATAGTCTACAAATCCCCTTAACCGAAATTTAAATTTCCTTTTTTTAATCAAATAAAAACAGTGTGTTACGTAGTCTCAGTCTTCATGTTTTATTTACATAATATACGAGAGGTAAACAAAATCACAGAATAATCACTTTCATCAATGTTGATTGAGTTTCATAAATCTAAACTCTCTTATATGTAAGTACCTTAACATTAAAATATACTTAATTCGTTAGTAATCACAGAAAATCACATTTTTACAGGGATCACAGATTGTATGTACAATAATAATTAACAATTAAATAAAATACCAATTTGAGTTAAGAAACCAGTTTTCACAATTTTTTTTACAATAACTAAGCATTAATCTCTAAATAAATAAAAATATAGAAATAATATTTTACGTTGCTTACATTAAAATAACTTTTATTATAACTAATTATATATTGACAATAAACTTAACCTGAATACTATAAAAACTTAACATTTAATCTATAAAACACAGAAATCAAAATATTGACTATGAATAGAAACAAAATATGAATTCTCATTAAAACGACTATAATCACAGATAATTGAAGCACAATAATTATAAATACTCAAATCTACAAAAGTAACCTACATCACAAAATCTGTATAAAACGTGTCTTAAAAATAACGTTTACTTATAAAAAAAATTGTGCACAATAATTATACAGTACGATTGCAGGGCAATAGCAAATCAACGAAGTTTTTCCAAACAAGTCTCAATCGTTATATGTCCGTTAATAAATTCTGACATGACTTCTTCTATGAATTGATCACGTTCAATGTTTTTTTGTGATCGCTCTGATATGCCCACCTGTGTATTAAGAAACTGCAATGCGCGAACATTATAAAACGATGCGTCTTCCGATAACACCGCTAGTAGTCGTATTAGGCTAGGATTCTTCCTCCTTATTCGCTTCTTAATTTTGCCATGCCAGGATTCAGCCAGATTATTGGTACGGTGTTGTTGCCCAAATGCACACCATACTTTAATAAAATCGTCCTTTAGCCATTGCGTTAACATGTACCGCCTGAACTGTTCGCTTTTGTTGTCGTCAGGGCTTTGGGAGGCAATATAAAGCCAACCTCCAATAATTTTGTCCTGTGGTAACATAGGCAAAACAGCGCTAAGTGCCACTTGTCTTTTTGTCCGTATTTGTTTTGTTAGTCCAAGTTGTTTCCCTTTTCGCCAAATTGCATCTTTGTAATGTACATAGCATCCACTTATTGAGACATCTTCAAATGTATATCTCATTGCGTTTATCGCAGCTTCCTCAAAATCACATTTGAAAGTGTGCGGTTTCCATGCTGGAATTTGTGCCTTAATCAAAGCGAAAACCGTTTTATATGCTTTCTGATTTTTACTACTCATAAGTACATATGCCAAAGGTAAAATATTTGTATATTTTTCTGTACTGCCCAAGTCTCCGTGTATAGTATAGAGTTGGTAGAAGGGTTTTGTACAGACCCAGAAGGTCCCATCTCCAAAGAAGACTTTTAATGTGTTCATATAATGTCGGGCCCATTCGGAGCAGAATATAATTATACGACAATCGCTTTCGTTGTAGTCTGCTAACAAAAACTTCTGGTGTTTCGATGGAATTTCGACACTTCTTACATCTTGATATTCGATTTTATTTACGTCAAGTGCTGCATTCTTGTGTTTGTATAACGCTGATTTGATGTTTTTTAATCGAGGAAATGCTGTTATGATATCAATCCCGGAGTCTTTCAGGGAGCTTACTGCCGAATTGTATGCTGTAGGAACACCAGGCGCTTCCGGATCCGAAACTGTTTTTTTCAATTTGGCCAACCTAATTGCTACTTCGTTGCGGGCAAAATCAGGCTGACATATATTGTGGTGTTTCTCGCGTATTATCCGCTCTTCCTAAAACAGCAAAATGAACCTATTTTACTCAAAATAGAGGTAAACGAATTGTACATATAATATAATAATATATAATATTAAAAACTTATAATATTTGTAATACCTACATAAATATTGGTTTTATTTAACTCAATGGTCATTTTTAACCTTTAAATTTGGTTTCCCCACCCAAATGGTAAAATTAGAACCCCTATTATTAAGACTCCTCTGTACGTCTGTCCATTAGGGTGTACCTCATGAACCATGACAGAAACTCTTGAAATTTTCACAGATAATATATTTTTAATAAGTTTACCATACCTACTGTTATATATATTAGCTCAATATTTTGAAAACAAAACCCTTAAATAATAAAATATTTTTAAAATACACTATGGTTAAAAAAACTGTCTAACAATATCCCACATGATGAGGTAAACCAGAAAAAAACATCGCTCACTATTTACGTGGGAGGTACCCTAAAAACAATTGAATGTTTTTATCGTATCATCATTTTTAGGTACTTATGCATGCAATGTTACAGCTTGATAGTTCTACGTGTCTCTGAGCTAGGCCGCGGAGAGACGAACAGACGGACATGAAAAAACTATAAGGACTACGAAACACTAAAAATAACAATCTTTTGACTTACCAAAAGTGTGATGGATCCAGTGCATTTAGTTTTCTTTCGTTTTGCACATTCCCACAGAATTGTACTATTCTTGTTCTTTGTTTTAACACAATATTGATGTCCAGCATGTAAAAGTACTGTAGCTTTATTTTTTGTAATGTACTCCAGTATGCCACTAGCACCACTGGAACTCCCAGCCATATTTATTAATTTTAAGAGTCGCAAAGAATGCACCGTATTCGGAAACAGGTAATGACACACTGACTGATAAGAAATGCAAATTTCCTTAGAATTATTACAACAATAACAACCCTTTGAAAACGGGTTTAAAGCCGACAGCGTTGTAGGTATTATACAGGATTATGGATCTTAATGTTAAGCGCTAAGAGGGGAAATTACAACAAATTAAAAATTATCGGCTAGTTCCATAGCAACTAACTTCGCTCACAAATAATAATACCATAAGACAATGCTCATGCTCGAGGTAGGTACATCATTATAAATCCGAAAGTTCGCAACTATGTAATTTGTATGTGACTTTGTTGCTCTTTCTCGCAATAACTACTGAACCGATTGCAATGAAACTTGAAATAGTTATAGGTAGCTGGAGACCTGAAATAACACATTGGCTTTTTTATCCGCATTTTCTCGCGGGAACGGGATCGTTTCGATACAAACATCGGTGAAAAGAACATCAAAATAATTGATTTATAATCGGACCGTTAGCTCTAATCATAGGCTCGGGAGATACTTAATCCATTTTTGTGACATCTTAATTATTTTATTTTAATTTTGTAAATATTATGTTTTATTTATAGACCTACACCGATTTTAAGTATAGGTTAAGGGGATTTGTGAACTTTTTTTCCACTAATCCCCTGGCGGCAACAAGGCGGGATGCTCAGGGGATTTGTGGATAAAAAGTCTACTAATCCCCTGGGCAGGGGATTGAGTAAGGGGATTAGTGGAATATGCCATGCTTAGGCAGATAATAATAATTTTATGGAGGCAACAAGGTTATAACCTTTACCTTTTCCCCGTGATTATTCGCGTATTGTCTCTCCTCATCATTGTTCCTCATTGTTGTTTTTTTATTTTTTTTGAGTCTTCGGTGTTCTTCTGTGTGTTTGCTGCCAATAAATGTTTTCTATTCTATTCCTCGCGACCCAAGACTATGACGACTTCTGTGGCGCGTCGGGCGAACGCATGGCTGCAATGCAGAAGGTTGCGAGTTCGATTCCCGCTGGGTGCAAATATTAATGCTTAAAAATAAATATTTGTATCTGGTCTGGGTGTATTTCTATGTATAATAAGTATGTATTTACAAAAGAAAAATAAATATAAGTAGTATATCCGTTGTTTAGTCACCGTAACACAAGCTTAGCAGCTTACCACGGGGCTAGATGGCGCTTTGTATTGGTTACAGGATTTATTTATTTATTTATTTTACGCGATAGTTTGTATTTTTGTATGTGGCTTTGTTAGTCTTTCACGCAAAACCACTGAACCGATTGCGACGAAACTGTTTGTTTTATAACGAAACGATTGGAATATAGGTAGCTGGATACCGGAATTAACACATAGGCTACTTTTTATCCCGATATTCCCATGGGAACGGGAATAACGCGAGTGAAACTACGGGGCGCAGCTAGTCTAAACTAAATTGATGATTACGATTGATTAATATTGACAACAAGCAATTTCAGAGGTAGGGGGAGGTAAGTGCTAAAATTCTAAAGCCCCCTCCACTATATTGTTACTCAGAAAGAAAGTTGATCGTGCGATATAGGACTTCATAGCTTAACATAATCGTATTTCTATACTTATCCAATTTTCAACAAGATCGTTTGTCGTGTTCCAGGCTTTGACGTGCTCCTGCGTAGCCCTCCACTACCACAGTTACAACAATGATGCTGACATCGGTATGCTGGTCACGGGCACCTTCGTTGGTTTCCTCATCATCTTCGCCGGAGCCGCAGCTGGTAGTTTACTTATTTCTAATTGTGAAATTGATTATCGGGGAGGTTTATTCCACAAAGAAGTATAAGTACATATTAGTGTCTGGAGTAAGATAGGCTACTTTTTGTCCCGAAATTCCGCGGGAAAGGGACTTACGCGGGTAAAACCTAGTTAAAAACACATAAATACCCTTTATATTATGATAACACATTATTCTTAATATTTCTTTTTGTTTTAATTGCTCAAGGCATTTAAACATAATCAGACATTAATCTTACTAATATTATAAACGCGAAAATTTGTATGTATGTAAGTATGTCTGTGAGTTTGTTACTCTTTCACGCAAAAACTACAGAACCGATTGCGATGAAACTTGGAATATAGGTAGCGGATACCTGGAATAATACATAGGCTATTTTTTATTCCGATATTTCCGCGGAATCGGGACTTACGCGGGTGAAACCGCGGGGCGCAGCTAGTGTACTTATAAAAGGCAAACGCACAACAATATGAAATGACTGTAATCTATTCGCGAAAGAGTCTGGACCCCAGTCGGGGCTCTTTTCAGCCCAGAATATATCGTTGGCGATTCAACGAGGTAATGACGCCAGTGTGATGGGCACTTTTGGACGCAATGGTCATTTACCTTTGCGAATTAAGATGATTGATGTGATTTTTTTTGGAATTTCAGGTTACATAATGCAGACACCATCACACAAGCGCATCGATATATTTTACTCATTGGTTGGAGTTTGTCTCTTCGTTGCCAGTGGCGCTCTTATTATAGACAGGTAATTAAAAAATAAAAATAAGTTAATTATTAGCAGAATGCGACTTAAGTACCCGGTGCATATTTTAAAGTTTGATTTTTTTCAATCATCATCATCACCCTGTTGCAGTCCACTGCTGGACATAAGCCTCTCCAATTTTTTTTTAGAATTTAGATTTTAGAATTTTAGAATTTAGAATTTTTTTGAAATTTTAGAATTTTTAGAATTTTAGAATTTTAGATTTTTTTTCGTCACTCCAACGTGCCTGAGGACTTCCTACTACTTTTTTTCAATAGCTGTACAGTAATTGTTGATTATTCAGCTTAGTATCACTAAAGCTTCCGAAGTGTTAATTATTATAATGAAGAATAATCAAAAATTATTGAAAAAAAAAACTTTGAAATATGCACTCTGACTTTACTGAACGTAGTGTTTCACCGTAACATTATGTACTGACTGCTTGAATGCTCGCCACACAACTTGTTATATTACACCTTATAACATCAGTCAGTAAATATCTTAAATCTATACTTATAATAAAGGAAAAGAGGACAAAAAGTCTGTACTTGGAAGTAAATAAAAAAAAAGTTGTCCACAGGACTTAGGAAAAGTAGTAGAGCAAAATTATATAACTTTTAAAATTCATGTCTGTTTGTCTGTTCCTTATACAATTAATAATTACGAATCCGATTTAAATCTGGTTTTAAATATTGGATAGTTCTGTTTTCGAGGAACGTCCTGATATATTTTGCATCGAAATCCAATTAGGAGATCCTGAGTAATGAACGAAAAAGCCGCCAGCGCCCCGTGATAACGCGTTTTTCACTTCGCGGGTGAAACCGCGGGGCGCAGCTAGTCGTAAATAAAGCTCTAGCCGTTCTCGATTTACATTTCGACAATTTTGTATTATTAATTAATTAATTATATGGCGTGTCATTTAAGGATGATATATATAAGACCCTGCCGGGTCCGAGCTTCGTTGTCTGTTGCTCGGTCGCCATTCGGTTGCAACATACTGATCGACTGCTCGCCGAGCAATGGACAACGAACCTCGGACCCGGCACGGTCTAGTAAAAATCGTCATTTAGTCAGCTTGTTAAGGTGACATACTGACGATATTGCCGGCAGGGATTTCAATATTTTCTCAGTAAATACAAAACATTCGGAAATACTATTTTGGTAGGTATTTTAGTTTTCATTCTCTTATCTTCAAACATTTAAAACATTAACTCTTAAAACATTTTATTTACCGGGTTTAATCGCGTTTTATTCAAGTTTTTTTTAACTAAAATTCGTTTTAACCGAAATTTTCATTTTACAGTTTCAAAACTCGTTTAAAGCCGAAATTTTCATTTTACAGTTTACAGCTTCAAACGTGACGTATTTAAACCTCTATTTTTTCAGTATTAAAGCATAATAACATACTCTTGAAATTGGTAGAACAGTTTTGCAAAATTAGCAATAGTTATCTTGTTTGATTTTGCATAGTCGCATCTTACGTCCTTCTTTTACACATCTGATTTTTGCTAGCCCTATCCCTGTCCCGTCATTTGGTGAGTATAGGGCCTTGACTTCTAGTTGTTAAAATTGTATACCATATTGTTACAGATATCAGCACTACGGTAAGAGCGATCTTAGAGACAAGAACTTGGCGAAAGCTTCATTGGCCATCATCAATGGAGGTGTTCTGCTCCTAGATGCCGTCCTCACTCAAAGGGGGGGTTAAACAACACTAACAACAATATCACCTCTATTTGTACAAATATATCAGGTAATTTGAAGGCAGATACTTGAATATCACAGATAAAATGGCTTTTAAAGTTTGCTGAATCTGCGTGTCTAAGTACAACAAGGAATGTGAATAAATATGACCAGTATCCCTATCATAAGTTGACATGTACACGTAACGTTAACAGTTTAGTAATTTCGCAACGCGAAGTTTGGTAATTTTGGCTCGCGCGGCCTATAATGTCACGAGCGGTTACGTCGCAGGGAACAAACGGAGTGGACGCGCTGTACACAAGGTCAAACTATTAACGTTACAGTGCACGTTTGTATTAACTAATGATAAGAGTAGAGAATACACGATATGTATGTATTTCGATCAGTCACAGGCACGATTTATCTGCAGCTGATCCAGCTTTGAAGTCAAAAGAAAACTTACATTTATCCTGCCATTAAAGATAATTATCTATTTATGTACACACTTGAAGCTTTAAATGTTTATACAATCTATTTTTCAATACTGGATTTATATTTTTGAAGTCGTTTTAAGAGCATTTTATTCTCAATGTTATAAATTTAGTCGTGTTTAATTTTTGGAAGGATCATCAAAGCACTATTTTACCGGTAATACAAACAAAAGGTTAATTTAAGAGCAATATCTGTTTAAATGCTGCTGATTTTGCTTTGTAGTTTTTCGTCGAAATTGGATACGCTAAGTTGTATGTGTATGTTTTACAGGAAATGTAAAAAACTTAGGAATTGTATACAATTCTTATGAAATCTATCACAAAATCGATATCGGGGTGATAGATTAGAACCTTATTGAGGTTCTTTTTTCAGAACTCAGAAGCAATAAATTTCCGATCGCTGTTTAGGAAATGTATACAATTCCTAGAAGATATGTATAATATAATTTATTTCACACATTTCTGGGCATTTTCAGGTTATGTGTATACATTTCTTAGCAATTGTATACGGCAATGACGAATTTCATACATTTCCTGTAATATATGATTCACATTGGCCACGTAATCTGTCTCTACCTGTTAACATTAATTGTTGTTATATTTAACTAAACTTAATTTATTCACATAAGTACCTACCTACCTTTAGATTATGCGCTTTGATATTTAAGAATCTGTGGTAGGTACCTACTTTTAAAATATTTTGTTATAATTTTTCACAATTTTCGACAATTTATTTTATTATGCAACATTCTTTACGATTATTGTAATTAATTTTAATTAAACTCTTTTTAAATATTTGTCTTTTATTGTGACTTGTTAAAAATATTTTTAGTTACATAGGTAACATTATATTGAATGCTCTAGATTTTTGGTTGATCTTTTGAGTGTGAAATTCACCAAGAATCCTTCTTAATCGTAATTACGCCGCCCTATTTTTTTGGAGATTTGATCTAAGCATAGGTATCGTGTTAACTATAAGTACCTGATTTATTCATTAACTAGCTGCGCCCCGCGGTTTTACCCGCGTAAGTCCCGTTCCCGCGTTAATTTCGGGGTAGAAAGTAGCCTATGTGTTATTCTCAGTATCCATTTACCTATATTCTAAGTTTCATTGCAATCGGTTCGTGTTTATAATATTAGTAAGAAGTCAGATTGACAGATATTTTAACGCACAGCCTTAACCGCTGGAAATTGGAAATTGGGTGTGTTCTTTGTGAAGTGTGGGTAATCTAATGAAAAACGAGTATTGAATATTTCCAAAATCCGGATCGAAACTTATGCGGGTAAAACTGCAGCACACCACTAGTACAAATACGAGAATATACAGAATGCAAATATCAATAGGTATTCTTTTATATTGCCTATTAAAAAGCATCACGACTTTATCTATGCATCACATCACAAACACCTAATATTACTTAAAAATCCAACAATGTAGTTAATCAAATATGACACAGTTCCTAATAAATATTTGTATTAAAATCATAGAAAAGTGTTTACACGCCAAGCGTGCGTGACTACGGTTGTCTTTCAAGACATCCGTACGTTCAACAAAACAATATTGCGTTTCGTTCATCATGAATATTATTAAGTCAATTGTGATACTGTCGACACGAATAAATGTAATTTTATGCTTGAATACTTCAGTGCTAGTAAATAAAGCCATCTCTATAGGTGATGTACATTATGACCGTGCAACAGTAACATTTATTTTTTGGAACAACAATTCAAAAGACATTACAAACTTTCTTCTAAATTACAAAGGAACTGTTATTCTTTCTCTACTAACCGGTAACATAGAAGAAATGTATGAAGTGAAGAATTTAAAGTGTTAATAGAAATTTTCGTTAAAATTATTGTAGTGCCTATTCGCGTGATACTTATTTTGACTACAGTTATACCTGACGCAGATTATTATTAGATTATAACTATATATAAAACAGCCTGGGAAAATGATTTGTCTGATCTCGTTGTTGTATATTCTAAAACGGATCAAGTGATGCTGTCTACATATTATTTTCCTACCAATGGAAAATCGTGCGGAGATCATACTGCAGTTATTCTTTCGCCTCATGTGAACGTTTTCCCTAAAAAGTGTCAGAATTTTAATAAATGCGCAATAACAACAACGCTTGCATTTGTTTTTCCGTTTCTTCAGTATGATAACATGACTAGACAGATAAATGGCTTGGAAGGCAAAATGTTCTTAAACCTTATGGATAGATTAAATGCCCGTGTAGGCATCGTAGACAACAACATCGAGAATTTGGGACATTTGTAAACGGGACTGCTACTGGAGTTCTATCAAGTTTGTATTACAAAAATGCTGATATTGCAGTTAACCTGATTTCACTTAGCAATGAAAGAAAATCAATTATTTAACCATCATCTGTGTTTAAAATGGCTTATTACGTCTGGATTGGACCAGAACGTCGATTGGCACCACATTGGCTCAGGATAGTGGTGCCATTGGGTTATTTGTTGCGGTTACGTGGTTTATTGCAAGAATAAAAGATTTAAACACTAGCCAGAGTATTTTTATAAGTCATTTATAATTTTTATTGGCATCAACGTTAATTTATATTTAAAGTCTCGATTGTTGAACAGTTTGTTTATGTTATGGATTTTTTGTTGCATTATTTTTTGTCTTGTGTATCAGGGCGATCTTGTCAAAGGAATGCAGAGTACTAATTTAGAAAAACCATTATCAAATCTAGAATATACTATCAATGAAATTGGCGAATATTATACGTAAAAAATTAAGCGAGAAATATACAATGGTTCCAAATTTTATGCTGACTTTAAAGTATCGACACTGAATTCGATAAAAGCAATAATGAAAGATATAGCAGACGGCAAACGTCGAGCTTTGATGTTTATTGGGGCTACGAATGCTAAGATTTTTCTTGATCTTCAAACAATAGGATCACCCATACAAGCATCTCTTCTGGGTTTTAATATGCGTAGGGGATGTCCAGCTGCACATGAGGTAATTGTTACAAAGAATATTTGAATTAGGTTTAATGAATAAGATAGAGAGAGACTATGATTACTGGTGGAAAAGTCAAAGAAAAGTCTATTACGAGCATAAACGGCTTAATTGTTATGTATCTTGTGTGTGGTTTTATTTTTGTTGTTGAATTAGCTAACTGCCATATGTGGCGGCAGCTAATATATAAATTATTAATTTGCATCGATAATGGTTGTGAAATCATATTTAGGCTTTTGCAAATGTTTCTGATTTTGGATAAATTCATCATCATCATCATTATCCGAGCGATGTTCTCGGTTGAGAGTCCGGAGTGTGCTCTCGTACATTTGCGCGTCCATTTCACACGATCTTCGGCATCTCGTGTATTGAGGCCATTTTCACGCATATCAGCACTTACGACGTCTAGTCAGCATTTCTTGGCCTCTTCCCAGTCGGTCTTTTCGCGTCACTCTAAACATTCAGCAAAGCATATTTATCTAAGTGACACGAAGTTCCTGTTGATGTCGTTTAAGCACTGGCTATTAAGTTTTCGATATTAAACATTCGAATTCATAAAGAGATCAATTTACCTTGATAAAGACTAGATCTTAAGTTAAGTGCGCTTTGTTCTTACAAAAGATAATGTTTTAAGTAAACATGTCAAAGTGGAACTTAAAGTAATGACAAAATAATATACATGTAGTACGTAGGTAGATAAGAATCTATCTACAGAAAACTAGCTTGGTCCCGCGGCTTCCGCCTCGTGATTTTAACTGCTCGTTGCTCTCTATGCAAAAATCAACATTCACACACCGAAATGTCAATCGTCGTCTATTTGAGTGCGGATATTTGCACAACATTGGCGTTGCTGAACTACTTATAATCCACCACCCTTAAGTAGGTATGTCAAAAAATAATTTTCACAAAACTGACAATACTTTTAAAAGCCCTATTCAACGATACCCCAAGCCCAACATCTTAATTTTATTAGATTCTAAAGTAAAAAATTCGGTCATACCCCTCTTTAGGAGAGATTCCCAACTTTATTTTATTATTATTTTCATTTACTATATGTACCTACTCTGTGGGCATGATTAATATTAAGTTCATATTTAATATCTTGTTTTTTATAAGATTTCAAATTATATCTATGTCAAGCTATTTCCATCTCAAATTTGAGTGAAATCAGTTCCGTAGTTTTTGCGTGATAAGTGCATAGACAAACAGATAACAGACAAAATCTACGACCGAAGTATCCATCGACTTTAAAAAAAAAATCTTAGACTTACATGAATACTGTACTGTTTCTACTTTCTTATTGTGTTACAGACCAAATTGCATTGAAATCGGTTTAGAAGATTTTACGTGATTCGCGGACAAACAGACACACAGACCGACATACAGACAAAACTTTCAAAAACATATTTACGTTATCTGTTTTATGTACTTAATATGCAACATATAATGTATGGTCTACTAGCTGCGCCCCGCGGTTTCACCCGCGTAAGTCCCGTTCCCACGAGAATATCGAGATAAAAAGTAGCCGATGTATTAATCCAGATCCCCAGTTACCTATATTCCAAGTTTCATCGCAATCGGTTCAGTAGTTTTTGCGTGAAAGAGTAACAACCTCACATACAAACTTTCGCGTTTATAATATTAGTAAGATTTGATAATAGGTGCACTTTTTGAAATAATGGCGTTGGTGTCGTAAATTGTTTTGTTTGTATATCTTGCACATTATAGTGCGTCCATAGCGTGGAAATAATTTTGACTTACACATATTACAAATACCTCGTGGGTTTGTTTGCGAACTTTACTTAAACTACAGACAAGATACAATTGTGCTCTCTTACTCATTTTTTGGATCGGATCTTTTTTATTGGTTCAATCAAATCTTTAGATAGGAATCATATAAAGGCGGCGGTAACCCGCGATACAGGTCGTGGCGAGTGTCACCAGTCTGCGTCGACGGTCATATTATGTCCGTCTACACAGACCGTCTACGATATTGTTGTAAAGCGGCTATAAGTCCAAGACTTAAGTCTATGTGTAATTGGTATATTAACGCACGTGTGAAGTAAATGGTCTATCCCTTTGAGTATACATAAGCAAGCTATAGAGCGCTGGTATGCGAGGAGTATGAACTGTAAACAGCATGAACAGTCAAAAAACGACAAAGACGATGTCATCAGTCACCTAGGGTTACGCGAATTGACTGTTTCTCTCGTTAGAATTTATTCTAGTTATAACTATGGTGAAATGTTCAGTGCCGCGGTGTAAAAATGATTCGCGGATCAACCTCAACATTTGAATATCTGTGTATAAAGTATCTACTTACACTTTGCGCAGTAGGCAAATACCCATAGGCGCGCTCTATAGCTTGCTTATGTATACCCAAAGGTCTATCCGCTTGACCATACGACAGTCTGCGCAGACACCTTTTGTAAAATATGCCGCAAAAAATACGAGTATAATCCTATCTTTTAATAAATGTGATAATTTGAAGACTTAAAGATATCAATGAGAAGTTGAAAATGAAGTTTTATCCTATAGCACGAAGGTAGCGCTAACATTTTGGATTTCAGATTTAGATTTTTACCTAAGTCGGCAGTTCTCAAACGTTTTTCGTGGTGGAACCCTTCCATCCTATCAAATAATAAGCAATGACATACGACCACAAAATGATAATTACGATACGATTAGTAAAAACACTATAATACATTTCAATTACTTTTTTAAAAAATATTAATTGTTCCTACAGACACAGCTTCGTTACTGTTTTATTATATGTATACTCGTAGATATAGATAGATGATATTATAAGCGTATAATATAGATAGATAAACATGTAATGTGGGCAGATAATTATAGTACGAGTATGTTAGTACATAAAAAAATACAATGCTACTAAAATGATTTATGGTTTTAATGCATTAAACATCTCAGAAAATTGCTATTATTTAGTGTTTACATACCTAAGCTACATCATAATTTTCTTTACAGTACTAGTTCTGAAACATAATAAATTTCAATGGTGTAATGTAATACGTTTCTATGGACTGAACGAAATGTTCAATTTAATTATAATTTACAAAAAAATAATAATTTTAAAAAGTAGAATGTGATAGAATTAAATACGATTCCAATATGAATTATATCAATATATATGTAACGTTTTGTTTCCAACTTAATATTATTTTAGGCTTAAATAATTCGAAGCTAATATTCAAAGCTATCTCTATAGCTGATTCAAATTATGATCGAGTTTCATCAACATCTATTTTTTGGAACTGTAGCAGTTCGGAGGATGTCTCAATATTTCTTCAAAATTATAATGGATCTGTTATACTTTCTGCGCTTTATAAAGACATCATAAAAGACATGCATAAAGTGAATAATTTTAACCAAACTATATTATTCGCATCTGGAAAAGAAGAATTTAAAGAGTTTATGGAAATTCTTGAAAAAGTAATTGTTGTTCCTATACGTATTATACTAATTTTGACGAAAGTCGTGTCTTTTGCAGACATGCAAATTATAAATAAAATAGCCTGGGAGAATGATTTATCAGATCTCGTGGTTGTAAGTTCGAAACAGGGTAAAGTGACATTATCTACATTTTTTCCTTACAACGGTAACACTTGCGGGGACTATACTTCCGTCGTTATTCCACTGGATGCAGATGTATTTCCAAAAAAGTTTCAGAACTTCTACAAGTGTCCAATTAAAGCTGCGCTTATACATTCGTACCCTTATGTTATGTATGACAATCTCACCTTACAGCTTAGTGGCATGCATGCTCAAATTTTTACAACTCTGGTGAATAAGCATAATGCTAGTATAAACGTCACTCATACAGATGAGTTTTTCGGTGTTTATGTTAATGGAACTGCTGGTGGACTTTTGGGAAGTTTGTATTATAAAAAAGCCGATATTGTAATAAATCAAGCTCTACTGAACGGTATACGATATAAATTAATTCAAGTAACGTCAGTTTTTAAAAAACTTTATTTAAAATGGATCGGACCTGAACGTCAAGAAGTGCAGCAATGGATGAGAATTTTACGTCCATTAATGACACCTGCCTCATATGCAGTCACTTTAACATTCTTTCTATTTGCAACAGTTACAACTGTTTTGAAAAGTAAACTGTTAAACGTAAAATCAAAACAAAATGTGTTTTTTACATCGTTCACGATTTTTATCGGTTTAGATGTCAAGTTAGAATATAAGTCTCAATTACTGAACAACTTATTCATGTTGTGGATTTTCTGTTGCATGATATTTCGTTTTGTTTACCAAGGCAACCTTGTCGATGGTTTGCAGAGAACTGTGTTAGAAGCTCCCCTCACTGATCTTGATGAGGCAATGGCTAAAATCGGTGTCTCCTATTCCGGAAAATCATTTCGAGATGAACTTTTTAATGGGACCAAATATTACACGAACATGAAAATACGCAATTTTGATTCCGAAATAGCGTATTTTAAAGATTTGTCCGATGGCAGACGGCGATTTTTGTTGTTTGGTGACTCTTATGCGATGAAGATCTTTCCTAATCTTCAGATAATTGGACCACCCAGGCTAATATTTCCCGTGTGTTTAATTATGCGTAGAGGATGGCCAGCGGCTAAAGAAATAGCTACCACTCTAAATCGAATGTTTGAATCTGGAATTATATATAAAATTGAAAGTGATTATGAATATGACTGGGGACGAACGAAAAAAATGTATAAAATTCCTGTAACGCGACCACTCGATATGAATAATTATATTGGGTGTTTTTACGCCTTGATTATTATGTATGTTATCTGTGGATTAGTGTTTGTTATAGAGATGATCAATTTTAAATTCAACATATCTTTGCATCGAATTAAAGTGAAACACTTTGAGTGAGCCACGTACCTACATTGGTTTACTATTCAATATTTTCCTAGCTACACATGGCTATGAACTAATACTATCCCAGATATTCATGTTGCAATTTAATTATGCACACCTCTTGAAGTAAGTTGATATCGATTCTATCCAATGTTTGCTGTTCATTGGCAAATGGAGTCGGTGCTGTTTGTAAGTTTCCATCTCAGTAGCTATATACTATATCAATTAGTCTAAATTAATATACTGTTATATTATTAGTACCAATTAAATCTACTGTGACGAAGTAATCAATTAAAATGATTTGATACTTATATGGAAGTATTATTTATTTTTAATGGATGTATTATTTATTTTTAATTCTGTGAAACTAGGTTACGTTTCTGTATTTTGTCCCGCACGTCTATCGATTCTATATTAATAGTTCGATCCGAAGAAATAAATAAAATATAAGTAGTTAGTCCGAAATTATTGATCTTACGTTTTTTAGTTACAAACCTAAGTTTGTTATGATTTAAAATATGTAGTACTAGCTGCGCCCCGCGGTTTCACCCGCGCAAGTTGCGAACCCGCGTTGTTCGAACACCTACCTACCGCAATGCAATAATCCACACGCGTACCAAGTACTGATTATCAGTACTTCCCTGGTCGTCCGTTTAAGTGTGGAGTTTTGCACTGCGGTAGGTAGGTGAAGTAAGTTAAAGTTTGTATTTCGTCAGTAAGTGACGATAACGATGACGAAGGATGACGATGATGATGATGCCACTCTACATCACTCCTGTGTCGATTTTCATTCATTGAATGGTTATCACCCGCGTAAGTCCCGATACTGCGGGATTTTCGGGATCAAAAGTATCCTATGTTACTCTCCATCATTTAAACTATTTCTATGCAAATTTTCATCCAATAAATATTATCACCCGCGTAAGTCCCGATCCCGCGGGATTTTCGGGATCTTAAGTATCCTATGTTACTCTCTATCACTTAAACTATCACTATGCAAATTTTCATTTAATAAATAGCTATCACCTGCGTAAGTCCCGATCCCGCGGGATTTTCGGGATCAAAAGTATCCTATGTTACTCTCCATCATTTAAACTATCCCTGACTCTGACTCGGCTGATATCGGCTGAGCCGTTTGACCGTGAAGAGGGAACAAACAAACAAACAGATTTTCGGATTTATAATATTAGTAGGATATAATATATAATATATATAATTATATAATATAATAATTAAATTATAGTAGGAAGGAAGTAGGATAGGAAGTAGGAAGTAGGATATCCGTAGTCTAGTACCCGTAGTACAAGCCTAGTGCATAGTTTAGGGCTATATTGCACTGTTATCTATTTATTAAAAAAAAGGCTAATGATTAATGATGTTTACTTAAATTTTATTATTTTCGTTAGGTACTCATTAACATCTACAGTTACTGTGTTTAGTTTCTGAACACTTAATGTGAAATTTTTGGTAAAAAAAAACGCGAAAGTGATGGTTAAGTTAACGCGTATTTTGTATGGAAACTCAAAAAGCGCCCCTAGCGGACAATATCGAAGTTACCCCTTTTATATACCAAATATACGGGTTAACTTAACCATCACGTTCGCGTTTTTTTTTTACGAAAAAACTCACACTAAGAGTACTGTACGAGTGTGTTGACCAAAATATTGACAACAAAAAAAATATCTTCATGGTACACTCTTAAAATATTGATTAATTCAATCTTTCTATCCATAAGTAGGTACCATAATATAATGTAGCATTACAAACTTTCGCACTGTCCTGCATGTTCAAGAGTTTTCATCATCATCCCTGACACCCTTTGTTTTAGATTCCTAACCTTATACCTCTATTAATTATTTCGAATATCAGTCGACCGCACATTTCCATACAAATGAATCATTGAAACAGTGCGTGGTTCTAGTATCTCCGCTACATATCTTTAATAACCATAAATCTACAAATCGAACCCGCCATTATTATTTATGGCTTTGAAAAAATAAGTCAATTTAATTTTCCGTAGTAGAATAAAAATCATTATTTATATTCTGTACAGTTGTTACAATTCTGAATATAATATAAGCCCTGATACCTGATTCTGTATGATTAATCGTTTAGAAACCGTGTAGTGTCTACACGGTTCGCCAGTCATTTTACTAACATAGTTATACGCTATAAAATAGGTAATAATACATGTTATAAAATAAATGTTATTTTATAATAAATGTTGTTTATATGTCTGTCGGTCTGTGTGCCTGTTTGTCCGCGATTCACGTAAAGACTACTAAACCGGCTTCAATGAAATTTGGTGTTTTGAATTGGAGGTAGCATAAACACAAACTGCGGAGGCTGGAATTGTAGCTAGAAACCCGTATCAAAGAAGTTTCCTTTTAATGTGCAATAGATGGCACCATTGGTAATTTTAAATCACAACTATTGCTCAAAGTAGACAACCGTGTATTAAAAAACCGCGTAGAAACCGTGTAGCTTCTACGCGGTTTGCCAGTCATTTTACTAACATAATTCTACGCTATATATAATAAGTAATAACTAATAACTGTTATAAAATATGTTTCCAAAAGGTATGTATTTAGGGCCTTTGTATATATAGCCTGAAATAAATGGTTTATTATTTAAGTACTCTTTTATTGGGATTCTAGGCGTATTACAAATATTATTAGGGCATATTCCACTAATCCCCTTACTCAATCCCCTGCCCAGGGGATTAGTAGACTTTTTATCCACAAATCCCCTGAGCATCCCGCCTTGTTGCCGCCAGGGGATTAGTGGAAAAAAAGTTCACAAATCCCCTTAACCTATACTTAAAATCGGTGTAGGTCTATAAATAAAACATAATATTTACAAAATTAAAATAAAATAATTAAGATGTCACAAAAATGGATTAAGTATCTCCCGAGCCTATGATTAGAGCTAACGGTCCGATTATAAATCAATTATTTTGATGTTCTTTTCACCGATGTTTGTATCGAAACGATCCCGTTCCCGCGAGAAAATGCGGATAAAAAAGCCAATGTGTTATTTCAGGTCTCCAGCTACCTATAACTATTTCAAGTTTCATTGCAATCGGTTCAGTAGTTATTGCGAGAAAGAGCAACAAAGTCACATACAAATTACATAGTTGCGAACTTTCGGATTTATAATGATGTACCTACCTCGAGCATGAGCATTGTCTTATGGTATTATTATTTGTGAGCGAAGTTAGTTGCTATGGAACTAGCCGATAATTTTTAATTTGTTGTAATTTCCCCTCTTAGCGCTTAACATTAAGATCCATAATCCTGTATAATACCTACAACGCTGTCGGCTTTAAACCCGTTTTCAAAGGGTTGTTATTGTTGTAATAATTCTAAGGAAATTTGCATTTCTTATCAGTCAGTGTGTCATTACCTGTTTCCGAATACGGTGCATTCTTTGCGACTCTTAAAATTAATAAATATGGCTGGGAGTTCCAGTGGTGCTAGTGGCATACTGGAGTACATTACAAAAAATAAAGCTACAGTACTTTTACATGCTGGACATCAATATTGTGTTAAAACAAAGAACAAGAATAGTACAATTCTGTGGGAATGTGCAAAACGAAAGAAAACTAAATGCACTGGATCCATCACACTTTTGGTAAGTCAAAAGATTGTTATTTTTAGTGTTTCGTAGTCCTTATAGTTTTTTCATGTCCGTCTGTTCGTCTCTCCGCGGCCTAGCTCAGAGACACGTAGAACTATCAAGCTGTAACATTGCATGCATAAGTACCTAAAAATGATGATACGATAAAAACATTCAATTGTTTTTAGGGTACCTCCCACGTAAATAGTGAGCGATGTTTTTTTCTGGTTTACCTCATCATGTGGGATATTGTTAGACAGTTTTTTTAACCATAGTGTATTTTAAAAATATTTTATTATTTAAGGGTTTTGTTTTCAAAATATTGAGCTAATATATATAACAGTAGGTATGGTAAACTTATTAAAAATATATTATCTGTGAAAATTTCAAGAGTTTCTGTCATGGTTCATGAGGTACACCCTAATGGACAGACGTACAGAGGAGTCTTAATAATAGGGGTTCTAATTTTACCATTTGGGTGGGGAAACCAAATTTAAAGGTTAAAAATGACCATTGAGTTAAATAAAACCAATATTTATGTAGGTATTACAAATATTATAAGTTTTTAATATTATATATTATTATATTATATGTACAATTCGTTTACCTCTATTTTGAGTAAAATAGGTTCATTTTGCTGTTTTAGGAAGAGCGGATAATACGCGAGAAACACCACAATATATGTCAGCCTGATTTTGCCCGCAACGAAGTAGCAATTAGGTTGGCCAAATTGAAAAAAACAGTTTCGGATCCGGAAGCGCCTGGTGTTCCTACAGCATACAATTCGGCAGTAAGCTCCCTGAAAGACTCCGGGATTGATATCATAACAGCATTTCCTCGATTAAAAAACATCAAATCAGCGTTATACAAACACAAGAATGCAGCACTTGACGTAAATAAAATCGAATATCAAGATGTAAGAAGTGTCGAAATTCCATCGAAACACCAGAAGTTTTTGTTAGCAGACTACAACGAAAGCGATTGTCGTATAATTATATTCTGCTCCGAATGGGCCCGACATTATATGAACACATTAAAAGTCTTCTTTGGAGATGGGACCTTCTGGGTCTGTACAAAACCCTTCTACCAACTCTATACTATACACGGAGACTTGGGCAGTACAGAAAAATATACAAATATTTTACCTTTGGCATATGTACTTATGAGTAGTAAAAATCAGAAAGCATATAAAACGGTTTTCGCTTTGATTAAGGCACAAATTCCAGCATGGAAACCGCACACTTTCAAATGTGATTTTGAGGAAGCTGCGATAAACGCAATGAGATATACATTTGAAGATGTCTCAATAAGTGGATGCTATGTACATTACAAAGATGCAATTTGGCGAAAAGGGAAACAACTTGGACTAACAAAACAAATACGGACAAAAAGACAAGTGGCACTTAGCGCTGTTTTGCCTATGTTACCACAGGACAAAATTATTGGAGGTTGGCTTTATATTGCCTCCCAAAGCCCTGACGACAACAAAAGCGAACAGTTCAGGCGGTACATGTTAACGCAATGGCTAAAGGACGATTTTATTAAAGTATGGTGTGCATTTGGGCAACAACACCGTACCAATAATCTGGCTGAATCCTGGCATGGCAAAATTAAGAAGCGAATAAGGAGGAAGAATCCTAGCCTAATACGACTACTAGCGGTGTTATCGGAAGACGCATCGTTTTATAATGTTCGCGCATTGCAGTTTCTTAATACACAGGTGGGCATATCAGAGCGATCACAAAAAAACATTGAACGTGATCAATTCATAGAAGAAGTCATGTCAGAATTTATTAACGGACATATAACGATTGAGACTTGTTTGGAAAAACTTCGTTGATTTGCTATTGCCCTGCAATCGTACTGTATAATTATTGTGCACAATTTTTTTTATAAGTAAACGTTATTTTTAAGACACGTTTTATACAGATTTTGTGATGTAGGTTACTTTTGTAGATTTGAGTATTTATAATTATTGTGCTTCAATTATCTGTGATTATAGTCGTTTTAATGAGAATTCATATTTTGTTTCTATTCATAGTCAATATTTTGATTTCTGTGTTTTATAGATTAAATGTTAAGTTTTTATAGTATTCAGGTTAAGTTTATTGTCAATATATAATTAGTTATAATAAAAGTTATTTTAATGTAAGCAACGTAAAATATTATTTCTATATTTTTATTTATTTAGAGATTAATGCTTAGTTATTGTAAAAAAAATTGTGAAAACTGGTTTCTTAACTCAAATTGGTATTTTATTTAATTGTTAATTATTATTGTACATACAATCTGTGATCCCTGTAAAAATGTGATTTTCTGTGATTACTAACGAATTAAGTATATTTTAATGTTAAGGTACTTACATATAAGAGAGTTTAGATTTATGAAACTCAATCAACATTGATGAAAGTGATTATTCTGTGATTTTGTTTACCTCTCGTATATTATGTAAATAAAACATGAAGACTGAGACTACGTAACACACTGTTTTTATTTGATTAAAAAAAGGAAATTTAAATTTCGGTTAAGGGGATTTGTAGACTATTTTTCCACAAATCCCCTGCGAATCCCGTTGTCTCGCCGCCAGGGGATTTGTGGAGAAAAAGTCTACAAATCCCCTGGGCAGGGGATTGAGTAAGGGGATTAGTGGAATATGCCCTAAGCATAATACAAAATTCCATCATTTCCGTAGTACTTACTACATTTCTATAAATACGACCATTTCGTAGTATATTGATGTCACTACAGTGACCTCATCACCCGAACCTAGGGCTACCAACCGTACTTTATTATTATTTCTATAGTATTATCCTACTTCCTACTAATATTAGAAATGTGAATAAATGTGTTTGGATGTTTGTTACTTAATCACGCAAAAACTACTGAACCGATACTGCGATGAAACTTGGAATATAAGTAGTTGGATACCGGGAATAACACATAGGCTACATTTTATCCCGATATTCCCGCGGAAACAGGACTTACGCACGCGCGCAGCTAGTAGGTACTATAATTTTAGCACTGCCTATTTTATACTTTTGACAAAACATAAAGTACACAAAAATCCTGTAGGTATTTCTAGCAGATATGTTTGTTTAAGTTTTAGTTCACCCATTTGATTTGCTCTTAGGCGAACGAAATAGACTACCCTGTTTATAGGGCTAAGTACAGAAAATTCCATGTGTTTTCTTGGACATACATTTTTTTTTGTATTTCTATCTCTTCAAGTCAAAAAAAAAATTTGGGGTGTACTTTATATTTTTACATCAAATACTAAATTTTAGGAAAAAAAAAGCGTTGGCAACCCTACCCAAACCGGTCCTGCTATATTGGTTGTACCCTGCAAATAGGTACCCAGTTGCTCTGGAGACCATGATGTCACTGTTTTATTGAAGCCGAGGCGTGGAACCATTACGAGGCCGACCACTAATCTAGACCTTGCGACGTGACGCGAATGAAGCTATGTCTACTCATCGTTTAATAGGACTATTGTTGTTTTAAAGAAGGCCTGACTCTACATTTCACTTCCTTATTAAGTAGAGAAATGAGAATAATGAAAACAGCCTGCTAATAGGCGATGTCAATAGTCCGAGACTATAGACTGAATATAAGATGTGATGCTCCACAGAAACCCCAATATTCGTTTTGCTGAATAAAACTACATGATTAAATTGTACGCAATATGTACTTAATTAAGTAGTATATATCCGTTGTCTAGTCACCGTAACACAGGGACTAGATGGCGCTGTGTGTTGGTCACAGAATTTATTTATTTATTTATTAATATTTCGTTTAAGACTTTATATACATTTTGTAAGCAACAGACGATACAGCTAATAATAATTTCCTCACTTGGATAATTATGTATCTTATTTATGTATTTACAAAAAAAGTGTTTCCATTGTCTAGTATCTATAAGTACAAGCCTAGTGCTAGCTCGAGGCCGGGGATAATGTAGTGCTATAATTGTATATTAAAAAAAATGCCATTCTAAATTCTGTACCTAACAAAATACAGCCACAGATACAGCTTAGCTCAATGATTTCCAAGCTAATTTGACGTACGATTCCTATCCATATCTCATTAAAATCAACATTCTATCTTTGCCTATTAATATATTTATGTAGTTTATAAATATAGAACTGACGTTGTTGTTATTAAAAGAGGAATTCAAAGACTTGTTTACAAATTCGTAGACCAATAACAGGGAAACCGCTCCCCTTATCCATTAGGCCATTAGTAATACGAAACCAAAGCGTTTTTTGTACCCAACAGTAAATATACATACACGTATATTCAATGCTAGCTGCGTCCCGTGATTTCACCCGCGTAAAATCCGATGCTTTAAGAATATGGGGATATAAAGAAGCCTATGTTACTCCTCGATAATATAGATTTCTATTAGTGGAGGAATTTTTGAAATAGTTCTGGTAGATGCGGAGATTACCCTTTATATACTTACATACATACATGTTACCAACGTTACCTCTTTATAATCCTAATCCTACTAATATTATACATGTAAAAGATGTTTGGATGTTTGTTACTCAATCACGCAAAAACTACTGAACCGATTGCTATGAAACTTGAAGTATAGGTAGCTGGATACCGGGAATAGCACATAGGCTACTTTTTATCCCGGTATTCCCGCGGGAACGGGACTTACGCGGGTAAAACCGCGGGGCGCAGCTAGTAGGTATATAGTATAGATTATTTCATATATTTTTGAGCTCAGATAAACGTGGGAGATACAGTGTTACGTATTTGACCTTACACTCATGTGTACTAACAAGTAACTTAATTTGGCATGCACATTAAACTGAGGTCGCGGGTTTGCTCGCCTTGATAAACTTGTAACTTATAGCTTGTTGATTATAGGGGATTGAAACCACAGCAAATAGGTTGCTCAAGGATGGATCATTGGTAAAATATTTGGTTAAATTGTGTCATGAACAGTAGGATGGTATCAACCCACGCGAAAAAAACACTGGTAGAAGACCTTAGAGCTATCAGTAAAGTTTAGGTGTGAGTGGGCGCGATAAAGTGCTTTTGTAGAAAAATTATTATATTTCTTCTGTTTTCGCGACTTTTTATTGACTTTATATTGCAACTTGAAAACGAAACGTCGGAGAGACATTGCAACAATATTGATGATAAAAAGAATTTGAATTAAACCGGAAAATAATTTTAATTGCTAAAAAATGGGCTTTATCGAATTTAGCCACTAAAAAGCTTTTACTCTTTCCATCTTTAATCACCATGAAAGAAGTAAAAAAGCTTTGATCGATTTAGTTTGTTAGGAATGTCATGAAATCTAATAATCTATTAAATAAAAGGATCTACCTGCACTACTATATGGATTTTATCGGTCATTAACCTCGAAGAATACGTTTTTAATGTTCAGCATTATTTTCTCATTAACACTTAAAAAGGTTAATGAGGTTTTATTGTTAAACATACATACGTAGTTAACAAAATATAATATCTCAAATAATGCACCTACATATAGATAAGTGTTATACAAGATGTAACGGGTAAGCCCTTTTAATCCGAAAGGGGGTTGTTCTAGACGTTTAGGCGAACAACTTTTGTACTACGACTTTTGAAAATTCGAAGTACTTTTCGAAAAATTTAGGTGTAAAGTTTACTTGAAAATCAGCTGTTTCTTAGAGTTCGAGGTCATTGACCTTATGTTGTTCTTTCATTTAGTTTGGTCTACTACAATCAAACCTTCAATTACCTTTATTTTCAAAAACAGCTGTTTTTCCAGTGAAACATAATCTCAAAATTTTCAAAAGAAAAGTTCGAATTTTCAAAAGTCGTAGAACAAAAGGTGTTCGCCTAGACGTCTAGAACAACCCCCTTTCGGATTAAAAGGGCTTACCTGTTACATCTTGTATAAGTGTTCATTGTTTTTAATTTTTAAAGCAATAAAAACGCTCGAATCCATTTTTTATTATTAGGTCATGGGAAAGCTTTAGACATATTGTGCTAAAACTCATCCATGACCTACTAAAACTAAAATTAGCCTTACGAATGTTTTTTCGTTAGATTTAATTCATTTTGGTTCAGGTCACGTAATTATTTAAAATAATGTGTGAATGTGATATTATGTAGGTATGCTGATAAAGACTTGTTAATACAAAATTCCTTATTAAAATTCAAAAATATTCAAAGCATGAGATCATGTGCTGTTTTCGTTAATCAAATTATGATACGATTTGTGTTAAAACTGAGCAAAATATTGCGCAAATAGTTAGAAATTGCGTAGAGGTGTAATAATATTAACGACTTTACTCTGTTTTAGAATATTGGATCAAAAATGTTTACCAAAAACTCTCTTTGTTTACTTTGGTAATTGATTTAATAATCGGAAACAGGGTACTTAAGAAATAACAACGATGGGACCTTCTCTTTCTCTATACAAACGTAGTCGAAAGTTTCTTCTCTGAATGTACAAATTAGAGTAATATTAGAAATATTTTTAGCAATTGTTGACCGGCAGATGGCGCTGAAACCAAGCCGTAGTTGATAAACAATTGGCAAGGGGGGATATGGCTGAAAAATTGTATCATGACACGTGATTCCTGTGTAGCTCAGTGGTTAGAGCAGTCGCCTGGTTAGCGAAATGACGCAGGTTTGAATCCTATCATAGGGATTTTTTTGGTACCTAATTATTTTCTTGCTAAAAATATTTCTAAGTTTAAAATGCCTTGAGCAATAAAAACAAAAAAAAATATCAAATTAGAGTAAATTATCTTTATGCCATAATCCCTATACCCATCTGCCATGCCAGATCCGTGCTTTTATGTTTTGGTTTATTTTTATTCATATCATAATTTTTATATTTTACGTTTGTATCGAGAAACAGTAGGTTTACTCTTTCCCGATCCACCTATGAACATCTGTCCTGTACCCATATTATCTATCTGTTGACGTCTGACAACAGTGGAAAATGACAGGCACTATGCAGTACGCTGCTGCTTTAAGGTGATCACCGGTAATAACCACGTTACGTCAAAGCAGCAATGTACTGCATAGTGCCTGTCAATTTCAACTGTTCTCAGACATCCACTGAATAGTTAATATGGGTGCCGATCTCCTTGGGCTTTGGGTCTCAATAAGTGTCTTATAGGTAAACGTATTTTTACATGCCTACATTGAGAGTAAATTAAGATGGTAAATAAATGAATCATAGCTTAGTATTCAAGTTGAGAGATAATTCAATCAAACACGGCATAATAGCACAATCAAACACGATGATGTAATGATACTTAGTGCGAAACGATAAGCAATTCGTTTGTCACTCTTAATTTTTTTTGGAACTGTGAAGGTTAATTAGAATCTTCGTATATGAATGTCTGTTTATTCGTATTTCTTGTTTTAAGTTATATTATAATTAACACATTTTCTAAGTCTGATCGGCAGTTCTGTCAATGTAATATGCTAGGGCCTAGCTGCGTTCTACAGTTTCATCCGCATAAGTCGCAATCGAATATCGAGAGAAAGAGAAGCTTATAAATTAATACAGATCTTTAGCTATTTGCATACCAAGTTTCATCGCAATCTATTCTGTAGTTATGCCATGGATGTGCAACAAATACAAACAAACTTTTACCTTTATAGGATAGAATAAGCCGGTCTAAATATCTATGCACCTCGCTCGAAAGTCCAATATGCATTACTTTACATAAATTACGATTATACGATACTGATTAGAGCGTTCAAAATTATCAATTACTATCGTTTAAGGCGGCGATAGATGATAAGCAACGGTCCTTGTCCTATTGCATATAAATGAGCGAGATGGAATTGCGTGAAAAATCTACAATTTCTCGTAAAATCAATAATTAACGAAGATTCAAATAATATTTTGAAAAAATGCGATGAAGGGGTTCTAGGTATTGTATTTTCTAATATTATGATGCCTATAAGAAAATATAGCGGTTAAGGATTTAGAAGAAAAATTGATTTATTTTGTAAAACAGGGGTAACTTTGCCTGTATAATAGTGGTATTTAAAGTTATTTTTTATTGTTTTTGAAATGAAGGGGACACTTCTTGTATCATGTACAATAACATAATACATTGTTTAAAGATCTATTTGATACCGGTTATGAATAAAACCATTCCATCGGAAGGGATTTCACATGAGTCGCGTCCTTAACAAATGTTTGTGAATGAAATGATATCAACGTACGCTGGCATCACGTTCACGCGCGACGGTCGGCTGGTCATTTTATTTTTGGTTTTCGATTTGATTTCAAACCGGTTTGTTGTCTCAATACGACAGGGACACATCTGACTTGCCCTTTTATAGAACTTGTACTTTCTACCAGATCTGTCTTTTTAACTTAAAACGTTTTTAACTAAAGTTTGATTCGACCAAACTAAAATAAACATAGAATAACATATATTTGACGACCTCTGTGGCGCGTCGGGCGAACGCTTGGCTGCAATACAGAAGGTTGCGGGTTCGATTCCCGCTGGGTGCAAATATTTATGCTTAAAATAAATATTTGTATTTGGTCTGGGCGTATTTATATGTATAATATGTATGTATTTACAAAAGAAAAATAAATATAAGTAGTATATCCTTTGTCTAGTCACCGTAACACAAGCTTAGCAGCTTACCATGGGGCTAGATGGCGCTGTGTGTTCGTCACAGGATTTATTTATTATTTATTTATTTATTATTTTATTTTTACTTTCCCTATTCCGGTTTACTACAATCGAGCCTTAGTAAGTTACGATATGACACAGTTTATTTAATAGTTGGTGCACCTTGCGGCGCTTTCTACTATGGTTATAATTACAAAGTATTATAAATCAAATTTTATCAAAGTTTCGTTTTAGAAAATTAGATAGGCGCGTACCGTACATCCACACACTTTTTAAACCTGTTATAAATTATTATGACATAGAGCTTACATCGAGATATCCGTGAAGTCCGGTTATGGCCTCATTTTACGAAGGTAAACAAACAAACGTCTTTTAACATTTTTTATGTTTCCGCTATTAATGGAACTAAAATTAATGGGGCTATACGGGGTTGATGGTCGGATTTTTACAACTTTTTTTATTTATGATAACCAAAACATTCCTTTCTATGCATACGTACAAGTCTACAGAAATTTCATTTTATAATAAAAAGTCAGGATTACTAGAAAGTGGGTAAAACGGTTCCTTTTTTACCATTTGGGGTAGGTACTTACTGAACCCTAATTATATAAATTTACAAAAAAAAGTTAAGTCATCTATTAGTCAAACAACCTTACTAGCCTTATTCATAAAAGGGGAGTAAGTTCGGAGTAATTATTCCGCTTTTTGTTTCCGTCTGTCAACTTTGAAAGTTCTTGCCACGGAAAAAGACAAAGCATGTTCTCACTACATAGTTTGAGGCCAGATATCGCTGTTTGGAATGTCTTACAACTAAATAATAAAGTCGAAGTTATGGTACAAAATGTAATCATTTGTATTGATGTCCCATTTCTTCATAGCTACAATGTCGCTAGGTTAAGTCGAACGCGTGACATTCTTTATCAAGTTCATCGTTAATCGTAGTTATCTATAGTACGAGTGTGTAACTATTTTCTATTTTATGATGGTAGTAGAACCGCACCCATTCCTTCTACGTTCGTCCGTAGTGGCTAATGAAAGTCGAAGAGGCAACGAACTATTATTGTTGTAGCTGCGATACGATCCGGCTATTAATTTTGTTTTGAAACAAACGCTACAAATAAAATACCCACGTCCCAGCGAGAGGGGCGTCGAAACGTTTGAACAGTCACTTTGTAACAAAACATAGGTTTTTCTTCTGTATTCACGACGTTGGATTTAAATTAAACTATACAGTGGCGAGAATATTGTAAAAAAAACTATAATTTTCCGATTTTGACGCCGGCAATAAAAAAATACGCCGAAACGTAAATATTTTGGTTCATAAACAACTAAGAAATCAACTTTTTTTATTACTCTATATTTTTACACTTACCAGCTCCAAAAACTTGATAATAGACAAACGGCTGATAGACATTTTGACGGGACAAAAGTGGCTACGGTTATAAAGTTATGTTCACACTACACAGGCACTTCTTGCGAGGTCGTCACACAGACTGCGTAGCTGGCGTAGGGTACGTACGCGACAGGCAGCGTGACGAGACGGGGCGGAGCGAGGGTGATCTCATACCCTAGTGTCCATGTAATTTATTACCTTAGGATACTCGTAAACAAACTCATAAAACTAAATATTGTAAACATTTTCGACGAGGTTGTACTATGATAATCTAATTTTGAGCCTCGATTTGGGAGGTGATTAAAATATCATACGTAAAATAACTGATTAAATTATGCAGTTTTATGTACGAGAGCTGTGGAGTGGATTGATGCATGGCCTGAGTTTAAAGTTACTGTAATCTATATAAATAGGTATAAAAGAAGAAGTATTAGTTACACCATTCAAAACGGCTGAACCGATTTGGCTGAAAATTGGTGAGGAGGTACCTTAGAACCAGAAGGACACGAGGGAACGGGACTTACGCAGGTGAAACCGCGGGGCGCGGCTAGTTTTCTATAAATCTGGATTCAATCTGTTCTAAATATTGCAGCAGCAGTTGGGACAGCGATTCTCGCGCCGCGCCGTGAGATTTATGTCATATTAGAGATATGTCGAAAAAACATGGCGGATGTCGACAGAAAACAGATTTTTCCTTCGACATATCTCTAATATGACATAAATCTCACGGACGAGAATCACCCCGATGAGTATAGGTATGTCAGAGGTTATTAACAGGAACGGCCAATCCAATAGAAAAAGCCCATTTCGGGTGCTAAGGAACGGGGTTCGAAGAGCGAAAGGACTAATTTTCTGAAACCGGGTTGACATTTCGAGACCGCGGAAATAAACTAGGTACCTTAGAAATAAATTCATACAAACAAAATATTTTAAATATTTTAAAGCGCATTAAGGTCACAGGAATTAAACATTTTAAATACACTTCCTCAGAAATCGCCTTGAAAGATTAATGTTAGTAGGTAAGTAAATAGGATTAGTATTTCAAATCGTCGATAAAGCATTGACCTAAGACACTATCTAACCAAAACAATTCATTCTGGTAAACCCTTATCAGTTTGACGTTAGTATAACACGATCTACATATTCCATTATAGCACAAAAAAATTAAGCACTTGTGCTATACTGATTTATTCATTAGCGTTTAACTCTCATTCTAGAAATACTATAACTTATTAATAAAGGTGGTTTTAACGTGGAGTAAGAGAGAGAGAGAGTAGAGAGAACTGCTTTAGCTTTTTCTGTGACAGAAACATTCAAAATTATTTTTCCCGGGTCTTACTCGCGTATTATTATTTTTGTTTTCTCTTACCTCGACGTTTCGATCATGTTACCATGATCTTGGTCGCGAGACCCGGGAAAAATAATTATGAGTTCAAGTTTAAAATGTTTAGAAACTTTCAAAGTTGACGTACAGAAAGAAAAAGTGGTAAAATTACTCCGACCTTTATAAAAAACGCATCCCATCTATTTTCTATCTTCTATACATACGTATACCTAATAAAACATTTACAAAGCTGAGTCTGCACATTAAATATTTCTTGAAAAAGTAATTGAAAATGCTATATGCATGCAACAGATTACGAAAATATGATTTTTAAATTTTTGTCTGTATGTCTGTCTGTTTGTGCACGAATCACGCAAAAAATACTAAACCGATTTCAAACCTAGAATAACCCATAGGCTACTTTTTATCCCGATAGTCCCGCAGGATCAGGACTTACGTGGGTGAAACCGCGGGGCGCAACTAGTTCGTTATAATAAAATTATTTTACTGTAGCCAACACCATGGTCACACGCAGCCTGAACTACCACAAAACTTAAGTTTCCAACAAAAAAATAAACAATTATTAGATTTTTTTTAAATAATATATTGTTATGATCATTACTTAAAATAAATTGTTTCCTATTTCTGCCTTAATCATGGCTACTGCATAAAAGCGTTAACACTAAGTTTACGCGATTTCCTTGCGTTTAGGGGCTGACATCATCGTTTGTGGATCAATAAGGAGGGAATTTGTTTTGGTTATTACTCCTAATGACCTTAACTCTGACCACAACTGTCGTGTAACCTTAATAGTAAGTATGTAACTGCGCGAAATGGAGGGCCCGCATGGAGGCAAACAAAAACAAGCACGCGTGCCCTTCGCACGATTTTTGGGCATCTGCGTCACGCACTTTCAGTACCTCTACCATGAATTGGTACGTAAACTGTACCATGAACAGTTTAGGTATGTCCGTAAAGCAAAATATCAGCGATCGGTGCGGTAGGGAACAGGCGTAACGGTCGCGCTGTGCACAATGCTAAACTGCACAAGAATTTATGTACCAACTCACGATAAGGGCACAGGCTTGCAAGTATTGGAACTCTTGAGTTGGAACTATAAACAAAAAATGCAATCATATCAATTCAAGCGGCTACACTCAGTTGTTTGTGCAGTGATTTGTTTATGCTGTCAGCTAACAGCAGCTAACAAAAGTTTGTCCAGTACAAGAGTTCTTCGATCTTTTTAACTTCCCGGAGCTCTTTTCAATGGGCTTTTTTGAAAATAGAATCAGTTTCATTTAGAAATAAACTACAGAAAACCATAGTCGCAAGCTAAAACTACTATAAATATTCGATATTTCTTATATCTGGCTCGTGGATCTTTCTATTTAGCGGTCTCATAGAGGCAGCTCTAGGACATACTTTAAGGTCTAAAATTATTCTAAAAATAACCTAGTACCTAAACACAATTGGTTAAATCAGACAAGACGGAAGGAGTAGGTATGGAGTTTATGTAGGTGGACTTATGTCGCAATGTAATACCTACATACCTGACGCATAGATTGAAATATCTTAAATTCTTTGCAAATGTTTAGGTTAAACATACATATGATAACCACATAATAACAACAGATAGTATTTTGACAACCATCTTAACATTTTTGACAGTTAAGTATCTATACTTTAATAATATTATGTAGGGGAAAGATTTAACTTTATTTGTTTGTTTGTAATGAATATTAGGTGAATGATTATGGGATTTTGTTTCATTTTTGCTCATCTGTAAGTAAGCTGTTTTAGATTATAAAATAACTAAATGTAAATCATTAATGTGTAGTCTGACTAACCAATTAAAATATTTATGATTCTATATTATTTACAAGAATAAACTTAAGTTACTGAGGCAGTGACTAATAAATTCATTATCTTAATGTTGATTCCGCTAAAGTGAATAATAATGAGTAACATCCCATTGATAAACATGTCTAGTGAATATAAAGTGAGTGTAGATAGAAATGGAGGTAATTTGAAATAAATTGAGATAGCATTACATTACAAGAGCGGTGTTGGTCTAGTGGTAGATACCCCGACTTTCATTCCGAAGGTCTTGGTTTCAAATCCCGGCCCGCACCATTGTCTTTTTCTATAACAAAAATTTATGATTTTAACATCGCTCTTACGATGAAGAAAAACATCTTGAGAAAGCCCACGGCTTAAAATCACGCACAAAGGCCCAATAGTAGGGCTAATTGCGGAAAGACACAGTTAAAACTTTAACTTTAATTTTAGCATTACATTTGACCTCTTCTCACCTGATGAGAAGCGATGGTGTAACATCCTAAAGGTTCCTTCTATTTAAGGAAATAGAAGGGACCTTTTCACTATAGACCTGAAGGTAAAGATATCAAAGGTTGTAGTTCCACTTCATAGCAGTACGTATAAGAAAGGTGGATGCATGGCGATTGGTACGCGAAAAGAGAATGCAAACCACATTTTATAAACAACTAGTTTTTGAAAAAAAAAACATACGTGACGAATTGGGAACCTCCTCCTTTTCTTGAAGTCGGTTAAAAACTAGCTTCCATGCCTAGTAATCTTATGGTACCTACCTATATAATACTATTTACATAACTTGCAAAATATTTCCCAAGCTGCTAGCAGAAGGCCACAAAGAAGAATCTTAATCTGATTCAACGATACCTAGCTACGCAGCTGTTAACCAGCGTTTATAAGTAAGGGTGTTAGTCTTTAGTATAACATATTTTATTACAATCGATTCAAATTAAATAAAAACTATACCAACCAAGTGTAAACAATAATGCGTTTACGATATTACAAACTTGGAATGTTTTCCACAAAGTGCAGAGGTCCGTTGTTGGTTTATCTCAAACACAATAGCCATTTGAATCGATTGCCGAGTATGAGCAACGTTATAAAAATAACTCTACCGACACAAAAATAAATAGCACAATGTTTGTGAGTAGGTAGATAGATTTTATCTCTTACTCAGTGTTTAACGGTCGTATTTATAGACGAGTCTAGTAATTACTTGGCTTAGAAAATATGTCTGCCACATTTTCTGTGACGTGTTTAAGGGTCGTATGTATAGACGAGTGTAGTAATTACTTGTCTTAGAAAATATGTCTGTAACATTTTCTGTGACGTTAAATTATTCGTCATAACAAAGACAAGGCATTACTTAGCCAAAGTAATAACTTGACACGTCTATAAATACTAGCGTTAGTGACAAATCAACAAAATTATTAAATTCTTACGTAATATTGCCTTGTAAAAATTCGTTTAATTGACCGAGCGAGCGAGCGATGCGACGCGTCTCTGCTTCTTGTCAAGTGTGGCAAAATTTCAGGTCGTATTTCTCAATCGATTTTGATGAAACTCGGTAAACAAGTTCAATGATCTTCTTCTTCTTCAATTTCTTTCGTTATATCTATTCATAAAATATTTAAATACTAGAAACGAGGTTTTTCTTATTGTATACGCGTTTCATAGTCTCCTTATAACATCTTACTTAGTACCTACGCAATACTGCCTTAAGTACGTTTACTTTACAATTGTTTAAGCAGTTGGCAGGAATTCAAAATGTATAATTATAAAGTCAATACGTAGGTCACTTCTATGACACAATCAATCAGTAGGTACATTTGTGGATGTTATGATGTTCTTATGAAATCATAATTTAAACTACTCTACACGTGACATATAGATTCTTTGAGGACCTCCAAGGTCTTGATTGTTTACGTAGTGAAAAACTATTGTTTCGAATCATAATGGAGTCTCAGTGGTATTCTATAAACACTTACTCTTAGTCCCCTCGAGACCAAGATCATTGTAACATGTTCGAAACGTCGAGGTAAGAAATAAATAATGGTAATATGTAAATATGTTAACAAATCGTGTGAATTTGAAAAGTTTAACTCTTTGAATTATATTTTAGTTGCTGAGCCCCGCGGTTTCACCCGCGTAAGTCCCGTTCTCGCGGTTTTATCGGAATAAAAGTAGCCTATGTGTTACTCCAGGTCTCCAGATACCCATATTCCAAGTTTCATCGCAATCAATTCAGTAGCTTTTGCGTGATTGAGTAACAAACTCACAGAATTCATAAATACTTGCACACTTTCGCGTTTTTTAAATTAGGAAGATCTATAAGTACATCCACTTCAATACAATTTTCAAATCACATAATGTTATTACAGAGATCTAGGCTGCTTATAAATAATGCTGTTACTTAAACAATCAGCTGTACCTAGTAGCTTTAGCGCAATGAAGTAATGATTGAAGGTATGATTGTATTTATTTTTATTTTACTTGCCTTTTTCCTGTGTAAACAAACACTCTACCATTCAGCTGTCTTCACTTCTTGTCCGTCCTAAGGTTGCCTGGAAGAGATCGCTTTAAGCGATAAGGCCGCCCATTGTGCCACCTATTTTTAAATCGTGTATGTTTTCTTTGTATTCATTGTATTTATATTTAGTATGTACAATAAAGAATATCATTAATCATTCATTCATTTAAATTTTTGTTGGTTGACACATTTTAATTGTAGAATAAATGGCAGGTCCCTTTCTAGATCGTCAGCCAGCTGGATAAGATGGATTGAAAACCCGAGAAGAAGTAGGTACAACAATATATTATCCTATTCAATATATTATCCTAATTGCCTATTTGTTCAACATTTATTTAGTTTTAAATGTTATTTTTTAATGTGTTGTTATTGTAATATTTTTGTGATTGATCAAATAAAGTATTATCTATCTATCTATCTATCTATATCACAAAGATTGGAAAGGCTTGGTGAGCCAAGAAGAAGCACCGAAGGCATAAAGACCGATTGTACACAGTTTATCAATCTATTTGTCTGTCAATTAACAAAGCTCCAAGTGTGTAGTGTAATAACTCTATTTCTGTGTTCTACGTGAACGTCGGATGTTCGAACCTGCGTAAGTGTTAAGTGTCCTAATCGGTTAAAGTTAACTTCTTGCAATTAGGATCTACGTATCAAATACTTAGTACAAATACACCATTATGTTGTCGGGTTGAAGATTTACGATTTTTGACCCTGCCTGCCGCTTGTATGTTTGTTCGAAAATAACTTGAGTATCGTAGCTCCGATCTTAATGATGATCCGGATCGGTAGGGGGATTGGGGAGATAGGGGGTCGTGATGTCTCAGTTCGGGGCGAACTACTAGTTATAAAGAAACGAACTCTACACCTACCAACTCTATGAAACTTTTTGATGATATTGTAAAATACCTTAACCCTTTCCCTTAACCCTTAAGGTTGACTTGCGCTGCTATACTGGTGAATGGGCTAGTGAGTTAGCACGTTAGTTATTTAGGGATTGGCATTGCTAAAATGCAGATAACAAAAACAACGCGATAAAACCGTACTATGAGTGTTATTTTAAGTCTACTTTCTCATCTGAGGGATATCAACAGTTGCATCCTTCTCGGGAGCCGAGGTTCAGCTAAAACCCCTCATTATTTTAATAGGTTAGTAAACGATGTTTTATTGACCACATCTATTGCAAATAAATTTGGCAAAATTGTGTCACCATGCAACAAGACCTTCAGGTTTGCTAGTCTCCATGGTATGAGATGGCTCTATTTTATGCCGGGTAAATCCCGATACCGCAAGAATATCCCGATAAAAAGTGGCTTATGTTTTAATACAGATCTTCAGCTATCTACATACTAAGTTTCAAAGCAATCGATTCAGTAGTTTTTGAATGATTAAAACATCAACATCCAAACAAACATCTTGCCACTCGCATTTACCTATAATGTTAGTGGGATAGGATATTATGGCAGTATATTATTCACGGAGCAGATAAATGGTCTGTGATATGATTATAGGAGTAAACATAGCCTCTCTTCTTTGAACGTAATTATTTTGTGAATTCTGTACGTAGCGTAGTACATCACTTAGTTGTGAATAGCTCCATCTCTCGGGGTAACCTGTTACTAATTGTACCAAAGCTACAAAGCTATTCGATGTAGATAGAACGACAAACTTATGACACAAAACATTCAATTTAATTAACAATGTATAAGTTAGATGTCACTTTATCAAAGAAGTTGTTTGTTTCACCACAGAATACAATAATACTAAGTACAAGGTTTCGCGTATAATAGTAAGTCAGTTTTTACCCGACTACGAGAAAAGAAGGGTTATGGGCCTCGAAAGAAGTATGTGTCCCTTTCTTATAACACTATAAGAAAGGGACAGCATGTTCATGGCTCAATGTAGCGGAACACTTTTTAGTTCAACGTGAATTCATTCAAGTTCTAGTAAAATAACTTCTTTGTGGGATTCTACTACCTATTAAACCTATTAAACGAAAAATCAAACGAAAAAAAAACGTCACCCAGAAAGAAAATCTGTCATAGTAGTATAGTAGGCATCAGAGGGAGGACACTTCGTAGAGTTTGACGTTTAAGAAATTGAATTTGTCGTAAATGAGTTGACATTTAATTTCCAGGTTCCGGTGACAAAACATAGATGGCCAAAATGACACAGTCAGTAAAACAGTGAATTATACTGTTTTACTGACTGAGTCATTTGTTGTCAAATAATATGGGATGATTTCCATTGAGCTCAAGTATACCACTGGAAATATATTTTCCTTATAAAATGGCAAGACGACAATCTAACATTGACGACGAGAACAATGCTCTCTCTAGAGTAGTTTAACGGTTACTAGTTTTATAAAAACTCGGGACTCGATCGCGTTTCGTTTTACCCGATGCAATATACATAGCAAGGAGTTGCATGGGAGGCTTTATCGGGCCCTTACGGACCCCGATGTAGACCTTTTTGCTTCGGTGAACTGGCTACGTTTCGGTGACCTCTTTGGGGAAACCGAAGGTTTTGTTTGTGCAATTGCCGACGAGGTAATGATGATGAACAATTATAGGAAATAATTGGCTCTCGCTTGACGGTTGGGTCAAGGGTCAGATCCAGAAGACAGTCATCCTTGATACGGCACGTATCGTCAGAAGATTCCTGTCTCTGCGGCCCTAACCATCGGTAGCCTGGGCCTTGCCCTGCTGCCGACGGACTTCTAGGTTTGAGTTTTTATAGTAATTTACAGTTTTTGTACAAAATTTATGCATTATTTATAGGGCCTATGAATTTGTTTTTATGAAAAGAATTTAGTTTGTAAGTTTTGTATATATATATATATATATATAAATTGGACTGATTTTTTTTATGATTTTAAAATTTTCTTAGTAATATTATTAAAAAAAAATATGAATATTATGTTATGAGGTTTGAGCTCCGTTGGTAGGAATAGAAATGTATGAACAAAAAAATCATGAAAACATTTGTCTTCAAAATTTCGGTGGTGAGACAAAAATTATGATTTAAAATTTTATATGAGCCTATATGGACCCACATCAATCAATTTAGTTTCGTGAAGTGTCCAAGTGAAATGAAAGTGAATTTGATTGCAATTTTTATCTATGTGGAGTATATAATAGTAGTAAGTATTATAATAGTTATAAAAATAGAGATGTAAATACATGTATGTAACCATGTGTTTTATTTTTATATGCAAACTTAAAATCTAAACTTCCTACTAATTCTGCTGGTTGACACAAATTCACCAAGTCCTGTCTCTTTTATTAATATTGATCAATGATTATTCCTGTGACACACTCGAGGGAAGGGAAAACCTACTATCGAAAATCGATATGAATTTAAAAAAAAGTTTTAAATAATTTAAAAAAAATATTATATTTATGCCAATTATGCTGAATATTTAAAAATAAATACAAAAAATATCAAAATTGTCTTTAGTAGCGTGGCGCAACGTCATCATGGCTTGTTTCGCCACGCTAACAATCAAGTTACTCTTGCCTTTTGATGTTTCGCATCAAAACTATTCGAATTCGCGGCTGTAGTAAAACTTCTCAAGAAGCACGATGGCCACCTAACAAGTATCTAGCTAGAGCTTTACATCGTTTTTAGGGTTTCGTAGTCTACAAGAAACCCTTATAGTTTCGTCAAGTCCGTCTGTCCGTCTGTCCGCGGCTTTGCTCAGAGACGGTTAGTACTAAGAAGCTGAAATTTTGCATGGGTATACATAATGGTTACGCCAAAAAAGTGCTACAATATGTACATGTAACATGGGGGTTGATTTTTTTCTTTCTTGCTTTTCCCATAGTTTTGGGTATCGTTAAATAGCTCTTATAAAATCATTGTGAGTTTTCATAAACAATTTTTCAGTTTAGGGTTCCGTTTTCGAAATATTGAGCTTTAAAGTGTTTGGAGTTTTAGTTTTTAGAGTTTTGTGTACCCCCCTCTAACAGCCAATCGTTTATACTTGGATACGTTTTAGGTATTCACAATTATAGTAAATATAATCTGAGCTATCTTTTCAAATTTACGAGTACCTACTTGTATTTGAAAGAAATAAAAAGCAAAATTACGAACAAATTCCGTTGTTAAATATTACTTGGGTACTGGATAAGGTAAATGTTAGTTTTAAAGACTTTCCAGATTGTAAACTCTGATGTTTTTGAAAACTACGAAATCCTACACGCGCAGTATAGGGTTTCGTAGATAGATAAATAAACATGTAATTATCGATTCAAAGTCTAAAAGAACAATAATCAATAATCGAATAGGTCTATTACCGATTAAACACTACCACATCCTTATAAAAGACCTGTCATTGAAACATTTGACAAAGCATGAGGCAATATTTTTATTTTGGTTGTTTTCCGTATTATTTTAGTATTGTTCAACTGTGAAAAATCCAGAAGGTGCGTCAAGTTGAGCCTCAGCTCCTTTGCCTTTCTCTTGATTCTATTTTTTGTGCTATTAGTGGTGTTTTTATTGTGAAATATGAAGTTGAGTGAAAAATTTATATTTTGACCAAAATTATTACGTTGTGACTCAAATACCTAAATAAAGAACCTCAATTTATTAAAATCGTTTTATTTTTAATATTATTAATGCAAACTTTAAAGTTTTCCTAAATTAATTTCAAGCCGAGGAGGAGGGGAGTTCTATACCCCTCCCCCTATCCCGTACCCCTCCCCCTCCGTTCCGAGAATCAACAATCAGATGTCAGTAGTTACGCTTGTTGACACAAATTCACCACAAGAGGGCACTCTTTTTCCGTACTTATTATATTACTCTTTGGTAGGCATTACGACAGACTAGCTGCGCCCGGGATTTTACCCACGTAAGTCCCGTTCCCGGGGAAATATCGGGATAGAAAGTAGCCTATGTGTTATTCCCGGTATCCAGCTACCTATATTCCAGTTTCATCGCAATCGGCTTAGTAGTTTTTGCGTGAAAGAGTAACAAACATACACACACACAAACATTCAGCTATATCTTACTAATATTATAAATCCGAAAATCTGTTTGTTTGTTTGTTTATTTGTTTGTTTGTTTGTTTGTTCCCTCTTCACGGTCAAACGGCTCAACCGATTTGGATGAAAATTTGCATAGGGATAGTTTAAATGATGGAGAGTAACATAGGATACTTTTGATCCCGAAAATCCCGCGGGATCGGGACTTACGCGGGTGATAACTATTTATTAGATGAAAATTTGCATAGGGATAGTTTAAATGATGGAGAGTAACAAAGGATACTTTTGATCCCGAAAATCCCGCGGGATCGGGACTTACGCAGGTGATAACTATTTATTAGATGAAAATTTGCATAGGGATAGTTTAAATGATGGAGAGTAACATAGGATACTTTTGATCCCGAAAATCCCGCGAGATCGGGACTTACGCGGGTGATAACTATTTATTAGATGAAAATTTGCATAGGCATAGTTTAAATGATGGAGAGTAACATAGGATACTTTTGATCCCGAAAATCCCGCGGGATCGGGACTTACGCGGGTGATAACTATTTATTAGATGTAAATTTGCATAGGAATAATTTAAGTGGTAAAGAGTATCATAGGATACTTTTGATCCCGAAAAACCTCGCGGGATCGGGACTTACGCGGGTGATAACTATTTATTAGATGAAAATTTACATAGGGATAGTTTAAAGTGATAGAGAGTAACATAGGATACTTTTGATCCCGAAAATCCAGCGGGATCGGGACTTACGCAGGTGATAACTATTTATTAGATGAAAATTTGCATAGTGATAGTTTAAGTGATAGAGAGTAACATAGGATACTTTTGTTCCCGAAAATCCCGCGGGATCGGGACTTACGCGGGTGATAATATTTATTGGATGAAAATTTGCATAGGGATAGTTTAAATGATGGAGAGTAACATAGGATACATTTGATCCCGAAAATCCCGCAGGATCGGGACTTACGCGGGTGATAACTATTCAATGAATGAAAATCGACACAGGGGTAGGATAAGTGATGTAGAGTGGCATCATCATCATCGCCATTGATCGTCATCCATCGTCATCGTCATCCTTCGTCATCGTCATCGTCACTTACGATGAAATACAAACTTTAACTTACTTCACCTACCTACCGCAGTGCAAAAATCCACACTTAAACGGACGACCAGGGAAGTACTGATGATGCCAGGCGCGGCAGCGCCTGGCTTCAACAGTACTTCAATGGGCGACCGTTTAAGTGTGGATTATTGCATTGCGGTAGGTAGGTGTTCGAACAACGCGGGATCGCGAGTTGCGCGGGTGAAACCGCGGGGCGCAGCTAGTAATAATATAAGTTGGATAAACGTGGAGTAAGGTCGGAGTACTGAGAATATAATATTTTGTCTTTTTCCGTGATAATACTTTCAAAGTTGGCAGACGGAAACAAAAGTGTTAAAATTAACGCAGTTTAGTTATGAAGTCACTGACGCAAGCTTTAAAAGCGAAAACAATCACATTCATTTTAAACGATAAGGTACTGATTTATTATCCACAGGCATTGCATTTGAGCGACTTAGTACGCAGACTGCTTCCCTCACTCCTCGCGGAGCAGACAGCAAGGAGCGAGTCTATGATGAAGAGTGCAGCGGCAGCGAGCGCGCATACGGCGGCGGCCTGGGCGTGCTGCTTGCGAGGACATGGCGGGATGTCCTGCCAGCTGTGGAGGGTGAGGGCTCCGCAGGCAGCGAACAGCGCTGCACCGCTGGCCGACCACCACGCGGCTACGTACGCGTCTGCTGCAGCCGACACTATTTCACCTGGAAAGACAATCAATTAACAAACTCTATTTTAAGCGCTTAAGCCTGTACTGGGGAAGTAAAGATTCGGCGTATGAGTCACCGACGCCGGTAGACTGATTCTGTGTATCCTGTGAAAATGGATATAAATCGAGTTGTATCAATATCGCATTTGATAAATGATTTGATTGATTGATTGATTTGTTACTGATTAGTATCTAATAAAACACTTTATTTATTCGGTTTAATCGCGCTTTTATTCAGGGTTTTAAAACGAACCGAGCTATTAGCCGATTTGTATCTACTTACTTTAAAAAAACGAACCTTTTGATATCATGTTACACTAAAGTTTACGAACTAGTGTAATAGAAAATGTGGGTAGTGCGGTTACTCACGTACTTTAAAAATTTCTTTATCTAACCACCACCGGACAGTAAACAACGACGGTTATAAATAGAGGACGACACCCGCCGCAGCTCCAGTCCTCTCGAGACCAAGATCATTGTAACATGATCGAAACGTCGAGGTAAGAAAATATAAAAATAATACGCGATTTAGACCCGGTAAAATGTAAATAGAATTGGTCAAGTCGCTACTCCCGGATTGAGTTGGTTCGAACCCCGCTCAGTGTCGATAGTGAGTTGTGTTTTCTTATATCCTATTAAAATAAAAATAAATGAATAACAGTCACATTACCTAGACATTTGGATTTTAATCAATATCTTATTATATGGCTGTTCTGTTTAGCCCCTCTACCTAGAAACTGCCATTTTTTTTTAATAGAAGATCTAAAATTAGCAGTACAGCTGTGGTATCATCTTCATCTCAGCCGACTACTGCCTAAAAACCAAGTTGAACAACAAACTGTGTAACTTTGACATGTGTGATGATGTATATACGGATATACATCACACAAGTTCCTTGTTGATATAATCTTATTGAAAAGTTAACATTATCATAGGATAAACCACAAGACATTGCCTAAGGGTTGATTTTGAGTACTATAATATTGAAACAATTTTGAGAAATTGAGAAATTTCATAAATCAACGTAAACATACACTACCTACATACCTACACTAAATAATTTATGATAAATTGATTTCATTTTGTGATTAATGTTACAATTGACTATTACCTATAGTAACAATTCCCTAATGAACTACCTATATGAATTGGACTAGCCAAGATCGCACACAATCAACAAAGTTCATCACTACAAGTCGCACTTACGCCCCTACTACAAGAACCCACCTATACACGCTAACTTCATCATCATATTCTTCAGAGTCCAAGTACCACAAGGACCAAGAGTCCAAGAACTCAGGTCGCACATCAAGACTACTGCGGCGACTATTGACAAGCCACCAGAAAGGAGGGCCGCGTTGTAGTCGCCCGTTCGAGGGTAAGAGGAACCCACCTTTACACGCTAGCTTCATCATCGTATTCTTCAGAGTCCAAGTACGCTAGACTCAGATCGCACATCAAGACAACTGCGGCGACTATTGACAAGCCACCACAGAGGAGGGCCGCGTTGTGATCGCCCGTTCGAGAGTAAGAGGAACCCACCTTTACACGCTAACTTCATCATCGTATTCTTCAGAGTCCAAGTACGCTAGACTCAGGTCGCACATCAAGACTACTGCGGCGACTATTGACAAACCACCACAGAGGAGGGCCGCGTTGTGGTCGCCCGTTCGAGGGTAAGGAGAGTCGTGTACACGCGCGGAGATAAGTAGACCTCCACATACAGAAAACAGTCCCATTCCGAGTATCCCGAAATACATGTCTTGGACGAGGTCTAAAGGCGCGAATATCATCTCCCCTGAAGCAAAAACTAATATTACAAGTGTGTTTGAAGCGACTGTTTTCAACACACGGTTTTTATATGTATCTAAGTTTGTTTGGGTCTTTAATGAGTATTTATTTAGACTAGACTGATCCTAACACACTGTTAGTATCACGTAAATATGTTTGGGTCTTTTCGTGAGGATGTTAAAGCCCTGAACCTTTGTGGAAGGCTAGCGTGGCGTAGAGTTCATTATATATTCCGTCTCCCGTTTTAATATACTACTTGCTAAAGCAAAAACCAAAATTACAAGTGTATTTGAAGCGACTGCGACGACACACGATTTTTAAATGTATCTAAGTTTGTTTGGGCATTTATGAGTATTTTTTTAGACTAAACTGCTTTTAACATACTGTTATTATCACGTAAATATGTATCTAGATTGGTTAATTCGTTAGTACCTATGTTTAGGTCTCTAATGTGTCTTAATTCCCGATAATGTTAAGCCCGGACCTTTGTGGAAGGTTAGCGTGGCGTGGAGTTCATTACAGTCCCTATGAGTCCATTTTATTACTACTCGCATTAAGAACTCACACTTAGAACTAAACTAACGATAATAACTAGTTTGTTTACCAATATTATCCTCTTGTTTTCTTTATTGGGTACACACGTGTCTCGTGCAAGCCCCTAGTGGCTTGACTTACAAAAGGTTGGATACATTTACTTTAATATTTTATACCAATTGAAATATTACTTTACCGTGTTTTGGCGTAAATGCGACTTTCGTGCTTATTTATACTAGGTAGGTTATATTATAAATATGAATGAAGTATGAAAAACGTAGAACTGTATTTTTGTTTACTTTATAAAAGTTTCAAAATGTCGTTCATCGGCGAGAATAATGTATAGTATAAACAATAATTAGTACATAAAAGTACTAAATTGTGATAAATATGTCATAAGAAAGCCCATTGCACTTTGGTTCTCGGACGGATCACCTAATTTCTGATGCGATTTCTCAGAGAAACACCGAGCAATTTGAATAGCCCGCTGAGCGACTTTGAATTTGTCTGTGACTTTCATTACGAAGAATATTACGATCCGTTAGATGCGTTGCGTCCGATACCGACAAGTGTACGCTTAGCTAAAAATTTCAATTCTACAATTTGTTATCGAGAACCACAAGTTCAGTAAGAACGGCGAATGAATGTTTAAACAACAATCTGAAGATGATGGTTGTCGAATCACGTAGTCATGCGACTTACCAACTATCTCTCCCGAGAGGACGACCACGAACCCTACGTAGGTACCGGAGCACAGCATCAGGGTCGCTAGGTCCGTCATGTCGAAACTGTAATGGTGGAGTGTTAGGCAGGCTACTGCCAGCGTCTGAAAGAACAGGTATTGATTATAATTTCTTCTATGGTTTTCGCGATGTTGCATATCATCCCTAACCCAATAAAACACTTTATTTACCGGGTTTAATCGCGTTTTCTTCATGATTTTTAAACGACCGAGCTTTCGCTAACTTTACAGTTGGTTTTTTCAAGGTTGACTGAAATGTACTTCGTCTATTTTAACATTATAAAAAGTTACTGTAAACTACCGCCTCATAATTATTTGTATCAAAACGTTCCAGTGTACGCAGACTATTGAGTTTTTGTAATAGTTTTGAATTTAAATTATAGTTATTATTCCTAGCTAGCTGAAAAAACTACCATGACTTCGAAGCGCGCCATCACAATAAATTGTTTTATTATGTCAAAAAGAAAAAACAGAAACAATTGAGGTTGGTACTTACTTATTAAAAAACAATAGTGTAGTACTACCTCCAAATGAAAATGAATATTAAATAAAACTGGACTGGTCTCTATTAGAAGGAGAAAGGCAGCCCGATAGTTAAGCTTTTCTATCTCGGCCCTGACGGCCGAGTTTCTTACTAAAAGTTAAACTGTATGGAAATTCATACACCTTTAAAAAAGATGAACTCAAAATCTACATCTAGGTAATGTATGGGAGCTGTTTTTTGAACTACTGTAGGACTACCTCACACAGTGTCAAATAAAGATACCGTATAACCTATTTGCATTTGCATCTATTTGCTGTAGGAGTGGTCAATAAGATTTCCCCATTGTGTTTACCACTCCTACTCCCGAGAGGGATGCAACCGGGAATCGCTCGGATAAGGAGAAGAAAGAATCAGAATCAGGTATGATCGTGCTTGACGCGAACAAAAGTGGTGGCCACGACTAGTAAACAGATCCCTACCTCAATTTCCATACAGGTAATCTTCTTAGTGATAGGTTAAATGCACAACACTGTATAACATTACATTGCATATTTTGTATTTTTCACGGTAAACCTGTTCTGTACATAATATAGTAATTACTTCTAGAGCCATAAGATACAGACCTTAAACGTCTAGTTTATGGCTCACTGGCAATGTTCTAGTATAGTACTGAAATTGTTTTATATGATAATTATAAATTGTGTAAAAATAGTGCTAGGTATAGTTTTGGAAAATAAACCATTTTTGTATTTGTATTTGTATTTTTGTATTTAGATAGGTATATTCTACGAGATAATTACTAGTACCTACTATTTAGGTCGTACTTACTAATTCTAGTAATTTAACAATACAGGTCGGTATTAACATCGTTATTTATAGATTTAGAATAGGCTATTCGTAACCAATAATATTTACTGAATTATTTACTTTCATATGACATTTCAATCAAACCGAAACTGAACAAAGACAACAATATTAATGTCAAAATTTTGTCAAATGACACATGATATTTGGGCTAGAATTGGTAACACGACCTCTTTGAAAAGTTAGTTAAGAAATTCTGAACTTTGAAAGAAAGGGAATATCGGTGTATCTATACTTGTTACAACCTGCGTCCCGCGGTTTCACCCATGCGGAAATATTAGGATAAAAAGAAGCCTATGTATTATACACGCTAGCTTACGCGTTATACGCGGCAAGCTACCTTTATTCCAAGCTTCGTGATTGAGTAACAAACATACCTTCTCACATACAAACTTTCAGCTTTATAATAATAAGTTAAAAGGACTAACTGCGCCCTGTGGTTTTGCCCGCTTACATTCCCGCAGAAATATCAGGATAAAAGGCAGCCTATGTGTTATTCCATAGGTCTTCAGCCACCTTTATTCCAAGTTTCATAGCAATCAGTTCGGGTGTTTTTGCGCAAAAGAGTAACAAAGTCACATACACACCTTTACGTTTATTTAGTAGGAAGTAAGGAGTAGAATTACAAACTGCGCCCAGCGGTTTCACCCGGTTTGATGTGTTAATCAAAATATTCAGCTATCGCACACTAAATTTCATATCAATAGTTTTTTACTTTTTGCGTACACATAATTTTCACATCTTACTTACTATAATATTATAAACGCGAAAGTTTGCGTGTATGTATGAGTATATCTATCAGTTTATTACTCAATCATGCAAAAACTACTGAACCGATTGCGATGAAACTTGGAATTAAGGTAGCTGGAAATCTGTAATAACACACTTACTACCTTTGTGTGTTATTACAAAATATCAAAATATCACTTCTGTGAGTAGAATTAACCAGGTCAATAGCCTAAGGTCTTTGGCCTAGGCTGTACCTGCTGATCTTGAGTGGTCGTGAGGGTTAAGCAGCGCTTGGCGCGGTCATTACTTGGGTGGGTGATCGATAATTTGTATAAGAAAAACACGGACGAAAAATAAAAAAGTGGACGGATCTTAAAGCTCACACTTACACCGCGTTGTTTCATTGAACAATCTGAATACAACATCTCTACCAATCACTTTCTCAAACTCTTCCGTGCTTCGGAAAGCACGTTAAGCAGATAGACCCGGTTGTTTCATTACTCTGCTGTGATAGCAGCCGTTAGGTCAAGTTAGAGACCTTAGGGTGATCTGACACTCTAACCCTAGGTGAGCCACACCTTAAGAAGAAGAAAAAGAGTATAAGAAATACTTACTGAAGTAGTAAATACTAGATCGTAACTTCAGTAACTAAATATAGGTAAAATGTAGTTCAACTGTATTGTTCTTAGTTAATCGACAGTGAGGAATATCTGAACAGATAGGTATAATTTGGTTGGAAACATCCCATTCCGTGACTATTAAAAGTTCAAGGAATTTGTTGCATTATTGCTTTTATTTCCTTTACCTTTCGTTAATTCATATTAAACCGCCACTTAACCGTCAGTTTAGATGGTTGAGGTATCTAAAGTTGGCTCGTTCCACCGCGCCAAGCGCGCGGGTGCTTAAGTTTACTTATTTAAATATTTATTGGCAGCTTGATCTGTGATGGAGAGTTTCTTTTGCATCTATACTTATAATAAAGGAAGAGAGGACAAAAAGTCTGTTGTTGGAAGTAAATTTTAAAAAGTTGTCTAGAGGACTCAGGAAAAGTAGTAGAACAAAATAAAATAATTTTTAAAATTCACGTCTGTCTGTCTGTTTCTCTGTCTGTTCCTTATACAATTAAAAACTACTAATCCGATTGAAATTTGGTTTTCATTATTGGATAGTTCTATTTTCGAGAAAGGTCGTGGTATACTTTGCATCGAAATCCAATAAGTAGAACCCGACTAATGATCGAAAAAGTGCAACTGCTCGGCTACCCGCGCCCGTGATAACGCGTTTTTCACTTCCGCGGGTGAAACCGCAGGGCGCAGCTAGTTTATAATAAAACAACAAGTCAAGATAGTGAAAAGCTCAAAGTAGACACTTGACAAACGAATAGACAGAGTTCTGTGAAATTTGATTCCCTGGGGTAGTGTAGCGGGCCAAGTGAACTAACAATGTATCTTATTCTATTTTTCAACTAGGTAGGTAGGTATTATAGGTGGGTAGAACAATATTGTAACAGAAACTCAATCATAACAGGGATTGAATATTTCAGTATCTAAACAGGATAGTATATCTACGGATTTACCAGATCCTATAGAGCCGTTGTAGCTATGTTTTTTTCTAAGTAGCTACGAGAATCTCAAATGGCAATTATATCAATTGAACGTTATAACAAAACGAAAGAACATTAAATAAATTAGGACAAGTGTTAGACAAGTGAACTTTTGTTACTATTTCAAACAATGCGTTGCAGCACTTGCAGCCAAGAATTCGGCTGACGCGCGACAGTGGTCTTCATATCATGTAGAAAATCGACCAAGTATATAGGAGTGGGAATCGCACGAAGGGATCAAATTCAAATTCAAAATTTATTTATTTAATACGTTCTTACTACTATGACTCTAGGGTGGCTTCGGACCATTATTGCAAAAAAAAAAAAACAGCAAGATAACACGTTTGTTGTGTAGAGCCCCCCTTAAATATTTGTGTATTATTTTTTTTTAGTATTTTTTGTTATAGCGGCAACAGAAATACATCATGTGTGAAAATTTCAACTGTTTAGCCATCGCAGTTCTCGAGATACAGCGAGATACCTACTGGTGACAGACAGACGGACGGACGGACAGCGAAGTCTCAGTAATAGGGTCCCGTTTTTACCGTCTGTACAGAACCCTAAAAATCGTGGCATTATCGAGTGATTCGTGATATTAGCTCCCGTGAAATATGGATCACATCGAAACCGTCGAGGTCTCATGTTATTATTGACAAGGCGTTGCCTCTTTGAGAAATAATGTTGCATCAGACATTTTCAATAGGTTACAATAACACAACTCAGTGCAGTTCAGATGTAGTTCATTGTAATTATAGTACGGCCACAGAGTATTGATATGATAGTCATTTTACTGTGTACACAGCTAACGCTATCAAGTTTGTAGGAAACTGATCCTAGATACTAACCCCCTTTTTTATAAGCGCTAATCGTTTGTCTTTTACTGTCACATGAAGTTTCAAAGTTGACAAACGTTACATAAGTTAGTCATGTGTAAATATTATTTTATAAATAAGGGTGCAAATATTTACAGTTGCACTCAGATTTAATCTAAAATTGACAATTGACAAAAAATATAATTATGTTTAATAAAAATATTAATATAATTAGGTACTTAGATCAAACAAATATGTACTTATTTCACTCAGGGCTGATTTTTCAAATCCCTAGATAGAGATATCTGACAAATAAAATGTAACACCACCGAATAAAAAACGTCACCATTATATTAAAAAGAAACAAAATTTGAGGGCTTTTAAATTTAGTTGGGTTCGAAGTTATTCGACAGATATCTTTTATCTGAGGAATGAAAAATCGGCTTTTAATGAAGTAGAACTCTTTCTAAATTGTAATACATCTAGATAGGTATCAATTTGTTTCATTCACAAACATTAATGTTATAATGGCTACTACAAATCACTTTACTGTATTGACGTGTTGCAAAGATGAATGCATTGATTATTTGAATAGCAAAATCTGAGTTAATTGCTATACATTTTTGTATTTGTGTGGCAATCTATAAGACCCCTTCGTGAAAACACCAATTTACTATTTAGTCCACTGTTTGATCGTATAATTTATTCCCTACCTAAAGTAATTTGCCATAAGCAAGTAACTTTGTACTTACCTAAAATAATCTAATAAACTACAAGCTCTGTCGAAGTAGAACTATTGCAAGAAGAGGTGATTGCATGACGTTCCTTGATTAATGACTGCGCTTTCATTCACCTATGTAATTAATAGTTTTTCTTCGATATTACTCTACGATGTTTTACAATATAAAGTCTATCTTTACTAAGATTATAAAGAGGAAATAATTGTTTGTTTGTTTGTTAGTTCCAAGCTTATCATCATCCGAGCGATATTCTCGCATCGTGGTTGCATCCTTTTCGAAAGCTTTCTTACTTTTGCGTCTTCAATTCTCATGATTTTTGGCATCCCGTGTAGTGAGTTCATTTCATCATCATCATCATCCGCCTGTTGCAGTCCACTGCTGGACATAGGCCTCTCCGTGCAATTGGAGAGGCTTATGTCCAGCAGTGGCCACCTAGATCTATTTTCGACTTCTCGCATCCAGTTTCTTCCAGCCGTCCTGCGCAAATCGTCATTCCGACGTTTGCCGAGACGCGGTCTCCACTCATTTGCACACATAATATTAGCCCTTACGAGACGTCGTGCCAACTTTTCTTGGATTTTCCCAATCTGCCGCGGCCGGGCGGAGTCAATACGTTTATTTTGTTCTTCACGTAACCTAGCCGGTTTTCGTAAAATATTGTTTGTTTGTTCGTTGTTAGCTGTTGTTGGTTAACACCATAAGCTGTGGCAAAAAATATTCATTTCCTCGAACTCCTCCGTGCTTTGGAAGATATGTTAAACCAGGTATCTTCAGGTCAAGTTAGAGGCCTTAATTAAGGCGTCTTGAAAACTCTACTAAACGAAAAGAACAAGAAGACCCTAAGACAGCTATGGGAAGTACCTACGTATCTGATACGTTATTATCTATAGCATTTATTACCTCAATTTTCTACGTCACCGATAGAAAGGAAGTCCTTGTTTGAACAATCCCTTTTATCGAAAACAATGCTTTTAACAATTATTTTCAAGTATAATAGGTATTTAGAACGAAGAGATCGGAACGAGATCTCCGTAGTAAGAGTCTTCGCAGACCGTACACTTTGGTGCTTACCACAATCATTTATTGTTTTTTATCGGCCTCTTACAGCGCAAGAACAGACCTACTAATAAAATATTAATCGTAATTAAAAAACCCGACTAATAAAAAAAAACACAAGATAAAATGAACTTTTTTAATTCTTTTTTTTTGTTAAACATTTTAAACTCCCACGATTTGAACTCATACGTATTTTTTCCGGGTCTTATTGCGTATCATTATTTTTAAATTCTCTTACCTCGACGTTTCGATCATGTTACAATAATCTTGGTCGCGAGGGGCGCGAGACTCAACCCCTAATACGCCCTCTTTTTTTGTGATTCTTTGATGTTTTTTTTTTCATTATATTTTATTTAGGTATATATTTACAACTTGGATTATTAATTATCAAATGTTTTATACATTATTATATTAGTATCTCGGTTCCTACAATACAAGCGTGTGCTTAGTGTAATTCTAATGTAATTTGATAAATGTTTAGTAAGATTCATATTAATAAATAAATTCAATTCAATGCAATTATTTTCAATTCAATTCCATTTTTTGCTAAACGATTTAGGTCTTGCAATAAAATTATCATGGTAAGGGTAAGGGTAAAGAAAGTTGTGACTAAGCAAAACCCACCCGACAACTTAATTCACGAAGCTCAGTGAAAGTATAACAACGACTTATTACAACAAACGATCGGCAGATAGAAAGTCTTCAGTATAGAGAGTCTAGTCTGCACCAGTCGATGACACTAGCGCCTAGCAGAGCGCGAGCGAGCGGTCATGGACGCGAACTTCAATACACAGCGACATTTATAATCCTTTGAAAGTTTCACTCTGATTTATTTTATCAATCAGTTAATAACAATTTTGTATGGCTATGCATGCAGTCGAAAAAGATCCCTTCTAAAACGGTTCTATAATAGGTGAATATTTAATATTTCTAAAATTTTCCAGTGACTTTTGATACCTGTGATTACTCATCCAATTAGTACCTGTTTTGGAAAAGGTGTCTTTCCCAAAGCATTTAAAAATGCCTTGATAACTCCTGTTTACAAGAGTGGGGCCAAAGACGAAGATTTAATTGCTAATTAAATCTTTAGACTTATGGAGACTTACTAGATACTTACTCCTAGACTTATATAAAGACTTACGGAGCTATTATTATTATCGAATCTAAATTCATCGAATTTTGATTATATTATATTTCCGTAAATAAATCAAAAAAATCCTATGCAGTGAGGAAATACTGTCAGTGTTTTCAGTAGCTTTTCACTGCAACCGGTAATGCGCGCGCTGCATGGACAGAAACAGCCTAATTGACTGATGGTTTTTTTTTTAATTAATAAGTACGAGTAGTAAATTATTAGGTGTACTTTGATTAGAATAGTTTCAATGTTTCAATATTAGAAAGGAATGCTAGTCGTTTCATAAACGACTTTTATAGAGTAGGAAGGCGTTAACTTTGAACCGTTAGGAGTCTTTATTGCGAAAGTTTCATGTTCTAAGAGAATGTTACAATTGTTTACTTATTTGAACTTTTAAATAAACCATGATCGTAATGAACCATTTACATTATTAAACTTTGCTAATATAGGTTTTTAAGTAAATACTAGGCCTCAAGCCCTCTTAGCCCTCAAGGTATATATAGTACTTTAAATACGAGGCCTCTAACCCTCTTTCAAGGTATATATAGTACCTATTTATCTTTTCATATCTATTGATAATGGAAGATTATCACTGGATAATTTCAACTAGAAGCAAATGCCAAGAATTACATAAAAGTTTATAGGGGCCAAAGTTAATTTGAAATATGATTGCCTATACTACTGCTCCTTAGATGCATGGGAAAATCAATCACGTCGTTAACAAGTAGGTACCTTATTGCTTCACCCAGATAGCTGCCTCTTTGAAATAAAATTTGTACCTAAACATTTTTGTTCATTGGTGTTAGTCAATACACCCTACTAATCGTAGTGGCTTGAGCAAAGCCCTTCCAATACGTAACTCAAAACTTTACGCTACAAACCAAACGTCATATTATTGCAATCATAAGATTTCTCACATGCTGAACTACTTACCAACAAGTTTAACCTATATTTTGGATTAGCATACTAACGGCTGTATGATGAAATGTGCAAGCATCCAGGAATACCAGGTTAGGTAAACGTTGAGCTCTAGGCGTGGAACGGTGCACGGATACGATGTCTACGCACAAGGTGAGGCTACTGAGAAAGGGCAATTCGGTGCAATATAAAACGATGCACATCCTCGCCAAACAGTATTCAGTAAATAACTGAACAAAGAAACAGTACAGTGCAATCACAATCATGACTACTGTTCTGGTAAGTCGATGTAGAATTTGTGATATTGGGATCGCGCTTCAGCCAAGTGGAACTCTTCAAGGTCAAAATATTTGGTGATTTTCAGTTAAAATTCATGAAATTAATAATGAGTTAAAGATCGCGTAGCCTAGTTGGAAGGGCACCAGCGTATGCATCTGGAGGCGCGACTGGATTTTTGATGATGTATTTTTCCTAAAAATATTTGTATAGTAAAAGTAAAAGGTAATTTAATAGGGTTGGTCGGTTTAGTGTTTTATAAATTTCCGAGATTTTCATCATCATCCGAGCGATATTACCGGTTACTCGGGTCCGTTTTCCTACTTTACGTCTCCACTTCGCACCTTCTTCAGTAAGGGTTTCCAAAATGTGACGGCAATCAATTTCCTAAAATTTTAATACACTAAAAACAAACAAAAACTTATCAACGTTTTTAAAGGATGCTAAGGTACCTATTTAGAAGAAATCTCCATTAGTCTTATAATTTTATATGAATGATTCAGATCCTTACCGCAGCACTGATAGCTGTATCTTCGAGTGCCCGCCTCGAACCTCAATACTTGCCACCAAGACCTGGAGGAGGGGGTGGCGCTGGGGGTGGATATGGGGGTGGAAGCGGCTCTGGGGCTGGAACCAGTGGATCCTTTGGTGGAAACGGAGGCCTTGGCGGCGGATCTTTCGGAGGCTCCAGCGGATCTTTTGGCGGGAGTAGCGGCGGCGGCGGCGGTCCACAAATACCAATCCTGAAGTTCGAGAATGTGAACAATGGGGATGGCACTTATCGTTACAGGTACATGACAATGACAGTTTCCATGGAAGAATCTAAAAATTAACCACTTTTCTATACCTTAATTAGGAGAATAATACTGCTTGGAATCATAATTAAAATTAAATATAAGTAGTATATCCGTTGTCTAGTCACCGTAACACAAGCTTAGCAGCTTACCACGGGGCTAGATGGCGCTGTGTGTTCGTCACAGGATTTATTTATATTATTTATTATTATAATCTGCGTACTTCGCATTGAGTTGAATTAAAATTTTTGAACAAATATCTTATTTTACTGTGTAGTTTCATTCAACTTTTATTTACTCATCAAATTAGTTTTAAAAAACTTATCTTAAATTAAAGTTCCTCCAAAGATCTTTTTCTATTATAGCTACGAAACTGGCAACGGCATATCAGCACAAGAAAGCGGAGCTCCCCGCGCTCCTGGGCCTGAAGGAAACGCTGTAACCGCTGAAGGGTCCTTCTCTTACAAGGCTCCTGACGGTCAGCAGATCGCACTCACCTACACCGCTGACGAGAATGGATTCCACCCTGTCGGACCCCATCTTCCCACCCCACCACCGATACCAGAGGAAATCCTACGCTCTATTGAATTCAACAAACAAAACCCATCTTCGTAAGTGGCAATTGCGATTTTAATAATGAAATATTTTCAAGAACAGTGTTGTCATATACGACTATTTATGGGTCTATGAATACTTAACGGGCAATGTAATGAATTTATTAGTAGTTTCAAACCAATAAAACTCGAGGTATTACTATACTTTGTGGAGGTATTTAAGTAAGTACAAATGGGCATGTTTTGAAATTGGTTTAGGTATATATTATGCTGATATTTTTTATTTCCGTTGTTTAGGGAAGGCGCGTACAATCCTGGTGCAGGAGGCGGCAACAGTGGAATTGGGGGCAAAGGTAGCGGAGGCAACGCCGCTGGCGGCGACTACCATTACTAAACGATCTCATTGCTCACTCCATTGCAGATCAACGGACAATGCCTGCCCTTAACGCATCAAAAAACATTTTAGAAAGACAATCAAACCCTATGAAAAACTTGTTCAAGCAATGACAGAAATCTTAAAAAAGAGGAAAAAGCAAGGCATTAGGGCAGCGAACCGAAATGTTGCCCCGATCTCAGCCTTTACAGCCTTTGGTATCATAATACCACCTTCTGTGTTCATGTGAAATGTTTAAAATATCTGATTATGCATAGGAGCTGTGCCTCACTAGGATGCCATGGCGAACGTCGCCGGCTACGTATCCAAGTAGTTAATATTAAAATGTAACACACTCACTTAGCGACGGTTTAGCAGTGGCATATTTTAATAGGTATTAAAGGCTTGGATGCGTAGCCGGCAACGTCGCTATGGCAACTTAGTGAGCCAGAGCTCAAAAAACATTAGGTACCTCCAAATAATCAAAGTTGGTAAACTGTGCATATAGACGTTTTTTCACTAAGTGTACCAATGCCTAAGGGACTTTTCGGGTTTGTTCGCGATTTGGATTTGAGAAGCAAACCTTGACGGTTAAAATACGAACCTGGACTGTGATACCACATTACGAAGATGCACCGCGTAATCTAGTTTAATTTATAAGTATTCTAACTTATCAATGTAAATAGGCAACATGAAATATAAATAAATGGAAGTGTGTTTGTAAAAGTGCTCTTTTTCATCTTCAAATGGTAGTTTCACATTCTTATAGTTTGTTAAACTTACAAATAGGGTGAATCACCTCCGTTTCTCTCTAGTGGTAGGGTAATCAAATAAAATAACTTCTGCTTCAGACGCTTATCTATTGTTCTTGAACAAATGTAAAAATACATTTTTGGAAATATTTTTTACCTTAAAATTCCGTATTACCTGTAGTTGACTGGTAGCTCACTATACCAAGAGTAACTGTAGCGTAGGTACATAAGGAAAACACGATGATACTTTGCAAGATTTATGTAACCATTACAATTATGAGGTGACAAAGTAAGCTATAACTAATTTTGGTATAATTAAGTGAGCGCGTGAGTGAGACCGCGAGCTCGGTCGGTTGGCGAGTGTGTCGGCGCAGCGCAACGAGCCGCGAGCGTCGGTCGCTACGGGCGCGCGCGATGTGAGGGTGCGGGCGCGCGGGGTGTGTCGGCCACCTTCCGCGCCTCTCCTTCCTTCGTCCCGAACATACTGGGGGCCCTTGAAAGCCTGCTTTCAAGCCTCATCAATCAATAGGCAGATGCGATTCAGTGCTCTTCTTATGACGCCTCTCGTAGTGTCGACGTCAGCGACGCGCGGGATGCCGTCGCTTCCGGGGTAGAGTTTTAGGACGCGTCCCAAACGCCATAGTAAAGGGGGAACGCCTTCCTCTTTGATAATTACGAGGTCTCCTTGTTTCAAGTCTCGACATCGCGTCCTCCATTTCGCTCGCTGCTGAAGTTCAGTGATGTATTCCGCCTGCCATCGGTTCCAGAAATGTTGTCTTACATGTTCTAATAGCTGGTAACGATTGAGCTTCTTGGGATTGATGTCCAGCAGCGGCGGAGCAGGGAGCGACATCAGAGGCCTGCCAAGGAGAAAGTGACCCGGTGTGAACGCTGTCATGTCGTTAGGAGATGAGGAGAGGGGAGATATAGGACGACTGTTGAGGATAGCCTCAATCTGAGCAAATAATGAAGAGAGTTCCTCAAACGTAAGATGAGTGTTTCCTAAGATGCGTTTAACGTGAAACTTTGCCGATTTGATGCCTGCCTCCACATAGCCGTTGAAATTTGGAGCGTAAGCCGGTGAAAACGAAAACTTAATATCATGCTCAGATGCAAACCCGACAATAGAATGCTTATATTGCTTAAAGAAGTTATTTATCTCTTTAGCAGCAGAAACAAAGTTCCTGCCGTTGTCACAGATGATCTCTCGCGGCTTGCCCCTCCGCGAGATGAATCGACGTAGAGACAGCAGGAACGAGTCTTTCGAAAGCTCGCTCACAGCTTCCAAGTGAACACACTTATATCTAAGACATATGTATAAAGATAAATAGCATTTGGTTATTTTACACCCACGCCCACGACGGTCGGTAATTAAGAATGGTCCAGCAAAGTCGACCGCTACTGTGGAAAAGGGAAAGTCTGGAATCAAACGTTGTGGGGGTAAGTCACCCATTTTATTTTTTATAGTGGTGGCGTAGTGGCGTCTACAGGTGACACAACCACGTGCCGTGCGTCGCGCCAGGTCCCTACCCCCGATGGGCCAAAACTGCTCACGTACTGATGATAACATTAGCTGTGGTCCACCGTGTAAGAGGCGTGCATGTTCGTGTGTAAAGATGAGTTTAGTGAGTGGGTGTCTTGCACAAAGAAGTATAGGATGTTTTTTATCGAAGTCCAAATTAGATTTGGATAGTCTCCCCCCCACTCTCAGGATCCCCTGAGAGTCCAAGAAAGGTGACAAAGTTATCAGTTTACTATGAAGACTTATGGTTTTATCACATTTTAATAGTTCAATTTCCTTTGAAAATAATTCAGCTTGTGCTAATTTGACAAGAATTTGTAGGGCTTTGTTAAGCTCATCTACAGTCAAACAGCCTGAAATAAGTTGATGCTTACATTTAATATTAATAAATCGTAAAATATAGGCTACAGTACGTTGCAGTTTTTTGAGGTTTGAGTACCTCTCGAAATGAATGATACTAGAAAATGTTGTCCCCATAAGAATAGTAGAAGAAAGTTTGACTTCTGGTAAGTCTTGTGTGTTACGATGAGGGGATAAACGAGGCCAATTTTCTTCAGAGAGAAGTAAGTACTCTGGACCGTGCCACCATTTGGTTTCAGATTGTACGGCGGGGGGATCGACTCCGCGCGATGCGAGATCAGCTGGGTTATGATCAGTGGGCACATAGTGCCAAGAAGACCCTTCTGTGAGCTCTTGTATAGCTGCGACTCTGTTTGCGACGTAAGTCTTTAACTTGGATGGACACGTACGAAGCCAAGCCAAAACTACGCTAGAGTCTGTCCAGTATACATAGCGGGCGATCGGTATGCGGAGGGCCGCACTAGTGGTTGAGCAGAGACGGGCTGCAAGTAGAGCCGCGCATAGCTCTAGACGTGGAATGGTGGTAGTTTTGGTAGGGGCCACACGTGACTTGGCACATAAGAGGTTACAGGATATTTTGCCTGAAATTGATGTAGATTTAATGAAGATGCAGGCGCCATAGGCAGCCTGCGAAGCGTCGCTAAAGCTATGTACTTCATTGTATGCTGTGGAGTCACATAGCACGTTTCTAGGGACAGTCAAATGTTTTATGTATTTGATGTTGCTTATGAATGAAGTCCAAAGATGTTGATGTTCGATAGGAACGGGGTCATCCCAATCTAAATGAAGAGACCATAGCCTTTGAAGAAGTATCTTTGGTTTTATGGTGCACAATGTTAGAAGTCCTAAAGGATCGAATATTTTAAAGGTAGAAGACAAAATAGTACGTTTTGTTATAGTAGTGGGGAAGTTATCCTCCACATCGAAGTGTAGGGTGTCCCTACTTGGGTTCCAGCCCAGGCCTAAAGTATGTGATGATTGACTCAAAGCTAAGTTATTCATTTCTAAATGATGTGACTCAGAGTCTACGATGATGGATGAATTTGAACGAAATTTACGAAGAGGAAAGCATCCGGCCGCTAAAACTTTAGAGACTGAGTTTTTGATATGAAGTAACTCTGTCTCAGAGTCAGCGCCGGTGAGCAGATCGTCACAATAGAAGTCAGACTGTATTATGGTCTTAATTAAGTCAGTCTGGGGGCCGTGTGAGGCTAAGATAGAAGCAGTTTCTTCCCCCAGCTGCCACAAACATCTAGCTGCTAGAAAGCTCGCGCTTGCGAAACCGTATGTTACTGTGTTAAGTTGCAGAGAACGAAAAGGAAGATGAGGGTCGTCTCGCCACAGTATCATTTGTAGATTTCTATCTAGCTTATTCACCTCGATTTGGCGATATTGCTTCTCAATATCGCCTGACAGTACATATTTGTAGTGTCGGAATCTCAGTAGAATATGGAATAAAGAGTTTTGAATGTTAGGGCCTACCATTTGTATGTCATTTATAGAGAATCCGGAAGAAGTACACGCTGAAGCGTCGAATACTACACGCAGCTTTGTAGACTCACTACTTTCCTTGAGTACTGCATGATGTGGTAGGAAGTAAGATGTAAGAAGCCATGGATTTGGGGTCTCTGATAGGTGACCTAGGTCTTCATACTCCTTAATGAAGGAACGATACATTTGTTTTAGTTTAGGGTTTTTCTTGAAGCGCCCTTCAAGAGCGAGAAAACGTTTCTTAGCTAGATGGTAGGAATATCCTAAGCAGTCAGGTGAATCTATAAGAGGAAGACGAACAGAAAATCTACCGTTCTCCAAGCGAGAGGTATGTTCTACAAAGTGTCTTTCAGATTCAGTTATGATGGGCTTAGTTTTTTCGATAGATGGAAAGTCTTCATATTCCCAAAACCTTTTTAATTGTGATTGTAAAGTTTCGGTACTTTCGAAGTTACAATGTATAGTTCTATCACCAGACAAGGAATGAGGGGTAACATTACCAGATATAAGCCAACCTAATGATGTGTTATGTAAGAAGGGGAAGCCAGGTCCGAGCGTAAGTCGCTCTGAACCAAGGAGCTCCCAAAATACGTCGGCACCTAGTAACATGTCGATTGAAGATGGTTGGCAGAATGTAGGATCGGCCAGTTTAATGGAAGGATCTAAGTTTAAACAAGAGATGTCGAATGACTGCTTAGGAAGTCGCTCTGTTATGCGAGGCAGTACTAAAAACTCATGAGTACGAGTGTAAGGATGATGCTTAGATTTGATGGTAGCTAGGCAACGTTCTGGAATGATGTCAAGAGAAGTGTCGCCAAGCCCTAAGATGTTTAAAGCAGTATCAGGTTGAGAAGTCAGCTGAAGACGCGACCTTAGGTCGGAAGTGAGGAAGGAAGACTGACTTCCACAATCTAACAAAGCTCTGACAGTTTCTGTCTTGTCAGTATGAGGATTAACGATGTCGATAATAGCAGTGGAAAGAAGCGTCTCTGAAAAGGTGAGTGCAGATAAAACTGAAGAGGAACCTGCATTATTAAGAGGATAATTAGATGACGATGACGTTTGTGTGTTTGTTTGTGTAGTGTGTTTATGTAGTACTGTGTTGTGACGTCTCTTACACGCGCGGCAGCCGCCCAGACGGCAGCGCGCCGCGTCGTGGTCAGGCCGCAAGCAGTTGTGGCACAGCTTGAGCTTCATAACTTGAGCCCATTTCTCATCAGTTGTCAAAGACTTGAACACGTTGCAGTCGAAGATACGATGTTTCCCCTGGCATACGACGCAAGGACGTGGCTGCTTGCCGTCGACTGAAATTGAGAAAGATTTGGTGTACGTCTCAGATTTATTAAGATGATCGGGTTTGTGGTAAGAAGAAGAAGACTTTGTATGATCCACCTTGTAATAAGAAGAAGAAGACTTTACTTGTTTGTCTCTCTTTGATTTATAAATAGACTCTAAGACATTTGCACGAGACTTTAAAAATTGACAAAAGTCAGCAAGGCTGGGTGAGTCAGAATTTATGTTGTTTCTACGCTCTTCCCACCTTGCACTAGTCGCTGTGTCAAGCTTGGTTGTAGCTAAAAATATGATGATGGTATCCCAGTGAGCCGTAGGCTCACCAAGTGTTTTTAAGGCTCTAAGATTTTTATTGATGTGATCACTTAAAAACCGCAGCGACTTGTCTGACTCACGCTGCATGGGTTCGATGCTAAATAAGGCGTTAAGATGATTATGAATTAATTGACGTTTATTATTGTAACGTTCACATAGAAGTTTCCATGCATCAGCATAGCTGTCACCTGAAACGGCTAGGTTCGAGATGACTCGAGCAGCTTCACCTTCAAGGTAAGAGTTTAAATAGAGGAATTTTTGAATGGGTTTCAATCTATCATTTTCATGAATTAATGACACATAGATGTCACGAAATTCTAGCCATTTAAAGGAAGAGCCATCAAACTTGATAATTTTTATCTCAGGCAATGTAAAAGGCGTTGTGTTGTCACGATGACTACAACGCGAATGATGCTGGGAAGCGATGGAAGCCGAAGAGTGATTCGAGTCTTGTAAATCATTACTGACTTTATGTGATTCTAAAATACTTTGTGCCTGGGCTGGAACCCAAGTAGGGACACCCTACACTTCGATGTGGAGGATAACTTCCCCACTACTATAACAAAACGTACTATTTTGTCTTCTACCTTTAAAATATTCGATATCATCGTGTTTTCCTTATGTACCTACGCTACATAAATTGACTTCATAATGGACTTCATTCATAAGCAACTATCCAAATCTAATTTGGACTTCGATAAAAAACATCCTATACTTCTTTGTGCAAGACACCCACTCACTAAACTCATCTTTACACACGAACATGCACGCCTCTTACACGGTGGACCACAGCTAATGTTATCATCAGTACGTGAGCAGTTTTGGCCCACCCGGGGGCGCCAATTTATGTAGCGTAGGTACATAAGGAAAACACGATGATACTTTGCAAGATTTATGTAACCATTACAATTATGAGGTGACAAAGTAAGCTATAACTAATTTTGGTATAATTAAGTGAGCGCGTGAGTGAGACCGCGAGCTCGGTCGGTTGGCGAGTGTGTCGGCGCAGCGCAACGAGCCGCGAGCGTCGGTCGCTGCGGGCGCGCGCGATGTGAGGGTGCGGGCGCGCGGGGTGTGTCGGCCACCTTCCGCGCCTCTCCTTCCTTCGTCCCGAACAGTAACAAAGTAGGATAGCTGTGCTTGAGTATAAGTAGACAAATTTATATCCTCTAGCTAAACTTTAGTGTATTAACTTTCATGGAGCGGGATGTTTGAAGTAAACACTTTTTACAATTTTCTTTGTAGCTTCCATATTATATTGATGTTAATAGCAGTTTATGCACCGAGGTACTAAAGCCCTGTCTTATATAGCGGGCGTCATATTGAATCCAAATCGTACGAAGGACTCTAGAGAGTTAACTCCCGAGCGCAGCGAGGATGTTAATAACTTACCTAGAGTCCTGAGTGAAGCGTGGGATTCAAGCGCCCAAGATAAAGACAGGCTTTATTGCCGAGGTGAATACTCTAATTTACACATCTACTGCAAGACAATAAAAGGGCTACAAAAATAAGCTTTTAACTAACAACAAAACAATAGATAAATGCAACATGTATAAAATATATTTACAGCTCTATATTAATTAAATTTAACAATGTTAAGCACATCAAAATGACGAAACCACACGTCGGCCTTAGCTGATGAAAAAACAATTTGGGGCTTTATATTAACTAATACTTTTTGCCTTACCCTTCCGTCGAAATAAAATAGAAGAAAAATAGCCCAGTTTTTATTTGTTTTGTCTACGTGGCCAGTTCCAAATGGACGTATGCTACCAGAACCTTTGTTCCAAATTTAAATTAATTTATATAAAGTAACTTTGTAGAGCATTACCTGTGTGTGTAAATATAAATATTGGTATTATTTAAACAAAAGTCAAGCTGAACAAGAAACATTGTAGATGTTCCATTTTTAAATAATATTTGTAGTAAAAACCAACACATTAGTATTAAATAGTAAGTTAATGTTAAAAATCACAACCATTAAGCTCTCACCATTAAGCTCACTTTGTGGTCCAAGTTTGTGGTACGCACTAACGACTTAAAAAGTATTTATCATAGTCAGCAGTAGATTTTTCGTATGCCAATCGGAAGAAGACGTCATACTACACAATATTAGCCGTCAAACTATACTTCTAAACCTTCACGGAACATAGTTCAAGGGTCATGAATTAAAACTGTGTAAAGGATTTAAATAACGATTTTCAGCACGCCAGACAAATCGTCGAGATTTATGGCCTGCATTTTGTTTTTTTAGTATTTCATAAGTTTATTTTCAATAAAAAAAAAAGGGGGGGCCTTGAATCCTACTATCCTACTAATATTATAAAGCTGAAATTTTGTGAATTACTCAATCACGTAAAAACCGCTGAACCGATTACTACCATTAAACTTGGAATATAGGTAGCTGGAAACCTGGAATAACACATAGGCTTCTTTTAATCCCGAAAATCCCGCGGGATCGGGACTTACGCGGATGAAACCGCAGCTCAGGGTGCAGTTAGTAAAGTAAGTTAAAGGTGTTATTGTCGACCGAGATCGGCCATATCGGCCATCAGAGGTTTCCTAGAAGAGAATATTAATATGTAGTCAACTCGTCCCAGTATCTAAATTACCTTTGGGCCCAGTTGACTACTATCAAATTCGAAAGGGTACAAGTGTCCCTGGTCCCAGTTTCGAGGGGGACGACTTTACCCGATCAAAAACCCTGATTGCAGATATGACTGTGCCAAGGTACAAATACCAGAGGTCTGCGTAAAACTACTAAAGGTGCTAAATGCATTAAATTACTGCGATGGTAAAGATAATCTTGCTGCTTCCGTGTAGTGGTGTGGCTTTCAGTTTTCAGGTTTCCTCCCGACATATACAAGGTGTAACGGGTAAGCCCTTTTAAGCCGAAAGGGGGTTGTTCTAGACGTCTAGGCGAACCACTTTTGTTCTACAACTTTTGGAAATTCGAAGTAGTTTTCGAAAATTTTAAGTTTAAAGTTTACTTGAAAATCAGCTGTTTCTCAGAGTTCGAGGTCATTGACCTTATCTTGTCCTTTCATTTAGTTTAATCGACCACAATCGAAACTACAATTACGTTTATTTTCAAAAGCAGCTGTTTTTTCAGTGAACCATAAACTCAAAATTTTCAAAAAAAAAGTTGGAGTTTTCAAAAGTCGTAGAACAAAAGTTATTCGCCTAGATGTCTAGAACAACCCCCTTTCGGCTTAAAAGGGCATGTCTGTTACATCTTGTATATTTGATCAGACATCGTGACTAACTGACATAACTAAGGCTGAAATCTATAGTCCGTACCTACTTTGACTTTGCTAAGCAAAACTTTGACCTAAGACAATTTTTGGCATTTATAACAATGAGTCTATCAAACTTATAGAGACACCATTGCAGAACAAATCTTCTTCTTCTTTAAAATGGCTTTTTCCATTCGGACATTTACCAGTGTCAAGTATTATCAATATTTGCAGGTATTTGCATCGAACGAAACAGTCAAGTCGTCATAGTTCAAGTCAAGTCGAGGGAATCATTGTAAAAAGGGGGCCATTTTTTACAATGTTTGTTCACGGAGCTTTGGAAAGAACACTAAGCTAAAGTCTAGTTTTGCACTGATTTTAACTTTAATTTTCACTTGTACACCTTCACGAAACTAAATTGATTAATATGCCCCCGAAATTAAACAATTCACACGCATTTGAACTAGGTTTCACAAAAATGAAAATTTAGCACCACATCTTCTCAATGAGTTCCCGCCAAAACTCCGCAGAACAAATCATTATTGAAAAGCGGCACAAACTATGCTATACAACCTCATTATTTATATTCATTCACATAATTTAAAGAAGAAATAGACGAAACTCTTTCTAAAACATAAGACTCAATGCTACTTGCATGACGTAAGAAAGAGATGTTATAATATTATTATTATTTTTTCTCTTTCGGTCTGAGACCGATATGGCCAACTTGTAACAGCCAAGGTCAAGTATAATATTATTATTAAAGCGCGAGAGAATGATAAAACGTCAAAGTCAAAAACTTCGTTGATTTTTTGGAATAAAAAACTATTTCAAAAATAAACTAAAATAAATAAATAAATTAATGTTGTGTGTGTATTGTTAATAATTGATTTTTTTTATTATGAATTGTACGTGTATATTTTAATTGTAATTGTATTTTTTTATTGTAGGTATTGTAACTTTTATGTTTTAATGAATAAATGAATTCTTTTATATACCACTAAATAAAAAATACAGCTTTACTTACGTAAAAAATGAAATATTTTTGCCAGTTTTTGGAGTATAATTCGTGCATCGCATAAATACGCACGAAGGTATTGTTGTCTGTGAATAATGTTGTGAAAGTGAACTAAATGTACTGTGTGATCAAGCTATGTGATCTGTGCGTCACTATGTGATCGTGACGTCAGCTGGGATGGAACTAAGACTTTTTTGGCTAGTTAGCTTAGATTCGTGTCGCCAAGAAATTCGCCCTATTACGTATTTAGAAGTTCTTTACATATCTCTGATTTATAAAGCAATTTCAGCAACTATCAAAAGTTTTTGTTAAGTGAAGTCAAAGTTTTTCAAATTTAGAATGTAAATCGATCAAAAATAAAACCCTTAACTTTGCTTCTCTGTATGCCTATTAAATTCTTTTTATTCTATTCGTATATTACAACATGAATTTCGACTATAAATTCCAATTCAAAGTTCTTGCTGAGTTTTTGCTAAGCTTAGTCTGAGCAAAGTCAAAGTACGCACTACAGATTTCACCCTAACATGCGTTCCCAGCACGGACTTGCACGACGAAGCTAACTAATATTTAATCCCCTTATTTATAAACGATGATTAACAGATAGGTCACTAACTACTGGTAGTAATATATACTCTAAGGTCACCAAGTTGTGTGACTTTTGTTTATGTCTGTCAACTTAGAAACTTCATATCACAGTAAAAGACAAACCAGCGTTTATAAGTAAGAGTTAAAATTAGACCGAGGTCCGAATTTTCTGTCACAAGAAGGGCAAGAGTTCGCTTCGTTCGCTCTTACCTTAACCTTCTCGCAGTTCTTTATTTAAATCACCCGTTCGCTGTTTAGGAAATGTCCTTATACGATTTCAGAACTTGTATACAACGTCGGATTTCAAACATTTAATGTAACATATAGATATAGATTGACGGCCGTTAACATCGCGAGCGCCTATAAATAAAATCACCGCAAAATTAGTTATTCTCAATAATTATGTTAATAGCAATCATTCATAGGGCAATATGCCTAAGTAACCTTTGCTCACGAATCTTAAGCCATGACAATATTTGATAAAGTCGAGTAAATAAGTAAATTGCAAACATAATCACCTACAACGTATGTTGCAGATTGTTTACTTGGCCGATAATTTGCGACAATATTTTAGTAGAAATAAAACGAATTAATGTTGCAGAAAGGCACTCTTTGCAATTATTCAATAACCTAGGGCAATAAAATTAATTGTATCGATATAACTCGTTTACTCTAGAATAAGGATAAAATAAGGAGGCATCACCTAGTTATTATCAGCGAACATGAATAGATAAAGATGACGAATCGAAGAATTAGTAGATTTGGTTGTCAATATTATCAGTAATTTAATTACACATCATACGGAAACCATATCAGGTTTTCATTCTAGTACAAGCCTAGTGCTTAGTTTGAGGGCTAGATTGCGCTGTGTGCAATGTAGTGCAAAATGTATTTATTTTATTAATTTATTTATCTTTAATATAATATTTTGATTTATTAGTAGTTTACACATAGATCTACGCCTCTACAAAGTTACTTTCTTCTTCCGTTTATATGGCTTATTCCATTTGGACATTAGCCAGTGTCAAGTATTATTAATATATGGAAGTTATTTGCATTGAATCGAAACAGTCAAGTTGTCATAGTTAAAGTTAAGTCGAGGGAAACGTTGTAAAACGGGGACCATTTTTTACAACGCTTGTTCATGGAGCTTTCGAGACAACGCTAAAGTCCATGTTTTGCACTGATTTTCACTTTCAGTTAAACTTGTACACTTTCACGAAACTAAACTGATTAATATGCCCCCGAAATTAAACAATTTACACGCATTTGAACTAGGTTTAACAAAAATGCAAATTTAGCAACACATCTCCTAACCGCGTTCCCGCTAAAGTCCCCAAAGTTACTTTATATATTAAAAAAGCTAAAGTAAAGAAAGTCATTCGTTGTTTTTCTTATTTTAAATTTTTTATTGATAAAATAACACTTAACAAAACGTCTTATTTAACTAATAAGGTACTATGAAACCAATCTATGAGGTTTGTGTTAGAACCTGAAAGTTCTAGTTAGGGCATATACAGCGCGTTTATGGGGTGTGAAGTAATTTAAATTTGGAACGATGAAAGGACCTATTAAGTCTCTGGAATAGTCAACAGCCGTCATCCGAATTTTTTAAATTTGGAATAAAGATTTACGCGGTAGAAACCGCGGATGCAACTATCCTACTTTTTATAATATTATAAATTCGAAAATCTGTTTGTTTGTTTGTTTGTTTGTTCCCTCTTCACGGTCAAACGGCTCGACCGATTTGGATGAAAATTTGCATAGGGATAGTTTAAATGATGCAGAGTAACATAGGATACTTTATATCCCGAAAATCCCGCGGGATCAGGACTTATGCGGGTGATAACTATTTATTAGATGATAATTTGAATAGGGATAGTTTAAATGATGGAGAGTAACATAGGATACTTATGATCCCGTAAATCCCGCGGGATTTGATCCCGAAAATCCTGCGGGATCGGGACTTACGCGGGTGATAACTATTTATTAAATGAAATTTTGCATAGGGATAGTTTATATGATGGAGAGTAATATAGGATACTTTTGATCCCGAAAATCCCGCGGGATCGGGACTTACGCGGGTGATCACTAATTATTATTGGATGAAAATTTGCATAGGGATAGTTTAAATGATGGAGAGTAACATAGTATACCTTTGATCCCGAAAATCCCGTAGGATCGAGACTTACACGGGTGATAACTATTCAATGAATGATAATCGACACATCCTGCGGGATCGGGACTTACGCGGGTGATAACTATTTATTAAATGAAAATTTGCATAGGGATAGTTTATATGATGGAGAGTAATATAGGATACTTTTGATCCCGAAAATCCCGCGGGATCGGGACTTACGCGGGTGATCACTAATTATTATTGGATGAAAATTTGCATAGGGATAGTTTAAATGATGGAGAGTAACATAGTATACCTTTGATCCCGAAAATCCCGGAGGATCGAGACTTACACGGGTGATAACTATTCAATGAATGATAATCGACACAGGGGTAGGGTAAGTGATGTAGAGTGGCATCATCATCATCGTCATCGTCATCCATCGTCATCCATCGGCATCGTCATCCTTCGTCATCGTTATCGTCACTTACTGATGAAAAACAAACTTTACCTTACTTCACCTACCTACCGCAGTGCAAAACTCCACACTTAAACGGACGACCAGGGAAGTACTGATGATGCCAGGCGCGGTAGCGCCTGGCTTCAACAGTACTTCAATGGGCGACCGTTTAGGTGTGGATTATTGCATTGCGGTAGGTAGGTGTTCGAACAACGCGGGTTCACAACTTGCGCGGGTGAAACCGCGGGGCGCAGCTAGTAGTCTTATAAATAAATTTAATCCCTGTTTCGCGTGGTCACGGCATCACGCCCGAACGTCTGGACCGATTTTGCCAATTCTTTTTTTGTTGTGTTTGTAATGATCAGCTGTGGTATCATCTAATTAGCATCCACCTCTACTAGTGGCTAATTTGCAGTACATTGCCGCATTAACGTAACGTGAATGTTACCGGTGTTTCAAGGCAGCAATGTAGAATACGAAATATGATTTTTGACAGTAAATAACAAGTAGTAGCGGTAGATGCTAATTAGATGATACCTCTGCAGCAGGAAAAGTTTCTGATGCAAAAAAAAAACTAATTATCGGGACTTACGCGGGTGAAACCGTGGGGCGCAGGTAGTCATTTCTAAAATGCACATGTTCTGTTTAGAACAAAACAGCCCAATTTTCGTGTCATCTGTAACAATGAACTGCGGGGGGTGGCCCCGGTGGAATGTCAGACGCCCCAGCAAGGTGATAGGTGAACGGGTCACAACAACACAATATAAAACACTCAAGTTGAACCCGATAGGTATCAGTCATCGAACTGTCTTCTCGTGAAATACAACATGATCGGTTACAAGGTATAATTTCAAATCTATATTTTGCGTCCAATTTTGTAACTTCCATTGAGTACCTACCTATAATGGTTTCTTCTTAGCTATAACTCCTAGACAATTCCCACCCTCTTATAAAAATTTAGTTAAAACCAGCGACCCTACGGTATATGATCATTTAAGCCGAATGGGGGTTGTTCTAGATTCTAGACGTCTAGTCGAACAACTTTCGATCTACGACTTTTAAAAAATCTTTTTTTTTTTTTTCGAAACTTTTAAGTTAATTTTCACTGAAAAAATAGCTGTTTTTGAAATATATTTTTTAAAGTTTTGATTGTAGATGGTCAAACTGAATGAAAGATCAAAATAAGGTCAATGCCCTCTAATTAATAACATCTGTTGAAACCATATTTCGTGCAAATAAATGAAATTCCTTCATTCATTCAATTCCCTCAAAGTACAGATGTACTATCCTGTATCTTCATTTCATATCCTTCTCTTCTTTAACATTCGTAATTTTTGCATCTCTATTCCAGTGCATCTCTCTCTTGGTGTTGGTCGCTGTGGCGACAGCGGAGCGCTCGGGCTTCAACCCCGGTCCGTACAACGCGGGATATAGCGGCAACTATGGAGGGCCGCACATACCTATACTACGATACGAGAACGTCAACAATGGGGATGGAAATTATAGATACAGGTAAAAAAGAATTATGTTTTTTAAGAGTAGGTAATAATAATCGTGTAACCCTAAATCATAAAGTTGGGTTCTCCAACCATAGCTCTTCCCATGTCTTTAATAAAGGCGACTAAGCGAGACTAGCAAACCATGCGCGGTGACGGATAAACTTCTTTTATCCGACGGTTCCTAGAGGGTTATCTAATCCGAAAGGGGGTTGTTCTAGACGTCTAGGCGAACAACTTTTGTTCTACGACTTTTGAAAATTCAAATTATATTTTGAAAGTTTTGGGATTATGTTTGACTGAAAAAACAGCTGCTTTTGAAAATAAAGATAATTTAAGTTTTGATTGTAAGCCATCAAACTAAATAAAAGGACAACATAAGGTCAATGACCTCGAATTCTCAGAAACAGCTGATTTATAAGTAAACTTTACACCTAAATTTTTGATAAGTACATCGAATTTCCAAAAGTCGTAGAACAAAAGTTGTTTGCCTAGACGTCTAGAACAACCCCCTTTCGGATTAAAAGGGCTTACCCGTTACACCTTGTAACCTTGCACCACTACCTATGGTAGTAAGATATTGTTTCTCGTTTACTTACAGTTAAAAGTATATCAAGTTAGTAGTAGAAGAGGCCGAAATTAATTTCAAAATATTCTTGATTAAACTGTAAATCTCATTGAAAACTTATTAAGTTAGAAATAATACGTTATCATTATAAAAACAATGATTGTAATAAATTGTATTGTATTAAATTGTATGTATTTATAAATTAGCAATTATTATAGGAGTCGGTACATTAGCCTACAAGCCTGTGACGTGTTCAGTCTTCAGGTGATGTTTGATATCTCATCTTCAAGTGATGTTAGATATGCTACTTTTAATCTAACAAACTAGCCATTTTTCCGACTTTCAGCTACGAAACAGGGAACGGCATATCCGCTCACGAGAGCGGGTCTCCCCGCGCGGCCGGCCCCGAAGGCCCCGCAGTGACGGCAGAGGGCGGGTTCTCATACCGCGCACCCGACGGTCAGCAGGTGTCGCTCACCTACACCGCTGACGAGAACGGCTTTCACCCCGTCGGCTCACACATCCCCACACCACCCCCCATCCCGGAGGCTATCCTGCGATCACTCGAATTCAACAGGCGAAACCCTTCGTAAGTTGTTAACACTACAGGCATTGGTGTCTGAAAGCCATTAAAAGACATGGTAATCACTACAGCAGCTCGATAAAACCCATACTTGGTTTATTGTATGGTTTACTGTACTTACCTCTATCATGGAATATTGATTGCTATAATTTGACTCATCTCTACTGCACGAGCTGTAATGTCTTTCTCCATTCAAAGGTTGCCTGGAAGGAATCGCTCTTTTAGCGATATGCCCGCCATTTGTGCAACGATTTGCTTTTAAACTTTCTGTGTATATGAACTACTTACGTATGTTATACAGTATATCTATTCACAACCTAGGTACCTATATTGCCAGAATTGTGTGTAGCGTTTTTTGGTACTTTTCGAAAACTTGCACTTCAAGAGTTAATTTTCTAAAGTGGTCAACTCCAAATTTCCCAGTTTCATACTTATTACGCCAGACGTCTCTACAGAACTCTTAACAAAATTCTTTTAGTCAAATTCAGTTTTCGAAAAGTGGATTTGACTAATGAAATTACTTCCTCAATTTCTTTTTCTGTGTTTTAACCTGTAAGCTGTGAACTAATGAAAGCTTTTATCTTTTCAGCAACGACGAAGGCTCGTACAACGGACGTTACAACAACTATCGTTATTAGATACCTATGAATACTTATAAATTATTTATTTACTTTCTATGAAATTGCTAGATAAACAAGATTTATTAAGACCCTGGCTTCGTAAATGGGAAAACTGTGATGTTAAGTTAATTAAGATATTGTGTGTGTTTGGAGTTTAATAAACTGTTATGAAATTCCTAAAAAGTATATTCTTTTAAACAACTCTACTCAGTTTCATTTGCTAAGTCGTTTTAATTAAATCAATGCAAAGTAGTACCCCATATGACACTTTTTGTATAAATATTTTATTATAATTTTTTTATAATTGATAGGTAAGCGTTTGACCACTAACTGATGGAAAAGCGACAATGTGGTCTAAGATGTTGCACGCTTACCTAGGAGACCTATTCGCTCGTGTCTTAAAAATCCCTAAGTTGTAGACACCCAGGAAGACATACTCAAGCTTATTTAATCCATGACTTTATTGCCTCCAAAGGGCGCTATAACAAAATGTATTGTGACTTAATTATAGCCTATAAACAGCGGACGGTCTAGCTAGATGCTCTAAAGATTTTTCGGTTGTTGAATTAATGTTGAATTATGTTAAATAGTTTAGACGTTAAACATACAAACTTACATATACAAGGTGTAACGAGGATACTCATTTAAGCCAAAAGGCGGTTGTTCTAGACGTCTAGAAAAACAACTTTTGTTCTACGACTTTTGTAAATTATGGCAACTTTTTTTAATTTTGATGTTATATTTCGCTGAAATAACAGCTGTTTTTGAAAATAAATTTAATTATAGTAGTTTCGATTGTAGTAGACCAAACTAAATTAATGAAAAACTTAAGATCAATGACCTCTCACATTAATAAACAGCTGCTTTTCTATCTATTTCTATTTTAAACTTTGATTTTTCGAAAACTACTTGGAATTTACAAAAGTTGTAGAACAAAAGTAATTCGCGTAGAGGTCTAGAACAACCCCCCTTTAAGCTTAAATGGATATACTTGTTACACCTTGTATAATATTACTAACAAACATACATACATCCAAACCTAAAATAACCCTCCTTTTGTTGTAGTCGGGTAAAAATATGTCCTCGCTTTCTCATAAAGTATAGATAGTATTTTCAAAAGTTGTGAAACAAAAGTAGAAAACTTTTGTTTCACAACTTTTGAAAATACGTGTAGAGAGAACTATCAATCACTTCGCTAAGAACGTGAACTACTTCCTTCCAATTTAATTATAAATAAAATAGAGTGCAATGATGTATGAGGGGAAATAAACTAATTGTTTACTAAACAAAGCCAAACTATGTGTTGTGTGGTGTAGATAAAGTTCCTTCGCTTGTTTACATGTTTTCTTTGTTTTCTGTCGTTCTGTTAGCACTTTCTCAAAAGACTGCACCAAAGTTGTGGATGCAATTTCCCTTCAGCGTCAAGTTTTGTAGAACATTAAATGATTTCAGTAAGTAGTAAGAAGAAATCCCAAAAGTAGGTATTATTACTTTTTTCTGTTAAAATACCACTCATTTTTTTTCTTAAATCATGGGTTTACCAAAAATTAATACATAGGTACTAATTTTAAATACCTTTATAATTTTATACATGGTGATTAATTTCGATGGGCTTTCAGGCCCAACTGGCCCCGATGGCGATATCCTAAATTATAAGAACTAGCGAAAAATGCGAAAAGGAGCGGCGTCCCCAATTTCGACAAAAACTAAAATTGAATTATTAGATTTTTGAAAAATAGATTACCTTAGCCAGGAACCGATCCTTGTCTTTTTGCAAAAAAATAAACGTTGTTATTATTATTGTACCTGCTGGTAGAAATCAAATCCTGGAAACTAGATTTGATAAATATTGTAATGATGAATATCACAAATTAACATTAGATAAAATTTATACCATTATTGTCAGTATTATCTATCAGGCATCGATTGGGAGTCGTAGAAAATACCGATCGAATCGTATTAAATTTAAAACTGTAAACTTTAAACCTAATATTACGGTGCGCATCCGCATTACGAATTACGTCAGAGATGCGCACAGGATTGCTCTATTTTGTTATCTATCATGCGTTGATAATACATGGGAAACATAAAAGTGGTGACTTGTATAGTAAAATGGTTGAATCAAGGCGTATATTTAAGTCAAAATAAAATTAAATATGTTTAAAAATAGGCAAATCAAATTTAATTGGATTTAATAGCTGGACAGCGTGCCTACTTAATCCAAAATCCAGCATTCTCGTGGGTGTCGCTGGCATAAAGAAGCGGCGTGAGATCGCCAACTCTTTCCGGGACATTTCGCGATCGAGCTGTAGCTGCCTTCGGATGCACAATTGCTCTCAGCTGAATATCGAACTAGGGACCCCGTTAATATCACTTTTGCTAAGGACATCAAACGGATTATTAAATCAACAATGAGTAATTCATGTTTAATAAACATGAATTTATTTAAATACATCATTACAAGTTTAGTGAGAGGTAAGTCCCCGGGACATAATGGCTTAACCATTGAGCAATTGAAGCATGATGGTCCCTATCTACCTAGGATGTTGGCAATGTTGTTCAACCCATGTATCAGCCATGGTTGCCTGCCCAATGATTTAATGGTCACGCAGTGGTTACGGTTACACCCATTGAATAAAACTTCAGATCCTTCTGACTTTTCTAATTACAGGCCAATATCCTTGACGACTATTGTGGCTAAAATTAAAATATGACTTTAGCGAGACCAGAATGCTGGAATTTACTTGGCACAAAAAAAAGCATTGCCATTCAGCGTGGCAATGCAGGCAGCATTTTGGGCTCGCTACCAAGTCACGAAGACTTGGACTTATTAGAAAAGGTTCCTTTGTATTTTTTATATGCTTCCTTTAAAACTATTTTTAAGATTTGATTTGTTATGATTAGATAAACTTTGTACGAAAACAGTACATTGCCAAAAAATTAGACAGCGGGGCAGGGCTTAGGCTACGATCACAAGAGGCTTGCTTATGCCAAGCGACTAACTAGGTGCATCGAAGTAAACAAACGAGTTGGTTTTATGTCACGTGACGCGCTAGGTGGATCGCTAGGCGAGTCGCTAGCCTCCTGCCTAAGGAGCCTCTATATAGCTTTAAGGTATGGATAGTTAGACCCGCAGAGACAGGAAATTCCAAGTAACGAATTCCTTAGTAATTGCTATTTTATTGTATCTTATTGTTATAAGCCGTAAGGGGCAGTTGTTTAAGCGTAGGTATAACTTTTGTTCCACGACATACTCTGTCAAGTGCTCACCTAGCTGGTAAAATAAGGTAATAAAATCTCTTATTGTCTCTCTTTTCCAATAGGTTGCATTCTACTAAAGTTAAATTATGTTTCAAACAGGATTGACCCAAGGCTATTATACTAATATCTAGTGACAATGTAAAATAAATTATTAGAATAGATCACTATGTGACAATGATGGTGGCCGTTGAGAAAGAAAGAAATAATAGACTGTATTCAAGTTTGTAATAATCTTTATTAACACGTTAAACATTATTTACAATCGAGCATGCTTATCACAGGCCATTATCTGAGGTACATTGTACGATTTATAACAAAACATCAAATTGAGATCGATTTTAGAATCTTCGTGCTACAGCTACGCCTGAGTTGTAAGATCCTGAGTCACTGAAACCAAACAAAAACATCCTTAAAATACGTACAAACCTATAATATAAGCCTATATCTTGTAGTCTTTGGGTAAGATATCGTAATGTACCCCGTACATGTCATCAATTTCAAGTCATCCCACTAAGTCAGTAAAAAAACATTGTTTAAACGAACCTTTTACTAGTATAAGTCATTGTGTCTTGGTAATCGGGACGTGTGACTCAACAAGGCTGTCTTTTAGATATCTAGGTATATGTACTGGCTATGTACTGTATAGGTATATGTACTGGGTATATGTACTGGCCTGGGCCTTTTTATTTATTTTTCGGCAAAGATTCACAACTTACAAAATCTTTATTTACGTTTAATTATTTACAAAAGTCAAACTAGCAACATAGTGAACCAGTACGGAGCTTCCTAAATATATATTTTATACACGTATCAAAAGTGTAAAGGTACAGAGGTTTTCATAATGAAAATGCTACTTGCATGTAGTCGAGCCTAAAGGGACCAGATTTTACACGTACACTGTCTAATAAAGCCTTGTTAAAGCTGAGAAGGAAACTCATCACATTTAACTATTATTAGGTGGCATAATGTGCGCTTCATGAAGAAGTAACTTGATATTACAATTGGTACTTATTTACATATTCATTAAAGGAAAATTGGTATAGGCATACTAGTAGTAAAATTCTAAGAATATAACATTCACTCTAATAGGAACATACGTTGACAAGAAGGTATTAAAATTAAATAAATTGAAAATTAAAGAATCTTCTAATACAAAACTTAGAAAAAGGGTAAGTATAGTGTTAGTTAAAGTAACCATTAGACTTCTCTGGGTACAGCAGTTAGTTCGTAGTAAGTAGTTAAACACCCTGAAATCTGTTTGCTGATATCACTGAATTGCTGATAACTTCTCATAATGACAATATAAAACTTACGGAGACGGATTCCTGCTGTTGAACTCCAGCGATCGCAGGATAGCCTCCGGGATGGGGGGTGGCGTAGGGATGTGAGAGCCGACGGGGTGGAAGCCGTTCTCGTCAGCGGTGTAGGTGAGTGACACCTGCTGACCGTCGGGCGCGCGGTACGAGAACCCGCCCTCTGCCGTCACTGCGGGGCCTTCAGGGCCGGCCGCGCGGGGAGACCCGCTCTCGTGTGCGGATATGCCTTCTGGGGTATCATAGCTAGAAATTCCAAATATTATTTATGACAAAATCATCACAGCTACCGAATTTAACGCATACGTTGATGTACAAAGTTACTAAATTACAGTTTCTGTGTTTACGATTTGTTATATACTCGTAAAACTGGATAACAATAGATACTTACCTGAAAGCTACGTATATTTGCACAACAAACAATAAACATTAAATAGCTGAATTGTTTTAGCAGATGTAATTAAGCCACATGGCCCACAGCTTAAAAATAAAAAAGATAAAGATATATAAGAATGAGGAAAATGTGTAATAAAATAAACTTCCTCAGTCCACCCTTGAAGAAAAAGAAAGACCTCAATACGTAGGACATTGATAAAATGCTTAATATAATAGAAACAACGCGATTACAACCCCAAAAATAAAGTAATTTTAAAATAGTTTAAATTACCTGAAGCTATAGGTCCCGTCACCATTGTTAACGTTCTCATATCGGTAGGGCACTTCATTTCCTCTAGGCTGAGCCTGGTAGTTCTGCCCGACGAGGTGATCCAAGCGAGCCGAGAAGACGCCGCCGAACAGTCCCAGTAGTAACGATACAGCCTGAGAAATAAGTTTTTTTTTAAATCTAATAAATAAAGAGCTCTACCGAACAAACGGTTATGTCGCTCTGTTAGGACATCACTACACCTTATCGTCTATTCAACCCTACAAAAACAAGTTTATAAAGCGCCATAGCTTCCTCTGAAAGAGAACACGCCAGTGCGCCTTTAGAGAAATAAGTTTAGATAAAATCTCTCGTTTAACAAGTGAAAACCAGACCTACGTCATTTTAGCAAGGCTGAAATTTTAAGGATTTCTAGTCTACTATGTAAGACATACTGTCTTAACTACTTACTGTAGGCAAACCAGACAACGCTGACAGTACGCCTGCAAGGAGTTGCGGGGGTGAAGACGGCGGGCGCGGGGCAGGTAGCACCTGTTACCTGCCGCACGCCCGCTTCCTTCACCTCCGCAAAGCTGAGATAACCTTCGCCCCCACCTACTTCTTGCCCCGCAGGCGTATCTCCTGTCATCTGGTTTACCTATAGTTCAAAAGCTTTCACAGGTAGCAAAAGCCAAAAGAAGATAGCGCGCCCGCCGCGCTGATTTAGAAAAGTATAACGGTAAGAAAGCAATATGCATCACAGTTTTATAGTTAAGTTTATTTAAAAAGTATAATATCATGATATTTAATTTCTTCTATGGTTTTCGGAATTTTGCATAATAAAACACTTTATTTATCCGGTTTTATCGCGTTTTTATTCATTATTTGACCCGAGCTTTTGCCAACTTTACAGTTGGCTTTTTCAAGGTTGACTGAGATGTAATTTGTCTATTGTTAAAAATAGACAAATTGTGAATAAAAACGCGATAAAACCGGATAAATAAAGTGTTTTATTATCATGATATTTATTTTTATGCGATTTTGCATAATAAAACACTTTATTTATCTGGTTGAATCGCGTTTTTATTCATGGTTTTAAACGAACCGAGCTTTCCTTTCGCCAACTTTATAGTTGGCTTTTTCAAGGATGACATGACAACCTTGAAAAAATAAAGGATAAATAAAGTGTTTTATTATGGTTCACCCTGTATATAGTTTACGTTTAATATACCTTATATTAACGTCGAAGAGACGTTTGCAACCAAACTGTGTTTAGCACGCTCCCAGTACTGAATTGATTATTACTGAATGGTATCATATTGCCGGAAAATTAATGTCTTACATTTCCGTTGTTATTACATAGACACAAAACCTATAAACTCAATTAATAACCACAAAATGTCGGGGTCGTCCGTCTGGCATCAAATTGTAGACTATCAAAGTACAATGAATTTACAGCACGATTTGAACAATGCAATTTCAATACTATGATGTCACAAATAATATTATTGACCTATCACATTAAATTGTTATAGGTTAACATTACTTCGATGTGATTGACAGGACCAGACGGATTTACAAGACTTAACAATAAACGCGGAGTGACTTTTACCAATTTTTGTTTCTGTCTGTCAACTTTGGTACTATTTTTAATATTTTTGTCGTTACAAGAAGTTGACAGACAGAAGCAAAAAGCCTCAGCACAATTACGGAATAACTACTCCGACCTTATTCTCCTTTTATTAATATGGGTATTAGAGTTTTCATTTGTTTCTTAGACGAATTCAGTAGAGAATAAATAACTTGGAAACGCAAATTTGAAAGAAATTAAACTGGCCTGTTATTTATTATAAAAGACATGTTAATGTTCGTTTGACTGTATGACAAGCATTTCACACTCGGCTCATCTTTAAAAAGTCGAAACAAAATTCGAACGTTGTTGTTAGAATAACCAGTATATAAAACATCTATGAAATTAACTAAAAGACAAATCTCTTGTTCGTTAATTAAGTGTAGTGAATTTTTTGTTTAGTTTTCAGAGTTTAAATAAAATATCGATGTATAATGCACAACGTTACACACAGCTCATTTTAGTCCCAAACTAAGCAACTAGGGTTGTACTATGGTTAAAAAGAAAAGTGATTAAAAAGTGTAATCCTCACCAGTTTGGTCATGTCGAAAGATGGTGTATGTGACAGGTCGTGTCGATACAAAGATGCTGAGTGAAGTACCACCAGCGAGGATGTGCGCGGTATATATCCAAGACGATTGCCCTTTTGCTGCCTCACCTTAAACGTATTTAGGTGTTTAGGCGTATATACATAGTGCAAGTTGTAAGAGGAAGCGAACACAATGACAACTTTTAACTTTATTTTTTAAGAAACCCTTACCAAAAATTTGCATCCGACAGGACGTGAACCTTAATCCTTGACATCAAGTGTTACGCGCTTGCCAATTAAGCTACCGATGCCCGTAATTGCGCACCATTTTAATGTAATTTTTTGCTTGTGTTACTTTTGCTATATTCATCCTAAGGTTATCTGGAACAGGTATTTTCCAAAGTAACAGTCTTTAGATTTATATTTATTTTTCTCAAACATGCTAGGTAATTTGAGCATTATTTTGACAACCTTCTTCGAGATAAAGCGAACTTGCTGTACTAGTCGAGCAACAGCCGGCAATATAGTTGTATGAAAATCCATATCTGTCGTGTTTATAGCGGCCAAATAAACTAATAAGTAAAATCATATTTGTCGTGTAATTTAAAAATGGAACGATGTTCTACTCCGCAACATGGCGACCAAAGAGGTAACTTATCAAAGGTTTAATTTAAATTTCGAACTGCACATAGAAAGCTGTTTAGTGAAAAAAAAACTTTGGCGCGTAAAAAACTATTGTTATTAGTCGTTCGTCAACTTTGTCATTGGTTTTAAAGTTCTGAATTGTACTATTTAGTTTATTTTCCGCGCATTATTTGAGAAAAGTCCTATACAAGCCTTGGCCGCAACTAGGCATCTTGCCGGCCGCTGCAGTAATCTACTACACGATGTCTAATTATTTTACATCTAAGTATAGGTAAGCTACACATTTCAAGTTTCAAATCTAGCAATCAATTCAAACAAGAAACTATGCTAAATTTTAGTTCATAATAGTTACCGCTAGGGGTGCTGATAAGGGCTTAGGGCAGATCCTAAAAAATGGCGATTAAACTGTGAAGGCCGACTTGGCATCAAAACCTAGCAAAAAGCAATTTTTGTTTTGCACGTCCTCCGATATAATACCCATTGCGTTCGTGTGGGTGCATAGAAAAGTAGCCCATCCGCGCCCCAGTCTATCCAGGGCTCCATCCATAGGCTTAGGGATGGTTGAGGACCATCCCAAACAATCATCCTTAGCCTACCTATACAAGGTGTAACAGGTAAGCCCTTTTAATCCGAAAGGGGGTTGTTCTAGACGTCTAGGCGAACAACTTTTGTTCTACGACTATTGAAAATTCGAAGTACTTTTCGAAAAATTTAAGTGTAAAGTTTACTTGAAAATCAGCTGTTTCTGAGAGTTCGAGGTCATTGACCTTATGTTGTCCTTTTATTTAGTTTGATGGTTTACAATCAAAACTTCAATTACCTATATTTTCAAAAACAGCAGTTTTTTAGTAAAACATAATCTCAAAATTTTCAAAAATATAGTTTGAATTTTGAAAAGTCCTAGAACTAAAGGTGTTCGCCTACACGTCTAGAACAACCCCCTTTCGGATTAAAAGGGCTTACCTGTTACACCTTGTATACCTAGCTTTACCGTAACTATTTTTAAAGTTGGCAGGCAAGTCAAACTTATATTAGCTCTCTTATTAGCTTTTATATTTGCTCTGGTACTTACACGCTAATTATTAACCGTCTATTAAGCCGTTATTAATTAGATTACAACTAATTATTAACCGTTCGATTCCCGCCTGGGGACAAATATTTCTGCTGACCATAAATGTTTGTCTCTGATTCTGGGTGTTTTCTATGTATCATAATGTATATGCATTTACAAAAAAAGTGTAATTTGTAGTATATTATTCGTTGTCTGGTTCCCATAGTTTAAAGTTTAGGTTATAAATAAATAATACCCAATTATTAATAGGTATGAACGGCAGGCGTCACACGTTGTGAAGCAAAAATATTTATTTTGAAGACATACGGCCTGGGAGTAACTTAGTCTCAATCGAATCGCTTCAGTTCCTGAATTATATCATTCAAAACTCTGAGATTCTATTGTCCCGCCCTCCTGCAGCAAGGTGGCAATAAACTATTTAACCAATTTGTGATTCACACCGAGTATATTTATTTTATGCATATTTATGAAATATATTAGGTCTATCACTCTATAAATCCTATAATTATATTCTTATTATAATGTTACAAACGTAAATGTTTGCAAGTAACTTTGCATGTCTGTATATGGTATGTGGCTTTGTTACTCCCTCTCTTAAAAACTAGGTACTAAACCGATTGCAGTGATACATTTGGAATACAAATAGCTGGAGACCTAGAATAATACATAAGCTACACACATTTATTGGGATATTTCCGAGGGATCGGAACTAACGACAGGGAAACCGCCGGGCGCTGCTAGTCAACCATAAATAAATAATAAATGGCAAGAAATACTCGTATCATAGCTAAATCTATCCCAAATTAATGGATTTATCATACAGTGATAGATTTTAAGCTAGCGTGCGAGTCACCCTGCCGAGCACAGCAGTGACTCGCACTTTTTTGAGCATAACGTACGAGTAACTCGCACATGCGAGTGCTATGTATTATGGTTACATGACAGCTAAGACGAGACGAACTAGGCAGTAACTCGCATGCTAGCTAACACTACGTAATTAGGCTTATTGTTTTCTAACATAGTTTAACTATGTTTGTATTATGGGAACTAAATATCTGATAAGATTTTTTTATATAATAACACTTAAAAGGTGCTCCCTCACCACGAGCATTTGTAATGTAACATTATAAATTCGAGTCACAGCGCTGGTGAGCGCTGTACATGTGATTTTGAATTTGGAACGTTACATTACACGAAATACCTGCCATAGACAAAAGCATAAAAGACAAAATAAAATAAAATAGATCCCAGCGGAAACTGGCTGCGATATAGTTCAATAGGTACATAGATAAAATATGTGCTATCTTGGGTAATATATGACTAAATGATTTAGACATCCATCTTCTCTTAAAATGACATAAAATTGTTACAGAATCTCTACAAATAGCTAGTAAACTTTCAACTTGTGTAAAGTTATTTCGTTTTCTTGTGTAATTAACTTCGAAAAGTAATTAGTTATTGCATTATTGTAGTAAAATAGTAACTTTACTTATTTATTTACTAGCAACAACTGAATTTCGAAAATATCTTCTAAATTGTTACATAAAGGTATACACACACATGACAAAGAATACTATCCAAATTCCATGCCCATAATACCAGCAACGGTCTCATAATCCTACTAAAGTTTGTATGTATGTATTTACTAGCTGCGCCCCGCGACCCGCGCAAGTCTCGACCCCGCGTTGTTCGAACACCTACCTACCGCAATGCAATAATCCATACTTAAACGGTCGCCCATTGAAGTACTGTTGATCCCTGGTCGTCCGTTTAAGTGTGGATTTTTGCACTGCAGTAGGTAGGTGAAGTAAGTTAAAGTTTGTATTTTATCAGTAAGTGACGATGACGATGACGATAACGATGGATGACGATGATGATGATGTAACTCTACATCACTTATCCTACCCCTGTATCGATTTTCGTTCATTGAATAGTTATCACCCGCGTAAGTCCCGATCCTGCGGGATTTTTGGGATCAAAAGTATTCCATGTTACTCTCCATCATTTAAACTATCCCTATGCAAATTTTCATCTAATAAATAGTTATCACCCGCGTAAGTTCCAATCCCGCGGGATTTTAGGGATCAAAAGTATCCTATGTTACTCTCCATCTTTTAAACTATCCCTATGCAAATTTTCATCTAATATATAGTTATCAGCCGCGTAAATCCCGATCCCGCGGGATTTTCGGGATCAAAAGTATCCTATGTTACTCTCCATCATTTAAACTATCCCTATGCAAATTTTCATCCAAATCGGTCGAGCCGTTTGACCGTGAAGAGGGAACAAACAAACAAATAAACAAACAGACTTTCGGATTTATAATATTAGTAGGAAGTAGGATGTGACTTTGTTACTCTTTCACGCAAAAACTACTGAACCGATTGCGATGGAACTTTGAACATAGGTAGCTGAAAACCCTGGAATGACACAAACCATACTTTTATCCCGATATTCCCGCAGGAACAGGACTTATGTGGGTGAAACCGTGGGGCGCAGCAAGTATTTCATAAGATCATAACATGCATAGTTGTCTTCAAGTGTCAATTACAATGTGTGTTTAATATAACCTACGTATAAATTCATACCTGCCGACCTACGCTACATGATGCACCATCATTAAGCCATAACTTTCTATGAACAAGGCCACAATAAACTAAGAACAATTGTTAATATGCAAATATGTACGCCTTTCAATCGTAAATAACATTTGAGACTGCAGATCGAATAATTCATGTTCGATTCGAGCCAAACGATTTGTTTCATGACTTTATTAACCTTACGTGTCTGGCACTACGAGAATATGATAAAGACGAACGCCCACCGCGCACTTAAGGACGCGACTCATGTGAAATCCCTTCCGATGGAATGGTTTTATTCATAACCGGTATCAAATAGATCTTTAAACAATGTATTATGTTATTATACTTGATACAAGAAGTGTCCCCTTCATTTCAAAAACAATAAAAAATAACTTTAAATACCACTATTATACAGGCAAAGTTACCCCTGTTTTACAAAATAAATCAATTTTTCTTCTAAATCCTTAACCGCTATATTTTCCTATAGGCATCATAATATTAGAAAATACAATACCTAGAACCCCTTCATCGCATTTTTTCAAAATATTATTTTAATCTTCGTTAATTATTGGTTTTACGAGAAATTGTAGATTTTTCACGCAATTCCATCTCGCTCATTTATATGCAATAGGACAAGGACCGTTGCTTATCATCTATCGCCGCCTTAAGGTCGTATACTATAACTTTTAAATGTGACAGTGATAGCGCCAGCCAATTTCATATAATGTGCAAAAGAAGGATGTAAGTAAGATGTGCTGTGCGAAATATCCTTTGAGTATTCATAAGCAAACTAGCGCGCTTTTGGGTATATTTGCTTACTGCGCAAAGTGTAAGCAGATGCTCTATACATAGATATTAAAATGTTAAGGTTGAATAGTGATCCGCGAATCATTTTTACACCGCGGTACTGAACATTTCAACATAATCATTTCACCATATATAAAGTGACTGATGACATCGTTTTTGTCATTTTTGACTGTTCATACCGGTGCTTACAGTTCATACTCGCATACAGCGCTCTATAGTTTGCTTATGTACACTCTAAGGAAATACCACAGAAACCCCCCATGTTGTTTAAGTATTTTAATTTTATTGTAATAATTTAATTGTAGTGTGTTGCAATAAAGAATTAATCAAACAATCAATCAAAAAAATCTAATATATTACTAAGTAAAGTAATTATACAATAATTGCTTTTAAAAACTAGAGGGTTCTAAAAATTTAGTTTTATAAAATATACATTTTAAAAACACCATTTTATCTTAGCAACATAATTTTTCTACCTTATCTTTTTTTCTATCAATCATGTGTTTGTTAGAAAATAGAGCTGTATTTACTCTATTTCTAGATTTTGCTAATTTTTATTAACATGTGTATTTTGAATAATGAGTTATTTCCAAATTGACTATGGTTTAGCTTAGTTTCGCGTATTTTCCAGCTATGTTCTCTAGCCCAGACCTGTGTCTAGTGAGTGTATACTTGCCGTGAGTATTACTTACCGCTGTGCAAAAATCCACACTTAATCGGACGACCAGGGAAATAATGATACTTCCCCGATCGTCCGTCAGTAGTGTTAAATCTTTGAATCAACACGCTTCTCAAGCGGGTTTACGACCACTGCGCCACAGTTTATCAAACTTTGTTGAAGTTCTAAAATTAGATCATTTACCTACTGTCAAAATGTCGACACACCCCGACGGTAATAAACTGAAGTTCTGATGCGATAATGTTCCCTCAAAGAACATATCAATTCACTAATTTTGAATACGAGACCGAGGTTCGTGGAACAAAAGATACGAAATATGCCTAGATCTGTACTAAGTAGGTAGGTGTGTATGTATATATTTTTATGTGGCACCGATGTGCTTTTACGTTGGAAAGTAGTGACGTATTTAAATGGTATCGATTTCCTAGCCACTTAGCTTTTTAATTACAGATGGTACAGATTTAATTATGCATGCACTTTCAACTGCCACTAAAAATGATGAAAATTTTACCTGTAACTTTAATGATTAAGAATTTTATGAATATGGTGTAATTTTATTTTATGATGAATTGAACGGCCTCCCTTAAAATTTAAAGAAATGCTTTTTAAAAATTGCACTCTGTCAGGACAGAAAAACTTTAAAAAAATATTTTTGGACGGATGCCTTCATAATACAAGTAAATCAAGAAATTTAAGAATTATGCCGATCGGACTTCAGGTGAGACGGAGAAATTAAGTAACATACAAAAAACCTCCGAATAGACACTTAATTTTTTTAAAACTCGGTTAAATATCATCATGAGACCTGACTATCTTGTTTTACGGACTTCAGAGCACGTGTTCTATGTGTAACTATTGACAATGTTAACTATTAACTATAACAACTATTAACAAATAAAAATGATAAGTTATTATAATTTATTATAACTTCAGCATTAGAACTGTTAATATAATTATAGTTAGTTTGGTACTTAATTACGCTTTAAAAGCTATTAGTGCAACTGCAAAAATATTGTTTGAGCGTTTTCGTGAAAAATCTAACAATATGAGAAAGCGTTGTTGAGAGATTTTAGTTTTAGAATTGGTACATGCTCTGTTCTCTGTACCCATATTATCTATCTGTTGACGTCTGACAACAGGGGAAAATGATAGGCACTGTGCAGTACATTGCTGGAGGTGAACACCGGTAATAACAACGTTACGTCAAAGCAACAATGTACTGCATAGTGCCTATCATTTTCTACTGTTGTCAGACATCCACTGGATAGATGATATGGGTGCTGGTCTGTTAGATTTACAGCCATGTTATGAGGCACAAAAGACATGTAAGTACAAACATAATCGACGGTGGCTCCTTCTCTTAGGAAAGTGCGGACGCAATTATTATTTCTGTTCGCGGATTGCTCTACTTTACACCGACACAAAAGAGCAAGTAGACGCTGAGGCGTAAATCACACAAAAGTAAGTAATGATTACGTTTGTTTGCTAAAATTAAGAAACCAATCGCATTAAAGGTAGGTACTGGACACGAAATATTTTCAGCCCTAGTTACACAACAGATCATTACGTCATCGGCCATCCAATTTTCCCCACACATGGTCAAGGATACGCCATCAAATTAGCCAATAAATGAATTTGCTTAGGTACGTAATTAATTATGAAGCCATCTGAACGAGAGCCAACATAAACTTGCGCGAAATTGCCAATGAACTCTAAGGAAAATTGCTTGTTTCCTAGTCTATTAAAATATTTTACTACTCAATATTTACCCATTACAACATTTATTTACAACACTCATTTTACTTAATCTTACTAATATTATAAACGCGAAAGTATGTAGGTATGTATGTGAGTGTGTTACTCTTTAACGCAAAAACGACGGAACCGATTGCGATGAACGTTGGAATAAGACACAGGGTACTTTTAATCCCGATAATCCCGCGGGAACGAGAATTACCCGGGTGGTTATTATAAAAACGCGAAAGTGTTGTGTTTACGTATGTGTGTTTGTTACTCTTTCATGCAAAAACTACTGAACGGTATGAAAATAAATATAGGTTTCCGGGATTTACGCGGGTGAAACTGCAGGGCGCAGCTGGTATTGATATAAAATTCTACATGTATACTGATACGTAGAATTTTCTAGCAATATTTACTAGTAACAGACCCAACTATATTATGTAGTTACTTATTCACCGCTAGGCAACTTGCCAGATACAAACAGCAAGGCAATAAAATTAAATCTTAAACGTAGTATAAAAGCTTACTCGGTATCTATCTACCTTTGTAATAAACGTAATGTTAACCTACGTAAATTTTATAAAAAAATGTTTTTTTATACTAATATTGTAAATACAAAAGATTCAGTTGTTTGTTATGAATAGGCTTCGAAACTATTTGATATAAAAATTCTATAAAAATTCTTTCAACTTCCAAGCTGTTTCGCTCTGGAATGACTTGCCGGAGGACGTCAGAAAAGCTTCATCCCTGAGTACGTTTAAAACTCGTGTCAAGTTGTACTTACTATTTGTCACTCGTTTGATGTTTTCTATATTATATTATAAAATTATGACTGTATATCTTTGCATTTAATGTTACTGATGGGTTGCTACTACCTGAAATAAATGAATTATTATTATTATTTTTTGTTATTTTTCTGCTCAGTGTTAAACCTGGTAAAAATAAATTCGCACGGACTTTCGTCAAGTGCAAACTTAGATCTGATTGTTATCTAGATTATTATCAATGCTGTTATCTAAACTAAGCTGTAAAAACTTTCTCACTATACGACATGTATTTAGAATTGCGGCTTTTTGTAATGTTATAAAAGTATCATTGGGTAAATCTAAAATGTTGAAACTATTAAATAAATATTTTGGAACTATACCGGTGGTGGAAATGACAATAGGCACTATAGCAACCATGTTCATTTTCCAAACTCTTTTGATTTCTTCCTGTAGTTCTGTATACTTCCGAATTTTCTCTGTGATTGTAGTCTGAATATTATTAGAGTTAGGTACTGCAATATCTAAAATGTAGGCACGTTTATTTTGCTTGTCAACAAAGGTGATATCTGGCCGGTTGTTGTATATAGTGTGGTCTGTAAGAATAGTGCGGTCATAATATAGTTTGCATGTAGAGTTTTCAAGGACAGATTCGGCTGAATATTTGTAGTATGGCATGTGCGGACCCTTCGTTAGGGAGTATTTGGTTGCTTGCTTTTTATTATTATTATTATATTATTTGAGTGTATTCTGTTTATTTTTTCCTGTAGGTATATATTATGGTATTAGTATGTATTTTTGGTATATATGTATATATTATAGTTATTTAGTAAGTATATGGTATATATGTGTGTAGTAAATGATATTTAATTGATATCGTATATTAATATTTAAATTGATTATTTTATTATATTATTCCTTAGTTGTATTATTTGGGAATATTTAATATTTGTTATAAATTATGTATATAATAATTATCCTTGGTTTTAGTAAGCGCACCTAACCCCTTAATCATTCGTGTGATCCTCTCCATCCCAAGGTTGCCTGGAAGAAACCGCTCTCAGCGGTAAGGCCGCCTATTGTGACACTCTAGATTTAAGTTTTGTTACTTTTATTTACCTATTATAATTGTATTTTTGGTGTCATAATAAAGCGTTAAATAATAATAAATACAAAAGATTCAGTTGTTTGTTATGAATAGGCTTCGAAACTATTTGAACCGATTTCAAAAATTCTATTATAGATTAATAGAAAACTACATTGACGACCTCTATAGCGCGTCGTGTGAACGCACGACTGCAATGCAGAAGGTTGCGGTTTCGATTCCCGCCGAGTGGAAATATTAATTATCCTTAAAAATTAAAAATTGTAGCTGGTCTGGGTGTCTTTCTATGTATTTACATCCGTTATCTAGTCACCGTAACACAAGCTTAATATTATCTTACCACGGGTCTAGCTGGCGTTGTGTGTTGTTCACAGATGGGCTAGCTGGCCACGGGATGGGGACGCACATAAAACCGCAGGATCCAGCTAAATGCATATACATATTAGTGCAGTATTTATGGACACTTGTGCGTTTAATCAAAACATAATTTATTTAACACAGAGCTCTGGAAAATCTTGAAACAAATCGTCGTCATTTTTATCAGTGGTATGTACTGTACCACTGCTAAAAACACCATTCGACGTACGTAATTTTGAATCACATTCACTCTGTTGTATAAATAAGTAATTATATGTAGGTATTAGAAAGGATGGAAAGGGTGGAGCAGAGACATTCTAGAGTGGAGACCGAGAGTAGGAAAGAGAGGCGTGGGCAGACCACCTGCCAGATGGTCCGACGATTTAAAAACTCATGCCGGTACAGCGTGGTCCAGGAAAACGGACGATAGAAGGGTGTGGAGAGATATTGGAGAAGCACATGCCCTGCAGTGGGCAAATACATGCTGCTGAAGAAGAAGAAGAAGATTAGAAAGGATCAATTGGCTGTAACTTTTCAATTGACATTAGACGCACTAAGTAAAAAACATATTGGCGAGCGGTAGGCTACGACTCGCCTATTACGTATTATGTCGATTACCTTTCAATTTTCTGCCATCATTCATTAGACGAATCGATCATTCAAATGAATAAGCAACATACATTTGGGAATTTCCTCAACATTAGCTAATCGGCTATTGCAGACTATATACACACTCGATTATCTACGATCGTTCGTATATAAACCGTCGGCAGCCAAATTTGTGGTCTATGGAGATGTTAGAAATAAATAAAAAAACAAATAGCAGTCACCCGAACCAAGCGTTTCGCATCGTCATTCTCTATTCGTACTGCGAGGGAATGGAATCAGTTGCCAGAGTATGTCTTCCCGGATTTACAAAAGGGGGTCAACTTGGGGGTCTTCAAATCACGAGTGAACAGGTATTTCCTAGGTAAGCGTGTAACATCTTAGACCACATCGTCGCTTTCCATCACGTGAGATAGTCGTTAAACGCTTACCGATCAATTATATAAAAAAATGATCTACATAAAACGAAAAGTTAGAAGAAGAGCTTCTACCTTGGTCGTTTGATGTAAACGATAGCTCATAGTCTTGTTTATATCGAATGATCAACGAGCAAGAACGCGAACCAAGAATTAAAATTTTAAACTATACTTGGTAAACTGTTCTTGAGCTGAGCACAAGACATCGCGTGCGAAGACGTTAGAGCGTTCTGGTACCATTTTATCACGAAAGCGAGCATCTTGGAATATTCCATAGAATCTTTGCGAACGTAGACAGAACAACAAAATAATGTTCTACGTCTGTTTACATCAAGTGGGGATATAATGAACATTCGCTTGTTTGGTGTAAACCGGCCTTAAGACTCAATGGCCACGCTGGCTGCGAGCGACGACCTTCGTCCCAGTATCTGCGTCGTACCATGTTGATCCCGACTACTCAACGACCTAAATTGATTCTTGGAATCGATATTAACTCCAATATTGATCGCTGAAAACAAATTTAAGATGTATTCTATAATACGGCTAGATAAGATCTCAATACCACAATATTATGCGTTGGGAATAATGAATGATATGCTCTGTGGAATAATGCAAAGTGGGTACACAATAAATAAATCCTGGAAACCTACTGGTATATTTTAAAACGCTGTTTTGATAATTATTATATGACTAGCGAACCAGGAATTCTACCCGCGTGGTGACGAGAATAATTGATTGCTTCCAAGAAAGATTGCTGTACTTAGGCAAGGCGGCCGGCCTTATAAATATTGCACTGTATCAGCACTGGGTATAGTCAATGAAGACTCTCCTACTGTGCTGACCCTAAATATTTTGGATAAAAGCAGGTAGAACATGAACATTTGAATAGGTACCTCAGTACCAAATATTTGTTACGTACCTACAGTACAAAACTATATATAATTTCTGATATCAAACTAAAGTAGGTAAACAGGTTTACTACATTAACATAGTAAGAGAAACTTTATCATTTCTTGCCAATAAGTCCAACGAAAAGTACAATTACGATCAAAATTTCCAGCATTTGGGTCAACAACGTAATTTGAATACCATTTTTGAATTAGGAAAACCTTTTTAAGAATTTAAGCTATAAAAGTTTTATGTCTTGAATAGGTAGGTACTAGGTAAGTAGGAAGTTATAGGAACTTATATATTGTGGCAGATTAAATGAGAAGGTAGTTTTTACAACCAATATTTTATGTACAATCTACACTTGGAAGCTTTTTGGCAAATTTCCAATAAAACAATCAACCGACAGGAGTTTGTATTGTACTTTGTAAATGTATAAACATAAGTCTTCATGATGGTAATCGATACATATGCCGATTTGCTTTTTTATTTACTGGCTCATTTTTCGTTTGATCTTTGATTTAAAATCAATGTTTTGTATCTTATATAGTAAGTTTATTTGTCTCTACCTAGGTACCTATATCTTTTTATTTGGTTACTTGAACTTTTATTATAACAAATAACAGCAGAAATGAATCCATTCATGGTCAATTCATGGTCGGAGGAGTAATATCTCCATTATAAATTATTATTTTTCCATAATTGTGACTTTAATTTTAGAAAATGATGTTATTCGAAATATTTTTAATGTTCATTGCAATAAACGAGATGCATGCAACTAATGAATGGAACATTTAAGGGCGTACCATAACATCAAATTAAATAAAATTTTAACAGGGATAGCTCCACCGATTTTAAAATGTTACGTAAAATACGACTATACGAAATTTTAGAGCAAAAAATCAATTATTTGAAATTACAAGTTAACTAGACAGTTTATCATAAATATGTCGACCATATTCAAGAAATAGTTAATAAGTACATATACTCGTATAATCATTATGAAAAATTGATGGGTTTCAAAGAAATTTAACGAAACATTACCAATACTCGTATTTTATTTACAGAATTATTTTCTATTGCATTTTTAAATATGCTGAGGAGATAATAGCATTTATATTCTTATTTCAGTTTTTCCAAATTTTTACTATAGATACCTACCATCAATGCCGAATTATTTGCAAGTTTAATTATGTTTCGTAAGCAAAATTGAACATAGAGGGCTCTTAAGTAAGTAGGTATAACATATAAGTATTATAGTATAATGAAAACTAATTTACAAAATAAATTAACTGTATTTCTTATGATTAGTTCTTAAATATAGCATGTCGGTGACCTAGGCTATGCTCAGCTCACTCATGTGAGTTGCAATGAACGTCGTCTTTGTTGGTTAGAATATCCAACCCTGTAAAAGCCGTTTTTAAAGGAGGAAAATCCTCATTGAGTCTTGCTGACCCGGTAAAGATCCACATATCATGATGCCTTATAAGTCGTTGCGAATTCGCCGCGTTGTAGCTCAACTAGAAAAAAACATCAAATAATTTAAAAAAAACAACTTCAAACTAGATGTTTTAAATTGTGCTCTTTATTTTAAAAACAATTGAGCGAACGTTTTGCTATCCACTCTAAACTAAAGGTCTCTTACGAACTATCTCAATAAAGGATACCTATAAGGTCCAGCGGAGCAATCTCGACTTCAGGAAATTCGACTATTCTTCTTGAGTTGTGGTTTATGATATTGCTTTTGCGCTATCCGGTCATAGATGGCACTTTTTAAAATAAAGTAAAATGCAGAAGTTATTAAGAGTAGTCGAAATTTCTCGAAAACGAGATTGTCCCGCTAGACCTTATATTAACCTACTATTAATAATAAGATAATAGTATGACAGTATCAGTCAAAAGTAGTTGTGTTACGCACCACCCAGGGGACAGGAAACTAACGGCAATTCCTGCGGATGGGAACAACATCATCCTCTCTACATCTTCTACTGTAATTGGTATAAAGATTGCGTAAAACGCGATTAGTAAATAACATGGCAATGCAGTGTAAGTTTGCTACTGAGTTCGTGTAGATAGACACACGTTTCCACTCAGTCCAATGCTGACTTGCTCAGTCCTACCTATCAGGCTAGTCAGTTTTCGGGCCTAAAAGAATTAATGGGGCATTTCGTATATTATTATAACTTAATCTGGATTTGAAATTTCGAGTTTCTAGGTTTCGTAAAAATCACTCATTTATTTATAGTCGATATTATAACAGCATCTATACTGTACTTACAACACCTATTTCATCGAACCACTTATCAAAAGTGTGAACAATTGAAATAGGTTAACACAATCTCCTGCATGTGCATGAATAAGCATACGAATATAATCCACAACAACACACTTTCAAAAGAAAACATTGATAATAAAAAACGTCTTGTTTCGATGGAATTGCTCAATGTTGTTATTTAACAGCAATGCGCCCGCATGGTCGGTGGTCTGCAGACGACATTGCCAAGGCCATCGGAGCGGCGCCGGCGCAGGCGCGTGCGCTCTATCACTTCACAGGCCCGATTCACACGGGTTACTTTCTTAAACGAACTAAATGACACTGAGTTAATTACACTAGTTTCCGGTTAATTACACACATCTGCGTTCTAATCATCGGGTACATTCGTGATCGAAATCAACTATTTAAGTGTTTATTTTCATCTTGCTGTTGTGTGCAACTTCCATAGGATTCCATACTGATTCTATATTTTTTAGATGACAAGCCATAGGAAAAAATGACACAATATCTGTTGTCAATGGAATACATTTTGCGATGAAACTTGAAACATAGGTAGCTGGATACCGGTAATAACACAAAGGCTACTTTTATCCCGATATACCCTAGGGAACGGGACTTACGCGGATGAAACCACGGGGCGCAGCTAGTATTCAAAAAGCGAAAGTTTGTATGTACGTTCGTCTGTATGTGACTTTGTTACTCTTTCACGCAAAAACTTCTGAACTGATTGCGATGAAACTTGGAATATAGGTAGCTGAATAACGGGAATAACATATAGGATATTTTTATCCCGATATTCCCGCGGGAACGAGACTTACGCGGGTGGAACCCTTTGGCGCAGCTAGTAATATTATAAACATGAAAGTTTTTGTGTTGGTCCTTCTCTTTTATAATTGAAGAGCTAATACTAACATAGATGATAGTAGTGGGTATTCTAACAACAACGTACCGACTTTTTTAAAGCTAAAATTTCCCGAACAATTTGCTTTTGGAACTATTGAAGCTCAGCCGTTAAAACTGAGCTCAGTAATTTTTGTGTGAAAGAGTAGTAAAGTCACATACAGACGTCATACATACAAACTTTCGCGTTTATAATATTTAGTAAGATTAGTAAGAAGTTAGATTAGGATTGATGGTAGTGTGAGCCAGCAACAGCCAAGTGCAACAGGCGTTACATAATCGGTTCGAATGCGTTCCGTTGCGCAAAGGCAGAGTCCGCGCGTCCGGGTGCGCTGTAACGGTCTGCGGACAAGCCGGAATGCGACGCCCGCGCCCGCGCCGCGCTGATTTGACGCGGGTTGCCTCATCCATCAGTCATGACTCCACGACCCGCCCTCCATCAAAACATGGAAGGTCGTTCGACTTTTTCACGTCACTTAGATAGGTCCCTATTAAGTTTACGTAACCATTCGTTGCGCTTCGGGATCTTAAGATTTACTTAATCGAGACAGACACAAGTAGGTACAGAAAGTTACACTTATAAAATGTAATAAAGCAACTTGTAATATTATCTAAACTACTTATAATGTAGGAAGAGAGGACAAAAATTCTGTACTTGGTAGTAAATCCCCTAGACTATTTTTTTTAAGTAGTCTAGGGGACTTAGGATAAGTGGTAGAAAAAAATTATATAATTTTTAAAAATCATATCTGTCTGTCTGTTTCTCTGTTTATCTGTCGGTTCCTTATACAAATAAAAGCTATTAATCCGATTGAAATCTGGTTTTCAATATTGGATAGATCTATTTTCGAGAAAGGTCGTGGTGTACTTTGAATCGAAATTCAATTAGGAGAATCCGAGTAATGAACTTTTTCGTTCATTACTCGAACAACCGCTCGAGAACCGCTCGGCCGCCCGCGCCCGTGATAACGCGTTTTTCACTTTCGCGGGAAAACCGCGGGGCACAGCTAGTGTGTAATATAGCCGTACTCAGTACTGGAGTAAGTACTCTATGATATACCTTTTTTTTCCTTTTATTACCAATTTAAAAACTTAAAAAAACATTCAATACTTAACCTAGTATTGTAAACCACTAAGGTTTGAACCACTTAGTACTACCATCTATATTCCATAGGTAGGTACAGCCAGAATACGGCGTAAGGTACCAGGTGCATATTTTAAACATTTCATTTAATTTAACACTGCACAAGCATTACCTACAAACATAGGTAGGTACTGTCTATATCACTAGAGACACTCTACCACCTGTGATGACGATTGATAACCTAATCAGCCATTCATAGCTAACAACCATTTACGTCACCGCCAATTTACCAATAATCTGAATACACAAATCGCTTAGGCAAGCCCAAATAGACCATTTTCGCTAATGAATGGTATACTATACAGATGGATAGACTAACTCTTTATTTCAACAAAACAGCCACTTTACAAAATGTAGTAAGTAGGTCCGTACCTACACACAAAATTTGAACGATCTTTCCTTAGATAGCCTATATAACCCTAATAGCGTAACAAGGATAAAGCTAGCGAATTAAAGATGTGTAAGTGAAGGACCTAAGATGCGACTATGCAAAATTTTAGTGCGTAAAATCTAACAATTGCTAGTTTCAAGATGAACTGAACGTTAATCTTGAAATTCAAATCATTGAGGACCTTGAGCTAAGTTTAGTTCTTAAACAAAGTTTTATTAGTTTACGGACAATTTTGACTGAGTAAATCACCTATTTGTACAATTTAGAGGGAAGTTTGGGATTTTTTCCTATCGAGAAAATTTTCAGGGATCGTGTTTTCACGTCAATGATGACTTAGTAAATATCCTCAACTTTAATAAATATGGTTGCAAAATAGTAATTCATCCTATAAACATCACTTCTGGCCTCTGGCCTACTATAGCCGCTTAAATATGTCTATTTACTGTACAAAATCTTAATTAGCGGTACCTAAGTTACTTTAGTTGTATGATAATTGTATTCATTCGTGTGTTATTATTGGTGCAAATAAACGTCTTATCAATCATATAAAACTGTTATACCATTTTGAAGTGCAGATTACTACTAATCAATACAGAAAAAAATCAATATTCAATTATACCCCGTTTCGTTATAAAATAGAAAACACTGTTTTAATCGGTTGTAAAAGTTAACTAATCGTGTAAACAAAACTACTAAAATGTAGAGAAAAAAAGGACAAAATAAATAAGTACTAAAATATGGTGTCCGTGTGTTTTGTGGTTACGATAACTAAATCTACAAACTCTATGATTAGTCCTCCTTAACTGGGGCTCGATTCGGTAGGAACATAGCATGCGGAATGCAGGCGACGTACGGTAGATGTACGTTAATTAGTACTCTGTAAATGTTATTTTAATTAATTACTACTTAATTAGTTAAGTAGCCTTCAAAATTAAGGGCTACTTAATTATTTAAATAGCTCCCCTTGTTCCTATAGTCAATCAGTATTAAAAGAAGTTATAGAATAGCTATTATTTTTACTCCTGCAACAAATCAACTTCTGCAATGCTCATGCATCCCGCCTGTTTGTCGCATGCTATGTTTTTAGAGAATCAGGCCCTGTTATTTGCAGACATCTACAGCTGAAATATACCGCGGTCTCCAGTCAAACTATTGGTCCATCGTTATTATTAATTGAGCAGGCGAGAAAACGGTACCATATTAATAGGTACATTCTGATACATGTGGCTCAGTCAACCAAACTTATTAAACTCGGGAGATTTATGCACCTGCTCTAATTTAGTTTTCAAATTGTATAGGTACTCGGTTAAGTAATAATATTTATAAAGTCGATGGCCGGGCGTTCTTGTCAGTGTAGCTCAGCTTAGGAGGACAAATCGAAAAAAAATATAGACTTGGTTGCCTATACAATTAGTAACGGGCAAGCCCTTTTAATCCGAAAAAAATCAAACTTTTTTTTAGAAATTTTTGAGATTATGTTTCACTGAAAAAACAGCTGTCAATGACCTCGAACTCTCAGAAACAGCTGGTTTTCAAGTAAACTTTACACCTAAATTTTTCGAAAAGTACTTCGAATTTCCAAAAGTCGTAGAACAAAAGTTGTTCGCCTAGACGTCTAGAATAACCCCCTTTCGGATTAAAAGGGCTAACCCGTTACACCTTGTATATCAGTAATTATAAATACAAAACATACGGAAAACATATTTTGATATTTTACCCTTCTTTTGCCTTCATTTTAGTACTTTTGTTTATTCGATTAGTTAACTTTTATAACACAAAAAAACAACTCTTATTATATATTTGAATATTGGTTTTTCCTAAATTGATTAGTAGTAATCTGCAGTAATTAAACAAAAAATACTGTTTTGGCGCGTAAGATTTATAAGTTTATCAATCCTTCATGGAAACTTTGCTGATTTACAGCCAAAAATATCGATAAATAGATAGTACGAAATGTCGATAGTTTAAGTTAACAATCTGCTATTCGCTAGATTCACTTTGGGTTTCTGCAGTGGTTATTTATTTCTTATCGGTTGTGAACCGATTATGGCCATTAGGAAATTAGCCAGTGTCAAGTATTATTAATATATTATGCAAGTTATTTGCATCGAAACAGTCAAATCGTCAGTAGGTAGTTATTGTTCGTTTTGGACCAATAGATAACTCTGAAAAAACTCTATTCTTTCAAATTTTGGTCAGCCCCCGCGCCCTCGCTGCCCAAAATTTGAAAGAATAGAGTTTTTTCAGAGTTACCTATTGGTCCAAAAAGAACAATAACTAAAAATGTGAAACAAAACTACAAGTTTCCAACGAGTGCCAGGACACTCTTCGCATCGGGGGTTCTAACCCAAAGATCAAAGAATATATTTTGGATTATTGGTCTACAACGTACAATACCTAGAATGTGAAACAAAACTTCATTTAATATTTTAGTGCTAACCATTAGGGTTTATTAATTACAGTTATTATAGATCTTTAGTCATTTCGTTAGGTGCACTGTTAGAATGAAGTTCGTTAAGCAACCAGTATCTTTACAATTTGAAAATATCAACTTTTCGTCTGATCAACAAAATTTTCGTCATGGAAAACTATTACCAAATACAGTTCGCGGTATAATATGCGGTCCATCGAACTGTGGAAAAACGAATTTGGTTATAGGTCTACTTTTGCATGAAAATGGTTTAGAATATCGTAACGTTTATGTATATTCAAAAACTCTTTATCAACCGAAGTACAAGTACTTAGAGCAGGTATTACAAAGGGTTCCTGGTGTTACTTTCTCAAAGTTTTATGAAAATCAAAAAGTAATCACTCCAGAAGTAGCAAAATGTAATTCAGTAATTATTTTTGATGATGTCTCTTGTGAAAATCAAAACAGTATGCGTAATTTTTTTGCAATGGGCAGACACAAATACATAGACTGTTTTTATTTAAACCAGACATATAGCAAAATACCAAAACAGTTAATAAGAGACAATGCAAATTTAATAGTATTGTTCAAGCAAGATGATATAAACATGAGACACATTTATGATGAACACGTTAATACTGATATGACATGGCAAGAATTCAGAGAAATGTGTGCTCAGATATGGAAAGAACCTTATAGTTATGTTGTAATAAACAAGGACTGTGAAAAAAACAAAGGTTGTTATCGAAAGAAATTTGATACGTTTGTTTTATTTCATTAGCGGACTTATGAAACTGAATAGCATAGCTATTATTTAAATCATTGTTCGTCGATCCGTGGTTCAAAATACATGTTTTGTCAGTGTTTTTAATAATGTCCTACATTCCCTTTTTTCGTCGGTTCGCTGATGAAGAGGAACGTTTACGCAGTTTTGAAACTTGGCCGATAGGTTTGAAACAGAAACCAAAAGAAATGGCTGAAGCAGGATTTTTTTATACCGAAAGAGGTGACAGAGTCATCTGTTTTTACTGCGGCGGAAGAATGAAAGATTGGGGCCCCCACGATATACCATGGGAAGAGCATGCACGCTGGTTTGACAAATGTCCGTATGTATTGGTAATGAAAGGAGAAGACTATGTAAAAAATGTACAAAATGGAGGATATGAAGAATTCGAAGAAGAATGCAGTCAAATTGAACCTGAAACTCTGCAAATAAAAGTCGACGCAATACCATCGTCAATTATATGTAAAATTTGTGTGCAAGAAGAATTAAATACATGTTTCATACCTTGTGGTCATGCTGTGGCGTGTGCAAAGTGTTCTCTATCTGTCGGAGTTAAATGCCCGATTTGTAGAAAAGTATTCGAAAAAATTATTAGATTGTTTTTATAAATAAAGAAAAAAGTAATTTTTTTAATAAGTCTATCTTTTTTATACCTTATAAATAGCGGAGAATATTACTCGTACTATCATTTTGTGAGGTTACTTACAACCAGCAAAGTCCAATATGATGAAACAAAAATTAAAAAAACGATTTATAAACGCTGTTAAAGGAAAGGGTGAATGCATAATTCATTGCTTATGGTCATGCTGTGGCTCTCTAGGCGATTTTTATTCGATTGTATTTCTATGTAAATAATATTTTGTTATTAAAATTAGAAATTGACTATAAATAGCTAAATACATAAACTACGCTATCATTTCACATGAATACTGTTAATAGTTCAATCGACTCTGATGCAATGGAAAAAAATCTAAAAAAACAAATTGTTGAAGCTGCGGAAGCTGTTAAAAAGAAGGTTCGAAAAATGCGAAATATTGAAATGGAAAGAAGTAATATTTTGGAATCGGTTTTTAAACCAATCACAGAACCGCTTAATAAAATGGTAGACAGTTCTTTATTAATAGAATCTCCGGTCAAAAGAAAATCATTTAATTTTTCCAAAGCCTTAAAAAATGATGTTAAATTCAATACTTCAAGTCCATTAGGTAGCGATAAAACTCTAAAGAGACAATCTAACGTTGGATTAAATAGTATTGCGTCTATAAGCCCAAAAGAATATAGTGAGTCACAGGATAGTGACAATGACGATTACGATGGTGATACAATCAAAATGGATAAAGAAGAAGACGAATCTTTTAAAACAGTGTCTTCGGGTTCAACCGATGCAAATTTAGATATTTCTTCGTGGTCCCTTACTCCGGATGCTTCAGATAGTTTAGATAGTGTTCCGTTTGGTGTTAGAAATGATCGCGGAAATAAACTCATGATGGGATCTTCGCGTGTGGTGTTGACCGATGGTTATATTCAAGTTGGCACAAAGAAGTACAAATTTACGAATGGAATAAAAGAATTACTTTTTAAAAAAGTCCCTAACTTAGACGTAATAAATAATGAAGATTTGACTCATTATAAGTTAATGTTACAAGAAACAAATGCTCATCGAAGAAATTTTAGTCCAAATCAACCGATCAAGAGTAATAAAGGTCGGAAATACTTGACTATTATAAAACCACTTTTCAAATTACGTAAAGTTTCAGTAAGCACTGATAGTAGTCAACCTGATACAACACATCAAGGAAAAGGTTTACCACTTATGAAAACTTGGAAGAAAAATGCTGACTACGTTTACTGGGACGATCCTAATGAATTAGTAGATAGATTAAAGCTTTTGATTGCTTCAAAAGATGCTGGTAACACTGGGTTGGATAATGAAATAATTTCTATTATAGAAGAATTGCGTGAAAGCGGGATTATACCATAATAAATAGCATGACTTTAAAAAGTTATTTCATTTCAACTTTATCGATGACACCTGTCAGTTCACCATGATGGACAAGTTTGGACATCACATTCATAAACGATTGCGTTTACCAGATTTTATAGAAAGTTTTGATAAAATCTTAATGAAAACCGAAAGCGGAGAATTTGATTTACATAATACAAGATTAACCGGTATTATAATTCCACTGAAAAATTCTGATGCTGTCAACAAGGAGTACGTAGATACACAAAATGAATTGTATATAAAGAAGGAAGAGATCACAACAATAGTAAATAATTTAAAAACAGTTGTAAAAGAACATTTCGATAATATTATTGCAGATTATTGTACAAAAGCTGATTTACTTAGAACTAAAAAATGAGTAAACTTCAAATTGTGAATGAAATTCATAAAGCTGTTCGCAAGAATTTTAATCGACGATCAGTATTATTAAAGGGCATCGATGACTTATGGCAAGCAGATCTAATTGATTTTCAAAGTTTAAAAAGATATAACCGTGACTATAGATATATTTTGGTGATAATAGATTGTTTTTCTAAGTTTTCTTGGGCTATCCCCGTTAAAACTAAAACAAAAACTGAAATCGCAAATGCGTTTCAAAGTGTATTAGATAAAAACCACCGAAAACCCATTAATTTACAAACTGATATGGGCACCGAATTTTACAACGATGAATTTAAAAAAGTAACAGCAAAGTACAACATTAATCATTACTCTACATATTCTGTTAAAAAAGCTTCTATAGTTGAAAGACTAATACGGACATTGAAAAATAAGTTATTTAAAGTTTTTAGTTTTAATGGTAACTATAAATGGATTGGAGAGTCATTGACAAGTGTCATATCAAAATATAACAACACAATACATCGAACAATAAATTATAAACCTAAAGATGTTAACCATTCAAATCAAAATGCTGTAATGAAAAATATTATGAAATTCCAGAACTCTAATAATAAGCATACAAAATCCAATAAACTAAAAATCGGAGATCATGTTCGTATAAGTAAATATAAAAGCTGCTTCGAAAAAGGATATACCCCTAACTGGTCTACAGAATTGTTTTTAGTTAAAAATGTTTATCTTTCTGTACCAGTTACGTATTCTATAGAAGATCTGTACCACCATCCAATATTAGGACGTTTTTATGAACAAGAACTGCTGAAAACCAACTGTCCGAACGTATACCTTATTGAAAAAGTTTTAAGAAAAAAGAATAATAAACTCTTTGTCAAGTGGTTGGGTCTTTCTAAAAGTGAAAACAGTTGGATTGATAAACAAGCTATATTATAATTCTGTTTTATTAGATTTATAAAAATATAAAATTGCGAATGACAATAGAAATTACTTCATTTATAATTCAGCTATGCGCGGTAGAGGTCTCGTAAATAGTATTATAAATAAATTACCATTTGAATTGCATTTACCTGGTTATAATTATTGTGGACCCGGTACACGATTAAAGAAACGATTACTAAGAGGGGATAAAGGAGTTAATGAGCTTGATAACGCATGTATGAGACACGATATTGCTTATAATAATTCAAACAGTTTGAAAGATCGACACAAAGCAGATTTAGATCTCATAAATATTGCAAAACAGAGAATGAAATCAAAAAACGCTGGAACAGGTGAGAAATTGGCTTCGTGGCTTGTGAACAAAACGATGAAAACTAAGGTCAAGTACGGTGCAGGCGGGAGATCATTCAAGTCGTTGGTTTCAAAAATACATAAAAAATTGAAAAGGTCAAAACCGAAAAATGATGCTGCAGCAATAAAGGAAGCTTATTCTGCAGCTAAAAAACTCATTAAAAATAAGAAAAAAGTTCATGTGCCTCGTGTTATACCGTTACCGAAAATAGGAGGTATTTTACCGCTCATTCCAATATTCGCTGGACTATCCGCATTGGGCGCAATGGCTGGAGGCGCAGCAGGAATAACGAAAGCTGTAAACGATCATAAATCAGCTAAAAAGAACTTGGAAGAAGCTCAACGTCATAATAGAATGATAGAATCAATTGCTCTTGGGAAAGGCCTCTATATAAAACCCTATAAGACAGGAAATGGTATTTTTATAAATAAATCAAAAAACTAGTTAAAAGGTTACCCAGACGCGCACTTACTGATCTTGACATTTTAGATTATGCTAATCAACATGTTCCATACTTTAGGGGTGTTTTTATGAGAAATAAACTTCCGTCAAAATCGAAGGATATTGAGTGTGGGATTGTTAATTTAGATAGTTCAGAAAATGATGGAACTCATTGGGTAGCCTATGTAAAACTATTCGAAAATTGTGCATATTTTGATAGCTTTGGTGATTTAAAGCCACCGTTAGAGTTGGCTAAATATTTGAAATATCGCATCACATATAATTATTGTAGATATCAAGACTTTAATACATCTAATTGCGGTCATTTATGTTTAAAGTTTCTACAAACGTTTTGGAAAGAAGAGTTAGGTGATAAGTACGCTATTGTAAATCTAACAAACAAGAATTTTATATGTTAAGTGTGTGGTTCTTTAACTTACGAGTGTTTTTTCGTTTTTTTTTTTTTGTTTTAGTGATAGATTATTAATCATTATATTGACTATATAATTATAAAATTGTTTTAATTACGTTCATTTGTAAAATGTCTTTCACGTTGTCTATAACTGGTAATACCTCGATTTTATCTTCTACTTTTTATCCACCATTGCAATTTGACGGTGAATTCGAGTGTGCCCTTCTGTATTTGTCAACATTCAATTCGATCCCTAACATTGATAAACGAAATAATAAATTTTATTATGACAACAATGAAGTCTTAGAAATACCCGAAGGTGCTTATGAACTCCAAGATATTTCGGACTATTTAAAATCAAACGTAAAAAATGGTACAAACATAAATTTATTTTGTAACAATAACACGTTGAAAACTTTTCTTTTTTGTTCTAAAAACATACGATTCGACAAAAATGATTCTCTTGGAAAATTATTAGGGTTTGATAAACAAACTCTTAAAGCCAATATAATACACGAGTCGCAGCTTCCAGTTAACATTTTATCTACAACAGTGGTAAGAATCGAATGTGACATAGTGAGCGGATCATATATTAATGGAAAATCAAGCCATATAATTCATGAATTTGCTCCAAACGTTCCACCAGGGTATCGAATAATAGAAGTACCAAAAAATATAATTTATTTTCCTATTAATCAAAATAACATAAGTACTATAAATATCAGATTGTTAGACATAAATAATAATTTGATAAATCTACGAGGTGAAGAAGTTCAATTGTATATGCACATCAGAAAAAATGATAGACTTTAATAAATACGGTAATAAGAAAATAAAACACATCAGTACTCATCGATCAATCCGTAAAGGAACAACTAAGAAAAATAATAATAATAATATTACAAAAGAAAATAAACAGTTCTTAAAATTAATCGGACTACTAAAATGAACATCTTAGATATAACGAGTTCACCGGCATACGATAATACCATAGATGGTATAGAATATCATTCATATAAGCCCTACATAACAAGTTTCAACAGAAATGACGAAATTCGCATCCCTATTAACCAACAGGATTTATACATATTACCATCAGCAAGTACTCTCTATATCGAAGGAACGGTAAACATTGTAAAAGGTGTTGGAAAAGAAAAAGTTAATACTATCGAGTTCACGAATAATCCAATTCTTTTTATGTTCCAAGATGTTCGTTATGAACTCAATGGAGTAGAAATCGATAGAATAAAAAATGCAGGAATGACAACAACAATGAAAAATTTGCTATCTTTAAATGAAAATGAGGCTAAAATGGCTAAAGCTTGGGGTTGGGATGTAAACGGGACAAAGACAACTCATGGTGAACACTTTTCTTGTTCAATACCCTTGAAAAACATTTTAGGCTTTGCTGAAGATTATAAGAAAATTATTATGAACTGCAAACATGAACTAATATTATTACGCAGCAATACAGATTTAAATTCTTTGAAAATTCCAACTGGCGAATCACTCGAAGACATTACAATTCAAAAATTAGTTTGGCGCGTCCCACACATTAAAGTGTCTGACAAAGAAAAAGTATATTTATTAAAAATATTAGAAAAAGATCGTCCCCTCCATTTAGCTTTTAGGAATTGGGATTTATATGAGTATCCATTAGTACCAAAAACAACTAAGCATACTTGGGCAATCAAAACATCGTCGCAGATTGAAAAACCGAGATATGTAGTATTAGGCTTACAAACAAATAGAAAAAACTCGTCAGATAAAGATATATCACGATTCGATCATTGTAATTTGAGAGATGTAAAAGTGTATCTTAATTCTGTCTATTTTCCATATGAAAATTTAAATATAAGTTTTAAAGATCAGAAATTTGCGTTATTATATGAACAATATATCAAATTCCAAGAATCCTATTACGGACGTAGAAGTGAACCACTGCTAAGTCCAAAAGAATTTAATGAAAAAACTCCACTGTTTGTCATCGATTGCTCTAGACAATGTGAAAACCTAAAGTCCGGTCCAGTAGTCAGTGTACGTATTGAGCTTGAATGCGATTCAGAGATACCTGATCACACCGCTGCATATTGTCTCATTTTAAACGATTCCATCATTGAATACAGACCGTTGAGTAACATAGTGAAAAAGATAACATAAATATGAATTCCAACACAAGTGAATTTGTGATTGTGGACTTACAAGGATTTAAGGATAAAGATAATAAATTTATTATAAAAGAATTTGCCGTTATAAGAAACGAATGTACGCAAACTTTTCTTGTGAAACCTCCTTTCCATTTTAAACACTTATCGGTGGAAGAAAAGAAACAGGTACGATGGATAGAAGCTAATCGTGGAATTTATTGGAGTGAAGGTTTTATCGACTACAGTGAATTCAAACGTAATGTTAAACCGTATCTGAATCGTCAAAATGTTTTAATTAAAGGAACTGAAAAGATCAAATGGATTAAAGATCTTTGTGAGAACTGTGAAGTAATTGACATTGGAGAAAAGCTAGGCTGTCCTAATCTTTTAAAATTATATAGTCAATATGAGGAGTCTAATGTAAATTTAAATTGTGTTCATCATAAGAAAATGTGTGCTCTAAAAAATGTTATGTGTATAAAAAAATGGTATATTGATAACCATACTAAATTTAATTTATGTAAATATTTTAACTCTGTATCTTGTACTTAATATTTTTACTGAAATATATTTCTATCAATCATTACTTTTGTATTATTATTATTTCGTCTATGCAAATAAGGTACCTATTTCATAAATAAAATACATTATTTGAACAAATCAGATAAGCAAGGATTTATTTCAAAATAATCTATGACTAATACATTTTTAAATAAAATTAACTAAAAACAGATTATCTTTATTAATTTAAACAATACTTACTAACTAAAATATACATTAATTAATTATCGATTATAGTTTCTGATATATTTTTGATCACTCTCTCCGTTTGGTCTAATATATTGTCCACAAAATCTTTTACTACATATTGAGCCGAAACAACAACGTCGCTTTCATTTTCACAGTTTTCATCACTAATGTCAATTATTTTAATCTGTATTAACCGCCTCCCTTTACAGGGCTCGCGGTTCAAAACAAATGAAGACTTTCGTTGGATGCTACTGTAATTATTCTTAGTCGTCTTCTTTAATTTTCGTTTTAGCTGCTTTGGTGGTGTTTTCTTTAAACTTTTTACAGGCAAGTTTTCCTCATAATCCGAATCTGGAAATTTTTGCGCACATTGAAAGAATAGATCTTGGGTGTCGAGTCCTAAGAGTCCCTCTTGTATTTCCACATCATTTCTTAGTACCATGTCCGACATTATCTGAAACAATAAAAATAACACATTAAGATACGTAAATAGGTAGTATTTCGAATTGAAAACAGAAAAGTCAAAATTTGAAACTTACCAACGTGCAATATTTATTTATTTAATTAGCTCAAAAGGTCTTGCCTCTGTAACGTACAAGTAAAGAATAATCCACTTACATTATAAACACTTAATGGAAGTTAGTGTTTACTCGACAAAATCATGCATTGATGCAATGATACTTGATATTGCTATTTTTACAAAGAAACAGCGCAGGTGTCTGTTCTCGAGTTTCATTCCTTTAAAGCAAACAAACGTGTTGCAACATGCTGGTCGGTATCATCAAACTGCTTTGTTTATAATATTAGTGGATAGGTACCTAAATAATTATTTCATTTCGAAAGAGATAAATAAAATGCAGCTTTTATAATATAATAATATAATTCTTATTTAACTTAAACTATAATTACTTATAGCTATAACATCGTGTATTGTTCTAAAAGCTGGCTCTCTAGCAAAAAAGTAGTTACCATTTGATTTTTACAAAAATAACTTATAGGTTTAACATCGCGTTTAGTTTACCGCAGGTAGTTTATGCGTGGTATAGGTATACCTTGTATTTTTATTTTCACAAAATAGTAGGTATTTTTACAAAATAGTATTCTTAATTTTGAATTTATGACGTTGATTTGGAAAGGGTTCAGAATGAATACTTAAGAGCCACTCATAACTCATGGCATTGTTTTGCCTACATTATTATAACTAGAGTTACAATAATAATTATGTCAACTCGATAATAAGCTACAAAATAATGTTTTACACTCCTAGAAAAGCAACATGACCCAGTGCTTTTGTAGATATCTTATCTGATGATATTAGACGTTTATCATCTTTACTGGATAAAGCGACTTTGTCAACGCATTGAGTGAAAACTTGATGTTTTATTGATTTAAACAATTTATTTTTTTTCCTTAAAATTGATTGAGAAAATAAAGTTTTTCTATAGTCAGACACTTCTAAATCGCGAACGACACATGATTTGACACCTTTAGCTTTTTTTATTTCAGTTTCGACAGTTTTTAAACAATAAAGTTTTGACCGTAATCCTATAAATTCCAAAATAATTTTACCACCCATTTCATCCTTAAATAACCCTGGTACTTTTTTATTAATCAAAGATAAACCATACCCGTTGTCTATTGGAAAGTTACTAGTGTCAAAATAATTAACAAAATGTTCTTTTAAATCTTTATAGAAGTCATTTGTTTTAATATGATAGATAAAACTATCTGTATCGGTATAACACATTTGCAATCGATCACCATAATGTGGTTTCATTACTGAATAATGAAAATCATACATGTGAGCTTTAGAAAGTTCAAGTACCGAAAACCCAATGTAAATTGGTTTATCTAATGCTATTTGTGTTGGCTTCAGTTGAATAGCTGCTAGGTTTTCGCTAAAAATAATGCTACTGTGGTAATAAGGACTGGATATTAATTTCCTTGCAGAATTTTTCTTTTTAGTTAAATTTAGACTATCGTCCCATGTATTAACCAACTTCACATCCACTTTCTTTGCGTTGTTTTCTAATGTTTTACCAAATATACTGTTATTAAGTAATTTAAAAAAATCTTGTTCAAACGTCGATTTAGCTTGTTGTCTCAAACGCGTATTTAATTCAATATACTGTTTTAAATAATCATTTTGACGGAATGTAATGACTCTATGAACTTTTTTTAATATTAAACCATGTTTCAAACATGTTTTTAAATGAACGTAATGAATAACGTAATAGAATTTATCATATAGATTTGGGATTAGTTTAACAGTTTTTGAACCTGGTGCAATGAATCGCTGTGAAGCTAGAGGGTAATCTGAATGGGTTAAATGCAATGATTTTGGATAGCTTAAGTCAACCTCAAGAATAAAACCATATTCTGCGTTATCCGGTACACTATTTACGTCTAAACTAGTGATTTCTTCTTTAGATAGAAATTTAAATTCAGATAACGGCAAAGTTAAACTTAAACTATGACCATACAGGTTATTGCAATCTATATATATGAGGTAAGATTGTGGAATCGAATGATCATAATCCAACATATATTTATTATTCGCTCTGGCATATCTATGTGAAACTAAACAAATACCGCCTCTAATTCCTGATTGTATCATATTATAAATAGATTCATCATTTATCAATTCTAACTCGACTTGTGTTTTGTATAACATCGCATCGAAAGATAAACTCGGAGCGGTAATATAAAACGCTGGGTCCAATTGATAAAAGCTTTTACATGTGATACGGAACTGTTCGAAGACGTCAGTTAACAATAAAACGTCCGTTTTTAAATATAAGTCTGTATATTGACCCATATTATTTAATCTAAATTGTCTCCAAATTAATTGCGCATGAGCATAATCTTTTTTAGATATATGCACATTCGTAAGAGAATTATAAAAATCTTTTTTATTTGGGAGTGATGTTTCATTGTAACGATGTAAATTATTCATATAATCGTAAGGATACACTCCTTTTCGAGTAAGAAGGTGAAACTGTGCATCATTCGAAAAATGTTTTTTTAAGTGCACAAATTTTTCATTATGCATTGTTTTCGCCAATTTATCAATACTCGTATTTAGAAATTTGAAGGAATCAACGAAACGCAACAATATTAATTTTCCATCAGGAAAAGACATGTACTTAGTAAATGATACATAATTCTCTTTAGTTTTTGGGATAATTTTTATAGACCCTGGAGCTTCACCTAATTTTGTGATAAATAAATGACAGTCGTAACCAGATAAATTATGGAAAAAAATTGGTACAAAATTTGGAATTTTGTATTGTAGATTGCAATAATTATGGGCAGCTCCCCTAAATTTTCCAGTTATATGACAATGGTCTCTAACTTTATCACCATATAAAAAATTGTTACATATGTGACACCTCGATGCGTTTTTAAAATTATGCTCATCAAGATCAGTAAAAATTATAGGCACATTTCGACACAATATATCATGAATTTCGCGAACGTCGTTAAATATGTTAGATACGAATATGTCTACACAGTCCATGCCTCGATATGTTACAAATTTATTGTACTCTGAATTCTCCGAACAAACAATGTAATAAGCAAATGCAATAGGTACATGTCGATGGGTTGTAGAAGTATGTAAACCTCTAATTTCTTCATTACAACTCGCTTCAAGCAAGCTCTCAAAGTCCGCATAGATAACAAACGGAACGTTTTGTTTTCTGTCATAATGTCTAAACTTTATTTTGGAACCCTTTTCGGGCAAAACAGTAGCTAAGCCGCTGCAAGTGTGCAAGTCTACTAGTTCGGCACTTTTAAAAAACACTAAACAAGTATCACATAGAAACAGTTTTTTATGATTTGCAGTAATTTGATTTCGTAATAAACGCGACAAGTTTTTAATTAAACAATAATGGGACTTTTTATCATTTTCTAAATAAAGTAAATGAATAATTCGTCGATTAACAGTGTTATCAGATTTATATAGAGGACCAATAACAGTGTTCTTTTTACTCAATCCGTAAATTATAAAACCTAAACCAGGATTATTATTTTCAAATATAGATATATCAGAAAAAGTCGCTGGAAATGACATGTTTTGTAAGTTCAACACATCACGAAAATTCGGATAGGATGAAACTCTATCAACATGTTTTTTTGTAGGATATAAATATGCTAAAATACTATACAAAAAGCAAAACTTATCGGTATTACGAACGTTTATACAAGCCTTTTTGCTTTTTATTTGATTAGGTAATTCAATGTACGTTGAACCACCGATCGGTTCGTATTTATTTACGTTAATCTCCAGGTGAATACAATTTAAAAATGACCAGCCGCTGTCATGACCTTCAAATTCCTCCACTTGGTTTTTCAAAGTTTGAAGCAGTGAAGAAAATAACATATCGAATTTATAATTACTGTAAATAGGTGTATTTTTCGTACAAAATGATTTAATATCTATGTGATCATCCTTAAACGTTATAAAACCTGCGTAAAGTTCAAAATTAACTTTTATGCAAATATGTAACTTTATGCAATCATTTAAAAGACGTTGTAATTTACCACGAATCGATTTTAAAAATAATTCAATACTAGATTGATTCGTCTCCTGAGCCAAAATTCTATAAGATATAATTCTACATTTAAATGCAGATTCAATGGTTTCAATCCCCTCGCTAACCAAAAGACTTGAAATTTTTTGTTTGTGAACCCTGCTTCTTAAATGACCTACCCAGGATTGATTATTAATTACTAAGTCACACGTCTTACAGAAAGGCATGGTAATAGAGTAAATGATCAAGGACGTAAAATAATTATTTATTTATTATCTTATGTAAATCTTATAAATTTTACAAGATGAAAAAGATAAGTGATTAAAATCTGGAAAATTGCATAGAGAGCCTAGCTAGCTTACAGTGTTACAATATTAAACTTATAATCTTATATATAACATCGCTCTTACGGTGAAGGCAAACATCGTGAGGAAACCGACATGTCCTACGCCCTTGCCCTGCAGTGGGACAAATTAACGGGCTGGTGATGATAAATCTTTAAAATTTAAAAGATAAGTCATAAAGATGTTATAAAAAAGCCTCAAGTGTTACAAAATTATAATAATTATTTTTAAATCTTTAAAAAGAATCTAATTTAATTAGAATCTTTAAAATTTTTTGCCTCTGATGCTTTAAAAACATCAAAAGATGTGACTAAAAGTTTTTGGAGTGGATCCCAACTCGGGTGCCCCTCATCCAAAATCAGTTTTAAAGACGATAAAGCTTTTTTATACCGTATCTCAGGTTTTTCGTTAATAATGTCGGCCTTATTATAAAGCCTGAGCTCTAGATAATAATCACCGCTGGAGTCAGCAGTACGATACACTTGACCATTTGCGACTCGTGTCGCAAAAGCAGAGATCAGGGGTTTAGCTCCGCCGGCCTTTGTTTTTCCTTTTTCACTGAAGGTTGCTTTATCTCCATCAATTATAGAAAATATATTGGATTTTCTGTAAACAAAAATAAAAATAATTAGTTAGATGAAATTGGACTTCGCAAAGCTATCTGGAACCGTATAAAACGATTGGTATCGACTGACTACCTGAGGGGATACATCTGGACGTTTTAAGTTGTACAACAATGAAATTACGTTACGATACGTTCAGTTTCAATGATAAAACAGAAACTAAGCAGGAACTTACTTCGAACAAACGGCTTCAGAAGTTTCTTTGCTGGCTTTCCTCTTAGTCGCCTTTTTGACGCTGGCCTGCTTCTTATTTTTCTCAGGTACTGCAGCGATCCAACTGTCTGTGACCTCAGAACTGCTTTCGTAATCAGACCTAAAAAAACAAAAAACAAAAATTACATTATATCACATATCAAATAAAACTTTTTGAATCGTGAAAAATAAAGAAAGATCGTATGTACTCACTTACATGATTGTTTTTAGCTTTGAAAAAAAAAATGTGATCTTCAAAGTAGACAAGTGGCTGGATTCAGCTGCTTTGTTCCTTGCTTAGAGGTCAGCTTCAGCTTGAAGAGTAAGAAGTACTTCTTATCGACCGTAACTAGGGTAAATAACGGTAAGTAAGCTGCAGGCTCTCGGCGCAATTTTCCAGATTTTAATGACTATTTCATGACATAAAAGCGTATTTATATCGTAAAAAAACAAATTGTCAGCAAATAATTATTTTACAACCAAAAACTTTTAGTCGACCGACAAAATCATGTAATAAAATCAATAATAATAAATTACGTTAAACGTGGAATGTTGATCGATTTATTAGTTTTCCGTCGGTATAAACAAAGAAAATTATTTAAAATACTATTACTTACTTTATTTTAAAGCCATTAAGAATCATTTTCTAAAAGACAAAAGAATACAAAAACGAAAACGTTGCGAAAATTTTATTTTATAAATATCGTAGAGATAGAGGTAAAAGATTGTTTGGATTCCTACCAAATCCGTTTGATGTAATGTCTACTCTATTAGTTAAAAAATGAATATCTTTTTTTAGTCGATGGCTTAAATGGTATAGTGGTAGATATAGCAATTTCCATTCCGAAGCCGTGGGTTCAATTATTTTATAGGTAATATTATAAAGTTAGTATGCCTGTTTGTTACTCTTAACTTAACTTAAAACTACATAACCAATTGAGATTAAACTTACTTATTTTATTCTTTTGTTTTATTTTTACAATGATTAAAATGTATTTCTATTCGATAGAATGTAAATGTTTTACGGGATAACCTAAGAGAAAAGGTATCAAATTAATTTTGGATCGAGACTTATGCGAGTGAAACAGCAATTTCCATTCCGAAGCCGTGGGTTCAATTATTTTATAGGTAATATTATAAAGTTAGTATGCCTGTTTGTTACTCTTAACTTAACTTAAAACTACATAACCAATTGAGATTAAACTTACTTATTTTATTCTTTTGTTTTATTTTTACAATGATTAAAATGTATTTCTATTCGATAGAATGTAAATGTTTTACGGGATAACCTAAGAGAAAAGGTATCAAATTAATTTTGGATCGAGACTTATGCGAGTGAAACCGCTTGATGCAGTTAGTATAGAATAAAAAACAATATGAATTTAACATTCGATAAAACGCCTAATAAAATTTTCAGAGAATCAAAAACTAAGTTTATAAAATTTTTTGTTTCTCTTTATAACAGAACATCAAATTAAGATGTGTAGTCAATTTACTTACTATTAATTTTACGATAGTTAAAATAACTGGGGCAATTAGTTGATACGTTTCGTATTTTTATGAAATTAAAGAAATTTATGTTTAAGCCTAAAAGAAAAATGATAGCAACGCCCAGAGAATGACGTGCTAATATTAATATTTGCTTAAATGTTTAAAATATTTCCGCGGAATCTGGACTTACACAGTTGTCCTGCGGGACACAGCAAGTACTTCGATTAGCAGTTCTATGTTTACATTTTTTGGTCTAAAAACGCCGAAGGCTGTGAATATTTATGCGCAAAAACTAAATATTTGTACCTATCTGGTCTAAGTTTCTTTCTATGCATAATATTATAAGTAGTATACCCGTGGTCTAGTACCCATAGTACAAGTCTAGAGCTTAGTTTGAGGCTAGATTGTGCTGTGTGTAATGTCATGCAATATTTTGTTTATTTATCTAGATATTGGTATGAGTTCGGGATTTCTAAAAAGCAAATACCTACTTCTTTTTTCTAAATCGGTTAAGAATATTATTCGATTTCGTAATAAAGTTCCCAAGATAATATGATACAGGTAGGTAAGTTTTCATAACAACAAGAATGAACTTGTTTTATAAATGATGAGTCGACATTGAGTGCTTACTTAATGCTAAAAGTGCCGTATTTTATCCACCGTATTTTATCGTAGGATTATTAATTTATAATTTTGCATGTGTCAAGTACCGTAGTGTTCCTTGTCTAAACACCCTAACTTTCATATCACTTTAAGCGATAAGGTCACCCATTGTGTTACCTACATTTTAGTTATTTTGTATGTATTCAATTGTGGTGTGTTGCAATAAATAAATTAATCTATCTATCTATCTCTTCCTTGGAATAGCATGACTTCATTACCAGAACAAATATTTTTTGGAAATTGAAAACCTCCTAAGTCGGTTAAAAGTGTTTCTGGACATTTGCTCATGACTTTACAACTGGTAAGTTTTCAGTTCGCTTAGGTGTACAAAATTATACACAGCCTGATTCCTCGTGGGAAATAACACCCAGTTTTCATTATGTTTTTGTGCAATACTGTTTTAGTGGTGGTTTTTTAAGTTTTAGTGTTTATATTCTTCTAGGAAAAAATAAAAAAATGTAAGTACGAAATTTAGATAGATATTGATTTTGTATCGTACTTATCAATTTCTATTTAAATATTAGTTCAATGCTGAAAGTACAACCAACAGTTGTATATAGTCAGATATAATTTATTTCTGTTTTATTAATTTCAAGTTAACAAGAAAAGTACGCGGTGGATTTGTGTTATTTAAGAATATAAGTAATTAATTCTTCCGACTGATTGTTTTAAAACGAAATGTGGTTTACACACATAGGCAGTGTTTACCAACAGAATATTATATGAAATATATTTTTTAATCGGTACTCATTATTATAAATTCATAATATTGGCTAAAACGATCTTACCATGGGCGAAAAGTATTCATATGGACGGAATACATTTGGTCGAATATTATATGAATTTTATTTTTAATCGGTGCTCGATTGTTCCGATTGATTGTTTTAAAACGAAATGTACTTCTTAATATCGGTTTAAAGCGGTCTTACACCCATAGGAGGTGTTTACCGACCGAATATTATATGGAATATATTTTTTAATCGGTACTGGAATCTTTCGGCTGATTGTTATAATTCATGAATATCGGTTAAAACGATCTTACCATGGGCGAAAATAACACATACAGACGGTGTTTATTTGACTGAAATATCATGAATTATATTTTTAATCGGTTCTCGATTGTTCCGACTGATTGTTTTAAAACGAAATGTGGTTCATAATATCGGTTTAAAGCGGTCTTACAAACACACATTGGCGGTGCTTAAAAGCGGTCTTTACCAACCGAATATTATATGAAATATATTTTTTTTAATCTTCTGACTGATTGTTCGATTTAATTCATAATATTGGCTAAAACGATCTTACCATGGGCGAAAAGTATTCATATGGACGGAATACATTTGGTCGAATATTACGTGAATTATATTGTTAATCGGTCCTCGTTTGTTTTAAAACTATTGAAATCTGTAAAAAGTTGCACGTATAAAATTGAAATACTTAATTAAATAACAGAAATACTACCGCAATGGAAGTTGACATGACTATAAACAACAGGAGGTTAAAAATTTAAAATAAACCTATGATAACAATACATGATCATACAAAAGCGTGGTTTTAGCCTGGAACAAGCAATGAAGTTTTGTTTTACATTCTAGGTAGTGTATACCAATAATCCGAAAAATATATTCTTCGATCTTTGGGTTAGAACCCCCGATGCGAAGAGTGCCCTGGCACTCGTTGGAAACTTGTAGTTTTGTTTCACATTTTTAGTTATAGTTCGTTCTAGACCGATAGGTCTGTAATTAATAAACCCTAATGGTTAGCACTAAAATATTAAATGAAGTTTTGTTTCACATTCTAGGTATTGTACGTTGTAGACCAATAATCCAAAATATATTCTTTGATCTTTGGGTTAGAACCCCCGATGCGAAGAGTGTCCTGGCACTCGTTGGAAACTTGTAGTTTTGTTTCACATTTTTAGTTATTGTTCTTTTTGGACCAATAGGTAACTCTGAAAAAACTCTATTCTTTCAAATTTTGGGCAGCGAGGGCGCGGGGGCTGACCAAAATTTGAAAGAATAGAGTTTTTTCAGAGTTATCTATTGGTCCAAAACGAACAATAACTACCTACTATCGTCATAGTTAAAGTCAAGTCTAGGGGATCATTTGTAAACACGGCGGCCATAATTACAAAGATTTTTCACGAAGCTTTGGAGACAACACTAAATCTATGTTTTGCATTGATTTTCACTTTCATTCCACTTGTAAACCTTCACGAAACTAAATTATTTAATATGCCCCCGAAATTAAACAATTTGCACGCATTTGAACTAGGTTTCACAAAAATGTAGCACCACACATCCTCAACGAGTTCCCGCCAAAACTCCTTGCAGTGGTTGGAATGTATGTTCTACCCAAAGGACTTAAACCTTTTTCACAAAAAACTCGTTTTTTTGAAGTCCGTTTTAAACAAATAATGATTAATATGGTTTCTTTTTTTAAAAATTGTCTGAAATTTTTCTTCCAAATAGTGTCAGCCTTTTTATGAATGCGACCTCATTTCAAATAATAATAGAACATCACATCATCACTGGCCGCTACATCAACCAAAAACGACAAAGAAAACTATAATGTTCATTTCCGGTTTGAAAACGGAAGTTCAACTTTTATTTTTTTCTTCAAAATAGTGCCAACATTTTTGTTAGTTATAGCATTCAGCAACGTCTTATCAAAAAGTTATTATGGTCAACTTTTACGCATAGCCTACCATGCGTTTTTTTTTTGTTTTATTCCTTTGGCCTGGACTTTCGAGGTGTAAGTTTGGTGTTTTGGCGGGAATGCGTTGAGAAGATGTGTTGCTAAATTTTTATTTTTGTAAAACCAAGTACAAATGCGTGTAAATTGTTTAATTTCGGGGGCATATTAATCAATTTAGTTTCGTGAAGGTGTACAAGTGTAGTAAAAGTAAAAATCGGTGCAAAACATGGACTTTAGCTAGGTGTTGTCTCCAAAGCTCCGTGAGCAAACATTGTAAAAAAAGGCCCCCTTTTTACAATGATTCCCTCGACTTGACTTTAACTACGAGTATGACGACTTCACTGTTTCGTTCAATGCAAATAACTTGCAAATATTGATAATACTTGACACTGGCAAATGTCCGAATGGAAAAGCCATGTAAAAGAAGAAGAAGAAGAAGAGGTGTAAGTTGTAAGTCTTTTAACTAGCTACCAAAAAGTAAAAAACCAGAAACGAAAATTGTCTTTTAGTAAACAAAATTATTATTTCCGTTTTTGTAGCTGGTTACGAAACACAGTTATGAACATGGATTAAATATTCCATTTTAATAACTAGTTACGAATTAGTGAAGAAAAAATCTTTCATATAGCTAGTTACAAAAGACAGTTACGAAAATGGACCAAAAGGGCTTACTCACCACTTTAATTCAATTTCTCAAAACATTAAAGTTTCAAAAAAAGTTTTTACCAAGAGAAATAAATCCCATCAGAGTGAATAGTTGCATTCGTGGTTACATAGTAGATTTTGATAAAGAGTAAAGAGTTACATACTCATTGATACGTGGTTTTAACTGTAAGAATGAATATTTTTTATTGTATCATGATATACTCGTATTAAAGAACTAATGTCCTTTAACTAATGTTAATCCTTTTACACTTGATGATCTATTTAACGGTGTTTCCCGTGTGTAAACTGTTGGAAAATGGATAAGCAATTGCAGCTACAAAAAAACCTAATAATTGTTATCTTAAAGATAAACGAGAAAAACTAGAAACGAGCACATATATTTTACAAGAATTTACTCAATTAAATCCAATCATTTTGTTACAGAAATCGTGGTTTATATGCATTACTAGCTGCACCCCGTGCCGCGTAAGTCCCGATCCCGCACGAGTATCGGGATAAAAAGTACCATGTGTGTTATTCCAGATCTCCAACTGTCTACATTCCAAGTTTCATCACAATCACTTCAGTAGTTTTTCCGTGAAAGAGTAACAAAGTCAGATAAATACATACAAAGTTTCGCGTTTATAATATTAGTATGATTTATTGAATTTAACCGTTTTAACTTTCAAAAAGCCGTGAAGCTTATACCTAAGCACCACTAATATCTCAGACCAAAGCGTCTTGTACTTGTTAACTAATAAATAGGATTATTGGGAATCCTGCAGACGATTGAAGTTGGTACGAGGGCGAAAGCTATTACGAGTAGGTATGTGTGCATTACCAACTGATGTTTATCTGGATAATCTTACTAATATTATAAACGCGAAAGTTTGTATGCAGGTGTGTATGTATGTGAGGTTGTTACTCTTTCACGCAAAAACTACAAAACCAATTGCGATGAAACTTGGAATATAAGTAGCTGGATAACGGGAATAACACATAGGCTACTTTTTATCTCGATATTCCCGCTGAAACGGGACTTACGCGGGTTAAGCCGCGGGGCGCAGCTAGTTTTAGATATGTTTTAAGGACCAGGAAACCTGTGATAGATCTCATAAGCAAAAGCAATACGATGGAAGACTTTGTAAGTTATTTTAAATGGAATAATAAGAAGATTTGTTATGTGCATTGCAGGTGAATATTTAGAAGATCTTCAGTTTAGCATAAAGTTCTTTACCTACATAAAATCAGATGGCATTCATTTTTTCAGATAAAAATGAAATATTTTCTTGAAAAAATACGCAAAACTTTATCTTTAACCTAACCTATCCATGTCGGTTTTGTAAAAAATCTGTTAACCATGGGTTAACAAAATCTGTTAACATTAACCATAAGCCATGGGATACACTTTTAGACCCGGCCTAAAGCATCGAAAATGGAGAGGAAGATAAAGTGCTGTCTACTATACAAATAGCGACCGTTTGTTTTAAGTTTTTAACCCGACTACGGGTTTGCCAAAAGCCAAAAGGAAAGGTAAAGTTTTACGTCCATGAGCCGGTGGGTGGTGATAAGCCGCGAGTAAAGCTTTGAAAAAATAGACAATTTTAAAGCTTATAGAACCTGATATAGGTACCTAAGCTACACTCTACAAGGCCTTGACCAATATAAAAATTAATCCGATAGAATATTTTTGTCCAGTTACCCAAATTCTAACTGCATTTAACGTAATCGCCGTATAAAATTTAGAATCATTAATCAGAGCTTAATCCAAACTGAAACGTTATGTAGTCAGACAATTTATATTTATCCCGTAATAATCCTCTATTCACTTTATACTAGGCATGGGATGGTATCTAGTTTGGATCCGGCGTTTTTAGGATGTGTCCGAATGAATCATAGAACGTAAGTATATACGTTGTGCGTACGTATACATGGTAAGTACGTGTTACTTAGGTGTTCGTGATATGGGACCTTGAAGTGTCAGGTATTTTATGGAAAAGAGTAAAGTAATATAAATGTAGAATATTTATTTTAAGTCCAAATAACAAAAACGGAAAACAAAAATAATGTTTTTTATGGGGAAATTAATGGTTCTTTCCTTACAATCATTTCACACAGGCTTTTCCACGATTGTTATAAGAAAGACACGTATCATTTTGTGATTGTGAGTAGCGGAAAAAAATTGAGTAACGCCGAGTAACCGGCTAACCGTATACCCGGCAAAAACACCAGTTGCCCCATATCTATCTTCTATTATTATAACAGTATTCGACAGTGGTTACCTAAGAGGTAAGATCTATGCAAATCAGTACGGTTCACATAAATTCGGATAAGTTATGAGGTCGACGCGATGCATCTGAAGTAGGTAGGTACCGTTAATGGAATCTTAAATAATAATGACATAATAAGTCATATTGGATACGGGTTACGGTATATGCATTTGGTTTTACTGGTGCAGTAGTAAATGAGTTATTAGCATATGCAGCTAGGAATTTGAACGATTATAATTATTCACACTGTTTCACGCGTGCAATAAGCCCAATGACGATTCAATTTAATTTATTTATTTCATATCCTCCGGCATTCCCTCCATTTCTTTTTGGTCGTCCTTTCGCACTTCAACCATTTAAAGTTCTGGTGACAATTCTTACACCAATCTACTGGCGAGATTTGATTTGAACATTGGAACATTATTTTTTATTCAGTATATCTATTCTATTGTAGACTAGCTGCACCCCGCGGAAGTGAAAAACGCGTTGTCAGTTGTCAAGGGCGCGGGCGGCCAAGCGGTTCTCGAGCGGTTGCACTTATTCGTTCATGACTCGAGTTCTACTGATTGGATTTCGATGGAAAGTATACCACGACCTTCCTAGAAAATATAACTATCCAATATTGAATAGAACTAACCAGATTTCAATCGGATTAGTAGTTTTTAATTGTATAAGGAACAGACAGACAGACATGAATTTTAAAAGTTAATTAATTTTGTTCTACTACTTTTCCTAAGTCCTTTTTTTTAAATTACTTCCAAGTACACACATTTTGTCCTCTCTTCCTTTATTATAAGTATAGAAGTAATGTAAACTGCGGGTAGACAGGAAGGCGTCATACATCGCGGTACTTACACGGCCCATTTCACCGGCCTAGATCGCAATACGATTACTTGGTAAACTTCCTTGACTCTAATGTAGCATTTGACATGCCGACAGCCCGACATTGCAATCAATGATACAATTGTATTAATATCGGACTTTGTAATTTACACTTACAGTGTCGAATATTAAGATTTAATGCTTAAATCTAAGTACTTACTCTTCTGTTTATGCGATGTTGGATTGAAATTAAACTCATTTTTCTTCATTGTTCTTTCGTTTTGATCTCGTTGAGTTCATTATTTTTAGCATTGTCTCAATGCCCGAAGCTTCGACCCCTTTACAGGTCTCTTTTTCGCATTATTTCCTATTAAACGCAAGTCTCGCAGTTCCTCATCTCGCGGCTATTTATTTAAAACATAAATTAAATAAATAATTAAAAATACGCAATTATTTCAAGATATATTTGACTATGATTTAACTCCTTTTACTTAACCCCCCGTACCATGATCTGTTATAAGTCGTCGGTAAGTCTCAGCTACACCGTTTAGCTAAAAAATATAAAATTAAAAACACATCAAACAAAAAAAAATATTTTCTTTAATTATCTGTTGTTTTTAAATGTAGTGAAGGTACTTTTAGTAAAAAAACAAAAATTCTTAATTTTTTTTTATTGGGCGACAAAAGGACGACAAAGCGACCATGGTAGCGCGGAATATTATTATCATTGATATATTACGGTTAACAGAGAACATTATTTCAACCTACAACTACTACTTGCAACCTTTAATTCCATAGAAAAAAATAACAAATTTCCTTGTAATTAAGGGTATAAACAATCATTGTTCCTTAAACGTGTTTAACATTAAAATATTCAAAGCACAACATGCAAACTTACGCGTAGCAAGGTTGCAATAATAAACAAGGAAACAACTCAATCCATCCCACAATCATTTGAATAAATCTTCTGCAAAAACAGCTAATCTGTCAATTCAAAGATAATTATGTAGCCACCGGAAATCATGATCAATACTCGACTTGGATCATCAAGTAGATAGCCTGGAGAAAAATCGATCAAATTACAACGAAAATCGTTTCCTGTGTTACCCAAAGATACCTGTAAAGTGTTAAACGACCGGAACACGACTAATTCAACAAAATCCTAAGCTCACGCGAACGTCGGAAGCCGCGAATTATGACCCACTACCGTGTATCAAACATATAAAATTAGTGATTTGTGTTTTAAGAAGTCACTTGTTGCAACTTTAAGAGCTCAACATGCAATATATTACGTGTTTTATTTAATAACTGCTCACCGCGGTTTTACTCGCGTAATTCAGGAAGATTAATAGATTTTATACCGTTTGTGAATAAAAAAGTTGAAACTACTTGTTGTATGTCTTTGTTCTTTTCGATCGATTTTAAATTAATGTAAATTAAGTTTCAGTTATTAAGCGCTACCATGATCGTTTGTCGTTGATTTGTCGTCCTTTTGTCGCTTAATAAAATAAGGTATTTTTTTATAAAAAAATACCCCGACTACTTTAAAAACCACATATAATTTAAAGAAAAAAAAATTTTTTTTATATAAAAATGATGTGTTTTTATCTTTTTTTTTTTAGCTAAACGGTAAATCGGCGACATCGCGTTGACTTATTATAAGACAAGCATTGTAGGGCCGAATATCTGTAGATACCTAATCAATGTTGATGTAAAATATGTAGGTATACCAAATGAATTTAGAATTTGTATCTAAGATGTCAAATCCAAATACCATCTGGAATTATTGCAACGGAAACAATTCCGTTCCCACTTGAAGAATGTGTGGTATCTCAGGCTTTAGCTACGGTCTACATACTTGTAGACAATGACATGTTAAGTGGTTGTAGTTTCAATGTGAGGAGTAGTCATCAATATCTTAATCAATTGAATGTCAGTTAAATTAATTTATTTCACAATTTCATGACATTCATTCATTTAACTTTACTATTAGATCTTCAATGTAAATCCTTATATTCTGACATTTTATTTAACGCTAGCTGCATCTCACGGGTACACTCGAGCAAGTCGAGAACCAGTTAGAATTTTTAAAAAAATCCTATCTTATCGAATGCCTATATCGCGATAAAAGTCAAAATAGTTTAAATCTTTTAGATTCTTGTACAACATTAAATGCACATGATCATTTGGCTACGTCTTAGGTGTATTAATTTTAGTGTGGCTTCGGAACGCGCCCTCCGATGAGAAGAAGCCACAAGAAACTCATGTGGTTTTTTTTGTGATCATGTGTTAAATTACAATCGTCATAATACAGATATTATCTATAATTCGAACAGGAGCAATCAATAAATTATATCCATGGTTTTTTTTTGTTGTCAAGAAATGTGTTTCTATTCTATTCTAAAAACCTAAGTCAGCAACAAATATCTGAAAATACATCAAAACATATCCTGTATCTATAATTTCTCTTTAATTATAGCAAAGTGGATCATTTTATTAAAGTAGAACAGTTTTAAGTCTATAAAGTAGCTTTTAAGTCAATAAATAATAGGGGTGCGCTATGGATTGCAAACAAGGCAGGTAACTCGGTGAGAACCTCGGGCGTAGCACGCAAATTGAACCGATACCAGATAATTTGGTCTTAGGTCTTCGCGATTTTGCATAATAAAACACAATATTTACCGGGATTTACTTGCGTTTTATTTAATAACGGCATTATGACAAAGAATCGAGCTTTTGTTAACTTTACAGTTTGCTTTTTCACGGTTGACTGAGACGTAATTCGTCTATTTTAATATTCTAAAAAGTGACTGTAAACTACCGCCTCATAATTATTTTTATCAAAACGTACCAGTGTACGCAGACTTTAGAGTTATTGTAATAAATTTGAATTATAATAATTATTATTTCTAGTTAATTCAAAAGACAATTGTGGCTTCGGAACGCGCCCTCAGATAAGAAGCAGCCGCGAAGAAACTTGCACTGTGCTTGGAATTAAAATCAATATTTTTTACATCATTTTATATCAATTTTAAAATTTACACCACTTTATCAAAAAACAAAGTTTACTAAGTCCTATAACAATGGCTAACGGTATCTTGTAGTCCGATACCGGATGCCGGACGGCCTCTGTGACGCGTCGGGCGAACGCTTGGTTGCAATGCAGAAGGTTGCGGGTTCGATTCCCGCTGGATGCAAATATTTATGCTTAAAAATATTATATATTTGCATCTGGTCTGGGTGTATTTCTATGTATAATATGTATAACGTATATATTTACAAAAGAAAAATAAATATAAGTAGGATATCCGTTGTCACCGTAACACAAGCTTAGCAGCTTACCATGGGGCTAGATGGCGCTGTGTGTTGATCACAGAATTTATTTATTTATTTAAAACAAATGTACTACGTTTTTTATTCTAGAACAAGATCTGCCGTTTAAGTTTCTTTTTCTCGGGAAGATGTATCAAATCATTATCTACAATTAAAAATCGAAGTTCTTTAGAAGATATTGATTAATTATTACAATATTATATTGCCATAAACATTAAAGTTAGATATTATGTTCTAATCAACAAAATATAAGTAAAACACAGCACTGATTCATCTTCCAATTTAATAGTAATCTATAAACCATTTCTCACAAGTAAACGAGTTGAACAATCTGCGGTCAGCTGACTCACTTCAAGAACTTTAGAAAAAATATTCCTTCCTGTATAGGCTTCGATGGTTAAGAACCAGAATTAATTAAGGTGGTAAGTAACCCGTTGTATGAGTCACCTAGTAAGTAAGCAGAAGCAGATCAACTAGAAATCGTCTTAAACATTTGGCTCGACTAACGAAACCATTTTTACGAAAGATCTGTTGCACGTTTTGTTAGTTAGTTTTCTCCATACTTATATAAATGTAAAGGGAGTACCACTCCCCAACCAAGTAACGATTAGACCAGCGCTATACTTAATAATTGTCCTTTTAAAATTAGATGATTTATACAGCGCAAGCAACTTTTAATCCACGCTGTAGTGCCCGGGACATTATTAGGAAGATTATTTGTTAAGCAAAAAAAAGAATTTTCAGTTCTAAACGCTGTTCTGTGTAGTGTGACCATCATGATTCGTCCTGAAACGAAGAGTCTAAATTTGAAACGTTGTAATCAACACATGACATACAGAGAGTAAACCAAATATTATGTTGGTTGGCCAATTTGCGATTATAAGTCCAAAATTTCATTTCAACATCCATCCATCAGTTGAATTTCTACACTTTACGGTCTATCTTGGATAGAGCAGATATGAGATAAGTAGTATATATTTCTTATTCAAACATGGGTTGTTCGTGTTATAAGTGAACAGTCTGGTTTCTTCAACTTTATTTAGACTATTAGACACTACGTGTACGACGTTGTCGTATACGTTGGGATAGTAACTCAACTTACAAAATATGTTGTAAATCCAATCATTATTGGAAATCCATACATTTGTCATTCACCTTGGCACACTTCGACCTCTGGTTTCTGCGGTTTAGTAAAAGGAAAGCAGTGTTCAATTCACGTATCTTCATTTATTCACTATTCATTATTTACCTAGTCTTCTAATAAGTCATTTAGTGGTTACTGGGTTAGAATATACTTATGATGGTTTCGGTGACGTATTTTAAACCTTTTCCTGTCTGAAATAAAACTCATTTTCCGGATTTAATCGCGACGTTTTTACTATCAGCATTGTTACATTGCCGTTCCGAAGTTTCGGAGGCTTTACCGATCTCTTCCTCAAGGTAGAAATAATTAAAAATTTGTTGTAAAAAGTTAATGTTAACTACTGTCTCATCTAATAATTGTATCAAAACATTCCTGTAGCAGACAAGGACCGGAAAATGAGTTTTACTTCAATTTTCACTTCAACAACAAAATCGTGAAAACAGAAAAATAATCTCTTTTTTTAAGTTTTATTTTTTTCTTTTCACACAAAGGATCTTCGACCGACCCCTAACTGTTTCGATATTAAACTGTTTTAATCAAAGAACGACTTTTCAACCGACTTAATTCGATGATTCAATAGTTACCTATGTTATGATTATCGACAATGTTCATTTCGTGTGGATTTCCGACTTTCTTTTGTGGTTCTGATTTCAAAGGGATTTAATACAAATATTTGTACAAAGTTACGCAACAGTGCAGCTTCTCTGACACGAATGAATCATCAACCAGAAATCACCTGTCGTAAGCACAAAGTGTGTCCGTGTGAATCATACTATAATTAAGTGCTTAGGTGCTAAATTTTACAGTATAAGTATAAATTTTACAGTATTGCGGGTTCGATTCCCGCTGGGTGCAAATATTTATGCTTAAAATAAATATTTGTATTTGGTCTAGGCGTATTTCTATGTATAATATGTATGTCCCTATTTACAAAAGAAAAATAAATGTAAGTAGTATATCCGTTGTCTGGTTACCGTAGCACAAGCTTAGCAGCTTACCATGGGGCTAGATGGCGCTTTTTTAATGAATCGGTCTTTTACACAGTTACATTTTACCGAGTCTTAGTCGCATATTGTTAGTTATTATTTTCCCTCAACGATTCATCCATGTTACAGTGGTCTTAGTCGCGTGGGTACTTTGTCAAGGACCAATGGTCTAGAAACGTCGAGGTAATCATATAAATAATAATATGTTTTTACCGGGTCATAACCCGGTAAAAATTATGTCAACAAATCGTGTACATTTAACAAGGTTAATCAGAGTTCTTTACGTAAATTTCAAAGTAGTACGACTATACTTCCACCTCCTATATCATAAAACATTTTATAATTTTAAACATATCATATGAAGGAATTAAACAAAGTGTGTGTATATAATGTAAAAGCTTAAACCATTTCAGTGTAAATTCATGTATACATACTGCTTATATCTGAGGTAATCCACTAAGGTTTGTTTAAGACAATTAATCTCAGAAAAGGCGGAAATGTTCAAGCAAAGGTAAACTTTCACCAAATATATGTGATACAGATAATTTGTTGAGTATGTGACTTTCACGTTTATATCTTACAACTTAATTAAATGATTTGACCGACATCTGCCTATTATATTGGTTGGTTGCTGAACTAATGAAATGCCAGTCCAAATGTTGTTTCTACGTGCTTTTGACTAATGAATGAGATGCTCAAAAGTGGGTCACTCCAAATTTAGATGTGCTGGTCAGTAGTTCGTTATACCGAAGTTTAGGAATATGATTTTTTCTTTTTAAGGTTTCACCCAATTCAATTACATACCTATTTATAATGTGTGTGCATTCATGAAAAAGTTAAAAATTATTGTATTTAGAAATTTAAAAAATAAATGTCTAAACAAGTATAACTTCAAGCAGTGTACGTACCATTGTTATCATGGTTGTTAAAACGAAATAAAGTCTGAAATTGAATTACTTTCATGTACTAACACTTGGCTAATAATAAGTAAAACATTGACACCTTTACTTATAAAAGCTGGTTTGCAGCTGCATAACTATGCATCGTTTGCCTTTTACTGTGACATGAAGTTGCAAAGTTAACAGACAGAGACAAACGTCACATAACTTGGTCATTTGTTAATCATCGTTTATAAGTTAGGGGGGTGAATCTTTTAGACCACATTTACATTTTCATACAGCTTTGCATCTCAACATTCTCAACTACGATATTATCAGTTTATCACACTTCACACAATATCACGCTAATATTATACCTAAATGCTAAGGTTTTACGTTTAACTGAACCGATTGCAATGAAACTTGGTAGGTATGCAGATAGTTGGAAACCCAATATTCTGCTATTCATCAATATATTATAATATGTTTTATTAAAATAACAAACCTAAGAGTCAATAAAGTCGAAGGAAAATAAATGGAAAAAGCGCATCGAAGTGCAAGTGCCTGCAACAGATCCGTCACGTGTTTTACCTCGTGATGAAGTTTCTTACAGTTTGTCTTGAGGTACTCCTAGCTTTCTGTATCTGACATTTATATTACCTCAGTCGAGCTTAGAAATACACACCTTAAGGCATATTCCAGAAAACAAAAAGAGTTGTAGGTAATATCTGTTGTACTTGTAGATCTATACTAATATTATAAAGGGGAAAGCTCTAATGAATAGGCTCTGAAACTACTGAACCGATTAAAAAAAAACTTTCACTTATAGAAAGCTACATTATCGAGGAGTAACATGCTACTTTTGATCCCGATATTCCCGCGAGATCGGACCATACACGGGCGAAACCGCGGGACGCAGCTGGTACATAAGTAAATCTGAAAAGCAGCTTTTACATTACTAAGATGAGATTTTGTTGTGAAGGATTATACAGTATTGCCGTGCCTGGCGATTTCACTTGGGTAAGTCTGGAATCAGTATTGAAATAGAAAGTAGCTTATGTCTCGAAGGTCCTATCTAACATCTACACCATTATCTACCAATATTGGTTTTGCAGTTTAGTCTTAAAAATGGAGCAAAAAGAGAAATTACAGACATAATTTAAACCTGGTTACCACGTAACTCTCGTCGAGTTCAACTCGTCGTCGGTTTGGGAATACGATGCTGTCGATGATGCTAACTTTTTTCAATTGAAGTTAAGCTGAAGTCAGCGATCAAACTATCAAAATCTAATAGCAATATATATTTATTTAGCATTAAAACATTTTTGAAAACTAGACATTTCACAAATCACTTGTTTTTTATACAAACGCCATATACTCGTATCAGACATCGTCGGTTCTACGCTAACAATAAGCACAAGCTAGTTTGTGTTTGTCAAGCTATAAACAACAACAAAATAAACAACACACACGTTTGTGTGTTAGACAAAACACACTGCCGGAACCGTCCTTTTCTCGTATATTATAGTCGGGATGCCTTTAAACGATTGTATAAAAGGTTGTAGTAGGTAACTAAATATCAGATAAGTAAGGATTTCTTCATACATTGTTCTCGCATTATCTTCAACACGCTTGAGCCACAGTACATAGAAAGGCTGGGGAGGAAATTATTCCTCTGGCCTGTCCAGGACAGGCCCGAGTAAAAATACGTTTTTCACATATTATATTTTTTTAAGTTGACGGTGAGGGAACATAGGTATAGCGGCAAATGGAGAGGGGGGAGAGTAATGGGTTTTTAATACCTCAAAGACCCTTTAAAGGTATTCCGCCCTACCATGATATCTTATTATAAGTCTTCGGGACGAAGTCGTTCTGCTTAAAATATATAATTAAAAACACATCAAAAATAAAAATAAACAAAACAACGCTTTTTTTTAATTATTTTTGTTTTTAAAAGTACTCGCGGTAATTTACTTTATTTTTTTTGAGCGACAAAAGAACGATTTTGTGTTTGTTTTCCCCATACATTGATTGATTGATTACATACGTTACATAGAACCGGGACTATGGCTGATTTTCAACTATTGTGCAATTTATTGGGTCGGATCGGCAAACAGCTCCCTAGTAACAAGTGAATGGCTTATTAATCCTTAATAGAATAAGGAGTAACGAGAGTGTTTTTCAATGAAAACAAACTCGTAAAGATAAAGCGTCCCGCACGCGAGCCGGTCACGCTCTACTCAACGTTTGTTACCGTAACTTGAAGTTGGATGTTATGTTTGATAAATATAAGTCACGTGATCACACACACGTTCTGCTGGTTGGGTTTGAGTTAATAGAGTTTGTTTAGGAACCTAACTTGAAACTAATCTTTAAGTAAATCGTAACTTATCTAGAAACTAGACCTAAAGAAGACACGTTAAACCACGCCAGAGGGCGTGCGTGTTTTAACTTATTAAGTTGGTAGGTGTGCGTTATGTAGGATTATTGATGTTATACATTTTTTAAACTTACACGATTTCCGTTCATTATTATTAAATATTAGAATTCCGGGTCTAGATCGCGTTAATTCAACAAAATGATTTTAAATTTAATAAATAAATTTAAAATTACACCGACGTTTTGGCAAACGGATTACACCGGCCGTGGTCCCGGGAAGATTGAAGCTAGTTTTATTTAAGTTAGTTAACTGCTAGTTAAGGGGTTGTTCAACTATCTAGGTGGACCACTTAACTTCTTTAAAATGGCTTTTCCATTCGGAACTTTGCCAGTGTCAAGTATTATCATTTATCAATATTTGCAGGTTATTTGCATCGAACAAAACAGTCAAGTCGTCATAGTTAAAGTCAAGTCGAGGGAATCATTGTAAAAAGAGGGCCATTTTTTACAATGTTTGTTCACGGAGTTTTGGAGACAACACTAAGCTAAAGTCCATGTTTTGCACTGATTTTCACTTTTATTTACACTTGTACACTTTCACGAAACTAAATTGATTAATATTCCCCCGAAATTAAACAATTTACACGCATTTGAACTAAGTTTCACAAAAATAAAAATTTAGCAACACGTCTCCTCAACGCATTCCCGCCAAAACTCCCGGTGGACCACTTTAGTTCTACGAATTTTTGAAATTCGAAGTTTTTTCGAAAAGTTTAAGGTTGTGTCAAAGAAGTTATATTACTAGAACTAGAATGAATTGATAAACGTAGAACTAAAAAGAGGTCCGCTTCAATATAGCGTCCCTTTCTAATAGTGTTATTAGAAAGGGACAGCATGCTCAAACTAGCGGAACACTTTTTAGTTCTACGTGAGTATTACTCGCAAATCAGTTATTTTTATTAACCTGGAGAATTTATATGAAAAATCATCCGAAGGTGTTTCGATGGATAGTGTTTCGAAGTAGCGTAGGGAACCCATCCGTCATAGGTGCCTACGCGAATAGGTTACGAGTGTACGTACACTGAAAAAAAAACTTGTTAAAATACATCAAAAAAATATTTATTGCTATCAAGTTAAATGTTTATATATGAGCGCATAAAGTTATATGATCAAGGGAATCATGTCTTCTTGATTGAGAAACGGAACAAATAGACATAGCACATTCAAACAAGTTATGTTCGGCCTAATCAAGAATAATCATTATTTTTATCAACTGTTCTTTGTGCTTGTTACCAAGACTTGATAGTCCTAAATACTCTCATATATTTACTTCAATTAAGTACAGTAATAGTGTAAACAAGTAACTTGTTTGAATGTAAAATCAAATTAACAAATTAATTGTTTTCATAATGAAACCTAGTTATGCCTATACAGATGCATAATAGATCTAATATATATAAATGTTTTGGTTTATAAAGTTTATTATTGTGTTCAATATGTATAGTTTTTTGATTTTAACATACCATAATATAAAAATAAATGTTATCTCTTTCAATGTAATCAAGTGCTCTTATTAGAATCAACTAAGATAATGCTTTAATCCAATATTGTACTTTGTTAGGTCTAGTATGCAGGATATCCCAGAAATACCAGATCAAAGCGTCAGAATATGATCAGTCAGTGAAACTCTGGAAGTAAAGTTTCACTGACTGATCACATATTATGTATCTCTGATGTGGTATTTCTGAGAAACCTGGTGCAAATTAAATGAAAACACATTAAATGACATTTCAACGATTTATTTTTTATCACGAAACGAAAATAATAAATAAATAATTAAGTAATTGATATTTATGACTTAATACGACTGTGATGTGGGAGCAGCACGGAAGCATTGCGACACAGCAATGCTTCCGTGCTACCGCACTCCTCCCAGATTTTGCGCCATTTCTAAGAGTCGTAAGCGAAAGTAAATCTTTTTTGTATAATTTTCTCATGTCTCTTATTTATCAATAATTTTATGTAGCTGTCATCGTGAACGTTGACGATAAACCTTTCCCGGCTTTCGGCTTTTGTAGGCTTCCATCTTTTATTTTTAATTTTCCTTCTTTGAGATGATGGAGGGTCGCTAGGGCTTGAATTAGACTGACCGGGCAGTACTACCATGCCTGGGCTGATCAGTTCAGACAAATTTAGTACAGCCGCAAGATTTCTATTTTCTTCATTCGTGTCTGAAATCACAAACATCGTTATCAAAAAACAAACTTATTATACCCATAGTGTGTTTTATAACTGGGACAAGAGAGCCAGTTTCAAAGCAATAAAAAATAGGGAAAGTGTCTTTGGAGGCTATTAGATAAATGGGAACTTGGAGGACAAAACCTACCTTTTATACCGATTTTGAAATAGCGCAAGTGAAACCGCGGGGCGCAACTAGTTTAACATAAATGTCGTGTCCTTTAAAATACCAAAGTTAAATGCGCTTACTTTAATGAATTACTATGCTCACTGGCTGTTGTATTCGATAAGTTAGGTATATGAACTCTAATTCAAATCTAATTATTGTGTTAATGTTTTCATAACAAAGTACCTATATTATATAGTAAGTAACACTTACCTTTTGCCAAATTATTGAGATCAGTTGGATCACTTTTTGCACCGCTTGAGTATAGTCACTTTTTGTTGTTTTCTTTGACATCAACTCTATGAGTCTATTGTTGTGATAGGAACATTTGAATAATAAAAATTGTTGACATGTTCAGGGTAGCTTTGATTAAAGTCATTTACAAGCTGAAACAAAAAGAAAACAACGTAAGTAGGTACACAAAATCATATTTATTTATTTAATCATCGACAACAACTTTTATGTACTTATGTAATAATTAGATTTACTATCAAATTCTTGAACATCTTTTTATGATGAAGAGTTGCAGAGTTACTTTTGAATTTATAATATTAGTTAGCAAGATAGGATTTTGTGATAGGTACTATATTTATGCACTTACCATTTTTATATCCCTGAGGCTTTTGTAATGAAGGGTATTTCTCAAAGTATAGTTCTATGGAATATTCTGACTTTCTTCAGTTTATTAGATGCTATGACAAAGTAGCCTTCCACTTAGATTCTACAATGTTTAAACTGTTTTTTAGCCAAATTATCTTCTACAGTGTTATTGGTAGTCTTAATTGTATGATATGGAAGGGAGATGAAGGAGACCCTGTGCTTTGAAGTTTTATTTCTTTGGAATCCAGAACACCTAATTTTAGGTATTTACGCCGTGTCAATGGGATGAGAAATTTGCCTCTTGCTTGATGTGTGATAACGGCGGAATATAATAAGGAGTAATTCTTTCTTCCGTAAACAACACTTTTATAGTTTTTATCCATTTGTTGTAGGTGTAAATTGCTTGTAATGCACTAGCTCTGGGAGCCCCCAGGCTCTAGGTAGATCCATTTTCACACTAGGTACCTACTTACGAACTCACTACTCACTGCACTAGGTAACTAGATGTTTTTATTATATTCGTTCTCACACACATACACACAAAAAGTGAAATTAGCAAACAAACGAAACTTAACGATAGGACACCGACATCGACTGACTGCAAGCAATGTAAAACCGTTACTAGCATTCAGGGACGACCGAAATGCAACACGTTCTTAATCGATCAAAAAAGTTATTAGAATTAAATACTTAGCTAATTCTTTCAAATAGGCACTTGTTCGTTCTTAATAAGTTGAGTGATATAATAAATTTAAGAAACTATGAAATCAAAAGTTTTATAATATTTGATTTAGATATGTTTTAATTTAAACTAATAAAAATCTTTTTTAGAGTAACTATTGTAAATGTGTGGTAATAATAAAGCAACTTGGTAAATCTGAATAAATTGATGATGGGATACTACATTGACAAAGTGAACATATTTAATCCAAAACATTCATCTTATTAGATGTTCAATCATTTTAGCTTTATTAGGGCAACAAACCGCAAATTGTTGTTTTTGATATTTTTTTGAATGAATCAATGACTTTTTTTCTAAACAAGCAAGATTGTTACTTGTTTGGCCATTATTTTTTTCAGTGTACAAGTTCTTTGCAGGTGCAACACGTTACTAGCCTGAAATGAATTTCTTGATACTAATGTACATTTAAACTTGGAATTTAATATTAGAGCCGATTTAAAAAGTGACTTAGCACTAGTTTTATGAAAATCAAAACTTTTAAGTTAATTCTTAGTCCGTTTAATATCGGATTTAAATTTAATTTAAGTTTTACCTATAATTTTAACGGTTTGTTAAAGTAGCCCTAAAACCACGGTTATATCCGTGCTCTTGTTAGTTTAATTATGTTTGTTTATTTTTTTATTTTTTTTTTATTTATTAGGGTGCCCACTGCTACCCTAGCTACTCTAAAATGACTCATTTAATTCAATTAACAAATAACACAACATTATTTTAAATTAAAATACCCTGGTTGTTATAGAAGGATGGTTTACGTCCCGGTTTACGGTTACTTTCAAGTTGCCAACGACAACAATTAGTTGTAAACTAAGAGCTAAATAGTCAACAATGTCCGTGAGTCATGGTCTCTTTCATCAGAGCAAGACATAATACAAGCAACCCGTGTATGCGCATACGCATAGATCCGCGTGTGCGCGTGCGCGAAACGTTACCGCGAACACGTGCCAGATCCGTTATCGATGATTTACCATGTTATCAATAGGAGGAAGTACTTAAAGGCATTTTTGACTATTTTCTAACATACCTACCTTTCCAAAGGATATTGAAGTACTTTGAGAAAACTTAGTGCTCTACAGAATTCTTAAAGGTAAACGAGTTGCAACCGGTCTTCCAAAAAGGCGACCATTAAAAGTTTAAAAACGATAAGCATTAGGAGTGGACAGTATAGCTATCCACGCATTGGTTAGTCAAGACGGAGGCGAATCGCCCTGCAGCCACAGAGTAGGCGATATTCATTGAGGAATTTAGCGACGCTTGGCGCGCCTAAAGCGCGACTAATCAGTGCGGTAAAGTCTAAGAACTAGGTAACTTTGCACTATATTTTCTTTTCGTTTTTATACGGTTTTAGACGACTATGCTCAGAAGAAAGACTAGAGCTAACTAAGCCGTGGGTTTCCTCACTAATTGTGATAATTTTGATATGCATCTACATAATTGTGTACATAAAGGGGCTCGATTCGGTAAGGACATAGGTAGCATGCGGAATGCTGGCGGAATGCAGGCGACGTGCAGGAGATGTATACGATAATTCGTATTCTGTAAATGTTATTTTAATTAATTAAGTACTACTTAATTAGTTAAGTAGCCTTCAAATTTAAGGGCTACTAAATTATTTAAATAGCTCCCCTTGTTCTTCAGCCAATCAGTATTAAAAGTAGTTATAGAAGCTATTATTTTTACTCCTAGAACAAATCGACATCTGCAATGCTCATGCATCCAGCCTGCTTGTCGCATGCTATGTTTTTAGAGAATGAGAGCCCTGTACCATACTCATAGTAATGTGCATTTCATCACATCCTTGGTGACTTTATAGAAAAACTCTAAGGTCACTTGTTAATTCAATATTGAGTTCCAATACACAAAATTGGGAAGTACGCCGCCCGGTTCGAAACCCTTGGGGTTCAGTTTAGAATAAACACACCTTGACCTGATGAGCGACAAGAAAAAATAGCAATAGGTAATGTATCTCCATTTCGCAATATAAATTATTAAACTTGAAGACTTCGTTCTAGATTCTAGACCCCAACGCCACAGTTTAGTGCCAACTAACTACGCAATGCTGGTGTGAATCAGCGAGGACCATATATAAATTGGTGACAGGCCAATTTAACAATTGAGGAAGTTGCAATAAGCGCTTTTGCTTCAGTTCTGGGCTACTTATTTTCCAGAAAATTCAAAGGAATACAATAGTATGTAGTATTTAAAACATTTTTAGACATACTAAAAGAAATAACGAAAAATTGATGGTAATAAATCACAATATTTTCGGTTTACTTACTTACTTACTTACCAACTTACTGTTGATTACATTAGGGTAGACACAGCCAACTATCTGCCAACTGAAAAGCCAACCAACCCAACCCTGAAACCAACTGTAAAGTTGGTGAAACGTTCGTACAGCATAGAAAAAATGATGTTAATAAATAAATACCAGCTGCGCCCCACGGTTGACTCGCGCAAGTCGGGATCCGCGTTTTTCTTACACCTATCTACCGCAATTCAAAAATCCACACTGAAACGGTCGTTTAAGCAGACTTTTGCATTGCGGTAGGTAGGTGAAGTAAGGCAAAAGGTGTATGTCAGTAAGTAATGATGACGATGGATGACGATCCACGATGGGTAAATCCCAGAAACTGAAACTAAGCTAAGATGATATTAGCTGTGTAGATGACACCAGCTGTTTCAAATAGATTTAGTTACTCTAATCTATCTGAACTTACTACGGTCAGTTCAGTTTAGTAACTAAAAATTGAAAATGCTTTCCAAAATCCGGTATCTCCAATGTACACCACGTCTCAGTCGTAAATCATCCACTGAAAAAATAATATTAATCGAATACTGTAATAATGTATATTATCACTTAGTAAAAAAAACTTCTTTAAATATAATCTAAAGTAGGTAAGTAGGTTGAAACAGTATTTTCACATTATTCTTATTTATCTAACTTTAGACTCAACCTAGAAAAATATGTGCTATAAATCGGAGTTTTTCGCAAAAGGCAATCATTAAAAGTTTCTAGCGGACGTCCGTGCATTCGCCGCCCACACCGCACATTATATCCAACTTGTTTAATGCTCCCAATAATATTGTTTGTAGGACTACTGTCTGGTAGTTCGTCCTAATTAGTTTAAACTATAATAATGTTTGTATATAAATTTAACTATAGCCTAAGTGGCGAACTATTGCCCAAAGTAGAGCCGAATGGAAGCCTTTGCCCAGCAGTGCGACAATTTCGACCAATATAATAATAATATTGTGCTTTCACACTTAAGAAAGTTAACAATTAACATATTAATATCCATTTCATTGCCATTTTTTTTTAAATAGATAAGTGTTAATAAAACACTTTTACTCAATTCTTTATTAATCAATAACGTCATTATTTTCAACGACCGAGCTTTCATGTTTTATTATGCAAACCGCGAAAACCTTAGACAAAATTAGATAAGTGTTTCCCCACTTTATGACCCACAGAGATTTTCCAAAAACGAATTGGAAGTGGATACTCTTCAATGCCTTGCATGGCTCTTTTTCTAATAATTCCTTTTTGTAATGAATATATCTCATATTTTGTTCTCTAGTTAGCGAGAAATTGTTGAAAGAAAACAATTTAGATGTGGTTTTAAAAGTCAGAATTTTTCTTTTCGAACAACCAGCAGTTTAATGCCTTAGCAGTGCTTAGACTGTGCGTAAGTGGGCATCAGGAATTAATTTTATATATGTGTTAAAATGTTTGGTAGTGTTATAGAAGAGTGGAATAAACATAATATTTATACTATACCTACTTATCACTAACATTGAAGTAATGAACAAGTTAAATATTAATAATAATATAATTACTGCCGTCATTAGATGAGATCATATTAATATGATTTTATCATCATTGAACCTGGCTTTAAAGTTATGTGTTAACCATAGAGTTATAGATATTTTAACTTATGTCAGTGATCTGTTCTGTGTAGTATGTGCTTATCCTACTAATATTATAAATCCGAAAATCTGTTTGTTTGTTTGTTTGTTTGTTTGTTCCCTCTTCACGGTCAAACGGCTCGACCGATTTGGATGAAAGTTTGCATAGGGATAGTTTAAATGATGGAGAGTAACATAGGATACTTTTGATCCCGAAAATCCCGCGGGATCGGGACTTACGCAGGTGATAACTATTTCTTAGATGAAAATTTGCATAGGGATAGTTTAAGTGATAGAGAGTAACATAGGATACTTTTGATCCCGAAAATCCCGCGGGATCGGGACTTACGCGGGTGATATTATTTATTGGATGAAAATTTGCATAGGGATAGTTTAAATGATGGAGAGTAACATAGGATACTTTTGATCCCGAAAATCCCACAGGATCGGGACTTACGCGGGTGATAACCATTCAATGAATGAAAATCGACACAGGGGTAGGATAAGTGATGTAGAGTGGCATCATCATCATCGTCATCCATCGTCATCGTCATCCTTCGTCATCGTCATCGTCACTTACTGACGAAATACAAACTTTAACTTACTTCACCTACCTACCGCAGTGCAAAAATCCACACTTAAACGGACGACCAGGGAAGTACTGATGATGCCAGGCGCGGTAGCGCCTGGCTTCAACAGTACTTCAATGGGCGACCGTTTAAGTGTGGATTATTGCATTGCGGTAGGTAGGTGTTCGAAAACGCGGGATCGCGACTTGCGCGGGTGAAACCGCGGGGCGCAGCTAGTTAAGCATATTTGTAAAAAATAATGGGCTAGGCCTATAATTATTAAAATACTAGCTGCGCCCCGCGGTTTCACTCGCGTAAGATTTATCAAAATCGGTTCAGCATTTTTTCTTTCATAAGAACCTTCTCCTGATCAAACAAATACAACGCAAAAAGAATTTTCGAAATCGGTCCAGCCGTTCATGCGTGATGCCGTGACCAGGAAAAAGGGATTCATTTTTATATATTAAGATTTTATGACGTCTGAGGAATCGTAGTTGTAAATAACTTTAATCAGTAACAGTAAATGTGGGCTTATTTTCGTTTCTTGGGCAATAAGGTTTCTTATTTCTCAAATTTGAAGTATATGACGTCAAAACTTTGATTCAGAACTGCCACCCTCGCTCACAAATAAAATGCATGTTTAGAACTCACGCACATTTTGATCCGCGCGCCAACACGAGGTGAAACAGTCACAAATATATTTGTTTAGTTAGATCGATGATTATACTACTTATATAGATAATATAATGTTTTAAAATAAAGTAAACACAAATGATGAACTATGTATACTACTAATATTACGAACGGGGACGTTTAAATCTGCTGAACCCATTACAATGGAACTTAGTATGCTGATAGCTGTATGTAGACCTGGATTAGATAACACATGATACTTCTTATCCCAATATACCAGCGGAATCTGTACTTACGCGAATAAAACAGCGGGGCGTTACTAGTGTCCCATAATAAACATTCCTACGGGATGCATCTTTTTAAAAGCTCATATTTGTTTTAGTGAACACATTCAGTATTTTTCATTTATTTAATTTTGGTTCATAAACATAGTTTAGGAGAATAATATTTTTTCCGCTTCAAACAAAAACCTTTCGGGCAAGTATATTCAAAAACATTGGGCCTTACCATGATGTCTTATAAGTCGTCGCGTTGTCGTTCAGCTAAATAAAATGAAAAACACATCTTCTTCTTCTTCTTTAAAAATAGCTTTTCCTTTCGGACATTTGCCAGTGTCAAGTATTATCAATATTTGCATTGAACAAAACAGTCAAGTCGTCATGTTAAAGTCAAGTCGAGGGAATCATTGTAAAAAGGGGGCCATTTTTTACAATGTTTGTTCACGGAGCTTTGGAGAAAACACTAAGCTAAAGTATATGTTTTGCACCGGTTTTCACTTTTATTTACACTTGTACACCTTCACGAAACTAAATTGGTTAATATGCCCCCGAAATTAAACATTTTACACGCATTTGAACTAAGTTTCACAAAAATGAAAATTTAGCAACACATTCCTTAACGCATTCCCGCCAAAAACCGAAAAACACATCAAATAATTTAAAAAAAAAAGAAAAACAAACTTAAAAAAAATAAAAAGATTGTGTTTAATTATCTGTGGTTTTTAAAAGTAGTCGAAGATTTTTTTTATTTAAAAGGACATGAACATCTATCTGTCCCTACATTTTCGCCCTGGGACCTCAGAGAGCCATGTCATTTTTTTTTGAGTTCTACATTTACCATATAAGCTATTTCAATTTAAATCTAGTCACGGACACTTGCTTAGACTATAAAATAAAAAAAAACTTACCAGTTTTTGAGGTTATGAACGTATGAATTCTGAGTGGGATTACCTTCAATAGATATATGAAAAATTGTTTCATTACGTACCTACCTACCGATTATAATTAATATTTCATGAATATTCTATGAATTGTAAAAAAAAAAGAGTTAATATTGTTAACATCATTTATTTCAATCATTTTTTTATAAAACTTGATCTAAAAATTGAGCAGGGGGATCGACTACAGAAGCTTGGTGTCTTGTCCAGCTTAGGAACCATACAGTCATTTCACGCTCAAATCCATAAAAATCACTGCCAAGTCGATGTTCTTAGTATGTCTGTCGGTATCTGAATGGTGAGCCAGGGTCGCCAGGGAGTCAATCACATAAAAAGGCAAGGAATTTCGAGGAAAAGCACAAACAAGTAACACAACATATCGATTAACGAGCGAGCATTTAAATACAAACAAACAAACGTCAGTCAGACGACCAAACGTCATTCAGACGAGCAAGCAAACGCGCTAGGCGTGGGTGCATAGTTTCGACTCGATTAAATCAAACGAAACAAACGATTATTTGCGCGATTACGTATGCATGGTGGTTTTTGGCGCTAATTATGGGTAGAAGTGCTTTACGTACATTGCTGATTCAGTATTTATGCAATCGATTAAACTATAGGTGCTAGCCTACATGTGATTGAAACAAATATCGATTGTTTGTTAGTGAGTGTGATTTCCTCATTGAGGTTGGAAATCACTACGTTTCCTTAGTCTATGGGTTTCCTAGCGTCATGTATGGTAAACACTAAACAGGCAGCCCGAATCAATCAATATGGCGATGGACGAATACCGGTTGAATCTTTAAAAACTTTTATAAATGTTATTAAGATTAGGAATTGTCCGTCTCAATTTAAAAAATAGATTTGATTTAAAAAAAAAGACTAATAATTATGGTAAAAAAGAAAATATACTTAGTGTTCTGAAACTCTAGGGCGAGATTTGTCCATGTCCTTTACTTTTTTTTTTCGAACGATAAAAGGACGACATAGCAACAACAAACGAGCATAGTAGCGCGGATTATATCGAACACGAGTGTAGGTTATGTATGATGTGGTACAGGTACCGACGACATTGTAGCGGTCGCGGGGAGTCGTTGAATGGAGGTAGCTCGCGATCACTAGTTGTGGCGTCGTCGTATGATCCCTCATAATAGGCCTATGTTCAGCAGTGGACGGATAAGGTCTGAGATGATGATGATGACAGGTATGAATATGATAATCCAAGTCTTAGATAATCTTCACACTGAATTTCAAATGCCCTCTTAACTCTTAGGAATGATTTACAGCCGAATACAGAAACGTCATTTAAAATTTGAGAGGTTCTTAAATTATTGAGCAGTTTCTAAATTTAAAATTAGTATGGCAATTTTTGAGTTTGAGAGCTGCTTCTTTGTCTAATTACTTCTCAAATGTTGAGTAGCGTTTTAGTATTCGGCCGTTAATTTTATAAATTAGACCGTTTCCCGGCCGTGCCAATTTTTTTGTACGAGAAAAAGGTAGGTTTTATAATTAATAGCTCCCTGTATAGGACTTTTTTTTTATTCGGTAAGATATGGAAGACAACAAACGTTTTTCTTTACTTATTACCTCGTTTGTGGGTACAATTTTGAGTAGAATACTTTGTGCAAAGCCAGTCTTTATGTTACTTATAGTTTTTCCCTGACATAGCGATATGATAAGTCTCTCAAACACCCATAATCTAAGCCTTTTTATCGGAGTAAATGTGTTGAAAGCGACACTGACAAATTGGCAGGTTTACATCGCCCTTTATTGTGATCCTGACTACATTTACACAGAAACAGTTACGATATATTAGCATAATGGAGGTATACAAAATAAACCTACATTAATAATTGAGGTTTCACCTGCGTAAGATATTTCAGTATTGCCGATTCTTCGAGAATTTCGGAATAACAAGTAGTCTAATGTCTATTCTATTTTCTTTCAACTATGTAACTCCATACCGAGTTGTATCGCAGTCTGCAAGTAGCAACAAACGCACTCATAAATCTCACAATTTTCACCTTTGTTATATTAGCAGGAATTAACCACCCGGTCATTGTTGATAATGACCCTTGACCGTAGACCAAACTAGAAATGTGGCCAAATGACAACGAAATTGAAATCTACGTCTCTTGAGCTGCGGTTTAAATGACAGTTGAAATCAAGGGCACGGCGTTATTCCTTTGCGCAGTTAGGTTCTTCAGCACTCTCTCGGTTCTGAGGACCTAGCGTCCTCAGAACCTTGTACCTACTTGAAGATCTGTAAATAATACAAAAAAATATTTCCCGGTTAGAATAATGCAAGTTTTTGCAAATCTAGTGTTAGTCCATCGCGCCGAAGACCTCGTATATAATTCTCTTAAAATATCATAATATAATATAGAAATATCTACAACATGTTTTGTGTAAGTGTCGTTCAAAACGGATTTGTATAAAAGCTTCAAAAGATAACACCGTAAGAGCCTCGGCAAAAAATACACTTTGTGGCGCCACCGCCGCCGCGCCCGCCGGCGCGATAAACTTGTAACTTGTCACATGTTTTAGCTGATTTGATAATACATCCCCGCTACCTAAACTTGGGTTGAAAATTGATGAAATAATTAAAAAAACTAATTTTACATTTACTTTCATTAAATCTCGTTTGCTCGAGGTATTTACCTAACTCTGGTTGTCCAAAGAGACTGCTACCCTAGCATGACAGCAAGATAAACATTTTGTCTGGATTCCATCTCTTATTCTCGTCGTCTGAGAGAAAGTCACAGAGACTTTATGTCGATTCGACAAAATGTTTTTCGTGAGCCTAGCTGGGTAATGAGCATCCGCTTGTAGTCAATTCATCGAAAAATAATGTAAATTCTGGATAGTTTGGCTAAGACTACGGAAAAATATTGTGATTTATGTAGTTATTGTATCAAAGTCAAAGTTTATACAAAGTCCTTCCTCCCTCACGCGATAGATTCTTTCGTCGAATTATATTGTTATATTTATAAATGTTAAAAAGCACATGTCGGGTTCATCGAAAATAGTTGATTGTTTCATGACGAAATGTTGTTAAATATTTATTTGTGTATGAATTGTAGGTGACGTTGTTTCCTAAATTTTAGTGTAGTTTTTCAGGCAAATATGACGAAGAGTGTTGCAGCCCATTTCCATTTTAATTTAATAAGAAGTTTTGTTTTGAAAGAACACCAAAATGTAGGAAACAATGTCACGTACAATCCATACACATTTAATATTCAAGTACATTCCGTCATGATTTCATGAAACAATCAACAATTTTCCACAAAACTCGACGAAGATTTCGAGTTTTGCTCAAATATACCTCTTAAGTCCGGTACACCGAAATTGCGAAGCTGTCTAGGTGTTTATACAAATGTAAGAATAGTAGTTCGAACAATAGATGGAAATGAAAATAAAAACAAAAGAGAATAATAATGGTTCACTTCATATCTAAATATAACGCGTGATGGATGAAAGTGGAATCGTGACATCTGTAGCCTGCGGATTGCGCAGAGAAACCGAGCCTTTCTACTTATTTCTTATTATTTCCATGTTTTTATTGCAATTCACCGACTAAATTAGAGACGGGAATAAAAGGGAAAACTGCAATTTAACTACGGAAAGTGCTGTCTAATTTTACGGAGATTCGTTCCGCAAAACTAACTTCATTTAAGTTAAAAAGACTAAAGTTCTATTTTCAGTGGATATTAATCCGCTGACATACATTTTTTTGGGGTTTTTGAGTCAACATGAAATCCTTATAGTTTTATTGTGTTCGTCTATCTGTAAAAACTAAAACTTTTCATGAGTATATGTATAATATGTTGAATCCGACAAAGTTGTGCATTAAAATAAATAAATTGGGTAGATACCCAAAACATCCCCATTTCCCATGTGGGGATCTCCTCACATGGGAAATGGAGATGTCTTTTTACTCGTGTACTCGCGTAATGTAACGTGTTACACATCGAGCGTTCGTGGACTCCGTATACTGACTGAGAAATAAGGCACTTGCAGCAGCTCACTACGGTATCATAGTCGCTGCAAACATAATGCGCTGTAAGGCAGCAGCCGCATATTCAGAAGGTGGGCTTAGCGGCTAGAGAGCGAGTCACCTAACTAAAACGAATGGTCTAGAAAGTTCGCCACCGGCCGCACTGAGCGCTTGGGCCTAGCTGTGTATCTTGTCAGAATGCACGCCTCCAGGCACTAAGCGCGAAACCGCCTGCCTATGACGCCGCAGCCTAACACACCGATCAGTACCCACCTTAATACAATACCATAATAGATTGTCGGAAAAAATATTAAGTACTTGTTAGGTACTTTTACGTTGGTACAATAAATTCCAATTGAATCTTTTCGAGAATGAATAACAATATTGACATTGCCAGCCAATTTAGAATCACATTTGCGTCAATGCCAAATTGGCTATATATCCCTTATTAGGGTTTCGTAGTCAACAAGAAAGACTTACAGTTTCGTCATGTCTGTCTGTCTGTCTGTCTGACTGCGGCTTTGCTCACAGACGCTTAGAACTACGAGTAAGAAGCTGTAATTTTGCATGACTATTCATATTGATCACGGAAAAAAACAGTACAATAAAAAAATATATATGCTTTAAACGTTTTTAGAGTACCTTCTTCACGTTTACCTAATGTAATTTTAATTTTTAATTTAAATTTTTTTTTTTTCCAGTAAACTGCAAGTCATTTTGACAATAAGAAAATAGTTTTAGTCCAATGAGTACAAAATTGTATATATAAATGAAAAAAAAAGTTAAATGCGGGATGTTTTTTTTTCTTGTCTACCCCATCATGTGGGATATCGTTAGATAGCTCTTTTAAAATCATTGTGAATTTTCCAATACCACTTTTTTAGGGTTCCTTTTTCGAAATATTGAGCTTTAAAGTTATAGTTTTTAGAGTTATGTGTATCCTCCCTCTAACCGCCAAATGACTATGCTTTGATACCTACGTCATATGTATTTACGATCGTAGTGCATTATTATAAAGTTTAAAGGAAAATTATCACAACTGAGCTGTCTTTTCAAATTCACGAGTAATTGAAAGAAGTAAAAAGTAAAATTTCATTTAAATTCTGTTAAATGTTATACATACTAGGTAGGTCTTACACCTACCTAGTATGTATAATATTCAACAAAGACTTGTAAAGACTTTTCCAAATTGCAATCCCTGTTATTGGAAACTACGAAACCCTTCACTGCGCGTGGCCCAACAAGGCACGCACTAGCTCAATTTTTTACAATCAAAACATAATGTAATGGGAAAGAAAGATTTAATACGGACGTATGTACAGTGGTTTTCATAAAATTAGTCCCTCAAATCAAACAGGCCCTTCCAAATTCATTTTACTTATTGGTTTAATTTATCAATTTTCTACCTTTTTTATCGAAATAAAAGACGGAATACCATTAACTTAACAAAAGTATACTTATGGCAAAAATAACAATATTTTATTAATTTATTTACTTATTACAAGTTTTTGATTACTTCGAATTTTATTTTTATTGCTCGAGGCACTTCAATCCTCGTTAGTGAATTTTTGAAGATGATTTTTTCCTTTAAAATATTTGAAGATTCAGATTGATCGGCGGCGCAGCTCGTTTTGCGAAAAGATATCTACTAACATTAGCTTCAATAGTTATGAATTATGATAAATTATCTTGACTAATGCCTGCCCTATAACATGGTCAATGACAAGATGGCAACCCATTTACTTGGACACACCATGTCATGGATTGTAATAGTATTATTTTGTAGTAGGGAAATATTTTTAATAATTTGTAACTTTACTGACATTTGACATAGCAACATTGTATACTAGAATTAAAAATGGACAATAGAACAAAGATGGTTTGAAGCAAAGAAAGGTCTTTTATTTATAAAATTACTTATTACTAGAAGTCGTCACACACCAGGGGCTCTATTTTTGAATCAAATTTACCATTTCGGGCGATATAAATACTTTAATTTCTAACGATTTTCGTTTGATTTCTGTAATATTTCTATGTAAAGCACTCGACCTTAACGTGTGGTATCAACTACTTGCCGCAGGAGTCCGACATCAGACGAAAATCAGAAGATATCGATTTATTAAAATCGCGAGAATTACAACGAGCGACTCAAAAATAAGGCTCCAGACCCAGTAGGACTGCATCCGATATTCCGCGCCACTTAAAAACGCCAGACGTTGTCAATGGCGTTGTCGTCTGGGACGTCATTGTGCACGGCTGGCTTGACCGAGAGACATGTTACATCGTCGTCTTCGCTCCTAAAAGACTGTGCACTTGGCAACTTTTGAAATATCAATTTCAATCATGTTATCTAAGATTAAGGTAGTTTTTGCTTTGACGTAATAATATCAAAACGGTCCTGTTGGTCCCAGTCTGTCCTTATCAGTTAGAACTGTCGAACACTAAAGTGAAAAAAATAATTTTAAAAACAACCAAAAATAATAATAATAATAATAATGACCAAAATAACCTCTACATAGGTACAGTGCCACCGACTAATTAATCTGTTTTATCATCTGAAGTCGGGCAGTTTTACTGGTTGGTTCCATATTGTACTTAGTTTGGCTGCCCGACTTCAGATGATAAAACAGATTAATTAGTCGGTGGCACTGTACCTATGTAGAGGTTATTTTGGTCATTATTATTATTATTATTATTTTTGGTTGTTTTTAAAATTATTTTTTGTTTCTTTTTGAAGTCGGTTTTTTAATTTTTAAATTATTTTTTTATTTTACTCTTTTTAGTATACCTACCTACCTAAAAATTAACAATATTTTTACCGAAATTTTAATTATTGAGGAGTTTGCTGATGAGAAGGTGGTTTCAGGTGCCCCATCAATCTGTAATTAGTTCTTTAGGGGTCTATTATTTTTGGTAGAAGTCCAAAAATGAGTAATTTATTGAATTCTGGAATGCTATCCTGTCCATCATTCCGAAGATACTCATCAGATCCTTACCAAACTTTTATGGGACCACCTCACAGCTTCCACCTTTCCATTAAAAAAAGAACTATATCAGTCGGTCAAGCCATCTTCGTGTAATCGATTAACAATTGAATTGAATACAGCGTTTTCAGGAGCATTCCCGGTCCTCACTTCGAAGATCCTCATCAGATCCTCATCAATTTTTTATGGAACCATCTTGGAGCTCCCACCTTTCCATTAAAAAAAGAAACATTTCAATCGGTCAAGCCATCTTCGAGTAATCGATAAACAACTGGATTGATTAATGCGTTTTAAGGAGCATTTCCGTTCATCACTCCGAAGACCCTCATCAGATCCACATCAAATTTTTATGGGACCATCTTGGAGCTCCCACCTATCCATTAAAAAAAGAATCATCTTAATCGGTCAATCCGTCTTCGAGTAATCGGTAAACATACAAAAAAAAAAAAAAAAATTATACATACAGACGAATTGATAACCTCCTCCTTTTTTTTTGAAGTCGGTTAAAAAGGACAGACTGGGGTCTCTGTAACATCTAGCAGGACCGTTTTTTGACGAAGTAAGCTTTCTAGTCTGTAGTTTCTAGTTTTTTTTTACTAGAAATATTATTAAGGAAAAATTCAGAGTGATTCTGTAGAAGGGAATAAATCGAGCCTTAGTCGTAAAATATTAGACAGGAAAACATTCATATTCTTAAATTCGAGCGAGATGGGAACTTGCATGGCCAGCGGTTAAGGCACTGGGGTACTGATCCAGGGACGCGAGTTCAAATCTCGCCGCAAGTGAATTTTTGAAGATGAATTTTTCCTTTAAAATAATTCTAGAAAAATATGCCTTGACCAATAAAACAAATTACGAAATAATTACCGTACTACTCGTATTTCTATGGCTTGACCTTTCTACCAACTAGCAAAATATTGTCTTAGAAATATCCCAAGACCAAAATTTTTAGTCACTTATAAGGCACTTACAGACATCTGTAAGTGTCGATTTGGGCGCAATTTACAAGGGAAAACACCCTTATTGATGTCTTACAGTTGTTTTCATTAAGATTATTCCATCTTACAGCTATTTTGCTAATTCCACAATAAGAACTTTTTATACTTAGATGAGCCTTACATTAGAATGTCGTAAGGGCAATCACTCTTCGAAAGTTCGTACTAAAGCCATCGTAAGAGTGATTTGACTTCGTATCACTCTCGGTAAGTTAATTGTGAGTGTATTTTCTAAACGGTAATTATGCTGTGTTGATGCCACAGATTATATTGAATTTTAAAAACTTGAGTTTTTACTTAATAATAAACTTTCATCGCCATTTTAATAATAATTGTAAATATATCGAGCATGCTTTTAATTAATTATGTCTTTGATGTTGCAAGTAATGAGCTTGCGAAGAATTATTTTTCGAGTAGTTTTCGAAAATAATTGTATAAATTTTCATGAGCTCTCTTCATAATATATTTAGAGAAATAAAAATTTATTAAATTTGTTTCAAAATTTAATTGTATAGAAAAAATAAATAGGCCGACCATTTATAAGACTTACTGTTCTTTTCTAAGATAAGCTTAAGGCTAAAAGATCTTTTGTAATACTTAATAAGTCACCTCAAAGAATGTCGGTCTTACACAACACTTGGATGAGACAAATTATTGTGGCCATTTTAATAATTTTAAGGTTCCGCTTTAAGCTATCACAAATACAAAGGGGTAGGTATCTAAGTACTTAATTTCAATATTATGATTGCAAAGGTGGTTCATGTCATATATTGTATTAATTTTTTTTTTGATTGTTTAATGTCGTTTTAATAGTAAATACCGCCAAGCTGAGTCAAGATTATCATAATGGTTGTCGTAATGGGTGTTGACTGTATTAGGAACATTTGGTTTTAAATGCTTAACAACGTGAGATGGTCTTGGATAATAACGCATTTGATATTTTCAGAAAAATGTGTCGCTTGTGCTTATGCTTCTAATATTTTCAATATCAACGTGCCTTGAAAACCTTTACCTATTACTAAAACTATTGCATGACGAATAAGTAATTAATAAATAGGTAGGTGAAGCTAGACATTATCCGTTCTAACCGAATCATCTTCCCTACTATCATCTTCTGCTTCGTGACTTGAACTATCAACTATTCATTTCTATATTGTACGGAACCATCACAATCATTACCAGCTCTAACTTCAAGTGGTTCCGCTAAGACTTGTACTTGTGCAGCAGATTATCACTTATTAAAGAATTTACAACACAATTGCCAGTGAGGATATTCTCATAGAACCCTTATGAAAGAATTTACAAGAGACTAGCTAGATAAATAGTTCTCAAGCAACGCAAAATAAAGACAAAATGACCTTAAACAATTCTATTTACATACCTAAGTTCTTAAATACGACTCTGCTAAGACAAAATTGAATTTACTGATTGTTGCCCTTATAATTGTCTTAACCAAAGATTTAGTAAGAACAAAAGTATTATGGGGCACTCAGTGCAATCTTTAGTAAGAACAAATTCTCTTCTGAAATGCCTAATTAAGTGTGCATTAATCCTGAAGAGCAATGAGTCTTATTTAAGGTTATCTATCTAGTGGACGTTAAAAAGTTAATGAGATTATTTTGCTCTAAGATTTGTATGTATATTAGAACTAAAATTTACGGGTAACGTAGCAGTTTAGTAACCCAGTCCAGCCCCCAGAATATCTATCCAGTGGATGTCTGACAACAGTGGAAAATGGCGGATAGATATTCTGGGGGCTGGACTGGGTTACTAAACTGCTGCATTACCCGTAAATGTTACTTCTAATATACACATACAAATCTTAGAGAAAAATAATCTCATTAACTTTTTGTAAGTATACCTACCAAGTTACTTATCATAAAATAACAGTATACTCTTTCGGTAAACATAGGGACATCCGGGCTAAGTAGTTTTCTGTGTAGTTAAACAATAAACTATGTGGTTAGAGAGCATTTTGCTCACTAACTAACTAGTAAAAGGATAAAATGACCTTGTTTTAAATGATTACGAAAATGCTATTAATAAATTAAAAATGGACTAGATGGTACAAAAGTTGTCACCCGGTGGTTTTTGATTGTTTTTTTTTTATAAATAACTTTTTGCGTCCCACGGTTTCACCCGCATAAGTCCCGATTCCGTGGAAATATCAGGATCGGCTTATATAGCGTTTGATACTCCTCGATAATGTAGCTTTCTATTGGTGAAAGAGTTTTTGAAAACGTCCAGTACTTTCGGAGGCTATTCATTAAACAAACAAGATGATCTTAAAAAAAACAGCCGGCCTGAACTGGATTCAAGTAGCATAATCTAGAGAGGACTCTAGGAAAGAGAGTAGTCTTTGGAGGAGGCCTTCACCAACAGAGGGGTTCTTGCAGATCATACAATGGAATTAGAATATGACTCACATAGAATTATGTCCTGGACATATAGCGAGATACACAGACAATAGATGGACACTAGAAACCATAACATGGGAAGGACCTGTGGGAAAAAGAAAAAGAGGCCACCCAAGGAACAGGTAGATCTACGAAATCATTATCATTATCATAATCATCATCTAGTAGCAGGAAAAAATTGGAGAGGAAAAGCAAATAATAGGAAATAGTGAAGTAAGCTAGAGGAGGCCTTTACCCAGCTTGGGGTTCCAATAATATAGTAATAGAAAGTTATTTACTTATAAGGGAAAATGTTACCTAATGTTGTTGGAAATAAATGAGCTTATTATTATTATATTATTTTTAAATTAAATAAATACTAACAACATAAACAAAACAGGAATAGATTAAGTAAACATAAACTAAGTTCTTACTTATATTAAATTTAAGTTGCTGTAAGAAATAAAAGGCTTTTTTTCTTTTGAGCGACAAAAGGACGATATAAGAACGATAAACAATCATGGTAGAGTGAAATGTCCTGACTTATTGTCTGTCTGAACTATATTAAAGCCCAAACCGCTCGTCTTAGAGACATGAAATTTGGAGAGTATGATAATTCTTTGATGTGTGGTTATCAACCAAGAAAGGGTTTTTGAATAATCACGCGGGGTCGGAACATATACGCGGGTGAAACCTCGGGACTCTGCTTCTGTTACTACATTATTTATAGTGGACGCATACTTTTAACAAAACTTCTAAAAGCTTTCACAGAAAGTGTACTAAATTTAACATCCTTTAGTACATTAATGCGAATAAACAATGAATGAGAGTTTGCACGGAGATGAATTAAGTTTTACAGTAACAGTAAGTGATATTTGTTTTACGATTTTACAGGTCTCTGAGGAAACTACCTATCGATTAGCAGAAGACGGTGTTATTAACAACTTGTTAGTGTTCAAAATATTTGCTTAGAATTACTGAGGTTGGGTCTAAGATTCATAAAGTGTATTAGGTAGGTAGGTACGGGTTGTAAGGTGGGTGTCGTGTTCGACTTCAGTTATAATCTGCTTTAGGTTTTTCCTCACTGGTCATGTTTTGCTTTAGTCATGTTCTAACCTAGTCATTTTATACCTTAGGGATTGTTCTCATAAATACAGATTCTGAAAAAGGCGGATTCACAAAAGAACATAATTGGTACAGTTCCACACAACATATTTATGTGTTCCAACTCAAGTTTTTTTTTTCAGTATAAATAAAATACTGTAAAAACAAAAGACGATCGAAAATAAAAGATGAACAAATAAGGACGATTTAAAAAAAAAACCCAAAAGTGACGTACCTATCTACAAATAAAAAACAAAAGACGATCGAAAAAAAGATGAAACATCTCATCATGATCTTCATTTCAGAGGACAGCTGTCATCTAAAATGTTGATATCCAAGAGCTCTATCTCATTTGCTAAGAAAGTAGTGGTCTAGTGTCAATAGTTTCCCAAATATAGACGCAAACGTGAACATTAGCTTTCATCTAAAATGATGGAAGAGATCTATCTTATTTGCTTTGAAAGTAGTGGTCTAGTGTCAATAGTTTACGAAATATTGACGTTCAAAATTTGACAGTCTGAAAGACGAAAGACGATCGAAATAGGTACAAAATATGATACTGTCCGTCATATTTTGTATCTATTTTATCGTCTTTTGATTTCACTTCGATCATCTTTTGATTTCACTTCGATCGTCTTTTGTTTTTCACCAATCGCTTCACATTTATAGGTTCAACATTTTAACACTTTTTTTTCTAAATAAAAAAAAACTTAAATTGTTTTTCTACTTAGGTGTATACTCTGTTATTTTGAGAATATGTCTTTATGAGAACAATCCCTATTTGGGTATTTGTGTTGTTTCAGTCGCGAGTGAACATCTTCCAGATAAGCGTGATACATATTAGATCCTATATAAGCTAGCTGTAAGCTGAGAAGCTGCGTCCCGCGGTTTCACCCGCAAAAGGCTAAGATACCTAGTGGTCAAATCAAACTTCTTATGTTACTAATATTGTAAACGCGAAAGTTTATAAGTATGTTTGTATGTCTGCGACTTTGTTACTCAATCACGCAAAAACTACTGAACCGTTTGCGATGAAATTTGGTATATAGGTAGCTGGAGACCTCAAATAATACTTTTTATCCCGATAATCCCGCGGGAACGGGGCTTACGTGGGTGAAACCGCGGTATTCATCATATAAGTATCAAAATAATTATTATTTATATCGACCACTATAATACCTATACCAACGCATGCTTTGAAAACTATTTCTACAAGCGACAGATGATTGAATAGTTTTAAGCAATTTGAATCCGGTAGTATCCGTTTGAATAGGCAAAGGGGAAACAAAGAAACTGGGTCATTCACTGGCAAATATACATCGCGTCATACGACACCTTGTCAATCAAAACATGTTCACTTCTGAGATGTTCGTAAGAACGCAAGGAGACAACGGGCCCTACCATGATGTCTTATAAGTCGTCGCGAAGTCGCCCGTTGTCGTTCAACTAAAAAAATAAAGTTAAAAACACATCTAATAATTAAAAAAGAAAGAAAACCTAACTTAAAAAAAATGTTTATTTTTTAATTGTGTGTGGTTTTTAAAAGTAGCCGGGGTTTTTTTTAGTTTTAAATTTACTTAATTTTTTTGTACGACAAAAGGACGACATAGCATTGACAAACGAGCATGGTAGCGCGGTTTAACTTAGATGTATGACTTTCTGACCCTTTCCATCCAAAGGTTGCCTGTAAGAAATAGTCTTTAGCGATAAGGTCGCTCATTTGTACAACGTTTTACTTTTAAACTTTCTGTGTATTTGTCTTACTTTTGATGCATATACTGTTTGTATGAATCTATCTATTCTATATGAAATGACCAAAATTAACCAAAACCCAAAAGTCTAACAAAATATGCAAAGTATTAGCATAGGTACTGTTCCGAAGTAATTAAATTTATATAAAAAAACCATTTTACAAGGAAAATTCAAAACTCAAAAGTTTATTTGTATGTTTGTTACTCAATCACGCAAAAACTACTGAACCGATTGACTTGAAACTTGAATACAGGAGCTGGAAAACTGGATTAGAATTTAGGCTACTTTTACATAAAAGGACTTACGCGAGTGAAACCGCGGGTCGCAGCTAGTAATATCTAAATCAGAAACCAAATACGGACTACAAAAACATTAAAAAACCAATGTTGCGGTGTTTATTGACCAAGTAATGTGCTGCTGCTGACACGTTGTAAACTAAACAAATCGGCGCAACTCTCAGCATAATCGGTACTTTATGAGAATCATAACATGAAAATCATTCACGATCGAAAATACTTTCCCAAGTTGAATATTTCACGTATAATCACATCGATTGGAAGTGTAATTTTTACTAGAAATATTTAAAGAAAAAATCATCTTCAAAAATTCACTCGAGGCGAGATTTGAACTCGCGTCCCTGGATCAATACTCCAGTGCCTCAACCACTCGGCCCCACGAGTGCAATTTTTATTTTATTCCTAGATATTAAATTAACTATTTACATGCTAGTATATACTAATCTTATACTCGTAATATTTATAACAAAAACAAAATGAATCCCTATTTCGTGGTCACGGCATCACGCCTTAACGGCTCGACCGATTTCGATAATTCTTTTTTTGTTGTGTTTGTTATAATCTGAAGAAATTTCTTATGAAAGAAAGACCGATATTTATAAATCTTACGCGAGTGAAACCGCGGGGCGCAGCTAATATCATTATAAAGAGAAAGATTTATTTGTTTGTAATGAAGCTTTGAAACTACTTAACAGATTTAAAAAAATCATTCACCATTATAAAGCTATATTACCGATGGGTACCATAATCTACCTTTGATCGCCATATTTGCACGGGATCGGGATTTACGTGAGTGTAACCGCGGGAAGTAGCTAGTATCTTAAATAGACGCTACACTGACTCAAAACAAATTGGGATAAGCGATGATGATGATAATTCTAAAATATTGGGCCCTACCATGATGTCTTATAAGTCGTCACGTTGTCGTTCAGATCAGCTAAAAAAAAACGCAACAAATAATTTAAAAAAAAAACAATGGTAAAAAAAAAATATTTTTTTGTTGTCTGTGGTTTTTAAAGTATCGGGTTATTTTTTATTCAAAATTTACTTTATTTTTTTGAACGACAAAAGGACGACATAGCAACAAAAAACGAGCATGGTAGCGCGGATTAAAACGTATCGAATATTAAGATATTTAAAACCAAGACCAAATAACCACACGAATGCTGTATCTTCGTGTATCTAGTGGCAAGAAATAAGATAAGGATTAAATGTCACCAAACGCTTCCTATTTTGTGTAATGTGTATTTAAATCAAAGTCCTGTGTTGCCTATGGGGCATTATGGCCTTCAGGGCAAGGTTGAAGTTTACACCCCTATACAAACAAAAGAACCCCCGAAGGTATTATTCAAGGGTATCGTTTGTTTATGTAATAAAAGTAAACAATTTACTGTAAATTGACGAGATATTCAGCCTCACCAGATCTTCACTTGTTTTTTGTGAGACCAATTTGTAGTTAGTACCTTTGAAATGAAAAAAGAATGATTGCGATCGGACCTCAAACGGCGGAGTTATGATGTTTTAACAAACATTAAAAAAATACAGCCCGAATTGAAAACTTCCTCCTTGTTTTTTGAAGTCGGTTAATAATTTCGCGGCTCTTAGTGTTAAGTGAATTTCAAATGCATTGTCCCACAAATGCCCTTTTGTTTTATTGCGTCCAACACCAAAATTATTAGGACGATTATCTTGTTTATTGAAGCTTTTATTGAACCACAAGCTTCGTCCTGTGGTTTCATCCGTATAAGTGTGTTAAATACTGAGTGCAACTTGAACCAAGTTGAATATGTCTTTGAATATGTCTGTTTACTGTAACCTTAATTAGTGATACCTAACTTACTATAGTTGCATGATAATTGTATTCATGTGTGTGTTGTTATTGGTGCAAATAAACGTTTTATCTATCTATCTATAAATTACCTTCGCAATGTCAAAATCAATGTAAATAAAGTGTTTAGTTTAGAATATCTATCATTGTATGCGGGCAATATCTACCTCATGTCATTTTCCTCGATGTACACTTTTTTGTATTTTAAAATATCTATTAAACCTAGTAAATATGATGATATTTAACTTTGATATACTTAAGATGTTTCGTATTAATAAGTGAAAAAAATTAGGTTGTATACCGTGGGGGCCTGGTGCAGTAGCTATTTTTAAGTTTCTTTCAGAGCCTTTGTGTGAGACAACGCGAATGTTGGACTCTATTTGATGCAGAGGATCAGCATTGCCATTCAACGGGGCAATGGTGCCAGTATTCTGGGCTCGATGCCTAAATATGACTAAGATTTATATAGCTCTTGATACGTTTAAATAATAAATCTATCTATATCTATCTATACCTACTTATAATAAAGGAAGAGAGGACAAAAAGTCTGTAATTGGAAATAAATTTAAAAAAAGTTGTCTAGAGGGCTTAGAAAGAGTTGTAGAACAAAATTATACAATATTAGAAATATTTTTAAAGGAAAAATTCATCTTCAAAAATTCACTTGCTACGAGATTGAACTCGCGTCCCTGAATCAATATACCGCTCGGCCACGCAAGCCACGTTATATAATATTGTCTATCTGTTTCTCTGTTTATCTGTCGGTTCCTTATACAATTAAAAACTACTTATCCGATTGAAATCTGGTTTTCAATATTAGATAGTTCTATTTTCGAGGAAGGTCGTGGTATACTTTGCATCGAAATCCAATTAGAAGAACCCGAGTAATGAACGAAAAAGTACAACCTGTGCTCGAGAACCGCTCGGCCGCCCGCGCCCGTGATAATACGTTTTCACTTCTGCGGGTTAAAACCGCGGGGCGCAGCTATTTATTAATAAATTGTATACAATACTAGGAAAGATTTGTTTGTTTGTACCCTATTCATACTCCATAGAGTACAAACATAGGTACACTATACCTAAATACCTACCTACCCGCTATTTAGACTGGCTGCCTAATTGAGACTAAATGGGGCCGTAAGTGCAATTATCTTATAAATTTAATACAATTAAACTACAAGAACACACGTATTGTACCGCCCCGATCAAAAGATCAATTTTCAAAATCATTAAACAATTATGAGGTGTCCAGTCAGGAATTCAGGATAGATATTTCAAAGAATTTCGGAAATCTAAATGTGGTCTTCAATTTTTGATGCTGACTGTACCTAATCGAAGATTTATGTTTGAGCACAAGGAACACTAGTCTGTATATACCTATCTTGAACTATGAAACTAGGTACATTTCACGTAAGTTTCGTGATCCAGTTAGTTCTAGTCAAGAGTTCACATGATGGAAGTCGCGTTGCTGTTAATGAGCTGCAACCGGGGCCCGACGACAACCATGTCAAATGAAATAACTAATGTAGAATATCTCTGCAAAATTGCTCGCTCACCGGATGTCAGGCCTTCGGGAGATGTCCGATAATATGCATATTAGCACAAATGCACTGAATTTTCTTTTTGGATGCGTCGCAGTACGGAAATGGCATGTCTGGTTCGTCGAGGTTCGCCGCCTGCTATGCTCCATTCGGCGGGCATTCGTTGCGAGACCGCCGAGCAGATCGCACGTCCGAGCTCGCTCCGTGTTCCGAAACTTTACACGCATCGCACAGTTCACATTGCGCGCTACTAGTGCTGGTTTACTGAATACCTCAGAAACTTTGTATCCGCGGCGAACTGTTTGGTTTTGTGTTGTTTATTTTGGTTATTTTTTTGTGACTTTACATTGGAGGTGATCGGTTTATTCTCAATTCTGCCCACTGTTTACGGTAAGTACCTACGACTCAGATTTTAATTTATTTATATACGGTCGTCCAGCTGAATCGTATGAAGTGATCGCGCCATGAACTGCATTTTGTTGGACGAAGGTCGCTCGGTTACTGCAATCGGAACAATTTCTATGTCAGTATTGTTATTGCTTCGAATTAGTTCACTTATCGGTTCATTATTATTTACTTGAACCGTAATTATCTGTTGTTAATTGATTTGACTTGTTCAATCGTTTCTATTTGGAATCCGATGATTATTTTACATCCGTAATTTATGTGCTACAAGAACGTTACCCAAAAATTGTTTAAGAAATAGTTTAATGTTTATTGTGTACAGGTACCTGTTAATATTTTTGATAATAAAATTCACTTAAACTAGAATGTATAGTCATTAAAATGACATCATTTTAACATTACTCGTATAATAATAATGAAGTCAAATAAAGTCGAACTTCGAGTACTATAACACGTATTTAAGCTTTCATCGCATTAGCGTGCGTTGATGTCTTTTCAAAGACACTGCTTTAATCCAAAAATTAAAACACAACAATAACAAAATTTAAACCTAGAAAACTATGAAAGCCTAAATGGAGATATCTCCGGATTTTTGTTTGCTTACATTTATTTTCTAATTCGCTCATGTTTTTATAAAAGTGCTAGCTGCGCCCCGCGGTTTCACCCGCTCATATCGGGATAAAAAGTAGCCTATGTGTTAATCCAGGTCCCCAGCTACCTATATTCCAAGTTTCATCGCAATCGGTTCAGTAGTTTTTGCGTGAAAGAGTAACAACCTCACATACATACAAACTTTCGCGTTTATAATATTAGTAAGAAGTACATTTTAGACAATATACTTAAATTAAATAACTAATCTTTGACTAAAATCACGAGTTTGACTCCGAATGTTATAAAAAACACAATAGCATTCATTGAGATGTAACGAGCGACACCTATGGCCTATATTTTCGCGTCACAAAAGCAAACAACTAATCTGACATGGATAACACGTGATAGGTATAAACTTGTCACCGTTACAAACAAACAGAATGTTAAAAAACACAATGTTATTAGATAACAATGTCGCCGAACATTGTACCTTCTACTTCATTATTATTTATTACGTAGTATAAAACAAAGCTGCTTCCCGCTGTCTGGATGTTTGTATGTATGCTGAAATCTTTAGAACAACGCAATGGATTTGATGCGGTTTTTTTAGTTGATATAGTGATTCAATAGAAAAGGTTTATATTATTTATTATACATACTGATATTCCCGCGGGATTGGAAGTGACGCGGGTAAAACCGCGGTGCGCAGCTAGTAGGTACTTTTCTATGCAATTATGCACTGTTTAGTGCACACCTAATTTTAAAAAAGTTAGTTCTTAGAACCTACTCTTAAAATCTGCTTTTGTTTATTTATCGTGTTTTATAGGAATACACACTCAAGTGCAGCTGATAATAATTTATCTCGTGGGTATAGGTACATCTTATTGTTTTTTAATTGAATGATTCATTTTGTTTTCGTCGATATACGTAGTAATTCGAGTTTCAATCATAATAATTATATTTGTCTCGTAAAAGTTACATAACATTTTACAATAGCTCTTAGTATGAACCACTGTCTTACTAAGTAGTCTTTTAATGTACATCATTTAAATATTATACTTTATATACTTATAATAAAGGAAGAGAGGACAAAAAGTCTGTACTTGGAAGTAAATTAAAAAAAAGTTTTCTAGGGGTCTTAGGAAAAGTAGTAGAACAAAATTATATAATTTTTAAAATTCATGTCTGTCTGTCTGTTTGTTTCTTATACAATTAAAGACTACTAAAACGATTGAAATGTGGTTTTCAATATTGGATAGTTCTTTTTTCGAAAAACCTCGTGGTATACTTTACATTGAAATCCAATTAGTAGAACTCGAGTAGGTAATGAACGAAGGAAAAAGTCGGCTATGCACTATTTCTATACGCAGACGAAGTAGCGGGTAACACTATCTACCTAGTTATCTCACTACCCTACAAATAATTAAATGCGAAAGTAGATGTTCAATCACGCAATAACGGCTAAACGGATCTGGGTAAAACTCGGCACACTGGTAGTTTATACCTGGAATAAACTATTTTTTTCCATTATTCCCAGGGGATCAACAAAATCATAGAGAAAATCATCAAAACTTTTTCCATGTCTGTATTTTATTTGTAATTATCAATTAGAAGCAGGTAAATCAAATAATGTTGTTCTCATTTTAATGAATAATGTTTTCTGTCAGCAAAACTTGAAAAATAGTATATACTGAACTCATTTTTGTTATGCTCAAGGAAGAAGGAGTTTGTAAAGGCTCCGAAACGTCAACAATGCAGAAAATAAAAATACTTCGCGATTAAAACTAGAAAATGGGTTTCATTTTAATTGAACATCGCGAAAACAGAAGTAAACAGAAGAAGTAATGAAATTATAGATATACTAGCTATAATAAATAAAATGAAAACTTAAGAGTTTTGTAATATTCGTAACTGGGAAAAACTTTTCTGCATAAAGCTAGTAAGTCAGCTCACATAAAGTCAGATAAAGTTAAGATTTTATTGTTCTTAGTGAACTCGAGGAATTTTAAATGGGTCTAAGTTTATTTGAAGCCTGCACAATTTGCAATGCAACAGTAGAAAATTATTTTGTTATGTTCTTCTTATGATTAATCTCCCTTACTTATAAACGCTGGTTAACTCAGCTATGTATCGTTTGTCTTTTACTGTGACATGAAGTTTCAAAGTTGACAGACAAAGACAAACGTCACATAACTTGGTCATCTGTTAATAATCGCTTGTAAGTAAGGGGGATAATGTACGGATTTATTAACGAAAAATAAATATATGTAGTATCAAATCCGTCGTTTAGTCACCGTAATACAAACTTAGTCACTTACAATATATATAGTTAGCGCTGTGTGTTAATAAATTTAATTTATTTATTGAAAAGTCCAACATTTTTTTTTTACATTAGATAATAGGCCTCTATAATCACTCCCTTTTAAATGAAATTACTTAGCAGATCGACACAGTTTCATGTTATTATTATGATCATTTTATTGTATGGCAATATAATATACCGTTTTATGTTGTGGTTGTATAAGATGCCACTTCTTTTTTAAATATCTACGTAAATATTAAAAGTACACACTATAATAAATTACGATTATGTCGTAATTTAAATTATGTATATGCAAAAATATATATTTACAATGTACATAAAAATATTATTACAAGTAGAGAGACAGATATAGCGTTCATTTCTAATCAAATCAAAGTTATCGACTTATCGAGTTCATTCTTTGCCGTATAAGTCAAGACACAGTAAGACATGAAGACTGGAACCTGTTCTATCACAATGTCATGATGATACTCTTTTGGTTAAGATGATAAAATATTATATTATATTATATTATATATTTTTGGTTAAGATTTTGGTTAAGGTTAAGATTATAACAAACTTGCTCTTAAGGGCCTATACAACCCTAATAGAGTGACAGGGATAAAGCCCCCGAATTTCAGATGTGTAAGTGAAGGACGTAAGATGCGACCTTGCAAAATTTTTGTGCATAAAATCAAACAATTGCTAGTTTCAAGATAACTAAATGTTATTCTTGAAATTCAAAAGATTCACTGCCCGTATTGAGCTAAGTTCAGTTCTTATACAAAGTTTTATTAGTTTTCGTACAATATTGACTGAGTAATATTACTTATTTGTACAATTTAGAGGGAAGTTTGGTTTTTTTTTCTATAGAGAAAATTTTCAGGAATCGTGTTTTCACGACATTCACGTGTTAGTAAATATCCTCGACTTTAATAAATATGGCTTTAAAAACTTTTATTTCAAATTACTTTTGTAGTAATTCATCCTAGAAACATCAGTTCTGGCCTACTACGGCCCGTTAACTATGTTATGTTATGTTATGTTACCATACTTTACGATACGTTCGGAACGTATCTCCTTTATTAATAGTGGTGTTACCAGGTGTCAAACCTGGAATATAGGTAACTGGAGACCAGGAATAACACATAGGCTACTTTTTATCCCGATATTCCCCCGGGAACGGGACTTACGCGGGTGAAACCGCGGGCGCAGCTAGTCTATACAAATTCCGTTAGCCATTTTGCTACATTAGTCTTAAATTATATTCTCTTTGTTTTAAGCTATGAAGAATTCTTTTAAGTTTTTCATTTATATTAATCTTACGAGTGGCGGCCGAATACCTACAGCAATGCTACTCAAAATTTAAGTCCAACTTAACAAATTAAGCAAATCTCAAACTCAAAAATTCTCATGCAAATTTTTATATTTAGGATCAGCTCATTATTTAAGTACCCCTTAAATTTGAAGTGGCAGGTAAGAAAGTAGGTAAGTACTATTATTGCACAACACCATTTTACATTTAAATCTAGTTTTATTAAATAACTTATGTATAGAACAAACAAACGAACCCATTGTTCACATTTACAATTCTCGTCATACTCGTACCATAAAATTAAATATGAAATTAACTATAATCTACCTATTTTATTGACCAATCTTTTGTTAGAGTATTCAATTCATTGTTTCGTACTTTTCTTTTTAATTAACGTTCGTTTGTAAAATGGTTAGCAGAAAAATCTACTAATAGTCACCATTACTTATTGTCAAAATTCAAAATTTGTTATTCAAAGACATTTTTTTACAATATCTTTTTGAGAAACTTCAGCAAACTGCAGTCTACAGTGGCTTCGAAACGCGAACTTGAAATTGGTATAGGACAATATACCATATACCGTTTTTTGAGCTAGCTAGGGACAAAATAAAAATAAATATAATTTAAATGGAAAACTATTACAATAACTCTATAGTCTGCGTACACTGGAACGTTTTGTTACAAATAATTATGAGGCGGTAGTTTACTGTAACTTTTTAGAATGTTAAAATAGACAAATTACATTTCAGTCAACCTTGATAAAGCCAACTGTAAAGTTGGCGAAAGCTCAGTTCGTTTTAAAACCATGAATAAAAGCGCGATTAAACCGGATAAATAAAGTGTTTTAAAATATACCAATTCAGTAGTAGTATTTATTACCTATTACATGAAATACGTGGTTTAGTCGATTACAAGTTGTAATTTACAACTAATCTTTTTCTAGATAGATACGATCGCCTACCCAATTGAGAAGTTAAAGAGTGGTCATACATACCTACCTATGCCTGTAATGTTTTTAACGATGGTATATTTCATCGTCCCTCCACCCTTACGGCAAGAGCTTGTGGGGTTCTCGGCAGCCGGCCGGCCTAGGGGTGGAGAAAGCCGTAGACAAACTCAGTTAAAACATGGCAAAAACTCGCTGTCTGCCTTGAAAACTCAAGCTTCAATAAATACATACGCAGTAGACCCAAATATTCTACTCCATGTGACTTTATTTTTCTAACTAATCACAGAAAAATAGATAAATGTAAATAAAACGTAGAATTTACAGGAAATCAATATTGTTATTTTTGCGTAATTTCTAATCAGCTCGGAGCAAAACCAGAAACACTTACGTATGTAAACAATAGAGATATATACATGTAAAAAACCTGTAAATAAAAATACGTAAGCGATCAATATACTAGGTGGGTAGGTATAACTAGCCTGACTTAAGGGAATGGGTGTAAATCGTCGCCGTGTAGATGGTCTATTAGTAATCATCGTAGTAATCGCTTTATAATATGTACGCGGATAAAATGTAGCCTATGTGTTGTTCCCGCTATCCAACTACTTATATTCCAAGTTTTATCGCGATCGGTTCAGTAGTTTTTGTGTGATTGAGTAACAAACATCCTAACAACCAAATTTAGTAGGATTAAATGTTGTAAATTACAGAACCCGATGAATTCGGAACTAACCGAGGCCCGATGGATTTCGGGTTTTGCCTTATCAATCATCATTATCGTCATAACTTCATAATATAATTAATCTACCGTTTTCACGTTTTGCTATTAAATTTTAAAATTGGATATCGGAATCGGTGCTATCCGAAGACCGGATACACAATAAAATTCGACGGTGCTTGTTACGCCTAAATTGTGCGCCCTTGTTGGTGTTTCTTTATATTAACCACCCTGTATAAACCGAGTGTGTCGCGACGCGAGAGCTATTCGTGAAGACAAAGTTTAGCTGCACCATTAGGTACTAATTAATTCCAGTGAATTTATAAAATGCAAATAAGTAAAGATAAATTAGATGAGAAACTAAATTATTCTGCGTGATCTCATGCATTTCGTTTTGACATTCACCTTGTTATAATGACTGGCTATTCCGTCCGGCCCGTCACGTAAAATGTAATACATGAAATGTACTTTCAATGTTTTTGGTTACTAGCCCCACTAGCGACAACCAGAGGTAATGGTGCTTACTATAACCGTTTCTCGTTTTTTATCTTACACATTTTTCTTAGTTCGTTTTTTATTTTATTTATTGAAGTTTTTAAATTCTAATTTACCTATTTATTTTTTTATTAGCAGGGCGATTTTAGTCCTGCAATGAGACCATGGTAACCCCCATTGTATGACTACGGAGTATATAGAATGCACTTTTCATAATAATATCTTAAACGGTGGTAAGCTTTCAAACTCATAAAATATGCGATGCAATGGGACTATTAGAACGTAAATAAGCTATTGAATTAATTTATCTCTGTGAAATCAGGTGTTTTCTGCGATTTTGATCATTAAAGCCATTGATTATGTACATTTTATCTGTGAGCATGTGAACGCGGGCGGTAGAACTAAGGCACAAGTAGGTACGTACACATACTCTGTGGAGATTTCCCGCGGCAGAAGAGGTCGGCTGCCGCGTTCACTCCCACGCCTCACCTTCCGTCTTCACCTCATGGATATACAATAGGAAAGATACTGCTTCGTTTTTTTATCCAGCTCTGTTTACATCAATAAATTAACGTGCATCAGATATTCCTGGAAGTGAAATTTATCTTTTTCTTAAGATTTATAGAACTGATATTGCTTCCGCGAATCGATTTATTGCTAACAATGTCATCGACAACCCTTTAGGAGATGTTAAGCGCCCGCGCCGACCTGGACACCAATTCTCGCGCAGTGAGATTTATCTCGAGTTCGACACTATCTCGAATCACAAATGTCTAGTAAAAATGTCACTAAAATCTCTACTGCAGTCAAAAAACCTATTCTCAATGATTTTCGACATGAGATTCGGATGACTTTGTAATCTCTACGATGGACACGTTCCATTTTTCTCGACTACGTGCAGAAGCTTTAGTCGATGAAAGAAAATGAAATAGAGGGAGAAACGAAACGCATATTTTACGTTATTAGCTGTTGTCAGTGTCATTAATGTTGTTGACATTACAGAAGAAAAAGTTTTGAATTTCTTCGCATTATCTTTCTCAATTGTGTTGGTTCTTCTTTACAATTACTAAATAATTTAGAAAATAAAAATATAATGGCATCAAGCGCGAAACAAAAAAGCGTACCCTAGCAGAGTACAAAAAGCGCGGCGTTGTGGCGTTGCTGGAGGCGGACGAGGAGTTGCGCTCAGGCAAACTTTCTGCAACTCATACCGAAAAAATTGCAGTGTTGAGATGGAAGAGTATACAACAGGAATTGAATGCTATCCTTGGCGCCAAGAAAGAGTGGACGGAGTGGCAAAAGTAAGTACCTACTTACACCGTAATAATGAAAACAGAAAAGACTACCGGCCTTCAGTTTCTCAGAAGATAAGTAGCTGATTTTCTGATAGCCTGGGATGGTTTTAGGAACTAAGATTTAGTAGATAGAAAGTCTCGCACAATATTCTACACATCTTAAGGCTAAGTGCGCAATATTCTTACAGAAAAACCATAATACTGATCGAAACATGTTTCTAGCTGCGCCCCGCTGTTTTACCCGCGTTAGTCCTGTTCCCGCGGGGTTTTTGGGATAAAAGTAGACTATGTGTTATTTCCGGTATCCAGCTACCTATATTCCAAGTTTCATCGCAATCGGTTCAGTAGTGTTTGCATGAGTAACAAAAATCCAAACACACACACTTTTACATATAATATTAGTAGGATCGGTATTAGTCTCTCAGATTTTATTGTATAACAATCCTACCTCTTGTATCTGGTAATGGTTTGACATATATCATGTTTTTATTGCAGTGTTGACAAGATAAGCGGTTGAAAGCAAAGAAAAAAAACTGTGCTATAATAAGAAATGGAACAGGAGGAGGCCCTCCACCGCTAGCCTTGACGAAAGATGAGGAAGCAGTGTTGAGAGTTACTAATCCCAATAGTCTCATCGGACATGCAGACAGCAAAGAGTCCAGACTGATTAACTTTTATGCTAAGAAAAATTGCTAAACAATTATCTACCTAATTGTGATATTACTTACTATAATAATATAACTTACCTACCATAATTTTAGTTTTATTTATAGTTTCAGACTGATTTACTTTTATGCTAAGATTAATTTCAGACTGATTTGCTATTCTATTATGTTAAGAAAAAAACCCTATCCATAACTTAAATTATTAATAGGTACCATAAATCTGAAAATTCGTTTGCTTGTTTCCTCTTCACGTTCAAACGGTTGACCGATTTAAATGAAAATTAACATATTGATAGTTTAAGTGATGGAGAGTAGGTAGTATCATATAGCATAGAATACTTTTAATACCGATAATCCTAAGAGGATTGGGCTTATTAAATAAAATGTTTGTAAAACAAAATATTCGTTTTAATATGTATTAAAATAAAACCTAAAAAATGCTAACTATTGATGTAGCCTGTAATGTCAAGGAATGTAATGGAATCAGTTCAAAGTCAGAGTAAATTTTTTTATTTCCTTAGGATATAATAATAGGTAAATAAAAAAGTAATCTCTTTAAACTTTTTTCACTTGGGGGGTCTTCAAGTCACAAGTGAACAGTTAGGTATCTTCTAGGTAAGCGAGCTACACCTTAGACCACATCGTCGCTTTCCATTACTTACTTTTGTACACATGAGGCTCTAATATTCTAGAATCAAGAATCAAGAATTTTTATTGTTTAAGTGATGTACATAATGATCTTAAATTAACATGCATATTTTGGATACAATCACTTACCCACTACAGGCATACAATAATTAAAATTAGGTTCAATAATCTATAGTAATTTTAAAAACTGATACAATTTATTACTTAATGAATAATCGTGTCTGTTTCTTCGTAGAACTCTTTAAGTGAATAAAAGCTATTTGCTATAAGCCATTTTTTTAAATGAGATTTAAATATGTTTACATTTTCTAATCAAATAGATCGTAAGCTCTTTTGAGAGGCGAATTTTTTTTATGAAAAGTTCGTCCCTCATTTCAAATGGGTCCCCTCTTGAAGCCACCGGCACTACTCGACGACGTTAGACGGAAGAACTCGCATAAGCTACTTCCTTGTGGACTGATATTGTTGGCATTTAAAAACATGTTAACGAAATCGTCTCCGGACATGGTTCAATTTCTTAAATTGAATGACTAAAACGTAGTGATTTTATTAAAAATCAAGTTCTTTGCAGAAAGATTTAGTTAAAATCACAAATTTACAAACTTTTTACAGACATACTCCATATTAACTCTGAAATTCCGCCATAACATTGACAATCAACGTTCATTGACGCATACTTGCGGTCGACATATCCAATCTCTACTGCTATAGACCACTCGTTGCATGTCGAACGCTGCGTCTCGACATATCTCTACAGTGAGATTCTGAGAATAGCAAAATCTGTTTGCGTTCGACATCCGCCATGTTTTTTCGACCTATGTCTATTTCGACATAATCTCACGGCGCGAGAATTGCCCTCCTGTATCCGATGTATTTGTAGAACGCATACGTCGACAACTACTAAGTATTTCTTAATATTAATTATTTAAGGCGAAGGATTGATAAACTAAACACTTATACTAGTTTACTACAAACGTGAATTTAGTGAACGCCAAAAGAGTATTTTCTAGTTTAAATAGTAATTATAATTGTTATTAGGTAAACTGTTTATACAATTTGAAGTGCAGATTACTAATAAATACGGAAAAAACAATGTTCAAATAGGTATTGTAAAAATACCGTTTCGTTGTAAAATTAAAATCTATGTTTTAACTAGTTGTTTTAACTCCTTTTTTGTCTTGTAAAAGTAACTGATTGTGTAAACATAACTACCAACATGAAGGCAAAAGAAGGATAAATTAAAAACTCACAAAAATATGATTTCTGTATGTTTCGTAATGACTAAGATATACTGATAACCAAATCTACAAATTCTTCAATTCGTTATCTTAAAGCAACGCTCTCGTTTAATTGATCATTTAATTAATTAATATAGCGTCTTCCTTGATCTTTTTAATCATCGCCGAGCGATATTTGTGGCTTAATGGCGGCGCGGGCGCAGGCGCCGACTATCCCTGATATGTTGCTCCGCCATCTGGAAATACTAGGTGACAACGTATAAAATTAAGGCATAAATCGTGTTTCGTACGGCACATGTTAACAATTAAAACTTTCTCTTTTTTGCACTTTTTTATGAATTTCGACTAAAGATCCGATTACTATTTTGTAATAATGAAACGCGGGAAGTATAAACGTTTACGTAACGATGCTGTAATTTCTTGAATATTAACTACATACCTACACTGTTTGATTAGACCATGAAAACGATTCCAAATTCAGCGTGCCTTACCGTAAGACGGGGTTTCGACCTTACTGCGAACAAAGATTACCGTTGCTTCGTTACTGTCATTTTTTTTCTTTAATTCTGCGAAGTAATGTAACGGTTTAGTGTCCATTTGTTTTGGTTCGACTTCGCTACAAGTCGTGGCTGCGAAGTACTTGAATCTGTCTCAGCGTGGAAATACACGCGTCCATATCCATCTGTGTTCCTAATATTATATAATCACTCGTTACTTTGTTGTGATGCAAACCAATTTAAGTCTGCATTCATTTAAATATTTTCACTTATACCACTAAACTTAAATATACCACTGGAAATTCATTACTTTTCAAGTGACCTTTTATTGTGGTACCGCCGATTTGATTGGCGCCATCTTGGCGTTCACAGAACTAATATTTCAGTACATCAATATTAGTTCTGTGGACGCTCACCATCACCTTCCAATAGTGTTGTCTATGGTGCCGATTGATAGTTCGCCAAGATAGCGCAAATCAAATCTGCATCAGTGATGTATGGCCTTAGAGTATACATAAGCAAACTATAGAGCGCACCTATGGGTATTTGCCTACTGCGCAAAGTGTAAGCAGATGCTCTTTACATACATATTCAAATGTTGAGGTTGAATAGTGATCCTCGAATCATATTTACACCGCGGCACTGAACATTTCACCATAATTATTACTAGAATAAATTCTAACGAGAGAAACAGTCAATTCCCGTAACCCTAGGTGAATGATGTGATGACATCGTTTTTGTCATTTTTGACTGTTCATTTCGGTGCTTACAGTTCATACTCGCATACCAGCGATCTATGGTTTGCTTATGTATACTCTAAGTGTATAGGGCCTATGTATTTATTCATATCTATCTATGCCTTATACATACTTCGTTTTTTAACTGTAGGCCACAAATTGATACTTTCTTTCCATAGAAAAAAAATCAAATACAAGGGACCAAAACGTCAGATTTGATATAGTCTGAAATTAAAAAACGCACTAGTTCATAAAAAAGAACTAGGTATTTAGAAGACCCACAACATTAAAAAATGACCTCTTTATCGTTACTTAAAAATGTTTGGTTATATTAATTGCCGTAATGTAGAACTCTTTCTTTTCACTAAGCTTTTCAGAGTGACCAAGTTTATGCGAATAATGCAAGGCCGTGGGAAGGTTCTTGTGATTTCTATGCGTAAAGAATTTATGACTTTGAGCAAAATGTGACACGATTGACACATTCAATGAAACTTGAAACTTATAGTCAAAACTGCTATTGAAGTTTTTTTAAGAAAATTGCTGCGTCCAGCAATTTCTTCTGCATAAGTCGGAATATCGGGATCAAAAGTAGCCTACGTTACTCCACGTTAATGTAACTTTCTATTGGTGTAAGACTTATTTAAATATGTCGTCTAGTTTCGAAGCCTACCATTACAAACAACCAAATAAATATTTGCCATATATAATATTAGTTTAGATTAGCATAGATATAAAGACAGCATCAACTGACTCATGTTTCCTAACCAATCAATCATTTTACAAACGCTTTATCGATGTCTTAGGTCATGCATGATTATTCGATAGTCCCCGGAGTTAATTTCCAAACCGCGACTCGTGTTTAACATTTAAATAAATTTAACGAAGGTTATCAGTCAATTAAACCCAATAATGTGTTGGTACTTATGTACTAATGTTGTTGGATAAGTTTACAAGATTTAAATACAAGTAGCACTCGTACCTAGTACAAGCCTAGTGCTTAGTTGTGTAATGTGATGTAATATTTATTTATTGATTAATCAGTAATATGCTTGATTAAACTTTTGGTTTATTTATGTACTGTGCATGTACTGTGAATAGTCCTGTTTGTGAAAATGTAATAAAAACTAGACGAGTTGATTTATATAAGCAGTAAGTATGTAATTTATTTATTATGGATTGACACTTTGCATTTATTTAAGAATTTAAGTCTTAGTATGGATATAAGAAGTCAACATGAATGACGTTACTATTTATCTCAGATATCCCATACAAGGGTGCAAGCGATTTTATAAGGATCGTGCCGTTGTTTCGATTCCACAAATAATATACACGAAGCTGTCCTAAGTGTCAGAGTACAGGGATACACGTTGTATCATGAAATGAAACCGGTACAAAATATTACTTTTGGTGACTGCAACCAATGAAAGTGATCAATAGGTAGGTGGGTGTACTACGAAAGTGAGTCGTTTGATTTATTTACACTTGTTCGAAATAGACGCAAGCTCTTCGAAACTGGTGTCCACTTAACATCTGTGGCCGGGCCCGCCTTACTATTTATATCGCTTCGAGCTAAGATCTGGCTCCATGTACGGCTCACTAGAATGTGCAACTCGACAATTAACCGCGTGTACAGTGCATTCAAACATATTGTTCCGTTTCTTTGTCCGTACTCAATGGTGTAGTCGCGTTCTTGTCTTTTTTATCTCACCGTCGTCGATGTGACTTAAGTTACATTTTACACATGAGGTTGTCGAACCTTTTAATGCCCTTTGTTGTGAGGGTAAACAATGTTTCGAGATTGGTAGGCGTGAGTGTATTTGCGGTCAGAGTTTACTGTAACAATTTCTATCTCAGTCCATTTCCATTTATGTGCATGGGATACTATAAAGCTAACAGCCCAACTAACAAAATTGAGTTAACAGGCAATTTTTTATTACTAAGTAATGATATTTAACTTGTATATACGTAACTCTATAACTGCTTTTTGTTTATCTGTGTTATAAAACGCTTAAAAGCTGTATAAGGTTAAACAGCTCAATTGCCTTTATACTTAACGACATAAACGTTTTGTCAGCTACTTTATACAACTTATATAACACAGCAGTAAATTGAAACTTTTAACTTGAATAAAGAACAATTATGTTGCACAATGGGTTCTATGATGCCATTAAAACGCAATAGTAAACTAATATGGCTTTAAGATCACTAAAATCGAGCTAATTATATATTGATCACCACTGTAGCTAACACGTGATATAATGGATGTCATTGTAGCTCTTATATCTCAGATATGATTTATATAAGCATCTATTAACACTAGTGCTAAATATTTGATAAGGGATCTTTAATAACGTTAATAAGTTACAAAGAAGACCTGTGTGCGCTCATATATCTTTATTGACATAAAAACGTTTTTATTTCTAATTTAAACCTAAATAGACACATATCTATTCACAGAAATTCATTTACTGGACCTTTCTGCGTTATTGCATAGTTTTTGTCGCCAAATTAACAAAATATTAATCAGACAACTACTTTATATTAAGTTTTGTGTTTTTAATCGCTTTTTCCATTTTCTCGGGTACCATTTTTTCCTGATTGAGTGCAGATTAAGAAGACTAAGGAATTTATAAGTTTTATTAGGACGGACTTAGTTATCTTCTTGCTTTAAGATAACCCTAAATATTGTAATGGCTGCAAGATGTTGTAAATCGTTTGCTTAGTAGCAATGATAACACTAATGAATTGTATAATGCTGCTTACAAAATCAATTCATAATTTAAATCATCTTTATTTTATTAAAAAGTATAAATTAGAGAGGCCCACTGAAAAAACACTAATATTGTACCATAAATTTATCAACAGAATTTCAAGCGCATGTGATTTTACACTATTTATGATTTTTTAACTACACGCACAAATTTTAAAATAAAATGGACATTCAAATGTAACTTCTAACATTATATAAAAACCTTAACCAAAGTTATTATTGATATTTTTCTGCCAAAATACTAGCCGACAATGTATAGTTATTATAGAATCACAATCACCAATATATCATCAAATTACTTGATACATCGGTGTCGCTGTGACCCTATTGCTTCTTTATTGTGTTACAACTGATTTAAGGCCACTGATATAACACCAACAAGATAAAAATAACACAGATCTATCACCAACATGTATCCGATTAGTCCTAAGTGGAGCTACTGTAGATACATTGTATTACTTAAAAGTGCTAAAAGTGGGGCCATTTTCGCATTGCAAAAACGTGTCTACCACGGATATGCGACTGCTGTGTTCTCGATATATAGCTACATTTGAAGTTGATTTGTTAGTTGGGAGGTCCCGAGGAGGAGGCGACGGCTGGGTTACTAATAGAAACAGGAAATCGAATTTCGCGGCTATCCAGACGACCCAACTCAATAAACGGGAAACTTGAGTACATCGGGTGAGGCTAAAAACAATAACGCCGTAAATGGAGCAGTTGTAACTCAGTCCAATGATCGAGCCGTGGAAGCGAATGAGAGCCCCAATTGAAAGCGATCCTAATACAATCGAATGACGCTCTTGACGAGATGGAACATTTTTTACAAAATGAAAAACCTCGTAGAACGTTTCAACACAAATCAATTGAATTATGCAAGAATCTTTGAAGAAATAAAGCGAGGACCACGGCTTCGTGCGACTGATACGTATGCCGTAAACTTAAGATAATTTTGATTGCATTGCATTACTAGAATTCCAAACATTTTATTTGATTTGAATAAGTACACGATAAACGTAAAACCGAGTGTGGTCTCGGTTATCAAAACTACCGAGAGAGAAATGGAATGCTCCATGTATTGAGTTAATTTCGATTTCCTTTTATAGAAAGTAAGTCTGTTTCGATCGGTATAGTGGGTGTGTTTGTTACTCAAAAATGGCTCGAAGTTGATTTGATAGTGATAAACAATGAAAAACGCACTACAAAACAAAATCTGAATAAATAGAACGATGTGCGTATAAAAAAACCAAAGTGTCTTGTATAATATGTATGTATTTACAAAAGAAATATAAAATTTAAGTAGTATATCCGTTGTCTAGTCACCGTAACACAAGCTTAGCAGCTTTCCACAAGGCTAGATGGCGCTGTGTGTTGGTCACAGGATTTATTTATTTATTTATTATAGTGTAAGTTTCATCAGTTAAAAAAATTCGCTTTAATAAAGTTAAAACTTAATGAAATGAAGGTACAAACTCGGCACTTGAATGCGAATCTACTAGGTAGTTAATTAAATTAAATGAGGAAATCTTATATTTCGAATATCAAATTAATATTAGGCACCTACTCGTTTCGAAGATGATCATGAAATATTACAAATTGTGAGTTTGCCAGCCATTTTAGTCTTAGTTGGACCGTTTTATGATCAGTTAATAATTAAGCCAGGCGGATTTGAAACGTTCATTATTTACTGCGTATATATTTTATCTCGACTAAGATTTCTAGCCGTTAATTAATTTGAACTGCAGCCTAAAAGATTTGCTGTTCAAGTTACACGTGTCTTTAAAAGTGGCATGTCTAAATAGCATTACATTTTATTTATGAAATCGATAAGTAAAATAATAGGGGTTAAAGTATGAAATTGCCGTTTTATTGCAATAGGTTCTTTGAATTGACATAGAATCTTCATGGTTTGAGGTTTTCGAATGAAACTTTTTTCAAATGGTTTCTGTGATGTTCTTTTTTTAAAAAATGTGAAACATTTGAATATCGACTTTCAATTGTTTTTGTAATTCAATTTAGACAAGAAAGATGGATACTGCGAAAATTCGAGTGATTTTTGAATACGAGTTCCGACGCGGAACTAACGCGGCAGAAACAGCCCGCAATATCAATGCTGCGTTTGGAGAGGGGTCTACTAATGAACGCACCGTGCGATTTTGGTTTAAACGCTTTCGTGATGGAAATTTCGACTTAAAGAACGAGCCACGAGGAAGACCGCCCACACAGGTGAATAACGATGAATTAAGAGAGATAGTGGAAGCCGATCCTAGGCAAACTACCCAGGAATTAGCGGCATGGTTTAACGTTACCTTACCCACTTTATTGACTCACTTGCGTCAAATCAATAAAATAAAAAATACGAAAAATGGGTGCCTCATGATTTGACTGATCTGCAGAAAGAAACGCGTGTTGAAACTTGTGTTGCCTTGTTGAACCGGTACAGAAATGAAGGAATATTGGATCGAATTGTAACATGTGATGAAAAGTGGATTCTTTATGATAACCGGAAAAGAAAAATGCAATGGCTGACCCCAGGTCAAATGCCACAACAGTGTCCTAAAGCAAACTTACCAATAAAAAGGTAATGGTTACTGTTTGGTGGTCTCAGCATGGTGTTATTAACTATAGTTTTCTTCGATCTGGTCAAGCAATTACGGCAGATGTCTATTGTGCCGAACTCCGAACCATGTTGACAAAACTAGCAGTAAAACAGCCCCGACTCATGAATTGATCTTCACCATTATTGCTCCACGACAACGCGAGACCTCACACAGCACGAGGAACCATTTTGACCCTTCAGGAACTGCACTTAGAAACCATTCGTCATCCTCCGTATTCACCAGACCTTGCTCCAACGGACTACCATTTTTTTCGTGATTTGGACAATTATCTACGTGACAAGAAGTTTTCTTCCCAGGAGGCAGTACAAAATGCTTTCACACAGTTTGTGCAGTCTAGATCGTCGGAGTTCTATCGCAAAGGCATTAATAACCTTCCCATTAGATGGCAGCAATGTATAGATAATAATGGCAACTATTTTGATTAAATAAATTTGTTCAAAATTTAAAAAATAAACAATTAAGATTTTCAGTACAAATCGGCAATTTCATACTTTAACCCCTAATATTTATTTTTCATTATCAGCATTGTTGCAATGCTTCCGACGTATCGAAGTCTTTAAAGACTCCTTACTCAAGGTAAAAGTGTCTTGTAACAATGCTGATAATAAAAACAACAAGATTAAAACCGGAAAAGAGTTATATTTTAATACAAAGCCTCAAAAACAGAAGAAAAATCTAACACAAACTTTACCATACTGCCTAATACTAATTAATTATTTATGCTCAAACCGAAATTTATCAACCTGTAGGTACTCAATCTACAGGCTAAAATATCACCAATTACGTTACATCCCAAACTTCCCCTACGCTTTACAGATGAAGTTTTCAAACCCCTCGTCTCGTACAGAACTACCCAATTGCATTCACAGGTAAACTTTTACAAACTTTATTTTGCGGTTTACTTTAGTTTTATGTTCTTCGCACCTGGTTCAGAATCAAACAAAAATCGCTTGGTAAGAAAACTAAACAGTTAGGGTAGAGTTTGTTAAGACATACTTGTATGCCAGTACCTACATATTGCATATTCCCCTGAGGGAAATATCTCGGTTTTCCCTTTGCTACCCTCACGAAGTAATGGCAAACGAGCGAAACAAGCGGAAAGCATCCGAGGTGAATACACTGTAATTGCGACTTCAAACGCAAAGAAAACTTTATTCATATAAACATTTGCCATGTTTATTACGATTTACATTTTGAAAATTGTTAACTACTTACATCTGAATTCATTTGTTTCTAAAGTTTCTTTCCTTTGATCTGAATGTCTTCTGAGAATGAACCTCAGCCAACCGCACATTTTGAAAGCTATAAATTAGGTAAAGTATAATCTAAACACCGGATTCTTTATAAAGAACCAACCACATATTTTGTTTTTATACGCGCAATTCGAATTGGAGGCCTCAGTGCTTGTTCCTGGAGGCGCAAATATGAAACGTGAAAATTTTCATATTGTAGATTATAAAGTTGTGTATTATACTTTGAGTATACATAAGCAAGCTATAGAGCGCTGGTATGCGAGTATAAACTGTAAGCACCGATATAAACAGTCAAAAAATGACAATGATAATGTCATCAGTCACCTAGGGTTACGGGAATGGAATGTCTCTCTTGTTAGAATTGATTCTAGTAATAATTATGGTGAAATGTTCAGTGCCGCGATGTAAAAATGATTCGCGGATCACTATTCAACCTCAACATTTGAATAATTATTTATTGAGTATCTGCTTACACTGTGCGCAGTAAGCAAATACCCATAGGCGCGCTCTATAGCTTGCTTATGTATACTCTAAGATATTATAGTTATAATACACACCTATGTGATTAGGTTTGACATTAACAAGCACGTCAATACGCGATTGCAAATATCCGGTCATAAAGCGGCCAAAGCGAAATTAATCAACTAAAATCTACCTATGAATACATATCACAGTAGAAGTTCAGAGAACACCTTAATAAGGCACACGTATTCACCGCCGATTTCACGAATACAATCCTGACCACGACAACATTTGGTCTCATTAACAAAACTGACCCAATTTTCGAAATCAGGTCAGTATGCATGCACCTGAACTTTATTGTAATAACATTTTTATGGAACAAAGAACAAAAGTGATTCATATTGACAATTTTCGTAAAATCAATGCTTCATATTGAGTACCCAATGGTTATTTCATACAAAAAGTAATATTCTATACTTATAATAAAGGAAGAGGACAAAAAGTCTGTATTTGGAAATAAATGGAAAAAAAAGTGGTATAGGGGACTTAGGATAAGTAGTAGAACAAAATTATATAATTATTAAAATTCATGTCTGTCTGTCTGTTTGTCTGTTCCTCTGTTGCTCTGTCTGTTCCTTATACAATTAAAAACTACTAACCCGATTGAAATCTGGTTTTCAATATTGGATAAGTAGTTCTATTTTCGAGGAAGGTTGTGGTATACTTTGCATCGAAATACAATTAGTAGAACCCGAGTAATGAACGAAAAAGTGCAACGAGAAACGCTCGGCCGCCTGCGCCCGTGATTACTGACAATGCGTTTTTCACTTCCGCGGGTGAAATCGCGGGGCGCAGCTAGTTCCTAATATAGATGCTAATAGTCTATGCTGGTAAACCAATGCGTAGAGATAAATGTATTCATTTTCTATCTATCACTTTTATCCAACTCCCAAAAATGACTGCAGGTAGGTATACCTACCCACTTTAATGCTCAATTCATGTCAAGTCACGTCTAAAACCAAATCAATATTCTAAGATCCACCTGTATTGCTTTTCCGCACCCAAATTTTTCGATTGTCATGTCAATAAGTAGGTATAATGTAACACCCGAATGTACTCAACGATACTCAATTATTTGACGGCCTTTTAAACAGCTAAGCAGCTCTTAAACTCAAAATTCGTATACTGAAACGTTACTAAAGCATCACAAATAAGCGTAAATAAATAACCTATAATTACGAACATCTTAAACTAAGTCTTACTATGCCAAAGTCGAATATTGGAACATCACCCACTACAAACGGACTCTCAAATTATAACGAATACACAGTAAAGTAATAAAATGTTTAATTGAGAACAAGCTTTTTAGATCAATATTGCCATAATGTAAAAAATTAACAACTACTTAGCTAATCTGTCTTAAGTCGCCTAAGTCTCGTTTGAGAATACCACTTAAATTGTGAGAGACGCTTACATTTAGAAGTTTTGAATTGAGTGATAGATTTAAGTAACGTATTGTATCTGTATTCGGCTGTAAGTGCAATATATATAGGTGCGACTAGTAAGGTCAACAAAGAACTTAGGGTACCATATGCATATTTTGAAGGTTTTAATTTTATCAATAGCGGTTAAGTATTTTTTGAATATTCTACATGGAACTACTAACAATTAGGACGCTTTACTGATATCAAGCACAATTATCAGCAATCACTGAGTCATTATTGAAAGTCATAAAACCTTAAAATGTGCACCTTGTACCCTCAGTCCTTTTCTATCTGTACCACAGACGCTACCTTGAAAGCTCACAATAACCACAGACCGGCACTTGGATCAATTTTTATTGTCCTTTAAGTTCACGGTGTCTCTTAAACAGGACTATAATTCTAAAGGGCAGGTAAGGTATGTATGAGATCATTAAGCTCAAGAGTGTCATTAAAATCTTTATCTATTGGCTCTTTGTGTCTGTCTACAAAACGGATCACCCTTTGAGCTTTGTCACGCTCATATAAGTTTATTGCGGTTAATGGCCCACCAATAATATCTGGAACATTTGACCTTTTAATGACACATCAAATGTTTGATGTGTATGCAAATACTGATTGACTTGATTGGATCATAGATGATTTTATGATTTTTATAAAGTAAAAAGAAGAGATCATCAATGTTTAGTGATGGAAAAAATAAACAATTGGAACGAAATAACCATCGAACCGTAAGAAATGAATCGTACAGTTACGAAACAGCTCAGCTGTGCGGTCGTGATCAGTTGATCACAGAGTTGCATATTGTTCTCTTCATAAACGTTATTGTAATATAAAATAAAAGGCAGATCAAACGACAAAATAATACAAGACGTGTTAAGGCGACGAATCGAAAAATTTGTAGATTTGGTTGTCAATATATCTCAGTAATTAGTAATTAACAAAACACACTAAAACCATATTTTGGTATTCAATTAATCGTTTTTTTTTCCTTTAATTTGGTAGTTTTGTTTACACGATTAGTTAACTTTGATGACACCAAAAAAACAACATTGGTTTTTCCTGTAATTATTAGTAGTAATATGCACTTCAAATTGGTATTTTACCTAATTAGCAATATGACTAATATTAAACGAGATATATAGTTTTGACGCTTAGGTTGACAAGACGTTAGCTACCCATTGTAAACTATACTCTTTTCCAGTACCTAGCTTTGATCAAAAATGTAAACACAGATCTGTAAATTTTCAAAGGAAAAAATAACAAAACAAAGAGCTGTCACTATCAAATAATTATATGAGGTTTTTGTTTACATATTTTAACTAAGTTATACAAGATGTAACGGGCAAGCCCTTTTAATCCGGAAGGGGGTTGTTCTAGACGTCTTGGCGAACACCTTTTGTTCTACGACTTTTGGAAATTCGAAGTACTTTTCGAAAAATTTAGGTGTAAAGTTTACTTGAAAATCAGCTGTTTCTGAGAGTTCGAGGTCATTGACCTTATGTTGTCCTTTTATTTAGATTGATGGTTTACAATCAAAACTTCAATTATCTTTATTTTCAAAAGCAGCTGTTTTTTCAATGAAACATAATCTCAAAATTTTCAAAAAAAAGTTTGAATTTTCAAAAGTTGGAAAACAAAAGTTGTTCGCCTAGACGTCTAGAACAACCCCCTTTCGGCTTAAAAGGGCTTACCTGTTACATCTTGGATAGTATAAGATTTTAGTTTAACAATCCTTCGCCTTAATGGTTAACTCAGTAAAAGTGATTTTATACAATTGTTTGATCTCGGCTTTCCCTTCTGTATTTTGAATGAATTTCGTAACAATACTGTTCCGGTTAAGATTCCTTAGTTTTTGGATTTATGAATCTAGCGGAACTAACTGATGAATGAATGAGGAACACACTTTTACTGATTGTGTCCTAGATAATCCGTGATACCATGACTGTGACCATGATGTCTTAAAAGTCGTTGCGAAGTCGCTAGCCCATCCCTAGTCACCATACCATCATATTAAAAACACATCAAATAAAAATAAAGATTATCTGTGGTAAAACGTAGTCGAGGTAGTTTAAATGCATTTAAATTGTTTAATTTCGGGGGCATATTAATCAATTTAATTTCGTGAAGGTGTACAAGTGTAGTGAAAGTGAAAATCGATGCATAACATGGACTTTAGGGTTGTCTCCAAAGCTCCGTGAGCAATCATTGTAAATGGCCGCCCCGTTTTAGAATGATTCCCTCGACTTGACTTACACTATGACGATTTGACTGTTTCTATGCAAATAACTTGCAAATACTTATTGACAATACTTGACAATGGCTAATGTCTAAATTAAATAAAGCCATATAAAAGAAGAAGAAAATCTACTTAACTTAATTTTATCAGCGACAAAAGAACGACAAAGCAGGACGAAGAACGATTATGGTAGCGCGGTTTATTAAAACAAAACTACTAAGTATTTAGTTAACAAGATAGATAAATGTACAAGTACATACCATACATAATATACAGATGATCTGGTTCTTACCATATGTTTCATACTATTGTAAACAAACAATCGCACTAACGTTTCTTCGAGACACTTTAGTTAGGCGATGTTCTGTCTCTCTTTCTCTGTTGTGGTACATCACTCACAAGAGCGAGGCAAAGATATATTGAGTGCCAAGAAACAATCAAAGTACGGTTGATACTTATATTATACTCATTATATTATCTTACTTCTTACTAATATTATAAACGCGACAATTTGTAAGTATGTACGAAATCTATGTGACTTTGTTACTACTTCACGCAAAAACTACGGAATCGATTGCGATGTAACTTGGAATAAGTATAGATAGATGAAGATCTGGAACAATACATTGGTACATTTTTATCTCGATATTCCGGCGGTATTGGAACTTCCGCGAGTGAATCAGCGGGGCGAAGTTAGTTAGAAAATAGACTAAAGTATTAGATAGACCGTCTGTATAATTTTGTAAAATAGATACTTTTTTAACTACAGTAAAGATAGTTGTTCGCAATTAATTTGGACTGGCTACGTACGTAACAAGTCCTCGTCAACTACCTACCTCATTAAATGGAAACTTGGCTGGCAGTAGCCCAAAACCGTACACTTTTACATTACGCATGTCCAATAGTCTAATAATAAGAACAAAGTTGCAAAAAATAAACAATTTGACGTAATTTGGGAAGTACCTGTCACAAAAAAGTTAGTAAATTATCGTTGATTTGCTAAAATTTAAAACAGCGATATAAAAGCTTTCGAGAGAATAGGCAAGCTTCCAAAAAATCAATGTAAGTAGACAAAATAAATTTATTTTATTGTTATAAACCTATATTATGTCTAGATAGCTGTATAAAAAAAGCTTTATTTTATACGAGTAATATTATAGTAATGTTGGTAACATGTACCTATGTATATTAGGGGTACTTTAATCTCCGAAATCACTAAACGAATTTTGAAAAAAAGCACCAATAGAAGAAAGTTACATTGGGCCCTACCATGATGTCTTATAAGTCGTCGCGAAGTCGGTCGTCGCGTTGTCGTTAAAAAAAATAAAAATAAAAACACATCAAATAATAAAAAAAAAGAAAAACAAACTTAAAAAAACAAAAAGAAATAATTGTCTGTGGTTTTTAAAAGTAGTCGGGGTATTTTTAATTTAAAACTAACTTTGGGACTTTTGGCGGGAATGCGTTGAGGAGATGTGTTGCTAAATTTTCATTTTTGTGAAACTTAGTTCAAATGCGTGTAAAATGTTTAATTTCGGGGGCATATTAATCAATTTAGTTTCGTGAAGGTGTACAAGTGTAAATAAAAGTGAAAATCGGTGCAAAACATGGACTTTAGCTTACTTAGTGTTGTCCCCAAAGCTCCGTGAACAAACATTGTAAAAAATGGCCCTTGACTTGACTGTTTCGTTCAATGCAAATAACTTGCAAATATTAGTAATACTCGACACTGGCAAATGTCCGAAAGGAAAAGCCATTTTAAAGAAGAAGAACTAACTTTGTTTTTTTGAACGACAAAAGGACGACATAGCAACGACAAACGAGCATAGTAGCGCGGATTATTTAATCTTCGAACCAAATAAAAAAACATAATAGATAGCTAAGTATGTACATCATCGAGGAGTAACATGGGCTACTTTTGATCTCGATATTCCGATCATAAATTACTTAGGTGAAACCGCGGAACGAGCTAGTGTTAAATGATCTTAGAACAAAAATACTTACGGCTAAGGTGTTTCTATAAAATTTTATTCAATCAACAAGTAACCTTTAAAACAATGTCGCGTTGTTAAACAGCCCTTGACATCTTTAAATTTAATAAACCACGAATCGAAACAGACACCGGCCTATTAGGTTTGAGTCATGGCGCCAAGCATTATCAACTTCAATACCTATGGATAGTTATTTTATCTACTAACTAGGTACATAATTACTAGGCACAAGTATATTTTAACGTGGACAACACTACCTAAGGTAATTAGACTAAATAGCTTGCTCTAAATAATTGAAACGCAGATTTTAAGTGGAAATATCTGAGAACCGGAGAACGAAACGACCAAATTAAGTTGACAATAGAAAGTTTATAACTGTTACGCTAATTAATCCATTGTACTTGGATCCCGTTCGTAAGTGGAATTAGTTAACAGTTATAGAACGTGTTACGCAATTTGTGTATTAAAAAATCGTTAAAATATATCAAAACATAATTTTAAAATAACATTTATTCCTAATTAATATTTGCTGCTAAGTGCTGGTGAAATATATTAAACTTTATAATCTGTTGTAACCATATTTTGTGCAAATAAATGACATTCATTCATTTCATTCATTTAATATTAAAGGTACTTTATATACTAGCTGTGTCCCGCGCTTTTAACCGTAGCAGTGTGTACTTTTCTTCTTCCATGGGGATTTAAAAATAAAAATCGCTGAAAAGTATTAATCAAATTCCATAATAATCCATACAGTAGTTAAAAAATAAAGTACAAGCTTTACAGTAGACACGAAATTCTAATCGTTACATATGTATGAAATTAATTACAATGTAAATTAACTATCAGAATGGTGTTATGACAGGTATCTTTCTCTATGTAAAGCTGAAACTGTCACTTGTCAGCACGGCTTGTCAGCCTGTCCATTTCCAAGAAACAAATGCCATAATAATAATAATTTCACTTTAACTTTGACGTGTCTTTCACCAACCAATTGAAATTTATTGCAAACGAGTTGCGTGGAGATTAAAAAAAAACTCTTACCGAATGCCTACCTATATTAAGCTTTAATTGAAGACTACGATTTGACACTTCTGTTTATAGAAAAAAATGACAAATACAAAGAACCAAAACGTCAGAGTATGGTCACAAATTAAAAAACGCACTATACATGATACACTATAAGCGGTTTAGGCAGCGGTAACACTAAAAGCATTTTATAGAAATAGATAATTTAGGTAATATAAGCAGTAAAATATAATGATAATCTATGCTTCTTTCTTGAATGTATTAGGCGTCATTAATTTTATTTATTTATTATCCATACTGTAGTTGTATTTCTACTAAATGTCGAGCCGCCATATTGTTCAGTTGAACAACCAAGGAGTCGAATCCTTCAGTAATCAGTCCAATAAAAAAATAGACACGTTGTGCTATCAGCGCAATAGAAGACTCTCTAACGAAATGCAGTTTCAATCGGGCATTAGATTACAAAAACATGAAAAATATATAGGTACTTATATTCATCGCAAAACCTTAGCATTTTATTTCAATTTAATATCCATTGTAACGCATCTGTATTTATGCAGGCAGTGATTCAATTATTGGCTTCAATGACATGAAATAGAATTATATTCTGGACGTAAACTTAAAAACGGCAATAAAGTGGAACAGAGCTCGTAACTACACGCGCGACGCAACTTAGGGTTCCCACTTCCCATATCAATAAAAAAAAAACGGAGCAAATTCCGCACTTCATCAGTTGAAATTTTCGGTCTTACTGGCAGTACCTACATCGTGCATGAAATATATATATTAGGTTTATAATTATTGAGAAGTGTTCTGATGAGAAGGTGATTTCAGGTGCTCCATCAATCTGTCTGTACCTAGTTTTTCAGGGGCGGTTCTATTGGTACAAGCTTTAAAAGGAGTACATTACTGCAGCATTCTTGAATGCTTATTCATCATTTCAAATTTCGCTTTTTAATTAAACTGTAGAAATTTCTGGCAGTTTAGAATTCCCTCCACTTTCTGGACGAAGTCCTATCCTGTATTAACGAACATGTCCGGAAAAATCCAGACGTATGGCAACCCTCGAGTCGCGGACTGATTGACGGCTCTAAGATTTGCTACGCCTTCCTTGCATCCGGTCAGCTTTGACAAGATTTATGTCTCTGTTGGAACTGTGTACGTACACCAAACACTAATTAAAACTAGACTTGCTAGCTTGTTGTGTAACTCTGTTCCTAACAAATCTCGATTGAAACAATTGAAGTTGTTGGTTTTTGCGATTACGGATATGAAATTTTACAGTTCCTGTCGCTAGTTTAAGTTCAATTCATAGAAATAGTACCAGAAAGCTTACTTCGTCAAACAAAAACGGTCCGGCTTGATGTTAGAGAGATCCCAGTCTGTCTTTTTTTTACTTAAGTGATCGTCGGTTAGTTAGATAAGGACAGACTGGATCCAAATGGTTTCAACAGGGCCATTTTGATATACCTATCAAAGCAAAAACTACCTTAACCTTAGATAACATGATTGAAATTGATATTTCAAAAGTTGTCAAGTGCACAGTCTTATAGGAGCGAAGACGGCGATGTCACATGTCTCTGGTTCAATGGCAATTTGTGTCATACTGACTGACGTGAATACAATAATTTAGATTGTTTTAATCGAGATTTGTTAGCAACGGAGTTACGTAATCAGGCCGCAGCGGCCGCTGAGTGTCAACGGTTTTTATTACAATCAAATTTCGTGGCACTAATTGGTAGAAGAATCTCAATGAGGCGCATTTTCAAGATTTTTAAACAGCAACTAGGTACCTATATACGTTAAATAGGTAGGTAGTTGCTTAAAGAAATAAATAAATATTATAAATATTGCACTACTGCATACAGCGCAATGTAGCCCCAAACTGAGCACTAGGCTTGTACTATGGGTACTAGACAACGGATACATACTACATTATTATACTTTTTTTACACCCAGACCAGAAACAAATATTTATTTTTAAGCATATATATCTGCATCCGACGGGAATCGAACCCGCAGCCTTCTGCATTGCAGTCGAACGTCCGCCCGACGCGCCACAGAGACCGTCAAAATATAACTAAACTAGACTGGGTGAAACCTGCGGTTTCACCCGCATAAGTCCCGATCCTGTGGCCAATTTCAGGATCACAAGTAGCCTATGTTACTCCTCGATAATGTAGCTTTTTATTTTTTGAAATCGATATTCTGAGCCTATTCTTTACGAACAAACTAACAAATAATTCTTTCCTCTTTATAAATTAGTAGATAGATATATAAATATAGCGCGTATGTGCGTAAACTATTGAAAAGGTATTGATTCCTCATTTAAAAATACTACGGAAGGAAGTAATATCACAGGATGCTATTGTAGAATACTTAATGAGACTGACATGGTCTTTACTAACCACTATTTATACCTGTACCTACCTATCTATACACAGGTAGGTAGGTACTCTTGTTCGCACTCCATTAAATAAATAAATAAATAAATAAATTCTGTGACGAACACACAGCGCCATCTAGCCCCGTGGTAAGCTGCTAAGCTTGTGTTACGGTGACTAGACAACGGATATATTACTTATATTTATTTTTCTTTTGTAAATACATACATATATTATACATAGAAATACGCCCAGACCAGATACAAATATTTGTTTTTAAGCATAAATATTTGCACCCAGCGGGAATCGAACCCGCAACCTTCTGCATTGCAGCCAAGCGTTCGCCCGACGCGCCACAGAGGTCATCAATACAAATACATTAAATACAAATACATTAAGTAACCAGTCCAGATATTATTATTTTAGTAATTTGTCAACAAGCAACGTTACGACATTAATGTAGTAGTGAAAGTGTTCGCCCACGTGCTTTAATCGCGATAATCTTATTAATATTATAAATGCGAAAGTTTGTATGTCTGTATGTGACTATGTTACTCTTTCACGCAAAAACTACTGAACTGATAAAACTTGGAATATAGATAGCTGGATTCCTATCTATATTCATAGGCTACTTTTAACTCGATATTACGCGTGCTTACGCGAGTGAAACCGGAGGGCGCAGCTAGTATTAAAATATTGTTTGTTGTAATTATTGGTTGTCACAGAATAGAAAGTAAAGCAGCACGCACATTGGACTGATCCATCAAGGGAGTTGCAATGAACATTGAACGTTCAACGCGGAAGCTGCGACGTGACGTCCTGCCCGCCTCCGGAATTGTTAATCGACTCATTTGTCATTGCAGACGAAAGTGAAAACGGCTACTGTTTAAATTAGCTATTTGTCAATAACTAAACACTTATTGGTCTAATAGTAACTCAGAAACAGAAAAACTAAACAAGTGTTCTTCTACTCGTAGTTTAGTACAGAGCGATGTTAGTGTAGTGGTAGATTCCCAGACTATATTAAACACTACACAGACTATATTCATCCGCAAAGTTAAAACGCGTTATCACGGGCGCGGGCGGCCGAGCGGTTCTTGAGCGGTTGCACTTTTTCGTTCATTACTCGGGTTCTACTAATTGGTTTTCGATGCAAAGTATACCACGACCTTCCTCGAAAATAGAAATATCCAATATTGAAAACTAGATTTCAATCAGATAAGTAGTTTTTAATTGTATAAGGAACCGACAGATAAACAGACAAACAGACAGACAGACATGAATTTCAAAAATTATAAAATTTTGTTCTACCCTCTAGACAACTTTTTTTTTATTTACTTCCAAGTACAGACTTTTTCTCCTCTCTTCCTTTATTATAAATATAGATAGATAAATTGCGTAAAAAGTAATATATTTTTTTAATTATATACATTATGTACGACGATTATTATTTAACACATGATCACAAAAAACCCCCATGGGTTTCTTCTCATCAGAGGGCTCGTTCCGAAGCCACTCTAAAATCTTTAGATTTCAGACGTATCCAAGTGATCATGTATCATCATGTCGTGGTTTCGAATCCAGGCTGACCTGGCAGTGTCTTTTTATTTAAGAAAAAAATATGTACGCTATTAACATCGCTCTTACGGTGAAGGAAAACATCGTGGGGAAACTTACGTCACGTCACGATGTTTTAAGTCACACAAAAAGGCCGAGTTATAGGGCTCGTGGCGGAAACACACAGTAAAAACTTTACTTTAGTTAGGACACACTTAGTAATACAACAACAACAACCACTTTGTTTTAGAAACTAGTAAATGTTCAAGTAACCACAAGAAAACTTGCCCAGAAATAATCCAATTACTTACTTAGTAGCAACACTCCGCTGTATAATCCGCATCAAACCCGTTGCTGTGGAAATATAGAGTTAAAATGGATTAAAAATAAACGTATAGGTATACACTATCACAAGTTGTAAAAAGAATCAACAGCTTTATAATTTTATAGATTCGGTAATAGCTGGGTCCTGCTAGTAGTTTAGCCCTCGAAAGTTCCGATTCCGTGGGAATATCAGAATAAAAAAATATGATCCCACGCAAAAGGCCAAACACGCAAAATGTCAAGAAATGTTACTCCTCGATAATGTACTTGGCTTTTTATTGGTAAATTTTTGTTATCAGTCTAGAAGTTTCGAAATATATTAGTTACAAACAAATCTTTCCCTTTTAATAATATTCGCGGGTATTGGAAAAAAATGTTTTTTTTTTTTTATTCTATTACGTTTTGCCTTTATTTCATACTCAAGTTCCTAAAATTAATGAAAAGTATGTTATAAGTTCCTTCAACATCTACCCCTTATTTTTAAACGCTAATTAATGCGCTGCATAACTATGCATCGTTTGTCTTTGACTGTCACTTGAAGTTTCAAAGTTGACAGACAAAAACAAACGTCACATAACTTAGTCATGTGTAAATAATATTTTATAAATAAGGATTTTAAATGACTTGTTTTTGACGCGTTAGTGGAACGTCGTATTGAATTTTTATTTTTACAAAACCTAGTTTTATTGCGTGTATATTGTTTAATTTCGGCGGCATGTTATCAATTTAGTTACGCGAAGTACAACGAGTGAAGTGAAAATAAAAATACCAGTGCCAAACACAAAATTAGCACGTTACAAACAAATGTTCCATGGGGTTGGAGAAAAATCGTAGCCATTTTTTCTGCAGCCCTCACGCATTGAAAATTATTTCAAACGATTACAGTATAATTAGTGGTAGTTCACTATTAGTACGAGTAACTGGCTAAATTGTCCTATATTGCTGACAGAAGCCAAAACTAAGAAAAAGAAGGATGTTAATCATTACATTGAATTACGAAATAAAACAATCGAACATCTATTGATGATCACGACGCCAGATACAATTTTTGAATGACATAAGTATTGTGTTTGTGCAAGTAAAAGTGAGCATTGTGAATCGGATGTGCCGTAATCGACGCCGCCCCTTATGGTCCCAATAGAATGTGATGTGTGTGATAGACTCTAGTTGAACGTGACTGACACTTTGATAGTATTAACTCGACAGATTAATGCGATATCCTGTTTACTATATGGATTTAATAAGACTTATCGTAAATAAGTCGCCATAAATCAATATCATTGTACCTAAGTACAATGATATTGATTTATGGCGAGGAAAATATACCTAACTCTGCGTCCTGCTGTTTCATCCCTGTAAATCCCGACCCCGTGGGAATATTGGGATCAAAAGTAGCTTAGTAGTTGTTATAGCGGCTATAGAAAGACATTTCGCGCTACCATGCTCGTTTATCGTTGCTATGTCGTCCTGTTATCGTTAAACAAATAAAGTAAATTTTAAATAATAAATACTCGTACCCCGACTACTTTTAAAAACCACAGACAATTTAAAAAAATCTTTCTTTTTAAGTTTGTTTTTGGAGTTTTGGCGGGAATGCGCTGAGAAGATGTGTTGCTAAATTTTCATTTTTGTGAAACTTTGTTCAAATGCGTGTAAATTGTTTAATTTCGGCAGCATATTAATCAATTTAGTTTCGTGAAGGTGTACAAGTGAAAATTAAAGTGAAAATCGGTGCAAATCATGGACTTTAGCCTAGTGTTCTCTCCAAAGCTTCGTAAACAAACATTGTAAAAAATGGCCTCCTTTTTATAATGATTCCCTTGACTTGACTTTAACTATGACGACTTGACTGTTTCGTTCGATGCAAATAACCTGCAATTATTGATAATACTTGACACTGGCAAATGTCCGAAAGGAAAAGCCATTTTAAAGAAGAAGAAGAAGTTTGTTTTTCTCTTTTTTTTTAATTATTTGAAGTGTTTTTTTTTTAGCTGAACGACAACGCGACGACAAGACATATTGGTAGGGCACAATATCTGGGAACATTTTAACTGTCTAGTTATCACGGCTCATGAGATACAGCCTGGTGATAGAAACAGCGAAGTCTCAGCATTAGGGATCCGTTTTTCCCCTTTGGGTACGGAACCATAAAAACCGTTCACCTAAACCCCGTTTCGATTTACATTACCCACAGTGTAACGCAGATGTTACTGTAACACATAGGTCGTTACAAGTGTCAGTGTCAATGACAGTTGTTTATCTAAATCACAACTAATCTGCATGAAAATAATATGTGGTCTGTTGTTGAAATAATTAGGTGACTGACTACGAGCATAATATTTAGTATACCTAGATGACAATTGCGTAGTCGTCATCAAAACATAACAGTTAGGTTGTATCGACTTCGCAGTTCGCAATAATACAGTGTAAAAGCTTATCGTACTTGGGCATTTTCGCCAAAATAGCTACCGTCAAGGACGGTAACGGTCATGAAATGCCCACTTATGGTATAAAAACATCGTGAGGATTCCAACATGTCCCAAAACTTACCACGGTTCGAAGGCATCGTGTAGGCTCTCGTGTCGTCTTACTGTCTACCCACAGACATCATTGTCCCAATTTCCAACGAAAAACACATAACTCATCCCCTACCATAAGTCTTTTCCATTCATTGGTTGCCTTGTAGAGATCGCCCATAAGCGATAAGGCCGCCCATTGTACCACTTCAGTTTTTAAGATGTAATCTGTACGTTTGTTATAATTTTTGTTTTTTGGTACAATAAAGTGTTAATCAATCAATCAATGTTGTGTTTTCTATGATCGGGAGAAGGATCTTGAGTTTAGAAATTTTAAATTTAAGATAAAACTTACGCGCGTGAAACGGCGCGGCGGGGCGCAGCTAGTTAATTGAAAATTACGGCAAATCTTCATACGCGCTGCTTTGTACAACTTCTAACTACAAAACAATGTAGCAAAACTACAATAGATAAACATCACTAAACGTAAAAGAAACAAAAACTCATTCAGCTTTTGAATAATAAATAATAATGGAACATCCAACCTATTGTATCTTATCTTAACTTACTAATATTATAAACGCGAAAGTTTATATGTAAGTATGTATGTATGTGAGGGCGAAAGTTTGTATGTATCTATGTTTGTGAGTTTGTTACTCTTTCACGCAAAAACTACTGAACCGATTGCAATGAAACTTGGAATATAGGTAGCTGGAGACCTGAATTAACACATAGGCTACTTTTTATCCCGATATTCCCGCGGGAACGGGACTTACGTGGGTACCCGCGGGGCGCAGCTAGTAGCTTACTAATATTATAAACGCGAAAGTTTGTTTGTAAGTATGTATGTGAGTTTGTTACTCTTTCACGCAAAAACTACTGAACCGATTGCAATGAAACTTGGAATATAGGTAGCTGGAGACCTGGAATAACATATACGCTCCTTTTTATCCCGAAATTCCCACGGGAATTTGACTTAAGCGGGTCAAACCGCGGGGCGCAGTTAGTAAATTATAGTATCCATTGGAACATCCAACCTATTGTATGGAATAATATATAGGTAACTAACTGTTCTTTTCACGGTTATATCGATCATAATTATTTCTTTTGGATAATATATTTACATTCTGATGAGAGTAATTATCATTTTAGTGTTATTGCAATCGCAAATATGTATGGTGGCGTTATTATTCATGATTTCCTAAGATAATAATACACTGTGTTGAGAAGGTGTTTAGTCGGTCAAGTGTTTAACTACTTAGAGTATACATAAGCAAACTATAGAGGGCTGATATGCGAGTATGAAGTGTAAGCACCAGTATGAGCAGTTAAAAATAACAAAAACGACGTCCTCAGTCACCTAGGGTTACGGGAATTGACTGTTTCCCTCGTTAGAATTTATTCTAGTAATAATTATGGTGAAATGTTCAGTGCCGCGGTGTAAAAATGATTCGCAGATCACTATTCAACCTCAACATTTGAGTATCTATGTATAGAGCATCTGGTTACACTTTGCGCAGTAAGCAAATACCCATAGGCGCGGTCTATAGTTTGCTTATGTATACTCTAAGGTTTAGCTATGTTAAAGTGAACATTATTTTCTTTTTTTTTTATTTGTAACTGCTACTCTTTACTTTTACCCTTTTTCCTTCAAGAAATTAGCCTCTATTTTTTGGTTTTAAACGTTTTACTTTTATACTTTATTCTTTCTACTTCGTTCTTAAATCATTTTCTTCTTTCTACAGTTTTTATCGTAGCATTTACATTTTTCTATAAGAAAAAAGCATTTCTGGCTGGTCGGCCGGGATTCGAACCCACAACCTCCGTAATGAAGTCGTCATTAGACCAACAACGCCCAAAACTAATATAGAAACAGATGTTTATTATTTGCTTCTTGCTATTTGCTTCTTATTTGTTAATATAGATTCGTATTTACTGGTAGCTATTTACGCAGCATAATAAAAAAAAGATAAAACCTAAAATTAAAACAACATATAAAACTAAAATTAAATATGACCTATAAATAAAAAATGTCCTCGAGGGCGTCCTCACGAGACATTGTTCCCAAGAAGGCTAGCAACGTTTCCCCTCTGGATTGCCAAACTAATCCTCTGAGTGAAAAAGCTGCCAGCCCTCCAGTCACCAGAAACCTCATTCAGACGCGCCCGGAGATCATTAAAAAAGGTTGATGCTTCAGGACCCCATAGAAACATACATCGATACATAAGTATCTAACTTTAGTCTGTTCAAAGAAAGTGGGTATGTATATTTACCTTAGGTAGGTGGCCAATGGCCATGGTAGTATGTCATCTCAGAAACTTATTCGTTTTTTAAGGACGGCCTTTAAAAAGGCAATGCCACGGCTCAGACGGTCGAGTTTCCACTATAAACGACGAAAGTGAAGGTTGTTTAAAACCGGCCGAAACGTGATAGGTGACAATCGTGTAAACAGGACATAGTTTTTATAATACCGGCACCTACATTTTGAAGACTTTACCCGTTTACCCAAATACTTACCCTAAAATGTATTGTTTGTTGTTTAAATATAGCATTTTATCTATATCTATCTACCCAAGAATAATTGGCGTTTTCATCTAATTTTAGTTGATTTAAACAGCGCAAGAAACTTTTAAGCAATACTATTTTTTTATGGCGTAGGATTGCTCAGGTCCTATACCCAGCCCAGCCCAGTCAGAATACCATAAGCCATACAATACCAATGAATGAATGCGATACCCAAGAAGTCTACAGATATTTCCGCTTGTATAGCAGAAAACATCTTCGTATAAATATTAATCATTACCTTTGGTAGAAAAACATATCAATATAATTACCTATTTTTGCACAAAATTACAGCCAACGCTATCTATTTTACAAACTAAGCCAGGGTAAACTTAAAGTTTACGTTAGATACATGTACCTAACCTAACCGCCATGTAAGTTTAAATGTACTTACACCGTATTGGCGCCAACTGGCATTCTTGTGACGGGAGCAACTTTCATGAATAGTTAACCAACTAGTTTAGCTGTAAGTACTAGGAGTAGTCTAGGATTAAGCTTTTAAATGTAAACATTAGATTCTATCGAGCGCTTCAAACGTCGCGCCATCATCGGTATCGCTCAGCTTTACGAATAAATCAACATTGATGTTTGAATCATAATCTCGATTTCAATTTTCCATTTCGTTTGATTATTACACGACTGCCAAAGGAAGTGTTATGTTTTTGTCGTGAGTGTATGTATGTTCTTGCTTGAACAAGAATTACAAATGACCAAGCTGGGAGTATTGTTCAACTATCTGGAACCAAGAAACCAAAACGTATCAGCTTTATTTACATTTAGAACCTAATCTTGATATATCGAATTCAATTCAAAATAAAAAATCAAAATAACATCAAATATATGAAATGTTTGGATTCAAAATTAAGGCATTAAGTCGCCCTTTTATCGTTCAAAAAAATAAATTAAATTTTAAATAAAAAATACCCCGATTACCTTTAAAAACCACAGACAATTCAATTTTTTTTTTTTGTTTTTTAATTTTCTTTTTATCGTTACGTATTAACTATTTTTTTTAGCTGAACTAGAACGCGACGACTTCGTGACGACTTATAAGACATCATGGTAGGGCCCAATGTCTGACGTAGTTAAAATATTGGATACAAGGCAGAGATATTTAAAGAACTTCCTCATTGATACAAGGTGTGAAAGTGGGTAAAATGTGAATAAAATCTGTAAAAACCTAAAAATAACATGTAGCAATCGTCGTTTCATAAAATTTTCATTTTCTTTAAAATGATAACTTTAAATTCAAAGCCCTTGATAATCTAAAATTTAATTCAACTTTAAGTAAGCCCGTGCTCGCAGTTAAGGCTATAAAATTAGAATCGTATAAATTGTCCTTTAAAAAAAAAATTACTTTAAATTCAAAGCGCTGGGTATCTTGAATTTATATCGAATTCAATTACTAGCTACCTGTCAAAACATAAAATCTATATAAAAAATTAAAACTTCTTTAAATAAATGAAATGTTTGGCATCAAAATTAAACCAGTATGTTATGAAAAATACTTTCGTTATGAAATCTAATGTCTGACGTAATTAAAATATTGGATACAAGTGTAAAAAGTGGTTCCAAAGTTGAATAAAATCTGTAGAAATCTAGAGATACATGACGCCAATCGACGTTTTATAAAATTTCCATTTTCTTTAAAATGATAACTTTAAATTCAAAGCCCTTGGTAATCTAAAATTTAATTCAACTTTAAGTAAGCCCGTGCTCGCAGTTAAGGCTATAAAATTAGAATCGTGTTAATTGTCCCCAGAACAATTTACTTACCTCTGCATTTAGCAAACAACTGGTTACGAACCAATCACTTAAGTGCTAGTAATCATCGTTCAGTTCTTACTCGAGCCTCTGATTTCAATAATAATTATTCAAAGATTTAAAACTGGGTAACTAGTTATAAGTAACGATAGATCAAATAATTTAGACAGGTATCTTATAAAAGACTAGAGGGTTAATGGTCATTGACAGTAAAGCATTTCAAGCTCGGCTCCGACAGTGGAGCTTCATCGGTTCCAAAGTCAAATAATTCGGAAAATTACACTTAAAGGTGTGTAAAAAGTCTGACGAAAATTCGACGATAGATAATCTAAGTGATAGATTTTAATCAAAGTCTTGGGCCATAACTTAATATTATTTTTACCCACTACGAAACGGAAAACTTGAAGGGCTTTTACGAAACGTACCGACCGATCCGACCGAACATCAGTAGGCAGTTAATGTTCGTTCTGAACCAATAATTACTACACGCTCAAGACAAAAAAAAAACAAACAATATAATTGATTCAGGAACGAACATTAACTACCTACTGGTGTTCGGTCGGATCGGTAGGAACGTTTTGTAATAGCCCTCTTGCTCCTATAAAGGGTGAGAGGTTGTTCGTTTGTTTGTCTGTGTGCAGTTGAATGAATGAATGTCCATTTTTTTTTTCAAAATGGCTTGTCCCATTTAGATGTGGTTTTAAGCAAGATCAGTTTCTAATCCTAATCCTGGGAAAACTCCATCCGGTGGTTTAATTAAATCTATTAAGTAAATGGCGTTGTCAAGGCGATGAGACACTTGGGGATCATCTGATCTCCAGCAATCGTTTTGTACTCCTTTCCCTTAAATCCGAAAAATTTCACTAAGTAATAAGACGGAGAGGTTTTTTTTTAATAAATTTGTTTAATCTTGTATTTAGGCACAATGCTTTTTGGTCTAAAAATCCTATGCAGGGGCTTGAACCCGTTGAGTAATGTTTTTGCATAGAAATGTCAACCGAGAATGAGTTACCGGATAAAAAATAATCACGATACTAATAATTAGAATTTATTATATTATTATTTAATTTAACTCATACAAAAAAAAACTTCTACAATCTAGGTAAAACAACACATCAATCAAAAAACGTTCAAAATTTTTCTAGGATTTGTTGCCTGCATTGGGCGTTTTTGCATACTATGTATTTTTTTAAATACATTTTTCAAAAAGTATCATGCATCTATCATACGCAAAACACTACTATAGTACCTACCTACAATTCAATACACAAATGAGTACTTACTTATCGCGTGGAAAACTTACAGTCTCAATTTATCAATAAACATATCGTTCAAGGATGTAGCGATTTCAAAACAATAACAATAAAATCCCAATGAACGATATTAATTAAAGTAATGTAATACTACTTGACATGTATTTATTGTAAGCTATACTTGATGTGTCTGAAAACATAGTTGATAACAATTAATTTGAGGGCAAACAATTAGAATGCTAGAACTCAATCTTATCGGTTTTAATTAACGAATTAACCATATAGGTATAGTATCTACACCTACGTATTTAATATGTAAGTACTAAATATTAGAATTTCGGGTCTAGATCGCGTTAATTCAAAAAAATATATTTTAAATTTAATAAATAAATTTAAAATTACCCCAACGTTTCGGCAAACGGATTACACTGGCCGTGGTCCCGGGAAGACTGGATTGTATTTAATAATAATGAACGGAAATCGTGTAAGTTTAAAAAATATATGTAGATACTAGATGTGTCACGCGGTTTCACTCAAGTAAATCTCAATATAGTGGCCATTTTCAAAATCAAAATCTGGTGACTATCGTCTACTGCATTGAACTATGCGTTTAGAATTAGTCAGATGGTAACCTCCAAAATTCCATTTCAATATCAATCTCCAATTTGACATTTTTATTGGAAATATTCTTTGAAGACCGATGAGCCACACTAAGTACTACACGAAACAAAGAAGAATTCATTTGTAATCAAATTTCGATTAGTAACTTTTCTTTTAATTTTTTTTAGCGTATTTTAAATACTATCCTATAGGTATATTTCACCCAGTACGTTGGTTATTGTATCGAAAAAAAACGCAAAATTTTAGCCGCCGAAATAAAAAGTAAACGTTTCCCGCAACTGTTATCCTGTGTATATATTTTGTTTCGTTCACACGTGTTTTGATTACATATAACGAAACGTGATGCAAAATGTGGTATATACCGTAAACAAACATGAGTAATTGTTCAGATATCCGTCGTACATTCTCGCTTTGTATACCTACCTACATATTTATGCAGAAGTTGAAGTGTTCATTCCTTTCTTGTTCTCTATTGGGATGCAAACGTATCAATCAACGGCAGTCCATTAAAATTCTTTATTGATCTGGCCACTTCACTTTTAAGCATTATCTATTACGTAATGTTTTTATTAGTCACTTCTGTTATTCATTGTGTACTTTTTTGGAGAATTTGTTCTTAGATCTTTACTTTTTTTTACTTGAACCGGAGTATTGACCCAAAAAGTTGGCTATGCACTATTTCTACGCAGACGAAGTAGCGAATAACAGCTAAGTAGTTTAGTTAATTATGACTTTTTTTTTAAATTTCGACAACTAATAATTATTTAAAAATGTAAATCTCAATGTTTCTACAATCAATGAACAGAATCAAGAGCCGTTACAGTTCAGCAACAGATTTAAATCGGCAACAATAATTAATTGTGTTTACATTCTTGCAATAATATTGAACGGCCCAGGTGGGAAAATATTAAACAATACGAGTAAGTATACAGAAAACATAAACATCGAGTTACTTGCACACGCTTATTTGGTTTTATCGACAGAAAATTTGCAAACAATGTTTGGGACAGGAATATCGACAGCGGAATAGCTAAGCTGTTTGCTGTTTTGCTCCTTGGACTTATTTGAAAATGCAATTTAATATGAGTAAATAAATACTTAAATATAAATTGCGAGACTTTACACACAGCGCAATCTAGCCTCAAACTAAGCACTAGGCTTGTACTAAACAACAGAAATAATCCGATCAGATAGAATATAGGTATTATCCTTTTTATTTTATTTTGTAAACTTATTGTAATATAGTACATAGAAAACACCCTGACCAGAAACAAATATAATAAATAAAAAGGTGAAAATAAAGCCAGTATTTAGTCTCTAGGTGCAAAGAGTGCGCATTATAGACCCAGGGCTTAAAGTAATTTAAATTTGGAACGTGAAGTCCATGACGGCTGTGGTCAAAGAGGATATAATTACTTAGGTTCTGGGTAGCATACGGTCATTTCGTACTGGCCACCTAGACATAACACGAAAAAAAAAAAAAAAATTGGCGCAACAGCATGGCAAAAAGTTTTAGTTAATATAAAGCCCCAAAGTTTTTTATCGGCTAAGGCTGGTTTCGTCATTTTGATGCAACATTGATAAATTTAATTAATAAAGAGCTAACCAAATAACCAAACCCGCCACATTCTGCATTGCATTCGGGCCTTCGTCCGACGCACCATAGAAGCTGTCACATTATTTATAAATTTAGATAAAATTATTGCACAGATATTTGGACCATAGGAATAGATTTAGAATTTCTGGCGAATCTAATCATATAATTTGGACATTAGACATTCCATGAAAGCTGAAATAGCAGTAACTCTTTGTTCCTGAAACAATCGAGAGTCCATTATAAGTAGGTAGTTGTAGAATGGAAGTCGGATTCTTGGGAATCACCCGTTTGAGACGCCTACTGTTTACCGCCCATACAAACCAATATTGACATTCTTTGTCCACACACTGACGGCTACTCTCTTTGTAGGCGATTTTCTTTTGTTGGCTACGATTCATTTTATTTTCATCTCTATTTTGTACCTAATCTGGATTATAATATTGACTGCACATAGCACTAGTAATTTATTACATTTGATACTTAGAGAACATTTTTGCTTGTCAATTTCGTACTCACGAAAAGCTTTTCATTCATTTTCTTTTGTCCTTTTTAGTTCCCATAAAGGGAAGGACTACGTTGTTGTCAAGATAAACAATGTTTGGGCCGTAGTTCCATGGCGAAAGCTTTTGTGTCCGCTTCAACTAACATTGTGTTTTTCGTTTGTATCTCAACACTAATGTTCAAACGTAGACACCCATTTTATTAGTTGCTAAATAGAAAAGCTCAAGGGTGTCTAGTTTCAGGTTGCAGTTGTTGAACGTTTGATTCGGTCGGTCTACTTTCTTAAACATAGTTTGTATGCCGAGGCGAGCGACGACGGACGGTCGTAGGTACTGGGGTGAAGATTCTCTATATTATACAAGTCGCACAGCAACATTCTGCCGCGCCGCGCCGCATGCATCACACAGATATTACTAGAAAGCGTCCCACAGACATGATTCGTCTGGGACATCGGGAACTTTATATTATGGAATTACTATAGATAAACTGTTGAGAGAAAATTACCTACTTACCGATCGAGTATTACCTGACGCGGATGCCACGAGTTCTAGGAACCGAATGAATTATTATGGCGGCTTGATTGATTAGATTAATATCTAGAATCCATAATAGTTTTGTTGCTTCTACTGGCGGTGGTATTTAGGATAGATCTTACTACTCTCTGTCTAAGTACTAAACCCCTTCTTTGTCTAGTTTAAGGTACCTAGAGAGTACACCTTCGTTTGTTTTTTTTTTATTGGCGCGGCGTTGGCACTTTTAAAAGTGCTGAATTTTCAAATGTTTTCCAGTGCGTTTTGTGGTTGCGAAACTGAATGCGAGAAGCCGAAAATAGATTTAGGTAGCGTGCAATTGGAGAGGCCTATGTCAAGCAGTGGACTGCAACAGGCTGATGATGATGATGATGTGTTTTGTGGACGGTAATATAAGTTGAAAAGGGGTTGTTTTAGACATGCAACTTGCTGCTTTTTTGCTTGTTTTGTTTATTTGCTTTCCCAAACGAGCCCCCTTTCGAATTGAATTATCGTCTTCGAAATTAGTTGTATGTATATTTCATTATGTATTTAAATATATAAAGTTAATCAATTTTTTCGTCGTTTGATTATATTTGTTTTGCATTACAGATTTGCAGTGGGCGAGCAAAGGTGCCCGTTATAATGTGACCGGCGCGCGACGAAGCGCTTTTCCCAAGGTAAGCGTCATTTCTTACTCAACCCCTCTACATATTAATCGGAACTTAAAAGTACCAACAGCAATTGATCGTAAAACAATAACATATCCTTTTTGCTCCTAATAATTACTTAACATATTTATTTATTTTTTACATTTTAGGGAAACCAACAGCTATCAATACATACCTACTAACAATAGAATAGAAATAGTAAAGCCAATAATAGGTATCCACAACTAGAAACAGTACCTTCACCAATAGACATATTATCGAGGAGTAACATAGGTTACTTTTTGACGACCTCTGTGGCGCGTCGGCGAACGCTTCGCTGCAATGCGGAAGGTTGCGGGTTCGAATCCAGCTGGGTTCGAATCCAGTGGTATATTAATAATAAATAATAATAATAAAATTTTATTTTGCAAACCTTAGCTTATTTATTACAAAATATTGCAATCTTTATAAACAGGCTTATTGTAAACTAAACTAAAGGTTGTAACAATTAGACTTCAGTTAATATTTGAGCTCCCGGCGTCCAAACTAGGTAAAAACCTGTATCTTGGAAGTCGGGGTTCCTCTTACTTCGAGACAGCACAAATACAACCGATGTGTTGTAGAAATTAGTTAAATTAGTATATTATAGTATTAATGTTGTAATTCTTAGGATAAATACAGCCAAATAGATCTTATTTTCGCCATTTTGTTTGGCCCCTCGCGGCGACTCGTCGAAGATGTATTTTAGTATGTGGAACTCTAAAGGTTAATAATACTGTTTTATATAGTGCAAGAACTGTACCTACTTGGTATTAAGTAACTGAGATTTAAGTGTTGTGAGTACTTGTGAGACAACTTGTTCCTACGTACAAGTTGTCTCACAAGTACTCACAACACTTAAATCTACTACCTACTTGGTATCAAGGAACTGAGATTTAAGTGTTGTGAGTACTTGTGAGACAACTTGGATGTACAACGTACAAGTTGTCTCAGTAAGCAAGATTGTTCCCACAATATGTATCTAGCCAACTACAAGCTCGCAATCTCTTTTCTCTGGTTTGTCGTGTTCAATTCTCTCTCAAATTGTATTCTTCGATAACAAAATTAACTAATCTCGTAAATAAACTAAGTGTGTGTGTTTCTATCTTGTTCTTCCATAGGGTATAATTTATTTGGGAAAGAGATCACAGATAAATCTGCTTAGAATTTGCAGTACATTATCTTTTAACGCCAGTTCGTCACTAGATGGCGCCAGTAGTAAATATAAAACGCGGAAACGTTGCGTTTAGTTTTGACCCTTACTTAAATTAGTAAATATTTTAACCATGATTTGGTTGACCTTGAAAAAAAGTAGGTATTTTTGTTATATTTAGTGATCTGAGGTTGCTAGTAATTCTTTTTTTTTTTTTGTTTAACAACTAATAGTATTTTACGGTAATGCACCTCACGCAGACTTTCAGAAATAAACATAACAGCTCAACATTAAAATTATCAAGTTGTTTTATCTACTAGTATTACAAAATTAATAAATAGAGGTACTAAAGTATTTGTTAAACGCATAAAATAACTTAGTTACAATGTTTACGACATCGTCTATAAATAAATAAATTGTAAGTTATAAAATTACATGCGTTATTGTAATTTTATGAAGCGATCATAAAATGACCTAAGTAAAGTTATTTACAAAAAATAAAGTGCGAAAATTTATGTCAAAAATAATCATTCGAAGAAAATTTTTCTTTTCCCTAAATTGTTCAATAATGCGAATCTTAGATCAAAAATGTAAACCAAAAACTCATACCTACATTTTTTTTGTTTGTACTCTTTGTTTACTTTTGCTTTTATAATCGACAGTTCTATGTTTACATTTTTGATCTAAGATTCTGAGACTCGTAGGTATAGAACAATTTAAGGAGAAAAACATTTTTTTACGAATAAATGTTTTTCTACTAAGTTTTTGATATTTTATTATTTGTTAATAGATAGTTAGGTACCAAAAGTTTGTAATGATTTGAAATTTAAATCAATAAACAAATATTCCGCGAACAGTATAAATAACGTCTTCTTCAAGTAGCCAATGTACTTTCTGCATTCAAATCACACCAAAACCAAAGTAAGTACCTACCGAACTTCAGGTCAATCACTTTCGTTACCAGTTCATTGACGTCTGCTAAAGTTGAATCAATCTTTTAACTAAAGTAGGTAATTGATAAAGGGCCTTCATTAGGTCCAATTCAAATTTTTTCAAACTTCAACATAACAACGTAACCTGCTTGCGTGCATCGAATCTTCGTCGATTCCCTGTCATTCTTTCCTTGTTGGATGATGAATATACATTTTATTTAGATCTTAGAAAATACTTCAGAATTGACATCAATGAGGCCCCATAAACAGATAAGATACCTACGTCAAACTAAACATACAGAGCTTAAAATCTAGAGGCCGTTTCATTCATACACAACACGGATTTATGTTCAATCAGGCGGAACTGAAGGTAAAACTGATCATAGGCACATGACAGCCTTTACAAATTAATGTTCGTTAGTTAGTGCATTTGTCGTTGTACATAACCTAAAAATGTGCTTTTTTACAAAAAACATTAAACTAACAAATAGCATCTAATACTAAACCCTACGCCAAAAGCTTTTAAAGATTTTTAGGCTTTTTTTAGTATATTTACTTTTTTGACATGTTTTTTTTCCTAAGTACTTATTAATTTAATTTTTATTTTATTCGCCCCTTCATATTAACTATAATCAAATAGGGTTAAAAAACAGAATCGAGAAACTACTAGATTCTTATAGCAACGTTTTCGAATAACGTTTAAAATATAAAATACTGCGTCCCGTGATTTTACCAGCATAAGTCCTGATCCCGTAGGAATATCAGGATCAAAAATATCTTATGCTTCTCCTAGATAATGTGGCTTTCTATATATTGTTTAGATTTTTAGGTCCAATAGTTTTGGAGCCTATCATTGTAAACGAACAAAGTAACAAATAAATTTTTCCTTTATATAATAACTAGCTCCGCCTCGCGGTTCTACCCGCGTAGGTCTCGATCCCGCGAGAATATCGGGATAAAAGTAGCCTATGTATTATTCCAGGCCTCCAACTACTTATATTCCAAATTTCATCGCAATCGGTACAGTATTTTTTGCGTGATTGAGTAACAATAAAGTCACAGACATACGTACAAACTTTCGCGTATGTAATACTAGCTGCGCCCCGCGGTTTCACCCGCGTAAGTCCCGTTCCCGCGGGAATATCGGGATAAAAAGTAGCCTATGTGGTAATCCAGGTCCCCAGATACCTATATTCCAAGTTTCATCGCAATCGGTTCAGTAGTTTTTGTGTGAAAGAGTAACAACCTCACATACATACTTACATACAAACTTTCGCGTTTATAATATTAGTAAGATTAGTAAGTAGTAAGTAAGATTAGTTAATACTAATCTTACTTACTTCTTACTAATATTATACTAATGTATAGAAGAGATACACCCGCGCGCTGCGCCCGCGCATGGTTCCGAGACAGTGTGTCGACCGTGAATACGACTGATATATTTATTCACGACGAACTCTTGCGCGCCGGTTGCTTCCGTCAAACTGTTTTCCTTCCAAAAATACTATGATTATTCCAAACACACTCGAATCGTTTCGCTAGAGTTCGCGTGTTTCTGTCTTTCGCACGTTTTTATTGCTGTTTTTTTAAATGAAAATATCATTAACAATCAAATACTGAGTATATTGAGTTACAGTCATGGTGCTACTATTTATTTTCGAGGTATTTTTTTTGTTTTTAATGCAAAAAATAGAAAAGTATGTTAGGTACTTGATAAATTTTCACTTGCCTCAATATTTTAAAGGTTTTATGTGAACGTGGATTTACCGCTGAATGTACTACATGTTTGTTACTCCCGTCACGCAAAAACTTTTAAAGCGATTGCAATGAAACTTGGTATGGAGATAACTGGAAATCTGAATAAATACATGGGCTACTTTTTATTTAAATATTCCCTCGGGATCGGGACTTACGCGAATGAAACCGCGGGACACTAATTACTTACTGTTTGTACTCTGTTTGCGCTAGCCTTATAAATTACAAGTAAACTTTATTATACCACCAGACTATTTAATCTATAGGTAACCTACCTACCTTTGCAAAATTGTTATCAATTAGTTCCCAATTATTTCTGCAACAACGATTTCCTGGTTAAACCTTAAAACCAGTCTAGTTGTTAAACACTTTGCCCACAATTTTGATAGGTATTGATGTTAATGTCTACAAAGTTAAACTAGCTTGAATCGTGTATAAGCTAGTCTTACTTTTAATTTTGCTTCAGTTGGTTCAGGAGTTAGAGATCATGAGGATGAATAATTTTATTTTGATCCGACTACCATTCTAAACAACATTTTCAAGTTAATTTAACCTCAAAATTTTCGAAAAAATAAACGAATTTCCAAAAGTCATAGATCAGGAGTTATTCGGCTAGATATGTAGAAACCCTTAAATGAATTCTAACTAATTTTCAATGACCTTGCATTTATTTAAAAACCTATATATCAAATAAAGCAATTAATTAAACTTACAACAATTGTTACATTATCATGTGACTATGGCCATTAAAATTTAATCAAATAACTAATTTAGGACAATGCAGAAGATCCAAATTCGCTAATCGTAGATCGCTTAGACGAGACAATCAAAACTAAGGTAAGAAGTTTATAAGTTAGAAGTTATACACATTTCCTTTTATCAATTAATTGCTTTTTAAAACGTAAATAAATAAAACTAACGACACAAAGAAAACACTTCAAAGAAAAGCAAACCTATTGGGAATAGATTGCATCCGAACGGAATCTTCTGGAGATAATTAAATCAACATCAGTACTAATTCGGTGCAGTGTTTACGCCGGATCTTCTCTGAATGAAGATTAAAATTAAAGGGAAGATGAATGATCCAATTTTAAAAATAAACTCGCCGGTGTCTTCCAGTCCCAGAGGCCGCAACCGTACTACGCATTTGAAAATGGAATGTATATTATTGTTTTTGACATTGATTACACCCATCTGGCCACTTCAAACGTGTTGCTACGCCGAGAGTGGACGCACTAGAAAAAAGTAAAAGTTTCGTATAGAGAGCTTGGAGTGTTTTCGTCACTCGTCGATCAATTAGATTAGGAGAATTGATTGTGTAACAACTCACTGTTTAACATCAATGTGTTTGTAAAATTGTTAGCGTGTTTTGCATTTGATTGTGATGCTGATGAATTCTAAATATTTACCAGTGATATACTTTTTTTTTAGGGTTTGATGGCTTTGCGTGATTATAAATTTTGCCAATGTCACGTAGGTAGTGAAAAAAATACAAGATTTATAGCTTTATTTCCTCGTTTTTACTTTCTTTTTCTTGCTGAGGCGACTGTCAAAACGCTGTCAAATATTATCTGTAGGTATTTTCTACCAATGCCCATTAGTATCAAAAACCAATATCTACTTTAATATTATAACGAAGTTACTTATCTGTACTGATTTATCATTTTCGGAAACTGAATGAAGTGTAGATAGGTAGGTAGGTACCTAGTGAAATGTCGCGGCAGTCACTGGTTGGTCGGTTGGTCAAGTCAGTAGGTCAGTCACAGTCTGACACACTTGACCACGTTACTCACAAAAACGGCTTCCACCTGCTGATATCGACACAAGTCGAATTTAAGGAGAAAAGATCTTAAACACTCACATAATTAGGTACCATTTTAGAATGGTAGGTATACAAGTAATTGATTAAAACACCTCTTTATGAAGAATTTGGAAAATCTTTCTTCTTACTAAACTAGTTCCTTATCTAAAGATCTATTAAAATGGAAATGACTTTAGCTATAGTTTTTATGAACTGTCACCAAAGTATTGGTTATTTTTGGGTCTTTCCTCTTTATAATATTAGTATAGATATGTTCATCGTGGCAGGTTTGTCACCTACATAATTAGTCTAATTACATTTCCGTTTAACATAACTGTAATTAGGTACGGACTAGTAACCAAAGCGGATTCCATAGTAAAAAGTCACCTGAGTTATCATTTGAAAGGACATTGTCCCCATCAATAGGAGCACAGGTCTGTGAGCACGGCCATTTATCGGTTCACTTCCACTTGTTCTGTCCACTAGTTCTGTCTGCAGAACTAGTGGGATTTAGTTGTGTTCACAGAACATAAAGGTGTGGAATTTTCTGTGTTCTGTTCACGAAACTTGTGATTCAAAACAACTTTTCATACGTAAAACAAAACGGATCCCATGTTACGTTACGTATATGCAATCGGTCAGAACATGATTGATTACACGCTTAATACTATAAATTTAATTTCAACAGAACAACAGTTGAGATTGAAGCCCGATGTAAAGCGTAATTTTATATGTCACAGAACGAATGGTAAATAATGTGTGAGACGTCACGCAGCGCCTGATGTTCGCCCAACATCGAAATTGTTTCATTAAGTGTGGCAATGCGTCGCCACGTCTTGTACCGCAACACCAAAAATCAGGTTTACCCTCGCCGAAAGATGTTACTACACATCAAAAATCCCAGTAGTTCTGCCTACAGATCTACTCTACAGGACAGGTGGGAGTGACTCCACCTATCCTTGCACCGTGACCGTAGGTACCTAGACCAAGTGCCTTTGTTTACCGTTGACACGGTCATTAGGCGAGGAAGCAAAACTCTCATTAGTATTAGTCTGTCGTGACAAGCGGCGACTGGCGATTAGCACTATACTATAAGCTTAGGTGTCTCTAACGGTAACTTAACTTAAGTTCAAGTTAGGTACAACTTTTGGTAAAATATAATATAATAATGACAATACACTATACGTTACAAACAACGCAATCATTAATAGAAAAAAGCACCCAGACCTTCTGGTCTCTGGTGGTTTGTTTCTACAAATATTTGTTTATAAGCATAAATAAATAACACCCGGCGAAAATCGACCCAGCAACCATCTGCATTGCGGTAAATATCCACGGACGCCGAAAAGAGTTAATAATATGGACGGATAAAAGAAAGAAGTAGTTTATAGGTAAAAGTGATATTCTTAATAGATAATAAGTACGTCCCAGGGCATGACTATGAAGGCATCAATTGCGTACAATGTTTGCTTTGGGAGTAAAGGGAGCATTTATACTTAACTTGGATCTTAAATGGCTCTGGCATCATGTACCTACTTTTAACATTATTTTATTCTCTTGATGTCCTCTGTCTATTTATTGAATATTGTTTCCTTTTACGAATTACGCCAGGCTGTCCTCTCATAAACGTATACACTATACAATACAGTATACCTACCTACGTTCAATCCAATTCATTGAGCGCGGGTGCACTAAAACGGACCGGAAAAGGATAATTATTTATTTTATTATTATTATTTATAATTGTTAATAGCATATTTTGCAAAAGGGCCATCTTGTGAATGGGACATTTTGCAACAAGGACTTTGCTACCAGACACATTTTGCAAAACTTTTTGGTAGATTTTGCGAAAGGGAAAGTACCTGTTATCTTTATTACCATCAGGTTAGGTTACGTTAGGGTTAGGTTCTAAGTATTCTGTTAATCTCTCACACATTCGAACGTATTCACGTATTTCAGAAGTAGCAACTCCGTGAAAAACGTTGATTCGTTTTGGTACCCTAAATTTATAAATTTATAGGTAAAACTACAATATTGAGGCCGGCTTGCATAACGGTTCCTAAACATGTTTAAGCTGTTAAACGTGTCTAAAATCTGTCAGAATTTCAAGAACTGTCAATGTGTGGCAACATATTATCAATCGTCCATTTAATGAAATAGAGTCCAATGTTCGATTTCCCATAAATTATTTTTAAATTGATTTAGTTAAATATGTTTTTAAATGGTTTTATGCAAGTCGCCCTGAATTTTAAATCCTTAGACCCACACTATAACTAGTTCAAATCATGTTTTTTTTTTTTATAACATAATAGGCCAGCATTTGACCTCATCTCACCTGATGGGAAGCGAGGATGAGGTCGACGATGAAGCATGCTTACCTAGAAGGTACCTATTCACTCTGGATTTGAAAACCCCAAGGTTATAGGTTTGGGGAAACAGTGAAGCTGGCAGAGAATTCCACTTATTGGCAGTGCGTACAAGAAAGGTGGAGGCGTGACGCTTAGTACGCGAAATTGGAACGTTTACCAGATGAGGATGGCGACCAACCGTACCCCTCGTGGTCTTATAATAAAAAGGGCAAGGGGGAACAAGCTCATGCAATTCCTGCGAGCACTCTCCGAAGTGAATTCGATAGAAGACCGAAAGGCTAGCGACCTCGCGACGATGTCCCAAACTCGAAAGGCGCGACTCGACAAGTGAGTCATCACCTATCAGTCTCCTGGCGCGTCGATCGATGGAGTCAAGAGCATCAAGTTGGTATTTAGCTGTTCCATCCCAAAGGTGACAACAGTACTCCATGCACGACCGGACCTGTGCTTGGTACAGATTCAGAAGCTGTCCTGGTGTGAAGTACTGCCTAACCTTGCCAAGGATTCCTAACATGTAATTAAAAAAAACTTTACAATTTTTATTATAAACTTCGTATAAAATGCAAACTCGTTTGTTATGGTTTTACCTCAGTAACAAGGTACATGATGGAAAAACAAAAGCCCCGAAGGTTACACGGTAAATAACTCATCTCGAAGTTATATTTCCCTCAGCGCCAACAGTTCATTGATTCCAATAACAAGAGATACAAGATATATAAGTTAATTAATCTGATATTCGTAGAATCTAGGTGGTTACGGAATCTTAAGGTGGTCCTTCACGATTACAATCCTTTTTTTTTTGCAATCGAAAAAAGGACCTTTGTCATAATTAGGTACATTTTTTAATTTGTAGTATCTTGTTGTTCTTCGTTAGCAGCTCAAGTTTTCTTAGCATAACGTTCACCGATAACTCTTATAAATATCAATATTCTGCGTCAAAAGCATTTTGGGCTCCGCCTCCGCTCCGCCCCGCCTTGGCCGCGACTTATCAAGCGCAAATTGCATCGTCGTCGTCGGCAGTCAATGCTTATGTAATATATCACAATTTTTCTTATCTTTGTTTACATGATTATTTTTCAAAAAATATTCGAATTTTTAACAGTCAAAAAACTAAAATGGTACCCCTAAACATCTACTTATAGAACTATAACCTGTTTTCTAGTACCCGTAGTACTAGCCTAGTTGCTAGTTTGGGACGTTGTGTGCAACGTCAAGCGAATATTTTAAAAAAATATTTTAATTACTAGTTGCATCGGGAGAAGTAACAAACATACTTGTTGACACATAAACTTTCTCCTTTATAATATGAATAATTTATTTCCTAAAATATTGTATACAAAGTACCTTAAAGTCTAAATATCAAATTATAAATCTAAGTAACTCATTTGCCTGAACTAGGAAAATCCTGTATCTCAGACGAAAATGGCTATCAATACAAACTAAAATTATCACTTATAATTAGAAACAAATTAAACAAATTATAATATTAGTAGGATTAGTAACTCCTGTGTTTTCCTTAACTGTAGCTATCTCAATCGACCTTGCAGTTATTGCTGGAGTAATTAGTATTTACATACTCGTACTAACACACACTTTCACATTGAATAATGTTTAAGATGAAGATTCTATGTAACTAGATTAACCGCCGTTTTCAAGTCAAATGTACCGTGCGTGAGTGGTGAAGGGAGCTCTTAAGAACTTTAACTTTATCAGTCGCATTTAGATACATACCTATTACTGAGTGAAACTTTAGTAGAGCTGTGTCTTGTCAAAACATTAAATAAATAAAATAAATAAAAACATGACTTGTGTTACCATAATGATGTCCAATTAGGAAACATTGTTTTAGAAAAAATGCTTTCTACAATTCGAACTTGGCGCGATTTGATTACCCACTACAACTATACTGGTAATCCAGTTCATTTAATAGGTAATTTCAAATGAAAACGTAATTTTTAATTTAATTTGTAAATAAAAATGTGTAAAAAAACATATAATTATTCCCAGAAATGAAAACCGAGCTAAAATTATCATAATTGAGTTTTTGAGTTGGTCTGTAAACCAAAGAAAAACTATTTTTAAACAAAACACTATATCCCCTAATAATTTATCTATGACTATACTAATTTCGACGACTGTAATAAGGGGGTTTATTCTAGACGTCTATACGACTTCTACGACTTCCAACCCCCTTTCGAAACTTATCGCCGCGCCGTCCTCGAACTCGAAACACACTATGTAAGATAATATATTAAACTTGGTTTAGTGATTTAGGTACTAATCTTTATTATGTATCTGAATGTACCTACCTACCTACAAACACATCAACTTCAATGTATCAAGTTAACACGTAATATTGAAATACACCGATAACATCCGCATACTCATTCGACATGCTTTACACTACTCAAATTATAACTATATACTTATAAGTATAATATACTAGCTGCGCCCCGCGGTTTCACCCGCTAAGTCCCGTTCCCGCGGGAATATCGGGATAAAAAGTAGCCTATAGATGTGTTAATCCAGGTCTCCAAGCTACCTATTATAGTCCAAGTTTCATCGCAATCGGTTTAGTAGTTTTTGCGTGAAAGAGTAACAACCTCACATACATACATACATACAAACTTTCGCGTATATAATATAATATACGTAATACTAGTTTAGTACGCTGAGGTTTCTCCTCCAACTTCTTCACTTTCAAAGGTTTCAAAACAGGTAAATTACACAAATACACACTGAGTAATCTAGGTATGCATTTTACATAGTTTACAGGCAGACTTCCCAACCAACGCGTTGGTTGTATTATACATAGCTAAACACATCTTTACAATGGGGGGTTAGAGCTCGACTTTTGAATCGCTTGTACTTTTTTGAGCGATTCAAATAGCTCAATTTCTACTGATTTTCGTTCAATGTCGCGGCACGACCACGAGGAACGGTCTCGACGCTTGTCGCGTGCTATGTTTTTATAGAATCAGATCGAACGAAAATCAGCAGAAATCAAGTTATTTTAGTGCACGAGCAATTTAAAAAAAAGAGTGGTCCAAGACTAACCAACCATGCATACAACATGCATGCAAGGTGTACTACTTCTTCCATGTAATTATTGTAACCATGCATAAATCGGCAGTTACCTAATATGCAAATTCGTGCGAAATCGTGGCCGGCCAGTTAGCGGACAGTGGACACCACTTTCTACCGGCTGACAATTCTCATTACCACACAATAGACTTTTATGGCTATCGTATGGCTCGTGTATTTAGCCAATACTACATCGCTATATACCAAGAGCCCGTGAACGCCACACCTTCGTTACTTTGTAAAAGCTGATATTTGGTCAGCGCATGATCCCACCCAACTCAGGTAAGAACAATGACCAATTGAAGAGGTGAGAGAATATAAAAAGGTTATGACTATTTTTTAATCAAAAGTAATACTGGATTCAGCGTTAAATAAACTATCATAATAACGCATTCTACAAATATTAAAAAAAATCGGTTATACTTTCAATTCAATTATAAACTCAATTACGAAGTTTGGGTTACGGTGGCTTTGTCAGATAAACGGTATTAAAAAGGTCATCGTTCTGATCTGTGTCGGGAGCATGCGCTTATAAACTTTCAGCTTTTACAAAATAAGGTAGGTCTGACGTTCACGAACTCTTGGTCTACTACAAATTACCATCACGACGCGATTGATTCTCAGTTAAAATTCAAGAACACTTGAAAGCAAGTAGAATTCTAGAATCTAGGACTCATGATCGTATCTACTATGTACGTATTTATCTAGGTAAGACTTTGACTTTTGACTTTGCCTTTGATAAATAAGCAAATCTTTAGTGTCGCTAAACGAATCCAAGTGCAGAGACATTGTGCCAAAATACAAAATATAAAAGAGATTTATAAATCCTAAATGAAAAACTTAGAACACCACACTAATACCTAAATAGAAACATAATTCATTAGAAAACATGTGCAAAACAAAACAAATTATTAAACTATTTTTTAACTACGCACCTGAGTTGTAAGTAGGTAGGTATATTAATTTGTTGATATGTTTTGCTCAGACAATATACTAGGTACCTATCTACATAATGTTACGAATGCAGACACAACATTATCAGGAAAGTAAAATCAAGTGAAAGGGATACTTATTGCCCAGAAGCAGGTTTTATCGAACCGAATAGGACACTAAATTCAAGGCTTAACTGCATTGTACTGGAAATAAATCAAAATTGTAACATATCTACCTACCTACCTATTTTTAGGTAGTAGCTGATGATACTCTTGACAGAAAAAGCAAAGAGGCTAAAACTATCAAACATCGTCCACACCAAATTTGATTAAAAAAACTTTAAATCGTTTTGTATTCGTAAGGTCCTGCCGGTTTTTAAAACTAAAATAAACCTTAGAGTACTTTAGAAACTGGAAACCCAATAAAGTACTATATAGGTAGGTAGTACTTTTTTTGGGTTTCCAATAAATGACTAATTTTAAAAATATAAGAATAAGAAGAGGAATATAACATAAGAGGTTTATTCCATTATTAACAAAGTATTCGTAAATTAAATAACGGCTGAATACTCGAACAAAACTCATGATTTGAGGGCTATGTACAATTACAATTAAGCAGCTCTTAAACTCAAAAAATCCCATACAATTGTTTTGAATTTGGAAGCTACTTAATCATTCAAGTAGCCCTTAAATTTAAAATATCGTTTCAGTATCAGGACGTAAAAAGCATGTCCCTAAAGCGAAGCACCAAGCATGACGATAGAAAGTTTTAAGAACCTTAATCCGCTCGCCCTGCATTGTTAATTAGAATGCAACAATTAATTAGTTGGATTATTATGGAAGTTGGCCCACACTACACCATGGGAACATAATTTTGATGCTGATAAAATGAAGCCGCTATTTGATACAGCAACTTTAACTGCAATCAGCTTGTATTATTATTATAATTCAATTAGCGGGTTCCCTACGCTACTTCGAAACACTATCCATCGAAACACCTTTCGCCGAAGACGATTGACCGAAAGATTACTTTACCGAATAGTTGTTTCACCGATTGTTCGTTTCCCCTATGGTTCGTTTCACCGAAAAATTTTTGACCGAAGCTCGCTGTACCGAAGGCTCGTTTTACGTAAAAAATGTCATTTCCAAACACGCAACCTCTTTTCATTTACTTGACACATGTGACCATAGAAATAAGAGGTAGTAATATAACTAGAGAGTCCACTAAAGTAGTAAAAACGAGCCGAGGGATAGGATTTAAACTTTACACGTCCTTGTCTGAATATAGCGCGAGATCTAGCGCCAATATTTGGGTAGGTATTTGAGGCAGCTAAAAACTTGTAATATACCTCTCCTAATATACGGATATGAAGATCTGCTCAAATTTCAAGAAAGTTTCTTAAAATTAAAAGGCTACTTAAAATTAGAGGGCCAAGTAGAAACCCAAATATTGGAGCTAGCTCTCGAGCTATATTCAGACAAGGACGTGTAAAGTTCAAGCCCTCTCCCTCTGCTCGTTTTTACTGCCTCAGTGAACTTTCTAGTTGTACTACTACCTCTTATTCTATGGTCACATGTATCAAGTAAATGAAAGGAGGTTGCGTGTTTGGAAATGACATTTTTTACGTAAAACGAGCCTTCGGTACAGCGAGCTTCGGTCAAAATTTTTTCGGTGAAACGAACCATAGGGGAAACGAACAATCGGTGAAACAACTATTCGGTAAAGTAATCTTTCGGTCAATCGTCTTCGGCGAAAGGTGTTTCGATGGATAGTGTTTCGAAGTAGCGTAGGGAACCCCAATTAGCGTAGCGTAGGTATTCTTGAGTAAAAAAATGTTTAAAAAATAATGGTTATGTTTTCAATGATACTTCATATATCTTCAGTACACGTACACCAATCGAACCGAATGTTCCGAGAAGCACTCGAGTCGGACTGGAAAGCTATTTGTGTGCAACCCTGCGCCGTCGCACCTCTGTTCCGCAATTACTGTTTTCTCGCTCACACATACATGTCAAGGTAGGGTTCAATATTCGAGGATATGGTACGAGCAGATAATAATACATCCGACGGAATACCCGAGGTGTGTCTGTTTTATGTAAACATCGTGATCTCATTGGGTCAGACGTAGTCTCGCGCAGTCAAATCTTCTGAAGGGTGAAAATACGGATTGAGTAATACCTAGTGGGTGTCGACTATCGGCGCTGCTTTCTAATATTTTGCACAGTAGCACTAGACTGTAGAAGTGTTCGATCAAGCGCCTATTGAAACACGGTCAATCCTTCGTGTCGCTTCCGCGTGCGCGTGCGCAGCGCCCGGGAGATCATTGCCAGATGCCGATAGATCGCACACTTCGGGGTCAACAGCCATTGCCCTTGTTTTGCGCAATAAATTATATATTCCTTCATAAGTACCCATACATTACACCGCCTATAAGAGAGTTCTCACTGCTCACATCAGAGGTCAAGGTAATTAAAGACCATCAATGCCGGTCGTCCTGTCGCTATACCAACAAGTTTTCGATCTTATGCATTGTATCGGTTTCGTGTGATGTGATAATGTCACATTATCTCCATTTTTTATTGTTTATCCCTAGATTAAAACAAGAGGGCAGATACGTTACTTAGTAACGACAAATGAGACGATAAAACTGTGTCTAGTCTAAAGCGATTGCTATCTCGTTCGCGCCACAGTCTGGAACGTCTCACTGTCTCTGTCTCTGACACAGTTTTATCGTCTTATTTCGTCTCATTTGTCGTGAGACTAAGTAGTTTATCTACTTTTTTTGTTTTAATCTAAGTATATCATCAATTTTCCGTGGTACAGTCAAACTATATTCCTATTTACAGTTAATGAAGTGTGCCGCTGTTCCTGTGCCAAGACAACGTTATATCGACTGAAATACTGCGCTTTTAGCATAGATTTATGAAAACAACTTCCTGAAAGTCCACGAAATTAATAATTTTCATGATATACATACATACCTACCTCTACGTGTAGTTATCTAAACCATGTGTGAGAAATAAAGTGGGTAGGTAAGGTACACTATATGCGTAGACAGATATTTGGTACACCAATCCAGTACATATAGATCGTTTTTAAGTGTTTCGTAGTCAACCACAATAAACCGATATAGTTTTACTTCCTATAAGAAATGTACTAATCAGATCCTAGACAGAGAGTTATGATCGCGTCGTGGTCGGTAATGATAATCTTTTCACTAAAATTGTTCTACCATAAATTATGAAATCAAAATTACGTAACGTACCTACCAAAAATCTCATAAAACCTGTAAAAATCGTCAGTTAAATTGATAACTAAGCAACAGCCTCAGCCAATTACTACGCCTAGAGAAATTTTAATTCATTTACACCACAGCACACCGCAACTAATGCCATTACGGCTAAGTGAAAAAGAAACTAAATTCCAAAATTACGTAGGCTTCGTACTAAATTACTACAATTTTAATAAAAAGCTATTTAAAGTAGCAGTGGGTAGATAAGTCCAAAAAAGATAAAAATAAGCAAATTTTACCGGCACCTTTTAAATTACTAGCAATAAATATTCTTGAACGACCGACCCCTCGCTCCTCAAAAACTGGTTGTTAGCACTTCAGGTACGGGTTTGCTAGTAATCAATCGACTATAACTCTGACAAATTGCTGGTAAGCGTCATTGACAATATGTTCCCAAAGGTACTAGAGTCTACACCTCAAGGTTGACCAAAAATAGCATCGTCATTTTAGTCTCTTTCTTTATAGTACTTGGTATATCCGCGTACTTTAAAACTATCACTCACTTTGCATCTTTGTAATCTTTTGTAAAAAAAATGTTATTATGTTTAGGTATGTAGTTCCTACCGACTGCGAACCAAAGACTTTATTGTTTATGTGAATCGCTTATTGCTCTGTGCGGTGAAGGACAACATCGTAGGAAAACCGACATGTTCGTGAATTAACCACGTTGCAAAGGCATGGGCTATTCGCCATTCCGGAGTAGGTTTCCGTGGCGCCTTCCAAACCCCTCTAAGCTAAGCCAAATGCTCAACAGAGACACAAATTAGCGGGCTAACAAACAAAAATTACAGGTACCATATTTTCTTTAATTTCTTGACAAAAGATACAGCGTAACATAAATTGGTTGAATATTCACAGTATCACAATGTAAAATTATACGGCGCCAATCGTACACTGATGTTTATTTAGAAATCCAAGATCCGTTTGTTTGTGCAAAGAAACATTCCATTTTGCGTGTTCAATGTTTATCTAAGTACCAAATGTAACATATAATTTTCTGTCACTTTCTCATTAAACTGCAAAACGAAATAAAATTAACCGAAAGTTATGTTTGGTCTCACTTTCTGAGGTCAATAATATGTTAATATTGTATCAATTTAATATACATCATCGTATTATAATCATTAATGGCAAAAGGGTATATACCTATACTTAAATATAATTTCATTTGGGCAAAGTAAACGAGCAGAAAGGTGATCATAATGATTAAGTCACTTTCACTCTCTTGTATGACAAAGGGCTCGTGTGTAATTTTTACTGTACAGTACTTACTACAAACTTTAAATGAAAGTTACAAATACATATGAAGGTATTGAATATCATAATATAACTAACACGTTATCGATAGCATTCAATAGATTTGTGTCAGTAGGTATGGTGAACGAATACAAAATGATTCGATTCGTGTCCTAGCCATTGAGCAAAATGGATGAGGCCGAACCTTGATCCGGTTGAGATCACATCTTTTCTGAACTTGTATACAATCTAGGGCTGCGCAGAATTCACAGCACGTTTAGGTATCTCTTCTCGCATTTATCTTTTCAAGTTTGTTTAAAATGACGAAGACAGTTCTCAACTATAGTTAATTATACCTAAATCACTTACTACAAAAACTCTACCTTCTAAATTCGTAATTGGTCTTTCAATAATCCTGGTACTCTCACAGATTAATAAGTAGGTAGGTATTTTATGAAATTACTATATTATAAATAGTAATTCAATATAAACGAAACTTTATTCGTTTCAAAATGTAGATTCCAATTAAACACTGTTATTCGTTGTGCTTATAAATGTGAATCCAAAACATCTCAATGCAACGACATAACATTTGAATACATACACTCTTAACTCCACGGAGAACATCTACCTACCTACCTGATTTATCAATAAAAAGGTCCCCCAAATACGCTTCGTCTGCGTTTTTTCTTACAGACAGGTGTTTGACCAAACACAAACATTTGGTTTAACTTTCTTTTTTTAACAGTTTACATGTTGTCGACAGGTGATTGCGATGTGGTACACGTGGTTGGTTTTGGTGGTGTGTTGCACACTAGCGAGGGGAGAGGATCCGGTGAGCGTGACGACAACTCCTGCCTCGTCAGAGCCGGCGACAGTAACGACCACAGCCCGTCCCCCCTCTCGTACCCTCGACCGGCTGGCCGGAGAACTCGTCTGGAAGAACTGGCTCCAGAGCCCAGAAAACGGCAACTCTAATGCACCACCGAGAAAAATTATACCGAAGTCACTTTTCATCACGCCTCTAGTTTGCCCAAAGGGACAGCGGCTGGATAGGAATGGCTGTGTTCAGGTAATTGTTAAATAATTTCTTTGGTTAACAAGTTTTAACTGAGGGTGATTTGTAGGTAACGGTTCGGTGTACAAAGGGCAAAAACGGGATCGTTTTACTAAGACTCCGCTGTCCATCTGTCTGTCTGTCAACAGGCTGTATCTCATGTACCGTGACAGCGGTAATTTTCGCAGATGACGTATTTCTGTTAACACTGCAAAATCAAAATAAAATAACGTTTTAAGTGGGGCGTCCATACAACAAACGTATTATTTTACGATAATGCTACGGAGGGAACCCATAGTAGGCAAGTCCGACTTGCACTCGGCCGGTTTTTATTTTCTCTTGGTACTATTACTTATTAAAGATGATGAGAAACTGACCAATATTTACACATACGTTTTCATTTTGAGGATTTTTCTGTTACAAAAAATAATTCAATTATTATTCAATGAACTCTTTGTAAATTGCAATTCGTTAACGTTACAGGTGCTAACAGTAAACAAGGATGAGCACGAACGCATTCTACTTGAGCAACTGAACGCGTTGTTCACGTCAGCGCCGGGTGGGGACCTGTATGACTATGGCGACGACGAACCAGGGCCGTTACAGCTCTCTATACCCATCGGGATGGACCCTCAAGCTGCACCGCTACAGGGACAGGAGCCATTAGCACAGGTACTTCATTCACTTCTTCTTCTTTGCGTGTCAGCGTTCAGCCAATTATAGCCTTTCTGCCCGGCACTGTGCCACAGCAATGGCAGCATCATTAGCCTCGTTAAGGTCGTCCATCGTAGGTACATGTGCTGGGGTGTTGTTCCATTCCATGGACTGTGTTGAGACCCCACAATCACACTTTTCCCTCGAGGCGAGTTTAAAGTACCAACATAACTAGAAAAGTATTACCTACTAAGTTTTGCAATAAGTTTTTTTTTTCGATGACATAAGCCAGGGTTTGAGGGAAGGTTTTGATACAAAATTAATGTTAAAAATGTAGACGTGAGTTTAGATAACGCAAGCTTTTTTTAATATGCATGTCAAACTTCTGCTTCAGTCTACCCGTGAGCAATAAACAAGGCACTGGCGTTTTAGACGTTTAAATTGTTGAAATCTAAACATGTTTTTTTTTTGGAGTTTTGGCGGGAATGCGTTGAGGAGATGTGTTGCTAAATTTTCATTTTTGTGAAACTTAGTTCAAATGCGTCTAAATTGTTTAAATTCGGGGGCATATTAATCAATTTAGTTTCGTGAAGGTGTACAAGTGTAAATAAAAGTGAAAATCGGTGCAAAACATGGACTTTAGCTTAGTGTTGTCTCCAAAGCTCCGTGAACAAACATTGTAAAAAATGGCCCCCTTTTTACAATGATTCCCTCGACTTGACTGTTTCGTTCAATGCAAAAAACTTGCAAATATTGATAATACTTGAATCTGGCAAATATTCGAATGGAAAAGCCATTTTAAAGAAGAAGAAAAATGTTTTTTTTAATTTCACAAAAAAAATAATTTTTGAAACCACCTTATCTAAATAAAAAATATATAAAACACTTTATTTATCCGGGTTTATCGCGTTTTTATTCATTTTTCTAAACGAACCGAGCTTTTGCCAACTTTACAGTTGGCTTTTTCAAGGTTGACTGAGATGTAATTTGTCTAATTTTAACATTCAAGTGTTTTATTATGCAAAATCGCGAAAACCATAGAAGAAATTAAAAAATATATATTAAGTATACGTAAGTCGGACGGAACATTATTAATCTTTGTCAATTTACATTATTTCAGGCTTTCGACTTGCAGCCCAACTACGTTAAAATTGACAAAAAAGATGGAAACAAAGACACCGGTACTAGCATAGAAGCCGAGCTTGAAATCTTAAAACTTCAATCTGAGAACAACAGCACAGCTCCAGTTAATGCTGGAGGACTATATAATCACTTGACTATTACAAACTCACACCCGGACAAACCCAAACGAGACAATACAGCAGTCAATGATACTGAAACAGAATCTATAACGAGTTCACAAGAAGATCAAGGACAGAAGGAAATAGTTTTCGGTCACGTTAATGTCGACCCAGTTCTGTATCATATTAATAATGATGGCGACAATACTGACATTACAGAAGAAAAACGACAACCTAACTCTACTCAATCGGACCATACACAATCTGATACCACTACAAATAATGATCAAAATGATACAGAGAATACTTCTCCACAGTCAGACGTATTAAAAAATGATAGCGATAAAACTAAATTAAACCCTGAAAATGATTACTCAGATATTGGTGAAGCGATCAAATTGATAAGTCGCTACGCCGAAGTGACCACTGACGACAATTTCTCAAAGGATCAAAAGAAAAACGCAGCTAATGATGAAAGTATATTAGGCACACGCACTAAAGCGCAACATCGTCGGAGTAAACCAAAAATATCGGAGACAACGGAAGCTTTAACAGACAACACCTCACCAGATTTCAGAGAAAAAGCTTACAGCATGTATCCAAAGAATGCTGTATACTTTAGATACCCATGGCCCAGCCAGCATGTCGCGACGCCACCACCTAACTACCCATTTCGTCATCTACAAGACTACTGGGCTGGGCGAACTAAATTTGGAGGGGTCTATAACACCCATGAGAACCCAAGACGCCATCACCACTCCTACCCTCATACCTTCCGACCGCATAGCTATCCCTTCGCTCGCGGCTTACCTCCAAGAGATGCATACCCTGATCAACTGAAAGGTTACATTCATCGAGTGATCCAACATCACGTGCAACAGCCCCGCAACAATCAGGATCTCTATAGTCTCCTCGGACTAAGACATTGGTTTAGCAGCGAAGGAGCCTCGAAGAGATAGCTTGTTCTTTCCTTTATTAGACAATTTGATGTTACCCGACGACGTATAATGAAAGCTGTGGACAAATTTGTGCACATTAAAAGAGTTACACACAACAACACCGCACGTAAGGGTTTATAAAAATTGTTGAATCAATTTTCTAATAAGCAAATTTTAAGTGTAGGTACCTAGGTGCTGCTATCTTATTTATCAATCATTTTTATCCATAGCTTTCATTATATTAGCCTATTTATTTCAAAGCCAAATAATACAGTCATAGTTATATTTTTTGTTAGGTGTTTTGAATAGTGTAAATAATTTTTAATTTAAGTGTTTTATTTTGATTCATATTTTCATAGTATTATTACTTAATGTTGTTTTATATTATGTTTAATGTAATTGTTCGAATAATCCTCAATATTTATTATTATTTGATGTATATTTTTATATAACTTTTCGATGTAAATGTAGTTGTGTCTATACGTTTAATGTATTAAAAATGTACTTTCCGTAGGTATTAGAAGTTTGCATCATCGGCGCTGGCTTGCCTCTTGCCTTTTCTACGTAAAATTTATTTATGATTTTAGAACTATGTAATTATTTTGTGTAGTTAAATGTATGTAGAATTGTATAACTAGGTTTTTTGTATTATTAATATTAGTTGAAATACAATAACCAAAACATACATCGGACATTTTAAGCCCACCTGTAAAAGAAATTATTTTACAAATGTTTGATTAGAAATATTAGAATTGAGGCTTTTTGAGTCAAGAGCTGTGCTTGCCACATTGAAAAACTATAGGTAAGTACCTATTTTAATAGTGCATGCTAAAGTTATATCTTGCGAATTAATGAATATCTTCTGTTTCATCAAATTGTTAGCTTCATTAAAGAGGTATAGGGCTGAATACTTACATTACATTACCGAACTATTACACATAACGATCCCACCAAAGTTTAGAAATAAGCGTTTATTTTTTATCACAAAATATTCTTCAATTTAGAATTAAGAAGGCCCTTTAGGAAACTCGATACGTTTGACGCAATTTTCTTTTAAAGTTTCATTTTTCTTAAAATGTGTTTTTTTTTCTTTTATACTTTTTAAAAGTGGAAATGAAATTGGTACGTGCTTTCGTACGTTTACTTTGCGTCAAACGTAAACCTATTCGTGACAAGTCGATTTAAGGGTTAATGTATTTTTCTATGATGTCTAGGTGTTGAAAGTTCTAATATTGATCTATGTACTTACGTATCTGTTACCTTTGGTGGCCTATTTCTACGTTTGCATATTATATTATTTTTTTAATGTAAATTGATTAATTCATGAATATGTAATTTTGATTATTTATAGATGTCTTCATCCATTAAAAACTTGTTAATCACGTTAGATTTATTATTAACAATTAATTAATGACCACTTAAACAACTAATTGACCCAAATATAGTACAAAATGTTAGCAGACACCAGGTACCTACCTACCTAGATCAATATTAACTTAAACCAGTGTTTAGTCGATTTAGAATATTTTAAATGTCTCGTTATATTTTCCGTTTTAGGTACAATTAGTACAAAAACAGTGATTCTGAAAATTAATAACTTCATTTTGTAATACTGAGGTACTATTGAGCTCGTAAATGAATAATAAATCCCACCAAACAGTTTATAAATGGTCAATTTGGCAAATTGTAACAAATTTAACTGTTTTTTATAGACTTTTAACAATAATCTTGAGGTCTGATTATTTGAAAACAGTGTGACAAAATTATTAACTTATAAACTTTACTGTGTACCTATTCAATTCACTTATGACCCCGATAGTAGTTTGTACCAACCTAATTACTTTTACACGCACCTACCTATCGACAAAAATAAATGTATTTCTTTGTAATAATCTAATAATTATATAGTAGTATAGGTACCTACATTGTATTATACGAGTGCAAATTACAGAGTAAATTAATTACAGTCTTGTGGCATAGACTATAAACCTAGGTTCGTAATTGCACCGTCATTGGACATCGACTTGATTGAAACTAAAAGGGTTGATACCTTACTTAGTCACGACAAATGACGCGATAAAACAACTTTGTCTTGAGTGATTGCTATCTCGGTTACGCTACAGTCTGGAACGTCTCACTATCTCTCTCTTTGACGCAGTTTTATCGTTTCATTTGTCGTGACAAAGTAACCGTTTTTGTTTTAATTTAAGGGCATCGACAGTTTTTTTGTTTTTGTACTATACTTTTATAAAGATGCTTATCTTAATATTTTCCTAAATGTATTGAAATCTAAGATTAATGTCTATTTATCGAATACAAAATAAAGATAATATTGTACAAATAATTTAAGTATTTAGTGATTTATCAACAAGAAGAAAACTTTGAAATTATTATCGAAATTCAATATTGCATAATTATTCTTATTTCGGTGTAAAATAAATATTCTTACAAAACTATATAAATGCCAGTATTTTACTGTAAATAGTGAATGTGTTACATTAAAACTAAATGAAATGAACATTATGCATTTTTAATACACACTCTAAAAAGCTGTAAGAATCTTCACACTAAAAAAATATCCTGCTTCAAATTTCTAAGAGATAAATAAATAAATATTTCACTTCATTACACACAGCGCAATCTAGCCTCAAACTAAGCTGTACTATGGGTAAGTACCTACTAGACAACGGATATACTACATATTATATATTTTTTTTTAAATATATACATAATATTATACATAGAAAAACACCCAGACCAGATACAAATATTTATTTTTAAGCATAAATATTTGTTCGCATTAAGGGTTCCTAAGGAAACTAAGGGGTTAAAACACGTTTGTTGTATGGGAGCCCCTTAAATATTTATTAATTTTTGTTGTTTTAGCGGCAATAGAAATACATCGTCTGTGAGAATTTCAACTGTCTAGCTATCAAGGTTCTCGAGATACAGCTAGATAGAGATACTGGTGACAGACAGACGGACGGACGGACGGAGAGCGAAGTCTCAGGGTAAAAACCCTTTTACCCTTTGGGTACTTCCTAAAAAGCGAAGTCCACTAATTACAAAACCAATAATTTCAACGACGAAAAAACTAAAATCTCGAGGATTGCCTCCTTAAATAGAAAGATTAATACATTATTTGCACAAATACAATACAAATGGGCGACCTCACCGCTAAAAGCGATTTCTTCTACGCAACCTTTGAATGGAAAGGGTAAGTGAGCAAGTAGGCAGAGATTAGGTGAGATTCAGAATACCTACTAACATTATTATAAATAAATAATAAAGGATAAATAATTGATTGAATTTAGTATTTATTTTTTTAAGTATCGTGGAATTGCTGAGAATATTCGTTCTCACTAGTTCAATTGCATTTGGCCGTGGAACTAGTGAGACTAAAAAGTCTCAGTAGTTCCATAAATAGAACAGATATCCACTGGAACTAGTGAGAATGATCTATTATTATTAACCGACTTCAAAAAAAAGGAGGAGGTTATCAATTCGTCTGTATGTATATTTTTTTTTTTGTATGTTCACCGATTATACTCGAAGACGGCTTGACCGATTAAGATGATTCTTTTTTTAATTGATAGATGGGAGGTCCAAGATGGTCCCGTAAAAATTTGATGTGGATCTGATGAGGGTCTTCGGAGTGATGAAGGGAAATGCTCCTCAAAACGCATTAATTAACCCAATTGTTTATCGATTACTCAAAGATGGCTTGACCGATTGAGATGATTCTTTTTTTAATAGAAAGGTGGGAGCTTCGAGATAGTTCCATAAAATTTTGATGATGATCTGATGAGGATCTTCGAAGTGAGGACCGGAAATGCTCCTTAAAACGCTGTATTCAATTCAATTGTTCATCGATTACACGAAGATGGCTTGACCGATTGATATAGTTCTTTTTTTAATGGAAAGGTGGAAGCTCTGAGGTGGTCCCATAAAAGTTTGGTAAGGATCTGATGAGTATCTTCGGAATGATGGACAGGATAGCATCCCAGATATTGTTGATTTTTAGGTAGGTAGGTATACTAAAAAGGGTAAAATAAAATAATAATTTAAAAATTAAAAAACCGACTTCAAAAAGGAAACAAAAAATTATTTAAAAAACAACCAAAAGAAAAAGAATTGATAAAAAAGACCAAAATAACCTCTACATAGATACAGTGCCACCGACTAATTAATCTGTTTTATCATCTGAAGTCGGGCAGTTTTACTGGTTGGTACCATATTGTACTTAGTTTGGTTGCCCGACTTCAGATGATAAAACAGATTAATTAGTCGGTGGCACTGTATCTATGTAGAGGTTATTTTGGTCTTTTTCATCAATTCTTTTTCTTTTGGTTGTTTTTTAAATTATTTTTTGTTTCTTTTTTGAAGTCGGTTTTTTATTTACGCTTAAATCATAGTGGACTAATGCCCAAGCCCACTAAAGACTACCTACATCACAATCGGAGGACAATAAATAACAAGGACTGGCCTCATCTATAACTTATTATAATAAAGGATTTAATAATAAAACTCAAGTTTCACTGAGAGATATTTTATTGAAAAAAAAAAACCATTTTATCAACAACATCATGAATTCTTTAGTAATAACGATGGTGTCTGTCATTCAAAAATATGAACTTGTTCAAAAATATACGTTTCCCTGTACTTGCACATACTTCACTGTGAAGATGTCTGTGGTAACTAACCTTACAATGCAACGGCCAGTTCCTTCATCAGTAGTAAAAGTCTAAGTAACAGCTAAACTGACTTCTGCATGCAAAATTTACTAATGGCTTAGGTACTTGGACTTTAGCTGTGACTTTGACTGTGACTATTGATGAAGAAACTGGCTGTAAGAGTCGATTCATCCTACGCAGAGTGTAAACACTCGTACATTCAAGTCGCGAGTATGAATTAACCCCAACACTACATATTTTCGCCCCAAAATGGACCAATCATTACCCTGAAACCGAGATGTCAGAGAAAAAACTACATTCGCGCATTTTCCCTCTTCCCTGATTGGTCCAAACCGTCCGGAAAAATCCAGATACAGAATTAAACATTGACAATAAAAAAAGATTATAAAAACCAGCAACACAAATACCTACTTACATACAAGTAATTTGTACAAAATATCACAATTTAATAACATACTCATTAGAAACTAACCCCCTTATTCGTAAACTGTTGTTAAACCTAGTTTAGTCACGTCATTTTAGGGTTGCCATTGATGATGCGCCAGAGCTTTTCTCGAAGCCATTCGCGCCATTTCCCCCCTACAACTCCTTTAAAGTCAAAGTTCATCGAATTTGTCACTCACTCACTGACTCACTCACCAATCATCAAAATTCTAAGGTACTTCTAGCAGACCTACAAGCTCCAAATTTGGAACACAGTTAGTGTTTAGTCTGTAAAGCAAGGAAAACTCTGACATTCAGAAGTTTAAGTCTTATTTTCTATATATTAGCCTAGATTTGCAAGTGACTGCGGGGCGCTCATAGTTTGCAGTAAATATTATTTAATCTGCGCTTATAATTGGCCTATCTGTGCCCTCCGATAGAGTATAATCCTGCAGGTTAAGAAACGCCTGACGCTATCATATAGGGTCATTCCACTTGTATCCACCAACAAGGCTCCACAAGTGTATCTATGGATATTATATATTTATAGTGACAAGAAAAAATCACTGACTCACTCATCACAAAATCTCAGAAACTAGTGCTAGTAGTTTCAAACTCCGCATGTTAGTTCGTTTTAGAACGTAGCGGCTTACTAAGACGAGATTATGCGAAATTCAACCTCTAAGTAGGTTAAAATGGGGATGAAAGTTTGTATGGAACTGCAAAACCGAACTTGAAGTTTAGAAAATAGGATTCTTAGGAATCGTAAGTGATTGTTGATAACAAACGTTTACGAATAAAGGGGTTCCTGTATAGTGCTCCAGTCCGTTCTCTCATCTATCTAAAAGGTGCCCCACACAGCGTCTATTCATCGCAATTTCAATAATAACTCTCACATGAACCAAACATTTCAGTCTGAAATTGTGAAAACAGGAAACAAAGCAAGAAAGAAAAGGAAGGAAAACAACGAGCGATACGGGTCGCCGCTGTGTGGTAGAGCGTTTATTCTGATACAGAACTGGTTAAGTAGCTACTCCTCATTTTAAAGTCGACACTCCATCGCCAACTAAATATAAATAAGTTTAAACGGATGGTTCAATTTAGCTTTTTGGTTTTCGTAGCAAAACCAAAGACGAACGGAATTAATTTGCCAGGTTTTCAATCAAATAAGCATAGCTTAGTTGGAATAGTTAGTAACGCTCGTGTATAAAAACTGGCTCGACTATGAGTAGCTAAGTGGCTTTTAATCGGCGATGGCGTTCGACTTAAGGCCGGTCGAAATTTGTATAAAAAATATTTAAAAATCTTTAAGCAAAAAGAACACAGAGAGGTCTAGTTTTTTAAGCGAGTCAAGATACGATTAATTATTAAAAAAAGATATAAATTTCGGAGACTTTACAGCATCTTGATCACCGGTAGATTCTATACGAAAAACAAAAATTAATTATAATCTAACATACGAGGAAATTAATTAAGAACTTTTACGACTGAACGATGAGTAGTAATTCATTGGGGTAAAGTTGACTTCATACAACTAAAGTTAAACGAGTGAAAAGTTTCATGTCTAAGAAAATCCCTTCAAAGTACGACCGGCCCATCGGAAGTATATGCAAGAACAGAAATCATAAGAACCAACTCATTTTTCAAAGTCGGTCAAAGTTTTAGCGTACTGTTGACTTTTCGTTTTCATTCACTCCCCCTTAATCATCAGCATCACTGACATCTTCAACTTATTTTAAACTAGAAACAATATTGGCAACATGTTTTAGACAAAAAAAGACTTAATGAACAAGTAAGTACTAGCAGACATGTTTACGAAACCATTATTGAGAGATGCCAGTTGTGTTTTTCATCTGAATTCGTATATTTGGATGCTGTGTTCCGGGACATGGCTCAGTGTCAACGATTGATACCTGAAAGTAAAACACAATTTAGAAAGATTAAAAAAAACTTATCATTTATTTTATTGCACTGGTACTATTAAGAGTTTAACAGCCGGATACAAAAACACCACTTAAAATTTAAGGGGTCCTTCATTAGGCAGCTTCTGAATTTAAAATTAGTAGGTAACTATAGTTTTTTATGTTTTTACGGTTTTGGATTGTTATACAATATTCACCGGGTTTAGTAAGTAATAGATTTAAAGTTATTTTAGTGTCCCCTTGCAACCAAGGCCATTGTTACATGGTTGAAACGTTGAGGTAAGAAAATTAAAAAGTAAAAATTATGTGATTGAGACCTGAGAAAATATTAAGTTATGAGTTCCTATCGTTTGGTTTGGTTTTGGTTTTCACAGAGAAATGCATCATCAAAAACATGATTTGAAACCGTGGCTCTCGCTTGCCGGGCGAGTACGCTAACCACTATTATTTTTTTGTGATGTTTTTCTCTTTCTGTACACTATCTCCAACCCAACGGCTTCACCCGTGCTTACCGCTATTAAGCTTTTAGTTATAAGCTCATTGTATAAGTGAACTATTGTTGTACTAAGCGAGTCAGACTGTAAAATAATTAGTATTGCATTAAAAATATTAAAAGTTGAAATAAGAACTTACCACTCTGAACTTCTGTGATAATAATATCCTTCTATAGTTGCCGCCGATTTATGAAAGCAAATGTAATAGAAACCAGCAAACGAAGCACCATTTATGTCTTTAATTGTATGATCTGGCACGAGGAAGTGTTCTTTCCACCTCATAAACACATAGTCAGCCTTTGAAAGTGATTCATAGTCAAACGAATCAGAGTTAAACGTCTTTAAATATGGTACGAATAAATCAAATTTACTCTGAAAAAGATATTGTAAAAATAAGTATAGTAGAAATAAAACTTTTTTATAAAAGAGTTTTATTTTAATACAAAGTTGCAAAAACAGAAGACAACTTTAGGTAAGTTATTGTAAATGGTTGCCTTTTGTGGCAAGTAAGACTGCACCTTTACTTGCCACAAAAAAATAGAAATCGCCAGTGTGGAGAGACAAAATGCATATAGACGAAATGGGAAAAAATCAAACAACATCTTCCTAAGAAACCACTTCTCACCAATAGGTGAGGGAATCAGTAATGAGCTAATGAGAAATCATAATGCCTCATCATCATCTATTTTGCCAATTAAGATTTTTTTTAAATTATTGTTGTCCTCTTACTGCATACCCTAAGTGACTAATTTTTATTTTCCCTCATTTATTATAAGTAGTTTACTATTACTATTAGCATGTAAATACAATAAAGTATTCTAGCTATCTATCTGGTTAGTCACTAGTTTTTTCTTTGTATTGGTTTATGCAATTTAACCAATAAGAATACAATAATTGACCAACCTGTTATCAAATGTTTTTATATTAAGTTCAATCCCCTGAGTTATAAATGTTATTATTGTGGAATATCTAGCAATTAATTTTAATTGGAAGAGTGACATTTATTTTTATAAAAATGATAGTCCCATTTCCAATTCTAATAGGAATGTAGGTAGTTACATAGTTCATTATAATTATAATGTTAAAGCACTGACTCATTTTTCATAATTTGTCAAATAATTATTAGAGTGGTCTAGTGGTCGTGTTTCAAATCCTAGCTGAGCACCAATGTCTTTTTCTTTAAGAAAAACTTATGTGCGCTATTAACATCACTCTTACGTGAGGAAACCCACGGCTTAAAATCACACACAAAGGCTCAATAGTAGGGCTAATTGCAGATACACACAGTTAAAACTTTTAACTTTTTGTCAAATTATTACAATAATGTGTTTATAAAATCTAATTGTTATCTTATTTTTAAGAAGAAAGTGTTTTTGCAGAAGCATTTGCCCTTAAAAACATTTTCTTACTTCTTGGCAGAATAGATACTGTACAAATCTTACATGGCAGTGCCACTATTGCCTAATGTTTTGGTGCCCCCAAAACACTATTCAATAGTGTTCAGTGTTAATTAGACACTTTCCTATACTTTTTTGTTGTATACACATGTTTGTTTACAAGCTTCTAATAGATTATTTCAGAGTAAACATATTTTAAAGCAGAAGTTAAAGATGTGATCATTAATTAAAAAAACGCTGGTTATTATTGACTTGACACCTTTTAAGGATACTTATTTTCTGAAACTATGCCTATACGATGTTTTTTTCTGCCTATACCATGTGAAGCAGCTTAGTATTAGGTAACTAATGGTAACAGGAAACTGATAAAATTTACAAGTAGCTTACCCAATGTTTTCTATCAACATCCTCGTCTGCGTCCCACTTTCTTGTAAGGAATGGATACTTAGCTGATATAATTTCACCATCGAAAAAGGTTGTAAGTGTAGGAAACTCTTCGGTTAAACCTTTTATCTTTAAATATCCACATAAGTATGAGTTCTCTTCATCAACATGCTGTAATAATACGTTATATAATTTAAAACAAGGAAATTGTTAAAACATGAATGCTATATAACAATTTGTTACCTGAAATCTATTAGATATGGAGCTTTCAATTCATAGAATGATGATATTGGACACAAAGTGTCCAATGTAAACAAAGACTGAAGCTCCAACGACAAAGAAACAAAATTGCGTACTTGTTTTGAGACTAACCTGCAAAACTACTTCGACCTCGTAAGAGTTGCCTTTGCTTTTCTGGTGCCCTTGAAATTTAGACCCGTTGTACAGCAAGGATTTTGTTACACCTGGCTGCTTTGAGTTAGCAGGCGGCGGAGGAGTAATATCAACTTTAACTGGCATATTTTTCCATTAAAAGACGGTGACCCAGCTTGGGAAATGTGACAGTTTGCTAATACCGCGGCAGTCACGTCTTGACAGTCTTCCTCCTTCCAGTATATTCTTAAAAAACGCAACTTGTTGATCTACAATCTACACCAATTATTATACACAAGTTTATAGCTCTTGATAATTTATCTGTACACGGAAGGGAATGCCAGGCTTCGGTTTAATTCGTAAATTTAGCTGAGAATGGTTTGGTGGGTTTGAAAAATTGAAAAAGAAAAATTTCCAATTGGTTTTTTTCTTCTATTTCGGTGCAGTACGCGACGGGCATATGTTTCTCAGTTAGTCTTTTGAGCCATTTTTGCTACTTCCTGTAATGTTTGATTTGATTGATTGAGGACAACCCTCAATGCGGAACAAGCAAACTAAAAAAAAAAGTGAATGTCTATGGAAAAATGGTAGGGGATTGTCGTTTCAATGGTTTCGTTGACCGATTGAATTGTGTCTGTAAATTGTTTTGTTTTCTCATTATTTTAGTTTTTACGTTTATTTAACATTTTCGTACAATGATTTCAATATATATTTCATTCGGTGCAGTCGTTAAAATGTGTACGAAGTCGACTAGCCTCTATTGAACTAAAAGCAATCGTTGTGATATTTTCCCACATAATTATGGTTAACTGACGTTAGACTGTGTGTGCATCCTCAATTATGGCAGACCCAGGTTATTACCACAGTGATTATATTCGGCATCCTGTCCTTCATGAGCTGGGTGTCAAGTATGGAATCAAGACGGAGTGTATTCCAGAAATAGCTTTGCCTTCGAAGTTGGAAGAGCTCAAGGATGTCATACGTAGAGAGATACGTAAGGAACTCAAAATCAAGGAGGGCGCGGAGAAACTACGTGAAGTGGCGACGGACCGGCGCTCGCTCTCCGACGTCGCGAATATCGTCAAGAAGGCGAACATAAAGTTAAACGAGCTGAAGTCGGACCTGCAGGAGCTGGAGTCGCAGCTTCTCCTGTCTCGCGGCCAGTCTACTCCCACTTCACCCGAGGACCTGTCCTATGATGAGGAAATCATCCTCGCCTCAGAAGCTGCTCAGCAGCAGAGGCAGCTAGGCGAAGCCACCACAGACCGCAAACTCGCATCCCTTGAAAAGCAGCTCAATATCGAACTTAAAGTAAAACAGGGAGCAGAGAACATGATACAAAGTATCACTAGCAGTAACCAATCTAGAGATAAAAAATTGTTGGCAGAAGCACATCAAATGCTCGCTGATTCTAAGGATAAAATAGAATATTTAAAATTACGTATTACTAAAATAACAAAACAACAAAAAGGTGATAATGCTGGGACGAATGGGGACGGCAAGAATGCAGATATCAGTGGAGTTGATGCTTTATTAGATGAACGGATTGCAGAGCTCCGGAACAGGCTCAGAATAGAAGCAGCGGTTGTTGAAGGTTCCAAAAATGCCATAAGGTTGTTACAGAGTGATAAAAAAGTAACTGATAAGAAAGCTTTACAAGAAGCCCAGACGAGTCTGCTGGAGTCAACACAGAAGCTGGATCTTCTACGGAGATCTTTGGACATGCGTCGACAAGAACTACCAGCGGAGAGCGCTGCATTTATTGAGCTGGGGCATGAGTTACGCAGCACTGGGTCGAGTCCTGGCTATGTCAGTTTGTCTGGAGCCAGTGGAGCTAGGACTCAGTTCTTGTCTCCCGCTCCTATGATCAGCCCTTGCGTACAAGTGACAGGAACCTTGGAAGTGAGGCTGATGGGATGCCAAGATCTACTCGAGGATGTACCAGGGAGAAGTCGCCGTGATCCTCTTGCTAGCCCCTCAGACTTGAAATCTTTTGTCAAAGGGGTTACCATTAGAAATTCTATGAAGTATACCTATAGCATTAAAGACGACACCAACAATGAAATCATGGCGGTGATGAAACTGGATAACCATACTGTTGCACAGACTAGCTGGAGACCTTGTTCGCAGCAAGCTTGGGACCAAAGGTGATTATTTTCAATTATTCCTCTTTATCATCGTCATCCTAGCAATGCTCCAAATTGCCTGGACTTCCCTTTCCTGCTGTTACATCTCCACTTCATACGGTCTTCAGCATCCCTTGTAATGAGGCCATTTGCATGCATGTCAGGCAGCACTTTACAGTACTGGCTTGCCGTCGTAATTATTTTCAATTATTACTCAGACATATCCTATCAAAAAACAGCTCTAGATAACAATGCACATATATTATTATCAAGATTAAAAAATACGAAGTAATTATGTCAAGTAGCATGATTTGTACTGATGATTATGTCTAAGAAAAGCGTCCATATGTAACAAGACATTATCACTATCAGTATCTTTACTTCCTTTATTAATAATCTTTATGATTCCATTACTATATTATTCACGGTATCTTATCAACATACTAGGCACATATTTGCTGTATGACTAAAGCCGTACTGCTTGCTAGTTTCTTATAACAGGTACATTGTCCTTCTAAGTAAAATATGACACTCATATCTTATTTTTAGTTACATGTCTGGTCTACCATTTTAATTACTATTTATTTGTACCTTTTTCACAAAGACCTTGTCCCATTAAAGAGAACCAAAAATGATTTATCGATTACTCATAATTGAATTAGCTGCTTTCCTTGAAAACTCAAGAATTACAACTCAGAGTTGAGTTTAACTACAAATTAGAGACTTTACACTTTAATGAAGACAATATGCTAAACTCCACGAAAACAAAGTTGTCTGGACCAAGTATTTACGTTCTTTGAAAATGGCATTTAGCCAAAAATCTACATGTAACTGTTTAATATCAAGTTTAATATTATAAACGCTTTTATTTGACATAAATTACAAATTATTGGTTGGTATAAAATAATAAACAAACAATTATACGACATTGCACACAGCGCCCTCTACACGGCCCACTGGGCCCTAACTAGTTAACTATTATTAGGTACCTAATTAATCATATTCAGTACATAGAATGTATTTATATGCTGGCGGTTTCACTCGCGTAATTATTTCCGATACTGTGGCAATATTTATAACCTATACGACGGCCTCTGTGGCGCGTCGGGCGTACGCCTGACTGCAATGCGAGTTCGATTCTCGTCAGGTGCAATCATTTTTGCTTCAAAATAAATATTTGTAACTGGTCTGGGTGTCTATCTATGTATAATATGTAGGATATCCGTTGTCTAGTACCCATAGTACAAGCCTAGTGCTTAGTTTGGCTAGATTGTGCTGTGTGTAATGTTGTGCAATATTTATATGTCAAATCTCCAGCTATCTACATACCGATTTTTATCGCAATTGGTTCAGCGGTTTATAAAACACACACACGAACATAAAACTTTATGATATCTTAATTAGTAGGATGTGATTTTAATCTAGTGGTAATACATTCGACATTCATACCGAGGGTCATGGTTTCGAATACCGGCCGACTGCGCACCACGTGACTTTAAAACGGTTCAGAGTTGACAAACAAACCAAAAAATACACAGATCTTCCTTGAACAACTTTGTATACCTACATCCTACATACAAAAGTTTTAAGCCAAAACAAACTTCAACAGTTTTTTTTTCTGGTCTGGTTTGATTTGCAACCCTTTGCATCGCAGAAACCCTTCTGCGTCCCTTCTGCAAAAATTAGCCCCGCGCGCTATAACATAATATCAGACATTTAAATATCAGGGTTACAATAATTTAATTAACAATATCAATGTAATTAAATTACTTATACCCCTAATACCTATTTACTTCAAACATAACAGTTTTGCAAATTCACTTTTAGTTAATGAGATTGTTAAAATTCGTCTTCAAATTCATTAATAAACCTATAGTGTATATAAATGTAGCATGTTTGCTACATTTATAAAATACCTTTATTAAGTTAACGGTATTCAGCGAATACCTTAAATAAAAATCAAAGTAAGCCATTCATTACAATAAAAAATATTTGATTCCAGGTTTACCATCAAGCTCGACAAATCTCGAGAACTGGAGATTGGCGTACATTGGAAGGACTGGCGAGGTCTTTGCGCTGTAAAGTTTCTGAGACTTGAGGAGTTCATTGACGACATTCGACACGGCATGGCCCTAGAACTCGAACCCCAAGGACTTCTCTTTGCCGAGATTAAATTCCTCAACCCTATCATATCCAGAAAACCAAAATTACAACGCCAGAGAAAAATATTCAAACAACAAGGCAAAAATATTCCCCGGCCCTCTTATGGCGATATGCATATTCCAGCTGTTGTCTTGGGTAGGCTCCTGAAAAGATCTTCTCCTTCTATTCAGAATATTCAAACTGCTCACATATCACAACCGCCACACTTAGAGACTGTGCCAAATGACAACAGAGAAGCCGAAACCCTTGGTGGCATGGCTGGAATCAGGCCTCTTGGGCTGCCTTCCACCCCACAAACTCCACAGACCCCTGTCACACCTCCGCCAAAGCCTATATTGCCTGTACAACCCCCACCCAATGTATCTACACTCAGAATGGAAAGGGAACTACAAGAAGCATTCGCATTTTTGGAAGACTCTTATACCAGAGAAGCTTATGTTGTGAAAGAACCACAAACACCATCTTGTGACATGCCTCTGGTCGAATATCCTCCATCACCGTCGCCTAAATTGGTCTTAGAATACCCAAATAATGATGACCAGATAGTCGAAATTACAAGCAACATGAGAATATCCTCGTCACGTTCCTCATCTGTCATAGAAACACTTGTGAAAGAACAAGATTCTAGAAGGCAATCTGGGGAAATGAGTATGGACAGTTTTAGATTGTTGAGTGTTCTTGGACGTGGGCACTTTGGAAAGGTTATTCTTGCTCAGTACAAATCTACCAATGAATATTTTGCGATAAAAGCTTTAAAGAAAGGCGACATTATCGCCAGAGACGAAGTTGACTCTTTACTGTCGGAAAAGAGAATTTTCGAGGTAGCTAATGCCATAAGGCACCCATTCCTGGTGAACTTGTTTGCATGTTTCCAAACAGATCAACATGTTTGTTTCGTTATGGAATATGCAGCTGGAGGTGATCTTATGATGCATATACATGCTGATGTGTTCACTGAACCCAGGGCAGTATTTTATGCAGCTTGCGTAGTATTAGGCCTACAGTATTTACATGAGAATAATATTATTTATAGAGATTTGAAGTTAGATAACTTACTTTTAGACACTGATGGTTATGTTAAGATTGCCGATTTTGGTTTATGCAAGGAGGGCATGGGTTGGGGTGACCGTACCGGCACATTCTGCGGCACACCAGAATTCCTCGCTCCAGAAGTTTTGACAGAGACATCATATACGCGAGCTGTCGATTGGTGGGGTCTCGGCGTATTGATATTTGAGATGTTAGTAGGAGAATCGCCATTCCCTGGCGAAGACGAAGGCGAGGTTTTCGATTCGATCGTGAACGATGAAGTTCGCTACCCCCGCACTCTATCCCTAGAGGCCATAGCCCTGATGCGTCGATTGTTGAGAAAGAATCCTGAGAGGCGTTTGGGGTCTTCAGAGAGAGACGCCGAAGACGTGAAGAAGCAGGCATTCTTTAGAAACGTGAACTGGGAGCAGCTACTGCTGCGGAAAGTTAAGCCACCGTTTGTGCCAACTATAAATAATTTAGAAGATGTTAGTAATTTCGACAGCGAGTTCACTTCGGAGGCTGCGGTCCTCACTCCGCCGAAGGAGCCGCGCGCGCTCTCCGCCACTGATCACAAACTATTCTCCGACTTTACCTATATGGCAGATTGGTGCTAGGCTAAGTTGCAATTCGACTAAGCAATATGAGACACTAGATTCTAATTTCTAAAACAATAAACCCCCATTGCCTTATAAAGTGTGTGAAACTTTTATTGTATTTTGATAATAACAATGTTATCTTTGCTAGAGTATCTTAACTTAGATTCTCTTGTTAATTGTATTTAATGCAGTTAAATGCAATATTTTATAAATTGTATAATTTAATAAGTTTTAAATAGTGCTAATGTTTATTTTTTTGAAACATCGTGTTAAAGAATTATTATAATTACATGGTTATGAAATTGATTAACGTTAGCAACTAATATAATAATAAGTGAAGGCGTGTCAAATCATATTACGTTTTCAGTCAATTGTTTACTTATTCAGTGAAATAAAGGTATCACCATAAAATACCGGTTTTCATTTCCTTTCAATAGTCACACACATAAACATATTTATCTTGAAAGACATGGCAGGTAGTTATATTAGAAGACTACCTCGGTTGCACAGTGGGAGAAAACCCGCCTGTGTCCCAGAAAGGCACAGGTTCGAATCCTGCCGTGAAACAGATTGGTATAATTATTTTAAGCCAGTTTGTTTCGAAGATTCAATATCAATCAGCAACATTATTACACTAGGTTATTGGATTAACTTAAAATTGGCACTATAATTATCCTCACTAATATTATTAATGCGAAAGTAACTTCCTGTTTGCCTACTACGCTTTCACATCTGAATTTTGGTATATAGATAGATGGGTCCTTGGAAAATGACATGGGCTTTTGATCTCGATATTCTCGTGGGAACGGGACTTACGTAGAGGAAACCAGGCGCAGTAATAGACCATAATCCTGTTGAGCATTCCACCTGGGAGTGAATTTTGTGTATATGTCCTGTCCTTACTACAAATACCAACATGTTTGATTTTGCTTGTAAAGAGTAGTTTGGCTTGTGCTTTATCCTCAATATTGCCTCCAGTCAGTTTTTTTTATAAATATTTAGTTTTACTGTATGCATGCCCAAACTATTAAAAGGTGTACTTGGGTAATTCTGAAAGAGGGCTAAATCTTTAGTCAGTAACATAACAATTTTTGCAATAAATTCAGAATTACCCTTTTGTATAAATATATCAGATTTATTACCACACTACACCTTACACCAAACAGAAAAAAGCAAAATTGGTCAACAAAACCTTTTAAATTAATCCGTGATAGTCAAGATTCCCAAGCAGAAGTGTAAGCCCTGCAAAGTTCTTCACAATTAATTTCCTACCCATTTTCATAGCAATCTATCATTTCTATGTAGGTATACAACAATGAAATTCCAAAGATACTATCCTTATTATACTCAATAAATACTCTGGCATTCATTTAAGCTTTAAAGTATCTATTAATTTATTTGAGAATTAACTAGATTAATAATAAAAACTACAAACATTAAACTTATCTATTTCACCTATATCAAACTGAGTATTGATCTAAATATTCACAAATCATGAAAAATACATCAACAAGATACTAACAAATTGACTAATGAAGAATATACTGATCGTATAAAGCTGATTTAACAACATTATTAAGGAGAAAACATAGTACCAGACTGTTTTATATTCTACAAAATATGTACACACGATTCACACCCACCGCTTACAGTCTCAAGAACATCAAATGTATTCATACATAGCTCACATCCTTGAGCCTTTTTGTTGGAGTACTTTAGCTCTATCTGTGGGCTCGATGTCATTACTGTTAAGTGAACTCCCACACTCTCGGCTTACAACACATAGGAATTCGGCGTGCTCTTCATTACCGTAGTTGTATTGTGACCCGATATTAATCAATTGCTCAAATTTCCATCCATCAGACATTGTTGAAACCATTTGTGTTAGTTCTTCTTCATGAAACTGTAGTACTCTGTACACATGTTTCTTTGAGTCTTTCAAAGGTCTTCTTTCTCTTAGACATATCCGCTCCTTGACTAACCTTATGAGCTCTGTAATATTGTAAAACTCAGCTTCTTCCAGTACGCCTTCTTCTGCTATATCATTGTTGATGACCAGTTTACCGTGGCGGAGATAGTTCAGAACTGGTGAAAAGTACGTAGGGTCTCTGTCTATTAAGTATGCGCCAGTTTCATCCTATAATTGAGATAGATGCAATTAGTAAGTTAACTTATAAGGAAACACTCATTAGCATACAAAAAGACAATGAAAATTGATAAAAACCCTGTCTGAAATTAAGTCGCTGTCCTCTTGAACTAATCGATACAAAAATGAATTGGGATCTCTGGAAAGCGTTGTCTTGGTTGTTAAAAAATATGTTCCACCGACGTTTAATTTGACCCATTGCTTACTGCTCCGTCTTTCATTGTTGAATTTTTGTATATTTTCATCAGAAAAATCACCGTCACTCAATCGCTCCGCCATGGCGTACCATAAACAATACAAACTTTTTTATGTATTTATATTTCTCATTTCGTCAACGCCATAGTTCCAGACGTCATTTATTATCAAGACCGTGTGAACCCGACAGACTTTTAAACGGAAGTTGTAAGCAATCAGCGCTGTACATTTTTTCTGTCTGATCTATCATTTTATTTTCGAGTAAAAATATTGTCTATGGGTTAGAAGAGCAAGCTTGTCACAGCAGCTTGTGTAGTTGTTTCTATTTTTGCAAATAATTTCTCAAAATATAGTCATTTTGAAGTGTTAGAAATTTAAAAACGATGTGGTTTTATAGTTATTAAAACGAAGATATCATTGTGTATTCAATAAAACTCGTCATTAACGCTGTACAAGCGAAAATGAGCAATAATTTGGAAAACGAAAGGTCCATTCCTACTGGCAAGATGTATCCTATTGATTTGGCGCCGCAAAAAATAACAATTGTGAAGAGTGTACCTAATTCGGAGGTGAAAATGGCTCATTTGATTTCCAATCAACCTAAAACAACAGGTTCCAGTCAACTAGCGTCCCATTCCAGCGTAACAACTGGGATGATGCGTTCTAGTCTTGCACAGATCATTTCTCCAAATTCTGCGGCCCAGGTAAGCTCTAAATCATAAAAAATTATGAATAACCTTCTAAAGGCTATAAAGAGAGATAACGTCCCACCAAATTGTTTTTATTTTCGCAAATGTTAAAAAATATCAAAGTTTTTGTTGTACTTTTGTTTTTGTTCTTCCCCTTTATAAAATCTACATGCATTTCGTTACAGATGATTGTAAGCGGTTCACCACTTCTACAAGGAAGTCAGATTGTAAATCAAGGCTCCATACACAGTCAAAGCCCTCAAATAATACCCCAGTCACAACTTATCACACCTAGCGGACAGCTTCTAAGTCCAGGCACTCAGATAATAAGCCAGGGGACTCAGCTGTCAGCACCAATAAACACATCCAATGCCAATGTGCAGACTAGTACCCCCAGTGGAGGACAGATGCTAAATGTGAACCAGTTGGGAAGTGGTGCTAGTAATTTAGTTGTGAATCCATCAGTTCGTACATTGCCACCTACAGTTAGACTACTGCCACCTTTGCCACATCATAATACAAGACCAGGTTAGCATACCAATATCACCTCTTGGAGGAAACCAATCTCCAGGTGTACAAAAATTCCATCCTCCATATTTATTATGAATTCCTGTTTAATTTTTGTTGTAGTAGGTTTCTTTTTATCTTGATTTTCCCACGGGATTGAGACTTACGCGGGTTAATCTGAAGACACAGCTAGTTACTGATAACATAACCTTTCCTACAGCAGTCCAACTATCAACAGTGAATGTGACGAGTGCGGGAAGTGTGCTGGTCAATAAAGGGGTGACAAGTCACGTGCCGCGCGGCATCGCGGCCGGTGCATCGCTGGCTATGCGACCGGTGGCGCCGGCGGCGTCGCAGCAACCTACAGCTAACCAGGGTATGCTTATTTACATTATTTGGGAAACAAACAGTAGGATTATAGCCAAGTAAGAAATATTATTCAAAATTAAACACCATTTTATCATTTTCACAAAGAATTTAGACCGGTTTCTTATAAAACTAGAGGAGAGGACTAGAAGGTGAATGGTTGCTCAGTCAGACGCCTCTCCTTTACCAGTTCCAAACTGAAATTGTTCGGGAACGTATTTGTATTAATCAAAATCTCCAACTATTTGCTTACTAAGTTTCCGCGCAATCAGTGTAGTTTTTGAGTGAAGTAGTGACAAACATACATACCTAGTCATGTATTGAAACAGAAACTTTTCTCCCATATAATATTAGCAGGCTGAGCAGCTTATGTTCGATCACTTTTAAATTCATTTCAATAAATTATTTTTGTTTTCAATGGGTAAACAAGTATAAAACTAAAAATCCCTGTTGAATGTTGCAAATAGACCTATTTTGGCTAAAATGTGCTATGGCACACACATAAAAGAGTTTCTGTCTTGAACATTCACCAGAATATAGGAACCAATGTCATCTACAAGAGGTTTAACCAAAAATATTTTGGTTTGAAAGTGGTTCAAACAGATAGGTGGTAGATGGAAAACAATCCACAATGTCTGATGATTGCGACATGAATTTTTAGTTTCTTGTTAACCCAATTTAACACGATAACCAGATACAGCAAGATATCTTTCTCTGTGTCCTTATAAAGTACAGTATCAGGGTTCAGATATGACTACTGTTCTATATAAGGACAATGACACTCCCCACATACCTGGATAATCCAGGTCAATCCAGGTATGTGGGAGAACCCCCCGTTCTAGAACAGAACGTGCAGAATGGGAGAACCCCCATTCTGTCAGAACCCCCCGTTGTATCTAGGTTAATCAGTGTTAGCTAATAGTCGAGCTATGTCCGTGTAGGAGCATGGGGAGGGCCCCGTACGACGCGCGGACCGCTGGCGTACGGCGCTCGGCCGCGCGCCGCCGCACACCAGCCGCCCTCACATGCAGCCGTCGTCACTCTCTCCACCACTTCCGTTCTCAATTGTAAGTCTATTTCAGTTCCAGTATTTTAGATTTACCCCTTTACTTATAAACGCTTATTAATTAATGCGCTGCGTAACTCGTCGCATCGTTTGTCTTTTACTGTCACATGAAGTTTCAAAGTTGACAGACAGAGGCAAACGTCACATAACTTAGTAATGTCTAAATATTATTTTATAAATAAGGGTGTTCAGTTGCAATATTTTAGATTTAGTATTTAACTAGCTGTTACCCGCGACTTTGTCTGCGTAGAAATAATGCATAGCCGACTTTTTCGTTTATTCGATTCGTTCGATTATTATTATTAACTAAACGTTAATCTTGAAATTCAAAACATTCACTGCCTTTATTGAGCTAAGATCAGTTCTTATACAAAGTTTTATTAGTTTTCGTACAATATTGACTGAGTAATGTCACTTATTTGTACAATTTAGAGGGAAGTTTGGAATTTTTTTCTATCGAGAAAATTTTCAGGAATCGTGTTTTCACGACATTCACGTGTTAGTAATTATCCTCGACTTTAATAAACTTAACTTTCAAAAACTTTTATTTTAAATAACTTTTGTAGTAATTCATCTTAGAAACCAGAGATATGTAAAAACTTAATAGACTCATTGTTAGAAACATCAGTTCTGGCCTACTACGGCCCCTTAAGCATTGTTTTAAATGTTCAACCATAATAGGTTTGTTCTTCAGAATAGACTCGTAACGACTGATTTATGTTTAGCTGGCAGTGTGATATCTGGTTCAGTCCGCGGTGTGTCGCCGCGTCCCGCCGCGCCGGCGTCCGCGCCCGGACCCGTGCCGGTCGGACCGAGGCCCTTGCCACTCTTGCAGAGGAACTGCCAACCTGCTAAGGTAATCTACTTACTAATATTATAAACGCGCTTAAGCCGACTGCTTAAGCGGCTTCCTATAATTTTGTAAATAATTAGTTATTGTTTTGTATCTATTGTAATTTTATGTTTAATTGATTCTGTAGGTCGCAATAATCATGACACTATAATTCTAGCAAAGACAACATAGCCAATTGACTGCAGATACTGCGTTTTTTTTTAAATACTCAAATACTCATTTATTCGTAACAACAAATTACAAGTCATAACATTATAAATAATAGAATAAAGTATTAATTAATTACCATCAAGTAAATTTCAATTTCACAAACTATTAAATTTGAAATCAAATAAATTAAATGTCAATCGTAATAAAGTAAAAATATTATAATAAATAATTATTTACGTCATACGTAATTAAAATTGCTCTGTTTTAAAAATTCATTAAAGTTATAGAACGCTTGCTCAACAAGCCATTTCCTAAGTCTCACCTTAAACGCTGGGAGGCTGGACGGCGATATCACGTCACGGGGTAGTCCGTTATATACGGTCGGACCCATCACGTGAGTTAACTTAGCAGACCTCGTCATGCGTCTCGACACCTCTCTAAGCACGTCATTGTGTCTAGTGTTGATACTGTGCGTGTCGCCAAATTTTTTGAAGTGCTTCACATTCTATTTTACATAAACAGCGACTTGCATTAGAATTTAGAAAACATCTCAGTATTTGTGGGGTAATAATTAAACTTTGTGATTGGCCATTGCATTACCTATCTATACTTAGACTCTTTGACCCCTATTAATGAACGTGGCGTAAGGTCGGAGTAGTGAGATCGTGCTTTGTCTCTTTCCGTGACAAGAACTTTCAAAGTTGACAGACAGAAACAAAAAGCGGAATAAGTACTCCGACCTTGCTCCCCTTTTAAGGTAATTTGTGATTGAATAACCTATCTAAACCTAGATTGTTTGTGATTGGCCGATCTTGCACGAGTGTGCTACTAGAAAGACTTACTATGTTTGTGAGGGAGGAATACTATTAGCAGTCAACTAGTTTTATCGTCTTCGAGATCTTCATCTTCGTCAGACCTTATCCCCATTTTACTTGAGATCGGCTCTCTTAATCATTTCTCTCCAGAGCTCACGGTTCTGGATCGTCTTTGGTCTCGATGTTATTTGTCTTTAGGTATTTTCGAATCTTTGACATCCATGTTAGTCGGTGTCTTTCACGTTTTCTCGGTCCCATTTTTACATCTAGAACTTTCGTCTACGAGATGTGGTAACCAAAACGCTCGTTCCGCAGGTGGTAGGAGTCAGTTCAGTGAGTGTTCGCGGCGTGGTGGGTAACAGTGCGCCCACGCAGCTGTACTACGAGGTGCCGCGGCCGCGGGCCCTGCAGCCCTACCACCAGCCTCCCGCAGCCGTCTCGCCCGCACCACTCCAGCTGCAGCAACCGCAGTCTGCTCAGGGTATGTGTGCGTATACTGCTAGTGTATCAACAACAGCTGTACGAGGTGTGCCCTCCAGCCCTACCACTAGCCTCCCGCTCTTACGGTGGTGAAGGAAAACATCGTCAGGAAACCCACGGCTCAAAGTCACCTAAAAAGGCCCAGTTGTAGGGCTAATTGTGGAAATACACAGTAACAACTTTTACTTTTTTACTTGACAGCTCATACTACGGTTTTTTTTTAAACAATTTACCATGGCTGACAGGGAGTAAGGTAATACTCAAACTTTGTTATTGGCCATTGCATTACCTATCTATATCTTAAACTTTTTGTGATTGGCCAATGCATTGTCTTTATACAGGTTGAATCATTTCGATGGGCTTTCATGGGGCTTTCTTTCGATGGGGCTAACTAAACTAAAAACTAGCGAAAAATGTTGAAAAGAGTTGTGTCCCCGGTTTTGACAAAAACTAAAATGGCATTTATAGATTTTTGAAAAATTTATTACCTAGCCAGGAATCGAACCTTGACTTTGCAAAAAAAAAACAGCAGCATAATATATTATTGCACGGATCAATAGTGTTGCTGTTGTAGATCAAATCCTTGAAACAAACATGGTGGTGTTAAATCGAAAGAAATGTTTGTTTCCAGCAATAAAAAAAATTGCTTTAGTGGTAACTGACTCAGATTCTGGCACTAGTGCGAGCGTTCCACTTTTTCAAATAGCTAGTGGTAACCTGGCATGAAGCAAGTTTTAGCTAGGTGCAACTTTACTCTTAAAAAAAAAATTGAACTTTGAACCTGTCAATTGACAAAAAACTATAATTTGAAATGACATATTGTTGAGTTTTATGTGGCGTCATTATTGTTATTTTGTCATAAATAAGTAGTTTTTTTTTATTTAATTTATTTTAGTGAATGTGATCAACACGTCAGTACCGTCCTTGCAAGATAACCGTCCTCCCACTTCAATACAAACAGTGCCGGTGCCTCCACGACCGACCATACTCAGGAAACGGGACAATGAAGGGTAAGGCCATTAAACAGCAAACCTACCGCGCAAGTTTAAGTCGACGATGGCCGTCGAAATCGGCACTGCGCGAGGAAATGATCTGAACGCCAAACCTAAGTTTTTATCCCGATATTCCGCGGGAACAGGAACGGGACTTACGCGGGTGAAACTTTTTATAGGGTTATAATCATTTTAAGGTCAAATACCAATCAATATTTTTTTTTAAAAGTAGTTGGGATTTCGTTTTAATTAGTTACTAATTACATGTGATTTATTTTATTTTCTCGCGCTATAATAAGACTTATAAAATAACTAATAAAATACGATAAAATAACGACAAACGATTGTGGTAACCTAAGGGTCAATAAGTCTAAAGGCCTGATTTTTCATTCTACGGATAAAAGATATCTATCGAATAAGTTCGAACACAACCAAATTTAAAAGCCTTCAAATTTTGATATTCTAAATTTAGGGTTATTTTCTTTTTACACGACTGCCAAAGGAAGTGTTATGTTTTTAAGTATCGTATTGACGTTTTTTATTTGGTGGTGGTTACATTTTATTTCTCAGATGTATCTATCTAAAGATTTGAAAAATCAGCCCTAAATGAAATAAATGTTTTTAAGTTTCGATATAGGTGTACCAGAAACACACAAATATGATTCTGTGTGATCGATCATAAACCTGTTTTAATATGAACAGGTCACCAACCAAGCCCTTGCCTGGGTCAGTAACGTACCCTCCAGCCGGCTCCGGCTGGGAGGACGTCGGGATCAGTGCGGGGGGAGGCTCGGGGGGATCCACCACCATGTCCGCTTCCTCCTCTCCACCCCCCGAGGACCCCGACACGATGCAGATCGACATGGAGCCCCGAAAGAAACCCAGGAAACAAATGTCAGTTTGTTTTATATTACTACTTGAGTAGCTTCCGATTGGTGTTTTTTTTTTAAATTGGACCATTAGTTTCGATACCTATTCGTTACCAACGCATATTTTTTTCTCTTATATAATATTAAAATATAATGGACATTAGCCAGTGTTATTGGCATCGAAACAGTCAAGTCGTCCCTACCGGGATCCTACCGCGTAACTCTCGTCGAGTTCAACTCGACGTCGGTTTGGGAATAACTCAGTTTTGCAAGTAGCGAGCAGAAATTGTCTATGGCTTTAACGTCGACAATTTCTGCTCGCTCCTTGCGCCGTACCTAGCTTCATTCAGCCCCGTTATCGACAGCATCGTATTCCCAAAACGACGTCGAATTGAACTCGACGGGAGATACGCGGTAGGGTCCCTGTTTCTTTCTGTATTAATTTCATTAATGCCTTCACGTTGCGAGATCTTCTACCTCCTCAGAGGTAGATTGAGATGGCATTTCAGTATACCCCTGAGAAAGTATACTTCCAAAACATTATTTATTTTCAACTGAAATATTTCAACAGTGCTTATTATGTCATCAAATGTTTCAGGCTAACGAACGAGGTGCGTCAATGCGAGTTCCCGCCAGAAGATGTCCCGCCGTCCCCGCCTGCAGTCAACGTCAACCCTCCGCCGAAACGTGAGTTTTTTTTTTTCTTATCGGTTGTGCACCGATTATGGCCATTAGGAAATTAGCCAGTGTCAAGTATTATTAATATAATAAACAAGTTATTTGCATCGAAACAGTCAAGTCGTCACAGTTAAAGTCAAGACTAGGGAATCATTTGTAAACACGGCGGCCATTTACAAAGATTGTTCAAGGAGCTTTGGAGACAACACTAAGTCAATGTTTTGCACCGATTTTCACTTTCATTCCACTTGTACTCCTTCACGAAACTAAATTGATTAATATGCCCCCGAAATTAAACAGTTTTAACTATGTTTCAAAAAATGAAAATTAAGCAACACATCTCCTCAACGCGTTCCCGCTAAAACTCCGAAACGTGACTTGAACTCGGAGACATGTCACATCGTCGTCTTCGCTCCTAGAAGACTGTGCACTTGATAACTTTTCAAATATCAATTTCAATCATGTTCTTTAGAGTTAAGGTAGTTTTTACTTTGATATATCGGTCCTGTTGAACCCAGTTGGTCCCAGTCTGTCTTTCGTCGCCATATCTTAATGAAAAGAGTCCATGGTCATGATTGTTGATTGTGGCGGACACATATTTCTATGTGTCAGCACATGTCTTCGTAATCTATCGCTACCGCGGAAATACGTGTTTATATTGAAACTTGTGATTATCACGTATTAACGTGATCGTTGTGCTGCCTTTTTTTTTTACGAGGGGAATCTCCTTAAGACCATCAGGCCGCTCCCGGGGGAGAGCGACCCGGTGTGTGGGAGTCCCTCTGGCCTGAGATGGTGGGCGGCCAGGGTTTACCCACTAAACCCCTCGGTGTCCAGCGCTCCGCGGTTGCTGGAGCTCGTCGGAATTCCTTTCGGAGGATCATCGACGACCTCCAGCGGCCGGCGTCGGACCCCAACTCCAAAAACCAGCGGGAAAAACCAGCTTCGAGAGGCGGCGTGGACACGCCGCCGCCGTCTCGGGCTCATGTTCCGGCGACGAACTCCCCCGAGTCCGCCGCCATGAGCCGTATCGTTGTGCTACCTTCTGTATCCCTTCCTATCTTGATATTTGTACTTAGTATTTAAGCTAAAGATTGTTATAACTCGAGAGGTTATTACTTGGACCACCAACTGTCGCCTACCTATCCGGTGATTGAGACAGGGAACGTCGAAATAAAAGATTAAGACCGATATAGGTAGTGACACATAAATTTATTTAAGAACTAAGCCTAATTAATCTAACAGGTTATCTGTAGTAAGTTATATTAGTTAATTATTTAGAAAAGTCTAGATTTAGAACTAAGGATAAGTTTTCATTATTCTAGTTTATAAGTTAATTAGGTATTTGAGAAGTATAGATTTAATTTAGTCAGTAATAGTATGCTAGTTTAATAATTTAGAATTTGGAAAAAACATCATTCTAGACTGAAGGTCGAATTATAAAATTGAGACATGAAACTGTTCCCTAATCAAGGTTGGGTCATGTTTTTAAGAAAGGTTCGAGCTATAGATTGATGCAGTTATCTCTCTCTGGATTTCAGGGGTACAACTGATGATTAAATTAACTCATCTGGTAGCAGTGATGCAACTCCTGTTGAAGCGATGATGGTATAGGTGAATTGTTAATTCAATAGGTTCACAGCCAGGAAGGTGGCCTGTGCCAATCTTCCACGGTCCACTCTGTCCGTGCTTCTGGTCCGGCAGCCATTTTAACTAAGAGTCCTCCTGGGTCGGTTGTTCTTAAGGTTTCCAAACCGGAACGTAGAACCCTGGAATTACACCAGTCGAAGAGACAAATCAGTAAAGGCACTGTCAGGACAGTCTGTGTGAACATCAGCCACCGAGAGATGACTTTACAATATAAATAAGTTCCTTGGCTGAAGTTTACACAGACTTGTCGCAGGGCGGCCAACATTTTAGGGTTAGTATCTTAGATCTAAGATAGGTACAGCTGTAGGTTATATTTAGTTCTTAAATTTAGTTGATTTTAATTTGTTAGGTTATCTTTAGGTTAAGTTCTCAAAAAGTAAAAGAAATAATTCAGACACAGCTTGTTCTAATTACTTAGGTATATACTGAAATCCTATTCAGAGGTTCAAACATTTAGCACCAGAATCAGTTCCAATAGGAACCGCCACATGGTAACTCGAGCATGTGTTTTTTACAATTAAGTACACAAAATCAACTCAAAATGCAAGGCGATCGTACTTATAGTTTGTTCACTTAGTTTAGTTGTTGATTTTACTAGGAATCATGGTTTCTGAAACCAATCTGTTATACTGATCTAAGCTTGAGCACGTGGGAATCGAAAGCACAGCTTTTCCGGGTGTTTTCCGAAACGTGAGCTGAGGAAATATCACTTGTGAAAACAATAATATTAGGTTATAATCTACAACTCACATATTACGGGGTAAATTAACTTTTATAATATATATATTTTTTTAATTATTAATTTCGAATTCGCAATGGGTCTAGAGGTCGTCGACGCGCAGAGGAAAAAGGGCTCTTTTAGTGTTGTCCTACTATATTTACCAAAAGTTCATTTCCACACTTTCCGTCGCTGTTTAAAAAAAAGTCTCACATAATTTTGAATGAGTACTAAAAGGATACGTTAATCTAACTGCAAACTATTACTCTATAATATAATTCTAAATGGAAGATTGGTGGCTAGAAAATTACATCAAATGTAATTATTTTCTTAATATGGCAACACCGGACGACGTACGTCACCCGGCTACCTAAGTATAAGTATACCTAGTTATCATAGATCACAGTATTTCAGTTATATTCTACTGCCGTACGAGCAACGCCATCTACCGTCCACTGAGGCGTATCTAACCCAAATTGTCACTACAATACCGATACGATTCTGTCTAAAAGGTTCACCTTTTTGTGGGAGACGGACCGATACGACCGAGATGTCGCTGTTGCCAATCTTCTCTGCCTATAAATAAATCTATTATTATTATATTCTACCGATTTTATTTCTTATTTTAATGTTTACTAGAATAATGTTGTTAAGTATGTATAATATATGTAATTAGAATAATGTTTATTAATCTAATGTCGCACAACGTGACACAACATGGACGATTAGTTTCCTTACTCGATCAGGGCACCCAACAGTGGTGACCCCGACGTGATCAACGTGACAGTCCAACATCGCCCGACGTGATTATTGACAACTTTTTTTTTTAATTTACTTCTATGTACAGAATTTTTGTCCTCTCTTCATTTATTATAAGTATATATAGATAATAGAGCACGATAGTTTAGGATCGTATATAAGTGAGGTACGTCTGTCCCCAGGCCCGCTGCTGAGCTCGACGTACGTGTGCGGATGGCGCGGCACGGCGCTTCACTTCGTGCGTCCCGGCGACGTGCGGCGCCGCGAGCCGCGCCCGCGGGACATCGTGGCCATCGCCGGCCAGCGGCACGTGCTGCACACTGCCGACGGCTGGAAGGTGCACCATCTCACCGCGCAGATGGAGGACTTGGTACGTTTTTTTTTTCTTATCGGCTGTGAACCGATTATGGCCATTTGGAAATTAGCCAGTGTCAAGTATTATTTATATTTTGCAAGTCTTAGTTATTTGCATCGAAACAGTCAAGTCGAGGGGATCATTGTAAAACAGCGGCCATTTATAATGATTGTTCACGGAGCTTTGGAGACAACGCTAAAGTCCATGTTTGCACCAATTTTCACTTTCACTACACTTGTACACCATCACGAAACTTAATTGATTAATATGTCCCGAAATTAAACAATTTACTCGCATTTTAACTAGGTTTCACAAAAATGAAAATTTAGCACACATTTCCTGAACGCGTTCCCGCCAAAACTCCCCTTGGTACGTTGCCGCGCTCGACAAGCCACCTGCCGTCAAATTAAGAACTAACTAAATTAATATGCCCCCGAAACTAAACAATTTACACGCCTTAAAATTAGGTTTCACGGAAATGAAAATTTACTAACACATGTCCTCAACGCCTTCCCGCCAAAACCCCGTTCATTTTTTTTAAACCGTTAATGGCCATTTGGAAAGTTGCCAGTGTCAAGTACTATAAATTATTGCAAGTTATTGTTTCATTTCGGGGGCATATTTGATAATATGCCCCAATTGAAATGAATCAATTTACACGCATTTGAATAAAGTTTCACGTAAAGACCGACATGACCGCCCGGACTTTGATGAGAGTGGACGTGTGCATAATTTCTTAATAATTTCTTTATAAATTAAATAAATAAATACAATGAAAAGTGTGCCTTCCGTGCGTCGTTATTGATGTTATTATTGTGTGAACAAAATTAACTGTGATCATAACTTGTCTCACTCGGTGCAATAGTGCGTCCTAGTCTGGCACCGCATCTTGTGTCCGCGAACTGTCAAAGTTGTTTACATTACATCTATAGCGGAAATTTCCACTTCAAGTAACGTACCTACTAACTACGCGACGACGCAATGGCTTCATCATCGGCCCCTAATTCGCCAACCAAACAAAATAAACGGAAACGTAAACAAACCGATGATAACATGGAACTACTACTAAATAACTTCAAAACGGACATCATGGCTCAGCTGTCCGGTTGGAAAGACGCCCTGGACGAAAAGATCTCACATATTCATCACGATATAAATACTGTTATTAAGAACGACCTTAACAAAATTAAATCCGAAGTAACACGTATTGACAGCGATATGACGGAGGTGAAGGCGTCGCTGGAATTCCATGGCAAAGAGCAAAAATCCCTATCTGAAAACCTGATCGCGACCAGCGAGCACCAGAAGACTCTGAGCGAAGAATGTTTTTTCCTCCGGTCCGAGGTCTCCAGCCTTCAAAGGGACATAAATACTCTTCAACAGCGTGATCGATTGAAAAACCTGGAGATTGCGGGGATACCTGAAAAATCGAACGAGCACCTCCAAATTATCATCATTAACGTCGCCAAGCATGCTGGTGTGGAGCTTCAGTCCCAGGATATTGAGTACGTCACTAGAATCCAGCCCCGTACTAAAGTATCTGGACGACCAAAGTTGATCATCGCAAAACTTCAATCGCGATTGCTTCGCGACTCGATTTTATCCGGCATTAGAAGAAAGAAGGGATTGACGACCAGGGACATCCAGCTTCCCGGAGAAACGAAACCCATTTATGTCAACGAGCACCTGACTGTTCCCAATAAATTATTGTTCAAAAATACCAGAGAACAAGCAAAGAATGCGAAGTACCAATTTGTATGGGTTCGAGACGGGAAAATATTTACCAGGAAGGACGAATCTTCATCAGCTATTCTTATCCGCGAAATATCCGACTTAACTAAAATCAAGTGACTATTTAAAATATTTAACATTTGTTACAATTTATTTTGTGTGAACTGCCTCTCCACGCAATGTGATTCATCTCACAGGTACCTTATTTATTTCTTTGTAATGCACACATTCCTGAGTTTATCACACTGTCTTATATTATTTTTATTTATCTATATATTTTATCAGTTATTAAGTAATATCGGCACAGGTATAAGTATTACAATATGTATAACAGTTGAGCTTGTTTTTAAATCACGAAGGTATTTATTTGTTGTACTAATAAGTGCAGAGCAACAATATAGGTGTAGTTACGGTTATGATCTGCAAACGTGCGTGGATGGATATGACATGGTTCTACGCCCTTGTAGGTACATGAAATACTCGACTAGTAAACAAAACTTAGGTAAGTTGGTAAACATAGACACGCTAAGTACTGTATTTGATGGGTATTCTATTGTTTTGACTATTATCATATCTATTTTATATAGGCTCATGGCCCTTATTTATCTACGACAGGTAGACAGGGTTGTTGCCCACTGTTACTACAAACAACATAACTATATATTAATTACGGCTTATTCTGACTTCATCTTTTTATGGCTAATAATTGTTTAAACACGTATTATCAGAACGCGCGAGGTCTTAATACTAAGACTCAGTACTTATACAATAACATTTTACTACACGATTATGACCTTATTTTCATTAGTGAGACTTGGTTGCAGGGCCATGTATCAGACGCCGAATTATGCGATAGTAGATATGATGTTTTTAGGTGTGACCGAAATCTCAGTCTTACTAATAAACACGGTGGCGGTGGTGTAATGCTTTGTGCTCGCCGCGAGCTCGGCGCAGCGACAGCGTGTCGATGGTCATGTTCTGAACATACCCAATCTATCTGTATAACGATTCCCTCCGATAAGATAAATTCGGTTAGAGACTTACATATTATATTACTATACACACCACCTGACCAAGATGATCTCGCACGACGCATAGTTAATATACAAAATAGCCTATCTAGCTATATAGAATTATTTCCACAAGACTATATTTTAATTGTAGGTGATTTTAACTTGAGATGCGTGCAATGGGATGGTACTAATTTCCTTGTAAAACATAATGTTAGGGTCGAGATTCAGAATGCGGCTACCAATATTATCAATGAATTGGAATTTTTAGGACTGAAACAGTATAACAATATTTTAAACTCATGTGGTAATACACTAGATCTCTGTTTTAGTAACCTACCTTTAAGTATTTCGCTATCTAATTACAGCCTCAGTAAAATCGACGTTTTTCATCCGCCGTTCAACATGGACATTTTAAATGTTGATATAAAGCCATTTAAACACGCTTCCGTTGCCCGACATAATTTTCATAAATGTGATTATAAAAAACTTAACGACTATTTCGAGAATACTGACTGGTCGGAGGTGCTATGTACCAGGACCGTAGATGATGCAGTCAATAATTTCTATGAAGTGGTTTACAAGGGTTTTACTAATTTTGTACCAATGGCGCAATGTAGCACCAACCGCCTTAATTTTCCTAGCTGGTACAGTTCGTCTGCTATTAAGATGACCAAAGAAAAAATCAAAATGCATAAGAAATGGAAGCGCTTTGGTAATCCCAGGGACTACGACGAATTCTCACTCTTACGTAGCAGACAGAAAAAAATCCAAAAGGAATGTTATTTAAATTTTACTTGTAACATAGAATTTTTCATAAAGAAATCACCTAAAGTCTTTTGGAAGTATGTTAAGAGTAAAAAAGGTGGATCGCACTACCCTAACTATTTTAACTTAGGTCATGAATGTTTCACGAATGGTAGTAGTATTTGTAGCGCGTTTAATAATTTTTTTGAAAGTGTGTTTGTTCAGCCATCATGTAATCGGAATAATAATACTCGTGCCACTTCAGTCGAGTACAGTAGTATTGAAACCTTATCTAGCATAAATATTCCTGTCAGCACAGTACTAAAACTGTTACGTTCCTTGGACAAATCCAAGGGCTCAGGTTGTGATGGAGTTCCACCTCTGTTTCTCGCTAATTGTGCTGATAGTTTAGCTCTCCCTATAAGCATTTTATTTCAACGCTCCCTTAAGGAACACACATTTCCTCAACTATGGAAAAGAGCCCTCATCATTCCAGTTCACAAAAAAGGTTCACGAACTTCTATTGACAATTATCGTCCCATTTCAATTCTAAATACCATATCTAAAGTATTCGAGCAGTCTGTGTACGAGGAAATTTACAACGTGGTATCTCGTGGTATTTCTGAGAGCCAGCACGGTTTTATGAAGAGACGATCCACAACCTCTAACCTTACGTGCTTCACTGAGTACCTTCGAAATAATATGGAAGGCGGTAGTCAAGTGGATGTTATCTACACTGATTTCCAAAAAGCATTTGATCGTGTAGATCATGATATTCTTCTTGACAAACTTGCTGCACTAGGTATACATGGTGACCTGCTCCGCTGGATTAAGTCTTACCTTAGTAACCGATCGCAGGCTGTGGTGCTGGGTGGTCATCGATCAGACTTTATTTTTGCTCCATCAGGGGTGCCCCAGGGATCCCATCTCGGTCCTTTGTTTTGGAATGCCTACATTTTTGATATTAATCTATCTATAATACATTCCCAGCATTTGCTCTACGCAGACGACAAAAAAGTTTATACCCGTATACAGTCGATCGATGATTGTAAACGCTTGCAAGACGACTTAGATAAGTTGTATTTATATTATGCTAAAAACAATATAACTGTGAGTATAAGCAAGTGCCAATGTATTACTTTCACACGGAAACGTAAACCGATCACATATAATTATCACTTCAATAATGTAGCACTTGAAAGGGTCAAGGTCATACGCGACTTGGGGGTCATGATGGACTCGAAGCTTCTGTTCGATGAACATATTAGTGGTATATTTAATAGAGCCTACAGAAACCTCGGGTTTGTTTTAAGGGTATGTAAACCTTTTAGAAATGTAACCAGCCTCAAAGTCGTTTATTCTTCATTCGTTCGGAGTATTTTAGAATATGCTTGCTCAATATGGTCGCCCATGTATAATTGTTATACGACTCAGGTGGAGAAAATTCAGAGAAAATTTATCAAGCACTTAAATTATGTGACCAGGAAATCTAATATCGACGATTATCGTGCTAACTGTCATGAACACAATCTACTGTCACTCGAAGAGCGTCGAGAACTGATCGATATGTGCCTTTTGTGGGACCTGGTGCGCGCCGGTCTTGACTGCCCCGAGCTAGTAGCTAAAATCTCATACCGCGCGCCCGGTACACGCACTAGACATACTACTCTTCTCCAACCGCCTTCGCATAAAGCAATGTATGGGCAAAACTCTGTTCTTACACGACTTGCTTATTTATATAATAATAAATTCTCTGATATAGATATATTTCAATATTCGAAAAATTCATTTAAACTGAGGGTTAGATCGTCATTGGTGTCTACTGCGGTGCGGTCGACCGGTGGGGGCCGGTCTTGAGTTTCAAAATACTGTGTGTTTGCAACCCGCGACCCGCTACTCGCACTTGAGTCGCGCCCTTTGTCCATCGTACTGGTATATTATGCTGCTCAAAGTGAGTGATTTATTTACTGGATCGGACCTGTACACACAGTGGTAATTGACATTACACTGAGCGTCGTAATCTGCTTCTATCACGTCGAGTCGTCACCGCCGCTGATCGCGCCGCGCGCGCGAGCGGCCCAGCTGCGGGGAACCTGCCAAGTGTTGCCGGCGCGAGCGCTAGCGTCGGCGTGGCGCCTAATGTCTGTCTATCCACGTATGTACCTACCTAATTAACACTGGTAATGAGTAAACCTGCCTGTCATAAAACTATCGCCTCAAATGCCTTGTTGGTGTTTTACTTACTTTTAGTATTTATACTATGTGTATACAGTATTTATATTTAGTATTCATAGCTTCATCTTTTCTTATAAAATTTTATTTATATATGTATATTATATAATATTAGTATTACCTACATGTGTCATAGTTAATAAATAAATATTCTAGTAAGATTGTTCCGGCTAGCTAGTCTTTGAGAAGAAAATACGAAATACGTAGTTATGTAGAAAAAAAGAATAAAGTTTATTGTTCTCAGGGTAAAGTTTACTTAGATTTCACAAATACTGTTAGGCAAAGATAAATAATTAGTGATACAAAGTTGAAAGAAAAGTTTTAACGAGAGCACACGCGTCGGCCATGTAAAAGTGTCAGTCTCCAAGAGACGCGACGCGACGCGCGTTTTGCGCGGTAAAAATAGTTCTCGCGGCGACCGCAAAGATAGTGCTGCCAACTGACACTGACAGCAGCGACGAAAACCCGCGAGACTTTAGGGTAAGGGTGTCCGGCTTACTACAGACTCCCCCTATAGATCAGGTAAACGACCTCGTACCTGGTCTAACTAACAGCAAAGCTAACTCTGCCGCGGACGACCACGCGGACGGCCACGACGACGACGCGGAACAACAGGCGGTGGTACCGCTCCGCTATCGTTATTATCAAAGAAGGGCGTCAAATCTTGAGCGTGGTACTTTCCGATATTAGTCGGTGGGTCATTCGCTGATGATAAAACATAGGTAGTAGGGCTAGTCTTCTTAGTGATCACGTAGGGACCGTCCCTCTTTGGTATAAATTTGGAAGTGATACCTCTAGTGGCGTTGCTGAGTACATGCGACTTGAGCAGAACCTTATCTCCCACTTGATACGGCGGTGCAGGTCGCCGGGACCGGTCTGCTGTCTCTTTCGCCTGGTCCTGATGAGCCTCCACTCTCTCTCGAATCGCCGATAGTGAACTGATGAAAGAGCGTAAGTAAGGTGTAATCTGCGGAACAAAATTTTCTTTATCTAAAATAGAACGCATGTCGTGATGAGTCTCCGTAGGAGATCTCAACTCTCTTCCAAATGTTAAAAAGGCAGGAGTGACTCCTGTAGTTCTACAAACATTGCTATTCATTGCATAGCGGATAATCGATAGCTTGCTTGGCCATGAGGCATGATCATTTTCTACTAGTTGGGCAAGCTGTACCTTCAAATCCCGGTTCTTCCTCTCTGCAGGGTTTGCTTCAGGATGGTACAGAGGTATCAAGTTCTGCTTGATGCCCAAGATGAAAGTGCATTGCTGCATTACAGCGCCTACGAACTGTACGCCGTTGTCAGATATAATTCGGCGTGGTAGGCCGTATCGTAAGAAATACTCCTCTATCAATATCCGGGCACATGCGTCGGCGGTCGCCTCACGGACTGCGAACAGTTCGACCCAACGTGTCGCGGTATCCTCGATGAGAAATACCCAGCGCTCGCCGTTCTCACCTTCCGGTAGGGGTCCGAACAAGTCGATGGCGATTGTTTCATTGCGCTGACTCAGCACTGGCGTCTGAAGTAGGCCAGGAGGCTTCTCGTTCGATGCCTTATAGCGCTGACAGTGAATACACGCCTTTACATAGTCAGTGATGACTCGCCGCATCCCGGGAAAATAATATAATTGTGATACCTTATAATATGTGCGATCGATTCCTGGATGTCCAGCTAGAGGTGAATCGTGGCACTCCTTGAGGATCTCCGGTCTCAGGTCGAGTGGTATTACCAGCTGGGGCGTCTCACTCTCTGAGTCGGGATTAAATCTGTACAAGATTCCTAAGTCCATAATGTAACCGCGGCTGGTCCATCGTCGAGCGGCGGTTTCGTCGGTTCCTTCGACGTCATTAATAATCTTTTTGACCTCCGGGTCGTCGAGCTGTTGCTTTCTTAATTCTGCAGGAGACTTTGTCGGTAGATCTACTATCACAGCGCAAATTCCGCATCCGTCTTTAGTCTCGTCTGTGCAGATCGGTCGGCTAAGGGTGTCTGCCACCACATTAGCTTTACCCGGGGTATAGTGAAATTGTATATTGTAAGACTGTAGCTTAAGCGCTCATCGTACTAGGCGGCCTGTAGGTGACTTGAGCGTGAGCAACCAGCGCAGCGGCTGGTGGTCGCTGCCGACGATGACGGGGTGTCCGTCGAGGTAACCGCGGAAGCGGTCGACGGCCCACACGACGGCGAGCGCCTCGCGCTCAGTTGTCGAGTAGTTCCTCTCGGCGGAGGTGAGCAGGCGGCTGGCGTACTCGATCGGTCTCTCATCTTTCGCCTCCCCCTGGAGTAGCACCGCGCCGATCGCGTAGTTGCTGGCATCGGTCCGCAGGATGAAGGGTCTGTTAAAATCGGCTTGAATTAATATTGGTGCCGTGACAAGAAGACGCTTCAGCTCCTCGAAAGCTGTAGCTTGATCTGAGCTCCACATCCATGCTTGATTCTTGCGTGTGAGTTTGGTGAGTGGTTCAGCTACTTTTGAGAAATTTGGTATAAACTTCCTGAACCATGAACAGGTTTGAAGAAATGTCCTTAAATGTTTTATATTATTGGGTACCTGCATGTCTTGTATTGCCTGAACTTTCTGAGGATCCGGAGAGATTCCATCTTGAGTGATGATGTGTCCAAGGTATTTCACACTTTCTCGGGCGAAGACACACTTCTCACGGTTCGCTCGGAGTTTAAACTGTCTCAGGCGAGTGAATACAGCTTCTAAATCATGCAGGTGTTGCTCATAACCTTCTGAAATAAGCAGCAAATCATCTAAATAGGCCAGTACAGTCACATTTGCCAGCATAGGGCAAGAACGGAAGCGATCAATCAATCTTTGAAAAGTTGCAGGTGCGTTTTTAAGTCCAAACGGCATTCTCATAAATCTGTATGTTCCAAAAGGGCAAATAAATGCTGTTTTGTCCCTGTCTTGCGATCTGACGCTTAATTGCCAGAAGCCAGATTTTAAATCGATTGTGCTCATGTAGCAATTCCTTTTTGTTGACTGTAGCAGCTCATCTATGAGAGGCATTGGGTAATTATCCGTCTTAGTGATAGCATTAAGGCGCCTATAATCCACACAAAAGCGAATGGAACCATTGGGTTTTGGTACCAGTAGTGCAGGGGAACACCATGCAGATTCGCACTCTTCTATTACATGCTCATTCAGCATCTTTTCAATTTCTAAGCGCATAGCTTCCTTCTTAGCGGGCGTCAAACGGTATGGGGGCACAGAAATAGGTGCATGCTCACCTGTGTCTATACAATGCTCAGCATAGGGAGTTGCCTCTCCCCCTGGTTCAAAGATGTCCGCATTGTCCGACAAAATCTGCTCAAGCCGGCTTCTGTCAGCTGGCTGCAGCCTTGTTCCCTCATCGTCCCGCAGGAGTGCAGCAGAAGCGCAGGGTATTCCAGGTGTAGGTCCTTCGAACTTCATATTGAATGACTTACAGCGACTACTGGAAAAGTACCAACACTCGTTTGAAAAATCTAATGTGACTTCGGCTGCCTTTAAAAAATCTATTCCTAACAACGTCTCGTTATTAAAAGCCTCAGGTAAAATAATAAAAGAAGTAGGTATAACTTTGTGCTTTAAAGTGACACTTAAAGTTGTAATAAAAATATCAAGTTCTTGTGCGTGGCCGTCTGCAAGCTTAATAAGCCTACGTGTAGACTGAAGGGGATGTCCCTTCTGAAGGAGTAGTCTATACAAAGTATGGCCAGCTATACATTGCTTAGCACCAGTATCTATCAATGCGGTACCACGGAAACCTAAAATCTCAATTTCGAAGATAGGTCGCCTAATCATGTGCTCATGTCTTACATTATTGTTGAGATTATCATTAAAATTATGTTGATAAATGTTATTATCACCACATTGGTCGATATCATTAACATTACATACATTATTGACAAAACACGAATTAAAATTTAATGAATTATTGTTATTACTACATTTTAAGCACTTGTCACGCGTGGTACCTGGTGCACCGCACCCATAGCATGATACTAGTTGAATATTTTGCACTGGATTATTATAAGTCACTGGATTACTCTCACCTTTGTCCATGAGCTTACGACACTGGTCCTTATTATGGCCGTAGCGCTTGCAGTAAGCGCAGAACAGGCGCGCGCGCTGCGTAGCTGCACCCAGGGCGGCGTGCGGCGGCGCGTCGGCTGCACGCAGCACCGGCGGAACACGGGCGGCGTCGACGGGGCGCGCGCCGTGCGTGGCCGGCGTGCGGGACTGCGAGGGCGGGACACGACACACGTCGTGGCGGCCGTCGCGGGAACTCGTCGTAGTCTGGGAGGCGGCGGGACGCCCGTGGACTGCGGTCGTGGCGAAGAAACCGTCGTCTTCCCGTAGGACATCTTCGACGTCTCGAGCTCGCTTGATAAGCTCCTCGAAGGACGTGATCTCGCCGCGTCGAATCGACCGACGCAACCTGCGGTCGAGCATACCGTACACTATGTCTATCTGAGCACCGGGTGATATATCTCCGGGCGGCAGCTTTGCAAATAATGCTCTCAATTGAACGACGAACACTTCAGTAGTCTGAGAGCCTTGCTGTAGTCTAAACAGCTCTTGATAAATTTTATAGGGAGGGCGATTTTCTCCGAAGGCCCCTCGAAGCTTGTCTAGGGCGTCGGGCCAATCCCTTATTGTATGTTTGATGCCCTGCCACCAAGTAGCAGCATTATTTGTAAGTAACAGAGGCATACCTTTTAAAGCGTTGCTGTCTGTTAAAGAAACGCAATTCTTATAGACTTCTACCGTGTCGATGAAACTGTCCACGCTGTCGCCCTCGCCGGCAAAGCGCGCCGTGCACGCTGCGAAGTTCGCGCCGGGGGCGTGAGCGGTGGTAGTCGGGCTCGGTGAGGAGTCGCCGGTCTCGAGAGGTGTGCTGGCACGCTGCAGGCTCGACAACAACGACCGGAATTGGTCGTCGGTCATGACGACGTTGTTTGGCGCGCAGGGCGCGGGCACTGAAGGCTCCATCTCGACGACCGTGTCGTTTAGCGACCTACGTTTCCTCACCATCGTGTGAAATCGTTCTTTTTCAACTGTTGTACTGTTTTTTCACTACTATAATCACTCACGATCACTTGGTTTCGTGGATTTGGCCCCACGTTGGGCGCCATTTCTAGTAAGATTGTTCCGGCTAGCTAGTCTTTGAGAAGAAAATACGAAATACGTAGTTATGTAGAAAAAAAGAATAAAGTTTATTGTTCTCAGGGTAAAGTTTACTTAGATTTCACAAATACTGTTAGGCAAAGATAAATAATTAGTGATACAAAGTTGAAAGAAAAGTTTTAACGAGAGCACACGCGTCGGCCATGTAAAAGTGTCAGTCTCCAAGAGACGCGACGCGACGCGCGTTTTGCGCGGTAAAAATAGTTCTCGCGGCGACCGCAAAGATAGTGCTGCCAACTGACACTGACAGCAGCGACGAAAACCCGCGAGACTTTAGGGTAAGGGTGTCCGGCTTACTACAATATTTATATTTATTTTATTTTTTTTATATTTTAAATATGCCGGGAATGTGTGTCTTCTGTGGAAGAGTGGTATGGTGGTTCACCTTTTGTAAGTGAAACTAGAAAATAATTAAAAACTTTTTTTTTTTAAATTCCATCTCATCTTCAACTGTTACAATTAATAGTATGTGGACAAACTTAATTGGCTATCAATATGTAAAATTAGGTTACCCAAATCGTGTTTTATAAGCTGTGTTTTGTTCCAAATAAATAAATAAATAAATAAAGGAAAATTTAGCAACACATCTCCTCGACGCGTTCCGGCCAAAACTCCGTTCAAAAACAGTTTATATATTTCTTAAACTTGTTAAATTCACACGATTTGTTACCATAGTCACATTTTGCCGGGTCTTGGTCGCGAGGGTACTGACCAAGATAATTGTAACATGATCAAAACGTCGAGATAAGAAAGTAAATAATAATACGCGATTAAGACCCGGTAAAATGTAGCTATGTTATAATATTTGTTGTTCCAGATGTCATTAGAATCCGACGTTGGGTCGCAGTTGGCGGGGTTGCTTCGCGCGCTGGAAACTGCGTCGGGGAAGACACTCAACGCGTTGAAACCACAGTCACACTCCATACTAGAACTATTGAAGGTAAATTTAAGTTGAAAATTATTATTTTAATCGTAAATTAATTTATTTAACCTGTCTAAAACATTTGCACCCGACACTTGACCCTGCATTGTTGGGGAGTTTGGGAGCAAACTCCCCAACGATGCATGGGGAGTTCGATAATTTAGTATTTTAGTATAAAAGAAAAGCTAAAATAAAACTCATTTTACGGTTTTAATCGCATTGCTGCAATGGCGATTCGACGTTTCCGACTCCTTTTTCGAGGTAGACGGTGGAAAGTAGTCAGAAATAGGCTTTGAAATGCCGTATCGTAGGACCGTTAAAATGAGTTTTATTTCAAAACAAAGTCGCAAAAATATAAGGAAAATGTAATAGAAATGCTTATTAAAAATCTGCATCCGATAGGATTTGAACCAACCAGCGTTATAATGAGAGCGTCTAACCACTCTCATAACCAGTGCCCATCGCATCGGGTTGAAATTAAACATTGCATAATTTTCGACTGCAGATTAGCTGACTACCATTTTTATTTGTTACTAGCTGCGCCTAGCGGTTTCACCCGCATAAGTCCCGTCCCGCCCCGCAAAAAGTAGCCTATGTGTTATTCCCGGTATCCAGCTACCTATATTCCAAGTTTCATGGCAATCGGTTCAGTAGTTCTTTGCGTGATTGAGTAACAAACACACATACATACATACACACATTATTACAAACTTTCAGCTTTATAATATTAGTAGGATTGTTTATAAAAGAGTTATTAATGTGCTCGATCCCTTGAGAATATAGACGCTCAGTCATGAAAACTGACACATGCTGGTTCCAGTCCCCGCCTCGCATTGTGTTTTTGTAAATGTTTTTTTATTCCAGTCTCAAAGATTTGAATTTTTTATATGTTGTATGTAGTTGATAATTAATAACATTATTTATTTTGAAATTAAACTCATATTTCCGATTTTATTCTCGTTAATTTTATTGTTACACTAAACATCAGTCTACCCATGAAGAAGGAGAAGGGAAACGTAATTGATAAAATGCTTAATAAGGTAAAAACAACGCGATTAAAACTGGGAAAATGAGTTTTTCATCCAATATCACGATATTAAAAGGAAAATCTATCTTTGTTTGTAGGGCAACATTCAAAGAAGTAAAATAGTATGTGAAGGCATCGAGGAGGCCCGGGAAGACATCCTGCGGGTGTTTAAACACCGGCAGTCCGTGTCGGACATCCTAGCGAGGCAGGCAGACAAGCGCTGCTTCCGGAAACATCGCTCACAGTCGTAGCGCAGTGGGCAAGCTCGGCCCTAACCCAACCAACTAAATGGTTACTTTCTTTACCGTGAAAAATACATAGACTGCCAAAATCACCACCCTTCACGTTGGCTGGCCTATGTAAATGATCCACAACTTTGTGGAATGGAATATTCTCATTTTGTTTGATTTGTCGATGTCAGTATAACCTGACACAGGTCTGATACTCCCAAATAGGTTTAACTTTTCATTTTATTTGCAAATGTGTTCCTACACATGATAAATAGAAATGGATGCATATTATTATGCATTTGTGTGGGACCGACGCGACATAAGGTGCGTTCCGCTAGCAACCGTGAAACCCAGTGCCAGTTGACGATTGTCGTTGTGCTTTAGCGTTTAGTGGAACGCACCTATAATGTCTTATGTGGCAGAAGATGATGTAAATATTGTATTTTATTTTTTTAAGCATAGTTAATAGTATTATTGTGAATAGAGCCTTGAACGCGTTGTGTTGTTTTGTGATTAAAATTTATAAATAATAATTTTATTTAATAATGTTTTCGGGTTTTATTTACGCGTGGTGTTAAATGAACGGATGTATACTTTGTTTTTGAATTGTAGACTACGATTTGACCAAATACAAGGAACGGTAACGTCAGATTGTAGTTTGAATTTAAAAAAAACGTACTATAGGTACGTACATGTACCTACATTACAATGTGCAACGATCTTTTTATCTCTGCTGGTCAAAATAATGTTGTTTGTAATACAATGAGAACAGAATGGCTCTATAAAATTGAAAAGATAAGCAATGAATGTCGCCCTTGTGACTCACCCAGTGACTTGTTTCAGTACCTACGGGTTTAATATATAGTTGTCAAGAGACATAAATTGAAAAGCGGACGGCTGCGCCCTACTCTGTGGCTGCGCCATATCAAAATATGCTACATCTAGCTGTACTTTGTCCGCTCTTAATTAATTATTAATAGATTGAAATAAAACCAGCTCCTAATTAATATTTAGGAGCTGATTATATTTCATTAATAATTAGGAGCTGATTCTATTGGTAAAAGTTTAAAAATTAGTATTAATATAAGTACTGCGGTTTATATATCAGCTGGAGCTGGAGCTGATTATATTTCATTAATAATTAGGAGCTGATTCTATTGGTAGAAGCTATTGGTTAAAAATTAGTATTAATGTACTGCATTAGGATGATATTCTGCTCATTCTGAAGGCTGTTGGATCTTCACCAAATATAAATGGGACCAACTAGAAGCAGGACGCGGGCGTAGGGCGGCACTCGCTGTCGCCTTCACGCGCGCCCTAAGCAATTCATTTTTGTTTTTCGCTTTATTTGTTTATCTATTTACGAAAAGAAGATTTTATTGAAATAACGCCGCCAGTGGTATAAATAACTTAAACTTTGATGGAATTTAATATATTTAAATTACATTATAATAAATGGCTTGAAATGAAACTCATTGTGCATATTTCGCCTGTTTTTAGCGCATATTTGCATACATGTATTGGTATTTGATAGGTCATATAATTCGATGTTTAATTAATAATGACAATCATCATTTCAATAAATTTTAATGGAAACTAAAATTCCGCCCTACCATGATGAAAATAAAACCTTAATAATAATAATAATACCTTTATCTTATACATTATAATATAAGTTATTGCGAAGTCGCCGCTTTATCGTTCAGCTTAAAAAAATTAAATACATCAATAATAATAAAAAATACATTCAAAAAAAGATTTTTTAAATTATCTCTTTTTTTATTAAATTATCTGATCTATTATTAATTAATTCTTCTTTTTTTAATATGGCTTTTCCATTCGGACATTTGCCAGTGTTAAGTATTATTATATTTGCAAGTTATTTGCAGGAGTCTTGGCGGGAATTCCTTGAGGAGATGTGGTGCTAAATTTTCATTTTTGTGAAACCTAGTTCATATGCGTGCAAATTGTATTTCGGGGGCATATTAATCAATTTAGTTTCGTGAAGGTGTACAAGTGGAATGAAAGTGAAAATCGGTGCAAAACATTGACTTAGTGTTGTCTTCAAGGCTCCGTGAAGATTGTTTGTAAATGGCCGCCGTGTTTACAAATGATTCCCTAGACTTGACTTTAACTATGACGACTTGACTGTTTCGATGCAAATAACTTGCATAATAAATTAGAATACATGACACTGGCTAATTTCCTAATGGCCATAATCGGTTCACAACCAATAAGAAATAAAAAAAAAAGTTATTTGCATCGAAACAGTCAGGTCGTCATAGTTAAAGTCAAGTCTAGGGAATCATTTGTAAACACGGCGCCCAATTACAAAGATTGTTCACGGAGCTTTGGAGACAACGCTAACTAAAGTCCATGTTTTGCACTGCTTTTCACTTTCATTGCACTTGTACACCTTCACGAAACTAAATTGATTAATATGCCCCCGAAATTAAACAATTTGCACGCATTTGAACTAGGTTTCACAAAAATGAAAATTTAGCAACACATCTCCACAATGCGTTCCCGCCAAAATTCATCTTTATATTTTCAAAGTAGTCGGGGTATTTTTTTTATAAAATTTATTTATTTTTTTAAGCGACAAAGCAACGAGAAACGATCACGGTAGCGCGGATTAAGCAATATATTATTTATAAATCTTTCTCAGTAGATCAAGAGGCTGATGTTTACTCCAGCCTTCAGTTTTAGTTATTAATTTTTGATGTTGAAGATCCAGCCTTATAAACTCTAGTGCTAGATTTGCCAGTTTTTTAGTCGGAGTGCCGATCGGCAAGTTGCAATATTTCTATGGCATTATCTTCATCCAGTTTCTTAAACAAAGCTTCTTCACAGAGACTTTTTAGTTGGTTCAACTGATAGTAGTCGGCTGCGACCAACAGCTTCTCTGGAATGTTGTTTACATTTGGGGCTTTATCAGTGTATATGAATAATAGCACTTCACGTAATATTGCAGATTCAATTGGTGAGTCCACATTGTTAGTTGTACTTTCAACAGTATTGTGCTCGAAATAAGCTTTCAATACCGGGCTCCTGCTGGCTATCACTGCTCTATGGACTTTAAACTCTTTATTATCACTACTTTTCATGATTACATCGCTAAACATGCCCGTGTTAAGTAGATTTTCAAAATCGTTGCTCAGCTGAGATGCAAACACTTCAAAATGGTTATGGTTTTCGTTTTCAATAGTGATAGCAAACTCAAATTTGAGGCGAAGATTTCCGTTTTTCAACAATAGTATACTGTCTGAGCTGTAATTGCCGGAACTAAAATCATCACCATCAGTATTTATGAGAATACTTAATTTCCTTACCTCCTTGAATTTTCCTTCACTGATTTCCCAATTTTTAGTAGTCAATGATTTTTCCTGTTCATAGGTCCAATTGTGAATATCAAATGCAAACATTTTCAGTTGTACTGATTTTAAAAATACCAGGTTTGGTGACATGTAAGAAACATTGACATATGCATACGAGGAGTTACGTTTCTCACTAAGAAACTCCATCTGGAGCTGAAATCTCTGATCTGATGATGACTCGGTTACTCCTGGAGTTGTAATTTTCCCGACATCCTGGTTTTTCCATATGCCCTTAAAGTCCGGAATATTCCAGATTGCATGTATTTCCACAGTATTGGTACTATGAGCATGTTTCGTAAATTCAACACTTCCGTAGTTATCACTTGCACAAGCCATGTCTTATTTTGTTTCTTTCCGCTTAAAATTCTATAAAAATGACGTCCGGCTATTGAACATCTCTATTGAAGAATCCTTTTCGTTATAGTGCTTTATGCCAGCCGAACGTCACAGATACGTTATAATAATATCGATACTGGAAATTTCAATTGTCGTAAAGGACATTTTGGCCAAAATGAGTTATTTATATATTTGGAATCAGGATCGCGAGCTCTATCGATTGGTATATTCAAAGTAGTCGTATCTTTAAAAATGAAGATTTTAGAGGCCGTTTACGACCTGTATTTTATAGACTAATTATTTCACGATTTGGGGTGTATAGAATAAATATTTTTTATAAGAGAGTGTAAAGACAATTTTTTGTTATGTATGATGACGTAAATCTACTTTTCCGACAAATTGTTTTTTTACGACATTGTCAATAATATTATTACAATAAATTTAATGGTCGTAAAGACCACTCTTATCAATAATAAGCTTGTTCAGCCTTTCAGTAGTAGGATTTACAACCTATTGTTTAAGCAAAATTTCAAGCTTAATTTACTTTGGGGTAAGTAATTTAAACTAAAAAGAATGGTTAATTAATATCTTGTTTAATTTTATTTTAGTTTAAATTTCGCCAAGTTTCTAATTATGAAAATCAAACCATTAACAATACATTTCTTGAACATAAAATGATTTTTTCTTATTTTTATTGTTCAAAGCATTTAAAATGATTTTTTTCTTTTCAAAATAGTAGCATTCTACTATTTTGATGCACGCTAATTCTTGATTATCCGCTAACTATGCTTTTGCTACAATTCTAAATATTATAATAATAAGGCATTATGAGGTTAATATATTATTTTCGGTATATTTGGCCAATGGTGTCTTACTTTTGGACACAATTTATTATTTTAGGTAACACAGTTATCAGTAAATGATGCAGCTACTTATTACTTTTATTAATGCTTTATATTGACAATTTTATATTAAACCCAAAACTATTGACTAATATTCTTAAGTCACAGAAATAGTTATTAAAGTCTATTTGGTAGATTAGTTTTTAGCAGTTAAATTGCATTTAGCTCTTATGAAATCATATCTATGTTGAGAAGATATTCAGAATACTAACCAAAATATGAAGAATATCATATTCTAGAAAACGAGGAATGAGTTTTTGTTTGTTTTTATAATTGAAATTTAGAATTGTCTAGGTAAGACAGTCTTTTCACATTCGACCTCAACGAAATCATCTTGACGAGAAAATATTTTATGACAGCTAACCTCAACGATAACCTAGTTTTGCACTGCTAACTTTACTGGCATCTGACAGAAGGAGACTACAGGAATGCAATATCGACATAAGACAGTCATATCACATTTAGATTCAACGAAATCATCTATATGAGTAGAAATATTCTTAATAGGTATACTAAAGATTCAGGTGATTTTTAAGATGCCAGACATGGCACCTTTAGAAATTCATTACCTAGATAGGACAGTTTTATTGCATTTGGACTTAACGAAATCATCTTTACGAGGTAATTTTATTCTAGATACTATGAAATAGGTGTAAAAATAATAAAGCCACAGGCAGTAAATGTCTATACAATAAATTAACTAAAAAAATTAAGACATTTAAACAACCGATTTCTTGTTCCCCCAAAACTTAAACAAGAGTTTTGGGTTTTGATTTGGACAAAGATTTTGTTTGTTTAATTATTACAGTTATGATTATAATACTTATTGTATAAGTTTCATTTATAATTTCTTTAAAAAATTTAGTTTTTTTTACTATTGCAATGATTTAATACTATTAAAATGTTATAAATAAACACATATTCGATTCATCCATTTCTTTTAAAATAATAAAAGGGCAAAATTTGTTTGTTTGTAACGAATAGACTTCTGATGAATGATAAAACAATAATAAAAAACACTTTACTTCGGGTCGTTTTACTGCCTAATGCAGGTATTTTAACTAGATACTTTAGTTTTTTAGGCCCTTTACCCCCTTAAATTCAAATTTAATTGCCCTGTACATCCCATTGTTGATCATATTTGGTCCTTTACGACACATATGACGCTATTATAACCAATTCTTTGTGGCTGTAAAGTACTTAAGTTTATTTTTTGTAGGCTGTAAAGGACGCCTATTTTCTTCAATAATTAACTTAAGCTTATTTTATTATTTTTTAAGGATAGAGCAAGAAAAAATAGCTAGGGTTGCCCTTAACGTTATTATTGTAGCAGTGTACATAACAAAAATATAAGACATCAAAAATTTTAATTTTTGTTTTTTAGCTCTCCTGAACAATCGTGTTTTGTCCTTTACGACAATTGAAATTTCCAGTATCGATATGTTTATCAAACATCTACTAACATTAAAAAGCTAAAAGTTTGTGAGTATGTAGGTAGGTATATATGTGTATGTATGTTTGGTACTCAATCACGTAAAAAATACTTAGGTAGGTAGGTACTGAAGCAGTTGCGAACTTGGTAAGTATGCAGACAGCTGGAGACCTAGAATAACAAATAGGCTACTTTTTATTCCGATGTTTCAACGGATTCACTTACGCCGGTGATACAGCGGAGCGCAGCTTTCACGAATGCTTTTTCATGTTTTTTTTACGATGAACTTTTTAAATAAAAAACGTCTTTCATGATAATAGTTTAGAGTCCGAATTTATACGTGGTTATGCCAGTGTACAGGTAGTAATAAGATCTAACGTAGTGTGTGTAGTGTCGTGTTTTACGGCTTTAGCTTACTGTTATTCATTCTTTGGGTTTAGCTTTAGGGGGAATCCCATTCCTGTGAATTATTTTAGTGTTGCCATATTATAAAACTCTTTCTGTAGACCATATAAATAATAAGAAACTTCATCATGAAGTTTCGCCGAAGGCGACCCTCTTATGTCATGTTATGTATCATCCCTGTCCTATCCTATCACAGAGGACGGTAATAGTATCCTATGGGATATGCAGTGTTTTTTTGTTAAATGGAACGCAGTCATAGCTTGGCATGTCAATAATAATGTCGCTGTCATACATTACGGCTGTCAAACAAAATAACCTCTCTCAAGAAAAATCTCTATTTTCCTACTTTCTTCCTGTTGTATTTGTGTTTATAAATAAGTGATTTTTTTCACGACAATACAATGGCTAGCAGCAGGCTAGAAAGAATCGGAACGATTTTCACTCGGTAAGTTTAACAATACCTACTGTAACTTGTGTAAGGTTTAAAAAACATTACCTACTTTGTGAACAAAAACCTTTTAAAAATAAAATTATTTTTTCCGGTTTATTTAAAATTGGAATTTAGCTTGGCGGTACGTACGGCGCCGCGCCGGAAGATAGGATAATACCTATATCCGTGAAAATACTATTTAGCGGGAATTCCACCATTTTCAGCTAGAGTTGAACGAAAGTTAAAACTTCGCGAGTACAATTAATTTGCTCCTTGTATAACTAAAAAAAGCTGCGCTGCAATGTCAGCCAAAAAATCTGTTAAACCGAAAGCGATTCCGGAAGACATGAAGGATTTTATAAACCAATCTCAATTTGTAAAAAATTCACCAAAAGTGAAAAAAAGCCAAAAGCGTGTTGTAAATAAAAATGAGCCCTTTGAGGAAGAAGATATGACCCGACTAATTGGGCAATACAAGGCAAGTGCAAAGAAGATGAGAACAGAGACAGAGGCAGAAGAAACCAAGGAGTCTCGGGAGAAAATACTTAGTTTTCTCAGTCATCAGTCAGAAGCTAGGCAAGTATCCTCCTCCTTCCTTATTCACAACTTACTTCAACTGACTTTCTAGATAAGTATATAAAATAATATCATTAATTTCCAAAAAAATGTTGTTAATTCATCAAACTTACCAAATGCACTATCAAATGGCTAACACATAGGTACACTCTGTTTTGTAGACACATTTTTGCCTTTGTGCTACTTCTGAAACAAACACTTCTAGTGGCAAAAAGGTAAATACTACAACTGATCGAACTGACTGAATCGCTTTCAGCAATAAGGTTGCACATTTGTACTCCTTTTAATCTTTCTGTGTATTTGTCTTACTTATTATTTATACAAATAGAGTGTTCATCTATCTGATCCTAGTAGCAAGACTGATAGGAAAGCAAATAAAGAGAAAATTATTTTTCGATTCTTGAATCTGTATGTGTGTTATTTATTGTTTTTTGTATTTTTGTGAATTATGCATAAAAACTTCTTTAACATTTTTATTTCAGAAAAAATTGTTTCAACAACTTGTTAAACAACCTTACTGATGTGACGAATCAAATAGAAGCTGACTACAATGCAATGAAGGAGAACGAACAAAAACTAGAACACTTGACCACCACATACATGAAATGCATCCAACAAGCCACCACTGCTTACAAACATAAACTCAAAATGCATAGGGAAATTCAAGTTGGGTTTAAGAAAGAGTAAGGACATGCAGTTGCTATAGGCTGTCTCATAATTCAATGAGCTTGACATATTATAGACATTGGTTCTACATAAAGCACCTTCATGCAAGACTGTTGAACTATTAATGATTAATCTCAGTATGCACATAGTTAGCTGAAGATTTGTAGGGGTATAGTAGAGAGTTTCGGTTCAAACCGAAGACCATGCCTGTCTTGTCAGCACAATTCACTGAGCGAGATATCTCCATCTCGCTCAGTACAATTCAATAAGCCGATATTAGAACCGCGCGGCGATGCTAGTATATCCTATAAAAGCTCAAACATGTTTTTCTTTTAGATATGAAGAGTTAGAAACCAACCACAGAATCGATACAGACAAGTTTGTTGACGAGATAGAATATGACATAAAAAAGTTGCAGGAAAAACTTGTAACGGAAACCAGAAGAAGTGGCTGGGAGTCACTTCGAAGGAGCTTCTTTCATGCCATGCAGAATGACTTTTAAATATTTTCACTTTTTCTCACAATTTATACTTCATGTTGTTTGTAATTCTCATTATTTGTAGTTAGATACAAGGTTATATGTGATTTTGGTTCTTGTTTGATAGTTAAAGAAATTACAAAATTGAGAGCTGCCAAGTTTATTTTATTTAATACACCTAAAAATCGACTTAGCTGCAACTTTACACGTGATATTATTAGATCTGTATATAAGAACTGATTATGATTATACTTGTGAAAAGTTCTAAGAAGATTTTAGTATTATTCATTATGCAAACTATTCTACTAATATTATAAAACTAATTTCGTGAGTATGTGTTTGTTACTCAATCACGCAAGAACTACTGAACCGATTGCGATGAAACTTAGAATATAAGTAGTTGGATACCGGGAATAACACAGGCTACATTTTATCCCGATATTCCCGGGGGAACGGGTGAAACCGCGGGCGCAGCTAGTAAATACTAAAACTGACGTGATTTTTTGTGTGATGGCACCGATCGTAATGGTTTGTGGGTGATAATGATGACGGCCTTTGTTACGCGTCGGGCGAAGGCTCGAGTGCAATGTAGAAGGTTGCGGTTTCGATTACCTCTGGGTGCAAAAATAATTTTATGTAATTTATCTTATGGGTGTCTTTATAGATATGTATAATATGTATGTATTTACAATAAAAAAAGTATAAAATGTAGTATATCCGTTGTCTAGTACCCATAGTACAAGCCTAGTGCTTAGTTTGGGGCTAGATTGCGCTGTGTTAATGTCGTGCATTTTTTTTGTAATTGTTCAAAATACCTAGTTGTTGTTTTTACTTTTCAGTGTGGAAGGCTTATTACTCCGAGGGGGCATGAAACCGGATGACAGACCTCTATGGTTCGACGTCTACAAAGCGTTCCCGCCAGCTGAGGAGCCCAAGGTCGCCAGACCGAAGCCAGATATAAAACCCATCAAGCAAATATTGTACAAGGAAGATGTTATTAGGGCGTAAGTAAAAATGATTTATAGCGTAGGCTACGACGTAGGTTATTAAAGGTACACCTACTTACTTAATAAAATAATATAATATTTTCCTGGGTTTTAATACCGTAGGTTATATCTTTCAATCTTACCTCCACGTTTTGGTCAATTTACAATGATCTTGGTCGCGAGGAGACTTATAAATGTCTAGGCACTCATATACATACAATACTTAGGTATGTTTTTGGTTAGACTTCTAATTTGTCCCACCCTATTCTAAGAAGGGTTATTTTAAGCAAGGTTTACATTACGAAAATAATGGCATGCATATAGAAACCGTCTCCACGAGCGTTAGAATCGCAGCGATATTATCGTCGAGCCACTTATTTCTATACAATCTTTATGAACGTGTCTTCACACCAGCGATGTTAACACGACGCGGCGCGGGCGGCGGTGCGTTGCTTGTATAGAAATAAAGTAATATCGCCGCGATTCGAACGCTCGTGGAGACGGTCCCTTAGTGTTCGGGGTTAGATGCTACCTACATCCTTTGCTAGTTTTTTTGTTCAGGACGTTTTACACAGCGCAATCTAGCCCCAAACTAAACAACTAGATTAAATAACTTGTTCCTTGGGTACTAGTCAATTAACCGTTATAGGTACTGCATACTTACTTACTTTTTTTTTTTGTAAACACCGTGAACCAGAATCAAACATTTATGGTCAGCATAAATTCACTGCATACTTACTTACTTTTTTTTTTTGTAAACACCGTGAACCAGAATCAAACATTTATGGTCAGCATAAATTCTTGTAGGTACTTGGCGGGAATCGACCTCGCAACCTTCTGCGAGCAGTCGGAGGCCGTCACAATTTGCGGTTAATATTAAGTACTTAAGTATATTTTTCTTCTTCCAGAAAATTCCACTCTCAAGGCCAAGGTCTCGCCGCTATCAATCTTTTAACCCCAAGCAACGATACACAAATCAAAAGGCTGGTCCAACAGTACGAGACCCTCAAGTCCGAAGGTGTTCCCGAGGATGAACTTCTGGAGAAATCCGTCTCCTCTGTAGGCTCTGAACGAAGGGAATTTTTGGAGAGCAAGAAAATCGAAAGAGAAAAGGCGACTTCAACGATAAATACCAGTTCTGTATCCCAACAAGTGCTAACCGAAGCTAATTTGAAAAATATTTTCGATGAGAAATGATGAATTACAAAATTGTTGTTGTATAATTATAATAGTTTGGGACCTAGTTATAAAAATATCTTATAGTTATAAATTAATAGTCAATTGTCACTAATTGTTTGAGTTTCATTACCCTGTAGAAGTTGTAGGGGTAGGTACCTGTCACTCCTAGCAGTAAAAACTCACGGTGTCTTGTTTGAGTTTATTTAGAAGGAGAAGCTTTACAAAGAAACCGAATACGATAATTTTATCGCGCAAGTAAGATGTTCGCAATAGTAATAGTGTGTCGAGCTTGCATACGAACGAGCGGTCTGCAGTCGACTGGCGCGCGGGCAGCTCTGCTGCCGGGCGAGCCCCTCCCGCGCGCCGCTCGTCGCACCCCTCATTGCATCCGAGCACCGGACAATGGAATGCGCCGAGCTAGCACTCGTAACTATCTAATACAAAAATACTGTGCGAACGTCTACTTGTGCGTACAAAATATTCAAGTACAAATTTAGCTTATTATAATTAATTGTATGCTATTATTATCTTATCTTTATTAGGTAACTTATTTTATTACAAATATTTATTTATTTATTATTAAGACAGTTTTTTTATTTTATATTTTATAGGTAAGTACTTGTACATATTTATTCTCCTCCGTGTTTATATAGTTAGTTTAATATATACCTACCTACAGTGGCGACACTAAGTCGCTACACCACACCCCCCCTGAGACCGTCACTACGGGCGATAATAATCAGGAAACCTTACCCTGCGCCCCGATCTAGTAGTTTTGATCGTGTCGTTATTGGTGTCAGGAATAGGTAAACGTGGTTTTTGTGTGTACGTGTTAGTGAGAGTACTGAATGAGGTTGTGACTAGAGGAGGTACAGAGGAAAGTTCGGTATTTTTGTCACACAGTATGTAAGCAGGCTTTAGCCTATCTATAGATACCGTGACTGATTTGCCGTGATACTTTATTTTAAAAACTTTATCACCTCGCTCTAAAACTTCATGTGGCCCCGTATAAGGGGGTTTAAGGGAACCGGCAACAGTGTCATCCCGCAGGAAGACATGGGAACTTGTAGCCAGATCCTTAAAAATAAATGGGGAACGGTGCCCACTGTGGCGTGACGCCGGTGGTGGTTTAAGACTGTTCACGAAAGAACGAATCCTACACACGTAGTCTGTCATATTAATGACGTCATCGTTTGGTGGACGGAAAAAATCTCCCGGGAGGCGAAGTGCCTCTCCGTAAAGGAGTTCAGCAGAGGTCGTCTTGAGATCGTCCTTAAATGCGGTTCTGATCCCTAAAAGAACTAAAGGGAGCGATTCTACCCAACAAAGGTCAACGTGGCAGGTTATGGCGGCTTTCAGCTGCCGATGGAACCTCTCCACGATGCCATTGGCCGCAGGGTGATATGCGGTGGTACGGCTGTGTACAAAACCGGCCATCTGCGCCAATGATTTAAACAGATGAGACTCGAATTGTCTCCCTCTGTCTGTGACTATTTTGGCTGGACACCCAAAACGAGATATCCATCCGCTGAGCAGTGCTTTCGCCACTGTCTCGGCAGTAATATCAGAAATCGGTATTGCCTCAGGCCAGCGACTAAAACGGTCGATTGCTGTGAGACAATAGCGAAAACCTTGCGACAATGGTAGTGGACCTATCAGGTCGATATGTATTACCTCGAAACGTCCACGAGGCAGGCCGTAAGAAGCAAGCGGTGCAGACACGTGTCTGGTAATTTTTGACCGCTGGCAGGCTAGACAGCTGCGAACCCATTCACGACAGTCCTTACGGACCCCTGGCCACACATACCGGTCACTAACCATTTTGGCTGATGTGTTAGCCCCGGCATGGCTGAGAACATGGATGCTCTCAAAGACTTGCCGGCGATAATCCTTGACTATATAGGGACGAGGACTGAGACCACTGACGTCGCAGTACAACTCCGCATTCACCCCAGGCAGCTTCACCTTACTCAAATGCAGTGAAGTTTTTCCATCGAGGAGCATTTTAAGTTCTGGGTCGGTACTTTGTGCGGCTGCTAACTGGTTCATGTTCACGGGTTGCACTATTTCATCAACCCGTGACAGAGTGTCAGCAACCACATTATCCTTACCCGAAATATGCCTCACATCGGTGGAAAACTGCGATATGAAATCCAGGTGACGAAACTGCCTGGGTGAACAGTTGTCTTTGCGGGTGGAAAATGCGAAAGTCAATGGCTTGTGGTCGGTATATATGACAAAATCCCGTGCCTCGACCATATGACGAAAATATTTTACCGCCTCATAAATTGCCAAAAGTTCGCGATCGTAGGGTGAATATTTCGTCTGCGAGGGACTCAGTTTCCTCGAGAAGAAAGCTAATGGCTCCCACGCACTGCCTTTCAGTTGCTGCAGAACAGCACCGAGAGCAGTGTCTGAAGCATCAGTCACGAGGGCCAACTTAGCGTTGCTGTCAGGGTGTGCTAACATAGCGGCTGTGCATAGCCCCTGCTTGCAAGCTTCGAAAGCTTCTCTCTCCTTGTCACCAAAACTGACTGGATGGTTACCCTTTACCGAACCTGTTAAAAGAGTATTCAAAGGTGCCTGGACTCGTGCCGCCTCCGGAATGAACCTCCTATAAAAATTGATCATGCCTAAAAATCGGCGAAGTTCCTTTACCGTTTTAGGCTGGGAAAAGCTGCTAATGGCTTCGACTTTTTCAGGCAACGGCGTAGTACCTTGCGCTGAAATGCGATATCCTAAAAAAGTTACTTCTGCCTGACCAAAAACGCATTTGTTAGGGTTTAGAACCAAACCAAACTGTTCGAGGCGACCAAACACCTCGTGTAGATGTTTTTCATGAGTTTTCAGGTCCGCTGAAAAGCATAAAATGTCGTCTATATATGGAAAAACAAAATCTAGACCCCGCAATACCTCATCGACAAACCTTTGAAAGGTTTGGCCTGCATTACGCAGACCAAACGTCATATAAGGAAATTCAAACATGCCGAAAGGCGTCGTAATGGCCGTTTTGCTAATATCAGCAGGGTTTACAGGAACTTGATGGTACGCTGTAGCTAGGTCCAATACGCTGAAAACTGTACAGTTAGCTAAGCTATGAGAAAAGTCCTGAATGTTACGAAGTGGGTACCTATCTGGTATCGTGCGATCATTTAGTCTGCGGTAGTCGCCGCAGGGACGCCATCCATTTTTCTTTGGCGCAAGATGCAATGGAGAGGCCCAGGGCGATTCTGAAGGCCGGCAGGTACCTAGTTGCAACATAGCTTCGAACTCCGCCTTCGCTATCTTCAACCTGTCGGGAGCAAGTTTGCGTGGAGTGCATGACTCTGGAGGACCAGGCGTGGTGCGAATGTAGTGAAGCGTGCTATGTTTTGCAGGTGTGGAATGTATACCAGATGGACGGGTGATGTCGGGGTATTGCGATAGTATGTGGTGATAGACCGAGTTACCTTTTACAATCTTTAATGCAAATAAATGGTCATTGAATTTAGCAAGTGAAGCCGTGGCAGTGATACTAGTGTTGCTATCTATCAGTCTTTGGTTGCGTATATCTACTATAAGGTTGTAATAAGATAAAAAATCTACGCCTATAATAGGTTTAGTTACATCCGCCACGATAAACTGCCAGGGGAAGTCGCGGCGCAAGCCTATATTTAATATAATATTAGCGTAACCGTATGTGTTAATAACTGAGCCGTTTGCGGCACATAAATCTAACCCGGTTTTTCCGCGGCGATCCCGGACAGCTGATCGTGGGAACACACAAACATCACTACCTGTATCAATAAGATATTGTAACTTAGTCTTTTTATCAGTCACAAATAAACGACGGCCCGGATTACCCGGACAGGCGGCTGCCGCCGACTCGCACTGCCCTATTCGTTTCCCGCCGGTTTGTAATTACACGGTTTGATACACCTATCCGCTTTCTTACCATGCTTGTAATGGTACCAGCATAACGGGAACTTCCGGAAATTTGACTGGGACCTGGTACCAGACCTGGAACTGCTCCTGTGACGGGACCGCGTCGATACCCGAGTCGTCGGGCGTGACATTCGGTCGATCCTCGACGTAAGGCTCGCCACCTGCCGCGTCAGTGCTTCTATCTGGGTGGTGATCGAGTCAGCTGGACGACTGGAATGTGACGTGGCCGCTACCTGGGCTGTAGGTACAACGATGTCGTGCAGTTTATCCGCTAAATCGGCGAGTTCTTCGGGCTTCGCCCGGGCCTGCGTCGCTAAAATTGCCTGCGTGCTGGTTGGTAGTCGATCCATCCAGATGGTGAGAACGAAGTCGTCATTCTTACTAGGTCCTGCAAGGTACTGGAGATGACGCAGAAACTGAGACGGGCGCTGATCTCCGAGCTCTTCTTTCGTCAGCAACTGCTTCAGTTTCTTTTCTTTGGAAACCGAACACCGTTTGATAAGCTCCGTCTTGATACGCTCGTATTTGTCACTAGAAGGCGCGGCAGTGATGATATCTTCGACCTCCGCGGCATGCGTTGGGTCGAGGTGTCCCATCACGTAGTGATACTTGGTGGAATCCGCAGTAATGTTTGCCAGGATGAACTGGCTCTCCAAATGCGCAAACCACAGTGCCGGTCGCGCTGGATAAAAAGGTGGCACACGAATTGCCACGCGCTCCACAAATGTCCCCGGGGTCCGGGTCGTACCGCCATCTTGCTTGCCGTTCGGTTCCTGGTCCGTCATCGTGTTCGAACGTGGTCACCAATGTAGAAGTTGTAGGGGTAGGTACCTGTCACTCCTAGCAGTAAAAACTCACGGTGTCTTGTTTGAGTTTATTTAGAAGGAGAAGCTTTACAAAGAAACCGAATACGATAATTTTATCGCGCAAGTAAGATGTTCGCAATAGTAATAGTGTGTCGAGCTTGCATACGAACGAGCGGTCTGCAGTCGACTGGCGCGCGGGCAGCTCTGCTGCCGGGCGAGCCCCTCCCGCGCGCCGCTCGTCGCACCCCTCATTGCATCCGAGCACCGGACAATGGAATGCGCCGAGCTAGCACTCGTAACTATCTAATACAAAAATACTGTGCGAACGTCTACTTGTGCGTACAAAATATTCAAGTACAAATTTAGCTTATTATAATTAATTGTATGCTATTATTATCTTATCTTTATTAGGTAACTTATTTTATTACAAATATTTATTTATTTATTATTAAGACAGTTTTTTTATTTTATATTTTATAGGTAAGTACTTGTACATATTTATTCTCCTCCGTGTTTATATAGTTAGTTTAATATATACCTACCTACAGTGGCGACACTAAGTCGCTACAACCCTAAGTATTCTACAGTTAGTCTTACCTAACCTACTCGTCTGAATGGGCAAAATTACTTAAAATAGTTTTTTATGAAGTCTAAAAATGCTGAGGCATTAGATATTATAGCTATAGACCACGTGCCCTATTTGCAAGGAGAGCTCCAGCTAGCTTATTTTCATAGATAACAAGTTTCATCGTAATTGCTGGTTTACTACCTATATCTAGTTTTGCGTTAAAATTATTGACAAACATAAAAAAATTAAAGAAAAAAAAAGTCATTTTTCACTATAAGCGTAGGTAGCACATAGGTAGGTACTATAGTACCTGTCTACAATAAATGGCGGCCTCTGGGGCTCTATTTTTGAACCAAATGAGGCATTTCGAGCGGTTTTAATACCTCGATTTCTACTAGTTTTCGTACAATTTCTGTAATTTTTCTAAGTGAATCGCACGTCCTCAACGAGTGGTATCAGCCACAGCAGGAGTCCGGTATAAAACGATAATCAGCAGATATCGAATTATTTAAATCGCCTGATGTGCAACGAGCAATTCAAAAATAAGCCTCCAGGTGTGTCGCGTCGGGCGGACGCTCGACTGCAATTCGCTCTGCTTGTTGCTCTTCTTGTCTGCTCTTGACGCTCCGCTTGTTTCCTGCCGCACCGTTCGGGACATTTTGGCTGCGCCACCCGATATTTTGCGTTGCGGACTTGCTGTTCACGTTATAAGTAGTTAAATATTTAACGTACTAACTCATGGAGTACCTACTGAGCGATTTTCCGGGTTGCATCCCTCTTGGGAGCCCGGGGTTCGCTGATACCCCAAATTATTTGGGATTGGCACTATAGGTAAGTTATTATTGAACATACCTACTGCATACAGATTTGGCAATAGCTATATTTACGGCCGGCCGCTTGCCTGACACCAAACCTCCTGGGGACCAAGAAGTTTATACGCCACCGCGCGGGCAGAAATCAAGGTTTGTTAGTCTCCTCTAGACCCCGTCGAGCCTTTAACGACACCCAAGGGAAGATAAGGGGTAACCCTTTTCTGTGCCGCGGCTACATGGCATAGTACAAAACTTGCCTAGCGTCCGTACCGTATAGTACTTTCAATGTGAAAGGGCAGGATCATTCTGGCCTTAGACCGCTACCTCTAAAAATCGACTACTCTACTACACAAGTCAAACCACGGGTTTTGCACGTCTCATCTTTCATGGCACGTATTGTAGGTACTCTAGTTTAAAGTCAATGAATAAAATCCTCTTTACATTCCACGAAATAGGTAAACAATCAGATAAAGCCAGTTCCCTTTAAAATATAGGCAACCTACTATGTTTACCATATTAGTAATCAAGTTATCTTATCTAAAAGATAAGCGCGCTATGAAGTGCACACCTTGCTACGTATTTAGTGTTCTATTTTGCTTTATTGCGAACTGTTCTAAAACACCCAAGTGTTGAAAATTTTTCAAAATGGCTCTGAAGAAACCTCTATTGTTTTATTTCGCCGTTGTGCTGGGTAAGTAAATATTTAGAACTTACTTATCTAATACTTAGAAAAACATTTCGATGGGCTTTAGTTTTGTTCTAACTAACACGTTGAATCATACATAGGTGACGTTATCTATCTGTATTAGGTACACATTTAACAAAAGGTAGTCTAAGTCAAAACCATACCTAGGTAAGGTACAACTGGATAGTGTAGAAGCCAAGTGAGTGTAGATCCAACTGATTTTTATAAGTTTCGAGATATGAAGCAAAATGCGTTTAATTTAATTGCTTATTTAAGTCCATGTTTCTGAATGAATTGTTGTAAGTTTTCAGATTATAGGACAAAAAAATTATATCTTATTATTTTATTGTTTAATCCGAATACAGTTTTGATGTATTTTTAAAACTTAACTCTTGGATCAATTGACTTCTCTACACTATCCAACTAGTACTCGAAGTTTGTCTATACAAGCATGATTGCATGACCTAAAAACAATTAGAAGTACTTACATGCCTATGTGAGTTAATCAAGGTAATAAGCCTGCAGTTATTTGTAAGGTGATTTGGCATCAAAATTGTAGATCGAGTACCTGCCCACTAAACCACTTTTCAAAGCCACTTTTGTGTTTCTATTTTCTACTTTTCCTATCTACCTATACTAGCTCCTCGCGGTTAAACCCGCGTTAATTGCGCGGAATTATCAAGATCAAAAGTAGTCTATCCATCACTTAAATACTGCTTACACAAATTTTCTTCCAAAACGGTCGAACCGTTTGACTGTCAACAGGGAATACACAAACTTTTGGATTTGGATTGTGCAACTGCCATGTTCGTTTCAGCCAAAGTATCTACTTTGGCTGAAACGAACATGGCAGGTAGGTATCTACCTACCTCTATACAAAACTACCCGCTCTTCGTTTATTTCGATTGTGGTTAAGTGCCCACATAACTTAGATATAATAAACTCAAGTTAAACAATGATTAAAGTATTTGTTTCTAGTTTATGTCTACGTACATAATGGAACGTGGGGTCAGTATGTATAATATATTTACAAAAAAAAAAAAAAAGTAGGTATATATACGATGTCTAGTACCCATAGTGCTTAGTTTGGGGCAAGAGGCGCTGTGTGTAACGTCGTGCAATATTTATTATTATTTATTTTCAGTAATCCTGAGTACCCTCACACAAGAAACCGAAGCCAGAAGAAAGATCCTCCGAGGGAGGCGTGTTATGACACGGACCTACTACCGTAAGTTTCAATAACTACCTATACTCTATACATACACTGCTGTTTAGGTACTTGCAAGTATTCAATGCATTCTTACACCAATTTACAACAAAATCGGTCTAGTAATTTCATTAATCAAATTATAGGGTGTTTTTCTATGTATAATATGTATGTATTTACAAAAAGTAAATATAAGTAGTGTATCCGATGTCTAGTCACCGTAACACAAGCTTAGCAGCTTACCACGGGGCTAGATGACGCTGTGTGTTGGTCACAGAATTTAACTTTTTATTTATTTATTTATATACTTAACTACCAGCAGCTCACCATGGTTTCACTCGTTTAAGTCTAGATACTCGGGAATATCGAGACGAAAAGTCTGTGTGTTATTAATTATTCCAGTTTCATAATAATCGGTTCAACTATTTTTGCGTGAAGGAGCTACAAACACACAAAGGTGTAGTTCTATAAAAAAATTTAGCGGCCCCCAGCGGTTTCACGTAAGTACAAATCCGGAGGGAATATTGGGATAAAAAGTTATATGGTTTTCCCCAAGGTCTCTAAGATCTATATCTTTACCATAATCGGAACAGAAAAGACAATGAGTTACTTTCGCATTTCTTGGCGCCTTCGCCTGCCGGCGAGGTCGCCTCGCCATACGTTATAAAACGCACTGTTTGTGCTTCGCCTTATTGAATATCTTGAATTCTTATTTCTAGGTGGAAATGCAGTCCCAGCGTGGGCAATAAGTCTCATGGCCGGGCTCGGAATGCTTCTCATCGGGGGAGTTCTCTACGCCGTCATGAGAAAGATAGTTCTCTCTTCAGAGACGGGCTCACTTAACACATACCAACCTGCTATGCAACAGGAGGCCTAGGGGACCATATTTCAAAATTAAATATTTAATTTTATTTTACCGTAAATTGGGGATAGTTTGTGACAAGATTTTTCGAAAATATAATTTTTGTTTCTCAACTTACATCGAAACAATACTTTTTTTAAAAGGATCGTTGAATGAGTTTAAATAAAAAAAAAAACAAGATACGTAATGTTCAAAGGAATGTTCATTGCTCAGAACGATGACTAATTTTATTGTTCTGAGGTTGATTGTCAAAAAGTGGGGTTCACAAAGTTAGGCATACTGTCACAAAATAACCCCATTTTATCCGGTACTTATTTAAGTCTAGATGTAGATTATATTCGTTTAGTTTCAAACCCACCAAAATAAATATAGAGGAAAATGGAATCGGGTTTTCCGCGGTTTGAAATTAGAGTACCTAAAGCCTCTTTTGGATGACCTAATATTCTAAGATATTTTAAACCAAAAACTGCCTAGACTATTGAAACTATTAACTTCGACAGTGTTTCAAGTGCAAAATTTACATGAGTGTTATGAAATCGTTTTGAAATATCGACATTCAATAAATAATAATGTCAATTACCTAACCATTTTTAAAAATATATTTTAAAATGGTTGTTTTTACTTACTTACAAATATTAAGACGAGATATTTAACGGTTTTTTTTACGGATTTCGATTGGTGATTTTAACTGGCTTGTTGTTCACGAGACTAGGCGAACGGAGTTTTTGGCGAAATACCTATCTAAAAACATGGTAAATATCCCGTTTCTGATATTTGTAATGGCATAGATGAATGATTATGAGTATTATTCGTCTATGGTAATGGAAAAAAGGACTAATCGATAATTTTAATTAAGTTAAAATGTTACGCCTCTTTTTATAAATAAAAAGTGAAATAGCATAAATTACTTTTATTCATAGTCATCAGTTGTTATCAATTCATAGATACAATATAACGTAGTATGTATTTAATGGGGAATTTTCCTGAAATAACCAACTAATATCGCAATATTATTAAACAACGGTAATTGATACGATAGAAATTAAATAAATACTTTAAAAACATAGCTTATTAGTAAAATGAAAAGGCCTTAATAAACTTTTGAAAAATAATTGAATAATTTAAAAAATAAGTATCGATTTCTATATTTGCATAAGTGCGGCACTTTAAAATTAATCTTTCGTACATCGAAAGAATTTATTGCGGAAGCAAGAATTAATTATTTAAGAGAAAATTCCCCATTAAGCAAGTATTATTTCTTAATACGATACGACTTGACGCGGACAATTAAAATGAGATGAAATTCAAACATATTTCAAATTACAGTAGGTTGTGGTAATGAAAAGATTCGCACCCCGTGCGTATTCGTGGAATATATCTATAGAGCGCACTTAGATATTGCTAAGAATTAACTTAGCAAAATCTTGGCAAAGACTTAGCTAAGCATAAACTTTGAATTGGCTTTTATAGTCGAAATTATCATTTTTTGTAAATTAGCAACATTTTGTGTTACGAATAAAATAAAAAGATCTTCCACAGTCATAAGTCATTATTTTAGCAGTGATAAAAAATTGTACTTAACACAATTAAAATTTACTGTACACTGGTACTGAACCAGAGGCGCGACTTCAAACATTAACGCGAGTAAAAAATATGTCTACGACTATTTAAAAGGTTAGATAATTTCCACTGTATATTTAAAATATCTTTGTAATAGATTGTATAGAGGAGCGTTTAGAACTCCCTGCGATGGTATTTGTCTGGGTCGAAGTATGAAGTGACGACGACTCGGTTGCTGAACTTGCGTCCGGTCAGCGTCTGCTGTGCCTTCTGACAGTCCGCGATACTGTTGAACTCCACAAACACCTGCCAAATACACTCGTATTAAAATAGGAAACAATTTACTGCATTTTAAGGAGCAATCCAGTTCATCAATCCGAAGAACCTCGTCAGATCTTTACCAAATTTTTAATGAGACATATTTTAAGCTCACACCTTTTAATAAAAAAAATAATTTATAAAAAACAAAAAACCCGACTGCGTAAAAAACTCGATTAAAAAATACGCATAGAAACAACAAAAAAACTAAAAAGAAAAAAACAAGCCCAGTAATTTGAAATTACGCTAAGTAATAATAGTTTTGTAATCGATACACACGGAACACATAATAAATGAGTAAAAAATTACTCACAGTCGGGACCCATTCATTTTACCAATCTAATTTTTCCAATTATTTATTTTTAAAAACCTATTCAACGATACCCATCTTGACATACTTTGACGATTTTGGATTTTTTAATTTTGACAATATGGCGTCTGGTGGTGACATACGTTACTTTGGATTACTGTCATGTCTTTAGTCACACTCGCCAGATTAAGACGAATCGATTGACGTATGAATCATCAAAATCGGTCCACGCGTTTGGCCTCTAGAACGCCACATAGAAACATCCATACATACATACATACATACATACATAGACCGATAAACACATTACCCTCCTTTGCGTCGCGCAGTCGGGTAATTAAAAAACGAATCTTCTCAATCGGTCAAGCAAACATTATCATCTACAAGAAATTTCGTATGTGCGATTGAGGATTTCATACCAGTGGCGCCATCTAGTAGTGCCTCGTACATTGTAATTACAAAAAGGTACCTATTCAGTATAAAGATGTTTCAACGGGTCCCATATTAAATGAACTCAACATATTTAACTGTTTTTACTCGGTTGTTGACATTTATTAGGTACTTCAAAGACTAATAACTACTGTCTATGCTAATAAGTTTGTTCTGCTGTAGGTAATTTTTGAGACTACTTAATCATACACTTAGCTATCTTATTTTAGCGAATTGATATTAATACAATATCAATTCTGTACCTACCAACATATTAATTTATTGAGAACATTTACCTTTCCACAACCCGGCACTTCCACACCTTCTATAGGTCTTGGAATTTCTATACTGCGTACACATCCGTACTTATTGCATTCTTCCCTATAAAGAGAAAATACAGTTATTAGGTCCTGCAATATATACTAACATAATTCTGCATGGTTGACTGAAAGACTGGTTAAATTAGGAAAATGTTTTGTTAATTGGTCACAAGTCCAAATGAAACTTAAATCTTCTATATTCACACTTAGTTAATCTCAAAACATACTTGGTGTATTAAAAGATATTCAGGCTTACTTGGTATCTTTTAATATTCAAATTTACCTGATATTTTAAAATACTTAGATTTGCTTGATACCTTTTAATATTTTAATTTATTTGTTGTCTAAGACATTAAGTTTTATTTGTTGCCTCAACATAATGGAACCTTTTACATGTTGTCTTTACTTAGGCTTACTTGATGTCCGAGCAAAGATAAAGTCATAAGACATTTCAAATGTCATAAAATACTTAGGTTTACTTGTTGCCTTAAGATACTCAGGCTGACACATTGTCTTTAGGAACTTAGGCTTAGTTGATGTCTTAACATAGTCAGGCTTACTTGATGTCCTCCAAGATGTCCTCGTATTCCTCTTCATCGCGCAGCTCGTCCGGTGTGACCATGTTCAGTAGACAGAGTACTTCCGTCGGGGGACCCGCGCCGGCCAGAGTCAACCCGGCCACTTGTAGCTGGACTGGTGCTGCGCCTGTCATCGCTGGAAATTAAAAGTTATATAGTTCAGTATTATGCGATAAGAAAACATAAAGGAATAAATCAATAATGGTACCATGGGCCCATTGTACCATTAGACACTATAATGTGTCTAATGTCGTATTCTTTAAGAAAAAATTATGTACGCTATTAACATCGCTCTTACGGTGAAGGAAAACATCGTTTTTCACACCGACGTCTAAAATCACGCACAATAGCCCAATAGTAGGGCTAATTGCGAAAACACAGTTAAAACTTTTATAATGTGTCTAATCACAATCTAGACTTTTGTAATAAGCTAGTCGAATAAGAGAATTAAATAAAAACAAAACGTGAATAACACTTGAAAAAGTAAAAATAAGAGTACAAATCATGTTTGTTTAAAAAATATTTCGTACCTAATGTGGAATTCTTGGCTCCAATACTAGCCCTCTGTACGATTAGCTTCTTGTCTCCAAGTTGCATACCATTCAAACCAGCGATAGCCTGCAAACATTTGTAAGGTTAAAACTTTTATATCAGTTGACTTCAGGTAAGTCAAGTAGTTATATTATATCACCAGCAGTGTTTTGTTAAAAGTGCCCTATCTGTTTATCCAGATCTCCAGTTAACTTCAAACCAAGTAATATCGCAATTAGTTGAGTAGGAACCGTGAAGGAGTAACAATCATACTCATTTACTTACACACTTATAATTTTAGTAGAATGGCTCAGTATTTTTTGTCCAAAAGAATAACAAACATAGACAAAAACTTTTTCAAATATGGGTAAAAAATGCAGGATAGTGGTGTAGGTATTTACCTGGTCCGTCATGGAGATGTCAACATATTCAGCAAATGCATAACCCTTGCTGAGTCCTGTCGATGAATCCTTGACGAGATTGAAAGCCCGTAGTTGCCCAAATGACATCAGTAATTCTTTCACCTGTTACACACATTATTTTATTAGAAAAGTAAAATTTAACTTAATATCGGCCTCATTACTATGATATGTACAATACTTTAACACAATAAATGCAGGTTAAGTTGGATTTTAACTGATCTTTACAATTCCCATAAGATATTTTTCAATAAAAGGCATCAAACATTTATAAAATGAATGTTATTGTCTGACCTGTGGTCTAGCCGCAAGTTATATATCAGATGTGAACGGAGGAGACTTGCCTTGCATTGCCGCTGTCTCATTCAAGTATACGTATGTGGGAATGAGAGACAACAGTGAGACGCGGGCCGCGAGTGTGCCAAATCTAAGCTAGGGAAGGGCAGAAAGCAAACTATATCAGTGACTTGTTGGCTATATCACGCTCGCCCGCTAAAACCTGAAATTGCCTGAAATGGACAGAACAATGCGGCTCACTGCGGGGTTCACTGTAGCCCTGTCAACTGTTGAATCTCGCCCTGTAATGTTTCGGCACCCTAATCTATCCTCACATAACATACTGGGAACTGTCTAAAAACAATTTATCTAGCTAGGCACTGCACTTGTTTTCAAAAGGCTAAAAGGTGAATATCACGACTGCTAATCTAAATCGAAAAAACGTGATTTTCGAATAGAACCAGCTAAGAAAATTACTGAAAATAAAAAGATGATGTTGCCTTTTGACCTAAAAAGGAAATTGTTGCGTTTTTATTAAGTTTGCGGAGACGGGGTACCCACCTGCAACATATAATTTTTGTATATCAGAAAGAAATTGATAGTTGTTTTAGTGGAAATGACTTTATAAATAAATTATAACATTGTTAACAAACGTTACTGTTAGGGATTGTAAATTAAATATTTAACAATGAATAATGGAAGGATTAATCAAACATTTCATAGAATGTACTGAAGATAACCACTGAAATATTTTTAAATGAATGCTATTAATATTTCCTTGAAAAATTCAAAGTTCAATTATCTAAATATGTATGTCCATACCCCAAAAGTTACGAGACTAAAACATTTACCACAATTTTGACAAATAAATTCTTTACCTTTGGCTGACTTCAAATTAATTAAAAACTGTTTTTAATTTTTAAGTTCGCAGATAAGTTTGTTATTATGAACCAACCAAAGTTTTGTGGTAAATGTTTTACAAATATAAAGTGTTGTAAGCACATGGTAGCAACTCACTTGGTCCTCGTTTAAATAATTGGGCAAACCGCCAATGAATATTTTGTGTGGAGAGTCTGGAACTACAGTACTGATTACACCGGCTGGAAAACAAAATTTATTTCAATTAATGTTATATTATTTTTTATGCAAGGTGTAACGGGTAAGTCCTTTTAATCCGAAAGGGGGTTGTTCTAGACGTCTAGGCGAACAACTTTTGTTCTACGACTTTTGGAAATTCGAAGTGACTTAAAGTCCTAAGTCCCCTAGATGGGGCAGAGGGCCTCCACAGTGCGTCGCCAGCCCGTCCGGTCTTGAGCTTCGCGTTTTATTTCACTACACGTCTTGCCAATAGCCGCTGCCTCTGCGATGATTGTCCGCCGCCAGGATTGCTTCGGGCGGCCACGTTTCCGCTTTCCTTGGGGATTCCAGTCTAGGGCTTGCCTCGGAATATGACCGGAGTCCCTTCGGAGCGTGTGGCCGATCCAGTTCCACTTGCGGCGTTTAATTTATTGGTCGATTGGAGTCTCACCGCAGCGTTCCCATAGGTCTATGTTGGAGATTTTCTCGGGCCAGTAAATGCCAAGAATACGACGAAGACAGCGGTTGACAAAGACTTGGAGCCGGTGCGAGATGTCCTTTGTCACTTTCCACGTCTCACATCCGTACAGCAACACGGTTTTAACGTTGGACCGGAATATCTTGAGCTTAACTCTTCTGGTCAGTTTCCGCGATTGCCATACAGGACGAAGTTGCGCGAAAGTTGCTCTACCCTTGGCGATTCTCGAAGCGATGTCCTCTTCGGTCCCTCCTGTTTCCGACACTACGCTTCCGAGGTATGTGAATTGGTGGACTCTTTCCACCCCCTCTGTGTCGATGAGCAACGGCAACGAACTCGTCGCCCCACACCTCATTTCCTGGGTCTACCGGGTGTTGATTTTGAGTCCCGTCTTCAGAGCTCCTCGCCTTAGGTCGTCCAGTTTCGTTTGCATGTCGGCACGCGTGTGGCTCAGCAGGCATAGGTCATCGGCATAGTCCAAGTCTTCTAGGACATTGGACAGTCCCCACTCTATGCCGCGGCGCTTGTTGTTGGTGGTGTTGCGCATGACGCCATCGAGGACGACAAGGAAGAGGAGAGGTGACAGGAGACACCCCTGGCGAACACCTGCATGTATCGCAATGTCCTCCGAGACGAGGCCGTCGTGAGTCACTCTACAAGAATAATTCCTGTAGATGGCCTTAATCAAGTTGATAATTTTCTTGGGAACTCCAATTTCACGCAGCCGTTCCCAGATGCAGCTCCATCGCAAAGTGTCGAAGGCTTTTTCGAAGTCCACAAAGGTCAAGTATATTTCCCTCTGTCATTCTGATGCCTGTTCGAGGATTATGCGCAGAGTGTTGATCTGGTCCGTACACGATCGGTTGGGTCGGAATCCAGCCTGTTCTTTGCGAAGAAGGGGTTCGACGGCCCTCGACAACCTATCCAGGATGATCTTGCAGAGCACCCTAGAAGGAATCGAGAGCAAAGTTATGCCCCTCCAATTGCCACATTCACTGAGGTCTTAGCATTTCCGCTGTGATGAGGTCGACTCCCGGGGCTTTCCCGTTCTTTAGTGAACGGATGGCCTTCACTACCTCATCTCCTGTACGGGGAGACACATCAATGTCCAGGCACTGTTCGGGCAAGCTGGCAGCAGGTATGGCTGTAGTACTGTGGTCGTTCGGGACTCGGAAGATCTCCTCGAAGTGCTCCCGCCAGCGTCGAAGCTGTCCCTCCGATGTCACAATCAGCTGTCCGCTCCTGTCTTTCAAGGGCTTCTTCTTCCTCTTGTTCCGTTTTCCGGTCAAGGTCTTCGTCGCCTTGTACATCTCCCCGAGATTGCCGGAGTTGGCAGCGCGTTGGGCGCAATCCGCAACACTATCGGCCCATACTCGCCGTTCGTGACGAGTACTGCGGTAGATTTCTCTGCGTATCTGTCTGTATTGCAGCCTCAGGTCTTCGCGCAGTGCCATGTCGCTGGATGCCAAGAGTTGAAGATGGAGATCGCGCCTATCCTCAATGAGGTTCCAGGTTTCCTGTGACATCCGAAGTACTTTTCGAAAAATTTAGGTGTAAAGTTTACTTGAAAATCAGCTGTATCTGAGAGTTCGAGGTCATTGACCTTATGTTGTTCTTTTATGTTTGATGGTTTACAATCAAAACTTCAATTATTTTTATTTTCAAAATCAGCTCGTTTTTCAGTGAAACATAATCTCAAAATTTTCAAAAAAAAAGTTTGAACTTTCAAAAGTCGTAGAACAAAAGTTGTTCGCCTAGACATCTAGAACCTTTCGGATTAAAAGGATTTACCCGTTACAAATTGTATAACATAATATCTGTAGTTTCAAAATAAATAGGATGTCCTATTATGTATTGAAACAATTCAGTGTAGATAGTAGAAATCAATCATATATTAAGTTTTGTGTGTGTATGTTTGTTGCTTGTTCACACAAAAACCGCTTGGACTATACCAATTGGGAAAAATAGTTGAAGTCATGGAAAACATATTTTTATTCCAATTTCCCATAGGATCAGGTATTGTGAGTGGAGCCATGGGAAAGTGAACTATCACTTTCCCATTATTGTATAGTTTCTTACCTGGGACATTGATAGCCGGATTCTCAGTACCAGGCATAGGTTGATAATCATGTGGGCGACGAATTTTCAAACTCTGCCCTTTGAAGTTGATGCCATCGAATGCCATTGCTTGTGTTGTCTCATCGATAGACCTGAACTCTAGGAAAGCAAAGTTTTTGTCCAAGTTGATCTGGCAAGCGAGAACTGGATTGCCAGCTGCTTGTGCCAGACCAGAGAGATGCATCTGTTGGTTGAAGAACTCCATGGTTTCTTCTTCAGTGACTCCGAACGGGATATTGCCAACGTACAGTCGCCTTGCTTGACGAGTTATCGTCGACCCAACGACAGGCACGGCGGCCTGAGGCGTGTCCGCGACAATATTAGCCGGAATCTGGCCAGCTGCTTGCATAGCCTTGTACTGTAAAGGCGTGATATGTTCGAATCCCGGTGGTGGCACATCCCAATACAGTGACGGCTTGCGACGGCGAGACCTCTTGGTGGCGGCGTTATTAGTAGGAGATCTCGGAGACCTACTTCTTTTCTTTTCTCTACGTTCCCGAGAACGTGATCTGGAACGGCGTCTTTCGCCTCGAGACCGGGATCTGCGGCGACGGTCTGTAATGAAGCCAAGGTGTTATTTTGTCCAACAAAAATCTTTTTAGCGAACACATTGATAATTTGTTAACAAGTAATTTACCTTTATCTTCGCCCATTATGCTCCGTTTATTATTTTTGATGGAAATATGCGCAAACCAAACAACAAACGAAGTAATGAAATTCCGAGCGACAGCAAAATGGCGTCCTCAAACTTTTTTTTGATCAATCAAATAATCAATGCTACCACACACACTATACACCACAGAATTATATGAACGAATGATTAGCTATTGGCCTCTGCCGAATGTAAGCACGCTAGTTTTTTTTACTTGCAACCCTCGCAGAATCTGACACCGGATTGAAGTTAGCAGCTGAAGAGTTGTCACTTTCATTGATCCTTCAGTGTCAAAGGTACCCTCCCTCCTTCTCGCCCTCCCTCCACTCACAAACTCGCCTCCTCTGGCTCGTTTTGAGTCGTTTGTTTGTTCAAAAAAATCTCACAACAAACTGGAATGGAAGGAAAGTGAAAGTTTTTAACTACTTGTGTCTTCAAGCCCGAGTAGCGACGACGTTTTACAGTAATTTAAGCAATGTGGTGTCGGTTTACTTTTTTATCGATATTTTTGTAACATTTTTGGTAAAAATAAAAATTTGTGAAAGAAAATGGTAAGTTTTATTTATGTATGTTTATGTATTTTATAAATGTTTATATTAAATGCTTATTAAGTGTTTTATAAGTGCACATATCTTGCTTCAGGATCCTCAGGAAGAAGTAAATTCAAATGGAAATGTAAGAAAAAGAACTCAGGCTCTGCCCGTAAAGAATACAGACGAAACAGAACAAAAACAAAATGTGGAACAGTCAGAAAAATCGTATTCAAAACCGAAGACAATCGCTCTTATTTTCGTATCATTACTATTGGACCTGTTGGCTTTTACCATGATTCTGCCTTTGTTGCCATCCCTCATGGATTATTATAATAAACAGGAAGGCGAAGGGAATACACTGTATGCATCGTTGTTGAGAGCAGTCTTGAAGTTTCAAAAGTTCACCGGCGCCCCGGATAGATTTGCCTCAGTCCTTTTCGGCGGCGCCCTGGGTTCAATGTACAGCTTCCTACAATTTCTGACAAGCCCTATTGTGGGAAGCCTTTCAGATGCTTACGGAAGGAAACCAATGCTGTTAATCTGCTTAGTAAGTCCTACTTTTATTCTTAAAGTTTGATTCTTGACTCAAGCAAAAACTACTAAACCAATTGAGATGAAACCCTGTTTGTAGATGACTGGCAAACTTAGAATAAGACATGTCTACTTTTTAACCCAATGAAATTAAGTAAAACTGTAATTATTCCAAACATACTTTATGGTAAGTATATCCCTGAAAGAGGAATTTAGAAGGGTATAAATTACAGTCTTAGATAGTATATACTATACTATACACTATCAAGAATTTGGATTATAGATAGGTATCAGATTACTTGTATTGCCTTTATCATGACAAGTTTTCAATAATTTTATCAAGTTCGTCATTCATTTCACATTGATAACAAGTTTTTCATTGTGATACTGATACACTGATAACCTCTTTACAATTATTGACCGAAAGAGTAATCCTGGAGTATTATCATCGATAGTAAAAATCAAAATAACAGTTTAAAGTAATGTCACAAAGGAAATTTAGCACAAATATGTCACAGATTCTTTTATTAATTTCACAATATTCCATTGGAATTAAACAATTTTGAAACAAATATTACATGAGATGGTAGTTCACATTAACTTTTTAGAACAATAAGAATGACAAATGACATCTCAGGCTCCTTGGGGAAGGAGTCTGCAAAGGCTGCGAAAGATAGAAATGGCAATGCAACAATACTTAAAATAAAATAAACAATCGGATTAAAACTAGAAAATGGGTTTCATTTCTAAAGATGTCTTTATGCATTGGCATCCCAAGAAATAAATTAGCTTGGAAGTTATAAGATGCACCTAGGTGCGAACTACGAGGTAAACTGTGGTAAGACTGTTCAAGCGAAACTTAATAAGGACTCAAGGTTAAATGTAGAAACTGTAAATCCTATTGTTTACACAACTGGTTTTACTTGTAGATAAGCAATTTAATTAGTACTTGTGAAACATTTTTATGTTAATTTGAATGATGTTAAAGTAGAAAAACATAATCCTTTGCTTGCAGCCAGGTAAAAACATGTCACTTAGGGATGAATTATTGAACCGTCACGAGGGCGGGCTAGGTCCGAGCTTCATTGTCCATTGCTCGGCGAGTATTCGATTGGTCTGTTGCAACCGAGTGGCAGCCGAGCGATGTACAACGAAGCTGGAACCCGGCTGGCGCTCACGACGGTCTAATATAAATCATCCCTTATTGGTATTTTGTGGTCTCTAGGACAGGTATCTACAAAATACTTAGTTCAGACACCAAGTATATTTACATTTTCCTACTACTTAAAATACGTTAAAATAAGTTACGAAAAGTGTGTAAATAAATTAGTAAGTAAGAAAACAAGTATGCTTGTAACTCCTTCACGCAAAAAATATTGAGTGTGGTTGTGATGAAACTTGGTATGCAGATAGCTGGATATCTTTTTTTATTGTCAGCCAGAGGTATACAATAGTAAAACCTGACTTACTATACTTAGACTTTGCCATCCATATTTTATTAAGTCTAGACTAGACGTATATTCTAAGTTTACCAAATAAACCCGATGAACGGTGATGGGAGATAATCTAAACTATAAGAGATAGCGAAAAATGCTAAAAGTAGTTACGTCCCCGATTTTGACAAAAACTAAAATGGCATTATCAGATGTATGACAAATTCATTTTTGCCTAATGTGCCAAAGAGGCCGTCTCCTCCTTCTAAGGCCAAGACGAGCGTACATATTTAAGTGGTTTCGCATTTTTTCGGTCCCTTTTGGTAATTATTTCGCATTAATTGGCGTCATTCTTTTATCACAAGAGCTTGCTCTAAATATAATGAAATTAATTCTAAAATTCCTGATATTGACGTTTTCTATGACTCGATGGCCAGTTTTAAAAGTAAAGTGCTGAAACACCTTTGTAAGGCCTGTTTATAGTGTATGTCCTATTTAGTTTTAGCATAGGTCTTTTACTTTAATAATAGTATCTTTAAGGCAAAGTTGTGTATACCTATAACTGGTAAACGCATTTAACCATAGTGTTCTCGCATTGTTTTTTGTTGAGTTATATCAATGTGTATTACTGTTGGTGTACCCAATTAAATAAATAAATAATTATCTGCTACATTTCACATACAAAACCCTCTTTCAATAGATGAGGACCTAAAATGATTTGTAAATTTATTGAGAAACCAAATTACACGAGCGATATTGCGCGATCCCAACACAAAAATACGCTCATTATCTCGAGCCTAACCGCCTTATAATCACAATTGCTTACAGATTTTTTAAATTCCTTTTCCAGACAGGTATAGCTGTATCCCACGCGCTATGGAGCTCCGCTCGAACCTTCAGTGTGTTTGTACTAGCGCGATTCATCGGGGGACTGAGCAAGGCTAACGTGAGCCTGAGTATGGCTGTCGTCACTGACGCTTCCAATGAGAAAACTAGAGCGAAAGGAATGGTAAGAATATTTGTACTACCACTTCACTTACTTCCCATCTGACTAATGTTCCTGGTTGTATTCCTCTTGGGGGCCCGGGGTCTTTTAAATTCCCAGATTGGGGGTTAGCACAGTAAGTTTGTCATCATTGACCACACCTACTGCAAATAGATTTGGCAATATTATTACTGCCGGTAATATTATATTATTATAAATAAAATAAATAATAATAAATATTGCACAACATTACACACAGCGTAATCTAGCCCCAAACTAAGCACTAGGCTTGTACTATGGGTACTAGACAACGGATGTACAACATATTATACTGTTTTTTTTTGTAAATACAAACTTATTATAAATAGAAAGACACCCAGATCAGATACAATATTTATTTTAAAGCATAAATATTTGCACCTGACGGGAATTGAACCCGCAAATTTCTGCATTGGCCAGTCAGGCGTACGCCCAACGCGCCATAGAGGCCATCGGGCGTACGTGTTATTTACTATTTATTATTAACCAACCCTTATATGGACCAAGAAGTTTATCCGCCACCGCACGGAAGGAAGTCAGTTGCTAGTCTCCCCTAGATCCCATGGTCGACTTTTTACTACACCCACGGGAAAAGATTTTTGACGACCTCTGTGGCGCGTCGGGCGAACGCTTGGCTGCAATACAGAAGGTTGCGGGTTCGATTCCCGCTGGGTGCAAATATTTATGCTTGAAATAAATATTTGTATCTGGTCTAAGCGTATTTCTATGTATAATATGTATGTATTTACAAAAGAAAAATAAATATAAGTAGTATATCCGTTGTCTAGTCACCGTAACACGAGCTTAGCAGCTTACCACGGGTCTAGATGGCGCTGTGTGTTCGTCACAGGATTTATTTATTATTATTAAGATGGGGCATAGAGTTACAGTTTACCAGGTCTTATTCGCGTATTATTATTTATTTTATTACTTTGACATTTCAACCAAGTTATAATGGTCTTGGTCTCGAGGGGAGAGATGGGGGAGAGATGGACCATATTCTTTGCCGGGGCTAACTCCATTTATTCAATGTCCAGTCATCGACACAAAGAAAATAGTGTTTCTTTATAGGATTTTCTATTTTCCAGGCACTAATAGGGCTGGCGTTCTCAGTAGGGTTCATAATAGGTCCTTTAGCCGGAGCCTGGTTCGCCAAGAACAGTGACGTGACATCCGGCCTTTGGGGCGAGCGCCCGGCTTTATGGGCCCTCTCGCTTTCACTCGCAAATATCGCTTTAGTATTGTTCTTCGTACCAGAGACTTTGGAGAAGGTAAGCAACGTTTCTTCTTCATTTATATGGCTATATTCCATTTGGATATTAGCCAGTGTCAAGTATTATTAAAATAAATTTGCAAGTTATTTGTATCCAAACAGTCAAGTCGTCATAGTTAAAGTCAAGTCGAGGGAATCATTGTAAACCGGCTGCCATTTACAATGATTGTTCACGGAGCTTTGGAGACAACGCTAAAGTCCATGTTTTGCACCGATTTTCACTTTTACTACACTTGTACACCTTCACCAAACTAAATTGAATAATATGCCCCCGAAATTAAACAATTTACACGCATTTGAACTAAGGGCGACTTGCATAACAAAATTTAAAAACATATTTAACTAAATCAATTTAAAAATAATTTATGGGAAATCGAACATTGGACTCTATTTCACTAAGTGGACGATTGATAATATGTTGCCCCACATTGACAGTTTGACAGATTTTAAATACGATTAACAGCTTAAACATGTTTAGGAACCGTTATGCAAGCCGGCCTTAGTTTCACAAAAATGAAAATTTAGCTACACATCTTCTCACCGCGTTCCCGCCAAAACTGCCGATAAGCTTTAGCAGATAGAGTGATTCAATAAGAAGGTTTATAATGTATAGCACATCCCGATATTCCCGCGGGATTGGGACTTACACGGGTGAAACCGAGGGGCGCAACTTGTATAAACTGAACTTAAAACTACGACGACTTGACTGCTTTTGTATCTGCAAATATCTTGCAAATATTAACCGCCTTATAAACGATAATTTAACAGATGACTAAGTTATGTAACGAATGTCTCTGTCAGTCAACTTTGAAACATCATGTCACAGTAGAATACAAACGACACATAGTTTATGCAGCTGTTAATCAGCGTTTATAAGTAAGGGGGTAAATGTTTCACCATCAGCCTGTTGCAGTCCACTGCTGGACATAGGCCTTTCCTACGCCCGCCACCTAGATCTATTTTCGGCTTCGGGTAAATGTTTGACACTGGCTAATTCCCAAATGGTCATAACCGAGAAAAAAAACCTAATCTATCACGTTAGCGGAAATACTGCTTAAGTCATTGTTCGAAGGGAAATACCTAAGTATTTTTTTTTGTTTACAAATAAATAATACATGTAGGTAGGTACAATAAATAATGATAGCACTAATCTCCTATAGAGTTTTATTTATGATTGAGTAATCTTTTAATTTAATCTAAGTATTGTTGTCTACTCTAGGGAAACTTGGATTTTAGGGTACTGATACCGTTTTACCCTTTGGTACCCATATTACTTAGACTCGGCTGTTCGTCTGTCGGTCTGTATTTCATACACCGTAATAGCTAGACAATTGAAATTTTCATACACAATGCATTTTTGTTGCCAATACAAGAAAAAAACGAAACTCAATAAAATAAATATTTACTTCTAAAATTTCTTAATGGGGTATTTACCATGTTAGTAGTGAAAACAACCATGTAAGTTTAAAATCGTATAATAAATAGTTAATTAGGACTCCCGTACAAAAAACGTGATTTTTTGTGTTAAGTACTTACCTATGGAACCCTTGGAGTATATTTTTAATGTAATTATTTCCAATTTCATTTCAGGAAAAACGAGTCCCCCTCTCGTTCTCTCTAACAAAATCAGTGGACTTCGTATCGCCGTGGCATCTATTAAAGTTTACGGCAGTTAAAAACCTGTCGAGTCACCAGAACAAAGTATTATCCAGATTGGGACTGATATATTTTCTATACTTATTTATTTACTCAGGATTAGAATTTACAATAACATTCCTTACACATCATACGTTTGAGTACAGTGCAATGCAACAGGGAAAAATGTTTTTAGTCATAGGTGAGTAATCTACCTACTACCTTATGTCATTTTGTGATATTTGTATCTGGGACCCTACCGCGTAACTCCGGTCGAGTTCAACTTGACGTCGGTTTGGGAATACGATGCTGTCGATAACGGGGGACCACGTTCCTAACAATTACTCACTAACGCGTTGCAGACAGTCCCCAACCACTTTATTTTATTTATTTCTTATCGGTTGTGAACCGATGATGGCCATTAGGAAATTAGCCAGTGTCAATTATTATTAATATATTATGCAAGTTATTTGCATCGAAACAATCCAGTCGTCATAGTCAAGTCTAGGGAATCATGTGTGATCGTGACAAAGTGTGTACAATGATTGTTCACGGAGCTTTGGAGACAACACTATGTCCATGTTTTCTAAGTAGAACTTAAATTCGGTTGCGTTTTTGTAATCGGCCCTTAGGTGTAATAATGGCGGTGCTGCAAGGCGGCGCGGCGCGGCGCCTGGGGGCGCGCGGTGCGGAGCGCGCGGCTCGCGGCGCGCTGGCCCTCACTCCGCCGGCCTTCCTGTGCGTGGCACTGTGCGCGCTGCCTTCGCCGCCGCTGCTGCCGCCCCGAGCCTGGCTGTGGGCGGGGCTAGTGCTGTTCGCGCTCTGTAAGTATATATTTTTTTCTAATCGGTTATGATCCGATTATGGCCATTTGGAAAGTAGCCAGTGTCAAGTTTTTTTTTAAACAATTTGCATCAAAACAGTCATGTCGTCGTAGTAAAAGTCAAGTCAAGGAAGTCATTGTAAGCTAAGCTAGCATGACAGCGAAACATTTTTTTTCCTAGCACAACAGGGACTGAAAAGATTCGTCTTTTTCTCGTCGTTTCAAAGAAAGAGACGGAACCCTATATGTCGAATGTTCCTCGTGTTGTCATGCTAGCCCAGCTAGTATACCAAGCGAGACCATAATTGTAGTGCAGACGGCCAGACCAGTGTAGACGGGCCTGGCGCTTTTGTTTTTGTATAATGTTTGTATGTTTGTTCGACGATAACTTGAGTATCGTAGCTCCGATCTTCATGAATTTTGGTATGAGCCAGATCGGTAGGGGGGTTGGGGAGATAGGGGGTCGTGAGGTCTTAGTTCGGGGCGAACTCCTAGTTTAAACAGACGTTCTAAGATGCGGCTGGTCGCGAACATTCTAGACAGTCGTTCACTTGGAGCTAGCCAGCCTTCGTCTGTGTGGACGTATACCCTAAGAGCTCTGTGAGGCGCTACCTACTAGGTAAACTGTAGTATAAAGTACATCATTAAGGCTACGTTTTCGCATAGGCAAGAGCTTGCTTAGGGCCTGGAAGCCGATGAGTTTCCTAGCGCGTCACGTGACATAAAACCAACCTGGGACCCTACCGCGTTGTTTAACCCTACCGGTTGAAAAAAGCTACCGCGCAAGGAGCGAGCAGAAGTTGTCTATATGGCTTTAACGTCGACAATTTCTGCTCGCTCCTTGCGTGGTAGCTTTTTTCAACCCCGTTATCGACAGCATCGTATTCCCAAAACGACGTCGAGTTGGACTCGACGGGAGTTACGCGGTCCCTGTTCGTTTGCTTCAATGCACGCCGAGCAACTAGCTAGATGCATAAACAGGTTGGTTTTATGTCACGTGCCGCGCTAGGCGGCTCGCTAGCCTCTAGGCGCGAAGCAGGCCTGCTGCCAATGCGGCCGTAGCCTAACACCTACCTACGTGTGACACAGCGACAGCGTTCGCGGTGTCGTGCATGACGTCGATGGCGGCGCGGGCGACGTGTGCTGCGGGCGCGGGGCGCGGCGCCGCGCTGGGCACGCTGCGCTCGCTGGGGGCCCTCGCGCGCGCCGCCGGCCCGCTGCTCGCTTCATCCGGTAACTATCGCTTTTTTTATTTAATCTATTAGTTCCCTTACTTATAAAATATTATTTACACATGACTAAGTTATGTGACGTTTGTCTCTGTCTGTCAACTTTGAAACTACATGTGACAGTAAAAGACACGATGCATAGTTATGCAGCGAATGATGCCTAGTTAATAAAAAACTTAGTGGGTTACAATACTAGGTTGAGTATTGAATGTTTTTTTTTGTAAGTTTCTTAAATTGGTAATAAAGGAAAAAAATTATAATTAGGGTTTGTAAGTAAGGGGGTAAATAAAGAGCTTTACCGAACCGGTTATGTTGCTCTGTTAGGACATCACTACGCCTTATCGTCTATTCAACCCTACAAAAATAAGTTTATAAAGCGCCATAGCTTCCTCTGAAAGAGGACATGCCAGAGCGCCTGCTACCCCTCCAACCAAATAATAGGGGTTAAAGTATGAAATTGCCGTTTTATAGGTTCTTTGAATTGACATAGGATCTTCATGGTTTGAGGTTTTCGAATGAAACTTTTTTCAAATGGTTTCTGTGATGTTCTTTTTTTAAAAAATGTGAAACATTTGAATATCGACTTTCAATTGTTTTTGTTATTCAATTTAGACAAGAAAGATGGATACTGCGAAAATTTGAGTGATTTTTGAATACGAGTTCCGACGCGGAACTAACGCGGCAGAAACAGCCCGCAATATCAATGCTGCGTTTGGAGAGGGGTCTACTAATGAACGCACCGTGCGATTTTGGTTAAAACGCTTTCGTGATGGAAATTTCGACTTAAAGAACGAGCCACGAGGAAGACCGCCCACACAGGTGAATAACGATGAATTAAGAGAGATAGTGGAAGCCGATCCTAGTCAAACTACCCAGGAATTAGCGGCATGGTTTAACGTTACCTTACCCACTTTATTGACTCACTTGCGTCAAATCAATAAAATAAAAAAATACGAAAAATGGGTGCCTCATGATTTGACTGATCTGCAGAAAGAAACGCGTGTTGAAACTTGTGTTGCCTTGTTGAACCGGTACAGAAATGAAGGAATATTGGATCGAATTGTAACATGTGATGAAAAGTGGATTATTTATGATAACCGGAAAAGAAAAATGCAATGGCTGACCCCAGGTCAAATGCCACAACAGTGTCCTAAAGCAAAACTTACCAATAAAAAGGTAATGGTAACTGTTTGGTGGTCTCAGCATGGTGTTATTCACTATAGTTTTCTTCGATCTGGTCAAGCAATTACGGCAGATGTCTATTGTGCCGAACTCCGAACCATGTTGACAAAACTAGCAGTAAAACAGCCCCGACTCATGAATCGATCTTCACCATTATTGCTCCACGACAACGCGAGACCTCACACAGCACGAGAAACCATTTTGACCCTTCAGGAACTGCACTTAGAAACCATTCGTCATCCTCCGTATTCACCAGACCTTGATCCAACGGACTACGATTTTTTTCGTGATTTGGACAATTATCTACGTGACAAGAAGTTTTCTTCCCAGGAGGCAGTACAAAATGCTTTCACACAGTTTGTGCAGTCTAGATCGTCGGAGTTCTATCGCAAAGGCATTAATAACCTTCCCATTAGATGGCAGCAATGTATAGATAATAATGGCAACTATTTTGATTAAATAAATTTGTTAAAAATTTAAAAAATAAACAATTAAGATTTTCAGTACAAATCGGCAATTTCATATTTTAACCCCTAATACATATATTATAATCAAAATTATGTAACATAGAAAATCGCTGATATTCGTTATCTTCTTCGTAACTATCCCTTTTGTATCTTTAGTTTTTAGTGCCACTACAGTGTGCAGCGTGTTAAAAGCACCACCCGTCTCTCTTTGCATGTCGGTTAGTAATTATTTACTAAATGACGATTGACGATGGCATGCCGACATGTTAGTAAAGAAAAAAAAAACTTTGTGCCCAGCCTAGCCTGGAAAATGTGTTAGAAAGTTATTAATTATCTTGCTGATAAAATTATATTATACGTGTTCAGTACATAAATATTAAGGGAGCGCATGACACTTTTTGTTATAATTTTTCTTGTAACCGTATTCACAAACGAGCCACGCATACGGGCTTAATGCAGTGAAAACGTGAAAAAAACTGAGTCTACGCATCGGGTAGTTTGTGAATACGGGCTATTGTGTGTTTGTCCGAATAACTAAGCGTCCACCTTTCAGCATCGGACGCATCGCATCAAACGGATCGTACTATTCTTTGTATAGAAAGTCACATAAATGCGTCCACCAATCGGCATCGTACGGATCGCTCGAATTGTGTGCCTTTTGTACAAAGAATATTACGATCTGTTTCATGCGATGCGTAGGTACTCGTACGATGCCGAAAGGTTGGCACTTAACTTTAACCTTTAATACGTTTCGTAATTTGTCTTTATTGCTCAAGATATGCCATGAGCAATAATAGAAATATTTCAAAGGAAAAAATCATCTTCAAAGAGTCAAAATCTTGTCACGAATGAATTTTGGAAGATGATTTTTCCTAATATCACTACTATAGTACGTTTTTTAAATCTCAAACTATAGTCTGACGTTTTAGTTCATTGTACTTAGTTGACATTTATTCTTCAAAAAGAAGTGTCAAATCGTAGTCTACAATTTAAAAAAAACGAAGTATATATTCTTGATTCTTACCTTCATTGTATTTGTTTGTTCTAGTGTACTGGTGTTCCGGAGCGACTGTCACATACACAATAGGATCATTTATTTTAATCATACCAACTGTGATGTTATTTAGACTGAAGACGTGAACAAAACTTTATACATAGGTACTTACATACCGACCTACTAAGTACACCCATTTTATATGTACTAAAGAAGTAAATATTTATTCTAATATTTTTTTATTTATTTATAATTAATTATTGTCTAAACCAGTTCCAAATTTGCTCAATAGATGGTGTTTAAAGTGGTACAATAGCTCGTCATATTTTACTTACTATTAAAATGAGCTTTTCCTCAGATAGTTTGAAATTCTAGGGATTTTCATAAAATAAAAGTTAGAAATTGATATTTTTAGTCAACTTTATAATAATAAAACACAATATTTACCGGGTTTACTCGCGTTTTTTTTAATTACGGCATTTTTACAAAGTTCAGTGCTTTCGCTAACTTCACAGTTAGCTTTTTCAAGGTCAACTTTAAATTGTGTTTGCTTGTGTTTTATTATGTAAAATCGCGAAAACCTAAGACGAAATTAACTTTATAATAAGCAACTCCATCACCAACAAACTACGGAACTAGTTTTTTTTAAACATACTTTCATACACCATTCATTAGCTAACAGGACTAATTAGTGCTATTTTATGACTACAACCAATAACAACCAAAGGGACAGATACATATGCCATTAAATATGCACACTTATTTTAAGCTTATTTCATGCTTATTACCTGTATGTATACATTTGCCTAAAAAGTAAAGGCTATTTTCATTCGGTTTTATAAATAAACTTATGCGGCCAAAACCGCGCCGTCTTCCGCGCAGCAGGTGCTAGCATGCGAGTAAATCGCACGGTGTTCAATTTTTGAGCATGTCACTTACTAGTAACGATTTGACACACATATCTAAGTAATTTGCTACCCGGTGGCAGTCGGTGGCATGTGTATCTGTGCCTTAACTTTAATCCGGTCAGGCCGAAAATGAAGTTAAATGTTATACGTGAAGTTTGCGCATATTCTGTCCTTTTAGCAAATGATCTGCCATTGTACATGAATAAATTATTTATATGCAGACTATACACTGCCATAATAAGCAGTAATTCCATTTTACGATATTAAACATAGTTTAACATGGTTGTTTTCACTATATAGGTATAATATATTATTTTAAAAATAGGAAATTTACCATGTAAAAACCAATTTAATACAGGTAATTTACTAGTTTCAACGACTTGTTCACGAGAAAATTTAAAGCACACATTAGGTCAGTGATAGAAGTCAGTGCCTACTTTATTTTGTGGTCAGGTACTGACTTTTGTCACTAACTCAATGTAAATCAGCCCCCCTACGAGTAACTTCAACTCGACGTCGATTTGGGAATAGGGTTGGAAAAAGCTACCGCGCAAAGAGCGTGCCGAAATATTGTGGACGTTAAAGCCATAGACAATTGACTTATAACTGAATTGACTTATATTAAAACGTGGTAAATATCCCGTTCTTAAATATTTTTTGTATTATTAATTCCATTTACCTATTTGTATTAATTTATGTTTTACTACTTAATTTATTTATTACAGTATTGTCTCGAATACTAAAATTAAGAACAGTATTAAATTATTGTTGTTTCGAAGTACCTATCAGTCGTTTGTTTTATTTCTAATGACTTTTTATTTTAGAAATATTTTCAAGGAAAAATATGTCTTTAAAAAATCACTTGCGGCGAGACTCGAACTCGCGATTCTGCGTTTTCGTCGCAGCACAGCTTTGTATTTGTATTTGTCCTTGATAATATTTGAACCAGATATATTATGCCTAGTGTATTAAAAGTAAGTCTTAATTTTATAAGACTAGGTAAGTATATTGTGTTGATTATGAGAATTATGTTGAGTTGAATAATTCGAAAAATCACACTAGTAGGTACCTATTATAAATGCGAAAGGTTAGATAGATGATTGTGTTTCAATCACGCAAAAACTACTGAACCGACTGCGATGAAATTTTATCGATCCAATTTCACAAAAAGGTTTTATATCTACAGATTTTGATTCTTTAAACCAGAGATAATATGTTAAGAACTTTAATAGACTCATTGCTTTGAACGATAAAGCATAACCCTTACCCTTAGAGTATAATATTAATTACTACAAGTAGTGCATAACCCCTTCCTTGCAGCCGGGTAAAAATAACCCATTTGGGACCAAAGGACTCGAATAAACTCTACAGAGATGAAAACGCTGAAACCTCTTTTGTAGTTTGTTGTCATATTCGTCACCATAGCAACGACATAACGACAATATTGTTTTTGTTGTGACCGTCATTGCTTATTTATTACGTTTCTATTTTATTATACGAAATATGCCTCTATTCGGTAATAAGTACACACCGCGTTCGATACCGGTAAGAAAGCAAGACACTACAGTAATTAAGAACGAGTTTGGTACCGATTACGCGTCGAAAGAGCTGTCCATAGATGTTGCTCCACTGTCGCTGAAGTTGGGCGATTTCGAGATATCATTTGAGCATGGACAGTGGATTCCTGGTAAGAGCTAGAACTACTTTATTAAAACTCTGTTCCTGAAAACACAAATCGAGCGTTTTTTTTTTGTTTAAAATCGTGTCTTGTTTTCTAATAATTCAAATACGGAATTAGTCCCATCCAGAAGTAAACTTTAGTCACAAGCTTTGACTCTCCTTTCTTAGAGGCGTACCAGCCTAAGTATCGAATACCAGACAGTCCTGCTATTCGTATGTGACAAACCACGGCCGAAGTCTGACAAAATGATCTGATTTTACACGTAACTAAAGGCTACCACAAACTGACGCTAGTAAGGCGAATGTTTAAACCTAAGCTCTGTTACTATATCACGAATCAACCTTATCATGTTTTTTTTTTACCACGAAAGACTTTTTGCACAAATGGACCTAAAGTCTAAACGTCACCCTAAACCTACATAAAGGAGATTAGCAGTGCCTCGCGGTCTAACCCGCGTAAGTCTTAAACCAATAAAGATCGACCCAAACAATGTTCTCGTGTAATTTTCAGCATCAGGAAAAGCCGGGGCAGCCCACAAAGAAAATCTGCGATTGAAAACGGAGCTAGAAAGATTGGAAGAAGAAAACAACATGCTCCGTTTAAAATTCGAGATCCTACTCGATATGATGACAGATAAAACGGTCGAGGCGGAGCAGCAGGCTGATATACAACGAGCGCATAGCATGAGCTCTTTGAAACAGAAAAGCAAAAAGCGATGGTGAAAATAAATAATGGTATTGTAGGATTAGATGACTTGTAAGTTGTATGTATTTAATTAAGATTATTTCGTGCCACCGGAGTGCGCTATATGAACTATGTTTGTAAATAAAAAGTATATTCAAAAGGGGTTCTTACTACACGTTCGTGTAGTTCGTTCGTTACTACGTTTCGGTCTAGTTCTAGTTATCTATAGCTGCCTATGAAGGTCTGTCGGATCTCCGAAGGCGCCTCGCGATGCTATACAAGATGTAACGGGTAAGCCCTTTTAATCCGAAAGGGGGTTGTTCTAGACGTTTAGGCGAACAACTTTTGTTCTACGACTTTTGAAAATTCGAAGTAGTTTTCGAAAAATTTAGGTGTAAAGTTTACTTGAAAATCAGCTGTTTCTTAGAGTTCGACGTCATTGACCATGTTGTTCTTTCATTTAGTTTGGTCTACTACAATCAAACCTTCAATTACCTTTATTTTCAAAAACAGCTGTTTTTCCAGTGAAACATAATCTCAAAATTTTCAAAAAAAAAGTTCGAATTTTCAAAAGTCGTAGAACAAAAGGTGTTCGCCTAGACGTCTAGAACAACCCCCTTTCGGATTAAAATGGCTTACCTGTTACATCTTGTATAAATATATCGGCCCTTACATAAGACATGGTCGAATGAGAGCGATGCTGGAGAAGAAAATGTACTAAGGGTATGTGACAGTGATGTATTGTAAAGAGCGTCAAGAAGATCCGGCAGCGGGCTAAATACACGGACCCGTATAAGGCTGCTTTTCCACCAGAGATGTGCTATGCTACGATGCTATGGCTGCGTTTGATATTTTCGTATTTTCGTGCACATATTTTCGTAGCGTAGATTTTACTTCTTCGCAGCATTACTGCATAGCACATCTCTGGTGGAAAAGCAGCCTAAAGCTAAGTCTACCTTTCGGTATCACATGAAACGGATCGTAATTTTCTTTCTAGTCTTATTTCTATACACGAGTGCGTCTAGAAATCCGCATCACTCGAATCTGCGTGCACTTTCTATACAAAGAATATTACAGTCTCTTTGATGCGATGCGTCCGTTATGTATGATGCCGCTTAGCTTAAAGAGAGAAGGATGGAGAAAAAATGAAAAAAGTAAATAAGATCAACTTAGAAATATATATTTGTTTTGGGAGCAAGAACAATGTTTATATTGTTTTGTAATAACAATAATTGTAATTGTTTATATAATAACAATAATTGTAATTGTTGTTGTAATAACAATAACTGTAATTGTTGTTGTAATAACAATAATAGTTATTATGTATTGTTAGGACATCTATTCCTCGTGTGTCCCTCCTGCTTGCAGAGCCCACACTTCCTCGGCCTAGCGCCGCCGCCGGGCGCGCCCGCGCCGCCGTCTGACCCGCCGCGACCCCCCCGCCCGCGGCCCCGCCCTCGACTGTTTGCTCTCGTGGATGTGGTAGAACTGCCCCAATCTAAAAAACAAGTTAAATATTTAATTTCTTCTATGGTTGTTCTTCTAATGTTACCAATTATAAACAAGCTGAATTTGTGAATGATTTACCGCTTGTAGTATTGGAGCCGCCACTGTCCGCCCACTGAAAGAAGCTGCATCGCGAATTGAAATCCTTAGGACATCCGTAAAACGGCCGCCCTTTGTTCGGACCCTCTTTGTGTACCGTTATCCTGGAAGATACACGATTTCATGATTCTATTCTACTGAATCCTACTAAGAGTTGTTAGGCACTCCCCTACAGGCAAAAACTACTCAATCGATTACGATAAAACTTGGAATGCTGATAGCTGGAGATCTGAATTAACACATAAGTTTTTTATCTCGATACTTTCCCTGGGTCCCAAACTAGCCCCAAAGTCTTAGCAACTAGACTTGTACTATGGGTGCTAGATAACGATTATACATACTATTTTTTTTAGTCTAAAATTACCCATGCTAACCATCCAACCTTTTTTTAAACACAGTATTTCCAAAGCGTAAATTAACACTTTTAAAATTATTTTTACTGTGTAGATCTTACTAAAATAATAAACGCGAAAGTTTGTATGTATGTACATAATATGTGACTTTGTAACTCTTTCACGCAAAAACTACCAAACCGATTGCGGTGAAACTTGGACTATAATAAGTAGCTTGAAGACCTGGAATAACACATAGGGTCTTTTTTATCCCGATATTCCCGCGGGAACGGGACTTACGCGGGTGAAACAGGGGGGCAGCTAGTTAAATTTTAAAAACTTACTTTTTACAAGGTAGTCCACAATTACACATGACATCATCATCATTTGACGCGTAGCTATCTCGACTAAAGCTGGGTGTTATTCCCCAACCTCTAGTTGCATTATTACCACCGCTTGAAGGCCCTGAATTACCCCACGAATTACTAGGTGGGTCTGAATTACCCCAAGAATTGTTCGGTGGATCTGAATTACCCCAAGAATTAGTCGGTGGGGGGGTATCGTTTTGTATCGCTTCGGATTCGGGGGCCCAAAGAAAGAAGTCGCAACCGCCGTTTTCTTTTCCAGTAGAACATTTGTAGAACTTTTTACCTAGAAGAATGTTCGAATTTTATTTAGGTTTATTTTTTACAATATACATACCTATTTATTTAGTTGATAGATATCACTAGGTACATACGTGCTAAATTATCTCTCATTTAACGAAGTAATAATAATTATTATTATTTATTGCTTCATAAGGTAATGGTTTACAAAATGACATTTTAAAACACTTTATTTATCCGGTTTTATCGCGTTTTTATTCATTATTTGACCCGAGCTTTCGCCAACTTTACAGTTGGCTTTTTCAAGGTTGACAAGGTTGTCAACCTTGACCTTAATGAATAAAAACGCGATAAAACCGGATAAATAAAGTGTTTTATTATGCAAAGTCGCGAAAACCATAGAAGAAATTAAATGACATTTTGTTTACATTATGAACCCGGTTGGGCACTGCAATTTAAGCTTAAAACTAATAATTTAAGTTAGTAGTTACCTACTTAAAGTCTACTCGTATCTAACTACTACAGTTATTTCCATAAAAATGATTACCTGTAAATATAAATATAATTTAATTACAAATATAGGTAGGTACTTCAAATTTATTGTACTTATTTGGAGGGAATATTTACTTATGTCTATTATATGTATTGTCTTCAAAAAATTCTTTAAGACTGTAATAGGCCTTTTCTGATAGATATTTATGTAAACATTTTTTAAATATATTTATTTTAGTCTCATCTTTAATATGTTGTGGAATTGTGTTATATATTTTTATGCACATAACATATGGACCAGTGGAATGTAAAGCTAAGTTTGAGTTAGGTAAAGCGAGTTTATCTTTATGTCTTAAACTGTGGGAAACAGAGAAATGGTCTTTCAATTGAGTAAAAGAACTGGCAATATTTTTCACAAAGACTGAAATTTCAAAAACGTACAAGCAAGTTAGGGTGAGTATATTTAACTTCATGAAGTGGGGTCTACATGTATTGGTATTCTGTATATTAGTTATAATTCGGATACATTTTTTTTGCAATATAAATAGTACTTTGAAGGGTATAATTTTCAATCTACAAATAAAAATTATCTGTCGAATAAAATTGAACACTATCAAATTAAAAGCCTTAGTAGTTTGATTTTTTTTAAAGGACAGATATATTTCTCTTGAAATTAGGAAAATTGGTCGTAAATCTATAATCATGACGATTTCTATGATGTTTTTAAAACAATGTTAATATAAAATTATAAAACATGGCTCCGACATTGAAACAATGTCAAGATCTAATTATTGAAATTGAAACAATGTCATGATTAAATTATTGAAATTGGCAATAACAATAAAACAATAATAAGCAAACTGGGTGAGCCACGTCACTACACGGAAAAAAGAAGACTAAAACAATGTCCAAATTAAATTATAAAAAAATACAATAAAGTCAACACACTATATTGACATTACAAAACAAAAATGTTTATTTATTCCATTTTTTTACTAAGACATTATTAATTTTTCAATCTATATTTTATATTGCCAGGTCTTGCCTAAAACTAAAATAATAAATAATACTTACCAAAATTAGCTGTTTGTTTTCTTACAGTCAACAGAATAGCGGGTTGATTGCACGCACATAGCACGTTATTGTCGTCTGCATCTCTATTCCCCAGTACTGGCATCCTTGTATTTTGAACTCTATTCACAGGTTGCGGAGGCACAAATTGCGTAGGCTGATTTCTTTGCGGAGGCCTAGTATTTTGTACGGTATTTGTTTCTTGAAGATTATTTTGAAAGGTATTAGGCGAATTTCTTCTATCGACGGCTGTGTTTTGACGATTGTTTTGTATATTATTAGTGTTTTGTCTATTATTTTGAGCACTAGTATTTGTATTAGGCCGGTTAACAGCCTGTGGTCTGTCTGGTGCATTTCGAACATTAGACGGATTAATTTTCATTAGTTCTAGGAATGTGGTGTCACAGCCACCAATGCAGACTGTGTATGGAGGTGGGTATAAATGACTTATAGAATTGTTTCGCCAGTCGAGCTTGATTTTCTTGTAGGTCGGCCCACACTGAAACATACAACACTGAATGAAGAAAAACCCGTTTTAATATCTACTTTTCTATTTCAAAACAGTAAACAATGTCAAGATCTTATTAGAGCAATTGACATTGATACAATGTCAAGATAAAATTATTGCAATTGGCATTAAAACAATGTCTAATTCAAATTAACAAGATAAATATATTCTTTAAATGTATAAATTATTTTCTCTTACCACAGAACAAGTTTCGGGTAGAACTTCCAAAGTTTTCACAATGGAAGGGAACCAAACAGCGTTCTTACAGTTCGGGAAGGAAAGGCAACTGATGTACACTTCATCTGCGTTGTTTTTCTTCCTTCTTACCACCATATCCGAACCGCATTTTGGACATTTTAAGACTGAAAATGGACATATTTTAAATGGGGTTTTCCTCAAATTTAAAGCGGCGGGCGCGATAATGATATTACGTATTCACACGTTGTGGCTTCCTATACATTGGCTTCAAAACAATCGCTCGGCAATCGGCAACGTATAAGTCCATTAAATTAGGTCATTACCATAAGTCTAGTTTCTTCATTCGTTAATTGCTTTGTTTAAAATTACTTTGTAATTTTGCTCCAGCTTTGACTCTTGTTATCGATGACGACACTTGGGTTATATAATATTTCCTTTCGTCACATTTTGCTTCTGTTATCGCGACTCTGTATTCCAGGTCCCCAGCTACCTATATTCCAGGTTTCATCGCAATCGGTTCCGTAATTTTTGCGTGAAAGAGTAACAAAGTCACATAAGGACATACATACAAACTTTCGCGTTTATAATATTAGAAAGAAGTAAGAATAGTCGTTACCCGGCGACATGTCGTGCTGCTGGGCCCCGGGGCCGGGCGTGTACTGAGCGGGTCGCTCGCGGAACCTCTCGCCGAGCGCCGCGTCTATCTTGTTGGCCTCCGCTGTCACAGTTATGAACACCTCTTTGTATTTTGCTACCTTAAATAAAGTACCTAAGTTATATACAAACTTTGTCTAAGGTTTTCGCGATTTTGCATAAAAAAACACAATCCGCGCTACCATGATCATTTGTAATAAAGTGTAATAAAGAAATTAAGCAAATTTTAGATGAAAAATACACCGACTACTTTTAAAAATCACAGACAAATTAAAAAAAATATATTGAAGATTTTTTATTTTTTTTTATTATTTGATGTGTTTTTAATTTTATTTTTTTAGCTGAACGACAACGTGACGACTTATAAGACATCATGGTAGGGCCCAGTGTTTACAGGGTTTTACTCGCGTAATAAAACACAATATTTACCAGGTATTATGACGTTTTTGATAATTATTTTTAACGGCAACCTCACATTTGGCTTTTTGAAGGTTGACTGAGATGTAATTCGTCTGTTTTAACATTCTAAAAAGTTATTGAATAAAACGCGAGTAAAACCCGGTAAATATTGTGTTTTATTAAGTTAAATAAATTGACTAGCTTTGTCTTTTTGGTTTTAACCGCGTAAGTTTCGATCCCGTGGGATATACAAAAAACCCTTTCTTATTGTACGTAGTTCAGAAAAACTGTCGTTCGAATGTATCGGATCGTATGCGTTAAATCATGTCAGTTTCCTCGCAACGTTTGGGGCTAGATCGCGCTGTGTTTAACGTCCGGCAATATTTACTTATTTCACAAACGTGCCATCTTATCTAAGTAGGTACTGACAGTGGACACTTGGACAGTTCAACTGACCTGTTCAGCCAACACAATGTCGGGCTGTTTCCTCCCCTCCGAGATGGCCTTCAGATCGGCCTCCAGCTGCGCTCGCAAGTGAGGCTTGGAGATAGAGATGGCGAGTCCCATCGCGTCGTATCCCTCCACAAGGCCCATACCGAGCAGGCCGGGCACGAAATGCGTTGCGTCGGCGAGCGCTACGTACGAACGATTCTTTATTGTCTCGATGTGCTCGGCGTGAGTTGCGTCCGTTCCTGGGAAAGTATTTATTGGAGAATTCAAATTAATAGTTGATTATTAACCAAGGGGATAAAGCAGTTTCTTCTGTCGCGGGTGACGCCTTAAGTCGAGAAGGCAACGAAGGACTCGAGTTTAAAAATTGAAATCACGAGCGTGCGAGGGAAACATTGTTTTATTGCGTTTAAATTGTTCAATTTCGGCGCCAAGTTACCAATTTAGTTACGCGAAGTTCAACGAGTTGAGTGAAAATAAAAATCCCAGTGCCAAACACGAAATTAGCACGTTACAAACAATTGTTCCATAGGGTTGGAGAAAAATCGTCGTCATTTTTTCTACAGCCTTCACGCAATGCAAATTATTTCAAACGATTACAGTATAATAGTGGTAGTTCACTATTTTTACGAGTATTTGGCTAAATTGTCCTATATTGCTGACAGAAGCCATAACTAAGAAAAAGAAAGAGTACTGAACTCTAAAAATATGAAAGAGTTTAGCATGTGTTCTACCGCTTCTTATTCTTTTGATTTGAAATTATTGCAGAGTTTTACAATTTTAAACTTAAATGGTTATTTTCACTAAGAATATTATTAGATAATATCGAGCTCCTTGTAAATAAAAATAAACATGGTTAATACTTCGTTATCTATTAATATTCAAATAGCAGTTATTTTGCAAGAATTCTCACCGATTCCATGTTTTTCCATGAGCGCAATGAGATCAGCTTCAGTGAGTAAGTTTGGTGGCGAGGTGCTGCCGTCTACCATGTCGATACTTGTCGGGGTGAACGTTTGACCTGTCTGCAATATATCAAATTTAATGTTCTGACTGACTGTGACTATATAGCCAAGCAGAACCCAAACAGCTGATCCTAGAGACGAGCATTCGCCCGCCGCGCCACAGAGGCCGTCAGTTACCTCGTAAACATGAATCTCCTTAGAAGACCACTTGTCATAAGGATAGACGAGGAGGTAGTTCCTCGCGGTGATCATGAGCCCGCTGGCGGTGAACCGCTCCCCCGCCACGTCCACCGCCACCGCGGTCTCCTGTCCCTGCGCGTCCTGCGAGCAACACGCGAGGAAAGACCGCACGATGAACTCGTACAAACGTTGCTCGTTGCCTGATAGACCTAGAATTCAATCATTTTGTCAAGCTCTTTCGTGTTTCGGAATTTATTTCAATTCGTCATACGCCGTCATACATATGATTAAGATTAATGAAAAAAAAACCATGGACATAATTTATTGATTGCTCCTGTTCGAATTATGGATAATATCTGTATTATGACGATTGTAATTAAACACATGATCACAAAAGAAACCCCACTAGTTTCTTGTGGCTTCTTCTCATCGGAGGGCGCAGAAAGTTTGTGGGTAAGTTAATATCCATCATGATCATGTGCATTTAATGTTGTACAAGAATCTAAAGGAAATAAACAATTTGTTTTTTTTTTTAAACATTTCTTCTTCTTTTAGGTAGGTAAGTATGTATAATAATTAAATTACAATAGGTGGGTGGAAGGTACGTTAAACAGTTGCTCCTGGTTATAATTCAATTAAATAAATAAATATTACACAGAGCGCAAACTAGCCCAAACTAAGCACTAGGCTTGTACTATGGGTACTAGACAACGGATATTGAATTGAATTGAATTTATTTATTGATATGAAACTACACTACATATACCCCTTTATTTACTAACACACAAACTTTCTCATTTATAATATTACTAGCTGCACCCCGCGTTTTCACGCGCGTAAGTCCCGATCCTGCGAAAATAATCGGGATATAAACCCATGTGTTATTCTAGGTTTTCAGCAATCTATATTCCAAGTTTCATCGCAATTGACCGATTGCTGTAGTTTTTGCTTGAAATAGTAACAAAGTTACATACATACTTGCAAATTTTAGCTTTATAATATCTATCTATCTTCTATCTATCTATACTTATAATAAAGGAAGAGACGACAAAATGTCTGTACTTGGAAGTACATTAAAAAAAAGTTGTGGGATTTAGGGAAAGTAGAGAACAAAATTATTTATTTTATTAAATTCATCTCTGTCTGTCTGTTCCTTCTAAAATTAAAAACTACTAATCTGATTGATTTCAATCGTTTTCAATATTGGATAGTTCTATTTTTGATGAACGTTGTGGTATACTTTACATCGAAATGTAATTAGTAGAATGTCGATTCAACGAAAAAGTTGGCTATAGCTAAGCACTATTTCTACGCAGACGAAGTCGCGGGGAACAGCTAGTTAGTATGATTAGATTAGGATCTTACTGTTTGTATACTTGGTAGGATGTATCGGTGGATGTGCCTTGTCGCTTTTGTTCCCTTGTCGCGGCGTCGGGCCCCCACTATCCATGATCCCCTGAGCGAACGCGCCCCAGTTCGGGTCCCCAGTCTGCAGCCCCACTAACTGGCCGAGGTTCATCTCCTTGGGGAACTCGTTGGTCTCCGTACGAGGGTACGATATTAGACCCTGGGTGTATAGCTTTTCTGCTATCCTCATCGTTTCTTTTGCATTTATTTTTAACTTTCTAGATGCCAATTTTTCTAATTCCTGTAAAGAAAAATATCTGTAATCATTTCATTGTAAAACACTTTATTTACCAGGTTTAATCGCGTTTTATTCATGAGTTTTAAAACGACAGAGCTTTCGCCAACTTTACAGTTGGCTTTTTCAAGGTTGGTTGATTCAGTCAACCTTGAAAAATAAAGTAAATAAATGTTTTATTATGCAAAATCGCGAAAACCATGCTTAACATAAACCAGAAATTATCATTTTATTGTTTATGCTAAATATTTGCTCAATTTGTTAAGAGGAAAGGATACACCCCTTACTTCCGAACGGATCGGCTATGGTTGCTTGAAAGAGACTGCCCTTAGGCGATAAGGCCACCCATTATGCCATACTGGAGTTAAATTTTTTTGTTTGTAGTGTTTGTTTTATTTAATCTTATCTGTACTTTACTAGTTTCATATAACACTTACCACTGTATCCAATGGCAGTGGCCTCCACTTAGACTTAGGTTTTGTCTTGACATCACACACTTTGGCCAGTGGATTCTCTAAACAAATATCATGAAATACCTGGCAAGCGTCTTGATCAAACAATCTTATTCTTTCCCATGCAAAATCTATGCTTAGACCATTCATTGTGTGATTTACTGAAATAGAGAGCATGGTTTGTATTAGAAATATTTTAGTGATCTACAAAAATACAATGTGTGTTTGACACTGAGCAGGATTCGAATCCAACAACGCACCGTTACTTAATATATCTGGGAGTAACAACCCGGCGTCGGTGACGCACACGCTGAATCTTTGCATCTGATTTCAAATTATACTATGCAAAGATTCAGCACATGAATCTTTGTCTATGTCTATCTAATCTATACATAATACAACGTACTATCCTAGTTTGGGACTTGATAGTCATTTTAAATTTTAAGACGAACTTAGTTATACCAATCTTGGTTAAATTTATTCTCAGGGTTGCTATCTTGGTGTCTTTTAAAAATGTTTTGACTCTATTGTGTTAAAACTGTGCCTTTCTTTAGGATAAGAAACATCTCTGCCTATGGTAAGTAGAATTGAGTGTGCTATAATAAATAGCGACATAACCATAAATATGATTATGTCATTATAGTATAGACCAATCAGTATCAACTAAATAAAAATAATACTTGGTGTTAGAATACCTTTAAGTTTCCAAAATGGTTCCGCAACAAAATTTTCAACTGCCCTGTATCTTTCCACTACAAATCCCAAAGTTGGGAACTGGCATGAGCCATAGCTCACTAGACTGTCTGCTAGTTTACTTGGAAATACTTTCTGCAGTCTTAGAGTTTGAAATCTAGTAAATGCAGCACCTGTAAACATACAAGTTACGATATAAAGAAGTTTGTGATAAATTTACTTTACTGCAACTAAAAAAGTCTATAAATAGATACTAAGAAGCATATTGAAATTAAATTCAGAAACTGAAAGTAACATAACTAAAATTAATTCTTATGAAAGTCTTGATTGCTAGGTTCAATTAGCCTACTCAATAATAAAAAAACAAATTCAAATGAAATCCAGATATTACTGCTGGATAGCTCTACAAGTCTTCCTTAGCATCAAGTATTGTACATCATGATCCAACCAGCCAGTTGAGCCTGGGCTACAGGCCCCAATTTAAATGAATGAAGACTTATTGTGTAAGAAACTATAAACTGTAACCACTTGAATTTTCAAATGATCCACTACTAATCTCTATTGTAATGAAGACCTGTAATGTTCTCCACACGTGTGTATTTTCAGCATTCAAAGTAACTAAATAATTACTAGTTAATAAGAGCAAATACAGTTGAAACTACAGAGTGCAGAGAATTTAGAGATCTATAAAATAGTATAATAATAATTAAAAACCATTACCTATCCTTAAATCTAATTCTTGTCTTACATCAACAGCATCACTAATATTCTTATTGGGTTGCTCCAAGTTATTTAACGCCCGTTTCACTGACACACCTGTGATCTCGGAGAACTTAGCACGAAATATTCTTATATTATTCTTAATAGCTGTACACACTTGGATGATCTCGAAACCTATGTTTTCTCCTTCTCTATCACAATCTGTCCATATAATTAGACCATCAGCGCTTCTAACTTCTCTTTCTAATGTTTTCTAAAAGGAAAATTTACAAGTCTGTAGAAGAGTGTTTTTCATATTATTTGCATAAGAATCAACATCCATTAAATAAACAAAACTAAGTCTTATTTTAAAATAAATGTTTTGAAGAGAAGATTTCTTTAAAACCTCTTAGTTTAGAAGGTAAAATTCTTTTTCAGTAAAAATGATTGATAAAAATAGTTTGTTTAGGAAATTAAAACTTTAATTGGGATTTTTTATTTTATTTTTTAAATTATTTAAAAACACTAAAAAACAATAGAAAAGTCTGCAGTCAAATACCATAGTCTGTAAAACATACCTTGATTTTTTCATAGTTTTCTGGGCAGTATTTGAAAACTGGTGCATCAAAGAGACTCAGTGGGCTGCATGACTGCCAATGTTTGTAGGTTCCAACAAACTCTAATGCTAAGAGATGACCAGACACCGATGTCATCACCATCTGACACTTCTGACCCATCACCTCAGCTTCAAACTCATAGATTTTGTTGTATTGGGAGAGTCCTTCACGCTAAAGTCATGAAAACATAAAGTTAACATGCTAATTCTTAAGCTGTTCTTATGCTGGTATATCTTAGTACTGTAAAAAGTAAGTAAGTAGGTAACATAGTAAGAGGTAACATAGTCTTATCAGTATTTTTGATTTGTCCAGGTAAGTAGGGAGACACTTAAGGGTAGGTCCGTGTCTCGACGGTTCAATTTGTCCTCGTAGCTTAACTTCATAAAAATCGGTTCAGTGGAAATAGTTATCTTTTAGTTACCTACATGACCGGAAAGTTATTAACTTACCCTTCTAGAAGTTCCTCTCGAAAGATGGAGTGCGATATTCTTAGCAGCGTCATTTTTTTCAGCAACGTTTAAGTATTTCATTTTTGTTTTTGTCCTGATGTAACCTAAATGGTTAAAATTAATTGGGAGATAATTTGTAGCTGTGATGTTTTGAAATAGGCCTTTGAGGTTATGTACTTTTTGGAAAATATACTTCATAGTATTTGTTACAAGAAGTTTAACAAATTGACCATATTGTTACAAAGACAAAAAAGTAAAGACAATATAATATCCCCAGAATTAAAACATAAAATACGATATTTTTCGTAAATAAAGAAAACCAAAAAAACAAACAAATAGACAAACAACAACAACACCCTGCCGCCCGCTGCGTCGCGCCCACGCCAGTGCCAGTCTTGTTTTTGACAGTGACTGCTTTTAACTTTCTGACAGACCATTTTTTTTTTGCACACGGCTATGGAGTTGCTTTCTACGTGCTTTCTTCTGTTACCTATCATAATATTATTTAGCTTCTATGTAAAAAAATAATAAAACTATTCACACTTGCAGGCACTGAATTGTACTCAATTTATCATGAGCACAAGCAAGCACGTTGTTTATTTACTTCCTTCTTTCTTAGCATAGCCTTTCTGGGCTTTTTTGTATTTCTAAGCGGAACAAAGAACTTAGGACCTAGAAACAATAGCAAAAAAATGGAATAGGGTTTGAGACTGCATAAATTAAAACGCTTTAGCCCGCTTTGTCTTGAAGAAAGTGTAAAATTTTGACACTGACAGTAAATATATTTGACATTAATGACTGTGTTTAAAACAAAAAAAGGAGTCTTGGCGGGAACTCGTTGAGGAGATGTGGTGCTAAATTTTCATTTTTGTGAAACCTAGTTCATATGCGAGCAAATTGTTTAATTTCGGGGGCATATTAATCAATTTAGTTTCGTGAAGGTGTACAAGTGGAATGAAAGTGAAAATCGGTGCAAAACATTGACTTAGTGTTGTCTCCAAGGCTCCGTGAAGATTGTTTGTAAATGGCCGCCGTGTTTACAAATGATTCCCTAGACTTGACTTTAACTATGACGACTTGACTGTTTCGATGCAAATATAACTTGCATAATATATTAAAATACATGACACTGGCTAATTTCCTAATGGCCATAATCGGTTCACAACCGATAAGAAATAATAATAAAACAAAAAAAAAACACGAGTTCACAAGATCAGCACAAATTATTTATTTATTTTCATCGTAAACCGACATTGAATATTGTATTTCAAGTCACAGAACAATGTCGCAACCGCGCTTGTTCGCGCGTAATAGTTTGAGTTTTACCAGAATGTGTTTTCTTGTTAATTGTTTAAAAAGATTGAAAAGCTCTCAACAATGGCTAAGTAGACAAAAGGCAGACCCCTATGTTGAAAAAGCGAAGATATATAACTACAGGTGAGTTCCTGAATCTATAAATTAAAATTATCCTTTGTTCTAAAAACAAATCTAAACTAACGACATTACAATATACATTGTAGATGTCGCAGCGCCTTTAAACTGTTGGAAATGAACGAAAAAACTAACATTTTGACGCCTGGGCTCTCTGTAATCGACCTAGGCGCATCTCCTGGTTCCTGGACACAAGTTGCAGTTCAGAAAACTAATGCTGATGGTGCAGACCCAACAAAACCTAGAGGGAAAGTGCTGTCTATTGACAAATTACAGATATTTCCTATTGAGGTAAGTTCTGGTTATATTGCTTGATCAAAAGTACAGATTACAGTTTTAGGCTGTTTCCCTCTCTCATTTTTGTACATCAAACCATTGGGTGTATTGTTGGAACTAGCTTCATGCCCTTCTGTGAAATAAACCGCTAAGCGTAGTTTTTAAATACATATGTGGTAATGTTGAATCAAAATTCAAACACTTTAAAACACACAGGGTTTTCCTGAGTTATTCCAGCTACCTCTTATTCTAAATTTTATCGAAAACCAGTCATAATTGTTGCAAACTGTAGTTTATTTTGTATAGGTACTTGAAGGAAGTACACAGACATTTGCATTTGACTTAAATGTTTTTTATTTTCCATTTATTATAGAAATTTTACAAATTGTAGTGGCCATTGGTGCCAGTGAGAAAATTGAAAACGCAAAGAATGTAGCCACACAGAGCATAATAAAAGTTACATTTTGATAATCAAAATCTTGCCAACTTATTAAATAAGCATTAGGCAATTTTATGTTTTAACAATAATATACTTAAAGCATAATATTGATAGTCTACATGCTATTTTCTATGAATTTGTTTATCATATTTATTTCAGGGTGCAACAATAATGAATAACATGGATTTCAACACAATAGATGCTCATGATAAGGTCATAAATATACTTGATGGTAAGAAAGTTGATGTAGTACTATCAGACATGGCACCAAGTGCTACAGGAGTCCGGGACATTGATAAAGATAGGATATTAGGCCTCTGCTATATGGCACTGAGGTTTGCAGCTCTAGTCACTAAGATAGATGGAAACTTGCTGTTTAAAGTTTGGGATGGTAAAGAAGTACCAATACTTATAATGGATTTGGAAAGATTTTATCAAAGTATAAAGATCATGAAACCCAAAGCTAGCAGATCAGAGTCTTCAGAGAAATTCATTCTTGCTAGAGGTTTCAAGGGTATACAGCGACCTTTGGAGAGTGGTAGATGGGGATAGAATAAGTTTGAATTGTATTATGTAATACAAATACACATTTCTTATGAAATCAACATAGTTTTAAGCAAATGTCTTCCACATATAGTATGTTATCTGTAGGAGAATGTAATGTTTCTGTTAATAGAAAATTATAACACATATAAAATAATTAATAATTTTATTAGGTACAGCATTATTGCAGCATACAGTTTTATAGCTGGAGTAAATCTAGTCAGCAAATTAAATAAATTTCTTTATTAGTGTACTTATATGTTAGTACTCACATACACCACTAACCATGATCAATATTTTGCAAAATGACACATGTTTTTGTACTAAATCTGACAAGACATTTATTATAAACTTAATATCACAATTAAAATATCAGATATTTTCTACAAATACAACTTTGGACGTCACATAATTTTGTTAAGCTTATGGTCTATGTTTGCAAAAGATTGTATTCAGATGTTTGATGAACAAATAATATGGGGTTTGTTATTTAACCTAGACTGAATTTACTATTGACTTAAATGTTTTGCCATAAACACAATGTTACATAAAAAATGGTATTTTAGATACCTACATAATTTTTATGACAAATACGTATTCATTTTACACATTACAATAATAATTATGTATAAAAAAACTGTGCGTTTTTCATTTTTCTAATCAAATAAATAGATTTTTAACCTTTGTTACAATAGAATATGAAACAAAAAAAATGAAACAAAAACGAATTATACGAATTTTATAAAAATTAATGAGAAGAGTAATAGATAGTAATTTGACTAATGATCCATACTAAGGCATTTACCACAACATATTTTACCCTCACAAATGAATTAATGGCATTTTAATGATCTTTTAAGAGCAAATAGTGCCCGCAAATGCATGCTTAAAGCCACTTAACATTCAGAACAAAACAAGATGACTAATACTGTTGTAAGTAATAAAATAGGCCTGTGATTTCTATCAAGGAAGTTATAATGCCAGTAGACCAGTTTGCTGTGTATTATACTAGGACGGCAGGCAATTTTTCTGGGACCTTATTCTCCTGATTACAGATCAATTGTCTCAGGCTAGTCTCAGAACGTTAAAGCTTTTGAACTACCCCAATATGTAAATTAAATATTAGATAATTGTAGTACAGGAATGAGAATTCTGTTAATGATTTCTTGCTAATAACAATTACATATAACAAACAATTCTACTGTTATTGAAAAAAAAAAACTTTCTCAACTTTGTTGGGACAATTGAACTGCGAGTAATCAGTAGAATAAGACTCCTGAACTGACATTAGAGCGTGAAGTCAACCATCATTGGACTGAGTTCAAATCGAAAGTAGTAGAAAGTAATACAGCCTAGCTTGGTTAGTTTACACGAATTGCGAGCGTGTGCCGTGGTTCAGTTTGTGGAGCTGTGCCTGCGAGAGCAGGCTGGAGTGTGCCGCGTGGTCCAGCAGTAGCAGACGCTCGCCGCGCTCGTCGCTAAGCGCGCGCGCCGCCAGCCGGCACTGGCCGCTGCCTGTCTCCACTGCGAAACTGCAGACCGCGCAAATGGCGTAGATGAATGTTAACACGAATAGTGCACAACCGAAGTCTGAAAAAAAAACAATTTATTATTCAACTTGCTGCGGTCCGCGGTTCCACCAGCATACTGGAAGGCGGGTAAGCACGGACGCTATATCATAGATCGGTGACAGAGGGCTGTGTGGTTTCACCCGCATTAGTCCCGATCCCGTGGGTTTACTGCAATAAAAAGTAGCTTTCGCAAACCCATTTTAGCGGTAAGTAAGAACACCATTCTAGATTTCAAATTCATTTTCAAATAGCTGTGCCCAATAATCATATAACCGCTGTACCCCATAGTTTTACCCGCATTTCCACTAAGGATGCTTAGCGAGAAATAAGTTCATCGCTACTCATCTTTGGTAGAAACGCATACTCAGTTCTAATGCCGTGGGGATGTCAAGATAAGATGTAGCCTATTACTTTATTCTAAGCCTCCAGCTATCTCTATTTCGATAGACTCATCGCAATAGGTTTAGCAGTTTTCACGTGAAGGAGCAGCAAACATACCGACATAATGCAATATACCTACATTCTCACACACAAACATTCACCTTTACAAATATTTGTCATTAGTAGAATAATAATACAAATTCAACACTCACGATAAAGATTGTGCCCTCCAAACAGGTTTACAATACAGGGATACCCGTCGCCAATGACAATGGCAACGATGAGCAAAACAACTCCTACGCAGGCCGCCATTATCCAAGGCAACACATACTCGCGTTTGTACTTGACTGCTCCGTGCAGGAGCGAGATGCAGCACATCAAGTAGATTGATGTCAGAATCGTGCTTGTGTACAAGAATATTACTGTCACTGAAAAGATTAGAGGATTGAAAGTATTGGTGTTAGGAGTTCCTAAGATCGCGGATGTACTCCGCAAGGTTCCGGTGAGCATCATTGCGGCCAGAGGGGGACCCCACCCACCGGACCCTTCCCCCGAGAGTGGTCTGATGATTAACCAGAAGATTTATTCTTGTAAAAAAAGTTCCTTAGATGTTATGTAGAGCCGCAGGTTGATGCGGATAGCGCAAGAGCGGCCATTGCAAAAACCTGACTCTGAGGTGGAAACCCTCATATGGGAAAATTTAGAGATCAAAATAATTTCATTCAAAGTTCTCAAATGCGACGAACTTTGTGGCGTATCGGGCGTTGCGTTCGATTATTCGGCGGGATTTTACACACCGAAACATTGCTAAGTATGTCTCATTTACATACCTGAAGCCAAGTGCTGAGCTTTAGCAAACCTCCGCTGGTTGTTGGTGCTCATCACGTCTCCTTCGTGGAAAGTGAGCGTTTCTCCTAAGGTGACCTCGTAGAATCCTCGCCTCTCGGCGTCGTCTTCCATATCGTTGTGCAGCATTGATAGCATTTCCCCTACGTGGGATATGCCCACCAGCAGTATAATAAGTATGAAAGATGATAAAGCCTGTAAAAATGTAAGTAACATGTGACTTAAGTCAACCTTGAAAAAGTCAACAGTAAAGTTGGCGAAAGCTCGGTCGTTAAACAATTATGAATAAAACGCGAATTAACCCGCTAAATAAAGTATTTTACTATGTGACTTAAGTATTTCCACATAAAATTTTTTGAACAATTAGGTTACATAGTAAGTATTTAGGTAAAAATTAAGATAAAACACTTTATATAGGTAATTAGGTACCTTATTCAACTGAAACAAAAAATCTACTTTGGTTAATTACTAAGTAAGTACCCTAGACAAATAGGTAGGTAGGTACTTATGGTACAGTTCTGGGCCACAGCCGAATGACTGACCTCTTCCTTTTTACCCGAATGCCAAGAAATAGTTGTTTTTAGCGTGTGTCTAGTAGGTATGTATTAAAAAATTAACATTTGTTTGTCTTTATTTATATGTACAAAAGTATGCTGCTCTTAACACCGCTAATCGCTCTTACTCCTTTTCACTAAGTATAACCGGAGCGGTTGCCCGCTGCCCATGGAGGCAATACCTAAGAAGCCCTAATATTTATAGTAAAAAAACATTAGGTAAGTGGTACTTACGATTTGATGGACGGCAATAAGAATTGTGCCCTGTCGTAGATTGAAAATATACAAAAAATTGTTTAAACGTATCATCATTTTGTGTGAAAAATTACATCTCTTTGCCCTATCGAACATTTGTGATAATTTAAATAATTGATTTGGTTTACGATGAAAAACAATCGAGCATTGTTTGCACACAGCTCGGAGTTTACTACGGGCTACGGGACTACGCGCATGTTTTTTATTATCGATTTATTTAAGTAAGCTTTTGCGTAGTGCGTTTGGGTCGTAGTACACTTCGGTTCGTAGATACTTGCGTAAGGCGCATGTCTGACCTGGGGGTATCTAGACCTGGGACAGCTGGCACCTAAATATATCACATCTTTGTTTGACCTCCCGCAATACTAATAGTTTGCCCTGACACCGTTACCGCCCCGAACTTAGGCCAAAATCTATAGTGCGTACCTACTTTGACTTTGTTCAGACTCAGCTTAGTAGGTACCTTCAAAGTTTATCCTAATCAAAAATTTTGAATTTGTAGTCGAAATTTATTTTGTGATACGAATAAATTAAAAATCTCTTCATAATCATAACAGAAAAGCAAAGTTAAAGTCATTATTTTTGATAGGTTTACATTAGAACTACTAAAATTACTTACTAACGGGGTGTTTACCATGTTTAATAATATATTCGCGGAGCTCGATATTTCGCTAGTAATTCCAACCAGCTTGTTCACGAGACCCCCGGGTAAACACCCCGTTAGTAAGTAATTTTAGTGGTGAAAATAACCATGTTAGTTTAAAATCTTTACATTAGAAATTTTAAAAACTTAGATTGTGTTAAGCAAAACTTTGGATTTGTGAACATCGCTTTATAAATACCAAAATTGTGTCAAGTCAAAGTTTTTCTTTAGTAGAAGCTAAGCAAAGCACGCTCTAGATTTCAGCCTTAGAACCTCAAGAATTCTCAATTTACAGTACCTACCTGTACCTATATATCATTAAGTAATCTAAATATACCTAGTAAGTAGTTTTGCGAACAGGACCTATATAATATTATGTAGGTAGGTATTGCATGATTCTATGATATCTTCAAAGGCATGCCTAAATAACTTAAAACAGAAACAACAAGGCATAATTTATAAATTAGTTTATTCTCACAACTTACAAGTGTATAATAGTTATAAAGTTATGACTGTACCAACCTAACCCAAACTTATAGCTGGAATTAGTATGTTTTTGGATATTGAATTATGAACTAAACTATCACATTACATAAATAAGTATATGAAAATAACCACGAGTACCTATATACAATACACGATAATTTAGGTGTCGTACGTAAGACTAATTCACGTCAATTTTCGGAAGCGCGAAGCTTCGAAAAACTGTGTCATTATTTATATTTATAAATTAAAGTAATACAGAAGTTTTATGGAGCATGTTCACTAGACCGCACCGGCTACGGCTGCAACGGCACGGCACACCTAGCATAGCCGCGGCACCCGGTGCGGGCCGTACCGATATATACCTACTCAAAACTATTTTTTATTCGTTTGTATATGTTACAGCCAAATTTTGGACCGAGCGTGTTGGTCAAAACAAAAGATGTTCAGTCAAAATCAGTCGTTTTTAATTACGAAAAAAATTACGATCAAAATTGTTAATTGCTTTCGGGATTTGACTGCAAAATATACAAATAAGTACATGATTATTTTAACATGTTTAAAATTAGGAGTTATGTATGATGCCCGATAGTGGACGCAGCGTTATACAAACTACGAAGCTAACTAAAATCCGATCAGTGCCGTGAGTGTGTTGTGGCCGGTGCAGACCAATGGATGTTCACCTTTCAATGGTTATAAAAAACATAAAAAAATACTTCACACAGCACCGCATGCATATTTCATAAACTAACGAATTAAAGTAAATAAAGATGTAAGTATATATTTCTTAAATGTGGAAATACATAGTTTGTAATTTTTAACTCTACGGTGGATATACACTTCTGTTGTTTAACTATACCAGAATAGCCTAAGTGCGGAATGTCACACATAGGCAATTTTGGGTTATGGTTACATTATTTGGATGAAACCGTGAATATATCCGGTAGCGCTTAAAAAAATTAGAATGCTGTAAACAAAAAAATAACGTGATAATATATAAAAACAAGTCAATTACAATAAACAAAAAAAAACAATTGATTAACATTTGCGAACATTTTAGAGACTATTTAGGGACGGACAACCAAATCATTCTGTTACATTACTTATTTTACCGTTTGAGACGTGAATTGTAAATATTAAATGCAAAAAATATCTACACAACCATTACAATAATGAAACTAACTTACTTCAATATCCACTAGTTTACATTTAAGAAGTAAATAATATATTTCTGAAAATATCCAATTTTCGACATTTATTATAAATTTTTACATTGAATTTTGGTATGCCCTCGGGTGAATATAAAATTTTCGAAGTATTTACACGTTATAAAATTATGGTATTAAGACGATTTAGCTTATAAATAATGGACATGTGACTTGTACATGAGGCTTTATATCCATTTTCAAGTGAAATAATATGTAAATTGAAATTTAAACTTTAGTCGCTTTAGCACAAGAATTTGTTACATTGAACTCTATCGGTGCCTCTTGCGTAAATATCGAAAGAGTGAAAGAGACACAGATATACGCGACAAAGTCAGTCATAATTTCAATTTCATGCGAAAACTCCGTAATCTTAGCTTCCCAAAGTGAATCTCAACTTACGAAACGAGAATCTTCAACAGTTTGCGATTCTATGCAACGTAAATAATGTTTAAATTATAATTATCAAAATGATTGATAAAGCAAACATTATAGTTTGATAGATAGCTGGGAGTAGCAGTATCATAACGTTTAGAATATTTTCTAAGTCGGTTATCTATTTTTAACCGACTTCCAAAAAACTGAAGAAGGTTCTTAGCTCGACTCTATAGGCGTGTTTCAAGAACGTTAATGTGAGCTATTAATATTATAAGCAATATAAGATGTAGGCTTTATTACTTTTGTTCTAAGTACAACTTTTGAAACGCTAAAACTATTTTTATAAAATTTATTTGATAATCATCTGTTTCTTGGAGTTAGAGGTCATTGACCTTAAATACTATATTTTAATATTTTTTAATTTAAAAACCAGAACAAGCCTCTTGCGGCTCTTGCGGGCCCGGAACACATGATTTAACAATTTTTTTACTCCTTGGGAATGGACATAAAACCTTGCTTATTCAATAATGTGATTACACGCAATAAATCTAGGTGATTACTTGAAATAGTGCAATTTGTATCAAGCGCCAAATTGTCATGGCACTTTTGTTCATATTTGTAACAACATTATCACCTGATTAACTTTAAAACTAGTTTAGAATTAAGTAATTCTAATTAAATCACTAGGCACTAATAATAATGTTAGTACAAAATTAATATTCTTATCAGATAAAGCTTTTAGGAAAAATGAAATTTTTAGTTGCCATGTTTTTTATAGGATTTACTTCCGATTTTTATTTACAAACGATGATTCATTGAAATTTTGTTATTTTATTTAAGAGGTACATACGATCTAAACTCAAAATCCAAATTATTCACTTGATGACAGTATTTCAAAATCAGTAAAATTGTTTAATTAAAAAAAAACCTTTGTGTGCTGAAATATTATAGGTATTAATTGGAAATAAAATACGTTTCCAAAATAAGAAAAGTTTTTCAACATTTCTCGCCTATTGAGACCGCACTATATTATGTCGGGAGTACAAGTAGAATCCAAGCTTATTTTGAATAACTATAGTATACTTAAGTATTTAGTTTAACAGTATATTCACATATTTGTAAGTATTTAAGTAACATTATTCAGTTAACCCTAACATATTCTAGTCACAAATCCGTTGTAGATTACAGCCTGCATTAGTAGGGATAATTCAATGAAATGGACAAATTCAGGTAAGAATTATACCTTCTTGAGTTAGAAAAGGACTTGGAAAATATTTTGAAAATATACGCCTTCTGGAATGAAGGCCAAGAAATGAGATACCTTCAGACCTTATTTTACTATAAATAGCAACGATAGAACCTTCGATACGATTGATCTTCAAATAGTGAGTGTAAATTTATCCTACTACATATAATAATAAAAATACTGAACCGATTTCGATGAAACTTAGTAGCTGGAGATCTGAATAAATACATAGGCTAATTTTTATCCCAATATACCCGTGGGATCTGAAATAACGACGGTGATAGCTAGTTTAAAATGTTTAATTTATTGTTATTCACTTCTGTTTGCAAAAAATGAATAGTTTGTCCAAAACATAAATGAGATAAGCATGCAAATGTTATAAAGGAGTCATTGACCATTAGTTTTTTTATATTTAACTTACTAAAATTTGCACAAGAGTTGCCATGTTTTTGTGATACAACTTGATACAATAACAATTTTATGTATTTTCAATTAGATCAACTCATAATACGAGTTCCGTCCGGTGTAGTCGAATCTTAAATGAAAATTCCTTCTGTCATTCCCAGTTATATTTAAGACGGTGTTCTCTAACGAAAGTTGAGTATAACAATAATGAAGTCAAAGTGAATCATGCGATATTACACGAGTTTGTCCCAGGAAGCATTTAATTCAAAAGGGGCTCCCCCTTTTGAATCAAGTGCTTCCCTTCGAGCGATTCAAATACCACGACTTCTACCGATTTTCGTTCGATTTCTGTATTTTTTCTATTCAAACGCACGACCGCAACGAGTGGTATAACCACTCGCCACAGGAGTCCGACATCTAACGAAAATCAGCAGATATCTATTTTTTTTAAATCGGCTCAAGTGCAACGAGCAATTAAAAAATAAAGCTCCTGCGCCGGTGCTGTTGAGTCGCTATTTGGTTCCTTTTGTGACTCCCCGGCAAATTAAAGTCGGTATTCTCTGACATAAATTGAGTATGACAATAATGAAGTCAAAGTGAATCATGCGATATTACACGAGTTCATCTAGTCTAGTCGATTCTATTTGAATCTCAAATATCTCTTCTCCAAATCAATGTCAGTATTCTCTTACGTAAGTTTAGTTAGTATAACAATAAAGAAGTCAAAGTGAATCATGTGATATTACAGAAGTTTTTCGGTGTAGTCAAGTTTTAAATGAAAATTCCTTCTGTGACTCCCGCTAAATGAAATTCGGTATTCTCTAACGAAAGTTTAGTATAAACAATAAAGAAGTCAAAGTGAATCATGCGATATTACAGAAGTTTTTTTCGGTGTAGTCGAGTCCTAAACGAAAGATTCCTCTGTGTGACTCGGTATTCTCTAACATAAGTTTAGTATATATATATATATAACAATAAAGAAGTCAAAGTGAATCATGCGATATTACAGATTTTTTTTCGGTGTAGTCGAGTCTTTAAATTCCTTCTGTGACTCCCGCTAAATGAAATTCGGTATTCTCTAACGAAAGTTTAGTATAAACAATAAAGAAGTCTAAGTGAATCATGCGATATTACAGAAGTTTTTTCGGTGTAGTCAAGTCTTAAATGAAAATTCTTTCTGTGACTCCCGCTGAATGAAATTCGGTATTCTCTAACGAAAGTTCAGTATAAACAATAAAGAAGTCAAAGTGAATCATGCGATATTACAGAAGTTTTTTTCGGTGTAGTCGAATCCTAAACGAAAGATTCCTCTGTGTGACTCGGTATTCTCTAACATAAGTTTAGTATATATATATATATAACAATAAAGAAGTCAAAGTGAAACATGCGATATTACAGAAGTTTTTTTTCGGTGTAGTCGAGTCTTAAACGATATTCTGTAACGTAAGTTTAGTTAGTATAACAATACAGAAGTGACGGAAGTGAAAGTGAATCATGCGATATTACAGGAGTTCCGTCCCGCCCCGGCGCAGTTGAGCCGCGCGTGGTTGTGAGAAGGACGGGCGCGCGCTCGCGGTCGGCCCGGCGCCGCCGAGATGGCGTACGACTTGAGGTGCGACTTGAGCGGCGCCGGCAGCGGCAGCCGCTCCAGTCCGTACACCGACGTGCGCGCCACGATCGCGCGGCAGCACAGCTCCTGCAGGCTCAGCACTGGAACGGACATTAATAAATAAATCCTGTGACCAACACACGGCGCCATCTAGCCCCGTGGTAAGCTGCTAAGCTTGTGTTGCGGTGACTAGACAACGGATATACTACTTATATTTATTTTTCTTTTGTAAATACATACATATTATAAGAAGAAGAAGAAGAATATGTATTTATTAGGACAAGCACACGGCAACAAATACAAAACAGAACAAAACAAAAAAAAACAATACATCTTATCTTACTATAATAATATGAAATTGCCGTTTTATTGCAACAGGTTCTTTGAATTGACATAGAATCTTCATGGTTTGAGGTTTTCGAATGAAACTTTTTTCAAATGGTTTCTGTGATGTTCTTTTTTTAAAAAATGTGAAACATTTGAATATCGACTTTCAATTGTTTTTGTTATTCAATTTAGACAAGAAAGATGGATACTGCGAAAATTCGAGTGATTTTTGAATACGAGTTCCGACGCGGAACTAACGCGGCAGAAACAGCCCGCAATATCAATGCTGCGTTTGGAGAGGGGTCTACTAATGAACGCACCGTGCGATTTTGGTTTAAACGCTTTCTTGATGGAAATTTCGACTTAAAGAACGAGCCACGAGGAAGACCGCCCACACAGGTGAATAACGATGAATTAAGAGAGATAGTGGAAGCCGATCCTAATCAAACTACCCAGGAATTAGCGGCATGGTTTAACGTTACCTTACTCACTTTATTGACTTACTTGCGTCAAATCAATAAAATAAAAAAATACGAAAAATGGGTGCTTCATGATTTGACTGATCTGCAGAAAGAAACGCGTGTTGAAACTTGTGTTGCCTTGTTGAACCGGTACAGAAATGAAGGAATATTAGATCGAATTGTAACATGTGATGAAAAGTGGATTCTTTATGATAACCGGAAAAGAAAAATGCAATAGCTGACCCCAGGTCAAATGCCACAACTGTAAGATTTATTTTTATTGAGATGGCTACACCAATGTCAGTGGGTAGGTACTATTTTAGTTTACTACGTTGGCAACACTAGAGGAAGTGCATTATTTAGTCAGTATTATTTTTCATTAATCAATTGTAATAATATCTCTTATAATTTTCTATTTAACTCAGTTTGATAATATTTCTAAATAACTAATAAATTTGATAATTTATAAAAAAATGGTTTCATAAGTTTTTCTATTAAAAAGGATACTAAAATGTTATTTGTCGCTCAAAATGTAAAATGGAGGCAAAGTGTAAGTTTTAGTCAATATTAATTTTCATTATTGGTTTGCAATAATATCTCTTATAATTTTCTATTTAATTCAGTTCGATAATATTTTGAAATAATTAATAATTTGATAACTGGGATTTTATTTATAAAAATATCTGTATTAAGGTTTCTATTTAAAAGGATACTAAATTGTTATGGTTCGCTCAGTGTAAAATGGAGGGAAAGTGTCATTGTTCGGAGAGGGAAACGCGGTAACGATTCATTCGATTTACCCGCTTCTATATTGTACAGTTCGAAAATAAAAACCATCTGTAACCTAACATCTGAACGTTTTTATCTAACTCAACCCGATCCCTTATACAACAGTGTCCTAAAGCAAAACTTACCAATAAAAAGGTAATGGTAACTGTTTGGTGGTCTCAGCATGGTGTTATTCACTATAGTTTTCTTCGATTTGGTCAAGCAATTACGGCAGATGTCTATTGTGCCGAACTCCGAACCATGTTGACAAAACTAGCAGTAAAAAAACAGCCCCAACTCATGAATCGATCTTCACCATTATTGCTCCACGACAACGCGAGACCTCACACAGCACGAGAAACCATTTTGACCCTTCAGGAACTGCACTTAGAAACCATTCGTCATCCTCCGTATTCACCAGACCTTGCTCCAACGGACTACCATTTTTTTCGTGATATGGACAATTATCTACGTGACAAGAAGTTTTCTTCCCAGGAGGCAGTACAAAATGCTTTCACACAGTTTGTGCAGTCTAGATCGTCGGAGTTCTATCGCAAAGGCATTAATAACCTTCCCATTAGATGGCAGCAATGTATAGATAATAATGGCAACTATTTTGATTAAATAAATTTGTTAAAAATTTAAAAAATAAACAATTAAGATTTTCAGTACAAATCGGCAATTTCATACTTTAACCCCTAATATTATAAACGCGAAAGTTTGTATGTAAGTATGTATGTTTGTGAGGTTGTTACCCTTTACACAAAAACTACTGAACCGATTGCGATGAAACTTGGAATATAGGTAGCTGGGGACCTGGATTAACACTTAGGCTACTTATCCCGATATTCCCGCGGGAACGGGACTTACGCGAGTAAAACCGCGGGGCGCAGCTAGTTATAAATATCTCATTACATTACACACAGCGCAATCTAGCCCCAAACTAAGCACTAGGTTTGTACTATGGGTACTAGACAATGGATAATATGGATATACTACATATAATACTTTTTTTTGTAAATACATATTTATTATACATAGTAAGACACCCAGACTAGATACAAATATTTATTTTTAAGCATAAATATTTGCACCCGACGGGAATCGAACCCGCAGCTTTCTGCATTGCAATCAAGCGTCCGCCCGACGCGCCACATAGGCCGTCAATCAATGAATCAATATTGCAAGGCTATTTCTATGTATCTATTTATTATTTACAAAAAAAGTATGATACGTCGTAAAAAGTAAGTTTTACGGTAATCCTACTATTATTATAAATGTTTTGTTGTAAAAATTAGCTCCCTTATAACATATTATTTACACTTGACTAAGTTATGTGACGCTTGTCTCTGTCTGTCAACTTTGAAACTTCATGTGACAGTTAAAGATAAACGATGCATAATTATGCAGCGCATTAATTAGCGTTTATAAGTAAGGGGGTAAGTTACTAAAGAAATTTGAAAATTAAAAACTACAACACCTTTACAAAAGATAAGTCATAAGTCGAATGCTCGTCGTTATTCCATTACCAACCATCTACGTAATCTAAAGCCTAAGTTACATTACGAAACTAATGTCATGCATTATAGAGTAAATTTCACAAAATCGGATACTGGAAGCAACTTTATCAAATAGATAAATAATACCGCTGTGGCTACGCATTTTTTTGCGAGAATGACTATAAATTGCAAGCCATTAGCTTCGTGATATAAAAAATAAAATAAAATAAAAATGCAATTTATTAGCTCAACCTCAAATGGTTCCATTTTTTCTTAGCTCCCAATACTAACTTACCAATTGAAAAACTAATAAAAATATCATAACAAAATGTACTCCAAAGTAATTACTAATTACCGAGAATTAGAGCGAAAAAAATATAAATCCCGCTTAAGATACAAACCTTTATTGCTTCGCCAAAGTCTTTCCATTCCATTTCTATGCAGCGCCATGCGAGAGAGTTCACAGAAACTTTCTCTAATATTAAAGTCGCAGAGCGGACTGACTTCGAAGAACGCCATCCGGTTCTTGGCCGCATACAGCTCCGCGTCTCTCTCTTGCACCTGTCGTTTGAACGCGAGGTGCAGTCGGTTGCCCACTAACACTTTTGGGACCCCCGGTGCATGCTGGAATTAAATACTTTAATTAATATTGTACGACGTTGTGTTTTACTCAAGGGCAAAAGCTTATGTTATTTGATGTGGATAAATAGATTAATACTTTACATTAAAAGTAAGACAAATACACAGAAAGCCTAAAAGTAAAATGTTGTACAAATGGACAACCTTATCGTTAAAAGCGATTTCTTCTGGTCAATCTTTGGATGGAGAAGGTCAGTAAAGTTAGAGATAGAGATGTATACATGTATTATTAAAAATGACGATAAGTACTATGACTACCTATAAGTTCTATTGTAATAAATTTTTGTTTTTGATTAATAATTTGTATGTATTTACAAAAAAAAACCTATTAATAATATGCAGTATATTATTGGATATTATCCGTTGTCTAGCCCCAAGTTTCTTGTATTTCAAGAGTTTCTTGTCTTCTTCTTATTGGAGGTCTCATTCTGAGACACGGTAGTTTGTTTACATTTCTGAACGATAATGTTATCTTATCAAATAAAGATATTCTCTGTTTGAGTTGCTTATTTTCAAGATAGATTGGAATGCGTGCAACATCTTGCAATAAGTATTCTATAAGAATACTAAGTAAATATTAATTAAATTCTGTGACCAACACATAGCGCCATCTAGCCCCATGGTAAGCTACTAAGCTTGTGTTATGGTGACTAGACAACGGATATACTACTTATATTTATTTTTCTTTTTTATATATACATACATATTAAACATAGAAATACACCCAGACCAGATACAAATATTTATTTTTAAGCATAAATATTTGCACCCAGTGGGAATCGAACCCGCAACCTTCTGCATTGCAGCCAAGCGTTCGCCCGACGCGCCACAGAGGTCGTCAGTATAATATGTATAATATACCTTACCTTCTCAACTTCCTCCAGCCACCTGTCTATACTGTCAAAGGACCACTTGTTAGTGATATCATAGACGAGCAGTATGCCCTGAGCGCCGCGCGAGTACGAGCGGATGATAGTACAGAACCGACCCTGGCCTGATGTGTCCCATAGCTGCAGCTTCACGCGTTTACCATCCAGGAGGATCATCGTCGTTTTATATGCTGTGGAATGTTAATTATTTATACTCTGTTATAGGCTTATAAAATAGATAAATGATAATTATGGCTTTTTTTTGGGTTTTATTTTATGTGTTGTTTAGGTTGTTTACATGATTGAATAGGATTTTTGCTATTTTAACTGTTTCATACTTGTGTAAAGCTTATAAGACCTAGAAAAAGACAGGGTTCCTCAGTGCAACATGAGATGTTTCAAAATGATTATTGATCATGCAAATGAAATAAAAAATTTTTGATTGAAAGGTTTTCACTCAGAACTATATTGACCCAGATACAGGTCAAAATCCACGCAATCCAGAAGGGTATGGATTTTGACCTATCGCTGCTATACCTAGGTTTACCCAATAATAGGGGAATTAAGGCCAGTAGCTGTATCTGGGTTAACATTGAGGGATTTGTTATAGTTATCATTTAGATTATCATGTCAGTATCTTACCACTTCCACTACAAAAGGGAGAGTCAGCAGATCCATCTTCAAGATCCTGTAGAATTTCCTGCTTTCCAACATCAGAGTCACCAACAAGCAGTACTTTCAATAAATAGTCATATGATTTAGGTGCTGCTGGTGGTCGCCCTACAAATACATTACTATTATTATTACACCTACATGTTATCACAGGATTGGGACTTCAATTGAAACATTACAACTCCGACATAAGAGTCGGTCCTTTTTGTTATCTGTTATAGCAATCGTTAGGTCAATTAAGAGGCTTTTGGGCGACTTGAAACACTAGATACAACAACTATACACACCGCACACTGTTGTTTTCTTCATCTTCCGATGAAGGAAACATAACAGTGTGCAAAGAACATTATGGTGTTGATGATTTTAAACTTACATGGTTGTTTTCACTACAATTATTGTTAAATGTTTTTGTGTGTTTGTCGATCGAGAATGTCAAGCTCCACAAAATAATTCTAAAACATGGTAAATAGCCCGTTATTAAAAATAATAATTGTATTCTGATTTGACACAAGTTATAGATACTTCAGGTAGTGTACTGACCCGTTCTTTGATGATGTGACCGTGGTAGAGTAGTGCTGCCATTCGGCACCTGCCCAGTCGCCTGCTGTGGTGCTCCTCCCGTTGAGTTAAACATGGTCATCGTGATGTTACCACTCCTCTCCAAATAAGTTCGTTTTCACCACTACATATCATCACTACTGTTCGATTCTCGTCAAAACAATGTTCAAATTGTACTTATTTTTAACAAATCAACAGGAATACGACAAGTTCCACTTTTTCTGCGGTCTCCCAGGTAGAATAACATACGTTTGTGAACACAAGGTCGTCACATATTCGTTTTAGTTAAATTCCGGCAATGTTCACTACAATTGATGTTTCCGTTGGTTATTCTCGTAAATGGTGAACAAAATCATTAATTAAACACTACATTCAACGAGTAAATTGCCTTGTATTAGTTAATTTTTATTTCGCTCATCACAAAAACAACTCAATTTTCACAATTTGCATTTTTTTTTCTTTTTTGCAGACAATTTTTTAATCAATCCTATTGGGCCACAGACGTTATTGGGCCATTAGAGCATTCAGCATTGTTTGAAAACAAGTCTTTTGAGCATTTGAGCAGAGTGACAGTGAATAAATTTATTATCTGTGCACATTTATTTCACCGGAAGTCATAATAGTAAATTATCCAAATATATGGCGCGTACAATAAAATTCAATCAAGTTGGATCAAGGGAAAAGCAAACTGTGTGCTAAGTTAGCTAGCGACACTCGCTTAGTCAATAACATACCTACCTATTGTGGTCTACGGTAGAATCTTGTGTGATTAAGTGTTAATTACGCAGTCTGGTATACTAACAAACTACCCACTAATCAAATAACAAACAAAAAGTAATTTGAGGGTTGGTATCAAAGTTAAAGCAAAGTTGGTCGGTAGTTATGTATTTTTAAATTAAATAGTCAGTTTATCCCCATAAATATTCTGTGTCTGCGTATCTTAAGTCGCGGTAGAATAATAAGTAAGAATAAAAAATAAAACATGAATAGCCTGGAATACACGAAATATGCGCAAAATAAGGATAACGTAGAAATACACGCAACCTGGTATATTTATAACTTCATGGAGTTAATGAAACATAAAATCAACAAGATTACAACTCCAGAAGCGATTGAAACAAAACCATCAGATTGTGCATTTGAAAAAAATTCATCCTATGATTGGAAGTTTCAGTTCCAGATAGAAAAATGTGACTTTAACAACTGGTGTGATGCTAAAAACGCAAACACTGACAAATATCATTTGTCAATGCTGTCCCCAACCTTGGTATTTCTTAAATCAGTCAAACTAAAAACGTTTGCATTTAATGTAGATAATTGGGATTATGAACAAGAAAAATCTGTCCTTACAAAAGAGTGTCTAATTGTTGAAGCTAATAAGTCCAAGCGCCTCGCAAAGTTTGAGGTTAACGACTCATTTACAATTAAAGTCGACAACAATATAATATTGCTGCGAAACGGAAGTCTTCGCTTAAAATTCGAGTTAGTGATCACATGTATTGAAATTAAAAATAAGGAAGTCCATTTTGAAATGCCTGCATCACAGCTACTCAACGATTTTGAAAATCTCCTTGACAAAGGTAGGTTTTCTGATTTTATCATGAAAAGTACTGATGGCGAAGAGTTTAAAGTTCATAAAGCAGTGATAGCCAGCAGGAGCCCGGTGTTGGAAGCTTATTTTGAGCATAACACCATTGAAAATACATCTAACATTGTGGAAACAGCTTTTAAATCCGTAGTATTACGAGAGCTATTACTATTTATATACACGAATAAAGCTCCGAATGTAAACAATATTCCTGAGGAGTTGTTGGTTGCAGCTGATTACTACCAGTTGAGTCAACTAAAGCGTCTTTGTGAAGAAACTTTACTTAAGAAACTGAATGTGGATAATGCAATAGAAATATTACTTCTAGCCGATCGGCACTCGACTAACAAACTGGCAAAACTAACACTTGATTTTATAAAGCAGGATTTTCAAAAGCTAAAATTAATAACGAAAACAGAAGGCTGGGCTAAACTGCAGTCTGTTGATCTACTGAGAAGGATTTGTGAATAAAATGTTTTGATATTGATTCTTTTTGTTGATTTAAACCTCCCACAACCCATTTAAAACTAAGTAGGTACCTATATATTTAAATCACAAAACCGTTATTTAAAACGGCGCGGCGGCGCAGACTTCGTCTAACAGGGTAGTCTGAAATATATAATGTACTCTGTGGTCTGAACTAACGGTGTAAGTAAACGAACATGTTTGTTACTCCTTCACGCAAAAACTACCGAACCGACTACGATGAAACTTGGTAGGCAGATAGCTAGAGATCGATTAACATCGCGAGATCGGGACTTACGGGAGTGAAACCGCGGGGCGCAGCTAAGTATTATAAATCTAAGAGTATAAAAAAAACCATTATTTGCATTGAATTACTAAGCTGTGTAAGCAATGGGAATCTGTGATCCTACTAATATTATAAAGCTGAAAGCTTGTGAGTATGTGTATACTATATGTGTATGTGTGTTTGTTACTGAATCACGCAAAACTACTGAATCGATTGCGATGAAGCTTGGAATGTAGGTAGCTGGGTACCGGGAATAACACTTAGGCTTTTTATCCCGATATTCCCGCGGGAACTAGACTTACGCGGGTGAAACCGCGGGGCGCAGCCAGTTTTGAATAATAATTGCTAAAAAAACGCGCCCAGTTATAGAACAAAATGTTGCATTAGGATGCAACATTTTGTTCAAATGTGGCATTAGAAGCATTGAACGTTTGAACATAACATCATAACAAAATTAAAGTTTAAAGATTATTTGAAAAATATTTTATTGCTTAACATCTTATACAATAGATAAAAAGTAGTCAATTGATTTACAGTTGACCGATCGTAGGTGGAAGAACAAGATAAACAAATGCCTTTTCATAAGAGATTCTATGGCAAACATATAAAATTTATAATTAGACTTAACATATTCAATTCAAGGCACTTTAAATACACAAACTTAGCTTATAATCACTATAAATGCTTTTCGAATGCTAAATATTAGTAGTTACTTTATCTACATAAATGTTATAAACAACAACGACAAAATTAAAGTACAAAATGGCGTTAAGTAAGAAAAAAATTTTTTTTGTAAATCAATTTCTAAAGGTGTGGGAGTTCATTTATTTCCGAACAGTTAAAGTATGCAACTCAGTCATCAAGGGCTTACATAAAAAAGCTGCATTATCAGGCGGGCTTTCTACTTCTAGTGTCTAATAGAGACCAAGGGCTCTATTTTTGAACCAAATGAGACATTTCGACCGATTTTAACCCCTTGATTTCTACTGATTTTCGTTCAATTTCTGTATTTTTCTACGTGAATCGCACGTCCACAACGAGTGGTATCAACCACTCGTTGCAGGAGTCCGGCATCAAACGATAATCAGCAGACATCGAATTATTTACATCGCCTGAAGTGCAACGAGCGATCCAAAAATAAGGCTCCTGTCCATTTCTATGGTTTATAACATTAGTGTAGACAAAACTAAACATTCTTAATTTTACTCATCTTGGATAATATGTTTTAGTACTTCTCGAAACCTGGAAGTGGGAACGACTGACTGTAAGTTTCAACCTCATCTCTAAGGTTATCGATCTTTGTTTTATATTCCTCGTTCTCCTGAATGAACTTGTTGATATCAGCCAGTTTCTTGCCAGTTTTCTGGACGATCTCTTGAGTGATCACCAACGCTCGGTCGATGAAGTCGACCACTTTGTCGATGTCAGCTTCTTTAAGGCCCCTAGTTGTTAGGGCCGGTGTTCCTGGAATATAAAACTTTATGGTTAAATTGGTCTCTATTAGAATGCCCTTAGCCCTGATTTCTGTTTTAGAATAATCTATGTAGATCTATACAATGTGTAACAGGTAAGCCCTTTTAATCCGAAAGGGGATTGTTCTAGACGTCTAGGCGAACAACTTTTGTTCTACGCCTTTCGGCTTAAAAGGGCTTGCCCGTTACATCTTGTATACAAAAGAAAGTCGTGTTAGTTACACCATTTATAACTCAAGAACAGCTGAACCGATTTGGCTGGAAATTGGTGGGGAGGTAGCTTAGAACCAGAAGGACACAGAATACTTTTTATCCCGATATTCCCGCGGGAACGGGAACGGGAACGGGAAATACGCTGGTGAAACCGCGGGGCGCAACTTTCAATCAATAGAAAAGTTACTTAGTTCAATAACTTTTTAATCGCAATTGCAATCAAAATTTTAACTTTGTTTTCATTTATGTTAGAGTCAATGAGTGTGTTAGAGTTACTAAAAATAAACAAAATACAATAAAACATAAAAAAAACTTAAAACTAAGTGGCACAATGGGCGGCCTTATGGCTTAAAAGCGATCTCTTCCAGGCAACCTTTGGATGGAAAAGAAGTGTATACTTTTCATAGTCATATTTTAACCGGGTCTTACTCGCGTATTGTTACTATTAAATTCTCTTACCTCGACGTTTCGATCATATTACAATTATCTCGGTCGCGAGGAGACTGGTCAATAATATTATTGGCCAGTCCCCTCGCGACACGGTTTGTACTCATAGTAATATTACTATAAGTACAAATCGTGTGAGTTTAAAATAGTAGATTGTATACCAAGGGAGAAAAGACTATTTTTACGGCGAGATTGTTTTTTGAATCCAGAGTGAAGGGAAGGATTCTTGAGTAGAATCCTGAGCGAGTCGAGGGATTCAAAGTACCTCACTCGAGCTATAAAATAGTATTCGCTCCTGAGGTAGACATTCTACTTTTCATCGCCCTCTATGAGAAAATGAGTACATTTAACTTGTTAACCCAAATGTTTCAAAGACTATTCCTAGTCTATTCCAAGACTATTCCTTGTCTATTCCGAGTCTCCTACTCTACTATTAGTCTACTCCTATTCTATTCCTAGTGTATTCCTCTTCTATTTCTATTGGAACTCTTTGGTGATTGAAACTTTTTACAAATTTAAACGTTCCAAATTCAAATCTCCCCGGCCAATCAGTAGCCGGAAAAGTAAAATCCCTGCTAAGAGGGAGGCAAAACGTTTTGCCGGCGAGTTAGCGTGAGCGCCAGCAAAGGGCTAGTTCCAGCCTAGTTTACAGGGATTGGATTAGCTCTTTTCGAATAGATGTGATGAAAAGTATATTAGTGTATTGTATTAACAAATCGTAGAATGGGTACCTAGCCTCAACCCGCTGGGATGCAAGGCGCTCTTGTCCCCCGGCACGGTGTTCTTGTTGCAGGCGATGCTGCAGAGCTCCAGCAGGCGCTCGGCGGGCGCGCCCGTCAGCTGCTTGTTGCGCAGGTCCAGCAGCGCCAGGTGCACGTCCGTGCCGCCCGTCGCGATGCTGTAGCCGCGCTCCACGAACCGCGAGCACAGCCGCTGCGCGTTCCTTATCACCTGCAGGTGCATCGCACGTCATCTATCCATATCTATACTTATAATAAAGGAACAGAGGACAAAAAGTCTCTACTTGAAAGAAAAAAAAATGGTCTATGGGACTTGGGAAAAGTAGAAGAACAAAATTATCTATACTTATTATAATAATAAAGGAAGAGAGGACAAAAAGTCTGTACTTGAACGTAAATTTAAAAAAAGTTGTCTATGGGACTTGGGAAAAGTTGTAGAACAAAATTATCTAAAAAAAGTTGTCTAGGGGAATTAGACAAAGTAGTAGAACAAAATTATCTATACTTAATATAATAATAAAGGAAGAGAGCCTTGTCAACCTTGAAAAAGCCAACTGTAAAGTTGGCGAAAGCTCGGGTCAAATAATAATTAAAAACGCGATAAAACCGGATAAATAAAGTGTTTTATTATGCAAAATCGCGAAAACCATAGAAGAAATTAAAGGAAGAGAGGACAAAAAGTCTGTAGGTACTTGTAAGAAAATAGAAAAAAAAGTTATCTATGGGACTTAGAAAAAGTAGTAAAACAAAATTATCTATAACTATACTTATAATAAAGGAACAGAAGACAAAAAGTCTGTACTTGAAAGTAAATTAAAAATAAGTTGTCTAGGGGACTTAGAAAAAATAGTAGAAAAAAATTCTATACTTATAATAAAGAAAAAGAGAACAAACAGTCTGTACTTGCAAATAAATTTAAAAAAAAGTTGTCTATGGGACTTAGGAAAAGTAGTAGAACAAAATTATATATCCGTAACCTCGTGGTATACTTTACATCGAAATCCAATTAGTAGAACCCGAGTAATGAATGAAAAAGTCGGCTTGCACTATTTCTACGCAGACGAAGTCGCAAGTAACAGCTAGTTATAAGCATATCGAAATGGTTTCCAAAAATCGCAACCAACAGGACATTCATTCAGGAAAGCATTCCTATAAAGATATTAAAATAAATTGAAAAAGATTATAATTCGTTTCATAAATAACCCGATTTGTAAATATTTTAAAGTATTTACAGTATCAAAATTTAAATTGGGTCCTTTTTGCGTGATGGTTCATTTTGTTAGTGGGAGAACCAGTCCAGCTTTTCCATAAATTTTGTCACAAGATGTGGTTTTCTAAAAATTTATGGGTAGTTTAGGAAATGAGTTATAAACCGACCTGTTTCTGGTACTCGACGAATTCCGGCGTGGTGGCCTGTTTCATCGCGGTGGCGATGCCGGCGATGGCGTGGTTGTGGGGCCCGCCCTGGAGCCCCGGGAACACGGCCTTGTTTATCTTCTCTTCCAGGTCGTACATCACTTTAGTACCTGGGGACATATTTATATGATTCATAGGGCTGGATTTTCGCTATTGGAGATCGGTTGCATAGATTCCAAGTGTATTAAAGAAGGACAAAATACTGTGTAAAAAAGTAACATTGCCGGTTCAATTTCCATTGTAAAGAAAATCAGACATAATTTACTTGCACTAAAAATCTTGTTAACTCATAAAAAATATTGCACATTGTTCTTTACTAACTCCTAAATCTTACTAATATTATAAACGCGATGGTTTGTATGTATGTATGTGACTTTGTTACTCTTTCACGCAAAAACAAAACCCATTGCATTGAAACTTGGAATATAGGTAGCTGGATACCGGGAAAAACCAATAGGCTAATTTTTAAACCGTGATTCCCGCGGAAAAGGGAGTTATGCGAGTGATACAGCTAGTAAGATATAGCTTAGTTACCATTAGGTTTGACCGAGCGGACGCCCTTGCGGAAGAAGATGACGCCGGCGCGCGGACCGCGGAGCGTCTTGTGGGTCGTCGTCGATACTATGTCGCAGTACTCGAACGGACTCGGGATTATACCTGGGAAATATTAACAGATAGTTATTCAGTTTAACTTAATTTTATAGCGTTATTTAAGTTTAGATAGATAGATTAAAATTTATTTATTGTGTAATAAAATAAAGAATTGTTCCAAATAAAATTACAATTATTATTTTCGATCGAATTAATTTTCTATTTGAACTTGTAAGATTCAAAATTAAGATTTTAGTGTGTCTTCGGAACACGCCCTCCGATGAGAAGAAGCCACAAGAACCTATGGTTTTTTTTTGAAAACCCCATGAGTTACAAACGTCAGATATCTATAATTCGATCATACTCGAATAAGACCCGGTTAAAATATTAATATGAGTACAACTCGTGTGAGTTTATAAACAACTTAAATCTAGGTAGCACAATGAGCAGCTTTATCGCTAAAAGCGAAATGTACCAGTTCCTTTAGTCAGTTTTCTATTGTGTTAAATAAGTTTTGGAAATGTGATTGATATCTTTATTTTATTCTTCAATCCAGGATTCGAGCCTGCAGTTTTAAAACACGATTCAAGTAAAGATTATCTTGTGTTAAAAATAGTCTTAGATAATTTAGGTGCTTGCTTATGATACATATTGTCGTATTTATAATTTACTTGGGGCTCGAACAACTTTATTTGTTTGATATTTAGGTAAAATAAGACAATTTAACCATAACAGCCAACCCACCTGCCGCAACCAATCCAGAAATATGTGCCATATCAGCCATCAAATAGGCACCATTTTCGTCTGCGATCTGCCGGAATCGCTTGTAGTCGAGACAGCGCGAGTAACAGCTCATCCCGGCTATTATCACCTTCGGCTTGAACAGCTTGGCCGTCGCAGCTAGCTTGTCGTAGTCTATCAGACCGGTGGTTTGGTCTACCTGTAAAAATATTAAGGCATATTGTAAAATTAACGCTTTATAGGAATATTTTACATCAAAAATAATCCCGTGACGGAACCTGTGCCCCTCGCTTGCCGGGCGAGCGCCGGGCGAAATATTTCTGGTATATGTTTTTTGTTACATTTTTGTACGAAATCTTATTTAATAATTTAAAGTTCTGACTGATTTATTAAATGAATGACAAATTTCTTAATTGTACACACCACATAAATTACAATACAAAGAAAACATACGTACACAACTTAAAACTAGGTGGCACAATCGACGGCATTATCGCTTAAAGCGATCTCTTTCTTTGAATGGACAAGAAATAAAGACAAGTAAAAGTCAGGGTGTTTACACAGAAAAACGATAAGTATAAGGTATATTAAGTCTTAAGTCCCAGAGACTTTAACCCCCTTATTTATAAAAGGTAATTAACACATGCATCGTTGGTCTTTTACTGTCACATGAAGTTTCAAAGTTGACAGACAGAGACAAACGTCACATCACTTAGTCATGTGTAAATTTTATAAGTAAGGGTGTAATTAAATAAAAAGTAAATAATTCAAATAATTCCTAACGTTTAAACAAATCGTAGGTATTTTGTTGCGTCGTAATATTTTTAAGTCTTGACGTCAATGACTTATGATAAAATGATATTGTAATTTGTAAATAATATAATAATATTTGTTTATTTTTCATTATTATCGATCATTCTACGTTTCCTTTAATTAACTTATTTTACTCTGCTAGCAAAATATGGCAAAAACAGAGTAAGTATATGCCGTTCACAAATTGAAAACAATGTAGAGCGATAGAGAAGGTGAGTTGCATGTAAAAATAGCATCACATTGAACCTAAACCATATACCTACATACAAATCCCCCTAATATTATAAATACGAAAGTTGTTTGTTTGTGTGTTAATTATGCAAAAACGGCTGTACGGATTTTTTGAACGTGATTAGTCATTAGTATAAAACAAAGTCGCTTTTCGCTGTCTGTCAGTTTGTATGTACATAATATGCTTAGAACTTAGATGTTCAAATTGGGTTTCACCCCGATTTTGATAATTTTGATTCCATTTGGATACCGTTTATTTTAGTAGATAGAGTGATTCAATAGGAAGGTTTATATAAAATAAATAAAAATTAATATTGCACGACATTACATTCCAGCGCTATCTAGGCTTGTACTATGGGCACTAGACATATGATAAGTACATAGAAAACACACAGAACCAGAAGCAAATATTTATAGTCGGCAAAAATATTTGTTACCGGCGGGAATCGAACCCGCAACCTTCTGCATTGCAGTCAGGGCTTCGCCCGCCGCGCCACAGAATACGTCAAATATATGTACCTGTAACAAATCTTGATATTCCCGCAGGATCGGGACTTACGTGGATGAAACTGCGGGGGACAGCTAGTTTTGTTGTTGTTGTTGGTTTATTAGTTATTACGCTCATAGTAAAGTTATCTTATAAGGTCAGATCAAGTGAACCAAAGGACGACACGGGTCAAATGTTGTAAAAGCGAAACTGTTTACGCGAATTACGTTAACCCAGAGTGTGGCATTCGATTATAGCATAATAAGAAACTCCATTTTTTATTTATAACAAATAAATAAAAAATGCAGTTCACAATAAATAAGCTTTTGTGAGTTTAATTTTTTTACTTGCTGAGCGAAAAGAACAGCTCACTTAAAATGACATAAGTAAATCTCGCTCTTGCTCAAGTTAATTAACCCTCACTTTTTGAAAATGCCAAAAATTAAAGAAAGCGTTTCTAAAACTATTTGATTTATAGGATTACTAGCCGCGCCCGCGTAAGTCTCGTTTCCGCGTAAATATCGGGATAAAAAGTAGCCTATGCGTTATTCTCGGTATCCAGCTACCGAGATTCAAGTTTCATCGCAATCGGTTCAGTAGTTTTTGCATGAAAGAGTAACAAAGTCATACATAAATACATACAAAACTATAAACTTTCGCGTTTATAATCGTAGTAAAATTACGACACATCTATCACGGGACAGTGGTCATAATAATGGTTTTGTTTACATTTTTTTTTTCTTCTATGGTTTTCGCGATTTTGCAGTCAACCTTGAAAAAGCCAACTGTAAAGTTGGCGAAAGCTCCGTTCAAATAATGAATAAAAACGCGATAAAACCGGATAAATAAAGTGTTTTATTATACATTTTTCTTGTTACAGTAACGGTATACCTATGTTTACCATGCGATTGTTAAGAAACAAGGATGTTGTTAATTTCAAGAAATTCAATATTTGACGCTTATATTTGTAAACTAGGTACCTACCTATACGTATAGGAATAGTAGGTTGCTGTCTTTTTATGAACGGCTGTTAACCAACTTTAAATCGTTATAGATCCTAAATGATATAATTAAATGAAAAATGACTTAAGAAACCTAATAATGTTTCAACGATACACCACTTGACATAGTCAGTCCACTTTTTTTTTAACAATATGGCGTTTGATGGTCGCCATTTTGTTTTTCTTTTTATGGCACCTATAGGACACCATTGGAGAAATGAGCTAATCTAACACCTTAATTAAAGAAATCCATCGAGTGGTTTGGAAGATACGTGCTGAGGAAGAATATTAGAAACTACATACAAAATAGGCGCGAAAAACAACCCTTTCCCAGCCGGGTAAAAATGTGTATATAACTAGAATTTATCGTGACGGCACATCGTCGAAAGTTTACCCTACTGTTTTTTTCGTTGTGTTTATCAAATGAATCGCTTATCTATAAGACTTATAGGGACAAAAAACATATTATGAGTACAAATCATTTAAGAAGTTGATCTATAGTATACCTTATACGGCATGCTCTCGAAGAAGATAGAGGTGGCAGAGATCTTGGCGGTGGCGGTGAAGAAGCCGTGCGTGAGATGTCCGCCGTCGGGCAGGTCCAGGCCCATGATGCGGCCGTGGGGCTCCACCACCGCCGTGTACACCGCGAAGTTGGCGGGCGAACCTGGGGGAACCGACATGTCTTATGGACACTAGTTGCGTGACGAGGGTTTAAAGTAGGCTATAGACACAGTACATAGAGGGAGCAGTATGGAAATTGCACACACACACACATTATGCTCTTCGTGACTCGGCACTTCAGTACTGACATCTACGAGTATACGCGAAACCCCCTTAGGAACTCGTCGACACACTTGTTTGTGTGAGTCAGCCGTTTTCGATCATTTGTAGGTGTCTCCATACTGCTGTGGCCCAGGCCCCAGCCTTTCTATTTACTGTGCTATAGATCTCTAGATTTAACTGCGCAGTTTTATCAAACGTCCTTAGATACCCGGAAACCTTAGACTAACACAAACAGGGTAGATACGTAACTTACACACGACAAATGAGACGATAAAACTGTATCAGGGACAGAGATGAGACGTTCCAAACTGTAGCTCGAACGAAATAGCAAAAACACTCTAGTTACATTTTTATAGTCTCAGTTGTAGCCACTACAAATGAGACGATAAAAATGTGACTTGAGTATCTTGAGTCTCTAGAGTAGTATCTCCGTCCCTGATACAGTTTTATCGTCCCATTTGTCGTGTGTAAGTAACAACGTACTTAGAACTTAGTCACGACATTGTCTTATGTCTTATCTGTCGGAAGTAACGTATTAAACGCATGTTTTTTCTAAGACCCCATAGTTAGACCACAGGCTATATAATAAACTCTCTCTAATTTCAGTAGGTAGGGAAATTTGTTTTATAATAAGTACTTAACAATAGTCCTATTAGATAAGTATAGGTTTACTTTCTCAACTTAATTGACGTAATCAGTGGTAAGCAACAGTAAGGTTAAAAATAATAACAAACAAGATAAAAAAAAAAATAGGTATTGACCAATTAAGTAACCATTGTGGATATTCAGTGTACAGTACAGTATATTTCACAAGTAAACTTAATATAATATTTATAAAAATGCTTTGAAGTTAAAAAATCTTTAAAGAGTTAGTTTATAACTACTATTATTTTTATAATTTATTTAACAGACTTAGTACAGTTTGGATAAGTAATAGAAATAATTAATTTTGGGAATGACCTTGATGTTTTGGGTGGGTCTTCTCAAGTCTATGCCTAAAGTAATGCACACATTGTACTCCAGAGTTGTGTACTTTGATAAGTAGTGTAGTTAATATTTTTATCACACAAAATGAGCTAGCATTTGACCTCACCTCATCTGATGTGAAGTGGCAATGAGTTTGACGGTGTAACATGCTTGCCTAGAAGAAACCTATTTCAGTTAATTTGGAATACCCATGCGGGCAGTGAGTTCAACTTCATAGCAGTATGTACAAAAGGTGGAAGATATATTTACCTGAATAAGGCTGAACATTCACACCCCATTCTTCAGGGTTCAGTCTATATGCAGCCAGTGATCGTTTTTGAGCCAATATTTCTATTTCATCAATATATTCATTGCCACCATAATATCTGAAATTAAATAAACGGGTATAAGATTTGTAGGTCTGTATAAGAATTACTTTACAAAATATGTGAAATAGTTTGCTTTAAAACCTAATTACACAAAGTTTCTTTCTCATTTATGAAATTAGACAGAATGTGGCTGAAACTTTAGGACATCCTTAGGCTAGTATAAAGTGAATAGATATATGTTTCTAGCTTTATCAACATTTCAATGACTCAAGAACCGTGCAATAAAACTTTAATATGAAGATTACTGGAGCTATGTGAACTTGGCACCCGACTTTGAAAATTTTGATTTTTTTTTGTGGAATTCGAAAGAGTTGCGTTAGTAGTGGTTTGTAGTAAAACTATTTTCGTTTGTAGTAATTCCAAAAAAAAGATTTTCAAAAAAAAAATTTGTTCCGCACCCGACCTTCACAAATCGATTTTTTTTTTTGGTTTTTTGAAAGATTTAGGTAAGTAGTGGATTGTAGTAAAACTATTTTCGTTTGTAGTAATTTAAAAAAAAAGTTATAACAAAAACAAATTTTAGCTCTTTTTTTTTTTTTTTTTTTAAATTAGAATGTTTTTTTCTAGTTTAAAACTACTTACAAACGATGAAATAGACTAAGGAAGGTCCGAGGAGGTTTGTAGTAAATAAATTTTCGTTTGTAGTAGAATAAAACCAACAAAAAAATGTCAGGAAAAAATTACTCAACTTTTTTCTAGTTTGAAAGGACTTACAACTACTACAAACGTTGAAATAGACAAAGGAAGGTCCGAGGAGGTTTGTAGTGAACGAATTTTCGTTTGTAGTAGAAAAAAAACAACAAAAAAAATCAGGAAAAATTAGACTCAACTTTTTTCTACTCTAAAAGGACTTACAACTACTACAAACGATAAAATAGACTAAGGAAGGTCCGAGAAGGTTTGTAGTGAACGAATTTTCGTTTGTAGTAAAAAAAAAACAACAAAAAAAATCAGGAAAAATTATGACTCAACTTTTTTCTACTCTAAAAAGGACTTACAAGTACTACAAACGTTGAAATAGACTAAGGAAGGTCCGAGGAGGTTTGTAGTGAACGAATTTTCGTTTGTAGTGAAAAAAAAAACAACAAAAAAAGTCAGGAAAAAATTAGACTCAACTTTTTTCTAGTTTGAAAGGACTTACAACTACTACAAACGTTGAAATAGACAAAGGAAGGTCCGAGGAGGTTTGTAGTGAACGAATTTTCGTTTGTAGTAGAAAAAAAAACAACAAAAAAAATCAGGAAAAATTATGACTCAACTTTTTTCTACTCTAAAAAGGACTTACAAGTACTACAAACGTTGAAATAGACTGAAGAAGGTCCGAGGAGGTTTGTAGTGAACGAATTTTCGTTTGTAGTAGAAAAAAAACAACATAAAAAAATCAGGAACAATTACGACTCAACTTTTTTCTACTCTAAAAGGACTTACAACTACTACAAACGTTGAAATAGACTAAGGAAGGTCCGAGGAGGTTTGTAGTGAACGAATTTTCGTTTGTAGTAAAAAAAAAAACAACAAAAAAAATCAGGAAAAATTATGACTCAACTTTTTTCTACTCTAAAAAGGACTTACAAGTACTACAAACGTTGAAATAGCCTAAGGAAGGTCCGAGGAGGTTTGTAGTGAACGAATTTTCGTTTGTAGTAGAAAAGAAAACAACAAAAAAAATCAGGAAAAATTATGACTCAACTTTTTTCTACTCTAAAAAGGACTTACAAGTACTACAAACGTTGAAATAGCCTAAGGAAGGTCCGAGGAGGTTTGTAGTGAACGAATTTTCGTTTGTAGTAGAAAAAAAAACAAAAAAAATCAGGAAAAATTATGACTCAACTTTTTTCTACTCTAAAAAGGACTTACAAGTACTACAAACGTTGAAATAGCCTAAGGAAGGTCCGAGGAGGTTTGTAGTGAACGAATTTTCGTTTGTAGTAGAAAAAAAACAACATAAAAAAATCAGGAACAATTACGACTCAACTTTTTTCTACTCTAAAAGGACTTACAACTACTACAAACGTTGAAATAGACTAAGGAAGGTCCGAGGAGGTTTGTAGTGAACGAATTTTCGTTTGTAGTAAAAAAAAAAAACAACAAAAAAAATCAGGAAAAATTATGACTCAACTTTTTTCTACTCTAAAAAGGACTTACAAGTACTACAAACGTTGAAATAGCCTAAGGAAGGTCCGAGGAGGTTTGTAGTGAACGAATTTTCGTTTGTAGTAGAAAAAAAAACAACAAAAAAAATCAGGAAAAATTATGACTCAACTTTTTTCTACTCTAAAAAGGACTTACAAGTACTACAAACGTTGAAATAGCCTAAGGAAGGTCCGAGGAGGTTTGTAGTGAACGAATTTTCGTTTGTAGTAGAAAAAAAAACAAAAAAAATCAGGAAAAATTATGACTCAACTTTTTTCTACTCTAAAAGGACTTACAACTACTACAAACGTTGAAATAGACTGAGGAAGGTCCGAGGAGGTTTGTAGTGAACGAATTTTCGTTTGTAGTAGAAAAAAAAATCAAGAAAAATTACGACTCAACTTTTTTCTACTCTAAAAGGACTTACAACTACTACAAACGTTGAAATAGACTAAGGAAGGTCCGAGGAGGTTTGTAGTGAACGAATTTTCGTTTGTAGTAGAAAAAAAAAACAAAAAAAAAAATCAGGAAAAATTATGACTCTACTTTTTTCTACTCTAAAAAGGATTTACAAGTACTACAAACGTTGAAATAGACTAAGGAAGGTCCGAGGAGGTTTGTAGTGAACGAATTTTCGTTTGTAGTGAAAAATAAAACAAAAAAAGTCAGGAAAAAATTAGACTCAACTTTTTTCTAGTTTGAAAGGACTTACAACTACTACAAACGTTGAAATAGACAAAGGAAGGTCCGAGGAGGTTTGTAGTGAACGAATTTTCGTTTGTAGTAGAAATAAAAACAACAAAAAAATCAGGAAAAATTATGACTCAACTTTTTTCTACTCTAAAAAGGACTTACAAGTACTACAAACGTTGAAATAGACTAAGGAAGGTCCGAGGAGGTTTGTAGTGAACGAATTTTCGTTTGTAGTAGAAAAAAAACAACAAAAAAAATCAGGAACAATTACGACTCAACTTTTTTCTACTCTAAAAGGACTTACAACTACTACAAACGTTGAAATAGACTGAGGAAGGTCCGAGGAGGTTTGTAGTGAACGAATTTTCGTTTGTAGTAGAAAAAAAAACAACAAAAAAAATCAGGAACAATTACGACTCAACTTTTTTCTACTCTAAAAGGACTTACAACTACTACAAACGTTGAAATAGACTGAGGAAGGTCCGAGGAGGTTTGTAGTGAACGAATTTTCGTTTGTAGTAGAAAAAAAAATCAAAAAAAATTACGACTCAACTTTTTTCTACTCTAAAAGGACTTACAACTACTACAAACGTTGAAATAGACTAAGGAAGGTCCGAGGAGGTTTGTAGTGAACGAATTTTCTTTTGTAGTAGAAAAAAAAACAACAAAAAAAAACAGGAAAAATTATGACTCAACTTTTTTCTACTATAAAAAGGACTTACAAGTACTACAAACGTTGAAATAGACTAAGGAAGGTCCGAGGAGGTTTGTAGTGAACGAATTTTCGTTTGTAGTAGAAAAAAAACAACAAAAAAAATCAGGAACAATTACGACTCAACTTTTTTCTACTCTAAAAAGGACTTACAAGTACTACAAACGTTGAAATAGACTAAGGAAGGTCCGAGGAGGTTTGTAGTGAACGAATTTTCGTTTGTAGTGAAAAATAAAACAAAAAAAGTCAGGAAAAAGATAGACTCAACTTTTTTCTAGTTTGAAAGGACTTACAACTACTACAAACGTTGAAATAGACAAAGGAAGGTCCGAGGAGGTTTGTAGTGAACGAATTTTCGTTTGTAGTAGAAATAAAAACAACAAAAAAATCAGGAAAAATTATGACTCAACTTTTTTCTACTCTAAAAAGGACTTACAAGTACTACAAACGTTGAAATAGACTAAGGAAGGTCCGAGGAGGTTTGTAGTGAACGAATTTTCGTTTGTAGTGAAAAATAAAACAAAAAAAGTCAGGAAAAAATTAGACTTAACTTTTTTCTAGTTTGAAAGGACTTACAACTACTACAAACGTTGAAATAGACAAAGGAAGGTCCGAGGAGGTTTGTAGTGAACGAATTTTCGTTTGTAGTAGAAAAAAAAACAACAAAAAAATCAGGAAAAATTATGACTCAACTTTTTTCTACTCTAAAAAGGACTTACAAGTACTACAAACGTTGAAATAGACTAAGGAAGGTCCGAGGAGGTTTGTAGTGAACGAATTTTCGTTTGTAGTAGAAAAAAAAACAACAAAAATATCAGGAAAAATTATGACTCAACTTTTTTCTACTCTAAAAAGGACTTACAAGTACTACAAACGTTGAAATAGACTAAGGAAGGTCCGAGGAGGTTTGTAGTGAACGAATTTTCGTTTGTAGTGAAAAAAAAAACAACAAAAAAAGTCAGGAAAAAATTAGACTCAACTTTTTTCTAGTTTGAAAGGACTTACAACTACTACAAACGATGAAATAGACTAAGGAAGGTCCGAGGAGGTTTGTAGTGAACGAATTTTCGTTTGTAGTAGAAATAAAAACAACAAAAAAATCAGGAAAAATTATGACTCAACTTTTTTCTACTCTAAAAAGGACTTACAAGTACTACAAACGTTGAAATAGACTAAGGAAGGTCCGAGGAGGTTTGTAGTGAACGAATTTTCGTTTGTAGTAGAAAAAAAAACAACAAAAATATCAGGAAAAATTATGACTCAACTTTTTTCTACTCTAAAAAGGACTTACAAGTACTACAAACGTTGAAATAGACTAAGGAAGGTCCGAGGAGGTTTGTAGTGAACGAATTTTCGTTTGTAGTGAAAAATAAAACAAAAAAAGTCAGGAAAAAGATAGACTCAACTTTTTTCTAGTTTGAAAGGACTTACAACTACTACAAACGTTGAAATAGACAAAGGAAGGTCCGAGGAGGTTTGTAGTGAACGAATTTTCGTTTGTAGTAGAAATAAAAACAACAAAAAAATCAGGAAAAATTATGACTCAACTTTTTTCTACTCTAAAAAGGACTTACAAGTACTACAAACGTTGAAATAGACTAAGGAAGGTCCGAGGAGGTTTGTAGTGAACGAATTTTCGTTTGTAGTGAAAAATAAAACAAAAAAAGTCAGGAAAAAATTAGACTTAACTTTTTTCTAGTTTGAAAGGACTTACAACTACTACAAACGTTGAAATAGACAAAGGAAGGTCCGAGGAGGTTTGTAGTGAACGAATTTTCGTTTGTAGTAGAAAAAAAAACAACAAAAAAATCAGGAAAAATTATGACTCAACTTTTTTCTACTCTAAAAAGGACTTACAAGTACTACAAACGTTGAAATAGACTAAGGAAGGTCCGAGGAGGTTTGTAGTGAACGAATTTTCGTTTGTAGTGAAAAAAAAAACAACAAAAAAAGTCAGGAAAAAATTAGACTTAACTTTTTTCTAGTTTGAAAGGACTTACAAGTACTACAAACGTTGAAATAGACTAAGGAAGGTCCGAGGAGGTTTGTAGTGAACGAATTTTCGTTTGTAGTAGAAAAAAAAACAACAAAAATATCAGGAAAAATTATGACTCAACTTTTTTCTACTCTAAAAAGGACTTACAAGTACTACAAACGTTGAAATAGACTAAGGAAGGTCCGAGGAGGTTTGTAGTGAACGAATTTTCGTTTGTAGTGAAAAAAAAAACAACAAAAAAAGTCAGGAAAAAATTAGACTTAACTTTTTTCTAGTTTGAAAGGACTTACAACTACTACAAACGATGAAATAGACTAAGGAAGGTCCGAGGAGGTTTGTAGTGAACGAATTTTCGTTTGTAGTAGAAGTAAAAATTAAAAAACCGACTTAAAAAAGAACAAACCATAATTTAAAAATCTAAAAACAACCAATGTATGTAGAGGTTATTTTGGTCTTTTTTTTAATCAATTCTTTTTTTGGTGGTTTATAAATTTTTAAATTATGTTTTGGTCTGTTTTTAAGTCGGTTTTTTAATTTTTAAATTATTTTTTTATTTCACCCTCGAGAATTTTGGCGGGAATGCGTTGAGGAGATGTGTTGCTCAATTTTCATTTTTGTGAAACTTGGTTCAAATGCGTGTAAATTGTTTAATTTCGGGGGCATATTAATCAATTTAGTTTCGTGAAGGTGTACAAGTGTAAATAAAAGTGAAAATCGGTGCTAAACATGGACTTTAGCTAAGTGTTGTCTCCAAAGCTCCGTGAACAAACATTGTGAAAAATGGCCCCCTTTTTACAATGATTCCCTCACTTCACTACAAATCTCCTCGGACCTTCCTTAGTCTATTTCAACGTTTGTAGTAGTTGTAAGTCCTTTTAGAGTAGAAAAAAGTTGAGTCGTAATTTTTCTTGATTTTTTTTTCTACTACAAACGAAAATTCGTTCACTACAAACCTCCTCGGACCTTCCTTAGTCTATTTCAACGTTTGTAGTACTTGTAAGTCCTTTTTAGAGTAGAAAAAAGTTGAGTCATAATTTTTCCTGATTTTTTTTTGTTGTTTTTTTTCTACTACAAACGAAAATTCGTTCACTACAAACCTCCTCGGACCTTCCTTAGTCTATTTCAACGTTTGTAGTACTTGTAAGTCCTTTTTAGAGTAGAAAAAAGTTGAGTCATAATTTTTCTTGATTTTTTTTTCTACTACAAACGAAAATTCGTTCACTACAAACCTCCTCGGACCTTCCTTAGTCTATTTCAACGTTTGTAGTACTTGTAAGTCCTTTTTAGAGTAGAAAAAAGTTGAGTCATAATTTTTCCTGATTTTTTTGTTGTTTTTATTTCTACTACAAACGAAAATTCGTTCACTACAAACCTCCTCGGACCTTCCTTTGTCTATTTCAACGTTTGTAGTAGTTGTAAGTCCTTTCAAACTAGAAAAAAGTTGAGTCTAATTTTTTCCTGACTTTTTTTGTTTTATTTTTCACTACAAACGAAAATTCGTTCACTACAAACCTCCTCGGACCTTCCTTAGTCTATTTCAACGTTTGTAGTACTTGTAAATCCTTTTTAGAGTAGAAAAAAGTTGAGTCATAATTTTTCCTGATTTTTTTTTTTGTTTTTTTTTCTACTACAAACGAAAATTCGTTCACTACAAACCTCCTCGGACCTTCCTTAGTCTATTTCAACGTTTGTAGTAGTTGTAAGTCCTTTTAGAGTAGAAAAAGGTTGAGTCGTAATTTTTCTTGATTTTTTTTTCTACTACAAACGAAAATTCGTTCACTACAAACCTCCTCGGACCTTCCTCAGTCTATTTCAACGTTTGTAGTAGTTGTAAGTCCTTTTAGAGTAGAAAAAAGTTGAGTCGTAATTGTTCCTGATTTTTTTATGTTGTTTTTTTTCTACTACAAACGAAAATTCGTTCACTACAAACCTCCTCGAACCTTCTTCAGTCTATTTCAACGTTTGTAGTACTTGTAAGTCCTTTTTAGAGTAGAAAAAAGTTGAGTCATAATTTTTCCTGATTTTTTTTGTTGTTTTTTTTTCTACTACAAACGAAAATTCGTTCACTACAAACCTCCTCGGACCTTCCTTTGTCTATTTCAACGTTTGTAGTACTTGTAAGTCCTTTTTAGAGTAGAAAAAAGTTGAGTCGTAATTGTTCCTGATTTTTTTTGTTGTTTTTTTTCTACTACAAACGAAAATTCGTTCACTACAAACCTCCTCGGACCTTCCTTAGTCTATTTCAACGTTTGTAGTACTTGTAAGTCCTTTTTAGAGTAGAAAAAAGTTGAGTCATAATTTTTCCTGATTTTTTTGTTGTTTTTATTTCTACTACAAACGAAAATTCGTTCACTACAAACCTCCTCGGACCTTCCTTTGTCTATTTCAACGTTTGTAGTAGTTGTAAGTCCTTTCAAACTAGAAAAAAGTTGAGTCTAATTTTTTCCTGACTTTTTTTGTTTTATTTTTCACTACAAACGAAAATTCGTTCACTACAAACCTCCTCGGACCTTCCTTAGTCTATTTCAACGTTTGTAGTACTTGTAAGTCCTTTTTAGAGTAGAAAAAAGTGTAGTCATAATTTTTCCTGATTTTTTTTGTTGTTTTTTTTTTCTACTACAAACGAAAATTCGTTCACTACAAACCTCCTCGAACCTTCCTTAGGCTATTTCAACGTTTGTAGTACTTGTAAGTCCTTTTTAGAGTAGAAAAAAGTTGAGTCATAATTTTTCCTGATTTTTTTTGTTGTTTTTTTTTCTACTACAAACGAAAATTCGTTCACTACAAACCTCCTCGGACCTTCCTTAGTCTATTTCAACGTTTGTAGTACTTGTAAGTCCTTTTTAGAGTAGAAAAAAGTTGAGTCATAATTTTTCCTGATTTTTTTGTTGTTTTTTTTTCTACTACAAACGAAAATTCGTTCACTACAAACCTCCTCGGACCTTCCTTTGTCTATTTCAACGTTTGTAGTAGTTGTAAGTCCTTTCAAACTAGAAAAAAGTTGAGTCTAATTTTTTCCTGACTTTTTTTGTTTTATTTTTTACTACAAACGAAAATTCGTTCACTACGAACCTCCTCGGACCTTCCTTAGTCTATTTCAACGTTTGTAGTACTTGTAAATCCTTTTTAGAGTAGAAAAAAGTTGAGTCATAATTTTTCCTGATTTTTTTTTTGTTTTTTTTTCTACTACAAACGAAAATTCGTTCACTACAAACCTCCTCGGACCTTCCTTAGTCTATTTCAACGTTTGTAGTAGTTGTAAGTCCTTTTAGAGTAGAAAAAGGTTGAGTCGTAATTTTTCTTGATTTTTTTTTCTACTACAAACGAAAATTCGTTCACTACAAACCTCCTCGGACCTTCCTCAGTCTATTTCAACGTTTGTAGTAGTTGTAAGTCCTTTTAGAGTAGAAAAAAGTTGAGTCGTAATTGTTCCTGATTTTTTTTGTTGTTTTTTTTCTACTACAAACGAAAATTCGTTCACTACAAACCTCCTCGGACCTTCCTTAGTCTATTTCAACGTTTGTAGTACTTGTAAGTCCTTTTTAGAGTAGAAAAAAGTTGAGTCATAATTTTTCCTGATTTTTTTGTTGTTTTTATTTCTACTACAAACGAAAATTCGTTCACTACAAACCTCCTCGGACCTTCCTTTGTCTATTTCAACGTTTGTAGTAGTTGTAAGTCCTTTCAAACTAGAAAAAAGTTGAGTCTATCTTTTTCCTGACTTTTTTTGTTTTATTTTTCACTACAAACGAAAATTCGTTCACTACAAACCTCCTCGGACCTTCCTTAGTCTATTTCAACGTTTGTAGTACTTGTAAGTCCTTTTTAGAGTAGAAAAAAGTTGAGTCGTAATTTTTCCTGATTTTTATTGTTGTTTTTTTTTCTACTACAAACGAAAATTCGTTCACTACAAACCTCCTCGGACCTTCCTTAGTCTATTTCAACGTTTGTAGTACTTGTAAGTCCTTTTTAGAGTAGAAAAAAGTTGAGTCATAATTTTTCCTGATTTTTTTGTTGTTTTTTTTTCTACTACAAACGAAAATTCGTTCACTACAAACCTCCTCGGACCTTCCTTAGTCTATTTCAACGTTTGAAGTACTTGTAAGTCCTTTTTAGAGTAGAAAAAAGTTGAGTCATAATTTTTCCTGATTTTTTTGTTGTTTTTTTTTCTACTACAAACGAAAATTCGTTCACTACAAACCTCCTCGGACCTTCCTTAGTCTATTTCATCGTTTGTAGTAGTTGTAAGTCCTTTCAAACTAGAAAAAAATTGAGTCTAATTTTTTCCTGACATTTTTTTGTTGTTTTTTTTCCACTACAAACGAAAATTCCTTCACTACAAACCTCCTCGGACCTTCCTTAGTCTATTTCAACGTTTGTAGTACTTGTAAATCCTTTTTAGAGTAGAAAAAAGTTGAGTCGTAATTGTTCCTGATTTTTTTATGTTGTTTTTTTTCTACTACAAACGAAAATTCGTTCACTACAAACCTCCTCGAACCTTCTTCAGTCTATTTCAACGTTTGTAGTACTTGTAAGTCCTTTTTAGAGTAGAAAAAAGTTGAGTCTATTTTATTCCTGACATTTTTTTGTTGGTTTTATTCTACTACAAACGAAAATTCGTTCACTACAAACCTCCTCGGACCTTCCTCAGTCTATTTAAACGTTTGTAGTAGTTGTAAGTCCTTTTTAGAGTAGAAAAAAGTTGAGTCATAATTTTTCCTGATTTTTTTGTTGTTTTTTTTTTCTACTACAAACGAAAATTCGTTCACTACAAACCTCCTCGGACCTTCCTTTGTCTATTTCATCGTTTGTAGTACTTGTAAGTCCTTTTTAGAGTAGAAAAAAGTTGAGTCATAATTTTTCCTGATTTTTTTGTTGTTTTTCTTTCTACTACAAACGAAAATTCGTTCACTACAAACCTCCTCGGACCTTCCTTAGTCTATTTAATCGTTTGTAGTAGTTGTAAGTCCTTTCAAACTAGAAAAAAATTGAGTCTAATTTTTTCCTGACATTTTTTTGTTGTTTTTTTTCCACTACAAACGAAAATTCGTTCACTACAAACCTCCTCGGACCTTCCTTTGTCTATTTCAACGTTTGTAGTAGTTGTAAGTCCTTTCAAACTAGAAAAAAGTTGAGTCTAATTTTTTCCTGACTTTTTTTGTTTTATTTTTCACTACAAACGAAAATTCGTTCACTACAAACCTCCTCGGACCTTCCTTAGTCTATTTCAACGTTTGTAGTACTTGTAAGTCCTTTTTAGAGTAGAAAAAAGTTGAGTCGTAATTGTTCCTGATTTTTTTTGTTGTTTTTTTTCTACTACAAACGAAAATTAGTTCACTACAAACCTCCTCGGACCTTCCTTAGTCTATTTCAACGTTTGTAGTACTTGTAAGTCCTTTTTATAGTAGAAAAAAGTTGAGTCATAATTTTTCCTGTTTTTTTTTGTTGTTTTTTTTTTCTACTACAAACGAAAATTCGTTCACTACAAACCTCCTCGGACCTTCCTTAGTCTATTTCAACGTTTGTAGTAGTTGTAAGTCCTTTTAGAGTAGAAAAAAGTTGAGTCGTAATTTTTCTTGATTTTTTTTTCTACTACAAACGAAAATTCGTTCACTACAAACCTCCTCGGACCTTCCTCAGTCTATTTCAACGTTTGTAGTAGTTGTAAGTCCTTTTAGAGTAGAAAAAAGTTGAGTCGTAATTGTTCCTGATTTTTTTTGTTGTTTTTTTTCTACTACAAACGAAAATTCGTTCACTACAAACCTCCTCGGACCTTCCTCAGTCTATTTCAACGTTTGTAGTAGTTGTAAGTTCTTTTAGAGTAGAAAAAAGTTGAGTCGTAATTGTTCCTGATTTTTTTTGTTGTTTTTTTTCTACTACAAACGAAAATTCGTTCACTACAAACCTCCTCGGACCTTCCTTAGTCTATTTCAACGTTTGTAGTACTTGTAAGTCCTTTTTAGAGTAGAAAAAAGTTGAGTCATAATTTTTTCTGTTTTTTTTTTTGTTTTTTTTTCTACTACAAACGAAAATTCGTTCACTACAAACCTCCTCGGACCTTCCTTAGTCTATTTCAACGTTTGTAGTAGTTGTAAGTCCTTTTAGAGTAGAAAAAAGTTGAGTCGTAATTGTTCCTGATTTTTTTTGTTGTTTTTTTTCTACTACAAACGAAAATTCGTTCACTACAAACCTCCTCGGACCTTCCTTAGTCTATTTCAACGTTTGTAGTACTTGTAAGTCCTTTTTAGAGTAGAAAAAAGTTGAGTCATAATTTTTCCTGATTTTTTTGTTGTTTTTATTTCTACTACAAACGAAAATTCGTTCACTACAAACCTCCTCGGACCTTCCTTTGTCTATTTCAACGTTTGTAGTAGTTGTAAGTCCTTTCAAACTAGAAAAAAGTTGAGTCTATCTTTTTCCTGACTTTTTTTGTTTTATTTTTCACTACAAACGAAAATTCGTTCACTACAAACCTCCTCGGACCTTCCTTAGTCTATTTCAACGTTTGTAGTACTTGTAAGTCCTTTTTAGAGTAGAAAAAAGTTGAGTCGTAATTGTTCCTGATTTTTTTTGTTGTTTTTTTTCTACTACAAACGAAAATTTGTTGACTACAAACCTCCTCGGACCTTCCTTAGTCTATTTCAACGTTTGTAGTACTTGTAAGTCCTTTTTAGAGTAGAAAAAAGTTGAGTCATAATTTTTCCTGATTTTTTTGTTGTTTTTATTTCTACTACAAACGAAAATTCGTTCACTACAAACCTCCTCGGATCTTCCTTTGTCTATTTCAACGTTTGTAGTAGTTGTAAGTCCTTTCAAACTAGAAAAAAGTTGAGTCTAATTTTTTCCTGACTTTTTTTGTTTTATTTTTCACTACAAACGAAAATTCGTTCACTACAAACCTCCTCGGACCTTCCTTAGTCTATTTCAACGTTTGTAGTACTTGTAAATCCTTTTTAGAGTAGAAAAAAGTTGAGTCATAATTTTTCCTGATTTTTTTTTTTGTTTTTTTTTCTACTACAAACGAAAATTCGTTCACTACAAACCTCCTCGGACCTTCCTTAGTCTATTTCAACGTTTGTAGTAGTTGTAAGTCCTTTTAGAGTAGAAAAAGGTTGAGTCGTAATTTTTCTTGATTTTTTTTTCTACTACAAACGAAAATTGGTTCACTACAAACCTCCTCGGACCTTCCTCAGTCTATTTCAACGTTTGTAGTAGTTGTAAGTCCTTTTAGAGTAGAAAAAAGTTGAGTCGTAATTGTTCCTGATTTTTTTATGTTGTTTTTTTTCTACTACAAACGAAAATTCGTTCACTACAAACCTCCTCGAACCTTCTTCAGTCTATTTCAACGTTTGTAGTACTTGTAAGTCCTTTTTAGAGTAGAAAAAAGTTGAGTCATAATTTTTCCTGATTTTTTTTGTTGTTTTTTTTTCTACTACAAACGAAAATTCGTTCACTACAAACCTCCTCGGACCTTCCTTTGTCTATTTCAACGTTTGTAGTAGTTGTAAGTCCTTTCAAACTAGAAAAAAGTTGAGTCTAATTTTTTCCTGACTTTTTTTGTTGTTTTTTTTTTCACTACAAACGAAAATTCGTTCACTACAAACCTCCTCGGACCTTCCTTAGTCTATTTCAACGTTTGTAGTACTTGTAAGTCCTTTTTAGAGTAGAAAAAAGTTGAGTCATAAATTTTCCTGATTTTTTTTGTTGTTTTTTTTTTTACTACAAACGAAAATTCGTTCACTACAAACCTCCTCGGACCTTCCTTAGTCTATTTCATCGTTTGTAGTAGTTGTAAGTCCTTTTAGAGTAGAAAAAAGTTGAGTCATAATTTTTCCTGATTTTTTTTGTTGTTTTTTTTTCTACTACAAACGAAAATTCGTTCACTACAAACCTCCTCGGACCTTCCTTTGTCTATTTCAACGTTTGTAGTAGTTGTAAGTCCTTTCAAACTAGAAAAAAGTTGAGTAATTTTTTCCTGACATTTTTTTGTTGGTTTTATTCTACTACAAACGAAAATTTATTTACTACAAACCTCCTCGGACCTTCCTTAGTCTATTTCATCGTTTGTAAGTAGTTTTAAACTAGAAAAAAACAGTCTAATTTAAAAAAAAAAAGAGCTAAAATTTGTTTTTGTTATAACTTTTTTTTTAAATTACTACAAACGAAAATAGTTTTACTACAATCCACTACTTACCTAAATCTTTCAAAAAACCCAAAAAAAAAATCGATTTGTGAAGGTCGGGTGCGGAACAAATTTTTTTTTTGAAAATCTTTTTTTTGGAATTACTACAAACGAAAATAGTTTTACTACAAACCACTACTAACGCAACTCTTTCGAATTCCACAAAAAAAAATCAAAATTTTCAAAGTCGGGTGCCAAGTTCACATAGCTGATTACTGGAGATATGGATTAACACTTAGGCTACTTTTTATTCCAATATTTCTGAGGTATTGAGACTTATAAACTGGATGCAAAGCCGAAAAAATATCTAGGTGGCCTGCAAATGGATAGGCCTATGTCCAGCAGTGGACTGCAACAGGAACAGGCTGATGATGGTTATGATGATGATTGAGACTTAAGTGGGTGAAATAGTTGGTCAAAGTAATTAGAGGCAATTCAATTAGGTAAATAAGTTAATAAATAACTTACCTATTATGGGGCATGCCTTCTGAATACTTGTTATGAAGGCTGGAGCTCATACACTGTAGTACTGAACATGAAGTGAAGTTCTCCGAGGCAATCATCTCGAGCCCAGACCTTTGCCGTTGCTTTTCTTTAGTTATCAGGTCAAAGAGTTCAGGATCTGTGTCCCACAGGTTCCCGTTTAAAAGTTGGCTACTCATGATGGATGTGCGGTGTAGATTTCTTATGAAATGTTTCTGAAATTTGCAGCTAAATTATAATGAATGTGCTTGTGCTTATTTTAATTGGATTTTAATGTTGAATTTGAATAGTCTACCTACAGGATTAAAATTTCTTTAACTTGGATTAAAATTACTTTAAATAATTACTAAACTTTAATTAACTTTATCAATGATGATTCTAAATTAGATATTGTTGTCTTCTAACTTTTAAATACAAAGTTGTGATGTGATTAAGTAATCATAGGCAACATATTGTATCACCTAAGTAAGAGTGTGATATCTTAGGCCACATGTCATACATAAAAAGCATATTTCTCATTTACTTATTACTGCCTTAACTTACCAAGAATTCGGATTAAAATTACTTATTTATAAAGACTTGTCTTATGGAATCACTTAATCAGTATGTACTAGTCTTCTGAGTACTAACTTATTTAAAAGAATATTGATACAAATTAACCTATTGAGGTTCCATTGAGGACTGAAATAAACTGGCTTCAATAAAACGTTATAAACATTAAAACATTGACCTCAAAACTGATAAAGAGATAATGCAATAACAAACAAGAGTTAAGTATAGTTATGTGCTCTTTATTATATCGATAAATGCCTAATAGTATTGCATAAATGGGCGGGATGGAAACGTGTCTCCGGTCATAAATTGATGGTTTAAAACCTAAGTTCGTTTTATTTTATCAAGTGATTTACAATACAAATAAGTTTATGATACTACTTACGTTTAAAGTAAACCTATGTAGACCACGATACCATGCACTAGTTCTACTTTTATTGTAGTAGGAAACAAATAACTTTAAAAAATAAACTTTTAAAATACCTGACTAGGTTAGGTTATGTACCTTTAACAAAACAAACTAAGGCGTTATCAATTGACATACCTTATGGTCGATTTTGGCTTGCAATTTGAACAGCTGATTACCTAAGAACTTTGAAGAATATCCTCCGCATTGCCGAGATAACGTACAGTAGGAATATTTTGCCACTTTACTGAACATCATTGAATCAATGATTTCTTCGATTGAATACTGAGCCAGATTTTATTTCATAAAACAAGTCGGTAATAATCGGTCATGATAACCTAAAGTGAACTCTATTATCGATCGCTCCTTGCTACCTCATCGTTGACACTGACGTTTTTCAAGAATTGACAGCGCGGCAATGTAACTTTTTTTTTCTATCTGTATAATTATTTTTCGACACAGGTCACCACTTATCAAGTTGTGTCCAACGGGGTGATGCGGGCACCCGACACAACTGAATATTTTAAACTAACATTGTGCACATAGGGGTGGTGAAGTGTAGATAAGAATTCCTAATTAGTTAATGATCTTTGGTATTCCTGCACGTACCATAAAATATAGACTGGTAATGTACTAATTTGAAGCTATCTAGAGTTTCATAGTTTTAAAACATTTCAACAAAGCGTTTGGTACCAATGGTGTAGTTTTTGTACAATACAACATTAAAAAAAATACTTACTAGAATTGTCTCGGCTAGGGTTTCCCTCTCCTTTATTTGCCGAAACATCCACGAAGGCTCGGTAGCCAGTATGTCGGTTGTTTCGGCCAGTAAAGTGGACTCTCGATCTGAGGTCCACCACGCCACGCGCGCTCTCGCCACGGTTGGCGTGGCTAGTTGTATCGGCATAAACAAAATCCTACTCCCGTTCCCGGTGTGACCTACCTACCTACCTCTCATGTAATAGTCACACTGGGTAATATGAGAGCCCGATCTCAGTTTATTTACACTATGATGATATTTAGGACGTATAGATAATTCAGGTAGGGAGGTACCTATATAGATTTAACCGGTTAATGTATCAATTCCATTAATTGGTGACAAAGATCCAGTCAACTGATAAATTAGATATGTATGAAGTCATTATTCAAGGTGATGGCAGATATAAATACAATATTAACCACAAAGCAATTTTCAAAGCGTTTGTTTATCGAGAGCGATTAGGGCGTGTGAGTTCCCTACCGGCTCTGTTTACTCAATAATCTTTCGTTTGTTCGGATATGAGAGTGACTTTCGCTTACATTTCATTTTTATCGGTAGTGAACGTGTTCGCAAACAAATCCAGTAACAAAAATGAAAATGACTTAATTAATGCCTGGACGACGACACTGGAAATAGCTCCTATAATAATTGAACAAATATTCAAAAAACATAATGTGCAACAGATAACCAATAGCTCTCACCTAGAAGACATGCATTTGGATGTAGACGGGTTGCTTAAAAAATACAGATTTCCTGTCGAAAAACATCAAATAGTAACAGAGGATGGATACAAGCTCACCATCTTCAGAATCCCTTCACGGGGGCCGCCGGTTTTTCTTATGCATGGCTTGCTCATGAGCGGGGATGACTGGGTGACACCAGGACCTCAGAGGGGAATAGCTTACCTCCTGGCAGAACAGGGATATGATGTCTGGATCGGAAATGCTAGAGGTTCCAAATACTCTAGATACCACATGCGCATGTCTCCAGATACAGAACCTTTCTGGGATTTCTCGTGGTCGGAGATCGGATACTACGATCTTCCAGCTATGATCGATTACGTGTTGAATGCGACAGGAGCTACTAGTCTCTCCTACGTTTGTCATTCGCAAGGCTGTACGGTGTTCTTTGTAATGGCAGCAGAAAAACCGGTCTACAATGAGAAAACAAAATTAGTGATCGCACTCGCACCTGTGGCGGCTCTCATGGATGTCAAAAGCCCTTTGTTGTTGTTGATAAAATATCTAACCAGTCCTCGTCCAGACAGAGCATTCGCTTTGCTCAAACAATCCGGAGTGTACGAGTTCTTAGGAAGAAGTATACTACGTGATAGTTTTGTGTACAATATTTGTGGTGATTTTGAATTAGCTAGAATAATTTGTAGTAGTATAGTTTTTACAATGTGCGGATTCAACTACAATCAATTGAATTTGACTAACTTGCCTGTGATATATGCTCATTCGCCTTCAGCTTCGGCCACGAAACAACTCGAGCATTACACCCAGACTATGGCGTTTAAGGCTTTTCAAAAATTTGATTTTGGTACCGAAAAAAACGTTGAGTTGTATGGATCAAAGCGTCCCCCAAGGTACCGCCTAGACTTAGTGAGTGCGCCAGTTGCTATATTGTACAGCAGCAACGATTGGCTGGCTACCGAGAATAATGTAAAATATATAACAAAAAGACTAAAAAACATTGTTGATTTTTATAAAATTGCTGATGTTCGTTTTAATCATATTGACTTTTTGCTTGCCAAGGAAGCTTACAAACTTGTTTTTCCAAAAATACAGAAACTAATGAAAGAATATAATGAGATGTAAAAAGACAGATTTTTCGTAATTTGTTTTTATTGCTCGAGGTATATTTTACTAGGAATATTTTTAAAGGACAAATTCACTTGCGGCGAGATTTGAACTCGCGTCCCTGGATCAAATCTTGTCGCAAGTGATTTTTTGAAGATGAATTTTTCCTTTAAAAATATTTTTAGTAAGACAGATTTTGTTTGTATGTGGCCTACTAACTATAGTAGTATTATAAATTAAGTAGTAGGTACAAACCTAGTCTTTAAATGAAGACACGATGTAACTATGGTCTAATTGTTTGTAGCATAAATTGTAGAAATTCTGTGTTCTTGCCCTTAAGACCATAATGGGTCCTACGAGGTACCTATGACATAATTATAAAGGCAAATTATGTGTAACTAGAGGTGTCCGTGGTTTCACCCTCGTAAGTCCCGTTCCCGTGACACTTGAGGAAAAGTCTTTCTTATTGGATGTCGACATCATAAAAAGAACAAACTCTCCAAAGAAGATCGGTGTTAGGGGTAGAGGTACATTAATTTTATTTTAAAGGCCGGTCTGCATTACGAGGTTTGCGAACTAAAGCCATGGTATTATCTTCTCTAAATAAAATAGTATTTGTGTGGTAAAATTTTACAGAAGAGCGATTCAGTCGTAATGATTTAGGGTGCGTTCCACTAAACTTATCTAATGTGGGGGCTCTGTTGGTTATGCTTTTGTGGAACGCTTAAGGCGATAAACTGAAACGTCGATCACGCTATCCGCTACGCATAACAAAAGAAAAAGGAAAATAATAAGTCTACTAAAAAGCCTTTTTGAATTTTCATCGTTTGTATTTTTAAACATAATTGTGCCAATTTACAAATTTACAACGATACCTATTTCAGCCTAGCCGAAATTAAGAAACACATATTTTTTTACAAAAAAAAAAAACAAACAAGTATTACGTTATTCACTTTACAGGAAGGAAATCAATTTTTTTGATTACATTAATTGCAACATTTGCAACTAATTGTTCAATAAATTAGATTAAATTATTGATTTATGTTTGACCAAAGATGATAAAACCAGTTGACTGGTATTCAAATACTGATAGGTACGTATTTTAGTTGCACTCTCGTGCAACAACAGCCAATCACAAAGAGTCTATATAAGTATAGACAGGTAACCCAAATGCCAATCATAAAGTTTGATTTTATCCTACCCCCTGCCCACAACGGTAAGTTGTGCTTTGTAGAAAAACTCGGTATTTTGAATTTATCATCATCTCAGCCCTTATCCGTCCACTGCAGAACTATAGGCCTCGCTCTTACGAAGCCACAAATAGCGATCGTGAGCTACGTCCATTCAATTACTCCCCGGGACCGCTACAATGTTGTTGGTCCACCGAGTATACGTGGTCTTCTAGCACTCCGTTTCTCATTATATTTGTATCGTGGTCGCCACTCGCATGCGGAATGCCGGCGAACTGCAGGCGACGTGCAGAAGATGTGCGTTAATTCGTATTCTCTAGATGTTATTTTACTTAATTACTACTTAATTAGTTAAGTAGCCTTCAAAATTAAGGGCTACTTAATTATTTAAAGAGCTCCCCTTGATAAACAGCCAATCAGTATTTAAAGAAATTATAGAATGGTGTAATACAACGCATCGCCTAATAAAAGTAGTTCTTAGACTCTACCAACAGATGGCGCTTTTTAAGATATGAACTTAAAGCTAGATCGCGCTATCGTTGCGTCTCCTCGATGTATAGACCTCGGACGTGAACTTTGTCCCAGCATGATCCTCGAATCAATCCTCAGTTAACCTAAAGGCTACTTAGGTACGCATCGGGTCTCTGCATCCTACTGGAACGGAGCACCTGGACGTCCTCGGTCTATACGCTGAAAGCGTGACAGCCTGAAGTTCCCCCACCCCTCGCACTACACCGCGCGCCGAATCTCTGTAACAGAGCATCCGCCTGTGCATCCTACTTGGAACACAGTGTGGGACCTGTCCGCGTTAAGGCTCTTCTCCTGAAAGCCCTGAAACTGTAATCAACGACCTGAAAACTCCTGAAATATACTCGTATAGACTTGAACCTCGCTGCATTCTCATTTCCTCCGACTCCGCTCACCTACAATAGCTATTATTTTTACACCTGCAACAAATCGACTTCTGCAATGCTAATGCATACCTACCGCCTGCTTGTCGCATGCTATGTTTTTACAGAATTGATCCACAGGACTCAGGACTAATCAGCGATTATCTGTCGATTATTGCCCTTTCTGTCTTTGTTAATGTCCAACACTGATAGGTACTTACCCATTTATAATTATAACTATACTAGCTGTCCCCCGCGGTTTTACCCGCGTAAATCCCGTTCCCGCGGGAATATCGGGATAAAAGTAGCCTATGTGTTAATCCAGGTCCCCAGCTACCTATATTCCAAGTTTCATCGCAATCGGTTCAGTAGTTTTTGCGTGAAAGAGTAACAAACTCACATACATACATACATACTTACATGCGTACAAACTTTCGCGTTTATAATATTAGTAAGAAGTAAGATAATTATACACGTATATATCAAGGTCTAGTTCCTAGACAAAGGCCATCAAGTCTAGGAACTAGGTGCATTATGGTTCGTATTCAGTTTATGAATCACGTTCCATTAATATGTTGAACCAGCAGATAGATAAGAAAAAGATTCCAGTTTTATACCGTACAATACTAGTTTTAAATCAACGTTTGACTTTTCAATCAAGGGGCGTGTTAATTAAACCGGCCCGAAGTAGTTGATTATCGACAACAACTTCTAAGGAACTTACCCAAGGAAGTAGGTATTCCTAAAAGTTGTTCCTACCTATTTGCGGAAATCTAGATAACTGTTTGTTCTCTCGTGTAATGTAATCTATACCCACTTTGTTCCGCATAATAGACGAAACTGAAACCAGTTTTTTTTACATTAACGTATAATTTTACTATTCAAACCAGAAACGCATGTAATTTACATTTTTAGCGTAAATGACGTAAAGCTCTATCTTACTAAAGTTTGAAGTACGTATGTCTGTATTTATGTGACATTGTTACTTAATCACGCAAAAACTAATAAACCGATTGCGATGAAACTTGGAATATAGGGACGCATTTTTGGATTTTTAATTTTATTTAAATATGAGTATGTTGGTGTACCTACCTGATAATGATTTTAGGAATTCGTTGTTAGGTTAGATTTCTCTTCGGTTTCACGATGCTGAGATATTATGAAATATGAATTTGTTATTTCTTTGGTCCTGGAATAACACATAAGCTACATTCATTTATCCAGACATAACCGCGGGAACAGCCCCCCGAGTAACTCCCGTCGAGTTCAACTCGACGTCGATTTGGGAATACCATGCTTACGCTTACGATAACGGAGTTGAAAAAAGCGACCGCGCAAGGAGCGAATTGATATTGTCCATTGCTTTAACGTCGACACATAGACTTTTTTATCCCGATATTCCCGCGGGCACGGGACTTACGCTGGTGAAACCGCGGGACGCAGTAAGTAAGATACAAGCTTAAACGACTCGCTCACCCATGAAGCTCCCAAGCGTGCATATTCGTAAAGGATGAGGAACCTTGGTGCCCATAATTTGTCACTGTCATAATGATATGACAAAAATATCGTTCCTTGTCGTTTAAATTGCTGTATTAGGTAGGTACTAGCTGCGCCCCGCGGTTTCACCCGCGTATGTCTCGTTCCCGCAAGAATAACTGGATAAAAAGTAGCCTATGTGTTATTCCCGGTATCCAGCTACCTTAATTCCAAGTTTCACCGCAATCGGTTAAGCGGTTTTTACGTGATTGAGTAACAAACATCTAAACATCCAAACACACACTTTCACATTTATAATATTAGGTAGGAAGTAGGATATTATAGGATATAGTAGGATAATTTTGGAAAAATATACTTTTCAAAACGTTAGTGTCCCATCGAGAGTACTAAGGTCAATGAAGTGCTCAAATATTGTTAAGTTAAGGCACGTCTCCCTAAAATTGCGTGTAAATAAAAGCTTTATTCCAGAACATGGAAATAATAAATCCGATAGATGTTTACCACTCAGCTCACGTCTACCATTCTGATTAATGAATCCTGGGTCCAATTTAATCAATTATTTCTTGTGTGATCTATTGAGGCGTAGAACCGAAGACATTGACAGGAGGCAGGGAGAAAAACGAGATTGGGGTTCAGGTCAATTTTCATGTTAAAACGGTAGTATGTGTGAGGTACTGTTGCTGTACTGTAGGTACCTGTTGTAAGTATTTTCTAGACTGAGAGGTATAGCTAGGTATGTAGGTATCGAATTCCCTGAAAGATAATTCAGTGCAAGATTTTATCTTCGATTAAACGCTTAAGGCCCTCTTGCAGTACCGAGTAAAATTCCTTTGCCTTGGATGACGCCAGACAGGAGAATGCGAGAATATCCTACTAATATTAAAAAGCTAAAAGTTGTGAGTGTGTGTATATGTGTGTATGAGTGTTTGTTACTCAGTCACGCAAAAACTACAGAAAGAGTAACAACCTCCCTCACATACATACATACACACATACAAACTTTCGCGTTTATAATATTAGTAAGATTTAACTGTCAATCTCGGTGTTCTACTTCGATGCTCTACTTCCCAATCCTCAGCCCTTCTGTCTTGCTTTCTAACTGCCCTGTTCCATTTGAGACTTGCTATCCGTAAACAAATATCAGCGACTTTGATTTGGCGACAGTTCCTGGATTGCAGACTCTATCCTAAGTATTATCAGCCACCGTTATTCTCAAGGGGCGGGTAAACTGCCCGCCTCTAGCAAGTTTAAGCTTTTCAGTACCTACGTCTGCTAGTGGCGGCTTATAAGTACAACTTTCAAAGCTAGGGGTATAGAAACTAGTCAAGGGTAAATACAATAGATACTCATAAGACACTTATGTTCTTTATTTTACCACCACTTTACGTTAAAATCTACTTAAATAATTTGGTCTTTATGTTACACTTTTAAATTATTTACAATTCATTTATAATTTACATTAGTTTTGGCACATATTTAAATATTTTTGTCTTATAATATTAATTATTGTAATTTACACTATTGAAAATCTACATTCATCTACTGAATACACATTATTGATTTATTAAATACGAGTATACATACCTAAAATATTTTATTTCTGAATTAGGTGCTTACTCACTTTTTTGTTAGCGTTAAAATTCTTATGTTCTCTAAATTCGAAGACACATCTATAACTAGACATAGACAATTTACTAATCTTAAGAGGGTAATTCTCGAGTTTTCTTGTTTTTTCAATGAGATTGTTTAGTAGACTTCACAAAATTGCTTTTGGGATGATCAAAGAGAACAATTTTGTGAAATACACTAATAACTATAAATAAATCCCAACAGACAAACTCGAAAACTCGAGGATTAAGTTATATATAATAGTTAAGTATATTAACCTAATGGTAAGACCATCTCTTCAACGGAAATGGAAAGATGGGTATGGAGATTTTTTGTAAATATGTTACTTGAAATATTTCAAGTAGGTATTAGGTGTTAGGTGCTTACTCTTAAGTGGGTAGGTATGTACGAAACCCTTTTGTATTATGTTTTTACAATTATCGTTGGCCATTAGAAGTAAGTGGGTACCTACTAAAACACGTCCGTACCGTTTGTCGTCTAGAATTCTAGCCATATCTATAGCTTATAAGACGTGTAGAATAAAGATAACCCTCTTCCAAATTGTATTACCCTAGCTGGAGCTAACTTCGGCTTCAAACTGACTTGCATACGGAGGTAACCTGGTTTCGCGGTTTGCGTCACAATATTTTATCGGAACTACCTATAATTTCTTCTTTTCTTAATATTTCTTTTTGTTTTTATTGCTCAAGGCAGACAATTAGCAAGGAGAGATATGGCCGAAAAATTATAAAACGTCGCGTGATTCCTGTGTAGCTCAGTGGTTAGAGCAGGCGCCTGGTTAGCGAAAGGACGCAGGTTCGAATCCTGTCATGGGGATTTTTTGGAAATATATTTCCTTGCTAAAAATATTTCTAAGTTCTTTTCTTATGTTTAATTTGGGTAACATTTTATTAATCATGGTCTCAATCATAAAAATTAACTTGGAAATATTTGAAATACTTATAGGTATTACAATGGAATCCACCAAAGACTTTCAAAATAAAAGGTAGTAGTACGTAGCTATATACCTACCTATAAAGTGTAAGCTTAATCACAGAATACACAATAGTTGGCGTAATCCCCTTTGGAATAAAACACCCATTGAAGTTGGTTCAAATTCCTAAGTTCGCTGGTTTTGTGTGATGGATATCAAAGGAATATTTTATAAATAGAGTACGTAACAACTTCCTTGTGTTTCTAAATACAAAGTTATCTAGTTGTATCTACTTAATCGGAACATTGTGGTTCAATTAACACAATTATTATGGTCATATTCAATTAAATTCCTAGGATCAAAGAGTAATTATAGTAGGTAGTATGCATGTTGTTTAGCTTTACCAGTATATTGTTTACCTGTAAGTAACTCCGACGCAAACTCGACTTGTAATTACAGAAATATGTTCTAATAATTTACATTATGGCCTTTACCATAGTCTTTATTGAGAGCGTCTATATCCAACTTGTACGCAGCGAATAATGCGGCATTCATGGTACCTTTATGGTTAAAAATTGGAATATCTGAAATCAGAATATAAACCCTACGATTATTAAAAAAAAAACGATATAAAATATTTATGAAAAACAAGTGTTACAGAATGTTTTATTAAATACCTTTGAAACCGGCCATTGAATATGCTCAATTTATATTTTTTTGATAAACTGTCTGGTTAACTTATAATTAGAACATATTTGACTTTTGTTCTAAAATAAAATAAAATTAATTTGACGTTTATGGTCCCTTAAAAACCGGCCAAGTCAAACTCGTGCACGAAGGGTTTCGAAAAATATTGTGACAATGGTACAATTCGTACAAGTACGAAAATCGGTTAAAATACCTAGAACCAAGAACCAATTTTATAAATTTGTATTGTAGATTCGATTCGCAAATAAGTAAATGTTTGTACACTCTAGTCTGGTTTATAGATTGGTAGGTAAATGTTGAAAGACGTAAAGGTACGTATTTATAAAGCATACACTCTGAAGGAGGGTCGAAAGGATTTCGTATTAATTTAGTTGGGAGGGTTTGTTGTCGTTGTACTCTTTGTAGGTATAAAGCATCGTTGATCAATATTGACCCTATTTTTGAGAATATCTTATCTATGTAGTTGGGTATATCTAAATAAAGCGGCGTATGCCGAGTCGTCCGTGTTCAGAGTGCCGAAACGTATACTGCTGCATCTATCTTCTAGATGACCATGATAATTACATACTATCAGGATGATAGTGATCAAACACTTATCAATCATTAAAAAAAACAAAACAAGGTTTATGTACCTACCTCACGTAGTAGGTACCGTCGGCATCAAAAATGTAATAATACCTATACATCATATTTGTTGGGTGCTGAATCAGAACAGAGATTCTAAAAATAAAAGAAGATACCTAGTGAGTTTTTTTCAGAATGTGTCCTGATAAGAAAACCCACAATAAGCGATTTTGAAAACCTATGTGGTCATCTATTTCTGATGCTGACTATACCTTCGCAATTGAATCGCACTGTTTAACAAAATATTAGCTTTTAAAAGTTTTTGTGCGCATTAAACTGATCGGTCCAGTTTGTTATGATTGTGTATGGGCTAATTTTTATTCCGATTCAGTTTCGCCCGCGTAAATGTTGGGATTAAAATTAGTCTATGTGATAATCCAGATTTCTAGCTATCTGCATACCAAGTTTCATTGCAATCAGTTTATAATTTTTGCGTGAAGGAGTAACAAACGTTCTCATGTAGGTACTTACGAAAAGGCCTCCTCATCGCGAGCACTCGCTTGTAATGTAACGTTCCAGATTCAAAATCGCATACAGCGCGCAAGTTGTAGGTAAGTCGAGTTTCGGCGGAAACGTGTTGAGGAGATGTGCTGCTTAATTTTCATTTTTGTGAAACCTAGTTCAAATGCGTGAAAATTGTTTAATTTCGGAGGCATAAATTAATCAATTTAGTTTCGTGTAGGTGTAGAAGAGTAATGTGAAAATAGGTGCAAAACATGGACTTTAGCGTTGTCTCCAAATCTCGCAAGTCCCGTGAACCGTATTGAAAAGAGCCACCATTTACAATAACTTCCTTGACTTGACTTTTACTACGACGACTTGACTATTTTGATGTATACCTATTGCAAATTACTTGCTAAAATTATTAATACTAGCCACTGGCTACTTTTCAAATGGCCATAATCGGTTCACAACCGATTAGAAATAAGTTGAAAGTCGAATTTATAATGTTACAAGTGAATGCTCGCAGTGAGGGATCATCTTAATGTTACACTACAAGTGAATGCTCGCGGTTAGAATATTAGAGAACACAAACTTTCACGGCTACAAGACTTTTACAGTTAAAACAACAGCAAGCTGTTACTTTAGAAAACTAGTAGAGTATATACATATAAATATATAACTAGGCGTTAATGTAAATTTCTTGCTTCGTCTTGGTCGGATAGTCTTTGGGGGGTAGTTTGAAGCTGTCCCTGAGGTACGTGAAGCGGTGGAAGTTGTAAAAGTATTCCTTGCCGTCGGGGGAGTATTGCGGGTACATGGTGTACGCTGGGAACTCGAGCGATGTGAGGGAGTCCGCGAGCGCGTGCCGCGCGAACTCCTCCTTGTATCGTCATGACTGTTCCTTGTACACCTGGTTGGAGAAAAGAGTTTAATATTTTTCAATGAGATAGTATCATCAACGAAAACTTGGGGGGCGAGTGCGGTGAAAGCCTTTGCGCCAAATAGGGTTGTGTGACACGGTTACTGTCACGGGATATTTTAATGATTCATTTCTCCTTATTTAATATTTCTAATCGATAGCAATAAACGAATGTAATATTAGTTTCTACTTCTTCTAAACTCATTTTAGATCCCCCCTGGGATACATATGGGCTGCTTTTCCACCAGAGATGTGCTATGCTACGATGCTATGGATGTGTTTGATATTCACCAATCAAATTCATTGGTGCTCATAGCTTAGCGTATTTTCGTAGTGTAGATTTCACATCTTCGCAGCATAGCTGCATAGCAAACCTCTGCCTGGTGGATCAGCAGCCTTAAGGCTGCCCATATTCCTTTACTGTTTAGAAATTATATTGTGGCTATGTTTACTTTGTCCTCTTTTGTACAAAAGTTACAAATGAAGTAAAGTAGGTACTTTTGATGAAAGAAGTCCCGCGGATGAACAAGAAGTTATACTGAATAAACAGGAACTAAAGTTATTGTTCTTGTAAATAATGTTTATTATTGCTAGGTATATCATTTTGTTAAGAGAAAGGTATTACATTTAAAAAAATCAAATTAGGTAGATAACTTAGATAAGTTAGACAAACTCGTGCACTTACTTGTCGCTTCGAACATTTCTCTTTCAATATGTAGCACAGAGCGATTGCTATTAGAACTGCGATCGCGATCGCCATACTTATACTTATCCAGATTATCTCTTCATTGATCCCACTTGTTGATTTACCTGTTAACAATAAACCCTAGTTAGATAGAACATAACAGTAGAATGAGTAGTAATCTAGGTTTATTTTGATACTAGCTGCGCCCGCAATCATCCGATGCGTAGGTTTAAATATATAAGCATATCTACTATACAAACATTTAGCAACACAAACAGAGGGAAACGACTTTGCTTTGTTTTAAATACTATGTAATAATGACCAATGATAATAATGATTTTGCAGCTAACTGTATTGGAAATATCTAACTAATAAGGAGTCTTTAAATGACTACGAGCATAGATAAATTATTAGTTGTCTTTGCTACGGGCAACATGACTAACGTAATTATTGTTTTGTTTGAAGTGTTTGTTTCGCCCGGTGGCAAAACCTGTACGCTGACGTAACTAACGACTAATCGTTCGACTTTAAGGGAATGAAAAGATTATGGCCAAATCTTAATAATATTATAAACGCGAAAGTTTGTGTGTAAGTGTATAGTATGTGACTTTTTTACTCTTTCACGCAAATACTACTAATCCGATTGCGATAAAACATGGAATGTACGTAGCTGAATACCAAGAATACACATAGGCATACTTTACATCCCGAAATACCCGCGAGAACGGGGCTGACGTGGGTGAAACCGCGGGGCGCAGCTAGTATACAATATCATTCGGTGGGAGGTTCCTTGAACATCAATTGTTGGTTGGATGAATATGCGCTGCGTCGCGTAAATAAAATTTTGATATAATCTCATTTTGCGTATTTTCATTCTCCTTGCCTACAGAAGTATAATAACCTGCCTATTTAGGTACGTACCTAAGTACTTGGTTACAACCGAAAGCCACATACCTACCTGGGGCTCGATTCGGTAAGGACATAGAATGCGAAATGCAAGCGACGGGCAGGAGATGTACGTTAATTAGTATTCTGTAAGTGTCATTTTGCTTAATTAGTTAAGTAGCCTTCAAAATAAGGGCTACTTAATTCTTTAAGTAGCTCCCCTTGTTCCTCAGCCAATCAGTATTTAAAAAAGTTATAGAATAGCTATTATTTTTACTCCCGCAATAAATCGACTTCTGCAATGCTCATGCATCTTGCCTGTTTGTCGCATGCTATGTTTTAGAGAATCAGGGCCCTGCCTGCCTACATTCTATGTCGTCATTATAACAAACCTAATAGCTACTCTGTTACTAATTTAAGTAAGGCATTTATATATAAATTTTAATTAGGTACAAGTACGTATAAAAAGTTAAATTTGTCAGTGTATTTTGCTTTACAGATAAAATTCGTGGCGGTTAGAAAATTTAGGCGTCTAATTTCTCTTGTAACAATATTCTAAGACAAAAGGCGGCCATATTTCACGTAAATTCACAGCCTCTGTAGGGAGAGGGACACTGAAAAAGAATGTAATTACGGAAAGTGTACAGAGATAGATAAGGTTAAGTCATAATATTTAAAAATACAAGAACTCGTAAAATAGCTTTTATTTAAGCCCAACTTAACTTATAAACCATAATAAATATTAGAAATTAAATTGAAAATAAAATATACTTAATTAAATTAATAATTATTTAATGTGTTTTATTCCAATGCAAAATCGCGAAAACAGAAGAAATAATTAAACTAAGTAACTAAAAACTAAACTGAATCTAAGAGGAAAAAAAAAACAAATAGATATCAAACAAACTCGTTTGTTCCAGGAAGAGGAATACAAGTTTTAAAATATTGTCGCCAAAACAAGTTTTTATAAATTCTGCGTTCAAACTGACAACTGACTGTATTTTATTTATTTGCTGACATTAGTGATTTATTAGTAAAGAAGAAATTTGTCAAAATTTCCAGATAATTTTAATACGCAAATAGCTTATCTGTTTGGAATTAAACTGTAGTTAGCTAAAAACCAGTGTGCTTGCACTTGTAACAATAGATAATAGTGTTTAAATTTGGGTACAATAGATAAGTAAAATGCCTATAGATTCCGAGGGAGTTAAGTGCTCTACCTACTCTTCCGAATTTCAGTACTCTACTTTTCCAAATTTCAGTATTCTACTCCGCGAATGCTGTCTACATCGGTATAATTAGTAGGATAGTTAGTACTCTACCGTGATACTATCCCGTTTACTCTACTCGTGGACAGCAGGTTTTAAAGTAGAGGCTTCACTCTACCGCTACCTCGACTTTCCCGAGAGAGCGTCGTCGTTGCGCCTAATGATCGACGAGCGGTACCTCTAAGTTACAAGTCTGTAGGTAAAGTTACTTTACAACAACGGCCGGTACCTACTTTCAACTTTACTAATGTAGATCGAAACTAGTTCAAAGCTCAATGGAGTGTGTGGTCAGGAAAGGCTAATCAATAGAATCAAGTTTCCTCTATTGTTAGCAGAAACATAGTTCAAATTTATAGGCTTAACTTCGTGCCAAGTGGTTTGTTTTGTTGGATTTCCTGATTCGAATTTAATTTATAAATGATATAATAATCAGCACTTTTAGCGATAAACTCGTCCACTTGTACAACGTTATACTTGCCTTACTTTTCATGTTAGTTGTTGGCTGTGTAAATAAAGCCCTAATGTGTTTATATACGCCAACAATCACAGAATAAATTGCTAAATACCAAAGAAGTCATATATAAGACCTTGTTGCTCGTCCCGATCCACTTGCTGCCCAGCTGATAGATCCACAAGTAAGACTCGGAGACTGAACAGGCATCCAGCCTGACTATTTTTCAAAACGTATCCAGTACCACTTACATTAATTATTATTTTGCCAACCTGATTTGGTCAGGGGTGCCGAATGTTTAAGTAGGTCATCAGCCGTCTATATGTAGTAGGTATATGTTTTGGTATTTATCCAATATATTTAGTTATTGTGATTTGACAGTTTTGAATCAATGGAAGCAACTTCTCGACGTAAAGAAGAGTTCTTGTGTTTCACGATATGCCCCAGTTTATTGTTTCTCGTAGGCCCCGGCAAGTTTGTAGTTGCTACTTGTTGTACCTTTGTTGTCGTCGTTTGGAATGCAAAAAATCAAAATAGTAACTTGTGTTACACTTATAATAAGAAATAGTCATATTGACATGCTTGCTGGTTAAGCGTTATACTTTTAAGAATAAACTTATTAATTTTATGGATCAAAATGTTAAATTTAGAAGAAATACACTACAGCTGCACGCACAATGAAAGTAAATTATTCATGCAGAAGTAAGTACACCAGCAAATACAAATATTCACTGATGTATTCTAAGTTTTAGTACCTAAAACTTAGAATAAATCTAGTCTAGTCTAGTAATCTATTCTAGTAAGTAGTTTTAAATTGTTTGCTTCTTGTTCTGGGTGTTTTCTATGTATCATAAGTATGTATTTACTAAAAAAAAGTATAATATGTAGTATATCCGTTGTCTAGTCCTCATAGTACAAGCCTAGTGCTTAGTTTGGGGCTAGATAGCGCTGTGTGTAACGTCGTGAAATATTATTTATTTATTATTTAATTTTAGGTTACATTTGTACCTACTTATTTAAAAATCTTGTAAATGCCACTGAAATATTAATTTCGCAATAATCTCTTACTTCTTTTGTTACACAAACATTCCCGGCGCTTTTGTACATTTTGTATTTTGTTTCGCAGCTATTAATTAACTCGTAACGGAATGACAAAGAATGGAGTAGGAAATTGTTTTAATACAGCCGTGATATAACATCGAGTATACTATTGAGAAAAGAGACTATACATTTGGGACATTTTGATTAAATACATTCGTTTTATTTTAACTTATTATACAAGGTGTAACGAGGATACCCATTTAAGCCGAAAGGGGGTTGTTCTAGACGTCTAAGCGAACAACTTTTTAAAAATTCGTAGCTGTTTGTTAGAGTTAGAGGTCATTGACCTTAAGTGACAGACAGGCAGAGTTACTTTCGCATTTATAATTTTAGTAAGTATATTTTAGGACTAATTTGACGTTATTATATTTTTGGAAAGTATTGTTTTCTGATATAAATGAAAGAAGATCTTAAATCCATGTATGGGCCTTGGCATAATCGACGGCATCCAAGATGGCGGCCGTTTAGAAATTACCTAGTAATTATGGATCACATGCATAAAGTCAAACACGTATAAAGTCAAAAACGCATAAAGTCAAACACGCTTTAAATCAATTATTCAAAGGTGGCAACAGACAGATGATAAGATATGAAATAGATTAAGAGCATTCCTTTTTAGAAACATAAAAGTACAAGTATTATTATTATAACTAAGTTGGTATAGGTAGTTAGATAATGCACTGATAAGACTATAGTTTATCTAACAAGCAATCGACAGCCGGTCGTATGTTTAAGTGAAATGATTAAAAAGGGACTTAAAAAATTGAGACATGGCTAGTTCACAAACTAACTACGGAAGTGTTCAATATGAAAAATCTGTATATGATAAGGATAATATAGAAATACAAGCAATCTGGAACATTCCTGATTTCATGAATTTAATGAAAAACGAAGAATGCTTAGAGATTACGACTCCAGAAGTTGCCGAAACATCATCTGATGATTGGAAGTTCCAGTTCAAGATAATATTTATGAGGGGAAAGTGGTCATGTGATCAGATATATATAAATTACTTATCACCGACCATTCTATTTGTAAAATCAGTGCAAGTGAAAACTTTTATATTTGATGTTAACAACTGGGCCTATGATCAAGAAAAATCTATCATTACTCGGAAGTGTGAAATCGTTGAAGCTAATAAGTTCAAGTTCCTTATGAGTATCTTAGTTCAAGATTCATATATTCAAGTTGACGACTACATATGTTTATTGAGAAATGGAAGTCTTTGCCTTAAATTTGAATTCGTGATCACTGTTGAAAATAAAATTAAGAAAAAGGATTTTGGATTGCCAGATTCTCAGCTGATTGTTAATTTTGAAAATCTCCTTAACACGGGTATGTTTTCCGATGTTGTTATGAAAAGTAGTGAAAATAAAGAGTTTAAAGTACATAAAGCAGTGTTAGCAAGCAGGAGCCCGGTATTGAAAGCTCAGTTTGAGCACGATACATCAGCTGTACTTTCAACAAGTACAACAAACATTGTGGAAACATCTCTGGAATCAGCAGTTTTACGTGAACTATTATTATACATATACACAGATAAAGCTCCAAAAGTAGATGAAATAGCGGAGAAGTTGTTGGTTGCAGCTGATTGTTACAAATTGAACGGACTGAAGAGTTTATGTGAAAAAACTTTATTTATGAAACTGACTGTAAATAATGCCGTAGATTTATTACTACTAGCAGATTTACACTCCGCTGATACATTGAAGAATCTAATATTGGATTTTCTGAGGCTAGATTTTAAACAGTTAAAGTTAGTTACAAAAACTGAAGGCTGGACTAAACTGAAGTCCGTCGATCTATTAAGAAAAATCTGTGAATAATCTAGTTTGGTGATAGGACTTGATATGGGTATGGACGATGCACGATGTTGGGCAAGCCTATACTCCACCTGGTAATGTCCCGGGCACTACAGCCTTATTAATAGTAGGGATGAAAGTTGCTAGCTACAATAAGATAGATAGGTCAATTAACACCGGAGGATACCAAAGGTTCTCTTCAAATACGACTTCATGTTATTGTTTCTCAGAGTTCTGCATCAAATATTTCAAAGTAACCTTCTGGGAACACTGCCTCGTGAGGTCGCCCTCGACGACATTTTTTATTTGGAGGTTATATTTAATTTTATATTTAGTTTTAATTTTAGCTTTTAACGTTTTCTATTGTAATATCATTTTATTTAAACAAAAGACAATACCTTTTTTTAAGTATTAGTTATACTAACCTCCCTTTTTATTAGAATAGCCGCCCACTTTGCCGGCGACCCTGGCCGACGCTCCTCCTGCTATCACCAGCACTACCGTGCCGGTCTGCACATACATCCGACCTGGAAAACGATACGACTTTCAAATAAATACAGGGTCGGGCGTATTCAATTATTCACAAACAATAGGGCCACTATTTTGTTAACGTAGTATTTTGGGTTGGAGCAAGCAACGTTAGAAACATGCCTTAGCGATTGGTGTAATACAGCAAATTGTGGTATTGGCTAATCGGTAATTCGTAGTATTTCGTAGCCCGTATAGCTTTGCCCATAATATAGACCTATCGTAGTTTCACGCGCCGTAGAATTACCCATACATTACCCGTCTCGTGCGGCGAAATTGCTACGAAAAGCTATTTAGTATAGCAGTTTTGCAACGTAGGTAGTGAAAGTGTAGTATACAAATTTTATAAGGCTTTATAGGGAATTTTCGCGTCGGAATTTCACGCTTTCTGACAACCATAGCCATCCGCGTGCGTGTATATTAAATGCAAGTTATCCAATGTATACAAGCTTGCTTGTGTTTATGATAATTACCTACGTAATATTATTAAATAAGATTTTTTTTTAGTTTATATTGATTAAACATTATCTAGAGTTTGTTTAAAATCCTCACCTATAATCACCATTTTGACCGGTTTCCTTTCCTCTTCAATAAAAATAATGCTAACTTGGCATATTACGACTTCCTTGGCCCTTTCACACTTTCATCTGAAACAAGGATAGAAAAAGTATGTCAAAATTACATAATTTTTCATCCGACATATCATCGTACATCATAATAATTATACACTTCTTGGTGATACGTCGTGGGTGAAGATAAGCCACGGCTAATATGCCTTAAGCACAATCATTTGATACGTAAATACGTGCACTGTAACGTAAATAAATACAAAAAGCTAAACCCGAGTCTTAATCGCGTATTATTAGTTATTTTGTTACCTCGACTTTTCAACCATGTTACAATGATCTTGGTCGCGAGAGGACTGTCTCAGTAAAATGTAATTATGTTTCTTACCCTTATTAATAAACGTTGAGTAAGGTCGGAGCGGTGAGAACTTACTTTGTCTTTTTCCGTGACAGGAACTTTCAAATTTAACAGACAGAAACAGAATGTGGTAAAAATACTCCGACCCTAGGTAATCCACGTTTATTAATAAGGCTATCTAATTTTTCTTTTTGTTTTTTGCTTATGGTATTTTAAAATATGATATATTTTTAGCAAGGAAATATATTTCCAAAAAATCCCCATGACAGGATTTGACTCTGCGTCCTTTCGCTAACCAGGCGACTTCTCTTTGAGCATTTGAGGATTTTTTAGAAATATATTTTCTCGCTAACAATATTTATATAGCTATCTAAGTTATGCTTTTAGCAACTCGCCTTAGAACACTTTAATTTTATTTAATCCTTCTGTATGCTGCCTTAAGTAAATGTTAAATGTGTGCAGACTAAGGACTAATGGCTAATGGATACTCTACCCCGAAACGTTCGCTTTAGAAACCACTGTGTGTTGGGCGGTCTAAAGTGGAGCACATTTATCTAGAAGTTATGAGTTCATGCGAGAGGATCATTTCTTGGTTTCTAATATCTTGCGTTAGGTACCTATTGCAGTCAAGTTGTAAACGTCATCATCATGAAACACAAAATTTACCGGGGTTTACTTAAGTCTAGAGTAAAAATGAGATTATACTACAATAACGGTTTTATATCAGTGTCTTCAAAAATACCTACTAAATAAAAGAAATACTAAACATACATACATACACTCACGGCAAAAACATAACACTTCCTTTGGCAGTCGTGTAATAAAAGAAATAATTACAGAAGAGAGGAATTACAGACATTAAAAGAAATAACTTAAAGAAATACTAAACAGATTACAATGTCACTCGTTTTATACATAGCTAGCCGAAGATCTATATTACACTAATACTACTTTTAATTTATGTATCTTTACAAAGATGCCTCAAAGGGTTCTAACATTTAATTTCAAATTTGAATAAGATTTCGATTTGTATTAAAATACTAGACGCACCTAGTCGAAATCTAATTTGAAATTCTCAGTAAATGTTAATGTGGCGTGGTATCCTTAATAATGCAAAAACCAAACCATCCTTCATGGAATACTGTATGAAAGGGGGCAACTAATTTATCTGCCGGACATAGATACTTTTCCACACTCTCATTCGGTTACTAATACAACAAAAACAAAGTAAATAAAAGCCACTCCTACCCATAATGACGTATCTTCTTTGGCAGTTTTAACTGTTTTGTATTTTCCCTCTCATATATCTACGAGGAAGGATACTCAAGTTTCACTCACTCACCATTTATTTGATGGAGGGCTAGGGAGGACTTTGCTTCACGAGGTCATTTATTATCACTTTTTTTACTGTTTTTTTGGAGAAAAAATAAACGGTTGGGTGCACAAGGCCCCATCGCATAGACCGCGACTTTATCCACTAACCACTGCGTGGTTAAAATTATAATAATAATAAATAAATTACTCTGTGATAAGCACACCTCGCCATCTAGCCCCGTGGTATACTTATATTACTACTTATATTTATTTTTCTTTTGTAAATACATAGGTAAATATTATACATAGAAATACACCCAATGTAAATCTGGTTTATAAACAAAGATGCAGTTGAAATTGATGTACAGTTAACACTTTTTTTAATGCAAAATGAACTATTCAAAAGAGGACAAAAAGGTTCTAAAATACATTGGTTTGGTTACTTATTTGTAGATTGTTTTTTGAACTATCGAGCGATTTCAAGTATACAAGATGTAACGGGCAAGTCGGGGGTTGTTCTAGACGTCTAGGCGAACACCTTTAGTTCTACGACTTTTGGAAATTCGAAGTACTTTTCGAGAAATTAAGGTGTAAAGTTTACTTGAAAATCAGCTGTTTCTGAGAGTTCGAGGTCATTGACCTTATGTTGTCCTTTTATTTAGTTTGATGGTTTACAATCAAAACTTCAATTAACTTTTTTTTTCATAAGCAGTAAGCTGTTTTTAGTGAAACATAATCTCAAAATTTTCAAAAAAAAAAAGATTGAATTTTCAAAAGTCGTAAAACAAAAGTTGTTTGCCTAGACGTCTAGAACAACCCCCTTTCGGATTAAAAGGACTTACCCGTTACAAATTGTATAATCTACGATCGATTTCAGAGTGTACCTAGTAGGTTATTCCTTGTTATCTCGCGTAAAGTAACATTTTCTGCGAAGCCAGCGAGATAACATTAATCAAATAAATTGTGGTTCTAACGGAGCGATTTTAACTGACAAAGTGCTATCTAAGAAAATATAAAGTTGATGTATTTGTATTTTCAGTAGTTTTCTGCGTGCGAAGATAGGTTTAGTGTAGGTATTTAAGAATGAATGAATGTCATTTATTTGCAAGAAATGTGGTTACAACAGATGCTCTCAATTAGTATGGAATTAGTATGATTTCACATATTTGACCAGCACTTACTTAGCATGCAAATGTTAATTAGAAAGAAATTTATTATTAAAAGAACTACTTATACTTAGTTTTTATTACCTATCTGTTGACCGTACATAGGAAGATATAAAACACTCAAGATGTACACCGTAAAAAGTTAGAGGATATACAAACTTTCTACGATGGAAAGTTTGAATTTGTGATAGTGCGACACCATTTCCCTCAAACTTTATGAGCCCTTTTTAGCCCTCACAGGGGTACATTATGGAAATTTCCTTTTAAAAATCATTTACGATTCATCTTTCTTCAATTTGTTGTTGAACAAAAACAAACTAATATAATATGAATCAGACTTTTAATATAAGGTAGTAATAGAAGATGACACCATATAAAGCCGATAACAGGAACAACTAGCCAAAAGCAAATCAAAGGCTACAATAATATATTGAGTGCAAAAAAAATGAGTGCCAGATAACGTCTACAATAGGTAGGTTACTTGAATCTTTAATAATATAATATATAGATACAGAAAAAAAACCTACGGAATGTGTATTTTTTTGTGGCAGTTCTATGGCGGATATTGAACCATCAACTAATATGGATATTAATACTCTATAAATAATATGAATACAAAAACTCTTGGCATAAGACCTAAAACATTCAATATACTTACTTGAAGGCTATCCCAAAAGCTAGTAAATTTCGTCTGGCAGCAGACATTTCTTAAGTCGAGAAAATGTTTTAGAAATTCTTGTTACTTCGACACTGTAAGTAGAGCCAAAGTAAACCTAGACGCGTAAGATAGAGTAAACCTAAACAGTGTACATAAACTAGCAGATTATTTGTTTACTGCAAATAAACATATACATAATACTATTTTGAAGGTAATATAATATGTTGTTAGTTAAATGCTTATTTTTGTAGCCTTTTAATTGTCTCTCAGTAGATGTGAAAAGTAGAGTATTCACCTCGGTAATAAAGTCTGTCTTTATCTTGGGCGCTTGAATCCCACGCTTCACTCAGGACTCTAGGTACAAAATTCCTTTATTCGCTCAGGAGTTAAGTTTTTAACATCCTCGCTGCGCTCGGGAGTTAACTCTCTAGAGTCCTTCGTACGCTTTGGATTTAATATTTTATGACGCCCGCTATATAAGACAGGGCTTTAGTACCTCGGTGCATAAACTACTATTAACGTGCACGGAACGCAAGTCCTTTGCGAGTATAGTAAAACGAAATAAGCTATAATTTTCAAAGTATTTAATTAAAGGCGATTAATGACATAATGAGACTCGTTTTAAGTGGGAAACAAAGTTCAAAGAGTAGAGAAGATCGTAAAAACTAAAGTTCAAACACCTTCATCCAACTATAACGTGTGAGTTATTAAAAGTTTCAGTTGGGCAAGTAGTAAAACAAAATGAACTATAAACTTTCATGAGGGACGTGTGAATACGGACTTCGAGTTAGCAGAAAATAAAGCCTACTGCTTAGTTACTTTTTATTATGTGAAGCAGTTAAAGCCAGATAAACTCAGAGACTAAAGAAGGTAGGTATATAATTGTTGTAGAAATGAACGCAAAAGCTGAAATTGTACTTATTTAAATAGTAAGATTGCATAGACGTGTGTGGTAGACTTTTTAAATTCACGCGGTGTGTTAACATGGTTACTACATTTTACCGTGTTTTAATTTAATAGCATTTTATTAAATATTTTCTTTACCTCGACGTTTCAACTATGTTCAATGGTGCCCTTGCGAATAAAACAATTGTAACATGGTTGAAACGCCAAAGTAAGAAAATAAAAATAATACAAGATTAAGACCCGGTAAAAATGGGTCTGGTAGAGTTGTCAGGTAGAAAATTTATTGTTCAGATTCAAAGACTACAAAGTAGTTCTTCATTATTTTAATACCTTGAACAGAATACATTCAAATAAACATCAATTTTTAAAGGTGACGTGCAATATTTCCTTGAAGTAATAGGTAGTTTGAAATCAGAGATATTTAAAATAAATTTGATTCTATACATTGATCAAAATAGGTGCTTATATTGTTTAGACGAGGTTGTAGTACGAAGTCAATCAATAAAAACGTCTTGAAAACGAAAAGAAAAGAAAAAAAAATTGATAAATGAAAAAAGGCAAAAAATGACATACCTACGTAATTGATTGTAAAAGTTTATGGAATATTTTTTTAGATAAAAGGCAAGTAATGTCAGAAGTAAAATGTAGGACTATAAAAAATTCAAGCAATTTTTTTTTTTTTTTTTTTTTTTTTTTTTAATACCTAATAGGCCAGCATTTGACCTCATCTCACCTGATGGGAAGCGAGGATGAGGATAATTGTAATGAATGTAGTAAAATAAATAAATTACATTCAGTTATAGCATTAGTTCTACTAAAATAGGAGCTTACTGTTAATGATAATGTAGGTGGAGTTACTATTAACTTCCTAAACTATACTGAAGAACTGAAGTAAAACTTTGGGAAGCCTTCCGATTTCAAGTTGAATAAACAACGAACCCAACGGGTGTAGAGTACAATTTCGAAAATCACTTAATCGATGGTCTTGCTTAAATTAGGCTTTCGACGTATTTTCGTTATAGTGAACAGCGATGTAATATAAGACAAAACGATCTTTGTTTTGTCTTATATTATTATCTATGTAAAAAAGTGTCCTATTGTTCGTATGTACCTTCTTATGTGTGTGTTTGTTGTCAATAAATGTTTTTCTTTCTTTCTTTCGATGTAGTGTGCCATAAATATGATAGATAACCTTTCAATGTTTATGAGGAAGCGACAATGTATTTAGTCATTGTCGATATTACTACACTTCGTTTTTAGAATACATATTTTAACTACAGACTTGATATTTCTATGCTACAGTGATATATTATTACGTATAATAATAACCTTCAAAATAATAATGGAGCCAAAAACCCTTTCATTGAAAAGCAGCAAAATAATTAAACGGGAAGACAATGGAATCAAAAAGGATCCAATTAAATTTTTTATTCATAAAAAGTCGTATGTATGTACTTTAATTTGTATTTAGGAGAAACCGAGTGGTTAGTATGAGAGTACCTACGTTATTCTTGTAACATAATTGTCTATTAGTACCCATGGTAGCTTATTTAATGTTTATATTTACATAATGTTTATACGGCCTTTTGATTGAAATAAAATAAATAAATATACATCAACATTAACGAGTTGGTGCTAAGCATAAAATAGGTATAAAAATTGATAGGTTTATAGAACAATAAGAATGACAAATTACGTCTCAGTCTACCCTGACGAAGAAGTCTGTTAAGGTTCAAATACATATAGGAACGGCATTGCAATATAGCTGAGGAAAAAAACAACGCGATTCAAACCAGAAAATGAGTTTCATTTCAATTCAACATTGCGAAAACAGAAGAGAGTTTTCTTCTTCGTTCGTATACAAGCTCCCTCCCGTCACTTTCGACCACGTCGACGCTACGAGCCTCCTGAAGGACATCGTCCTTCTAAAGAAGAGTCTCAAGGAAGTGCCCGAGAAGCTGGATGCATCTCAAAATACCGTTTCCGAACTACGTAAAGAACTCGACGAGTTGCGCAAGAACGGAGCGGTAATGAGGTCACCACTATCGGTGACGAATGTCAACTCGCCGCGCGGAGCTGTCCTAGATAATAGCTTCGCGTCGCGTCAGCAGTTTTGTCGCAGTAGCCGTCGCCTCGTGCGCCGCTTGCAGACAGCGCGCCCCGCGCCCCCCGCCCCGCCGCGGCTCCTCCATGCGCCGCCGCACGTCCTACGCTCCCCGCCCCGCTGCCTGTGTCTGCAGCCCCGGTGAAACCTAATTTCGCCACCGTCACTGCGAGCGTCCCTGTAGCTTCTAATAAGAAGCCAAAAGTTGTCAACAAAGATGAGGAAGGTTTTGTTAAGGTACAAAAGAAACGCCGAGCAAGACCTACGACGAATCGCTGCGGTACAGCCCCGATTGATTCGAGTCTGGGAGTTCGAGCTGCGATGCCGAACACTCCGGTGTACATCTCCCGCCTGCACTACACCGTCGGGGAGAAGGACATCGTCGAGTACGTGCGCCGCAAGTTGGGCTATACGCTGACGGTGCATATGCTGGAGTCGCATCGGAACGTCAATTTCAAGGCGTTTGTGGTGCGAGTCCCGTCGTGCTATCTGCCTCGCGTTATGGCCGAAGACTTCTGGCCGAATGGCGTGGTGTTCCGTCGCTTCCGCGGTCAAATCCCATAGGAACACACAAAGACTAAAGTGTAGTGTAATGGAAGTGCTACTAACATAGTTCTAAGCTATCAATTAACAAATTCATTTTATTATAATTTGCCTATGTATGTTACTCTATAAGGTATATATATTTTATGGATTTATTAGGCGTCTATCTATATTGCATTATATTGGTTCCTCGGTTACTGCGATACAAGCTTGTGCTTAGTGTAGAATCGATGTCTGATGTATGTAATATGAGAAATGTCTAATAAGTGTCATAGTTAATAAATAAATATTTGATTTGATTTGATATGCCTTATTCCATTTGGACATTAGCCAGTGTCAAGTATTATTAATATATGGAAGTTATTTGCATTGCATCGAAACAGTCAAGTCGTCATAGTTAAAGTTAAGTCGAGGGAATCATTGTAAAACGGGGGCCATTTTTTACAACGATTGTTCACGGAGCTTTCGAGACAACGCTAAAGTCCATGTTATGCACCGATTTTTACTTTCATTTAAACTTGTACACTTTCACGAAACTAAACTGATTAATATTCCCCCGAAATTAATCAATATACACGCATTTGAACTAGGTTTAATAAAAATGAAAATTTAGCAACACATCTCCTAACCGCGTTCCCGCTAAAACTCCCGAAGAGAGTTTTATAAAATAGGTAGGTATATAGATTACAGTGACCTTCGAGGCTTAAATAGCTTTTACCCAAAGTAAATTAGCTATCGAAACATAATTAATGTAACCTCAGGTGCCGGTCGGCTCCAGGAAAATATCACCGTGTACTTACTCAAACAATGGATTGGTGGACCTATATAGACTTATTTCATACATAATTATTAGTAAAACTTCAGTTCTAGATTGTATTTGAAGTCAATTTAAACTAAGTAAACTGTTTGCCGAAACGTTTTGTTTGTCAAAAACTCACTTGCGGCGAGATGAATTTTTTTAAGATGATTTTTTCCTTTAAAAAATATTTCTAGTAAATATGCCTTGAGCAATAAAACAAATTTACGAAATACTAAGTATACAATTTAAAAAAATAACTTTGACGTTTCGGCAAACAGTTTACACATTCAGTTCCGTGTAAGACACAGAAGAGAAAAATAAAATTAAAAAGTAAATGACGTGTGTTATTTCTTACGCTGTTGTTGTTTTAGTTCGAGAGATTTTTCGTTGTATGGAAAGTATCCGCTGCGGACGTATAATGCGAAGTTTGCAGCTTTTCTTACAAACACGTTTTACCCAGCCGAGATGTCATCGAGATAAACAATGTTAATTACGAATGAAACGGTATATGAGAAAACTAGCAATTCAAACATTCGACATGAGTACCTATAACTTCTTTACTAATATTATAAAGAGTAAAGATTTATTTGTTTGCTTGTAACAAACAGGCTCCGAAACTACTGGACTGATTTCAATAATTCTTTTACCGATAACAAGCTACATTACCGAGGAGTAACATAGGCTATCCCGATATTCTTATGAAATCGACATACGCGGGTGAAACCGCGGGACTCAGCTAATTTATTACGTTTTTGTAGTTGGAAATTCAACATTATGGGAATTCAAAATTTGTGAGGCTAAGAATTTTGGGGAATTCAACATTTTAGGCATTTAACACTTTGGTAGGTAGGTACTAAAGGATCCTATTTAAACACTTACAGTTTCTGATTCTATCTACAGTTTCTGGTTACAATAATATAGATTATTGATCCGAAATAAGTACTTACATTCAATTCCCACATGAAAACAAACGTAGATAACGGTTTTTAAAAATAGAACCCGAAAATCCAGGGTCGTGTCAGGGGTCTGAACGCCCGGGCGTCCCTATGGTAACATTAACGCTTAGACAAATAAATTGAGCTTTGATGGAAATAATACCTAGCTGTGAAAGTAAGATTGATTTCATTTTATGTGACGATAGGGTGATATTGAAGTGAAATAGGTGTATACCTTATTATCATCATCATCCGACCAATGTTCCCGGTTATATCGCCTCTCGGGAGAACGGGGTCCTCTTTCCTTTTTATGCGTCTCCACTTCTTCGCTCGGTCTTCGGCATAAAGTAGCTAAAAATAAATGCAAAAGTACCTACCGTAAATTGGGTATACTTTTTGACAAGTTTTTTTGGAAGATTAAGTTTTGTTTCTAAACTTACATCGAAAGGTCCCTTTTTTAGGGATCATCGGATGCGTTCAAAATAAAATATATATTTTATGATATATACATATTCCGCACTACCATGCTCGTTTGTCGTTGCTATGTCATCCTTTTGTCGTTCAAAAAATAAAGTAAATTTTAAATGAAAAATACCCCGACTACTTTTAAAAACCACAGAGAATTTAAAAATAATTTAAAAATTAAAAAACCGACTTCAAAAAAGAACAAAAACAAAAAAAAATTAAAAAACCACCAAAAAAAAAGAATTGATAAAAAAGACCAAAATAACCTCTACATACAGCGCCACCGACTAATTAATCTGTTTTATCATCTGAAGTCGGGCAGCCAAACGAAGTACAATATGGAACCATACAGCCAGTAAAATTGCCCGACTTCAGATGATAAAACAGATTAATTAGTCGGTGGCGCTGTATGTAGAGGTTATTTTGGTCTTTTTTATCAATTCTTTTTTTTTGGTGGTTTTTAAAATTTTTTTTGTTTTTGTTCTTTTTTGAAGTCGGTTTTTTAATTTTTAAATTATTTTTAAATTCTCTGTGGTTTTTAAAAGTAGTCGGGGTATTTTTCATTTAAAATTTACTTTATTTTTTGAACGACAAAAGGATGACATAGCAACGACAAACGAGCATGGTAGTGCGGAATATGTATATATCATAAAATATATATTTTATTTTGAACGCATCCGATGATCCCTAAAAAAGGGACCTTTCGATGTAAGTTTAGAAACAAAACTTAATCTTCCAAAAAAACTTGTCAAAAAGTATACCCAATTTACGGTAGGTACTTTTGCATTTATTTTTAGCTACTTTATGCCGAAGACCGAGCGAAGAAGTGGAGACGCATAAAAAGGAAAGAGGACCCCGTTCTCCCGAGAGGCTATATAACCGGGAACATTGGTCGGATGATGATGATAATAAGGTATACACCTATTTCACTTCAATATCACCCTATCGTCACATAAAATGAAATCAATCTTACTTTCACAGCTAGGTATTATTTCCATCAAAGCTCAATTTATTTGTCTAAGCGTTAATGTTACCATAGGGACGCCCGGGCGTTCAGACCCCTGACACGACCCTGGATTTTCGGGTTCTATTTTTAAAAACCGTTATCTACGTTTGTTTTCATGTGGGAATTGAATGTAAGTACTTATTTCGGATCAATAATCTATATTATTGTAACCAGAAACTGTAGATAGAATCAGAAACTGTAAGTGTTTAAATAGGATCCTTTAGTACCTACCTACCAAAGTGTTAAATGCCTAAAATGTTGAATTCCCCAAAATTCTTAGCCTCACAAATTTTGAATTCCCATAATGTTGAATTTCCAACTACAAAAACGTAATAAATTAGCTGAGTCCCGCGGTTTCACCCGCGTATGTCGATTTCATAGGAATATCGGGATAGCCTATGTTACTCCTCGGTAATGTAGCTTGTTATCGGTAAAAGAATTATTGAAATCAGTCCAGTAGTTTCGGAGCCTGTTTGTTACAAGCAAACAAATAAATCTTTACTCTTTATAATATTAGTAAAGAAGTTATAGGTACTCATGTCGAATGTTTGAATTGCTAGTTTTCTCATATACCGTTTCATTCGTAATTAACATTGTTTATCTCGATGACATCTCGGCTGGGTAAAACGTGTTTGTAAGAAAAGCTGCAAACTTCGCATTATACGTCCGCAGCGGATACTTTCCATACAACGAAAAATCTCTCGAACTAAAACAACAACAGCGTAAGAAATAACACACGTCATTTACTTTTTAATTTTATTTTTCTCTTCTGTGTCTTACACGGAACTGAATGTGTAAACTGTTTGCCGAAACGTCAAAGTTATTTTTTTAAATTGTATACTTAGTATTTCGTAAATTTGTTTTATTGCTCAAGGCATATTTACTAGAAATATTTTTTAAAGGAAAAAATCATCTTAAAAAAATTCATCTCGCCGCAAGTGAGTTTTTGACAAACAAAACGTTTCGGCAAACAGTTTACTTAGTTTAAATTGACTTCAAATACAATCTAGAACTGAAGTTCTACTAATAATTATGTATGAAATAAGTCTATATAGGTCCACCAATCCATTGTTTGAGTAAGTACACGGTGATATTTTCCTGGAGCCGACCGGCACCTGAGGTTACATTAATTATGTTTCGATAGCTAATTTACTTTGGGTAAAAGCTATTTAAGCCTCGAAGGTCACTGTAATCTATATACCTACCTATTTTATAAAACTCTCTTCGGGAGTTTTAGCGGGAACGCGGTTAGGAGATGTGTTGCTAAATTTTCATTTTTATTAAACCTAGTTCAAATGCGTGTAAATTGATTAATTTCGGGGGAATATTAATCAGTTTAGTTTCGTGAAAGTGTACAAGTTTAAATGAAAGTAAAAATCGGTGCATAACATGGACTTTAGCGTTGTCTCGAAAGCTCCGTGAACAATCGTTGTAAAAAATGGCCCCCGTTTTACAATGATTCCCTCGACTTAACTTTAACTATGACGACTTGACTGTTTCGATGCAATGCAAATAACTTCCATATATTAATAATACTTGACACTGGCTAATGTCCAAATGGAATAAGGCATATCTAATCAAATCAAATCAAATATTTATTTATTAACTATGACACTTATTAGACACAGAGAATTTAAAAATAATTTAAAAATTAAAAAACCGACTTCAAAAAAGAACAAAAACAAAAAAAAAATTAAAAACCACCAAAAAAAAAGAATTGATAAAAAAGACCAAAATAACCTCTACTTACAGCGCCACCGACTAATTAATCTGTTTTATCATCTGAAGTCGGGCAATTTTACTGGCTGTATGGTTCCATATTGTACTTCGTTTGGCTGCCCGACTTCAGATGATAAAACAGATTAATTAGTCGGTGGCGCTGTATGTAGAGGTTATTTTGGTCTTTTTTATCAATTCTTTTTTTTTGGTGGTTTTTAAATTTTTTTTTGTTTTTGTTCTTTTTTGAAGTCGGTTTTTTAATTTTTAAATTATTTTTTTATTTCACCCTTTTTAGTACCTACCTACCTACTTCCGACTGCCAAATAAATTAACAATACCTATTGTTACCGTAATTTTAATTATTGAGGAGTTTGCTGATGAGAAGGTGGTTTTAGGTGGCCCATCAATCTGTACTTAGTTCTTTAGGGGTCTATTCTTTTTGGTAGGAGTCCAAAAACGAGTAATTTATTACATTCTGGGATGATGAGTATCTTCGGAATGATGGACAGGATAGCTATCCTGTCCATCATTCCGAAGATACTCATCAGATCCTGACCAAATTTTTATGGGACCACCACAGGGCTTCCACCTTTCCATTAAAAAAAGAACCATCTCAATCGGTCAAGCCACCTTCGAGTAATCGGTGAACAAGTGAATTGAATACAGGTTTTTGAGGAGCATTCCCGGTCCTTACTTCGAAGATCCTCATCAGATCCTCACCAAATTTTTATGGGACCACCTCGGGACTTCCACCTTTCCATTTAAAAAAGAACCATCTTAATCGGTCAAGCCACCTTCGAGTAATCGGTGAACAAACATAAAAAAAAAAAAAAAAAAAATATATATACGCGACGAATTGAGAACCTCCTCCTTTTTTGAAGTCGGTTAAAAATCTCTTTTGTTTTAAGTTTGTTTTTCTTTTTTTTTATTATTTGATGGGTATTTAATTTTGTTTTTTTAGCTGAACGACAACGCGACGACTTCGCGACGACTTATAAGACATCATGGTAGGGCCCATTGATTGTTGTGTTGATTGACAAAAAATGCGATGTCACAAAGTTAGGCATCGGTACCGTCACAAAATAAACGATATACAAGATGTAACGGGTAAGCCCTTTTAAGCCGAAAGGGGGTTGTTCTAGACGTCTAGGCGAACAACTTTTGTTCTACGACTTTTGAAAATTCGAAGTACTTTTCGAAAATTTTAAGTGTAAAGTTTACTTGAAGATCAGCTGTTTCTTAGAGTTCGAGGTCATTGAACTTATGTTGTCCTTTCATTTAGTTTGGTCTACTACAATAAACCTTCAATTACTTTTATTTTTAAAAACAGCTGTTTTTTCATTGAAACATAATCTCAAAATATTCTAAAAAAAAGTTCGAATTTTCAAAAGTCGTAGAACAAAAGGTGTTCGCCTAGACGTCTAGAACAACCCCCTTTCGGATTAAAAGGGCTTACCCGTTACATCTTGTATAAGAAGATAATGAATTTTACAAAAAAAAACAACAAGTGCCTAATCCTAAGTCGGGCAGTTGTACATAACTCGTAATTGTACCCAGATCAATATTTTTCGTCTTAAAGATTTATATAAACGCAACTTTTGGGTAGAAAGATAATATTTTGAAGCTTGAGTTTAATCAAGTGCGCAGGAATATGGCATAATTATACGAACCAATAACATTTCGCGAGGAAGGGCAAGAATTTTCATTTAGAAGGATCCAGAGCATAAAAATGTGTAATACCCACCCGCAATATATTTATAGTGCTGTTTTGAATTTCGGAGAAACGAAGGAAAGAAATTGCATAGGCACTGGACGAGCAAAAACCAAACGTACTTAGCTGATATCTTTAGGAATATCTGTGCTTGTACCATCTTACTTATCTTACTTCTAATCTAACTAATATTATAAACGCGAAAGTTTGTATGTATGTATGTGAATTTATTACTCTTTCACGGAAAACCTACTGAACCGATTGCGATGACACTTGGAATATAGGTAGCTGGATACCAGGAATAACACATAGGTACCGGCTACTTTTTATCCCGATTTTGCGCGGGTGAAACCGCGGGGCGCAGCTAGTAATATTATAAACGCGAAAGTTTCCAAGTAAATATATGTATGTAATGTGACTTTGTTACTTTTTCAGGCAAAAACCGCTGAACAGATTGCAATGAAACTTGGAATAGATGTAGTTGGAGACCAGCTGTGGTATCATTTAATTAGCATCCACCGCTACTAGTAGCTATTTACTGTCAAAAAATATATTTCGTATTCCACATTGCTGCTTTGAAGTAATCACCGGTAACAACCACGTTACGTCAAAGCAGCAAAGTACTGCAACTTAGCAACTACTAGCGGTGGATGCTAATTAGATGATACCACAGCTGGAATAAGCTACGTAGGCTACTTTGTATCCCGATATTCCTGCGGGAACGGACTTATGCGGGTGAAACCAGGGCGCTGTTGGTAAAAATGTAGATTTGTGAGTGTTTTATATACGCGTACTTTAAATCATAAAACATAAAGTTGGAATTATTACATAAAACTTTTAAGTGGCCATAAAATAGAAGAGTTTCCGATGATACGTTTCTATTTGTCACATAGAATCGGTGCTCAATGCTCATCCTACTTTGAGAAGCACTCGCTCAACAATTCGAACATTTTACATTGAATTATGAATAGGAAACATTTGAAAAATTGATACCGGGACATATAGTCAGAGCAATTCGAGACGACTCGTTCGTGGAACCTTTTCAAAGTAAATAAAAAATGACAAGTGCTTAATAAAAACAAAGAAAAAGCATTTGTTGTACTTTGAAAAGGTCCCATCAACGAGTCTTCATGGATTGCTACTACTATAGCAGATTATACAATTTGTAACGGGTAAGCCCTTTTAATCCGAAAGGGGGTTGTTCTAGACGTCTAGGCGAACACCTTTTGTTCTACGACTTTTGAAAATTCAAACTTTTTGAAAATTTTGAGATTATGTTTCACTGAAAAAACAGCTGCTTTTGAAAATAATAGTAATTGAAGTTTTGATTGTAAACCATCAAACTAAATAAAAGTACAACATAAGGTCAATGACCTCGAACTCTCAGAAACAGCTGATTTTCAAGTAAACTTTAAACCACCATTTTCTAAAAGTACTTCGAATTTCCAAAAGTCGTAGAACAAAAGTTGTTCGCCTAGACGTCTAGACCCTTTCGGATTAAAAGGGCTTACCTGTTACACCTTGTATAGATACAGATAATAATCTAAATAAGAGCTACCTACCTAAATAAATAAAAAGTCTGATTTCTACCCAAAGTTTACTTAAGGCGGCGATAGATGATAATCAACGGTCCTTGTCCGATTGCATATAAATGAGCGAGATGGAATTGCGTGAAAAATCTACAATTTCTCGTAAAATCAATAATTAACGAAGATTAAAATAATATTTTTATAATGCGATGAAGGGGTTCTAGGTATTGTATTTTCTAATATTATGATGCCTATAAGAAAATATAGCGGTTAAGGATTTAGAAGAAAAATTGATTTATTTTGTAAAACAGGGGTTTGCTTTGCCCGTATAATAGTGGTATTTAAAGTTATTTTTTATTGTTTTTGAAATGAAGGGGACACTTCTTGTATCATGTACAATAACATTAAACATTGTTCAAAGATCTATTTGATACCGGTTATGAATAAAACTATTCAATCGGAAGGGATTTCACATGAGTCGCGTCCTTAATAATTAGTGAAGGATCAAGTATAAGTAGTTTTTCATGTGCATTTTAATACTTTGTGAACGGAGAGCTAAGTATAGCAATGTTATGCAAATCCCTCATTGGAAACTGTTCCTAATTGTTACTAATTACAATCAAAATTCAATACAGTAGCAGCTCGAAACGTTTGCCAATTACAAGCCGTGTTAATTAATTTCTCCAGGGCTCGCCTACGAATGATATGGTTTAATGAGTTTTATAAATAGACAGGTATGCCAATCAACCAACCCCCGCATATAGCTGGGACTCAATTTTTCAATCAAATGCGCCATTTCGAGCGATTTCAATACCTCGACTTCATCCTATTTTAGATTTCTGTATTTGTTCTATGTGAAACGAATGACCGCAATGAGTGGTATCATCCCCTCGCCGTAGGAGTCCGACATCGAGCGAAAATCAGAAGATATCTATTTTTTAAAATCGACTGAAGTGCAACGAGCGATTCAAAAATAAGACTACTGATCGTTCATGGTTGGCGAACTAAATTAGATTAGATTAGCTCGCTATTTTCTCTATATTCCCGCAGCTAATACCTTATAAACTAACGTACACATATAAAACATAGGTATTAGATAGAACAAGCTGTGCAACTCTAGCTTGGTTGAGGAAACATATATAACTAAGATGTTTTTTAGAAGTTTAAGCACCATTCTAGTAGCAAAATGGTATGTGACGATGTCATTACGAGCATTAATAAGTCGCTGGTAAACGCGCCCCCGTCGCGAATGCCTTTATCATAAACACAGGTAATAGAATAGTCACTTGCGATGACTTGCTTGTGCTATAGTGAAACAACTAATTTGCGTCTAGCTTATAGTATATAAGGTTACTAGGGCTTGACCTAGAAGATACCTTTACACTCAAGTCTGTTGATCACGAATCACTTATCATGAAGATAAGAAGCAACTTCTTCCTTTAACCTTCTTTATTATATATAACACGGAAAGCTTGGCCGAATTAATACAAATCATAATTAAAAATATTCGCAAGTAAAATACAAGGGGTAACGGATAAGTCGAAAGCGGGTTCTTCTAGACATCTGGGTGAACAACTTTTTGTTCTACGAAGTTTTTAAATTCGTAGTAGGTACTTATCGATAAATTTAAGTACTTGAAAATCACTTTTTTCTCAAAATTCGAGGTCATTAATCTTATGTTGTCCTTTCATTTAGTTTGGTCTACTACAATCAAAACTTCAATTAAGTTTATTTTCAAAAGCAGCTGTTTTTTCAGTGAAACATAACCTCAAAATTTTTCAAGTCTTCGAACAAAAGTTGTTCGCCTAGATGTCTAGAACAACCCCTTTTTGGCCTAAAAGGGCATACCCGTTACACCTTGTACAATAATACGTGTGATTAGAACCAACCCAAGCTAACCACAGGCAATCATTCGCTACAGCTAGCAGTAACTATATTAACATCCTAATAACGTTATCCCATCAACGTTTTCGTCCAATTAGACCGCAATTATCTCCCCTTTTATCTTTATAACTTGATCTTTGTACAAAATGTTTGTATTAATAGTGACCTCTTGTTCAGCAGTCCCGCACAATTCCCGATCCCAAGTAATACATATAATCAAGATAAAAAGTAGCCGACCTCAATCCTTATAGGCACGTGTTTACAAACGACCCTCTGCGTGGACTCTACTTTGTTATATTTTCACTGACGTTGATTGTCAAAAGAGCAAGACAAAGCATTAAAAGCCACGCATAGGGTCGTTGGTGAATACGGCTATTAAGTTTTCCAAACTAGATTGCGTAGATTGACAACACAAATAAAATAAACTATAGCATTTATTACACGGCGAGGTACTAAGCCTTGATAATCGTTTTATATCACAACTTGAAGTAAAGTATAAAAAGAAATCTTCAATACATTACAACAATGAACTGTGGCCCGCCCATGGCCCGCCCGAGGTATGAATTAATGTCAGACAAAGAGGGACGTAATGAAGTTGTTGCTCACCGGACACCGTACACGAGGTTTGATAACGCTATGAAGGATTAAGACAGACGCGTAGTTCTTTAGATATTTCATAAGATTTATGTCGTAAATATGGTCGCATATGACCCCAGCTAAACTAGGAAGAGGGGTGGAGAAAGAAGAAGAAAATGGATGCATTATAAGCAAAATGACACTACAAACGTCACCTCATTGTTGTATGGTGCAAACTTTAGTTTGTTACATTTTTGTTTTTCCTTGTACTTACTCTTACTAATATTACGAGTATAAATCTGAAGTTCGTTTGTTTGTTTGTTTGTTCCCTCTTCACGGTCAAACGGTTCGACCGATTTGGATGAATATTTGCTTAAGGATTAGGGATAGTTTAAGTAATGCAGAGTAACAGGATACCGATAATGATCCGGAATCGGGACTTACGCGGGTAAAACTGCGAGACGCATCTAGTAATAAAATAAATACCAAAAATCTAGTCTTGCTGTTATTTCTAGGGTATTTAAGGCATTATTTAAAACTTCGGTGATTTTTATAAATTCGTACTTATATACAGTTACCATATAGATAGTTAGTAATACTTAGATTGTAGAATTCTCTCAATGGTTCTTTATACTACATATTTTTTGTCATGTAGTAGGTATTTATAATTTTAACTGATTTACTTGAATCTAAGCCAGAAAAATAGTAAGATAACTTTAGCAAACTTGGCACGCACCCTGATCAGAAGTTCGTAGTGTTAACTTGGAAGGTGATTTCACTTGGTTTATGTGCGTGCATAGATTTCAAATTTATAGTCTACAGTAATAAAAATAGAAATAATAAAATACGTTTAAGTAGGTATCTATACTTATCTAGTACCTACTTGTCTTAATGGAGGAAATAATTAAATGTCTGTATGTGTATGTAGGATTGAGTAAGTAATATGACGTGCTAATAAAATTCATTGCAATTATGTAACACTTAAAACAATCCAAAAAGTACCCAGAGGAAAATAATCAACAGCACAAATAAAGCAAAAAGCAACAGTAGTTTCCGCGCTGAATACTCATGCTCCAAAACAACGCGCTCGTGGAGCCTAATTCTGTAAGAACAAACCGCGTAGCTCCGCTGTAGATTCCAGTCAAATTTTCTAAAACTATTGAGAAACTTGGTTATAACCTGTGAATCTAAAGAAGCTATGTATAAAGAAGCAATATGTATACTATGTTAAAACTTTGAACCTTCAGGAGAATCGCTTGGATGTCATTTAGGTTCTACATGTTTTTTCTCACAGTATTAGGCACCTGGTGACAACACGCAGGTGTACGAAACTTGGATAGTAAGTATTTTGTAAATTACACTAGTTCGTAAACAGTTTAAGGTGCGTGTCACACCACACGAAAACTAAGGGGCGGGACACACTACACTCACGACATCCGAAGACGCGATTCGAGTTTTTCCGCGACACTTGCACATTCCTATTACCGGATTCCACGTAGATGAGAGCTTGTATCCACTTTCCGGGTTGAAATTTTTATGTTTCATCATTTCGAGCGCTTCACGAACAATCCGAAACCTATTGTTGTTCAGTGGAAAGGACACGCTAGGCATGCAACTTAATCCAGTGGTTTGATCCTGATAATAGAAGGTGTTCTGGAGGACTTTATCACGAAACAAATTCAGCTGAAACTTCGGACAAGATCGAACGTCAGTAGGTAGTTATTATTCGTTCTGGACAAATAACTACTATTCGTTTAATACCCAAAAACAAAGAATAAATTGAGAAATATTGATACAGAACGAACAATAAGTACGTATTGATGTTTGGTCGGGTCCGAGGTAGCCAAAATAAAGTTACGACCTTAAGCTTTGGAGGTATCGAAATGTCGGTAAAATGTAACCATATTTGGTTTTTGTTTCGATTTTCTTTAGTTTTTTGTCTTGAGTGTTAACTCTACGTCTAGTGTTTGCAATCCTAATTCAACGGGACAGCTACATTTTCGAGATAAAATCCCGAAAATCCGGAATGACTACGGCTACGGCTTTGCTACGGTTTCTATTTATTCGGATTTTCTAACAGAATCAAGAGTGAAACATATATGACCCTATGTATTTATGTAGGTATACATACATAAGTAAGAAATTATATTAAGTCACGTGTAGTGAGCAATATGTATTTTTGTAAAAGCACGTGTCTGAGATCACGATTTAATCTGAAATTCACATCGCTTGTTCGTCTTCTTGTATATATGTACCTAATTCTCACGTATGTTTTATTATTACGTCTGGTACTATCTCAAAATACATTTTTACTGTTCGGTACCTCAAATAGTAAAAAAAAACTTAACTACATTGTCTGTCTGTTTCTCCGTCTGTTTGTTTTGTAGATTCACTTTCCCAGTCGGTACTTTGAGACATTGTAGAATTATACCGAGGCGTACCAACTACTAAGTAAACTGTGTTTCTGTTATCTACTGAGGTATAGAATGGGTATGGAAGAAAACAGAGAGAATAAAAACATGGGAAAAATTGAAAGAAAATTGATTCGAAAAAGGTTTTATCTGTTTTTTGGTCGATATAAGTCTGAATACGCTATATCATCAGATTTAGATCAGTAGATATTTGCCTGCCACCGCAATACCTACTTTTTGTTGCCTACTGAAAAGGAATAGATTGTTGCTATATTTCGGACTAGAAAGATAATCCGCCCTAACATGATGTCTTATAAGTCGCCGCGTTGTCGTTTAGCTAAAAAAATATTAAATATTAATAAAAAAAATAAAAACCAACTTCAAAAAATAAAAGTTTTATTTAATTATCTGTGGTTTTTAAAAGTACTCAGTATTTTGTTCTTTAGAATTTGCAGTAAGTATATATTTTTAAGCGACAAAAGGACGACAAAGCCACGAAACGATCATGGTAGCGCAGAATATCATTTTTTATAGAAATGTGTACTCTGATAAAACCAAGATTTGACTCTGATCGATTTATCATTATGACGCGAAATCCCAGATGTTCAATTGGCTATTATTCATAATTCACTAGAAGATCGTCACACTTGTCACATTTTCCATTTCTTTCAATCGTTTTCTTTCTCGTTCACTTAAGGATCTTCATTTACGCTATGTTTAGTAGTAGGAAATGGTTACTAATTACTAGGCTATCATAAAGTCACCAGAAAATAAGATCCCATTGCATGAATCGACCACACCGAAATTGGGAGTTGTCGATTAGACCCATAGGATTTGTCGTCATGGAATGAATTGACTACAGAGCCCCAGATGTAAGATAGCGATCTATAATGTCGCTCTTATAAAATTATTAAAGTTAGGTAAAATTCTTACAGAATTGGGGTCCACCTACTTCAGGTTTCATCAATGAAAATTAATTGTATTACGTAATGGCACTTATAAACGTGATGGAGAGAGATTGAGTGGTTTTGCAAAGTAGGAGTAAGCATCGTATCGTGATTGGACTTTATTATTACCTCAACCCACTAATTATATAGGTAAGTACCCCTTTTTAGGGTTTCGTAGTCAACAAGAATCCCTTAGTTCTGTCTGTCATGCACGTCCGCCCGTGGCTTAGCTCAGAGAAGGTTAGTGTTAGTACTAAGAAATTGTGATTTTGCCCGAGTATATAATAATCACCACAAGAATATAAAATAAATATTTGTATCTGGTCTGGGCGTATCTCTATGCATAATATGTATGTATTTACAAAAGAAAAATAAATATAAGTAGTATATCCGTTGTCTAGTCACCGTAACACAAGCTTAGCAGCTTACCACGGGGCTAGATGGCGCTGTGTGTTCGTCACAGGATTTATTTATTTTTATTATTTAAAAAAAGTACAATAATAAAATATATAAAAGTTTTTAGCGTACCTCCCCTACATGTAAAATGGGGTACTTACCTTTTTTTTCTGATGTACCCCATCGTGTGGGGTATCGTTAGATAGCTCCTTTAAAATCATTGTGGGTTTTAGAACCATTTTTCTGTTTAGGGTTCCGTTTTCGAAATATTGAGCCTTTAAAGTCTCGTTTTTAAAATTATGTGAATGTACCTAACCCCCTCTAACAGCCAAATTACTTTACTTGGATACGTCATATGTGTTCGCGGTAGTACTACTTGTAGTAATATATATATACTCTAAGGCGGTAGTAGTACCCAAATATAAAGAAATTTTAAATTCCTTTGTACAATTAATTATAAGGCGGTAGTTTACAGTAACTTTTTAGAATATATATTAAAATAGACGAGTTACATCTCAGTCAACCTTAAAAATACTAACTGTAAAGTTAGCGAAAGCTCGGTACATTGTAATAATGCCGTTATTATATGAAACGCGAGTAAAATCAGTAAATATTGTGTTCCTTTTTTTAACCAGAGCTTAATGGATTTTAATTTAAAAAAGGAATATAACTTTGCGTTTTATTATGATATTTTTTATTGTAATAATAATTCTTATGTTAATTTTATTCCGTGAATGTGTTTTGAATAAGTTTCCGTGGGGTTTGTTATCTTGTTCTCTTTAGAGACTACAAGTTATAATAAGCATCCCCCTCCACACGAACCGAAACATATTGTTATGTTTATGTGAACATACTTGTTAGTTCACAATTGTTTAATAGCATAGGTTTTCTCTGTTATCTCTACTGCGTTCAATAATCTGTTTGTGACATCTCTTATCCTTTGAGAAGACCTCCATTTAATTAATGAAGATCAGTATCTACCTACCTAACTTCAGCGTTACATTCAGGGCAAAGGATCTATCTTCTATACCTACTTATAAAAAAGAAAGAGAGGACAAAAAGTCTGTACTTGGAAATAAAAAAAAATAATAAATTGGTTAGGGTACTTAGGGAAAGTAGTAGCACAAAATAATATAATTTTTAAAATTCATGTCTGACTGTCCGTTCCTCTGTTTGTTCCTTATACAATTAAAAACTACTAATCCGATTAAAATCTGGTTTTCAATATTGCATAGCTGTATTTTCGACTAACGTCTTGGTATACTTAACATCGAAATCCAATTAGTAAAACTTTTCTAAATCCAATTAGTAGATTAGATAGAATATAATAGAAGAGATAGAAGATAGATATATGGTTCGGATTTAAGACAGGTAGGTGCACTACAGAAGGTCACAGCTGAGCCCATGAGTGGTGTGACTGTTATTTTACTAATATTATAAATATGAAAATGTCTGTGTTTGGATGTTAGTTACTCAATCACGAAAAAACTACTGAACTATATGCGATGAAACTTGGAATATAAGTACCTTGGATACCGGGAATAACACATAGGCTACATTTTATCCCAATATTCCCGCGCGAACGGGACTTACGCGGGTGAAACCGCGGGGCGCAGCTAGTGTTATATAATTAAGTTTATCAATTAATTAGTGTTACATGTTTATGTCTTGTCTAATGTCTATGTCTTCTCTAATATTTTCTGTTGAAATGGGATATGCATGTGCAATTATTGACATAGTTACCTAATTTCTTAATTAAGAATTAAAAAAAAAACTATGAGAAGGAACAAAATTATATACATAAATGACAATTAGCCTTACATAACTTATATTGTAAATCACATTTTATTTACTTGGCACATATTTTATCATCACCATCTGTAATTTACCACATAACTTCACATAAGATACAAATGTAAGTTATTGGCATGAATAAAAGATTTACTATTGTTATTTTGATTAAGTAGTCCACCGGTGACTCAGAAGCTGAATCTGTATAATTATGTATCATATCTACTACATGTAGTACGCTCAAAGTCATTACTCCCGTTAATTCGTTACTCCCCGATTGAGTAAAGATGCCTTGCTATTTCGATAATGATGTCTTATAAACGGGAAAAGTAAATGCTGTTTACAATTGACGTCGTTTCAGATCAAATAATTTTTAACTTCGAAGCAATTACAATGATATGTTAGACATTCATCTTTGTGTAATATTCACCTTATGGTATTTTTAACACCCTACTTCTTATTTTTCTTAATTTCTGGTCCATCCAGAGGGTGGCCACCCTATGGATGACGAATGGATGGAAACGATGTCAATTGTAAATATATCATTCACTTAGCATTCCGCCTTATCCAGGCGGATAAGGCGGCCCATTATGCCACCTAAGCTTAGGTTGTTTATAATGTTTTTTTCTTTATAATGTTTTAAGTTTTATTTTAGTGTGTACTAATAAGAATTAATCTATCTATATTTTTAACATTGAAACTTTACGCAGTTTTTGCCTTTAAAACCGAAAAACTTTTGGCTACGTCCGCATAGGCAGAAGGCTTACGTAGCGCCTGGAGGCCTAGCGAGTCGCCTAACTAAAAGAACGGTATAGAAAATTCGCGACCGGCCGCACTGAGCGCTTGGGCGCTTGGCGCATAGTATGCTGGTTTATGCTGTCAGAATCCACGCCACTAGCATTTATATAAGCAAACGAGGGAAGATATGTTACGGCCTAACATTTCCTATTCGATAAATGAGCTAGACAATACTTACATGCAAGTGGTCAAAATCAGAACTTATTAGGTAAATTGTACCTAATGCTAGGCAGTGGCGCCACCAGTCGAGTGCACCTTTATCTGGAACGCACGGTGACAATACCGTGCGATAGAGATAGTGGGACATTCCAGACTGCAGTGCGAACTAGATAGCAACGATATACCTTTACACAACCAACCGAAGCCAGTGTGCCGGCTCGTCACAGTTTTGTCGTCTCATTTGTAGTGACTATTGACGTTTCTTCACTTGTTTGCTTATATCAATGGCCACCAGGCGCTAAGTAAGCCGCCTGTCTATGCGGCTGTGGTCTTATAATTAACGAGTCCCTGTATCAAAGAGGTCATTATTTGAAATTGTTTTGGCATCTCCAACAAAATTTGTAAACCGTTAAATTTGCTACAGGTAAGCCGAAATTTAATCCCAAGTCAACAGATCGGAAGGGTTAGGCCAACACCTACAAATAATTATTGCTAACTTCTATTTTATCACGTTTTACGAATATAAAGGCTTTCACACACTTAGCCGAGATTTACGTTACGAAACTATATACCTAGTGGTATGCAATTTATAGCCATTTTTACACAGCGGTAGGTACTATTTATCTATTAGATAAAATTGTTTTCAGCACCTCAATGCTGCGAGACTGCTTTGTGAAATTGACTCCATAATGAACGATACTAGTTTCGTTATGTAAATTAGGCTTTACTGGACTCCCCGAATTGTGTGTGGAAACCAGTAATTATTTAAGTTCACATAATACTGTATTAATGTACCTATATTGTCAGTATTTTTACACGACTGCCAAAGGAAGTGTTATGTTTTTGCCGTGAGTGTATGTATGTATGTATGTGACCTATTTTTGTGCCGTCGTAGGGCCTAAACGGCTGGGCCGATTTAGATAAACGATACGTCGTTAGATTCGTCATGACCGTGAGAGTGACATAGGGTACATTAAAATAATAAATAAATAAAAATAATGATGTAAAACGCTATTAACCAAGATTTGTAAAGACCATAAAAAACAGAGAAAACGCGTAACATTGTTCACTCAAACGATATGTTTTATTCTTTCGTAAATTTACATTTGAAAAGTATTGCTTGTAAAGTTTTACAATTAAATTTTAAAATAATTAATTATAAAATTATCGGAAGTCGTTTAAGTAGGTTGTCTTTATTAATATGTCACTTGCCTTCGGCTCGGTTGTCTTGTCTTTAATGACGTTTATATATTCTTTTTACTTACTTCAATTTATGGCTTAGCACTACCTCTGGATTTCAATATTCGCATGCGAAAACAATCCGCGTGTGAATAATGTATTCTAATAGTAATTCTAATGGTTAACTTCGAAAGTTATGTTGCTACTACATGACATTATGATTACGCAGGTAATTTTCGCAAGAACAACGGAACGTTAATTAAAACTTTTCGATTTGACTCGTATAAATATTTATCTCATCTATGGATTTGACTTTGACGCCGAGTTTGAAGGAATTGGCAGAGATGACATGACATAAAATACTTAAGCAAAGAGAACATAATCACTACGTTTTATACTTAAGTATCTTCTTACTAGTTTGTAGACTTAAATAACCATTTTATATTTCAAAGAAAACAATACCTACGTAATAATCTAAAAGAAGTTGTCAGCAACAACAACCCGAGGCATTGCGCCCAAGATGCTGGCGGCGTTCCCGCGCTGGATAGGAAACCGCCAGCTCTTGTACTTATCACCCTGAGTAAGCAAAAACAAGCAATGCACGTCCTCGCTACTGGAGTATATACATCTAGAATTAATAAATTTCTTCTGGTGTAATTAAATCTGATCTCTAAAAACTAAAAAGCGATAAATAAAAAAATATTTAAAAAAATAAAAAAACCCGACTGCTGTTTTAACAGAAAAGTGAAAAACAAGATGCTTCTAGTAGCTTTAGGAATGGTGGATGCAGTCGGGTGGGACTCCAAATAAAAGGTGAATAAGTTTAATAACACCAAATACTGTGTATTAGTGTTATATAATTAGGTATACTATCTTTATGTTATTTGGAGTCCCACCCGACTGCATCTACCATTCCTAAAGCTACTAGAAGCATCTTGTTTTTCACTTTTCTGTTAAAACAGCAGTCGGGTTTTTTTATTTTTTTAAATATTTTTTTATTAGTTATAGGCGTTCGTCCTTTCATATGGACGAGTGCCAATAACTAAAAATACCTAGACTAGATATTGAAACGGAATCGTTCCAAAGAAGATGAATTGATAAATATCTTTATTTATACAACATACTATACATAGGAAAGACATAATACTTCATCTTTCTCAACCCCTCTTCCCAGTTTAGCCGGGGTCAGAGTTTCTAGTTTTTTGCTTAAGTTTTACGGCCGGTTGCCACCTGACGCCAACGTTATTCTTCTCGTGGAGAAATGTGGGTGGGCAACATAAAGACATAATACAAAAAATAAATATTATTAAATATCTTAAAATTAAATTGTACAAATGGGCGGCCATATCGCTGAGAGCGATTACTTCCAGGCAATCGTTGAATGGAGTAGAACTCTAACAGGAGAAGCATCAGCAGCAGCTGAAGTTTCCTATACAAGTCTTCATTCACTATATAGTTACAAAATTAAACGCTCTGCACTCGATAGATGCAGAACGTGTGGTATTTCAACACTCTATGTAGTACATACGTTGTTGCTACAACGCTAGTGTTACCTACCTACTTGTTGCAACAAAACAAAGTTTAATAGTGTTCCACATATTATAGTTATTTATAGTACTAACGCAGGTAATTTGTACCTACATTCCGCACTACAATTATCGTTTCTCGTTGCTTTGTCATCTTTTTGTCGCTTTATAAAATAAAGTACATTTTAAATTAAAATACCCCGACTACTTAAAAAAAAAACAAGTAATTAAAATAGCCTTTTTTTTCGATGTTGTCTTTGTTTGTATTTTTTTTTTACGTAAAGACAACGCGGCGACTTCCCGACAATTTATAAGTCATCATGGTAGGGATTGTGTATAGGTATCGTATCGTAACTAGGTACCTATCACACACTTTGTTTCATGTCAAAGCTAATTGTTGGAGTTTTGGCGGGAACGCGGCGATTTTTGTGAAACCTAGTTCAAATGCGTGCAAATTGTTTAATTTCGGGGCGTATTAATCAATTTAGATTCGTGAAGGTGTACAAGTGGAATGAAAGTGAAAATCGGTGCAAAACATGGACTTAGTGTTGTCTCCAAAGCTCCGTGAACAATCTTTGTAAATAGCCGCCGGGTTTACAAATGATTCCCTAGACTTGAGACTTGACTGTTTCGATGCAAATAACTTGCATAATATATTAATAATACTTGACACTGGCTAATTTCCTAATGGCCACAATCGGTTCACAACCGATAAAAGCTAATTGTTTATGACTAGAATGTTTCGTCGAATCCTAAGTAATACTTCCCATATCTATCTATTTAAATAGAGAAACATGTATGGATACTTATAATTATACAGGCCTATATTATGTTCAGTATCCTTCGGGTGTTTCGAAAACGATTTTCGAAAACAACTTCGAATTTCCTAAACGTCTAAAACAAACCCTTTTTGGTTTAAATTACCGTTCTCTAAACATGCTGTATGGGAAAATAAACATTCCTTTAAACTACGATCGAGATGAACACGGGTGAATCGTCGATATATGCTATAGACAGTTATTTATTTCTGATTTATAGGTACCCGTTATCCCCATGGTACCCAATCGCTATTTGGTGATATCATAATATTAATGTTATTTTTATTTCCAGCAAGCCTTTACAAGGCTATTTACTCATCTATATATCTATCAGTCTACCTTAAAATAACATGTAAAAGCTCCGAAACGTCGGAACGGAACATTGCAACAATGCTGATTATAAAAACAACGCGATTAAATCCAGAAAATGAGTTTTATATTTATATCTATTTGACTACCCGCCGCGCACCACCGCCAGTCAGGGGAGATCGGGGTGGGTTGACTTATTTTTCATGTAAGCAAGCAATCCCTTTTTTTTTAAACTTATATTAGTGTGACAAGTATATGCGATAGAAAATATATCAGACTAATTTTGCAGTGATCGAAAACCGTGGAAATTACAACTTTCACACTTTATTTTCCGGAACACAAAAAACTAGCCATGGGGTAGCCCATGGCCACAACAAATTTAGTGTGTGAAGTGAACAAAAGTGTTTAATTACAATCGTCAGGTAAGGTTGACCTCAACAAAGAAAGAAAATTTACAATAGTTTTTAGTTGAATGGTCTCTAGACTACATGCTTGCTGAGTTATGAACAGTTATTCTACCTACCCCTATAGACAACCCACCCCGGTCACCCCTATACACTTACACAAATGGCTTCTTTAGACATACGAAGACTATAAGTATCCATCAGAATACCCCTGATAAAAGAACACTGGTTTATTGGAAGGTTTACGATACTGTTTATGTGGTAGCAAGTAAACGTGGGATAGGCTTCGTAAATGTTAATGTGGGCTCGAACCCTTTGTTTGAAGACGGAATAGTGTTTCTTATTGCTGGTTTGACGAAAAAAACGAATATTTACTTTGTCTGAAAACTATTGGAAAAGCAATTTAACAATGAGGTACGTTTACAGTTATTAATAGAAATGTAAATGAAACCAAAATGTTTTGTTGGAGACATCGGATGACCGGAATGCTGGCTTGTATTTTTGGTCTAGAAAATAAGTATTTGCATACTGGGCAATGTAACCAGCATTCTGGCCACTTTTCCCATCAGCAAGGGTTTAACTGATTTAGTTTTTAGTTATTTTAATTTGAGTGACTTTAATGTTAGTTTTACTTTAAAAAAAATGAAATACGTCTTTCAACTTTGTCCGTGAATAAAAAATCATTATCCTATCCTATCCTACTAATATTATGAAGCTGAAAGTTTGTGAGTATGTGTGTTTGTTACTCAATCCTTTTTGAAACAAGCTAAAGATTTGGTAGTCCCTGTTATCTGCCATTTTGCCAACCTTTGTTTCTCAAAGGGAGTTTTCCCTTCTGCTCTTAAAATTGCAATAATCACACCAGTTCACAAGGGAGGAAGCGGAGATGACGTCAATAATTATAGGCCGATTTCAGTACTCTCGGCAATCTCTAAGATATTAGAAAAATTATTAAACAATAGACTTTTAGCCTTTTTTGATACATTCGATATTCTCTCTGATGTTCAATATGGTTTTAGAAGGAGCAGATCAACAGAGGATGCTGTATCTTCTCTAACTAACCTTATCACCGATTGCCTTGATGCTGGAAATAAAGCTTTAACGGTATTTTTAGATCTATAAAAAGCATTTGACACCGTTTCTGTTTCTATCCTATTACAAAAACTTGAAAGCATCGGTATTAGGGATACTCCATTGAGATTGTTCAAAGATTATCTGTCAAATCGAAAGCAGCGGGTTAAAGTTAGTCATTATAGTAGCATTGACGCGGATGTTGCCGTCGGTGTTCCCCAAGGCAGCGTTCTAGGTCCTACTCTGTTTTTTGTGTACATCAATGATCTATGTAAAATGAAACTAAAAAATGCAAAAATCATTTGCTATGCTGATGACACAGCTATCACTTTCTATGGAGCATCGTGGTATGATGTGCACAGGAATACGGAGAATGGTCTGACTGTGGTTGCTAATTGGCTAAATAACAACTTGCTCACTTTGAACACAGTGAAAAGTACCTACATATCTTATAGCATTCAAAATAAAACCCAGCCTGATAGCCAATTTAAGATTCAAATACATTTATGTAAAAAGCGAAATCATAACTCTAACTGTAGTTGCCCCGTTATAAATAAAGTAAAATCCACAAAATATCTTGGCATTATGATTGATAAACATCTTTCGTGGCATAGTCAAATAGATCTTGTTGGTGATCGTGTGAGAAAATTATTGTGGATCTTCAAAAAATTACGGTACGTTGCTTCAAATGACCTTTTACTCAAAATATATATCACACTGGTACAATCAGTAATAAATTATTGCATACCAGTCTGGGGAGGGTGTACCAAAATGAAATTTCTAGAGCTCGAAAGGGCTCAAAGAACATTATTAAAAATTATGTTATTTAAACCGCGTAAATATTCCACCGGCAATTTATACGTAGAGAGAGTCAAAAGTTCTCTCAGTTAGAAAATTATACATCTTAGAAACAGTCCTAAAAAAACATAAATCAATTAATTACGATCCCAATATCTTTTTTAATAAAAGGAATAAGATTATTTTTCCTAATGTACTTGTACGTACAACTTTTGCAAGTCGACAATATACAAAAAAACCCGACTGCGTAAAAAACTCGATTAAAAAATACGCATAGAAACAACAAAAAAACTAAAAAGAAAAAAACAAGCCCAATAATTCGAAATTACGCTAAGTAATAATAGTTTTGTAATCGATACACACGGAGCACATAATAAATGAGTAAAAAATTACTCACAGTCGGGACCCATTCATTTTACCAATCTAATTTTTCCAATGGGTCCCGACTGTGAGTAATTTTTTACTCATTTATTATGTGCTCCGTGTGTATCGATTACAAAACTATTATTACTTAGCGTAATTTCGAATTATTGGGCTTGTTTTTTTCTTTTTAGTTTTTTTGTTGTTTCTATGCGTATTTTTTAATCGAGTTTTTTACGCAGTCGGGTTTTTTGTTTTTTATAAATTATTTTTTTTATTTTACGCTTTTTAGTTATTTTCATTTATTGATGGTAGGTAAGTCTCGTAATCTATTCATTTCATTACGGGGTTATAATGTACTAGCTGCGCCTCGCGGTCTCACCCGCGTAAGTTTCGTTCCCGCGGGAATAATAAGTAGCCTATGTGTTAATCCAGGTCCCCCAGCTACCTATATTACAAATTTCATCGCAATCGGTTCAGTAGTTTTTGCGTGAAAGAGTAACAACCTCACATACATACATACTTACATACAAACTTTCGCGTTTATAATATTAGTAAGATTCTATTTCAGTTAGGGTTTAGTTATTTATTGTTTAAATTTATTATTATTCTTTTAACTTTTTTAGTACCTAAATGTTATTAGGCTTTTATTCAGTTGGTAGGTACAATTTATGTAAATATTCTTTTAGTTTATTTTGTAAATTTCTGTCACCTGTACCATCACGGCTTATACATTGATAGTTCCAAGCGTAACTACGTAACAAAAATAAAAACTTGTTCGTTAGTAACAAAAAGCAAGAATACCTAATTGTAAATTAACTTTAAACCGTTATATTTCCTAAACGGTTCTTTAAAATGAAAAATGGTGAAAGAAACCTAATATTTATTTTTAAAAACCTATTCAACGATACCCATCTTGACATACTTTGACGATTTTGGATTTTTTAATTTTGACAATATGGCGTCTGGTGGTGACATATGTTACTTTGGATTACTGTCATGTCTTTAGTCACACTCGCCAGATTAAGACGAATCGATTGACGTAAGAATCATCAAAATCGGTCCACGCGTTTGGCCTCTAGAACGCCACATAGAAACATCCATACATACATACATACATACATACATACATAGACCGATAAACACATAACCCTCCTTTGCGTCGCGCAGTCGGGTAAAAAAGATCAATACTGTTATATAATTTAATAAGCAAGCGTTTTTTAATTTTCTCTTTGACAACGTATATGTGTAAAAGGCTGGTACATGAATGGCTATTACCTCTACTCTAACATATGAAGAGACAGAAAATTTACTAGTGATAGAAAGTTAGACCATAAAAAAATATATATTTTTACAGTGTTATTTTGTGTTTGATGTATGTATCTTTCGTTTTATTATTTATGTATTATGTAACTGTATCTCATTTATAGTAAAGTTGATTTTTAGTTTTTATTTCTAAACGTTTATTGTTGTATGGAAGAGCGGAATACTTCTGATACAAGTGTCTTTGTACACTTAATAGAAGGTTCCAACCTTAATATTGTTATGTATTTACTAAGTTAAAGAAATAAACTATTTTCATTTTCATTTTCAATCACGCAAAAACGGCTGAACGGATTGGGATGAAATTTGGAATGTAGGTAACTGGGGACCTGAAAACACATCGGCTACTACTTACGCGGAAACGGGACTTACGCGGGAGACACCGCGGGGCGCAGCTAGTTAATCATAATGTAACTACTGACCAACTTAATTTTACTTGTTGGGAAAACCTACACGCAGTAGTGTCGTAGTTATGATCATCAAATTTTCCGGTCTAGCCGCAATGTCGTAGCTTGTTATTGACCACATCCCAGATTAGCAAACTTGCAGTTTCCTTTCAGAAACTCGGGATGAGAACGTTAATGTTCTTCTTGAATACAACCGAGACCGAAACCCAAACTAAAAGCTCCCAATGATTTAGCACTCCGCTCTACTTTGCTAAGTTTAATCTCATCATTGTAATTGTCCTAATTACTTACGAACTCGTACCCTTTCTTCCTTACATTTTCTCCTAGACTAAAATTAAGTTGGTAAATCGAACATTGGACTCTATTTTATTAACTGGACGATTGATAATATTATGTTGCCACACATTGACAGTTCTTGAAATTCTGACGGATTTTAAACACGTTTAACAGCTTAAATATGTTTAGGAACCGTTATGCAAGCCGGCCTAAGGGCGACTTGCATAACACCATTTGAAAACATATATAACTAAATCAATTTTAAAATAACTTATGGGAAATCGAACATTGGACTCTATTTCATTAAGTGGACGATTGATAATATGTTGCCACACATAGACAGTTCTTGAAATTTTGACAGATTTTAAACACGTTTAGCAGCTTAAACATGTTTAGGAACCGTTATGCAAGCCGGCCTTAAAGGTATCCATTTAAAACATTAGGCGTCATGTAGAAAGTTAAAATTGCGTAGATTAAACGAGCCAAGTGAAATTTATGTTGATGTCCAAATTAGCTGGGTACGTTACTTACCCTGACTTAATTTAAAATGTAAAAGGACTTTGCATTTTTATTCAACCTTAAGACTCCACGTAGATTAATTAGTAGTAAAATATTGCCGAGTTTTAATATTTACCGCCTTCTCATGAATAAACACTTGGATGGTTCTTTTTAACGAACAAAGAAAACAGGCTGAAATATAAAGCCTTTGTCCATATTTGTGGAGAGTAATTTCAACACTCGAAGAGAATGTTTGGATCGGCAAATACAATGCGAAAACAAATTAAGGACTTTTTCGAGATTATTCATTATCTTTGTATAGTTTTGGTGAAATTTGTTTTGCGTTAGAAAACGTCCCTATTGGCGTTCTTACATTTGAATTTCAATTTTAAAATTGAATTTAATGTCTAACAGTACCGTGGTACAGTGAATTCTAACTTTCCAAGAATGTTACTATCATGGATTCTCTAAATACGGAGAACAGTCCCGGCAAAGCTCGGCTGAATATTATTACATTAATATGATAATGTACCACGGACGCACAATTAATTACATCCACTATATTTCCTTTCTTTTTAGGGTTCTATATCTCAAATGAAAAAACGGAACCCTTAAGGGATCATTTTGTTGTCCGTCTGTCCATTGTTCTCTATGTCAAGAGTTAAGACCCTTTACCTCCGGAAATTAAAACCATATAGTATACTTAGGTCATTAGTTTCCTAAAGCTATGAAAAGAATAACTTCAAAGGGTTTGTAAATTTCGACACTCTACAGAAAATTAAAAAAAATGTAGGGTATTTTTACTGTCTACAGCTAGTTACAATGTAGCTTGTTCAATTTTAAATTGAACAAGCTACATTGTACAATTTTAAATTCGTTGCTCGCTCGGCTGTTTCAATAAACTACAACCTTGTAGGTCTTCAATTCTAGAGTGAATAGGTATTTTCTAGGTAAGCATGCTACATCGTCAACCTCATCGTCTCTTCCCATTAGATGAGATGAGGTCAAATGATAGCCTATTAAGTTTAAAAAAATCATTATCTATTTAATAAAGACAAATTAAATTGTTTTACAATTTCCGTAACAAAAAACGAAAATGTCACAAAATAAGTATAAGCATATATCACTGATCTAATATACGAACCGTATTCGTTGCAGTATTCGGAACGATTGTAAAAATCAGAAAGTAAATCGTGTCAGGCAAGCAAATAACGTTTGTCGACGAAATCACTTCACATAGTCGAATAGGTACGGGAGGGGGAAACCACTAAGACTAGTAGCAGAAGGACACCGTATACCGTCATCGTATTGTTACGAAGTTAAAGTTTGTCGGGAGAACGAGGCACGTGCGTCGGGGTCTCGCATCCAACACGGTACTGGGGCGAGTCCCGGGAGCGGCCTGCCGATCGCCTTGTCGAGTACGCACCCCGCCGACCTCCCGATTCCTCTTCTCATGTTTTCACTCTTGTAACTTCAACACAGAACTGAAATTCAGCGATTTTCACGCGTTATGCACAAATAAATGTAAAGGGAAACGTGGTAGGCACATTTTACGGTTTGTTTGGTGTCACACTTTGTGTCATTTTGTTGTAGATTTTAATGAATAAATTACCTTTGCGTGAGATGGTTCTAGCTTGCTATGCTTAATTAAAAAATATGTTATTATTATGAACAATATTTTTGAATAAATGAGAACCCCCATGAGTTTCTTAGTGGCTTCTTCTCATGTGAGGGCGCGTTCCGAAGCCATGGTAGTTTTTTGAGCTAGCTAGGGATAAAAATAATTATAATTTAAATTGAAAACTATTATAATAACTCTATAGTCTGCGTACACTGGAACGTTTTGTTACAAATAATTATGAGGCGGTAGTTTACTGTAACTTTTTAGAATGTTGAAATAGACAAATTACATCTCAGTCAACCTTGAAAAAGCCAACTGTAAAGTTGGTGAAAGCTCGGTTCGTTTAAAACCATGAATAAAAACGCGATACAACTGGATAAATAAAGTGTTTTATTAACAATATTTTTGTTAGTCCGCTAATTTGTGCCACTGTATAGCAGCCTTCGTCTTCTTCTTCGTTGAGGCAGTAAAACGCCATACGGGAGCCTTCTTCGGATTTGCGAATGTCCTATACCTTGGGACCGTGATGTATCCAGAGCCAATTACCCCCAGATGGTCCTTAAACTTTTTCTTTGAACAAATTTCCTTAGGGAACCACTATGTCCACACTATCTAAAACTAGGGTATATATAGAAGTGTTAGTATGTACATACAAATGGCATTTATCAAAACAAAGGCTTTGTTTAAAATAGCTTTGTTCATTCCAACGTTCATAATTTAATCAAATAGCAATAGATAATTTATTAGTGGCTGTGCAAGCAGGATGTGACAAATGCTATGCAAAATAGATGTAGATAAATAGATCTATTCGAATCTGTGATAGGTGAGCAATTAATTAAACCAGTTAGGTAACATAAAATATACCTAGACAGGTTATTGATGAACCCTATCATTCAATTATCAAAAAAATAAGGATTCCAAACATAATTAAACTAATATTAATTCGAATACCTGATGCAATTAAAATATGGTTTTAATTTTATTTGGTTTTTAGGACATAATTTACATTGTGGCTTTTTTATTTATGAAGAAAAAAATAACAATAATATCAATACATTCCTGAATAAGCAGTTTGAGAGTAGGCTACGACAAACGCAGGCACCTAATCTTAGTCATAGTTTTACTAATATTATAAATGCGAACGTTGGTATGTATGTATGTGACTTTGTTACTCTTTCACGCAAAAATGAACTGATTGCGATAAAACTTGAGATATAGGCAGTTGGAGACCAGGAATAACACATAGGTCACTACTTTTATATCAAAATTCCCGCGGGAGCAGAACTTATGAGGGTAAAACCACGGGGCGCAGTTAGTATCTAATATATCGTTAACGATTTATTGCATTAAGTCATTGATTTGATTTTCATAATAAAATTTGTAGTTCTTCTCAAAGTGCAGATTCCTAAGTTTCATGTTTTTATAGCATAATCATGAGTACAATAAGTTGATACACAAAATGATGAGCTTTATTATGATACCCCTTTGGACATAGCAATTAATTATAAAGTACAAATAATAAGCGGCCTTATAGTCAGAACATTGTGGTATTACTAATAAATAATATAACTTCTTCTATGGTTTTGCATAATAAAACACTTTATTTATCCGGTTTAATCGCGCTTTTATTCATGGTTTTAAAACGAACCGAGCTTTCGCCAACTTTACAGTTGGCTTTTTCAAGGTTGTTGGTTAATAATATTTCAACTGAATTCGAGATAAATTATGTAGGATATCACAAAATAATAAAGTGAAATGTGAAAAATAGATTGATTGGTTTTTTTCCTTCTTATTTACTCCTTAGCTATGACCTAGTGTATACCTACACATTGATCAGTATTTTTACTTATTCATGAAGTCGATTCAAGCGGACGGTGCCGGTAAGTGAGTATCTTCAGTCTAGGTACCAATCCTATACTTATTGTGAACACAATCAGCTTTTATTCCCGCGTTTTGTTCCATTTCTGCTCTATAACAAAACGAAACCCCGTTCAACAGTTTTAACTTTTTATTGCTTTTACTTAGAATTTTTCATTTTCTTTCGTAACCTTTTTTTTCTCAAAGTTTTCTCATTACAATAATGAATACAGATGACGGTCGAAGTTTTATTTAAAGTTTAAACGTTTTTAGGTATTTTATTGAAGACTGATTCGATTGATTAAAAATTGTAAAGAAATTTTAAATAACAGGGATTTTTAGACGAAGAGAAAAAATGGATGTTTTTTTGTAAGTATAAATTTAAATAAAAAATATATCACGACATTACACACAGCGCTATCTAGCCCAAACTAAGCTTTAGGCTTGTGCTATGGGGACTAGACAACGGATATACTACATATACTTTTTTTTGTAAATACATGCATACGATACATAGAATACACCCAGAACCAGAAACAAACATTTATGGTTAGCAGAAATATTTGTTCCTGGCGGGAATCGAACCTGCACCCTTCTGCGTTGCAGTCCCATAAGTAATAATTACCTATATACTCGTATTATTTTATCCATGGTTTGGTCACAGAATGAAAATGCGTACTAACAAACATGTCTACTTACTGGTGACCATGGTCTTTGCAAAGAGCTAGCTGCTAATTTAACTATAGAAAAATATTGCTTGTATCTTACAAGTAAGGAATAAATCAAATACCTACTTTCTCATATACTTAAACTACCTAATTAAAGTAAGTACGAGCATGTAATGGTAAAGTGGTTTCTAAGTAATAATAAAATCAGTAACCTTAATTAAGTGTAGCAATTTAGTTTCCCCATAGCATTTCCTTATACTTAATTACTCAGTAGGTATCTAGGGAGATTTGTTCAAGACTTTTATTACGATGTTTTGTCTGTTCTAATGAAAGAGCAAAGAACCGAGGCGGTACGACGCGCAGACGACCACAGACGGCAAGATTAATTCTACACCATTACCTATGGTTTCTACAAATACTTACGTAAACACAAACAAAAGGACTGTCAAACTCATTGTAAGTACATAGGGACCAAATCGGGACCAAAAACATTTCAAACTCGGCTCCGACGGCCTAGCTGCATCAGTTCCAAAGGCAAATTGTTCAGGACATTACTCTCTCCTTCAAAAAAGTTTGGACAAAAACCCACTATTTATGATTATATGATGTTGAAACTTACTAAAATTACACAATACGCGTGTAATTTTAGTAAGCCGCGGAGCTCGATACATGGTAAATACCCTGTGTACTTACCATGTATCAAGCTCCGCGGAAATACATTAATTAAACATGGTAAATACCGCGTTATTAAGTAATTTTAGTAGTGAAAACAACCATGTAACTTTAAAATCGTAAATCTAAGCTTAACTTTGGATATCAATGAGTCTATGAAATTTTACATATCTCTGTTGGATACTATATATCTATATAAACACACATAAAACATGTTTTTGTTCTCTACCTACATGTAAAAACGTTTGTTTTTTCAAGAAAAGTAGCCTGTAATAGGCTTCATAACGTTGGGTACGCATTGCAACAATGCTGATATTTAAAAAAAACTGCAATAAAAATATGTACCTGCGTGACGAATTGAGAACCTCCTCCTTTTTTTGAAGTCTGTTAAAAAACCGTATAATGAATTTTACCTATATACAGTTGCGAACCCATAAGAAAAAACTATACTAGGTAAGTATACATTCATACCAAACAAAATGTTAAGTTTGGAGTAAGTTTCAAGTTATGCGTGTAGGAAATGTTTTCAATTCTACTCATAAGTTTGCTGCTGACACGGCACAGGGGAGTTTAAAGAGCTTTTTGAGAAGCTCATACAAACTGGGAGGAATTCATTCCATGCCCTCGTCTCGAGCAGTCATGTTCAGTTTGTTTTGTTCTATTGGTCAGAGAGACGCCTAGTCTCACATAAATTACGACGAGGCCGGAGCACTATGAAATAGAAAAACATTGTAATGTAAATCTTTCTTTAGTATTCGCTTTGCTGAAATTTAATTGAACTCATTTTTCGGTTTTAATCGGGTCGCCTTTATTCTTTAGGATTTTTCAACGCCCGACTTAACAGTAGGTCGGTACAGTTATAACTCCTGGTTACGGGTCAATTACGGGTAGACGGGAACGTCGTCAAGCGATGAAAAATGCTAAAAATAATACAAGCCCTTTTAAGCCGAAAAAGGGTAGTTCTAGACATCTAGGCGAACAACTTTTGTTTTATGACTTTAGTAAATTCGAACTTTTAAAAAAAAAATTGAGGTTATGGTTCACTGAAAAAACAGCTGCTTTTGAAAATAAACGTAATTGTAGTTTCGATTGTTGTCGAATAAACTAAATGAAAGGACAAGATAAGGTCAATGACCTCGAACTCTGAGAAACAGTAGTACTTTAGTATTTACTGTTGTATATGTGTGTGTTGTTTTCTATGTATATATTGTGCAAATAAAGATATAAAATAAATAAATAATAAATAAACAGCTGATTTTCAAAGTAAACTTTAAACTTAAAATTTTCGAAAACTACTTCAAATTTCCAAAAGTTGTAGAACAAAAGTTGTTCGCCTAGACATCTAGAACAACTCCCTTTCGGCTTGAAAGGGCTTACCCGTTACACCTTGTTTAACTAGAAAATAAAAAGTAACGCAATTAAAAACCGAAAATAAAAAACGTAATTAAATACCGAAACCTATTTGTTTAATTTCATAATGATAATAAACTTAACAGCATTCAGCCAGCAGGTTTTCAATTAAATAGATTATAGTTTTGTTCAGATTATTTGATTATTTGTTTAAATGTAACTATGTACGTATATGATTCATTTTTGTTATTTATTATTATATTTTGTAAGTGTGTAGGATATAAATAGTAAAGTAAGTACACTATCGCATTAGGTTGTATCCTGTTATGATTGTTGTAAAGATTGTAATAAATAAATAAATAATAAATTAATATGTTGTTTTTTTTTTTTAAATAATAAAATTTACAATCTTACACTATGTCGATAATAAATTCTATAATATGTACGTTGGAATTTATATTCATAGAACAAAACCTATACCTAAATATATTATCTTTGACGTAGTAGGTATACCTACTGTCTCAATAAGTGCAAGAGAAAACCCGATATTGCACGTCGTGGCTTTTCCCCACGCTACGAGATGCTCTACATGGCTACGAACGCTACGAAGGCTACGACTACTCAACCGACATCTCGGAACATAACGTGATTCTATATTCAGGTCACGCGAGTCGCCCCTATTGATGATGAAATAATGTTCGGTATGGCGATATTGGATCCACTATGCCCATTCAAAAATATTTGCCTATTGGGTACGCGTGTTAGGAAGTTGGGAATAAATCTGGTGGGATTTAGTATGCAGGAGGTACCTATAGCTATCAATATTTTTTTTCGTATTAATAGCAAAAATGAAGAAAAAAAACGACTTGATTTTTTTACTAAGACTATTTTATTTGACCAAGTATTGCCTACTTATTTTTTTTGGCATTTTTATAATATTAATAATAACCGTTTTTGTTATATTTTAAAGTGTTTCCTACACTTGGATAACTATACTTAAAGAAATGCTTTCCAAAAATTTTGCACCCGACAGGACTTGAACCTGACTTGAACCTGCGCGTTTTTGGAGGTACGTTAGCCTCCAAAAACGTAAAACAATAAGAAATGCAATACTTAATTTCGACTTGATTCAACATGCTTCCGTGGCCAAATTGGAAAGGCGTTGGGACGGATCTTCAGAGATGCAGGTTCAAGTCCTGTGGGGTGCGAAATTTTTAGAAAGCTTTTCTTTAAGTATTACTATTAATAATAATTCACTGATAGTTCATTTACGAGTAACATTCATACCTACAGAAAATGTAAGATAGCTAGTATGTTTTACACAGGCATCTATCTTCTATCTATCTATCTTCTGTATATACCTATAATAAAGGAAGAGAGGACAAAAGGTCTGTACTTGGAAGTAAATTAAAAAAAAAGTAAAAAAAAAACTAAAGACTTAAGATAAGTAGTAGAACAAAATTATATATTTTTTAAAGCTCGAGAACCGCTCGGCGCGTCGCGGGTAAAACCGCGGGGCGCAGCTAGTACATAATATGCACAGTAAAACTAAAAATCACGACTAGTCCTACAAGCTTATATCAGTATAAATTATGTATCAATTCAAGCAACTAAATCTGAGGGATAAAAACCAACGTAGTGAATTAAATAAACTGAGATAAAGTTGTCAAGACCGGTGCCAATCTCCTGACCGCTTCGCGTCGTGAAACTTTTATCACAGGATGGCTCGTATCTTCCGACCCGAGCCACTTGTCTCAAATGAACTCCCACTGCGTATTAAAAATTGATTACAAGCTGAGAGATTGAAACACGAGATTAGAGACCAACCTAAATAAACGTGTTTGACTCTAAGCGTGTGGTCTATAAAAAGGAGCGACGGCCTCTGTGGTGCGGCGGGCGAACGACTGCAATGCAGAAGGCTGCGGGTTCGATTGCCGCCGCGTGCAAATATTTATGTTTCAGAATAAATATTTGGATCTAGTCTGGGTGTATCTCTCTGTATAATATGCATGTATTTACAAAAGAAAAATAAATTTAAGTATTATATCCGTCATCTAGTCACCGTAACACAAGCTTAGCAGCTTACCACGGGGCTAGATGGCGCTGTGTGTTGTTTACAGAATTTATTTATTTAATGAATGAATGAATGAATGAATAAATGTCATTTATTTGCACGAAATATGGTCACAACAGTTGTTATAAGAGAATAAAGTTCAACATATTTCACCAGCACTTAACTTGGCATGCAAATATTAATAATAAAATGAATTTAATTTATAAATCTTAATGACAACATAATAAAATAAAACTGTATAGAATTATTTGAGTTCAATGATTACAATGTCAATAATAAGAAAATCGAATAATGATACAATTTGAAATAATAAAAAATAAAAATAAAAGTAAACAATGTCAAGTGAAATTAAAATTAAGAAAATGTCAAGATAGAAATTGAACTAGGTATTTTAAATTCATTAATGTCAATATAATGGAACACTATCATTTAATTACATTTTTATCATTTAAAAATTCCTCAATCGAATAATAAGGCTTGTCGATGAGATAATTGTTGACAGCACGCTTAAACTCCCCAGGAGACTCAATTTTCCTTAATGACAGTGGGATTCTGTTGTATATTGTGGGAGCCATACTAAACACACTAATACTCATCAATCGAGTCTTTCGCACAATAGTCCGAAGATAATAGATATTAAATTTTGAAATAAATAAATAAATATTGCACGACATTACACACAGTTCAATCTAGCCCCAAACTAAGCATTAGGCTTGTATTAGGAGTATTAGACAACGGATATACTACATGTTATACTTTTTATTGTAAGCTCATACATATTTTACATAGAAAGACACCCAGACCAGATACAAATATTTATTTACATAGTTATAACCTTAAATATTTGCACCCGGCGGGAATAGAACCCGCAACCATATGCATTGCAGTCGGACGTTAGCCCGACGCGCCACAGAGGCCGACAATATTACTCGTGACAATAAAAACACTAGACTACCAACATATCCATGTTTAAGGACATTGCTCCCTACATTTATGAGGAAAACTACCCCTAGAGACAGAGGTATTTTAATCCTAAGTAAAAAAAGCTACTACTATAAAATCCGTGATACAATTTAGGGTCTTGGCTGATTTATAAGTTTACGACACACTCATAAAAACAAACTTTGTGATAGCGTTATACGTTATAATTATACTAGCTGCACCCCACTGTTTTACACGCTTATAAGTCCCGTTCCCGAGGGAAAATGAGTATAAAAAGTAGCCCATGGTTTATCACAGGTATGTTTATTCAGATTCAGCAGTTTTTGCGTGATTGAGCAACAAACATACATACTCAAAATCTTTCAGCTTTGAAATATAAGTATAGGATATCTATTTGCTTTACTGAAGCAAATAGATATCCTGCCATTCTTACCAATAGTAGCAAAATCATCACAATCTCACTCCCCGCATAGTCACAGTTCCGGCTTTATCTGGTTAATTGAATACAAATTAATTCGAGGTAAGCGTGGTTCCAACATTTCCGGAGCGTTATCATTTCTGTTGCAGAACTTAGATACTGTTGGATGTTTCACATAACGTACATTGTATTCAAATTACTCAAATTAGTATCCAACATCTCTACGCTCTGTGCAGTAACGTGATGCAATCAAAATATTGTTACTCTCAACATCCTATGTATATAAATTGTCTGAGGACTGGTAGTAAATTATAGAATAATGAAACCAAATCTCGGGCAACAATTCAAATTTAAATACGTGATGAACAAACAGTGGGCGGTCCCTTCGTCTGACGCTCACTAAAGAACATATCATGGGCTCTATTTTGAATCAAATGTACCATTTTAAGCGATTTAAATACCTCGATTTCTACTGATTTTCGTTCTATTTCTGTAATTTTTCTATGTAATCGCACGACCGCAACGAGTGGTGTCAACCACTTGCCGCAGGAGTCAGACATCCATGTCGCAAAAATCGCTGATTCGCGATTCAAAAATAAGGCTCCACGCTCTAAACAGAAATCGATATTTTATTATGAAATTTCGACGAGACCTAGCTAGTATAACTATCGCTTAGTCGAAGCTTTTCAACTACCTACGACTTTGTGTGGTTGTGTGTGTATTACGTAATCATCTCAGTTTCCAACTTTACCAACTTTTTCTAATCCTCCCAATTCAGTGTGACATTTTGACACCCTCTCTAATGGAGTAATACGGTTTTCGTTTATAAAATAAACCTTAATTCTCATGATCAAAGTACCTACATACATTTGTTACGTGTTGTTCCTTCAGGAAAAAATGATTCATCTGAAAATATTTGCTGCCCTAAGTAATCACAACTTTTTTACTTTCAAATTTACCAAGTCGTTTTTACTTGAGTACATATCTTCGTATTGGGATCAATACACCCCTAGAAAATGTTAATATGGAGTTTAATCGGCCCAATGTCTGAACTACCTTTGGGCCCAGTTAACTACTATCAAATTGGGTATAATTGGTCCCTGGTCCCAGTTTTGAGGTGGACGACTTCCTCCCTAACCCATCACAAGAGAGATTTATTTAATACAAGTGTCAGAAGATTTCAGACATTTTAATCTACATTTAACATCCACATAAAGAGCGTAGTAGGTAATCGATAACGTCCGGCCAATCTTGGTCTCTTTTCATTTCGTTTTATATTAGTAAATAAAAAAGGCTATAAAGATATCGTTTGAAAACATTTTATGGAGGAACAACACAGCATTTCGCGTAAACAGTTGAGTTTGCATGGTGATAGGTCGGACAAATATGCGTCCACACTCCACTGCTTACTAAAATGACGGCCACATTTAAAACGACCATATGCGTGAAGTCGACTTTTGTTACATTTTCACTGGCGTTCATTATCGTCCACAAAAAAAGAAGACAAAGCATTAAGCCACGCATAAGGTTGAATTGTAAATACAGCCATGAGTGCCCATTTGGAGTAGTAAAACTCATGTACCTACATTGACATAATTTTCCTAGAAATGGTCAGCTTCAGTGAGAAAAATTTGTGTACTGTAGAATACAAGGTGTAACGAGGGTATTCATTCAAACCGAAAGGGGGTTGTTCTAGTCTAGGCGAACAACTTTTGCTTGAAACTCTAAGTAGTTTTCGCAAATTTTAAGTCTAAAGTTCCCTCGAAAAAACAGCTGTTTCTCAGAGTTAGAGGTCATTGATCTTAAGTTGTCCTTTCATTTAGTTTGGTACAACTACTATCAAAACTTTAATTGCCTTTATTTTCAAAAACAGCTGGTTTTTCAGTAAAATATGACCTCAAAAATTTCAAACACAAGTTCGAATTTCTAAAAGTCGTAGAACAAAAATTGTTCGCCTAGACGTCTAGAACAACCCCCCTTTCGGCTTAAATGGGTATCCTCGTTACACATTGTAAGTATACATACACACAACTAAATATTGCCTACTAGCTGCGCCCCGCGGTTTCACCCGCGCAAGTCGCGATCCCGTGTTGGTCGAACACTTACCTACCGCAATGCAATAATCCACACTTAAACGGTCGCCCATTGAAGTACTGTTGAAGCCAGGCGCTACCGCGCCTGGCACCATCAGTACTTCCCTGGTCGTCCGTTTAAGTGTGGATTTTTGCACTGCGGTAGGTAGGTGAAGTAGGTTAAAGTTTGTATTTCGTCAGTAAGTGACGATGACGAAGGATGACGATGACGATGGATGACGATGATGATGATGCCACTCCACATCACTTATCCTACCCCTGTGTCGATTTTCATTTATTGAATGGTTATCACCCGCGTAAATCCCGATCCTGCGGGATTTTCGGGATCAAAAGTATCCTATGTTACTCTCCATCATTTAAACTATCCCTATTCAAATTTTAATCCAATAAATATTATCACCCGCGTAAGTCCCGATCCCGCTGGATTTTCGGGATCAAAAGTATCCTATGTTACTCTCTATCACTTAAACGATCACTATGCAAATTTTCATCTAATAAATAGTTATCACCTGCGTAAGTCCCGATCCCGCGGGATTTTCGGGATCAAAAGTATCCTATGATACTCTCCATCATTTAAACTATCCCTATGCAAATTTTCATCCATTAATATTATCACCCGCGTAAGTCCCGATCCCGCGAGATTTTCGGGATCAAAAGTATCCTATGTTACTCTCTATCACTTAAACTATCCCTATGCAAATTTTCATCTAAGAAATTGTTATCACCTGCGTAAGTCCCGATCCCGCGGGATTTTCGGGATCAAAAGTATCCTATGTTACTCTCCATCATTTAAACTATCCCTATGCAAATTTTTATCTAATAAATATTATCACCCGCGTAAGTCCCGATCCCGCGGGATTTTCGGAATCAAAAGTATCCTATGTTACTCTCCATCATTTAAACTATCCCTATGCAAATTTTCATCCAAATCGGTCGAGCCGTTTGACCGTGAAGAGGGAACAAACAAACAAACAAACAAACAAACAAACAAACAAACAGATTTTCGAAATTAAAATATTAGTAGGATAGGATAGAAACGGGAGGTAAATGTAATGCATCCGACATTGTTATTATCGTGGTAGCCTGAAACTGATACAGCCACGAGTGGGAACATTAGACTTTTGATTTGTTACGATAGATCATAATTGGTAAGTCTATCTACATTGGGACGATGTTGTAAACGTAAACAAGGGTATAAGCTAACCAACCAGTACCCAACTATGAGTTGCTACGTAAACGTAATGTTAACAGTTTGACCTTGTGCACATCGCGCCCGCTCCGCATTGTTCCCTGCCGCACCATTCGGGACATGTCGGCCGCGCGACCCGATATTTGGCGTTGCGGAAATGCCTAAACTGTTCACATTACAGTTTACGTATATACGTAGCAGCTCAAGGCAGGGGTACAGGTAGGTAGTTTAAGAAACCAAGGCAGCTTCTGGTAAGGAATAAGAGCTGTCTTTACTTGTTTTCCTTTCTAATTTATAGATGAAGTTGGCTTTATCTTAAATCTTACCTCTCTGTTGAACCAGACTGCGCCATAACTTTAACGATGTAATTTCTGTACTACTACTACCTACGTCACAAAATTGGATGTTTTCCAAAGATTAACGTAAACATTTGATCTGCCAAGATAACTGGACCGGACGAAATCTTGTCAGCATCGTTTAAACCCCCATCCCCCATCAACGTAATTAATCATGTTTCCTTGATGAGAACTTCATTAATGAAAATAAATTTTAATTATCTTTTACTAGCTGCTCTCTGCGGTTTCACCCGCGTAAATCCCTATCCCGCGGGAATATCAGGACAAAAACTAGCCTATATGTTATTCCCGGTATCCAGGTACCTATATTCCAAGTTTCATCGCAATCGGTTCAGTAGTTTTTAGTAGTACACACAAACTTTCAGCTTTATAATATTAAGTAGGACAGGAGAAATTCGGACTGGAAACAGAGTTACCTTACATCAGTTCAGTGTCTTAGTAAGTTATTGGTCTTAGTTATGAATTTTTTATACTTAATTTTTTTTAGAGTTAAACGTATAAACCTCTATCGAATCACTCTATCTACTACAAAAACCGCATCAAAATCTAAAAACTAGCTGTTTTAGCCGCGGTTTTACCCGCGTAAGGACTTACGATTCCGCAACAAAATCCGTTGCGTAGTTATTAAAGATCTAAGCATACATACATACAGACAGACATACTTTCAATTTTGTTTTATACTATGTAATGATGATAATGGGCCCTACCATGATGTCTTATAAGTCGTCGCGAAGTCGCCGGGTTGTCTTTTAGCTAAAAAATATATAATTAAAAACCAAGTTAAAAAAAAAAGAATAGGCTCCTACTGTACTGTTCAAATTATCTGTGGTTTTTAAAAGTAGTCGGGTTATTTCTTATTTAAAATTTACTTTTTTTTTAATGACCAAAGGACTACAAAGCAACGACAAACGATCATGGTAGCGCGGAATAATTACGGAAAACATCCTCAATTATGGAGTAAAGGTTCAAAGCATAAATTAATGTAGAAATAGAACAATGCCGGCTTTGAAGCTCATTATGTAAAAAAATATGTATGTAGTACATACCTTCTAGGTAAAAATATGACTACAATCCAGTACAGAATGCTTCATTCGGTTACCTCGACGTACCTCATCTGACCAGTGAACAGCAAACCGAATTCCTTCCATTACGTTGTTGAAATGCACTCGCCAGTCGTTCGATTGTGGTATTCCCAGGTAACTCTATCGAAACGGAACGTCAAGAATTTCTAGCTACTTTATAATTAAATATACTCGCAAATAATTTAGATATCTCTCTTATAATAAGAGATTAGAAAGTTAATGGTAGCTTGTGAATTGCGCTGCTATATTTAGCTAGGCAGGGGTAAAACGTAGTGATTATATTCTCTTTGGGCAGGGGCTGTGATTGTTTGTGCACTGACATTTGTGACATGCAAGACCAATCACAAGAGTTAGCGCGTTAGTTATTTAGTTGGTGGACTTTTGTTTTTGACGCGTTAGTGGAACGTTGTCCTGAATTATTATTTTTGCAAAACCTAGTTTTATTGCGTGTTAATTGTTTAATTTCGGCGGCATGTTATCAATTTAGTTACGCGAAGTTCAACGAGTGTAGTGAAAATAAAAATACCAGTGCCAAACACGAAATTAGCACGTTACAAACAAATGTTCCATGGGGTTGGGGAAAAATCGTTGCCATTTTTTCTGCAGCCTTCACGCATTGAAAATTATTTCAAACGATTACAGTATACAATAGTGGTAGTACACTATTAGTACGTGAAACTGGCTAAATTGTCCTATATTGCTGACAGAAAGCCATAACTAAGAAAATGAAATGAATTAATTTAGTTAGCCCCTGGCTAAGTATAGCAGCGCAAGTCAACCTTATTATCTATGATATTTTAAGTAGCCACTCTACTTTGACACGTAGCTATTTATCAGCTTGATCTCATCTTATGTCCTAAAACAACAGACATATAAAACCTATATTTAATGGCAGACAACAATCTCTGTAACCAGATGCTAGCATGATAAATAGACGGTTAAAACGTGATCAACATTTATGAAAGGGCTTTATTATTTAAAACGCTTAGACTGTTTTCATTTTAAAAATTATTGAAGATAGGAGAAATTCAGATTGGAAACGGAGTTACTTTATATCAGTTCAGTGTCTTAGTTATGGAGTTTTTACCAGCTATAAAAGGCAATTTGGGCCAGTTTCACGTGTTAAATAGTGTACTATCAAATCATTTGAAACTATTTTAGCAATGGGTAAGACTGTGGGAGCTTTTGTTCCTAACGCGCTTTTTCCATGTTTGGCACTGCATTTTCCCTACCCTCGTTATCTTTGGTTAATATAGCCACCGATATTAAACAATTTACCTACACGCATTAAAACTAGGTTTCACGAAAATCAAAATTCAGGACCAGGGAAGGGAGTTAGCTACCGCGTATCAGCCAACCATACGTCGAGTTGTACTCGACGTCGTTTTGTGAATACGATACTGTCGATAACGGCGCTGAAAAAAGCTAGCACGCAAGGAGCGAGCAGAAATTGTCTACGGTAAAGCCATAGACAATTTCTGCTCGTTCCTTGGCGGTAGCTTTTTTCAACCTCATTAACGACAGCGTCGTATTCCCAAAACGACGTCCAGTTAAACTCGACGGGAGTTACGCGGTAGGGTTCCATTTTACTTTAAGGACGCGACTGATGTGAAATCCCTTCCGATTGAATATTTTTCTTCATAACCAGTATCAAATAGATCTTTAAACAATGTATTATGTTATTGTACATGATACAAGAAGTATCCCCTTCATTTCAAAAACAATAAAAAATAACTTTAAATACTACTATTATACAGGCAAAGTTACCCCCTGTTTTACAAAATAAATCAATTTTTCTTCTAAATCCTTAACCGCTATATTTTCTTATAGGCGTCATAATATTAGAAAATACAATACCTAGAACCTCTTCATTGCATTTTATAAAAATATTATTTTAATCTTAGTTAATGATTGATTTTACGAGAAATGGTAGATTTTTTCATGCAATTCTATCTTGCTCATTTATATGCAATCGGACAAGGACCGATAATTATCATCTATCGCCGTCTTAATGTGTAGCAAACATAAAAGTTCCTTACCTATATCGACACTCCTACTTATCATAACGATAACTGCTCATCAAAGGCATGACGGACGCACGAGACGTGTGTTGTGATGTGGTCACGACACGATACCTTTGTAATACCTCAATGTGTTCGCCAAACACGTATATCTTGACGAGGGTAGAGGGGTAGCTGTTATTATTATTTCTCTTGTTCTCACCGATATATTTCATTGTTACAGCTCTAAGCTTTACTCCGCAATATGTAATAGCCGTAAAAAGGAATTTTCGCCTAATGTCTGCAGAAATACGACGTGTGAGACGGCTTCGCGCCATTTCTTGACAGTGGCAACAATAGGTGACATCCTTCCGCCATCGACTCACTCGCGGCGGACCAATCGCGGCGCTGCGCGCCGCGACCCGCGGTGTGAACCCCGCGCGTTTTAGTTAGAACAGACATATTGGATTTTGTGAAGCATCAATACTAATGTGCTCTTGCGTGAAAATAAAAGATAGTATCGTCTCTCAGAAAGCAGCAGTTTCATTTACTTACATTGGCGCCGCAACTCGAGGCCGAACCGGACCCGAAACAAAAGAGGCCACCGAGTACGTGTTCTACCAGCAGCAAGAATGGCCGAACCGACCGGCAACCGCCGGCGTGCAGAAATTATAGCACAACCAGATTCAACGCCGTCGAACTCCGACACCGAGGGCAACGACCACGACGTTACATTCGTTGAGGGCCCCCCGGCGCGAACGTCGTCACCGACGCACGCGCCCGGGCAGGGGACAAGCACCCACGACGCCAACGCACGCGTCGCTAACGATTTTAGCGACGGTGCCGGCGCTGGTGCCCGTCAGAGAAGCTACCGCCCCGTGCAGCCCGCGCCCGCGCCGTACCCAACCGGATCGAGCTCGCGGACGACGACGAACGAGATGTTTGCTATGATGGAAGCTTTCGCTAGGACCCAGGCGGAAGCGAACAGGAACCTGATCGAGACAATACTATCCGCGCCGTTGTCATCCGGCCCGGCTTCGTGCGGACGCGCCGCAGCTCGACCCAGCGGGGCCAGCAGCGACCACCGCAGCGACCGCGGAGGCAACATGAGCGGCTGTACCGCTCGCTTCGACGGAGCGACGCGAGACGCAGAGGTGCTAGAGGCGTTCATCGACGCTGTCCAGATTTACAAGGAGTGTGCCGAGGTGTCCGACGACATCGCCATGCGAGGTCTGGCAATGCTACTTGCTGGAGACGCCGCACTGTGGTGGAGAGGAGTGAAGAAGGAGGTTAGCGACTGGGACGACGCCATCGCGCGACTTCGAGGGATGTACGGCCGCGTGAAACCGGCACACCGGGTATTTCGTGAGATCTTCGCAAATGAACACACCTTGAAGCAACGAAGCGAAGTGTTTGCGTGTAATATTCGGGCTCTGTTAGGGCAGCTACCGTATAGTTTGTGCGAACCGGCTAAGATTGACATTGTGTACGGGCTCCTAGATCGTAAAATACGTAAACGCCTTTTGCGTAGTTCATTATACACGTTAGAAGAGATGATTGTGAAACTACGGGACACCGAGGAGTCGATAGCGGAGGTAGAAGTATCTGAAACCGTAAGTACAACTAATGTCAATAAACCTAAGTCACAAGTACGACCCGAAAGGTCATCGACCTCACCACCTACCCCAAGCGATGCGCCCGCGCCACGTCGCATACGTTGCACCTTTTGTAAATCTTTCGGTCACAACCTATTAGATTGTAGGAAAAGACGGGATAAGCAACTTAACATTAACAATAAGCAGTCTGGTGCGAGCGACCTCACTCTACGTTGTTATGGATGTGGGCAAATAGGTGTTATACGCTCTAAATGTAGTAATTGTAATGATAAGAAAGTTTCATCTGTCAATAGTACTTCATTTAATATGTTTAGCAGCGGGTATGTGAACAATAAGTCCCACTCAACTAATAACTATCCGATCAAACCTTCTGATAACAATCATAGAATGAGTACCTACTCTGATAGTGCAGTAAGTAAAGATACCTATTCTGTAGAAGGGACCTATTCTGTAGGAGGGACATATTCTGTTTGTGATTTCGATCTCACCGAACCGTTGTCCTGCTTGTATGGTAAAAATGATTATGAGGTTGAACGGAATGTTAATTGTTCAAATGAAGTGCCTACTGGTATTTTGGAAGCTCACTATTCCTCCACTAATAGGGATCTTTCATCAAATAGGGATTATGACCGTGACCAGTCTCGTCATCCAATGATTAGGATCAATATTAAGGGATGTGATGGAGTTGCGATTGTAGACACAGGGGCTACACATTGCATTGCTAGTCCGCTACTCCATCGCCACCTACAACACCGCAACACGAAATTCTCAGAGGAGAAACGTTTAATACGTTTAGCTGACGGTTCCGAAAAGTTGTGTTCTGTGTTTTGTTATAACCTTAATGTTAGGTTACAGGGTCGAGAGATACCCGCCACGTTCCTCGTGCTCCCCGGTGCGGACACGAGAACGCTGCTAGGGCGCGACTTCATTGAGCGCGCGGGGATCGTGCTCAACGTGCCTAGGTGGACATGGAGTTTCGCCGAACGTGAGTACAATTTTGTTGATTACGGCGCATCGGCCGCGGTCCGTACGAACGCTTCGGCTGTATGCGACACGAACGCTTTGGACACGTGCCATACGAACGCTTCGGCCGCATGCAACACGAACGCTTCGGACTCGTGCATTACGAACGTTTCAGACTCGTACGATACGAACGCTTCGGCCGCACGCAACACGAACGCTTCGGACTCGTGCATTACGAACGCTTCGGACTCGTGCATTACGAACGTTTCGGACTCGTACAATATGAACGCTTCGGCCGCATGCAATACGAACGTTTCGGACTCGTACAATACGAACGCTTCCGCCGCATGCAATACGAACGTTTCGGGCTCGTACAATACGAACGTTTCGGCCGCATGCAACACGAACGCTTCGGACGCGTACAATACGAACGCTTCGGTCGCATGCAACACGAACGCTTCAGACTCGTGCAATGCGAACGTTTCGGACGCGTACAATACGAACGCTCCGGTCGCATGCAACACAAACGCTTCGGACTTTTGCGACACGAACGCTTCGGGCGCGTGTAATATGGACATCTCAGCTGTGTGCACTGCGAGTGTCCCGGACGCGTGCAATACGTTTGCTTTTTACACAGATGCTGAACCTCAATTGTGTCTAAGGAGTGATGAGGGAGCGCACCTAGATGATCGTCAGCGCGCCCAGCTGAACCAGCTGATCGCCAAGAAATCACGCCGCTTCGATTATCAAGGTGACCCCACCAGTTTTATCACTCACCGCATCAAGGTAGATGCGAAGCAGGAACCTATTGCTTCCCCTCCACATCGCATGTCACCTGCCAAGGTAGCCATTTTGGAAAAGGAGATAGACAAACTGCTGCGCGCCTACGTTATCGAGGAATGTGAATCTCCTTGGGCCGCTAACGTCGTACTGGTTACAAAAAAGGACGGAGGTACGCGACTCTGTGTAGATTACCGTGGGTTGAACGCGGTGACTGAGCCCGACCGATATCCGCTCCCACGCATCGACGACGTGCTCCATGCCGCCAAGACGACCAGGTTCATGTCTACCCTTGACCTACGAACAGGATATTTTCAGGCGTCAGTTGCCGAGGAGGATCGTGACAAGACTGCCTTCGTCACGCCGCTCGGCACGTTCCGATTTAAGCGTATGCCAATGGGTTTGCGTAATTCTGGCGCTACCTTTCAACGGTTAATGGATCGCTTCAAATCTAACTTGCAGGGCGTCACCCTCATATGTTATTTGGACGATTTGGCCGTCCTATCAGATAGTTTTGAGCAACATTTGAAGGACTTGGAAGCTGTCTTCGACAGGCTCGAGCTCTTCAACTTGAGAATAAATCGCGAGAAGAGTTTTTTCGCTAGAGACTCTGTTAAGTTTCTAGGTCATCTCATCGTCCCCGGAGGTATCCGAGCGGATCCCGGAAAAACGGCAGCTGTTGATAACATGGCCGTACCGACGAATGTGAGACACTTAAAGTGTTTCCTCCAGACATCCAGTTGGTTCAGACGTTTTATTCCCAACTACGCTGAGATTGCGCGACCACTGACCACCCTTTTGAAGAAGGATAGCGTCTGGCGATGGTCCGCGGAACAGCGATCTGCTTTCGAGCGAATAAAGCAAGCATTGGTGTCTGCGCCTATATTACGACAGGCCGACCAAACTCAGCCTTTCACCCTTAGGACCGATAGTAGTGGGTACTGTCTTGGAGCGGTCCTAATGCAGGGGGAGGGGGTCGACGAACGCCCCATAGAGTACGCTAGCCGTCTCTTGACCACAGCCGAGCGGAACTACGCCACTACCGAAAGGGAGGCCTTAGCGGTCGTGTGGGCCGTTTCCAAATTCCGCGGCTATATTGAAGGTGCCGAGATCATCATTAAATCGGACCATCAACCCTTGAGGTGGTTGATGAGCGTGAAATCCCCGAGCGGACGTTTGACCAGGTGGGCGCTTACTCTCCAGGAATTCAACCTTCGGATCGAGTACACCCCTGGTAAGTCAAATGTAATCGCCGACACGCTTTCCCGTCCGGTTTGCACAGATGAGGCTAGCAACTGCGATTTGTGTCGGGTCATTGTCGACGTACCGTCCGACAGACCGTCAATTTATAGAGATAGTCAGTTAAAAGACCCCGATATCCGTAAAATCATCGAAGATTTGGAGGCGGATGACGAGTCGTTTAGGGGGAGGCCCTGGGCGAATCGAGGGTATGTTGTCTCTGATGGTGTACTATACAGGTATAGCCCTGAACACAACGAAGACGACGAGGCTCGTCTGGTGGTGCCGAGCAGCCAGAGGAAAGAGATCTTGAAAGAATATCATGACGCACCGACTGCCGGTCACTTCGGCGTCGAGCGTACAATGCAGCGACTCTCCTCACGCTATTATTGGCCAGGTATGAGAGCCTCCGTTACTGAACATATCAAAGGGTGTGTCCCATGCCAGAGATATAAGGTAGACACACGCAGACCTGCCGGTTTGTTGCAGTCTCCAGCTGTCACACAGAGGTTTGAAGTAGTAGCTGTCGATTTGTTCGGTCCGTTACCAGTTACAGAGTCCGGTAACCGCTGGATATTGATCGTCGAAGACAACTGTTCACGTTGGGTCGAGCTTTTTCCCCTAGCGGACGCGACGAGCTTAGATTGCGCTAAGATCCTGGCGAAGGAGGTCTTTCTACGGTACGGGGTGCCCCGCCGTCTCATCAGCGATAACGGTGTGCAGTTCATAAGCGAGGTCATGCAGCAGGTATGTAACGTGTTCGGCATTGATCAGTCTTTAACACCGTTCTACCATCCGGAGGCCAACCCGGTGGAACGCAAGAACCGCGACCTCAAACCGCAACTCGCTATTCACGTCGGTCAAGACCACACTAGTTGGGACTTGCACCTAGCAGCTATAAGGTTCTCCATGAACTCAGCTGTTACATATAGCACAGGCTATTCTCCAGCTATGCTGACGTTCGGACGCGAAATTCACGCCCCAGCAGATGTAATTCATGACATGCGTACGACCATAGAGGACGATCGGTTTGTGACCAACGTCACACCTTATCTTAAGAGGTTGGCTACCGTCCTTATCGACGCTAGGGATACTCATGAGAGGATCCAAGCGACTCAGAAGAAGTACGCCGATGAGAAACGCCGGCCCGCGCCAGACTACAAGGTAGGTGATTTAGTGCTACTGAAGACACATGGTGCTAACGACACTGGTCATGGTAATACTCCTAAGTTCATACCTAGGCGCGACGGTCCGTACAAAATACGCGAAGTGTTAAGCAGTACTACGTATTGTCTAAAACGCGATACAGGCGAAGTTTTAGGCAAATATCATGCGTCGCAGTTGACGCCTTTCGTAGGTCAGATGCAGCCACCCGTGCACCCTAAACGTAGGAGAGGTCGCCCGCGCAAGATTGCCGCTTAGTTCGCTGTAGTATACCTTACTGTTTGTGTTGCCACTCTCGAGTGATTTTAATAGGACTTGCCGTTGGTCGGTGGCTCTAGTTTTTACTTAGTTTCGTGTGCTACTCCAAACGCGAGGGCGCATTGTTTGTAGTAGAGGGGGAGTCTGTGAGACGGCTTCGCGCCATTTCTTGACAGTGGCAACAATAGGTGACATCCTTCCGCCATCGACTCACTCGCGGCGGACCAATCGCGGCGCTGCGCGCCGCGACCCGCGGTGTGAACCCCGCGCGTTTTAGTTAGAACAGACATATTGGATTTTGTGAAGCATCAATACTAATGTGCTCTTGCGTGAAAATAAAAGATAGTATCGTCTCTCAGAAAGCAGCAGTTTCATTTACTTACAGACGTCTTTATTTAGTATCGACCACCAGTTTAATAAGCAAGCATCAACTGCTAGGAAAGTTCTTTGCGAGTTCGGTACTTATGTGACAGTAATTTCGGTTAAACTTTAATCTACTGTTTTTTGATCGAGGGTATCGTAAACCTAGATCGTATAAAAATAAAATAAAATTAGTATGATTTATTAGACATTTCTCAAATCAAATAATAACATTGGTTTTACACTATAAGCACAAGCTTGTATCGCAGTAATTGAGGTACTAGTAAAATGCAATATAGTAGATTTTTATATTAAAAATATGTTTTTATTATAAAGACTCAAAAACATATTTACAATACAGAAGAACTTATTCATAGATTAATTTAATATAAATATAAATTATGTAATATACTAGATGCGTCTTGCGGTTTCACTCGTGTAAGTCCCGATCCCGTGGATAAATCGGGATCAAAAGAAGCGTTAGTCCTCGGTTATGTAGCTTTCTATTGCTGAAAATAAATTGGTACGGTAAGAGCCTATTCATTACAAACAAACAAACAAATAAATCTTTCCTCTTTATAACATTAGATAGAAGGACAAATGGCCTAAGACTTACATACAAAAACTAAAAGGCATTAAAGCCTTCGTACCCTGACGTGACAGAGTGACCGAGACTTGCTCCAGTATTCTATAGGGGCAAGTTAAATTAGCACCAAAATCAAGACAACAGTAGGTACAATTTCCTGCTGCTCCATATTCATATCACAAAAAGAACGTAAATGGTAAACACTGCAAAAACCTTGTCGTCGAGAGTAACCAACGCAGACTTTTTTCATTTTTTATGCATATTGAACGAGCGTGCATTATGGGTCTTTCACATTTTGTCCGCGACGCGTTAAATTTCGTGTTGCTGGGATTTTGCAATGCAAAAACGTTGCTTCACACAACAAATTTGAATAACTATAATAGTGCAACTAGACTCTAGAACTAGACCCTATAGACTTTCATAGTATCTGCCATGATTTACCGTCCGTATATTTATGGTGATGTTAATGACTTGTAATAAAGTGGTTATGTGTTCAAAATATTTCAAATTCCATTTTGTTATTTTTTTTAATGTTTTCTAGACTTGGACGGCTAAATTTAGAGAAATGCTTTACAAAAATTTGCCCCAGACAGGACTTGAACCTGCATGTTTCGGGAGTCCGGCCCCAACGCCTTATCCAGTTTGGCCACAGGTGCTTGTCTAATCGATATGAAATAAAGGATCGCATCTCTTTTTGTTTTACGTTTAAATTCCATTTTATTTCAAAAACCTTTAAATTATAAAAACCCAGTAAAACCCGTTTTAGAGCAATATTTATTTTGTACACAAAAATAAAATCGTTACCGGGAAAACAAATTTGTTTAGGAAATTTACCCATATTATTCGAAAAACCATTGAGTTATAAAATATTGCTAATTAAAATATATGTAGATAGGTTTTTTTAAAGTAAACACATGTCAGAAACATAATTAAAGGAGCTCCCTCACCGCGAGCGTTACACATACCTTGTGCGCGCGCACCTTGGGAGTCGAATCTATAATTACTCGTACATTACAAGTAATTTCTTCTATGGTTTTCGCGATTTTGCATAATAAAACACTTAATTTATCGGGTTTTACCGCGTTTTATTTATGGTTTTAAACGAACCGAGCTTTCGCCAACTTTACAGTTGGCTTTTTCAAGGTTGACTGAGATGTAATTTGTCTATTTTAACATTCTTAAAATTTACAGTAAACTACCGCCTTATAATTATTTGTAATAAAACGTTTCAGTGTACGCAGACTATAGAGTTATTGTAGGTAATAGTTTTCAATTTAAATTATAATGATTTATCCCTAGCTAGCTCGAAAAATTACATCTCAGTCAACCTTGAAAAAGCCAACTGTAAAGTTGGCGAAAGCTCGGTTCGTTTAAAACCATGAATAAACCCCGATAAATAAAGTGTTACATTACAAGTGAATGGTCGCGGTGGTCGGACCACCTTAACCTTATGTAAAAAAAGCACCTTTAAAAAGCAGCTGGTTTTCAAGTGAGCAGCTGTGATGAAAAGACGGTTTCAAAAACAGCGCCACCAATGTAGTGTAACCTACCTTGTACATAAAGAGCCTGCTTAGTCTAAGTCAAAAAGTGAGAGATATTTACTGTATCTGGAAAAGCTTTTCCGCTCATCACTTCGAAGATGCTGATGCGAGTCACTATTCTTATTATGAGACTAATCAGAAGTTAAAGTTGCTATTCATTGTAAAAAAAAATATTTGTTATTAGAACTTGTTTTAATAATACAGAAGCAAGTTTTCATAATCGGTTGAAACAGACGAAATCAAATTTTGTATGTGATGCAAAATTTTCTTTCGTCTGGCACATCACATAATTTTGTCATACTTGAAGCAGAAACGTTTCGCTTGCTAAATTGCTCGCTCGGTCAACTAAAAATTGGACGTGAGAATTTTGAAATCTTGGACCCCGCAATGGATCGAAACTTTCATAAAGTGTATTATATTATAACTTTGTAAACAATTATAGGCAACATTTTCTTCTGAAGTTCCTTTGTATAGATTTATTTTCCCTTCCCTTTAATGTTTTCTAGTTTTAAGTGAATAACAAAAAATCAACCTCTATTTTTATTTGACTAATCCAAATAATGGTAAAAACAAGCACTAAACGTTATTGATAGGAGAAAGGTATAAAATCCAATTAATATTATGATCTGAAGTCGTTGCAAAAATAGCAACAACAAAGTAAATAACACATATCAAACGACAATACATCCATTACTTAGGGTAGATTATTACTCTAGTTTATTTCTATAGTATAAGACTTTTAATACCTACAATTGTGAATAATTAAAAAACAAAAATAATTAATTAATTGATTATAACTAAGGTAAATGACCCTTGAATCCAAAAGTGCCCATCACACTGGCGGCATTTCATCGTTACCTTTTGGACTCCATAAGTTAGGTAGGTAATAAAAAAACGAGGTATTATAATTTTATCTAATAGAGAAACTATCCACTCTCATTGAACGTGATCGGTTCAAAGGTTTCGAGGGACAAAAAATACAATTTTACGCAGAGCAAACATTATTTATGACAACACAGTCCATGCATAATATGTTTAGGTATCATATATTTTCAGCATTTTATTCGTAGTATATTTTGTTAACAGAAAATATATTCGTAGAAAACGTAGCGATACCGAAGTTTTCTAGGAATTTATGTTTTGTTAACATCTTTATTTATTTATTTTGTACACAAGGAAACATTCACAATATAACAGTCATAATTAGATACATATACAAAGGTGAGTCTAACCCTGTTTAGAGGGTCTAACCCATCTTTCTTATTTTATTAATATTATAAACGCGAAAATTTGTATGTATGTATGTATGTGACTTTGTTACTCTTTCACGCAAAAACTACTAAACCGATTAGGAAAAAACTTTTAACATTTAACATAGCTGGAAACCTGGAATAACACATAGGCTACCTTTTATCCATGTTTAAAAGTAGTACGAACAAAATCCGCCCTTCCTAATCTCTAATAAGTCGCCGCTATATCGTTCAGCAATTTTTATTTCAAGTTAAAAACACATCAAAAAATCCTACTCCTACTATATATAATAATATAATATACTAGCTGCGCCCCGCGGTTTCACCCGCGTAAGTCCCGTTCCCGTTTCAGTTCCCGCGGGATTAAAAGTATTCTATGTCCTTCTCCTGGTTCTAAGCTACCTCCCCACCAATTTTCAGACAAATCGATTTAGCCGTTCTTGAGTTATAAATGGTGTAACTAACACGACTTTCTTTTATATATATAGATAAGATAAGGTAATATAGGATAATATGTTATCATATTATCCTACTAATATTATAAATGTGAAAGTGTGTATGTTTGGATGTTTGTTACCTACTCAATCATGCAAAAATGGCTAAACGGATTTGGATGAAATTTGGAATGTAGGTAACTTGAAATAACACATAGGCTACTTTATATCCCGAAATTCCCGCGGGAACGGGACTTACGCGGGTGCAACCGCGAGGCGCAGCTAGTAAAAAATTAATCATAAAAGTTTAAGAAAATAAATTTTTAAATGATCAAAGTAGTCGGCGTATTTTTTAATTAAAATTTACTTTATTTCTTTGACCGACAAAAGGACGACAAAGCAACGAGAAACGATCATTGTAGCGCGGAATCACTCACAAACATACCTACCTAACCAAACTTTCGCTTTTCTCTAAGCAGGGTTTTCCTTATCGTGCATGTAACTGGCATTTTTACCAGACTGCGCGTCGCAAAGGAGGGTATGTGTTTATCGGTCTATGTATGTGGGTGAATCAACTATTCTCTGTTCCTAATCAACTTTTTGTGTAAAAAAATAAATTGTGTTTAATTTCATAAATTATACTTGAAATTGCTAAAAATATTTGTGAAGTTTATAAGTCTATAACGTGCATCGAACTTTGGTGCGCTTTTCTGTCTTTTTGCGGTGAATTTAAATACCCGTTACGTGGTTACGTCCCCTAGCTCACATATCAAAGAAGCGGTAAAAAGTAAATAAAACACAATTTTGTAATCATTGTTTGTGTATTAATAAAATTTAGTACTTGTAGCAAGTAATAAAATATAAGCTGAAACCAAAATATCTTATTATTTTTAAAAATATAAACATATTTCTGTCTCCTGAGTCACTTTCTAACAAAAATGGTAATATTTTTTCATTTAACTGTTGTCACATTAAACACCACATATTTATTTTAATATTGTGTATATCTGCTTTAATTTTCATTGCTTGTTCCGTCAAAAAAATGTATGGATGTTTCTATATGGCGTTCTAGAGGCCAAACGCGTGGACCGATTTTGATGATTCTTAAGTCAATCGATTTGTTTTAATCTGGCAAGTGTCACTTAATCCAAATCAACTTTTGTCACAACCAGACGGCATATGTTCAAAATTTAAAAAATCAAAATCGTCAAAGTATGTCAAGATGGTTATCGTTGAATAGTTAAAAATCAATGCTAGGTTTCTTTTACTATTTTTCGTTTTAAATAAAAGTTTAGGAAACAGAACGGTTTAAAGTTAAATAACAATTAGGTATTCTTGCTTTTTATTACTAACATGTAAATGTTAGTACACAATGTGGAATAATCCACATGATATTAAGTCCCTCTCCTATTAATTCATTTTACCAATGGGTACCCGACTGTGACTCATTTTTACTCATTCATTATGTGTTCTGTGTGTATCGATTACAAAACTATTTGAATGATTATTCAGTATTATACTTAGCATAATTTCAAATTACTGGGCTTGTTTTTTAGTTTTTCTTGTTGTTTCTATACGTATTTTTAAATTGAGTTTTTTACGCAGTCAGGTTTTTTTTTTATTATTTTTTTTAGTACAATCCATATCTTAATGGTTAGAAAGACGTTACTGTATACAAGTACATTAATGTCATCAACGACACAACCTACATAACTTGATCTATATTACTGAATAGTTTGTTCATATTCTCAATGTGAACCGAGCTCATCTGAAAATATTTGTGAAAATAGCCTTGGTTTCTAATTAGATCGATTTCCCAAAGGAACGTCGCTAAAATTTTTCTTGAAAATATCTTAGTGACATTTTTAAAAGTTTGTTTTTATTATCGCTTAGATCTCGTTCTTATCCTTTCAATTTTATACCTACGAACTACTTTCATTTCCTAAAATCTTCAACTCTGAACCAATCTTGAATCTTCACTGAAATATTCTATTCCTTGCAGCAGTGATTTGATCAATTTGTTAGATAATCTTGTTTAGCAGAATGTTGCTCTTCGAAGTATAAATATGATTCAAATGCACAAACAGAATGTCGACAAGCTTCGTCGCCGACACGGCCGGATGCCGAGCTTCAACAAACTCCGCCGTAACTAGAGCTAGGTAGTAGAAAATTGCTACGAATGCAAAATATACTGAGAAATTGAATTCTACTCACTTGTAACAAGGCGTTCGTGATGCTGAATGTTGTATTTGTACCTGTAAGGTACACTGCATAGTTACAAACCGCAAAGCCGTGATATGTCAAAGCACAGTAGAGTAAGAACAGTAATTTCACTTCATATAAAGTGGCTGCCGCAGGTTTCAATGAATGCGTGAGCAGCTGGCATCGCCGTGTACCTACGCACGGAAGTTTCACGCACACGCATGGTCTTGCCAGGTCTCGACTGGCCGCAGTAAGTGCTGCACCGTGCGCCTGATCGTGCGCATTTACGTATTGCGCTGTACGCCCGCTCTGATTTCTTCCCCAGACTTTATTGGTTTCATTTTTTAACTAAAATATTAATTGTGACTTCCAAAAAAGTCAAAATTTATTGTAGTGTCTTTTAATAATTATGCAAATAATATATAATTAAAAATAAAAATGACAACCCTAGGCGTCAACGTAGGAGTAGGTAATTAACTCGCCAATCGGCCTCAGTTAGACTACTATGCTTTCTTTACTATGGTCAAAGGCAACGTTACGCCTACGCTTCGTCACTCGGATGGCTAATCTCCACGCTAGTGCTCGGTTTATGCCGCCTAAACCTATTATCTGCTAGATGCGATACCTTGCTTAGTTTACGAGGCAAGTACCTACTAATTGGCACTAAATATACTGTGTTTACTTACCTATATTTTTCATGAGGTCAATAACATGTTTGAACATTGACATTTCCAGAAAGGTAGGTAAGTGAAATGTGAAAATAGGTTTTACCAATCAATCTTTCCTGTATATTTTTGGTAACATAACGGTAATTAACATGATCACTGTCTAAACTAAGCCCACAGACTAGTAAGAAGATATTAAGTATACTAAACCTGAGAACGTTGAAAATTGATTCCTTCTCTTAAAAGTCTTTTTCTCTCTCTTTCTCTCTCATTGTATAGGGTTAAGGTTTTATCTTAAAATAAACAAAATTAAAAACAAATTTCAAACCTTTCCCCAAAAATTTCGCGAAATATTAAAAAAAAAAGAATAAATTATACTTAAGCTAGCATATGGTACCAACATAAAACAAACATAAATGGCATAAATAAAAAACTTGAATTGCAAAAACTAAAGTTTGAGAATCCATATTTACGTACTTAGAAAGCTAGAGACGGCCGACCGACCCCTATTACAGTTCAATGTTTCAAAATTTGTCTTTGAAGGCTTACGGACGAAGACAAATGGTCAGCAGACCCTAGACGTGACGGACTTTCAGTGAAATTTACCAAATTAAATAGAGAAACTCGAACTGGGCACGGACGGACGGACCTATTCTGTAACTAAATCGTCTTAACATCGCTTCAGCATTGTCAGATTTTCAAAAGCGTTTTTACAGTTTTTTGAATTTTTGGTAGAGTTTTGCGAAACCTACAATTTTACACCAACACTTACACATATTACTAATAACACCTAACACTTAAGTTTAGTGTTATTAGTAATTTGTTGCAAAAATACCAGCAATTGCTACTGAATCCTGAAAAAACTAATATAGCTGAAGCGATGTCAAAACTATTTAGTTACAGAATACTTGCCCCGAGACCACACGTTTTGTTACCACTATGTGCAACTGAAGTAACTTTTCTAATTTACCCGTACAGGATTTTAATAAACTCGGCTTAAAGTTTTTCACGACACACTGTAAGATTCAATTATACTATAATCCTAACTAATATTATAAAGCTGAAAGTCTGTGAGTATATATGTGTGTATGAATGTTTGTTACTCAATCACGTTAAAACCGCTGACCTGATTGCGGTGAAACTTGGAATATAGGTAGCTGGATACCGGGAATAATACATAGGCTACTTTTTATCCCGATATTCCCGCGGGAACGGGACTTATGCGGGTGTTACCGCAGGGTGCAGCAAGTATTATATACATTTTGGTTATAATAATATAACACTGTGCCCTAAGGCTTTTTACAAGATCTAATAATTGTACTTTAATATTATCACTAAATGTTAGGCTATGTGCGCACAGACCGAAGGCTTAACGCCTAGAGCCTAGCGATTTGAGTCACCTAGCGTGGCCTTAATTAAATCGAATGTGCTAGCGCCAAAATTATAGGCGACAGGCGCTCAGCGCGGCCGGTCGCGAACATTCTAGGTCGTTCTTTTTAATTAGTCGTCAAATCAGCCTCCGGTCTGTACGAACGTAGCCTTAAAGATACGTGGTATCGTTAATAATGCATGCACATACCAATGAACCGTCATTGAATAGTGTATGAAAGCCAGCAACCCATTTAACGCCAGACATACCACAATTCAACACAGTCTCTCTACGAACGCGGTCGGTAGATAGGTATTAGCCTGTGAGATACCTAAAATTCTTCAAACATAGAATTCAAACGCTTTATATTATACACAAAAGCTTTGTGGCGAAATGGATAAGTGCGTTAACCACCTACCGACTACAACTTTAAATAATTATAAATAAGACCACACGACACGGCGCCATCTTGGCATGAGCTTATATATGTTATATTAATAAAAGAGAAAATCACTGACTCACTCACTTATATATTATCACGAAATCTTAGAAACTACAAGTAGTAGAAGTCTGAAATTTTGCATACGGGTTCCTTTTATGACGTAGGTGCTGGATAAGAACGGGATAAGCTACGATAAGATAATACGAGTTTCTCGAAATTCACCCATTAAGGGTGTAAAATGAGGGTCGAAGTGTTGTATGAAACTTTTTTGTTTTTAGAGTAAGACACATGAAAGTTGGATATTAACTTTTAACTTAACTTTTTTTAACAAAAAAAGTTAAGTAGTTAAGTTTTTTTTTTATTAATAGGTTTATTGTTAAATATAAATAACAGTTGGCAAACTATTTTCCGTAAATTAATAGATAATACGGTGCCAGACAAGGCACGTTAACTATAGCTATGTCCCGCGGTTTTTGCCGCCTAAGTCCCGACCCCTGAGAATGTCGGGATCAAGTGTGTGTTTTAAACACATAGAAACATAGACAAGTACAAAGTTACTCCTCGATTATGAAGCTTTCTAATAGTTAAAGTTTTATTGTAATGGATCTAGTTGTTTGAGAGCCTATTCAACAAACAAACAAATAAATAAATCTTTCCTCTTTAATATAATGTTAGTAAAGATGGTTATACACAAAGAACCGGGCACAAATATTCAAAAATATATATCTCTCATGCATGATGGAAACTGGATATGCAACCTTCTGCGTCGCAAGCCTTATTTGTGAATCGCTCGTTGCACTTCAGAAGATTTACGATATCTGCTGATTTTCGATAGATATTCGACTCTTGCGGCGAGTGGTTGAAACCACTCGTTGCGGTCGTGCGATTCACATAGAAAAATTACAGAAATCGGACGACTATCAGTAGAAATCGAGATATTTAAATAGCTCGAAATGGCTCATGTGATTAAAAAATATAGCCTGATATTCAAATGGACTAACAGTCGAATACAGAAACTTCACTAAAAACTGAGAGATACTTAAATAATTAAGGAAATAGCTTTTTTTTAAAGTAGCTACCAGGCGTAGGTAGATTCTAAATTCAAAATTTGAGCTTTTTTAAGCTTTAAAGGTATTTGATTAAGTAGAAGTCAAATTTTGAGTAATGTTTATGTTTCTGTATTCGACCATAAATCCATCAATTAGTTGTTATTGAATTAAAATATTTGAGCATATTATATTTCCTTTGTTTTTTTTTCTTCTTGTTAAAATTGACATTTTACAGTTGGGATTGTTAAAGGTAGGTGGAAATATAATAATTATCTACCGGTTATTTACACGGTACCTAATTACTTCACAAGATTATTCTACCTCTGGATAATTAATTTTAATCTTAAAATAAACTCTAATTACCAAGAAATGCAAATTCATACTCTGTTCTAATGTTAGCTTCGAGATATATTTTGTAATAAGCACTATTTTAGTTTTATTTAATGAAATGAATAAAACATAGAGAACCTAGTAATGTAATGAGTACTTTAAACCTAATTTACAATATGGAACTACTATCATTTCAATAAATAAACATAATATTATGCAATATAATATGTAGAGTCAATTTCACAAAAGCATGCGGTGGTTACTGGAAATAGTTGACCGAACGAGCGAAGCGAGTGAGGTCCAGTGTAGACGGGCCTGGTGCTTGTATCTTTGTATCTTTGTTCGACGATAACTTGAGTATCGTAGCTCCGATCTTCATGAATTTTGGTATGCGCGTAGTTTAGGTCAATAGAATTCATGAGTTCGAAGATGAGCCGGATCGGTAGGGGGGTTGGGGAGATAGGGGGTCGTGAGGTCTCAGTTCGGGGCGAACTCTTAGTAATTGACCAAACGAGCGAAGCGAGTGAGGTCCAGTGTAGACAGGCCTGGCGCTTGTGTCTTTGTAACTTTGTATCTTTGTATGTTTGTTCGACGATAGCTTGAGTATCGTAGCTCCGATCTTTATGAATTTTGGTATGCGCGTAGTTTAGGTCAATAGAATTTATGAGTTCGAAGATGAGCCGGATCGGTAGGGGGGTTGGGGAGATAGGGGGTCGTGAGGTCTCAGTTCGGGGCGAACTCTTAGTAATTGACCAAACGAGCGAAGCGAGTGAGGTCCAGTGTAGACAGGCCTGGCGCTTGTGTCTTTGTAACTTTGTATCTTTGTATGTTTGTTCGACGATAGCTTGAGTATCGTAGCTCCGATCTTTATGAATTTTGGTATGCGCGTAGTTTAGGTCAATAGAATTTATGAGTTCGAAGATGAGCCGGATCGGTAGGGGGGTTGGGGAGATAGGGGGTCGTGAGGTCTCAGTTTGTTGCGAACTCCTAGTTATATCAAATAAATAAATAGTAGTACCTACTACCTACTATACCTACCTACCGCAGTGTCTATGTCTCTTTGTGAAGATAACTATAAATTTTATGCCACTAGTTTCGTAATTTAAAACCCGCTTAAGGAATGACTAGAATTAAGTTAACTTATCCTTTTATCATGCTACCGCAGCTTCAGTATTCAGAGGAGAACGGAACTTACGCGAATGGAATCGCAGTGTTTTTTTTTTCCAATCTACGGTTGTTATTTTACTTTTTCTTTCCTTGAGTGGGTACAAATTCGATATTCCACTCTTCCCTTAGGTAAATGTTAACCCCATTTCAACACTTCCAAATGTGTTTGCCGTTCTACTTTAAATTCGACGGGTGAGTGACTCTTCAGCCTAATTGAAGCTTCTCCATCAACAGAAGTCAACTTGTTTCGAGAGTTTTTTTGTGCTTTCCGCCTTTTGCGTGTCAAAAACAAGGCATTCGTGAAAAATTGCGTTTTCTAACTTGATTTTACTTTGTAATCAAAAAGTCATTAGAATCGGAAGCTTCATAATTAAGAAGTTTTTGAATTCTTTCAACATTTATTAAAACTTTATACAATCTTTGATGTTAGGTTGTCTACTTAAAATGAGGCTAGCGGATTTTTTCTTCGAATTTTAAAGTAGGTATACACTTATGATTTTTTGTTAATAATTTTACTTAACTTAACTTTATAATATTTTCTAGTATAATATAATAATGTAGAGTATCCCCCGAGGGCTGTAAAAACCCAATATTTCTTTATAGGTAGGTTTAAAGTAGATCAAACAATATAACAAACCAAATAAAAAAGTTGTTGTGTAAAATCAACAAAGCAAAACGATCCCAAACAAAACCTAGTATGTAACCTTAACCTTCCTAAGTATTTGTATTTCTTGTTTCACACGAACGTCTCTTCGTCCCTAACATAAAATGTGAGTTGTTTAACTTTGCTAAGTAATAGCACGTGCTTATGTTCTACTCACTAAGTAACGCTAAAGGCACCAAGTATATTTTTTAACTAGCTGCGCCCCGCGGTTTCACCACCGTGGACGATGATTCCACTCTACATCACTTACCCTACCCCTGTGTCGATTTTTATTCATAGAATAGTTATCACCCGCGTAAGTCCCGATCCAAATCGGTCAAGCCGTTTGACCGTGAAGAGGGAACAAACAAACAAACAAATAGACTTTCGGATGTATAATATTAATAGGAAGTAGGAAGGTCTAGGAAGACCGAAATTTTAAACTACCTATAAAGACCAAGACAGAATGACTTATTCAATAGTTTTAATGATTGTGTGTGTTTTCCTATTATTAATATTATAAAGCTGAAAGTTTGTGAGTATGTGTGGTGTATGTATGTTTGTTACTCAATCACGCAAAAAACTGAACTGATTGCGATGAAACTTGGAATATAGGTAGCTGGATAACGGGAATAACACATACAAACTCGAAAATTAAAACACAGTTAGGTAAGTGTTAGGTCGTAGGTGAAATAGTAAAAAAAATTATTAAAGAAAAGTAGAAATTCATTCCCTAAGGGTGTTAAATTGGGGATGAAATTCTCTATGAGAATTGGTTCACCGTTGGACCAACAAACTGGAAATGTAACACAGAAATGACTGTGGTGTTGTTTATGAAAAATTAAAAGGTTTTTTTAGAAATTCATCCCCTAAGGGTGTTAAATTGGGAATGAAAGTATGAGTGGCAATTTTTTCCGAATTTGTTTTCGAGTATTTTATCCGTTTCCGTGCCAGTTCCGATTGCGGTTCCGGCTTTCAGTTTAAAAGAATTTAAAAATAATAATACGCGAATAAGACCCGGGAAAAATAATTATAGATGGCACTGTTTCATAAACTTCTATACAAGTTATTAAGAATAGTAGAAATTTCCCGTAGTCGAGATTGCCTCGCTGGACCTTATACGAAAAGAAGAAGAACCATCTACTGCGAATGTTGTAAATATTTTGTGTAAAAAGTGACGCTTCGTTTTATCCTATACAATTATTGCTACACGAAGAATCTAGATAGGTTCATAGGTAGATAAATACCTTCTGTACGTTCAACTACTGCACATGATCATAATACAAGAAATGGTTATTTAACAATGTCAATACAGGGTGTTCAATGTTAGTTTAGATTGTGTTGACATTCAACCATGAGCAGATATCAATGTCCCTGATAGATTCTAACTATTAATCCCTATCGGTTGCGTGTTTAGATTAATTGTCCTTCCTTGTGCTTGTTGTATACAATACATGCCTACTTAGGTGGTTAGTTTAAAAGGCCATAAGGCGTACCAAGTGTTAGGTAAACTAAAGGTAGTAAAATTTTTCTTTTCTCAATCAAATCAGTCGTCATGTGTTTCGTAGTTTAACTAATCTATATGAAGTACTAAAATATGTGTTTATTTTTAATGAAAAACTATGAATCTAGTGACCGATTTCAATGCAATTCGGAGTTGTAGATATCCATTATATACTCATTTTTGTTTCGATAATCCCAATGAATAGGTAAATCTGTATCGTCGTATATTTAACTTAAACTTTGCCCTTTATTATTGTATGTTTGTCCGTTACCTTACACGTAAAATATTCTAAAAGAATTGTAATAAAACTACCTATACAGATAGTTTTAGACTCTTTTTATAAACGACAAATTCTGTCGGCGAATCGTTCGGTAGAGAGACGTTTACCGGAAGTATGTTCCAGAATCAACTCTGTTACTAAGGGATGTTGTAAGGGATATAAAGGGGTTGTTGTAAAGGATATAAAGCCTGAAGTATATTAGCATGGAAAGAATAAAAGTATCTTCTAAGGTAGGAACACCATAATCCTCTGTAACGAGATATAGGTCAAATGTAGCGTAAGTCCTTTCCAGTCGGATACAGCTTGACCTACATGCCTGCACTGGCTTACTCCTTTTGAAGTTCTTTACTACCTACAGAAAACTGCCTCTGCAGAGTAGAACAGTAAACTTGTGGATTTACTGATCCACTAAAACCGGCTGCACAAAGTTGATAAGAAAATTGAATTCCGGTTTATTTTTTGACCCTAGAAAGTTGAATCAAGTAAATAATAAATAAATAAATAGATTCTTCTTCTGTTTTTGCGACATTGAATTGAAATGAACCTCATTTTCCGGTATGTAATAATATATAAAAAGAATAAAAAAAATGATTTGATTCGACCTACCTCGGGCTCTAAATAATCAAAGCAAAAATTTTTTCTTCTTCTGAAAGTTCTTATATTAGGTTAAATAAACATATTAAAAAAAAAAACGATCTAAAACTAAAGTAAATAAAAATTCTTATAGATTAAATGATACCAAATACTTATTTTCGGCAATATTGAGGCAATGTTTACCATATTCTTCGTAAGTAAGTAAAACAAAAGATAAAAAGAACAGAACATAACGTGACAGTCTGAAATTGTAACTCCAGATGTCAATCAATTTAGTCTTTGATATTCTACCTACCTCTATCACATGTATCGAGGTCGACGATTTTTGTATTATAGTAAATGTCATCGGAAAATAACAAGAACCGCATATTCATAACTTGTCTAGGAAATTTATAAACCTTCTTGGGATTCGTGACTTAGGTATTCAACTTATTTGACCGCACATGGCGTTTGGTTATATTGCTTACTTATTATTTTACGCGTTTGTTTGATAAATTTATCAATTTGCGGAAATGTGGGCATAAAATAATACAATTTATCTCTCGTTTAGAATCCTATGAAATCTTGTTATCTTCCGGTGACGTATATCCGACAAAAACAAATGGGATCAGCTTTACTTCATTTTTTAATTAAAGACTACGATTTGACACTTCTTTCTATAGATAAAATGTCAAATACAAGGAACCAAAACGTCAGATTATAGTCTCAAATTGATAACCGCTGAAAGGTCGCTGAGAGTGTATAACTTTCAGCGACCCTTTAGCGGTCTCTGTCGGTAATTTACGTCGATTTAATTAACGTCGATAGCTACCTTTCACTGTGGTATTGGTATTTACCGTAGTTTTTTCCCGCGGCTTACTTTCCATTTATTCTGTTTCAATTACGACATACAAGCCCAAAACATGATTATGTACCCCTATTTTTTGCTTGTACCCAAGCAAAAAATAGCGAAATAGGGACCCTTTTGGTAATAATGATCTTCTATTCTACATTATGCTGCCACTGCGCAAAATCACTTAAAACTTTCGCACTTGTAATTCAAATAAAATATACTAGAGAGAAAACCAACATTACATAAAACATAACACAGACAAAAGCAAATTTTGCCAGATTGAAGCAGAGACGCTTCGCTAGCTTCGTTTGCTTAGTCAATTGGTAAGTATAATCAAAACCTGAGGCTATTTATTAACCCAAGAAAAGAAAATTCTGAAGTTGAAAGGCAATATTATAATGTGGACATGTTGGCCATATTTTTAGACTTTATTTAGACTTTGTGATACACTCTTTATGGTAAAACATAAACTTTTTTATGAGGTGTCACCATTTATACTGCATCGTAAACTTTATAGGAAGACTGAATAAAATCCTAGACGTCTTAATGGTAGGAGGTTAGGCAAATACCTACCGCACCGGCTAAAACTTCAAACAATTCTTTGAAATTTTACGTAAATTCAGTATAACCACTTAAAAATTCCAATAAACGCTAATGGAATATTTAAATACTAATTTAACAATGAGGGAAAGTCACAAGGACTTATTTTATTATGTGTCGACAGAAGTCAGCACTAATCGTGTAAATTACTTTTTTTTTCGATTTTGTTAAACAAGTGCTTTCTAAATATCTGCACCCGACAGGACAAAAGCAAAAGCAAAGCATTTTAGGAGGCATTTCTTCAAAAACTCAGTCTTCGAAATGTAGGAGACAATTTTTTTTAAATATCTAAGACAAGTAACAAGTACCTCTATCTTGTTACTTGTTGTTGATACAGTAACAATTATCTTTTGTCTTGATCGTGTCAATAGACGCGGATGTATCCACTGCCACAAACGTGATAAATAAAACTTTTTCATAAATATTTTGTTTTATACAATACTAGCTGCGCCCCGCAGTTTCACCCGCGTAACTTCCTATTCCGTAACGTTAATGATCCCTCACGTATGTCATACCAAGTGTTGCTTAACGATCATTCAAAGTACTATATAATATTTCTACCTCTAAACCAACCCTGTACTAAGTTTTATGAATATCGGGGCACCCGCTCTTTTTCACCCATCACGTATGTTGTACCAAGTGTTGCTTAACCCGTGCGATCATTCAAAGTACGCTATATATTATTTCTACCTCTAAACCAACCCTGTACCAAATTTCATTCATATCAGTTTACGGGTTGTTGAGTTAGAAATAGAAATACACGACTTTATTTTTCAGAGCTGCTGTCCTGCAGTTTCACTCGCGTAAGTCCCGATCCCGAGGGAATATCGGGCTCAAAAGTAGCCTATGTCATATATGAATAATGTAGCTTTCTATTAGTGAAAGCTACATTATTCAGAAATCGGTCTAGAAGTTTCTGAGATTACCCCCAAAATACATACATATATACATGTTACCAACGTAACCTCTTTATAATATTAATTACCAACATAAAACAAAATATTAAGAATCAAAAGTACAATGAGATATTGCAAAAGAATTTTTAAAAAGCACTGCCCTCATCATCGTCGCCCGCTACGTGTATATGCACGCTTGGTACTTAGTAATTATTTATTGTAGAGTTATTTAAAAAAAACAACCGAAAAAAAGAATTGATAAAAATGACCAAAATAACCTCTACATAGGTACAGTGCCACCGACTAATTAATCTGTTTTATCATCTGAAGTCGGGCAGCCAAACTAAGTACAATATGGAACCAACCAGTAAAACTGCCCGACTTCAGATGATAAAACAGATTAATTAGTCGGTGGCACTGTACCTATGTAGAGATTTTGGTCATTTTTATCAATTCTTTTTTTTGGTTGTTTTTTAATCTATTTTTGTTTCTTTTTGAAGTCGGTTTTTTAATTTTTAAATTATTTTTTTATTTTACCCTTTTTAGTATGCCTACCTACCTAAAAATCAACAATATTGTTACCGTAATTTTAATTATTGAAAAGTTTGCTGATGTTTCAGGTGCCCCATCAATCTGTACTTAGTTCTTTAGGGGTCTATTCTTTTTGGTAGAAGTCCAAAAATGAGTATTTTATTGAATTCTGGGATGCTACCCTGTCCATCATTCCGAAAATACTCATCAGATCCTTACCAAACTTTCATGGGACCACCTCGCAGCTTCCACCTTTCCAATAAAAAAAAACCATATCAATCGGTCAAGCCATCTTCGTGTAATCGATGAACAATTGAATTGAATACAGCGTTTTGAGAAGCATTCCCGGTCCTCACTCCGAAGATCCTCATCAGATCCTCATCAAACTTTTATGGAACCATCTCGGAGCTTCCACCTTTCCATTAAAAAAATAATAATTTCAATCGGTCAAGCCATCTTCGAGTAATCGATAAACAACTGGATTGATTAATGCGTTTTGAGGAGCATTTCCGTTCATCACTCCGAAGACCCTCATCAGATCCACATCAAATTTTTATGGGACCATCTTGGAGCTCCCACCTATCCATTAAAAAAAGAATCATCTTAATCGGTCAAGCCGTCTTCGAGTAATCGGTGAACATACAAAAAAAATATATTATACATACAGACGAATTGATAACCTCCTCCTTTTTTTTGAAGTCGGTTAAAAACTGTAATATCTCGTGAGATATTCATTGAAATCAAGTGATGTCAATGAATATTAAGGACAATTATGTTTAAAATTAAATACTTTTAATGAATAACGTATTTATTTGGATAAGGATTAACATAATATTTACAAAATTACCTTCGGAAATAATGCATTGTTCTACAACAAATTTGATTACTCTAAAAGATGTTATATTGAGTCAACCGTAAGCGGACTATTTATTAGATCCCTTTTAGAGGAAGAATTCTGTCATATTTGGTTTTTATGTAACTCTGACCGTTTACTCAGCGCACGCGACAGAATCTCGGAACAGGGTGATTTTTTTCCCGTTTTTGCAACATTTTTCATGGATGCTCCGCTCCTTTCAGTCGTATCGTGATGTAATATAGCCTATAACCTTCCTCGATAAATGGACTATCAAACACAAAAAGAATTTTTGAAATCGGACCGGCAGTTCCTGAGATTAGCGCGTATAATATTAGTATAGATATACCTAGGTACCTACATAAATAATTTCACACAAATTTCGATTTGTGTTTTTATTACCTAATTGCTTTTGAATTAGTCCTGGGGCCACCAATATACCATTACAAACGAGAAAGTGAAAGATTTTTCCTCATTAAGTACCTCATAAAAAGTTAACTCCGACAACCAACACGTTAAAATGACAAACTCTTTTATAAAAGTGCCAGGTTAATGGGTTCCGGAAATTACTTCCGGGTCATCTTACTTCGTAATCGTTTCGTGCAAGCGGAATCGAAGCGGGGCGGTCGCGATGTGGCGGCGGTTACCGGACAGATTTATTGGCAATCTGCCAGCTTAATGTTACGTTGCTCTACAGGTGATCAAACAGATTAATCAAAATCTGTATTAAACTAGGCAGGTTGACTACATACCTGACATGAGACCACAGACAACGATACTAATGATACGAGGTCTTTTATAGCTGAAAATAGTAATCTCATTAAAATCAAGTTCGATAAAATAATAATACGCTTTACTCTTACCGTGCTAGGTGGGTCAATTTCACAAAACTTGTACAAAGCCCTTTTGGACGTGTCCTGTAAAAAAAATCCAGACTGCGGTTGTAACTGAAAAGTAAAAAACAAGATTAACCTACTCGCCTTGGCGTGAATCAGTCATATAGTCAGGTCTAATTTAGCTACTCCTCTGGTAGCTTGGTAATAATAAAGGCAAAGAAACCTTGCAAATCATTCGACGCTTTTAGGAGCGCTTCAAAAAAGAAAGCGTCAGTGAAAATGTAAGATTATACGATTTAACTTACATGGTTATTTTTACCACAAACTATTATATAAAAAAATATTTAAAAAAATAAAAAACCCGACTGCTGTTTTAACAGAAAAGTGAAAAACAAGATGCTTCTAGTAGCTTTAGGAATGGTGGATGCAGTCGGGCGGGACTCCAAATAACATAAAGATAGTATACCTAATTATATAACACTAAGTATTTGGTGTTATTAAACTTATTGACCTTTTATTTAGAGTCCCACCCGACTGCATCCACCATTCCTAAAGCTACTAGAAGCATCTTGTTTTTCACTTTTCTGTTAAAACAGCAGTCGGGTTTTTTATTTTTTTTAATATTTTTTTATTTATCGCTTTTTAGTTTTTAGAGATCAGATTTAATTACACCAGAAGAAATTTATTAATTCTAGATGTATATACTCCAGTAGCGAGGACGTGCATTGCTTGTTTTTGCTTACTCAGGGTGATAAGTACAAGAACTGGCGGTTTCCTATTCAGCGCGGGAACGCCGTCAGCATCACGGAACACTATTACTCCTAGCATCTTGGACGCAATGCCTCGTGTTGTTGTTGCTGCCAACTTCTTTTCGATTTCTAATTTTAGATTATTACGTAGGTATTGTTTTTTTTTGAAAAATAATGTGGTTATTTAAGTCCACAAACTAGTAAGAAGATACTAAAGTATTTAATGTCATCTCTGCCAATTCCTTCAAACTCGGCGTCAAAGTCAAATCCATAGATGAGATATTTATACGAGCCAAATCGAAAAGTTTTTAATTAACGTTCCGTTGTTCTTGCGAAAATTACCTGCGTAATCATAAGTTCATGTAGTAGCAACATAACTTTCGAAGTTCACCATTAAAATTACTATTAGAATACATTATTCACACACGGATTGTTTTCGCATGCGAATATTGAAATCCAGAGGTAGTGCTAAGCCATAAATTGAAGTAAGTAAAAAGAATATATAAACGTCATTAAAGACAAGACAACCGAGCCGAAGGCAAGTGACATATTAATGAAGACAACCTACTTAAACGACTTCCGGTAATTTTATAATTAATTATTTTAAAACTTAATTGTAAAACTTTACAAGCAATACTTTTCAAATGTAAATTTACGAAAGAATAAAACATATCTTTTGAGTGAACAATGTTACGCGTTTTCTCTGTTTTTTATGGTCTTTACAAATCTTGGTTAATAGCGTTTTCCATCATTATTTTTATTTATTTATTATTTTAATGTACCCTATGTCACTCTCACGGTCATGACGAATCTAACGACGTATCGTTTATCTAAATCGGCCCAGCCGTTTAGGCCCTACGACGGCACAAAAATAGGTCACATACATACATACAAACACTCACGGCAAAAACATAACACTTCCTTTGGCAGTCGTGTAAAAACAACGGAGTAAAAACATGGGCATGGTTGTGGTGTCAAGAACGTGATGGTCATATGAACGTGATTCAATTTAAAAATAGTAGTTACTCTCTTCTTCTTCTTCTTCTTTAATATGACTTTTCCATTCAAATATTTACCAGTGTCAAGTATTATTAATATTCGTAAGGTATTTGCATCGAAACAGTCAAGTCGTCATAGTTAAAGTCAAGTCGAGGGGGCCATTTTTTACAACGTTTGTTCACGGAGCTATAGAGACAACGCTTAAGTCCATGTTTTACACCGATTTTCACCTTCATTTACAAGTGTAAATGAAGGTTTGTGAAGGTGTACAAGTTACACCTTCACGAAACTAAATTGATTGAAATGCCCCCGAAATTAAACAATTTATACGCATTTCTAGGTTTTACAAAAATGAAAATTTAGCAACACATCTCCTCAACGCGTTCCCGCCAAAACTCCATAGTAGTAGTAGTTAGAGCAGTCGCCTGGTTAGCGAAAGGACGCAGGTTCGAATCCTGTCATGGGGATTTTTTGGAAATATATTTCCTTGCTAAAAATATTTCTATGTTTAAAATGCTTTGAGCAATAAAAAAAACAAAAAAGAAATATTAAATTGGAGAGAAAGCTCATTTCATGTTGGGTATATTTACTGTAAAGTAAACCACCTGAACCAGTCAATAAAAGCTGCAAAGCTTGACCGGTAGATGGCGCAGAAACCAAGCCTTAGTTGGTAAAACAATTAGCGAGGAAAGATATGGCCGAAAAATTATACCGTGTCACGTGATTCCTGTGTAGCTCAGTGGTTAGAGCAGTCGCCTGGTTAGCGAAAGGACGCAGGTTCGAATCCTGTCATGGGGATTTTTTGGAAATATATTTCCTTGCTAAAATATTTCTATGTTTAAAATGCCTTGAGCAAAAAAAAAACAAAAAAGAAATATTATCTGTGGTTCTTAAAAGTAAGGGGTGTTTTTTATTTAAAATTTACTTTATTTTTTTGAGCGACAAAAGGACAACAAAGCTACGAGAAACGGTCATGGTGCGCGGAATTTGCATTAGAACTTAGCTAATGTTGGATGCTTTAGGAATATTTCTTGTATTCTTGCTATTGAAAACTTTAAAATTGATTACCCTTTTAGAATCTAAAAGGTAATTAAGGCAGCTGTGTTTAACGTCGTATTTCATCGGTCGTTTGCATTTATTCAATCTAATTGGAAAGCGATTTCGGAGAAAATGAAAGCTATCGGCAGACTGAATAGAAAATAATTTGATCAGAATTAACGAGGCGATAACAGAATTAGTTTCTCAAAATACCTACATCAAATTGTTCACTTTAGGTTGTAAAATAGAACAACCTTTGTACTAATAGATGCAGCTTAAATATTTGACTCAACACCTGGAACCATCTTCTCATCTCGAAACTCTTAAACTGCAATTTTTGCACTCCTTTTTTCCTTCATTGAGACTTTTTTCAACGTGTTTTATATTACCTGCATCTCGAGTTTTCATGCATGATTTGTTTTTCTGATTCCGTTTGAGTATCGGGATCAAAAGTAGCCTGTGTAACTTTGTAATTTGATAATGTACTTTTCTATAGGTGAAAGAATTTTTGAAATAGGCACCTATTGCGCCTTTTGGAATTTATTCATTATAAACAAACAAATTAATATTTCGTCTTTTTACACGACTGCCAAAGGAAGTGTTATGTTTTTGCCGTGAGTGTATGTATGTATGTATTTTTATTAGTATCGTTTAGGTATGTATTTTTATTAGTATCGTTAATTTTAAGTGACTTAACGACTTTACAAAAATGTTAGCACCTTTTCAACTGCTTACTCAGCCGATGTGGAGATTAAAAGAGATTTTTATTTCAAAGCGATGCAATTGTTTGTTTCTGTAAAGTTGGCAGTTTTCCAAGAAACCCGTACAGAGGCCGGCAAATTGCACGCTCTTGCGGAGTTGATTTAATACTCTACGTACCGTGTCACTTCATAACGATGTAAGTTAGGATTTAGCTTAGCAGTATTTATTAAATTTTTAAAACTGTACAGGAGAATTTCAACATTAACTTTTGGCTTAAGGTGCGTTCTCACAGAATTGGAGAATTGCGTACAGCGCGCACCTTGTGAGTGGAATCTATAATTTTGAAATCCTTAAGGCCCCATACTAACCTAATGACGTGACAGGGATATGGTTAGCAAATTTCAGATGTGTAAAAGAAGAACGTAAGATGCGACTATGCAATATTTTAGTGAGTATAATCAAACAACTCCTAATAACAAGATAGCTATTGCTATTTAGTAAAACTGTTCTACCAATTTCAAGTGTATGTTATGATGCTTTATATACAGAAAAAATAGAGGTTTAAATATGTTACTTTTAGCTGTAAAATGAAAATTTCGGTTTTAAACGAGTTGTTTTAGATTTAAAAAAATCTGCTATAAAAGTTAACTATCGTGTAGAGAAAACTACCAAAATGAAGATAAGAGAATGAAAAATTAAATACCAAAATCGTATTTGCGAATGTTATGTAATGTCACCTTAAGGTGCTCTCTCACCGCGAGCATTCGCCTGTAATGTAGCGTTACAGATTCGAGCATTACATACAGCGCGCACCTTGTGAGTCAAATAATAATCCTACTAATATTATAAATGTGACAGTGTGTGTGTTTGGATATTCGTTACTCCACCACGCAAAAACTACTGAACCGATTGCGATGAAACTTGGAATATAAGTAGTTGGATACCGGAACATATAAGCTACATTTTATCCCGATATTCCCGCGGGAACGGGACTTCCGCGAGTGAAACCGCGGGGCGCAGCTAGTGTTAAAAAAATCAATTGAATGCACTTGATGAAGCAGCACCTTTAATTTTGTTTTTCAAGTGTTTCCTTCACTTGGATTACAATTTAATTTGAAAAAAAGTTTATCACAATTCTGCACCTACAACCCTTACAATTCCGAGGTAAAGCGTCTTTTAAAAGACGCATTTATTATTGCAAATACTATTTATAAACTGGGTATTTACCATGTCTTTTACAGAACCCCTAAATGTCATCATCATCCATCAGCTGTCCGCAACCTGACCTTGAACAAGTCAGTTGTAATTACTGTCAAAAACTAATTAAACCGCCATCTTAACCCAAACTAATTACGTCCTAATGGTTACTTAGCTGAAAATGGCAAGAAATAAATGAAAAATTATTCCGAAATAAAACATAATATTGGAATACAAACCGCTGGGCGCAACTAGTTACTTGTAAGTTTAGCAACAACTCGACTTTAACAACATAAGTTCTAAATAGACCTACCTTTCGTCTACTTTCGACTGTACTCTGAATTGTTGCTAAGAGGATGGAATGCTTTGTCCCGTTCTTGTGAGTGATTTTCAACGTCAGTGAAAATGTGACAACACATTCCATAGTTATCTAGGTAACTAACAGGAGCTACTGTTAAGAGTCGAGCCACCATACGTTCTTCATTCATCTGAATAATTCTGTTTACAAGCCGACCGAAGTTTTGATTATTGCCCTAATACGAAAGAAGTTCGCATTCGGAAAATTCATTCGGGGCCATATATATATGTATAGACTATATTGATACAACTAACTTCAAATCAAGTTCGATCTGAACTCGAACCGACCGTCCGATTATAGTTCGTAGTAGGAAACGTACGAAACTTCGTATTTTTAGACTTCCTGTTCCCGTAGGAATATCGGGGTAAAAAGTGTTCCAGATCTCAAACTATTTATATTCCAAGATTCATCGCAATAGGTTCATTAAAAAGTGTAACAAACTCACATAAATGTGTGTGTATACACACACAGCCATACATAACATACTTGCAAACTTTCGCGTTTATAATATTAATAAGATGAGGAAAAGCTCTATTTACGAACTCGAAATCCCACCGCCGACTAAGTTAGTTTCCCTTAGCTCACCAGTATTTTAAATAAATGAGCATTTGTGGTGGACGCAAAAACTAAAATGACTTAGTTTATTCGGCGCGGCGGTGGGCGTTTATCTTTATCTTCAGCTAGAAAGATATTCCTAAACATTCTCAAAGTTTAACAGGTACTTAAATTAACCTGCTTACTTCGCAGTAAAACAATACACTTGTCTTGTTTGCGAGAGGTTTCGTAACTACGAAGTTAAATGTAGGTAAACTAGGATTAGGTAAAGTTATTCCACAATAAAATATACACAATGCGTTCAAATACTTAAACCAGTTAGCTGTTAAAGGAGACGAGGTTATAGCAACCAACCCATCGAGTTACTACAGCCTTATATATACCTGTGGAGTGTGGAGTGACTTTAAACCAATGTACAACGTACAACACACCAAATAAATTGCTAAATATTCGTAGCAAACAATCTGCCATCTACAACTACGACTAACTACGAGGTACAAGTTTTTCAGCTTGCAGCGTGAACGTGCACTGTACTACGTACAGCGGCAGCGTCCCTTTTCGTAAAGACACCTCAAATACAGGGGGAGTTTGAGGTGTCGGTCTGTAAGTCTGCGTGTCTGGGATGTCGTAGGACCACAGACACAAAATCTGACGAACGAACGGAACCTATTTTTAAGGTCTTTTTTTGTGTGACTCGTGTGCGAGCGTTCTTAGCTATGTTTGATCGACTGTAAAAAGTGATAAAGGGATAAATTGCAGAAAGCGATTTTAAGGGCTTAAAAAGCAACAAAAGGTGTTGCAATTACAATACTGCATGTAGTTGAATACAACGATTTTCATTTAAATGAAAACGATTTCAATAAAAAAGTCAAATAAACATTTCCAATGTGATTAACCATGCATTGAATCGAATAAAAACACGAAGGCAAACGAAACGTATTCCGATTTTATATGGAAAATCCCTATTGAGAGCACTTGTTTGAATTTCGTCTCTGAATATTGAAAATACCTTCATAGACAACGAACTTGAATATATATATTATACATCTATATTTATAAAACGCTTTGTCCTGACTGAGTGATGAACGCAGATCATAAACCGCTGATACAAGAGAGCTGATATTCGACAAGTGTGTTTTTATGTATAGACAGGCATCTGATACAACTCATACTTCGAAAAACAAGATTAAAACTAGTAGGGTTTCGCTAAATCGCAATGGGGAAAACAAGAAAAAAAAATAGCCCCTATTTACCATGTGGGGAAAGTATTATAAAAACGTTTTTGTTGACGTGATGAATTATAGATAAACTCGTGCTGCTAAGTTACAGCTTCTCAGTACTAAACCTATCTAAGATAAGCCACGAAAAAATAGATAGACATAACGAAATTATAAAGGTTTATTGTCGACTACGATATCCTATAAAATAGGAGAGAGGATTCTTACCGTGATTTCAAACGACACTGTTTCTACAAGAGAAACTAAATTGGAACGGAAAGTGCAGTTCTCTATTGTGTTAAGAATGTGATTTTATCACAGTACCAGTACCACACAGCTTTATTAGGAAGCTACAGTGAATAATGGGAATAATAATAATAAAATCGATTATTTTCAGACTAAAATCCATAGAAACATACACACTTAAAATAATTTAGAACATACATAGGTACACATACCTAACCATAAAAATTGTTAAAATAAAATGTTGAACGCAACCTCTTTTTACAAACTGTCATTATATAGAGTGATGCTGTACTAGGTTTTTTTTATTCTAAAATAAATTATTTTTCTTGATAAAATTCCTAAATATTGTATTATTTCATCAGGTTATGGGCCTCACCCTGCCTGTGCGTAATTGTTTTCGCGATATTTATGTAATATCAATTAAATTTAGTAAAAGTAGTAATAAACTTGAAAAGTGCTAGGAGGTCGGGAGTTTTTATTTTCTTTCAGCATTTCAGGTAATTAAAGTTTGAAAAATGGCTTCAAACAGCTCAATGATGTTGATAGAGAAGCTCACAGGCCGTGACAATTGGTCAACTTGGAGTTTTGCTACTAAAGCATATCTTGAACATGAAGACTTATGGGAATTAATTGAAAAAGGACCCACTGAAAAAGACAAGGATAAAGACAAAAAGGCGAAAGCAAAATTGATACTCATGGTGGATCCTATATTATTTGTACATATTCAAGATTCAAAAACAGCAAAGGAAGTCTGGGACAACTTGACGAAAGCGTTTCAAGACTCAGGCCTACTGCGAAAGGTTGGTTTACTAAAAGATTTAATTAACACTACATTAGAAACTAGTACAAGCGTCGAAGAGTATGTAAACAAAATAATGTCATCGGCACACAAATTAAGAAATATATCATTTGATGTGAATGACGAGTGGCTCGGAACCTTAATGCTCGCTGGTTTGCCTGACATGTATAGACCAATGATAATGGGAATAGAGAATTCAGGTGTAAAAATAAGTGCAGATTTAATAAAAACCAAGCTACTGCAAGAAATAAAACAAACAGATACTGCTGCTTTTTATACAAATTCACAGAAAAAGTCAAATTCACAGACAAATTCACAGACAAATCAGGAGCAGTCTGGATACAAAACAAAAGGCCCCCGATGTTTTGTGTGTAATAAGTATGGGCATATCAGTAAATATTGTTGGTATAGAAAAGAAAAACCAGAAAATAAAAATGAAAACAATGATAATATTGGTTTCATAGCGGCTTTCTCAGCAGTGCAGAATGACAAGAATGATTGGTATATAGACTCAGGTGCATCAGCTCACATGACCATGAACAAACATTGGTTAGAAAATGAAATATCACCACCAGTACAGGGTATAAGGATCGCTAATAACAAAACACTTAATGTGATAAGCTGTGGAAATGTTGCTATACAATTGAACAACACCAATGCGATACAGGTGAGGGATGTGCTTTACATACCTGAACTATCTACCAATTTATTATCAGTAAGCCGCATAATAAAGGCTGGTTACAGTATAGAATTTAATAAGATAGGATGTATAATAAAAAACCAAGATAAACAAGTTGTAGCTACAGCAAGTCTTTTCAATGATACCTACAGACTGAATACTGAAAGTCAGTTACGAGCTATGACTGCAACCGTAGAGATTGATAATTATTTATGGCACTTGCGTATGGGACATTTAAACATGAAAGACGTTAATAAATTACCGAAGATTGTCACAGGAGTAAAATTGACACCGGAGAAAGAAAACTACATTTGTAAAACATGTTTAGAAGGGAAACAAACTAGACAACCATTCCCAACTAGCGGCTCCCGAGCACAGAATTTGCTAGAGCTGATCCACACAGACGTTTGTGGTCCGATGCAAACTACGTCCATTGGAGGAGCAAGGTATTTTGTTACTTTTATTGATGACTGTTCGCACAAAGTATTTGTATATTTTCTGAAATACAAGTCAGAAGTGTTAGAAAAGTTTATTGAGTTTAAAAATCTGGTAGAAAATCAATTAAACACAAAGATAAAAGTATTGAGAAGTGATAATGGAAAAGAATATATAAATAGAAATTTTGATATTTACTTAAAAAAATGTGGTATACTGCACCAAACTTCTAATGTTTATACACCAGAACAAAATGGATTGAGCGAACGAATGAATCGGACAATGGTCGAACGGGCTAAATGTATGTTATTTAATGCTGATTTACAGAAAGAGTTCTGGGCTGAAGCGGTGGCAACAGCTGTATACATAATAAACCGCTCACCCACTCAAGTACTCACAGACATGACACCCGAAGAAGCCTGGACTGGAATGAAACCCGACCTGAGTAGTATGAAAGTATTTGGATGCAAAGCTATGGTGCACATACCTAAAGAAAAAAGACAAAAATTAGATTCAAAATCAAGTGAGGTAATATTTGTTGGATATTCAGAGACTACTAAAGGCTTTAGATTTATAGAACCAAAGAGTAGAACATTATTAATAAGTAGAGATGTTGTATTTTTGGAAGGAAGTATAAAAAGAAATAGAATAGCCACTTCTCCACCTGAAAAACAAACAGAAAAAGTAAAAGAAAATGAGATTACATGTACTCAGTTAAAAGAAAATAAAGTACAAAAACTAAGAGAACAGGTGCTTGATATTACGTCTGAAAATGATGATAACATTGCAGACACTGTCAGTACAAGTGAAGAATCAAACTATGATGATCCTGCTGATGAATCTCATGAGTCTGATTATAGTAATGAGACATATGATTATATGTGTTTGTATACAGAGTCAGCACCAAGTTTACTTGACAGTGATCCACAGAGTTTAGAACAGGCGCTAAAAAGTAATGAATCTAAATTGTGGATACAGGGAATGAAAGAAGAGTATGAATCATTAATTAAAAACAACACATGGTCACTTGTTGATAAGCCTGTGAGTAAGAAAATTATACCATGCAAGTGGGTGTATAAATCAAAAATAGATGAAAATGGTTTTGTTGTACGTCATAAGGCAAGACTTGTTATAAAGGGCTATCAACAGAAGAAAGGAGTGGATTATAATGAAATATACGCACCAGTTGTTCGATACTCTTCAATAAGATATTTGGTTGGACTTGCTGCGAAATATGGTTTACATATTCACCAAATGGATGCTATAACAGTTTTTTTACAGGGTGATATTGAAGAAGAAATATTCATGATCCAACCGCCATTTTTTGAGCAAGGGGAAAAAGTCTGTCGACTGAACAAAGCAATATATGGTCTGAAACAAGCGAGTCGACAGTGGAACAAGAAACTTAACATGGCTTTGTTAGAAATAGGACTTATCCGATCGAAGGTGGATCCCTGTATTTATTATAAAATTTTGAACAAAGAAGACATTCTATTTATCGCTGTATATGTCGATGATTTGGCCTGTTTTTTTAATAATGAATCATCTATGAACAGTATAAAGTATAAATTGCAAGAAAGATTTTATATGAAGGATTTGGGTACAGTAAAGCAATGTGTTGGTTTTCGGATAATTGAAAAAGACGATGTGATTACTTTGGATCAGACAATTTATATAGAAAAAATCCTAAATCGTTTCAGAATGAGTGAATTTAAGCCTATTTGGACACCATGTGAAGCAGAAGTTCAGCTGAAAATGAAGGTGAAATACTAAAGAACATTCCTTATCACGAGGCTGTTGGATGTTTATTATATTTATCTCAAGGGACAAGACCTGATATAGCCTATATTGTAAATTCTTTAAGTAGATATAATAATCAGCCTACTGCTCAGCACTGGATTGCTCTGAAAAGAGTACTACGTTATTTAAAGGCTACAATGAATTACAAGTTAACATTCAAAAGAGATGATAGTGAGATTATTGTCTATTGTGATGCTGATTGGGCAAGTCAATCTGATGAAAGAAGATCCTGCACAGGATATATTTTTCTGTTTCAGGGAGCTCCTATCAGTTGGAGTTCTAAAAGGCAACCAACAGTGGCTTTATCAAGTACTGAGGCTGAATATATGTCTTTGGCCGCATGTGTGCAAGAGGCTATGTGGTTAAAACAATTGCAAGAAGAGTTTTGGTCAGATCTTAAGAATACACCTATGACAATATTCTGTGATAATCAAAGCTGTATTAGTCTTTCAGGTAATGAAATTTATCACGCTCGTAGTAAACACATCGACGTCCGTTATCATTTTATCAGAGAAAAGGTTGCTGCTAAACAAGTTGAAGTCGAGTATAAGAAGACGCAAGAAATGGTCGCTGATATTCTCACAAAGGCCTTGCATCGACCGAAACATGAAGTGTTCACGAATGCAATGGGTTTGCGTTCAGGGGAGAATGTTAAAATAAAATGTTGAACGCAACCTCTTTTTACAAACTGTCATTATATAGAGTGATGCTGTACTAGGTTTTTTTTATTCTAAAATAAATTATTTTTCTTGATAAAATTCCTAAATATTGTATTATTTCATCAAAAATAAAAGACAATGTAATTACCAAAACAAACAGAAGTTGTCTTTGGTATAGACACCGATCATCTTTTACACGTTCAAACGAATAGTGATCCGAAATAAAAACAAGTTTTTTGTTTGTTTTGTTTTATGAAAACAACTATTTTGTTTTGGGAAAGATGTTTTTTGATCTTTCGGTCGTGTACTATGGTTTTATCTTATAACAAAAGTAGGCCTCATGATTCCGTAGGAGAATCCGTCTACCTATTTTGTTCACCATCGATATGATTCTTACGTTTTTTATCTAGTAAATACGTTTAAAGACAATCAAAACTAAAAATCATTTACAATGTAATGTCCCTTTTTCACGACACATCTTTTAGGTAAAGTGCATCAATAAATTTCTTACATGATAGAGCTTCTTTTGTAATATGATCGTATCGTATAAGTATAGCCTAGAAGAGAAATGAACACTTCGACACGGGCGTGGCGTTCTCGCTCGCCATTTTTCTCGAGCGCTATTATGAGTGCCCCTTTAAACTCTTGATTTACTTCCTACATAGGGAGTTTCCGACGATTAAATTGTATATTTTTTCTTTTGTTATGACTTAGAGCAGAATAAACGTACTCTTATTGTCAATGTCTTAGTAGTTGTTCACTAAAAATAGGATAAATTTATAGGGGAAATGTTTCTACTGTTTTTCTTATGTTTTCGCCACTTTGTTAAGGAGTCTGAAATTGGTTTCAAAACGTCCAAACAGCATTGCAAAAAAACATTGCGATTGAGTTCTATTTCTAAATGTTTCTTGCAAAAAATACATCAAATTCAAAACAAACAAAAAAAAGGAACTGTGAACATTGGAAATTCGTCGTGAATTCAGGGATCTATATTTATTCTCTTTATTATCTGATTCAGCTCTAATCGTTTCGTTTTTGTAAGATTTTTCTGGGACATTTCCTTAAATTTACTTCAAAAAATTCGAATAAAATATTCCTGTTTGATAGCAAATAGGCTGAGTGTAAATTGACGAATCTATCTCACTGAGCTCCAATGGCGGGGACCGTTTAATCAAGTGCCTAAGCCCGAATTGAGATTCCATCCCAAACTCCCTAAGCAACTGACAAACTCAATTCGTTTTATTCATCAAGACAGTAAAATAAACTGGGCAATAAGTCGTGGCTATCATTTTTATTAGGGAGTTTCTCGTCCACGTTGCGTGAATCTCAGTGATGTGATGAGCTATCAAAGTTTAGTAGCAATTCAATGAAAACTTAATTCGTTATTTTTGTCTCTATATCCGTTTTTTTGAGTTCAAAATATACCCTATATTTTCCTCAATATATTCTTTAAATATTATTTCAGAGTGATATAACCTTCGGGTTCCCATTACATGTTTTTTACGGAGCTCGATATTTCGTTTCGATATTTAAATAACATATTTGTGTTGGAAACAACCACGTCAATTTAAAGTCGGCTCTGTAGACCGGACCTACAAAATAAGAAGCGAAAATGGTTCTAATTCAACCGATTTGTACCTACAAGGTTTTTGAACAAATCGTACCCAAAAAAAGGTATCTTAGAGCATAATACATGCAGAGACGTGAAAAAAAAACATTTATTATCCAGTAAAACTTCTTTATCGACGACGCCAACGCCAAGAGATAGTGAAGAAATGCTCGTCAATATAAACGGCTTATCTCTATTCGTTCTGCATGACGTGATTTGATCCACGTGTGTAGGTAGGAAGGTATATGTGTGAACATTTTGCAAAGCGCTAGAGGTTAATGTCATGTAAATTAACGCCATTTACACCTCTGCATAAGCGAAGCGTTTAATCCTAATTTGAACTTTTCATTGTCAATAAACAGCCGAATTAAAAAACCGAGTCTATGCTTGGTTTAATGCTTTATTTTGCTCTCGCGAGTGATAGATAATCAACGTCATTATTATTATTAGAACTTCGGGGTTAGATCGCGTTTGTATTTTTTTTTAATAATAACAATTTTAATCGAATGGAACGGAATAAACTAACTCTGACCCTGCAATCTAGAGGGTGCGCCTGATTCAGACATTATGGATTTCTTAATGTTCACCATCAAATTCATTAAACGACGATATTATTTAAAAAAATGTTAAAACAATAAAATTACGCGTTCTGCGAAAGCAATTAAGCAACCATTACAGTAAATTTGCTGTGAAATTAAATAATAGAACTCTTTAACAGTCGTTGTAATATCAGAAGAAAAACAGTTATAAATAGATTTGCGTTAACGCTAAATAATGCTGGCGTCATTCATTCACGTAGCCAAGCACATTTTATTTTAACGATACCTATAGACGTAACAATATTTGACAGCGCTGCATCGGGTTTTTGAATTTATTTCGCAAAAAAGGAACAAGAAATAAGTTTAAGACATCTCATTTAATACTATTGTACATTAATATTTATAACAATAAAGGCAACACATATGTTGATATATAACACTTGTATCAGTTGAGCGACATGTCTAGCGAGAGGGTTCTCGAACGTATATTTGGTTTATAAAAGACTATAAAAGCTCGTAGGTTGGCGCGTGGAGTGTGGCGAATACCTACCGCACGCACCACGGTAGCTACCTACCTACTCGCCACACTGGTAAATTGGGATTAATGGTGTGGATTTAATAGGCTCTTCTCTCAGTGGTTGGTATATACGGAGCACGAAGTCGGATTTATATAGAATCACTGAACTCAAATTTACCACTGGAAATGGGTCTCCTTATAATGAGGCATTTTATTGTTGTGCCGGCTTGATTTGCGCCATCTTGAGCTGTTGTCCTAACAATCTAACAAAAATCGAGCAATTTAAATCGCTGAAATTGACACACGCGATTCGAATGATAGAGCCTCAGATGTTACTAGTAAATAAGTTGTCCTATGTAATGGTACAAAACATCTAAAGGCACTGTATCTAAAGGTATTAATCTCATAAATAATGAAGCTTTCCTCTTGTAATAGAGAGGTGGAAAGGTCAACTTCCCTTACAAGTGAAGTAGGTTAGTTTCTCTCAGATATAGGTAACTAGTTCCTACTAAAAGTTTGTGAAGTCTCAGTTGAGACTGACATGAGCAAGTTAGGTGTCGGAAGCGATACCTTGGTTTGGCCTGTTAGGTATATGCTCGTAAATGTTGTACTTGGTTATGTCATCTCGATCGGAAAACTTTTGTACCAGCTAGGACAAGGTGTACAGAGAATTCAAGAGAGAGAATTATAATAGAGAATAAGTTTTTGTAGTTAATGATTTTAAATGATAAATTATCTAAAAAGTACCGACGCGCCACAGCGAGCCAGTAAGTACGAATGTACATAGTATCAACAATGTACTCATATTAATTTATCTGATCGATGTTCCCTGTAGCATCCCTCTCCCCCGGGGTCCGCTTAAATAAAAAAAATTGAGATTGACATAATAGGTAAGTCCTTTTCTACACACCTGCAATTAGATTACAAAAACAATATACGACAGGTCGCCTGCCTCACATTAACCCTCCAAGTACCTACCAAGTAATATAACAGCTACCGTGCGGAGAGTAATCCATGTTCGCGAAACTCGATATATTCATATTTGATACATGCTAATCGGTGTGATTAGCATCAAATATATCAAAAATATTTGTGAAGAAATTTTCTAAATTATAGTAAAAATTGTGAAAACTGGAGTTTAAAAACCCCATGACTTTCTTCCTAATTGAAGGTCGCGTTACGAAAACACTAAATTACTTAAGTTACTTTAGTTGTATGATAATAATAGTATCCACGCATGTGTTGCTTTTGGTGCATATGAACGTCTTATCTATCTATCTAAATTGTTAACAGTAAAACGATTCAAAATTAAAATGTGAAATCTCATATTGAATAAATAATAAAAAATATGATTTTTTAAATTAAATTTGAATTTGTAGAAAATCCAATGCGCCAGGAGAAACACGGATGAAAACAGCGAATTTGCTTTATATTTTGGTTTAAATCCTTAAAAGAGATTTAGCCTTCTACGTTCTACGTCAGTCTCTTTAATCAACAAAAAGCTGTTTTCAAAATAATTGGATAGAACGCGATCGATAGCGACGTGGGTCGGATAAATGTTTTGTGTTTCTTGTTTATGACAATCCAGTCCGGATCCCGACTCCCGTGTGACCTTCCCGGGGTGGTATAATACGTGAGGTATTTTATTATAACCGTCCGATCCTCCACCGACCTCACTCTATCTACCTTATGTGGAAACTTCATTTAGAAGATGGCTTTATAAGTGTTTGATTTTGCAGCCTTAGGCCTTACTTTATGAAACTAGTGTCATCCATTATCTAGGTATAGAGTCACAAAATAATTCTCGCAGCAGTTTCTGGAAGCAAGTTAGATATTTCGTAAATTTGTTTTTATTGCTCAAGGCATATTTACTAGAAATATTTTTAAAGGAAAAATTCATCTTCAAAAATCACTTGCGGCGAGATTTGTACTCGCGTTCCTGGATCAATATTCCAGTGCCTATACCGCTCGGCCACGCAAGTTCCCATCTCGAGCAGCGAATTTAAGAATATGAATGTTTCCCTGTCTACTATTTTTCGACTACGGCTCGATTGAGACGCCATCTACAGGATCACTTTCTAGTGATTTACCTGCGCCAATGATTAACTTTACAGTTAACGCTTTGGCCAAGAGATGTCACTCTTTTTCCTATTAAATATTTCGTAAATTTGTTTTTATTGTTCAAAGGCATATTTACTAGAAATATTTTAAAGGAAAATTTCATATTTCTGATAAACTGAGTATCCTATAGTATTCGATGGTATTACTCACTCTTCTACCTGAAAATAATAAAAAAATATAGGTACTATTTATTTAGTTTCAGACAAAACAATAAAAAAACGTTAAAAGCTAAAATTAAAACTAAATATGACCTATAAATAAAAGGTAGTTAACGTACCTTTTCTACCTTCTTCTGATTGTCTTTCTGTCTGTCACCAGGCTGCATCTCAAATTTTTATGTTAATTAAAGTTAAATAATATATTAAAAACATAAGTTAAAGTTTTAAATGAGTGTTTCAGCAATTAGCCCTATAACTGGGCCTTAAATTTGTGCTTGACTTTAAGCCGTGGGTTTCCTCGCGATGTTTTCCTTCACCGTGTAAGAGCGATGTTAATAGCGCACATATTTTTTTTATTAAAGAAAAAGAAATGTCTTTTTCTTGCCGTGATTCGTAACCACGGTCATACCACTAGCTAGACCAACACCACCCCCTGTGTAGGTTTATATACCGTTGTATTATCTAGATTCATAGTTATTACGATTTTATTTAATTACTTAGATTAGATGAATAGCACTCTGTGTCTATGCATTTTTATTGTGAAAATTACTATAAATTTCAAGCAACTAATTTCGTAATGTAAATCCCGCTTTAATGAATTTGGTAAAAAAAATCTGCCAAAAGTTGGCGAAAGCTCGGGTCAAATAATGAATAAAAACACGATAAAACCGGATAAATAAAGTGTTTTATTAAAAATCTTCCTGTTATCATTTTTTATTATATATTTATAAAAATCATTTTTACATAAAATAAAGGTTTTATTAATAGTTACATATTTCAGGACTTAAAAAGATTTTTCTAAGAAAAAATGAAGTGGAAACACTAAGTGGGCTATTTTCAGTAATGGACCGCCAACGACGCAGAAAATATCTATTATAGGCGTGTTTGCAATAATTTTCACTGTTCACTTTTATTAAAGACACTTAAAATGGCTACCTACGTTCTTTATTGTAAATGTAGTCTAGACTTTATGTGATTCATCGAAATATTGAGTTAATGACATTATTTGTGGAGCGAAAATACCTAAGTAAATCTTACTAATCGTGTGGATAATGTTATAAAACTATCTTAATTTACATTGATAATAATAATAAATCCACTACCATCCCATTTCCATAGCTTAAGTATTTTTTACCGTAGTTTACACATAGTTTTATCCGACCCGGGGGTGGCCCTTGGGTGCATTTTAAAGCCCGACAGGAATAATTGCCGGGATGGTGTCCATCACAAATTTTTAAATTAAAATGTTACTTAAACGGGCCTCTACATGTTGGCTTCCACCCCACACACGACTTCCAAAGGTCCGGGTGCTCCATAGCCCCGAGTATCGGAAACGGCTACTACAATAATAATAATAATAATTGGTATTAGACGACCTCTGTGGCGCGTCGGGCGAACGCTTGGCTGCAATACAGAAGGTTGCGGGTTCGATTCCCGCTGGGTGCAAATATTTATGCTTAAAATAAATATTTGTATCTGGTCTAGGCGTATTTCTATGTGTAATATGTATGTATTTACAAAAGAAAATTAATATAAGTAGTATATCCGTTGTCTAGTCACCGTAACACAAGCTTGGCAGCTTACCATGGGGCTAGATGGCACTGTGTGTTCGTCACAGGATTTATTTATTTATTTTATTTTGATATAACTCTGATTAGCAAGCAAGTAACTTTTAATCCATGCTATTTATGCAATAGTGCACGGGACATTTTAGGTGGAGTACGCTAGCCCCTATACCACCCTCCCAGCCTAGTCAGCCATGCCCAGAGGAAAGAACTGGTCAATACGTCTGGAGCTAACTAGGCCGTGCAATGTAGTGCAATATTTCTTTAATTTAATGTCAATCTCAAAAGTCAAGCCACTTGTCTATGTTTTACCACTTTACAAAGTACCATCTGGTGGTTTGTGCGTTACACAATTTATGTTACATGTTATCTCATAAGACCCCCGGACAATTTTCAAAGAAATCTTCGAACTTTTAAACTACTTTAGAATTTCAAATAGAAACCCGAGCTCGGCGAAACAGTTTTCACAGCATTTGACGGGGACGTTAATGTACCCGACAGACTAAGTTTCTTGGGTATGGAGACATTACAGAAACCACAGGATCCATCAAAACTTACCTACACAGGGGTATAACACGCTGTTTGAGTTAAAAAGCTTAATGCTTTGAGTTATTGAATTTAAAATAGAAAGGTTTTAGTTCTGCAAAAGTTGTCGCACTACGTTTTATAGCTTTTGGTTACTTCCTCACATAATGATTGTGAAGATGTAGCGTAAGATGGAGCACGAATATGTAGAAATAAGAAAACAGTCTGAGACTCCCTATGGTCACTAAATGGATAAGGAGCAGTAATTAAGAAAGAGGTCGAATCTTGTTCCACTGCCGTATTTCTTCTTCTATATGATCGTGCTACATCATAGACCGTTTCAACACTTACCAAACTCAAACTCAAAGTTAAATAAGACATTCATATTATCGTGTCTACGAAACTCATGGGGGTTTTTGCAATCATCATGTGATTCACATTTTTGCATAATTGGTACTATAATGGAACGGAAGCAATAATATTAGGGGTTAAAGTATGAAATTGCCGATTTGTACTGAAAATCTTAATTGTTCATTTTTTAAATTTTTAACAAATTTATTTAATCAAAATAGTTGCCATTATTATCTATACATTGCTGCCATCTAATGGGAAGGTTATTAATGCCTTTGCGATAGAACTCCGACGATCTAGACTGCACAAACTGTGTGAAAGCATTTTGTACTGCCTCCTGGGAAGAAAACTTCTTGTCACGTAGATAATTGTCCAAATCACGAAAAAAATGGTAGTCCGTTGGCAAGGTCTGGTGAATACGGAGGATGACGAATGGTTTCTAAGTGCAGTTCCTGAAGGGTCAAAATGGTTTCTCGTGCTGTGTGAGGTCTCGCGTTGTCGTGGAGCAATAATGGTGAAGATCGATTCATGAGTCGGGGCTGTTTTACTGCTAGTTTTGTCAACATGGTTCGGAGTTCGGCACAATAGACATCTGCCGTAATTGCTTGACCAGATCGAAGAAAACTATAGTGAATAACACCATGCTGAGACCACCAAACAGTTACCATTACCTTTTCATTGGTAAGTTTTGCTTTAGGACACTGTTGTGGCATTTGACCTGGGGTCAGCCATTGCATTTTTCTTTTCCGGTTATCATAAAGAATCCACTTTTCATCACATGTTACAATTCGATCCAATATTCCTTCATTTCTGTACCGGTTCAACAAGGCAACACAAGTTTCAACACGCGTTTCTTTCTGCAGATCAGTCAAATCATGAGGCACCCATTTTTCGTATTTTTTTATTTTATTGATTTGACGCAAGTAAGTCAATAAAGTGGGTAAGGTAACGTTAAACCATGCCGCTAATTCCTGGGTAGTTTGACTAGGATCGGCTTCCACTATCTCTCTTAATTCATCGTTATTCACCTGTGTGGGCGGTCTTCCTCGTGGCTCGTTCTTTAAGTCGAAATTTCCATCACGAAAGCGTTTAAACCAAAATCGCACGGTGCGTTTCATTAGTAGACCCCTCTCCAAACGCAGCATTGATATTGCGGGCTGTTTCTGCCGCGTTAGTTCCGCGTCGGAACTCGTATTCAAAAATCACTCGAATTTTCGCAGTATCCATCTTTCTTGTCTAAATTGAATAACAAAAACAATTGAAAGTCGATATTCAAATGTTTCACATTTTTTAAAAAAAGAACATCACAGAAACCATTTGAAAAAAGTTTCATTCGAAAACCTCAAACCATGAAGATTCTATGTCAATTCAAATTACCTATTGCAATAAAACGGCAATTTCATACTTTAACCCCTATTATAAACTGTTATCCCAACTTACATTAAAACAGCAAAACAAACTGTTGTTGTCTGTTAAAAAAAATTTGTTATAGAAAACACATTCACATCCACAAACTCACAACCCGCCCAACAACATCAAGTATGCAACATGAAGTCAAGTATAATTTAAACCAAACAATTAGTCCCATTTATTTTGTAAGTACCTACTCCGTGCCGGGGCTAAGTTTGTTTATTTTCGGTAACGGTGTTTTAATGGTTTACTAATAATTAATTTTGCTTAAATAGTGTGTGTTGTGTGTTATCCAATTGTTGACACTATAATTTGCATGACGAGATTGGAGTCTCATAATTTCTGACTCTGTACCTATAAAAATTGTTAACCGCAAACCTCTTCACCCACAATGATTTATACGCCGAAATGGCAGAACATAGCTGAATGAAATATGTAGTAGCCCTAACAACTGTCTTTCTTGCACGTGTACCTATATTCCATGAAAGTGGTATTGGTCTAGTGGTAGATACCCCGACTTTAATTCCGAAGGTCGTAGTTTCGAATCCCGGCAGGAAAAGTTATGTATGTTAATAACATCGCTCATAGGGTGAAGGAAAACTTCGTGAGAAAACTCACAGCTTAGTTAGCTCCAGACGTATTGACCAGTTCTTTCCTCTGGGCATGGCTGCCTACTCCTCCTAACAACGTCCCAGGCATACAGCGCCATAAAGTAGCATAATGGATTAAAAGTTGTTTGCACTGTATAAATCATCTAAAATTGAATTAACCATCCTCATGTGAGATAGTGGTCAAACGCTCATCTAAACCTAAATTTTACTGTTCAAGTAAAGCATAGCTTTCCTACATTTTCATTTTACTCCACAAACGAAGCCGTATTTCCGATAGTTGTTGATTTTATGTTGCCTATAAAATTATTCGCTTCATTGCTAGTATCGGGATCCGTGTTAGATAGCGTCCGGAATCCGGAATTTTAACGCCCCCAACATCTGTGAAGCGTTACCGTTGAAATGATATTCAGCTGAATCCTCCACAAACTATCCAACAAGGTACTTACTTCTAACTACCTATACCCTACCTACCCTTTTAATATTAAGGTTAGAATAGGGGTGCCTAATGATTTTGAATACGGCTCTGTACACACATACGTATAATGTATATATTATGCAGGTAACACCCTTTGATTGTTGCTGATTGAGGCAAAACTAACTTAGTTTATTTCTTGTAGGCAACAATAACAACCCTTCCGGGCACGTATTCTATGGGTCATCTCCCTATAAATCATATCACCATAGCCTCAGCATCGTTTAACCATGATTTTTTAAAAGAAATTGGGCACATCACAATTCACATTACAACACATCAAAAGCTTAAGCGAAACTGCAAAGAAACCAAAAAGTGTTGAACCGTTTTCGTGACAAATTAAACGATGCTGACAAAGCGACGTTGAAACGATTTAGTTATAGAATACATTCCTCGAACGCGGTACGGCAATGGACTTAGGAGTTATTTAATCCTACCTCCATGGGTACGGCAGAAACGGTTGGCATATTATGTCACAATTATTATGGGGTAATTGGGAAGTAACATATTATCACATTACTTTAGTTAGAGTGAGTAAAGCATAATTTACATTACGATACTATGTGTCATGCATACTAGTCAATTTCACAAAAGCAATCTATCTGCAGTTACTGGAAGCAATTTAATCAAATTGATAAATGGCACCGTTGTGTTTACACAATTTTCTTCTGAAAATTACAAAAATTGCATTCCACTAGTTTTATAATGTAAATCCCGCTCAAAGTAATTTGATATGTCACACGTACCTACTCATTGCTTACACTTTACTTTAACATATTTATATTAATAATAGAATTAGCTCGCGATAGGTAGGTACTTACAAAAGTTACAAAACTACGTTTTCAAATCTCGGGCAAATAAGATTAGGAATAGTCACGACAAGTTTGAAAACCTGCCGGTCGCATGCCGGTCGCCCTGAACGACTGACGCGCGGCCTAATTAATAAAGTTCAATGCAGTGAACGGATAAGCATGGAATAAGCCTTTCCATACTAACTCACCTAAAATAATAGCGCCTATACTTACTCAAATACGAAGTATGCATACACAAACTACACACCACGCTATTAGCTAAGCAATTGGACTTTTGTTTATATTTTCACCAATTGTGAGTTGACAACGAGGACGGCCCGGTGGCAATACGCTGTTCTCTAACGTGATTCATTCTTTTTTTAGGTTTAATGGCTTTATGTGATAAGAGATTGGTTCTTTGAATGACCCAATCCGAGTACAACCGAAGTGACAGATTCGTGTCGCGACACAATTTTAATCATCGCAGCCGTGGTCCGTTACGTGGTGTCATTTTGAAGCCTAAGGAATACTTCCATGCTTATCCGTTCACTGGTTTAATGACGTACCTCGACAACTCACTCTCAACCACAATTTATTTGTGAATACATTCTCACCTCCCAATCCAACACCTCAAAACTCTGTACATTATTTTAACACGCTTTACTTTCCAGCTTATTTATTTTTAACGCTCCGCAAAATCTCCGCTTTTATTAACTTTTCGTTTTGTGAATACCATTTCACATTATTCGGGTGTTTTTCCTACCTTATATTACCTGCACGAAACGATCTCATTACCTTCAATTTATTTGATTTCTATTGCGCATTTATGTCGCTTGAAGAGAAAAATGGAAAGAAGAAAAAATACGATAACCCTACCTACATAATGTTCACTTAATGTTACAAACTAGCTGCGCCCCGCAGTTTCACCCGCGCAAGTCCTGCGGGAATATCGGGATAAAAATTAGCCTATGTGTTGTTTCAAGTCTCCAGCTACCTATATTCCAAGTTTCATCACAATCGGCTCCGTAGTTTTTGCGTGATTGAGTAACAAACACACATACTCAGATACATACAAACTTTCGCCTTTATAATATTACTAGCTGCGCCCCGCGGTTTCACCCGCGTAAGTCCCGTTCCCGCGGGAATATCGGGATAAAAAGTAGCCTTTGTAGTGTTAATCCAGGTCCCCAGCTACCTATACTCCAAGTTTCATCGCAATCGGTTCAGTAGTTTTTGTGCGAAAGAGTAACAACCTCACATACATACATAAATACATACGTACCTACTTACATACAAACTTTCGCGTTTATAATATTAGTAAGACGTAAGATAGTGAGATAAGATAGTAAGATTGCCATTATAGATTAGATTAAAACTTTACTGTCTCTACATCCACTGCTAGTTGTTAGTTTAGTTTAGCGCTCTGTAGTCTGTACCCATATCTGTTGACGTCTGACAACAGTGGAAAGTGACAGACATTATGCAGTACATTGCTGCTTAGATGTGATCACCAGTGATAACCACGTTACGTTAAAGCAGCAATGTACTGCATAGCACCTGTCAATTTCCACTGTTGTCAGACATCCACTGGACAGATAATCCGCGCTACCATGTTCGTTTGTCGTTGCTATGTCGTCCTTTTGTCGTTTAAAAAAATAAAGTAAATTTTAAATTAAAAATACACCGACCACTTAAAAACCACAGACAATATAAAAAAATCTTTTTTATTTTTTGAAGTTTGTTTTTTTTTATTATTAAATGTGTTTTAATTTTTTTTTTTAGCTGAACGACAACGCGACGACTTAATAAGACATCATGGTAGGGCCCAATATGGGTGCTGCACAGTTTTCCAGACACTACTTTTCATCATCATTATCATTACATTGTATAAAACAAAGTCGTTTCCCGTCTGTTTGCAATCTTTAAAAACACGTAACGGATTTTGATGCGGTTTTTCAGTAGAAAGAGTGATTCAATAGGAAGGTTTATATGTATTACAGATCCTAAACTTCCCGCGGGATCGGGATTTACGCGGGTGAAACCGCGGAGTGCAGCTAGTACACAATAAATGCTGTTAAAATGAAATTTTTTGACAATTATGATACAGAACTAAGCCCTTCAACGATAATAATGGTCTGGTCTGCTTAATCTGCTTATCTTAGGGTTAAATGGCGTAAAATAACCTGCAATATAAAAAATAATATTATAATTATTTTTTAAACAAACTTTACTCGTAGGTTTGTTACAGAGTACAAGTAGCCTACCCAAAAATGGATTGGAAAAACAGTAAACATCATCAATCTTTCCTACGTATGTAGGCGTAGTTTCCCCACTTCTTTACTCACAGAAATACCTACTAAAATAGGTAACTAATGGGCCAAAAATACGCGCTCTCAAATTGGAAAAGGTTTTTCCTAAATTGATCATTATCAGAGAGCGCTATACACGGCAGATTTAATATATATTTTCATAGTGGATAAAACGTAAAAAACATATCTACTAAGCTTAAACATTAGGGTAGGGTGGTGCAAGACAGCGCATTTTGTATTAAATTAAAAACCTGAATAAAACTCTAATTTTAAATATGTTTAGCGTCAATCTGACGTTTAATAATCAGAATTCATTTATTTCATAATCATAGGTTACAACAACAATCATCACAGTCAGAGAACTTATGAATTAACAATTTGTTACATCCATGGTTCGCCTTTTTAACCGACTTCAAAAAAGGAGGAGGTTCCCAATTCGTCGCGTATATATTTTTTTATGTTTATTCACCGATTACTCGAAGATGGCTTGACCGATTGAAATGGTTCGTGTAAGGCATTTATATTTTCAAAACTATAGTTTTTGACTGTTTCCGCAACTAAGTCCTTTTTGCGTGACTTCAAGCGTGGGTTTTCTCAAGATGTTTTCCTTCGCATCGTATGACCTTCGGAATGAAAGTCGGTATATCTACCACAAGACCAACACCACTCTAAAATAAACACATAATACAACAATTCGATATCGACCATGCAGCTATATAGATTGCTGGTCTAAAAAGGATATAATATTGGGATAAAAGTAGCGTATCTATGTGTTTCAAGTCTCTTAACTATCTATATTCTAAGTTTCGCAATCGGTTCAGAGATTTTTACGTAATTTCTTCTATGGTTTTCGCGATTTTGCATAATAAAACACTTTATTTACCGGGTTTAATCGAGTTTTATTCATGATTTGCGGTTTTTACGTGATTGAGTAACAAACAAACCTACAAACAAACATACATACCTACTCACAAACTTTCAGCTTTATAATATCAGTAGGATCATAAGGGCCACCTACAAGAACAGCTATAGTGTGAGATAGACCGCTATAGTGTGCCTACAGCCATGTTACAAACGATCACGCAGGATGGGTTTCAACCTCTCACTTCTAACATAAATCACACCCACCTAAGGCCTTAAATCTTTTAAGCCGAGTAAAAAGCCGTGACCTTGTACCCACATACCTATGGATAAATACGAAAAAGGACGGTTTAATCCTTATCTCCGTTTTACTAGAGGAACGTCTCGGGACGTGACGCTTTAAAATTCAATAATTTATCCTTGACTTCAACAGCGTTGCTTTACATTTTTTATTTCTACTTGAAAGGTCTTTGAAGATTGCGTTGTTTGAAAAATAGACAGTAAATTCATTTAGTGCCAAAATGTTGATTTTATTATCATGTTGAACCTTAAAACGTTGAATTTCTAATAATTTTAATTTTAAAAGTCAAAAAAGTATAAGGGCGACTTGCATAAAACCATTTAAAAACATATTTAACCAAATCAATTAAAAAATAATTTATGGGAATCGAACATTGGACTCTATCTCATTAAGTGGACGATTGATAATATGTTGCCACACATTGACAGTTCTTGGGATTCTGACAAATTTTAAACACGTTTAACAGCTTAACATGTTTAGGAACCGTTATGCAAGCCGGGCGGGCAAATTAAAGTTATAGAGGCCATTAGTGAAAAACAAAAGTCGATCAAAATACGTACTAAATTTTAAACACACGACAATCACTTTAATTTTTAATATCATGTAATACCTACCACAGATCTCAATACCGTGGTTGTTTAATGTTTGAAATTCTACTTAGGTACTAACCGTACAGCCTGCTTAATTAAAATCAGGCTCGGCGGTTGCTCTACTTTTAAAGACGCTCTACGGTAATCAGTTAATTTATTCCCCACACGTGCAGTCTATATCTTACATCTCGCATACAAATTATTTTCAGAGGCGTGCCGTACAATATGCGGTTGATAAGGGCCACTGGCCTAATGAAAAAATACGTGTGGCACTCGTGGACTGCCGCGGTAAAGCTATTGCATAGCATGTTTTACATAGCGGGCGCCGCAACGCTGTGCCGGTCGGAATGGGGGGTGTTAGATTTATTTTCGTAAAGAAATTTCTTGATTCAGTCGCCGCGCTCAAAGCCCGCGATAAAAGCTATGCAATAGCTCAAAATAAACCTTTTAAACCTCAATATCATATGTGATTGATAATTGCTAGTCGAATAGGGTAGATATTTTTATTTTCTATTATTATATATAGTACCTACCTGTAACCGTACAGTTTACTTAGTTAGTGTGCCATGGCGCTGTAATTAATATAATCCTACTTATATTAGAAATGTGAAAGTGTGTGTGTTTGGATGTTTAGATGTGTTATTCAAACACGGAAAAACTACTGAACCGATTGCGATGAAACTTGGAATAAAAGTAGTTGGATACCAGGAATAAAACATAATTCGATACCTCTGGGCTCAAAGGTCGTAAAGGACATTTGGGCGTAAATGACTTGTTGACACTATCTTATTCAGTTCTTAATTCTCTATCGATCTGTATAGTCAAAGTAGCGAAATTCCCAAAAAAAGGGTCTTTACGACCCACATAGTTCGTCATGTTAAACAGACTTTACCGTGAAAATTATGGTGTAAATAACACTTAGTTACCAAAGTATACTCACTGTGGTAGTAAAGCAAATCAAAGTACAGCAAAGTCTTATACCACCTTAGGTAGTAACCTTAAATCACCCTAAAATTTGGAAGTAAAAGACATTGTCCTTACAAACTGTCCTTTACGTCCTTAAAATTTAAAAAAAAACGTTTATTTCAGGCCGTGACCTATAGAAATAGATACAAAAATAATAATAATCACAAAAATTCATATACGATACATAATAGTTATACAATACAATACATTCACTTACACATATGGACACAAACAACAATCAATACTACATAATTAAAAATTAAATTCAATAGTTCCTTCCAAACGGCTCAACTGGTACATGTCTGCTACAGCAATGCCGCATGTAAGGCAGTCCAGCCTATCGGCGATCATTGCCAGGATTGCGTTGGAGCTGGCCCGCACTCTGCGTACCAGGGAAGCACTCCGACTGCGCATAGTGGTGTGAAAGCAAGCAGTCCTCACCTCCGCAAACATTCCCGAGGCACTGCAGAATTGGGGCAGCCCCACCACAATCCGGAATGCATTATTATATAGGACTCGGAGGTCGCTGTAGCTTTTCTGTGTGTAGCGAGCCCATAGGCTGCAAGTGTATAAAGACGTACAATAGGCTTTAAAGAGCGTCACTTTGACCTCTACTGAACATCTAGCAAACCTACGGGCTACCATGTTAGCTCGTATCGACAGCGACCTCCGCTCTCTCTCTCCATGCCTCATGGTCTTTTTGGTCGGCCGTAAGAAAATGCCCCAGATATTTGAATTTGTCAACCCTCTCTAGGGAAATGCCGTTCAACCTCACTGGTGGAAGGTAATCGACATGTCCCGAGCCAACCCCAAAGACCATGTACTGGCTCTTTGCCACATTATACCGCAATCCGTGTTCACGATCATACTCCTCACACACATTAATCAACCTTCTCAGACCACATACCGAAACGTTCAACAGCACCATGTCGTCTGCATAACTGTGGTTGTTAACACACACTCCATCTATATGGCAGCCGACACGAAGGCTGCTAAGCGCGCCGATCAGGTCATTCATATAGAGATTGAATAATGTTGGCGAAGTTAGGCCGCCCTGTCTCACTCCACATTCCAATCGATACTGCTCAGACATCACCCCCGCCCATCGCACGCAATTTTGCTGATGGCCATACCAGTACCGAAACAAACTAGTAATCCCCCTCGGTAAATTTATACTCTCTAACTTGTTCCACAGGACATCATACGACACCAAATCGAAAGCTTTGGACAGGTCGAGAAAGCAGGCGTAAACTGGTGTTTCCCTCTTGGTATAGTAGTTGATGGTGCTTAAGGCTTAGAATAGCGCTCTTTGTTGACAACTTTGGACGAAACCCGAATTGGTTGTCATGCTAATTTACATATTTACACAACTGTGCATTAAGCAAACAATCAAAAACTTTTTTAAATTTAATCTGATATTTTTTTTTTTTTAAATATAAAGATCTGATAAATTTATGTAAAAATGGAGCAATACCTAAAAGATTTCATAAATTTCATAAAGGAATTTCCTTGCAGTTCTGAGTTACGTGAGACTTTGAACGAGACAGACGAAGACGATGATGAAGAAAGTGAGAAGGAAAATGAGTAAATAAATCTTTATGCTACCTTCTTTTCTCCTTGAGAAGAGCATAGAAAGAAGGGGTTATAAAGTTGATTAAAGAAAGTAGTGAAACCAATTAAAATAAAAAAGGAGAGCAGATGAAAAGTAGATTAGTTACTGAATAGTCATTTATAACTATAGTTTTATGTGTCATTCCAAATAAACGATCTCAATTTGATTACCTATCTGAACTTTTTATTTGAATAGTGTGTAATTTAGTATTATTTGTATAGAAAATGCAATAACACAGACATAACCACATAGAAAACTCTTTATTCATTCAATACTCAGGTTTAATTATTAATTTATCCTTACAGTGGGTGATCCTTAAGACCATTTTTTTAAAACACATGGCGATTGATTCCATATTTATTTCAGTTTTGCACAGAAAAGTAGATTTACGCCCTTAGGTATTAACATAGGAGTAAAAATTTTCGGGCGTAAAGAACGTTTATTGCGAAATTTTGGGTCGTAAAGGAAATGTATCTTGGTAAATACAGCACTCTCCTAATTTTTCAATATTGCTATAGGAAATACTACAAATTCTAAGCTCTTCCTAGGTTTAATTTAAATAGCTCAAGAAATAAAGATGCTATATTAAAAATAAGTTTATTTCTTTCGTTTTTTGCTTCTCCTGAAAAGTCGCATTTTGTCCTTTACGACCTTTGAGCCCAGAGGTATCGAATGCTACATTTTATCCCGATGTTCCTACGGGAACGGGAGTAAGTTTTAAATAAAAGAATGTGAACAGTATGATCGTATTAAGTATTTTCTTCTGAAAATAAACACAGACCTTAAAAGAGCCCTATCCAATGTATTCACCAAAGACAGTATAAAGTTAAGTAGGTACCTACGTCACTGGGTTGTTTCCAATCTTATTCTCTTCAGTTAGGTATCTACCTACTTAAAGAGAACCCTATTTGTATTCTTAACGTGGTTTAAAGTAAAAATTGGCTTCGCCTTAACCACACACAAGTGAGAGATAAAAGTAATATTATGTTGTCTATACTTATAATAAATCTGTAGAGAGGTCAATTCTGTACATGGAATATATTTTCAAAATAACTATCGGGGGGTGTTTAGTTATCGATACTGATGTCAAAAATGCAATCAGTAATTTTTTTTTCTGTCTGTCTGTCTGTCTGTCTGTCTGTCTGTCTGTATATTCGTTATAGAAACAAAAACTACTGAACGGATTTTAACAAAACTTGGTACAATAATACTTTATACTCCTGGGCAGGTTATAGAATACTTTTCATCATGCTACGATAGATAGGAACGGAGCAGTAAAGAGAAAAGTTTCAAAAACGGGAAAATTTACTCCATTTTTTAAGCTTCCGTCGCGCGTGTGCAGCCTGAATGGTTTAAGTTACACAGAAATCATGTATGACGGATTTGTTCCGCTAAACATGCCATAAAATAATAAATATGTAAATAAAAAAATTAAAAATTAAAAAACCGACTTCAAAAAGAAACAAAAAATAATTTAAAAACAAACAAAAAAAAAGAAGAATTGATAAAAATGACCAAAATAACCTCTACATAGGTACAGTGCCACCGACTAATTAATCTGTTTTATCATCTGAAGTCGGGCAGTTTTATTGATTGGTTCCATATTGTACTTAGTTTGGCTGCCCGACTTCAGATGATAAAACAGATTAATTAGTCGGTGGCACTGTACCTATGTAGAGGTTATTTTGGTCATTTTTATCAATTCTTTTTTTTTTTGGTTGTTTTTAAATTATTTTTTGTTTCTTTTTGAAGTCGGTTTTTTAATTTTTAAATTATTTTTTTATTTTACCCTTTTTAGTATACCTACCTACCTAAAAATCAACAATATTGTTACCGTAATTTTAATTATTGAGGAGTTTGCTGATGAGAAGGTGGTTTCAGGTGCCCCATCAATCTGTACTTAGTTCTTTAGGGGTCAATTCTTTTTGGTAAAAGTTCAAAAATGAGTAATTTATTGAATTCTGGGATGCTATCCTGTCCAACATTCCGAAGATACTCATCAGATTCTTAACAAACTTTCATGGGACCACCTCGCAGCTTCCACCTTTCCATTAAAAAAGAATCATCTCAATCGGTCAAGCCATCTTTGAGTAATCGATAAACAACTGGATTGATTAATGCGTTTTGAGGAGCATTTCCGTTCATCACTCCGAAGACCCTCATCAGATCCACATCAAATTTTTATGGGACCATCTTGGAGCTTCCACCTATCCATTAAAAAAAGAATCATCTTAATCGGTCAAGCCGTCTTCGAGTAATCGGTGAACATACAAAAAAAATATATACATACAGACGAATTGATAACCTCCTCCTTTTTTTTGAAGTCGGTTAAAAATATCCTGCGACAGCATGTCTATCTTTTATGGTTGACTCACAATCAATCAATTAATCAATCTATTCTATACTTATAATAAAATCGTAACTTAGCGGTGTCTATTTTTAAAAGATATTTTGAAAAAACTATTTATAGGGGTATGTACTAACGTAACAGACCATTTCCGTGTTTAACTTTTTGTCTGTTTGTCTGTGCGTTTGTGCGCGCTAATTTCTTAAAAGACCGATTTGAATGAAATTAAGTATGCAGATAGCTTAAGATTTCGATTGACATATAGGCTACTTTTTTCCGGATATCAAGTCTGGATATCCGGATAAAAAATAGAAATTGCGTAATTTTGTTATTTTTTAACCATCGTCATCTATCGTCATTGATCATCATCCATCGTCATCGATCGTCATCCATCGTCATGAACAAATTTTGCCTTACTTCACCTACCTACCGCAATGCAAAAATCCACACTTAAACGGACGACCAGGGAAGTACTGATGATGCCAGGCGCGGTAGCGCCTGGCTCCATCAGTACTTCAATGGGCGACCGTTTAAGTGTGGATTTTTGCATTGCGATAGGTTGGTGTAAGAACAACGCGGGATCGCAACTTGCGCGGGTGAAACCGCGGGCGCAGCTAGTTGTATAATATAATACGAAGTTAAGTGTAAAATGTCCAATGTTCTTGCTACAAATGCAAAGCAACGGTCACATCTATACTTCTATAGGTACATCTTCTATACTAGTCTATACTTATATTAAGTACTAGCTGCGCCCCGCGGTTTCACTCGCGAAAGTGAAAAACGCGTTATCACGGGCGCGGGCGGCCGAGCGGTTCTCGAGCGGTTGCACTTTTTCGGTCATTACTCGGGTTCCACTAATTGGATTTCAATACAAAGTATACCACGACGTTCCTCGAAAAATGAACCATCAAATATTCAATCGGATTCGTAGTTTTTAATAAAATTGTATAAGAAACAGACAGAGAAACAGACAAACAGATAGACAGACATTAATTTTAAAAATTATATAATTTTGTTCTACTACTTATTCTGAGTCCCCTAGACCACTTTTTTTTTAAATTTACTTCCAAGTAAGAGGTAGGTTGACTTTTTGTCCCCTCTTCCTTTATCATAAATATATAATAGAGTATAGATAAAGAGGTAGGTATTGTTGGTATCATATTGTATGTATGTATATTGGGAGTAATCTCAGAAACTCTGGACCGATTTCAAAATAGAATTATTTTTTCACCAAAAGAAATAATTTTTGAAATCTGTCTAGTATCTCTATATTTTCGAGGAGTACCTAACATACTTTTGATCCCGATATTCTTACGAAATCGGAACTGACGCGGATGAAACAGCGGGACGCAGCTAGTTGGATATATCTAAAGTTTATTTTGGACTAGCTACGCCCCGCGGTTTCACCTGCTTCATTGACCTAATTTACTTTTAACTATATTATGCTAGTATAATAAAATTAAAGTAGATAAATAAAAGTTATAGATAGGTGAACCAATTTTAATTAATTTGCATAGGTCGTTATTTTAAGAAAATTTTGAGCAGTACGCAAGTTCATGTAAAATAGATAATTCGTTAAAACCAAAATATAGTGTATTAGTAGGTATCTAACATTCGATATACACTAGGTATATAAATAAGTTACCTGCTACATTAAATGTCACAACTCTACGTTTCTTACCTCAGCTCAATTTTTTTCTAACTTTTCTCAATATATTATTTGTTCTAGGTTTTCCTCTACCCCGCCTCTTGGAATAATATCCGTTTTTATACAACGACGACGCGCGTCGGTTTAGTATGATTAAGTAAAGCAAATATTTACTGTTTCAACAGCTTACTCTTTTCAAGTACCTACCTATACAATACTAAAGAACCTATTAAATCTCTGGCATAGTCAACGTCCGCCATCTTGATATTTTTCAATAAGTTGTCGCGCGATGAAACCTATAGGTATATTTAGATAGAGGATATCTAAATGAACGGAAAATATTCCATCAGATGTATCCTAAATCCTAAAGTTACTCGTTTCGGAGATATAGGCCTATGAAGTTTGTTTGAAAGTTCTGTAAAATCATGTTGCAGTTGGATTCGAAAGCAATTTACCAATCGAAAGAAGACGTCAAACCAAACAATCTTTGCCTTCAAACAATGCCTCTAAACCGTCACGGAATAAAGTTATTCAAGGGTTAAGATTGAAAACTGGCCGACGGCATAGAAAATAGCCATGTAGCGGAAAAAAACGTTAAACACTGGAAAGAAGTAGCCAAACCTCACTTTTTTGCCTTGAGACTATGCCTCTCACACAGAGTTATTGACGATGTTAAATATTGGCATAGTCGAATAAAAATGTTTTTGCACGATGAAACCTATATATTTAGATAGAGGAGGCCTAAATAAACAGAAAACATTTCATCACATGATGTCCTAAAGTGACTCGTTTCGGAGATTTGGGCCTATGAAGTTTTTAAAGGAAACTGTTCAAAAGTTCTATACTTAGTTCTAGGTTTTCAATCTTAACCCTTGAATAACTTTGTTCTGTGATGGCTTTGAAGGCAAAGACTTTATTATTTATAAGAATTATTTAACTCTTTCAATGATAACTTTGTTAAAATATACCAATGCCCTACGTTTCGAGATATTTACAGATCTTTTTCTCAGGGGTAGATGTACCTACTTAGTAAGTAATAGTTATGTATGTATAATAGTAATAAAATGTCATTCTAGGTTGCAGTCGTCTAAAGCTAAAAAAAGAGGCTTAGTGCAAAACGACGCAACTAAAATAGTATGATTATTCACCAACTATGCTACAGAGTTATCAATTCTCAATTCCCACAGGATCGAAATTCGAAACTGTAAATGAAATCGAGGGCCATTCAAGTAAATTCTCGTATTAAAATTATCCAAAATATACCATCAATAACATTTTATAATTTGGCGTTTGTCAAATAACATTCATTCAAATAACATTTGTTGATAAAATTAATTGTCTTTGGAGGGTACAATTTTATATACATTTTCCGGCAACAAAATTTCAATTGCAGTCCTGGTGCAAGTCTTATTTTCATTTTGAGAGTATTGTTTGCCATGGCAACGATGTCGAAATGAAGGAAACAATTGTAGCAGTAATAACCTCCCCAAAGGTTTAATTCACAACAGTCTGTAGGAAAACAATAACACTACCAGTATAACTAACCCATTGTTGCTCGCTCGCGATAACTATGTCATTTACAAGAGACGCAATCTCTCGCCTCATGATTGTATAACTCTGAATCAGCTCTGAATAGAACCGCTCTTCCTCTACACTTACTTAAATAAACAAGAGATATCAACACGGGCAACATCCCACGACGATAAAACAGTTGACTGCTAATAAGTACTCACTCACTCACGAAAATAGTAAGTCCTTTTAGTAGCACTCTCGTGCAAGAACGACCAATCACAAAGAGTCTAGGTATAGATAGGCATTTCATCGGCCAATAACAAAGAGTCTAAGTATAGATAGGAGAGTTTTGGCAAGAACGCGTTGAGGAGATGTGTAGCTAGATTTTCATTTTTGTAAATCCTAGTCCAACCTGGCATATTAATCAATTTAGTTTCGTGAAGGTGTACAAGGGTAAATGAGAGTGAAAATCGGTGCAAAACATGGACTTTAGCGTTGTCTCCAAAGATCCGTGAACAAACATTTTAAAAATTGTAGCCCCCGTTTCACAATGATTCCCTCGACTTGACTTTAACTATAACGACTTGACTGTTTCGATGCAAACAACTTGCAAATATTAATAACTAGCTGAGCCCCGTGGTTTCACCCGCGAAAGTGAAAAACGCGTTATCACGGGCGCGAGCGGCCGAGCGGTTGCACTTATTCGTTCATTAGGTATTTGGGTTCTACTAATTGAATTTCGATGCAAAGTATACCACGACCTTCCTCGAAAATAGAACTATCCAATATTGAGTTCAAAACCAGAGTTCAATCGGATTAGTAGTTTTTAATTGTACCTATAAGGAACAGACGGAGAAACAGATAAACAGGCAGACAGACATGCATTTTAAAAATTATATAATTTTGTTTTATTACTTGTCCTAAGTCCTCTAGACAACTTTTTTTTTAATTTACTCCCGAGTACTACGGACTTTTTGTCCTCTCTTCCATTATTATAAGCATAGATACCTACTTGACACTGGCTAATGTCCAAATGGAATAATCCATATAATCAAAAGAACTATGGATAGGTAACGCAATGGCCAATCACATAGTTTGATATTACCTTACTCCGTGCCCGCAGCAGAGAGCTGTATTTTGTAGAAAATTTCGCGCTAAGAGCAATCGATTGGCTTTATTGTCTTAGGCAACATCCCAAGGGCGATTCGATCGCTCAACCGAGCTAATTCCATTATCCCGGTTCCTTACGAATAAACAATATTTTTCAACAAGGGACGATAATAGCCGATGTTTCACTCAGTTCGATGATGGTATTTTATTTACACTTACTTTACGTCGATAGACTTCGGTTCCCGGGTTTATTGTAGCTCCAGTAGGGTAACAAAGTTTAAATGGAATCGTTACAGTAAGTACATCGAGACCTACGAAATAGCTACCCATTTCCACGAAATATCGTTTATTTACAGACAACAAAAGCTTTTGTAATAAATGTTTAAATAAGATAATGCTGTTTATGTGTAAACACAGAGGAAGCAAGCGCACCTGGATACCAATTATCGGGTAACATTTGTTTCTTATTCCTTTCAGAACTTGGAAGTGTTTACTGGAACAGGATATAATTATATAACGCATAGGTACATACCACAATATTAAAAAACTAGCTACACACCACAGTTTTACCCACCCAACTCCGGTTACGTGAAAATACTGCGATATTTTTACGTGACCGGAGTAGGATACATTGGACGTAAGGATAGAATGCGTCATGTTATCCCAATGATGCAATCTAACCTTATGTTATATTATATATAATCAAAACCGGTCTAGTAGTTTCACAGATTACTTACCCACCTCCAACAAAGCTTAGGTACCTAACAGCCGAATACACAAACGTCAAACATTTGAGAGGTCCATAAATTATTGAGCACCTTCTAAATTCAAAAATAGTATGGCTATTTTTGAGTTTAAGAGCTGCTTCTTGGTTTATGTAGTTCTTGTTGAGTAAGTTTCTGTACTTCGGTCGTAAGTAGGTATATCAAAACTTATGCGTAGATTGAGTTTCGTATTACATCAATCCATCCAAACTTTACTCTTTATAATAGGCCTTATCATGACCTCCTATTGCAGGACCTATAAATTGTCCTGCAAATTCTTTCTTATCGATTGTGAACCCCGATTGTTTAACTCGTAAGAGCTTTTGAGGCACCTATAAGCATAAGTTCCATATTGTTACTTTTTTTTTTGTAAATAAATAACCCATTATGGTATTTTGTTAAATAGCCAGTGTCGAGTATTACTTATTAATAATTGCAAGTTTTTTTGCATCATAAAAACAGTCAAGTCGTCGTAGTTAGTATGTCTAGACGATATAGTCTTTTTTATTATTTGTAGCCTTTTAAAGTACCTAGTCAAGTTTTTTATTATAATTTTTTATTAAATTTGCAGGCTCTCGCGCTTTCAGAGGACGATAAAATAATAAGAAAAGACGTGGTAGGGCAGAACATTAGTTCGTATTGAAAGTAGAACAAGAACTTGAATAGTTTAATAGTTTTCTCCGAGTATGTGAATACCTAGTGCCACGTACCCTAACTAATTTGTCCCAATAAAAGCAACCTACCAAGAACGGGGTTAACATCTAATCGGATATATCCGCCCTAATCGAACTTTACGAGTCTAGATTAGATTAGGCCACAGGATTAGGCCCACATTTCCTTTAGGACCGTACTTTTCAGCGCTCTTTAAAAGTTAGGTTTATAGGTAACTAGCTGCGCCCCGCGGTTTTACCCGCGTAGGTCCCGATCCCGCTGGAATATCGGGATATAAAATAGCCTGTGATATTCCAGGTCCCAAGCAACCTAAAATCCAAGTTTCATCGTAATCGGTTCAATAGTTTTTCCGTGAAAGAGTAACTAAATCACATACCTACATACATACAAACTTTCGCGTTTATACCTAATACTAGCTGCGCAACGCGGTTTCACCCGCGAAAATACCGTTCCTGCGGGAATATCGGGATAAAAAGTAGCCTATGTGTTAATCCAGGTCCCCAGCTACCTATATTTCAAGTTTCATCGCAATCGGTTCAGTAGTTTTTGCGTGAAAGAGTAACAACCTCACATACATACATACATGCACACAAACTTTCGCGTTTATAATATTAGTAAGAAGATTAGCAGACGAGACAAGATAACACTATTTACCGTATCATAAATGAATTGTAATAAAATAAAATAAAAACTAAGTATACAATTTATTATGGTAGGTACATTAGGCGGCATTACAGCTAAAAGTGATTTTTCCAGGCAACTTTTGGATACAGGAAAGTTAATGGATGCGAAGGGTGGGTTGTTTTAATAACGTTATAGAGACGACGACATAATAAAATTAAAATTCATTGTTACCTACGACGTCTTTGTTAGATGCTAGCCAATTTTTCTTCCGTTGTGCCATATCCAATGATCCTAGCAAATGTATATACTAAGGTATAACTAAGTACTAAGTAGGTATATCTACCAACTTTTGTTAGGATCATTGGCTAGCCTAACCAAGGTGTAAAAAGAATAAATATCATAGATTGTGATATCGATTATCTAACTTTGGCGACGCGTTGTCGGGCAAACAATCCACTACTATGCGTAACAGGCAGTGTTCATGATATTAGGAGTTACCATGGTATCTGTATTGCAGGACGTCTACATAAATCGTAAAAAATATATAAAAAAAAACAAATATTTTATGTAATTTGAAGTTTTTTTCAAAGCACCTTGTCGGGGATTTTTTTAATTTAATTTATTAGCATACGATTTAGGTTCTGCAGAAAGGATACCAGGCTAACCCCATTACAAAATAGTGGTGCTTACCAAATTGTTTCTCGTGTTATAATCGTCCTCTTATTGCGCGAGAACAGACCTGCTAATATAATAAATTATAATAAAAATAAAACATTTTTTTAGTTGGTTTTTATATTTTTACCCACCCACTAACCATGTCCTCTTTGTATACTTATGGTCCGTGGTATTTAGGATACAATTTGGGTTACAATTTTCCTCCTATACCTCGACGTCACGCTTGAAATTCTAACTCCATGGAACTCACATTTCTTTTTCAAAAAAAGAATTCCTACATCATTTCATCTAGGGGCGGACAGAATGCGGAGAATGGGAATTAAAAAGATACATACTTAAAAAAAAAAACATTTACAAAATCTCACTAAGTACGAGTTGCACACAAAACATAATCGTTTCTTAAATATTTCTTTTAAATTTATTTAGACAGAAATAGGTATGTACTACATCTTTTATGAAAATTTCTAGCAATAACGTTTAGTGAGAGACAGCCTTGTGACAGACTGACAGACGGACAGTGGAGTGTTAGTAATCATAATCATAATCATTTATTTATTGCTTCATGACAGTTAACTTAATGACTAGGTCTTAAAATTAGGTATAACGTCATGAACCCGGTAGGACAATGGACTTAGGAACTATACTGGACTGATTATTTATTTATTTATTTATTGCTTTCATGAGTAATTATTACAGGTGACATTAATCTTTACAGTACATTCATGATACCCATTGGGTGCAGCATAGGTCGTGTATTGTAATAAAGCTACTTATTTAAAATTTATCTAAAACACAATTCATAAAAATACATCAATATTAAAATCATTCGCAAGTACCTACATGTCAAACTTAACAAAAAAAAAAAAAACAGTATTCAATAAAATGTCAAAAAAAAAAAAAAAAAAAAAACATCACTAATTAGTTGAACATTTTGCCTTACAATAGACAGAGGCTAATCCGAGCCGAATGAGATAGCAATCGACGATGTAGTGTGTCTCGTTCTTTCATCTTGCCAGCCTACAAAAATTATCATGTATAAAAAAAAACATTAAAAGAGGTTGCAGTTATTGTACGGCCAGATAAAGCACGACCCGATAATGTCCCTATAATACACGACCTGTTAATTGGACGCCAGGGTCTCCTTTTAACACTCCGTACAAATTGTATAGGATGTTACACGAATAATATCCTGGCTTCCATTTATCAGGTCGTAAATTATCGGGTCGTGTAATAAGTGGTTGTCAAGTACATTATTGGCTCCCATTTCCTTTTTATTATTTTAATGGTAACCCAAGCGTCAGTGTCATGGTGGCATCATGGCGGTAAAATATTAGTGATTTAATTTATAAAATTTCTGCGTTAAATTGCATAAAGTTTGTGAAAACGTGTTGTGTTTTTACTTGTACAAGTGAATCATATGGTGGTTGCAATATATCTTTTCATAGGTAAGCCAAAATATGTTTATTATTGTATTCTACCACTGTTTTGTTCTTTACAAGAATTTATGGTGACTATGATATTTGGATTTTTGTATTGAGTTCGTGTAAGATTTTTTTACTATAATTTTATTATTTCAGCTTTCCGAAAAATGAACAAATACGACAAAAATGGCTCAGCGGTATGGATGTGAAGTAGAAAATTACAAAAAAGTCAGTCGTATGCAGTCGTCACTTCGATCTTTCCTGCTTTTACTCCCGTCGATTATTGAAAGCCGATGCAATACCAACAATTCCGCCGGTGGTACGAATACTGTTAGATATTTAACTACTTACCTGCTGAACATGAGTGATAATAAGTAATTAGTCAAAAAGTTTTATTTTTGAAATTTCCTCTAGCTTTACATTTGATGAATTTTGAGGGAAGTACTATAATATTATATTTAACGTAATTGACCGTCGTCACTTCAATCTTTCCTGCTTTTACTCTTGTCGATTATTGAAAGCCGATGCAATACCAACGATTCCGCCGGTGGTACGAATACTATTAGATATTTAACTACTTACCTGCTGAACATGAGTGATAATAAGTAATTAGTCAAAAAGTTTTATATTAGAAATTTCCTCTAGCTTTATATTTGATGAATTAAGAGGGAAGTACTATATTATATTTAACGTAATTGGCCGTCTGTTAAAATTTGCTTTCGTCAGTCAGTGTGTGTATGTATTTTGCTGCTTCTTCTGCTGCTGCTTCACACCAAAGAAAATTAATTTAATTTCTTTTTCTTTCTTCAAACCTGTGCCTCTTACATGACGGGCGAGAGCGCTAATCTTTGCCTCACGGAAACCCGTCGTGATACGGTGATTTTTGAAGATACATTTCTTTTTGTAAAATATTTATACTTATTAATCAAAGGGTTCAAAAATTAATAAGCATACTATAACAATTAATAAAACTGTTTTATACCGTGTCCTTTTGTATTATTTCATTAATCCTTAAAGAGCGTCTATTGCTAATTCAAATCTTCAATTTGCCAACAGTTACATCTCAGTAATATTATAAACGCAAAAGTTTGTATGTATGTCTGTGACTTTGTTACTCAATCACGCAAAAACTACTAAACCAATTGGAATGAAACTTGGAATATAGGTAGCTGAAAACCTATAATAACACATAGGCTATCCCGATAATCTCGCGGTAACGGTACTTACGTGGGTGAAACCGCGGGGCGCAGCTAGTAAATAATACTATTGCGCTTGCATTATTAAATCTAACATCAGTCACATAAAAAAAATCTTATTGTCACCCTATTAGAAAGTGACACAAGTCCTTTGCTACAACCATTTGGTCAGCTCGTTTTTATTCTGACAGTGTTCCCTCCAGTTATTTAATCCTACCTCCATGGGTAGGACACTGCAACAATTTTGTACAATTAGGTAATTTTAATTTCTATTTATAATAAAATCTATTCTTATTATATGAATGGTCTTCGAAGAAGTTTTCTAAATTGTAGTATGCTTTGTTTTTAAGGTATGTATATAACAATGTTTTAAATTTATTTATTCTATTTTCTTTTTTTATGTGTTCAGGAATTTTATTATATATTTTGATACACATTACATATGGGCCAGAAGAGTGTATGGTCAGGTTTGAGTTGGGTAAGGCTAGTTGGTCATTATGCCTTAAATTACGGGAAACAGTGAATTTGTCTTTTGATTCATTAAAAAATGATGAATTATTTTTGACAAAGAGTGACGTTTCATATATGTATAAGCAAGGTAGGATAAGTATATTTAATTCTATAAAGTGAGGTTTACATGTATCTGTATTTTGTATATTCGTTACAATTCTAATGCATTTCTTTTGTAACTTAAAAATTTTTTCGGCTTCTGTGGTATTTCCCCAAAGTATTATACCATATCGTATCCACGAATGGGCATAGGAATGATATGCGGCTAATGTGGTTTTGGTGTCAGTTGATTTCTTTAATTCTAGTAAAGCGTAAGTGAATCTAGATAGTTTGCTACTAAGCTCATTAATGTGGAATTTCCAATGTATATTTGTGTCTATATTTAGTCCTAATAGTTTGAAGCTACTTACACACTCTATAGTAGTGCCCTGAAAGGTAAAATTTAAATTTAACGGTACTTTCTGGTATGGATGGAATTGCATGAATTTAGTTTTTTTAAGGTTAAGTTGTAAATTATTATCTTCTAGCCATTTCACTACTTTATTCAAAGTACTGTTTAGTTTTGAGTTTAAGTTTAAGGAGTTTTTACATGGTAAGACTATTGATATATCATCAGCATAAAGGATGCTTTCGGCGTCTATAATTTTAGGGAGATCGTTTATATATATGAGAAATAAAATACAGCATAATACGCTACCTTGTGGGATTGATTTGTATACGTTAATTTTATTGGATCTGACTTGCGATATCTCGCCAGTTTGAAAATTGTGATATTGTATATCTACAACTTGTTCACGCGACTCTAGGTATGATGTGAACCATTTATGAACAGTTCCTCTCACCCCGATGCCATACAGTTTGTCTAGTAAAATTTTATAAGACACTCTATCATAAGCCTTGCTCATGTCGAGAAGGATGCCTATTGCGTATTCTTTATTATTTATAATATTTAGGATATGGTTAATGTATTTATAGACAGCTAATGATGTGGATTTGTGCTTGCGAAATCCATTTTGACTTTCATGTAAAATTTTATATTTTTCGCAATAATTGTAGAGTCTTGATGACATGGCATTTTCTAAAATTTTCGAAAAGGTTGACAATAGTGCTATGGGTCGGTAATTATTGCAATTTGTTAGGTCACCTGTCTTATGGATTGGTTTGGTTACAGCTATTTTCAAGGAATGAGAATTAGAAAGACTAGGGGGAGTGTACGCTCTTCAGTACATTTTTTTACTAATAGTGGAGGAATTGCCGTAAAATGGTCCCATTTGGTTACGGAACCCTATTATTACTTCAAGCAACAAATCTTAGGCATAGGGAAACCCCTTCCCTTCCCATGAGAGAGCAATAACATTTGAAACCAATGTGTCGCATGTCGTATTGAGTGGCTTAACCGAACTCGGCTCTTCGGGCTGAAACATTTAGGATTTGCCATCCTCACATTCCACGCGATATCCAACTGATTTAATTTCCGATAGCGTTTCCGGAAGCTTTCCGAAATTCGTCGTTTTCCGCTCGTCGTCGTATCGAGAAATTAATGCGAATGTAGTAAATTGAAAAGGATATTCAAGTACAGACAAATCTGGAGATGAAGGAGATCCGATTACCTCTTCAAGTTACATGGGAAGTGCTTTACATGATCACGTTTTACTTTTATTTAAAAGGAAATGAAAGGAAACACTAAAGGATTTTTTTTTACATTGTGATTTAGCTACGCGACGAACGATTTATTGTAAGTACTTATAATATACCTATTCGATTGTTAATAACTCTTGCTTATTGCTGAAAACTGCTGAAAAGACAGACTTGTGTGTTAGCGATGTTGAAATAGCAATTTGTAATTTCGATTTGCTATTAGGTACACATTCAGCAGTCAACGGTTGTACCTACCTCTATACTTTGTTACATTTACTAGCTTTGAAAAAAATAAACCAATAAGGTACCTACATACATACTATTGATCAAATCACCAGATATCTGCTAGTGATGAGGTCCAAGATGTAGCACGAACACCTAATAATTTATAATATGAAACTAAAAGTATTCACAAAGAAAGAATTTTTGGAAAATGTAACAAGGATTGTGTTTTTTGTGGTGTGTAGATAAGTATCCACCAATACACCACAAATAACACTCTCATAAAGGTCATTAAGTCAATCACAGTGGATGGCGTAGGGTGGCACCTTAAATCAGCCAAACTAAAGTTCAATGTTCTGAACATTGAATTTTAAATCTTACTTCTTACTAATATTGTACTAATAAACGCGAAAGTTTGTTTGTATGTATGTATGTGACTTTGTTACTGTTTTACTCAAAAACTACAGAATCGATTGCGATGATTGCTAAAATAACACATGGGCTACTTTTTTATCCCGATATTCCTGGGGGAACAGCATTTACGCGGGTGAAAACGCGGGGCGCAGCTAGAACTTAATAAAGATGAATAAAAGCTATAGCCAAACTAATTGATATGGGCAACGTTCAATCGCTAAACTTACGACTAGTTGGATGGAATCGAAGTTCAATTCGGGTTCAATTAAAGTTAGTTAGAGCTATCAAATGCTAATCCATCAGGAAGAGCAGAATAGATCAGAATAATTACGAAGTACATTTCCACAATTTATCTGTTGTTACTCTTTCACGCAAAGAGTACTAAACCGATTGCGATGAAACTGGGTACGCATGCAGTTACTACTTTTCATACCGATATTCTTGTGGGAAAGGGCTTACGCGGACAAACTGTGCTGCTAGTCTTTTTATAAAGCCATGAATTTAAGATATCGGTTTTAAAAGTTTTCAGTTTCCCTCGTGCGAATTTTGTGATAAAACGTGACGCTATCACGTTTACGTAAACACAAATGGAAAGTAGCTATAATGGCGCCCTTAGAGAACGTAATACGAACTTTTATGAAAACACGTTTCTATAAAACGCATTAAGTTAAGTAAACGTTATAGGTACCTATCTACCATTTACTTAACCTACGAGTACAGTCAGCAACAAAAGTCGATTTCAAAATCCAGCATTTATCGGGTCTCCTATTTTCAAAGTCGCTATTCATCATAATAATTGTGGCATGTCAAAATAGGACAGAAATTATGATAAAAGCAAAGAAGTTATATTACTAGAACTAGAAAGTTCACGTAAAACCAAAAAGTGGTCCGCTATATTTAGCATGTTGTCCCTTTTCTAAAAATACTATTAGAAAGGGACAGAACGCTATATTGAAGCATGCTGTACCTTTCTAATAGTGTTATTATAAAAGGACAGCATGCATAATGGAGCGGAACACTTTTGAGTTCTACGTGAGCATATATCTAGTTTTAGTATTATAACTTCTTTGGATAATTACTCTATCTGCTTTTATTTTCAGAAATATCTGTTCTTTTTTGACACCCCACAATTATTATGATGTACAATTTTGAAAATCTCAATATGATATTCAATTTTAATGCTAACTGTACGGCTTCGCCTCTAGCTAGCTTGTCTTGGTCAGCTACCGAATACAGGATTTTACAACTTAAATTAATACTAAATTTCAAAACAATAATTGATCAACTCAAAACCTCTTTTGCTACCCACGTCGGTATCTTCATCTACTTATAAAGGGTTTTAAAAAGGTAAAATCGTTTACTATGGTTTTTGTATCTAATGATTCAATGCTGAAACCACTAAACCAGTTTTGGCAAAACTTACGGCCCCAGGCCGTAGGTATTCGGAAACGACACGGAACGGCGTGAACAGAGTTTTTGTTACATTTTGGCTGACGTTGACTATCACTCACAAGAGCATTAGTACGAGAAATTGGCTAAATTGTCCTATATTTCTGACAGAAGCCATAACTAAGAAAAAGAAAAAGAAAGAAGGCAAAACACAAGCCACGCATATTATTATGATCTTTTGTGAACACGGGCCTTGGAGTTTTGGCGGGAATGCGCTGAGGAGATGTGTTGCTAAATTTTCATTTTTGTGAAACTTAGTTCAAATGCGTGTAAATTGTTTAATTTCGGGGGCATATTAATCAATTTAGTTTCGTGAAGGTGTACAAGTGAAAATTAAAGTGAAAATCGGTGCAAATCATGGACTTTAGTTTAGTGTTCTCTCCAAAGCTCCGTGAACAAACATTGTAAAAAATGGCCTCCTTTTTACAATGATTCCCTTGACTTGACTTTAACTATGACGACTTGACTTTTTCGTTCGATGCAAATAACCTGCAATTATTGATAATACTTGACACTGGTAAATGTCCAAAAGGAAAAGCCATTTTAAAGAAGAAGAAGAACACGGGCCTTGATGTGACAAAACATTAATTCCCCAGGAGTAACATAATCATTCTATACCAACATTGCCATGGGATCAAGACTTTTCCGGATGAAACAGCAGGGCGTTGTTAGTCAGATAATATAATGGAACCACAAAATACAGCCTGTATTGAATAAATAGGTACTCAAAAGTTGAACCAACCAAAATCTTCCCTTCTTTCCTTGTTTACCTTCCATTAAGATAATCCTCGAAAAACAACATCCACTTTTAGAACTGTTCGTTAAATTATTCAGAAAGATCATGCTGTTTAGATATATTTGTACATGCCTATTTATGTAGGTAAGTAAGAGCTATTATTAGCAGCAGCAGGTTGTTCTAATTTGGTTTTTTCAACTTTCAACGATTATAATTAAGTACTAGCTGCGCCAAGCGCGGATCCAGCCCTCAAAAAAGGTTGTGGTCACAGCTACTAGAAAATCGGCTAAGTACGAGTCGGAGCATGAACATGCTCATTAACAATCATGCAAGTCGTTTATGAACTTTTGAATTAGATTATTTCCTTTTTTCTGAGCATCAGGACTTTGGCCTTAGGAATGGATATAAACTTAGGAGGAAGTCGGACCCGATTTCTTCAAATTAAATAGTCAGTTTCGATCCAAACCTATTTCAATCAATATCTTATATTTTTTTTCTTTTTTTCTAGTAGCCTGTAAGCCAATATCGGGTCACTAGACTGGGTAAATAGTTGTATCAGAAGTAATGTAAGTGAGATCAGCAAGTGAAATCCACCAGGCGAGATTTTGATTATTTTTTACATTTTCTACGAATATCAAATTAAATTAAATGCTGGGTACATTTTACATTAAATAACTTTATTTAGGTAGTTACTTAAATTACAAATTCAAGCTTACGTTTCTTTTTTGCGAAAACGTTGATAATGTCATCGATATCCAGGTTCACATCTTTGTGTATATTTAGGAGAGCTAGCCCGGATAATCTTTCCTGTGCCATTGAGGCACGCAACCAAGATTTTATTCTGCGAAGAGTAGAAAAAGATCTCTCTGCGGTAGCTACGCTGACCGGAAGAGTTGCCAGTATTTGTAAGAAAATTTTTGTGATATCCATCTTCGAACTTAGCCGAGAAATATGGATTGTGAATATTTTGGATACACGATCAAGTTGATAAACCCTCAACTTCGTTCATAAATCGCGTTACAAGCAAGTGAAGATTTTCGATTAGCCCTTTTTTTTATTTAATTAATTGTTTTCTAAGGGATAACCGGTCGAAAAAAATTAATTCACAGTGAAATTGGAAAGCCACGCCCTTCCCATTAACAAAGATGTATGGATATTAACATTTTAAGGTGACAGAATGACAGAAAAAAAATCTTTTTTGTTGTCAAAACTGCTCTGGAAAATATTCTGATAATAAGGCACACCCCGCGGGGTGAGCAATAATTTCATTAAAATAACTTACCATGATACAACAATATATATTATGTTCAAAAAATAATCAAAGTAATTTACTCTTTATAAGTAATCTTTTTAAGTTATGCTACGTTTCACAGCACAAACAAAAGTAGGTACTAAGTAAAGTCGGCCAGCGCCAGTTAAGTAGCGCCACGCACCCCTTGCTACGCGGCTCGGAAGTTTTGGCGGCACGGCAATAAGTTGTCAAAAATGTGACATAAGCCATAACATGTCAGCGTATCGTCTATGGCTCTTTGCTGCGTTCCGAATCACGCACGTATCATGATTGATTGTGTTTTTTAAATTTTAATAAGGCATATCGTTTATTATCATCAGTCTATCGATATCAATAGTCCATAAAAGTTTGACGTTACAAGTCTATTAAGGTTGTGGGCATGCCCATCGTGCCCACAACGGTGGATCCGCCCTTGAGCTGCGCCCCGCAGTTTCACCCGCGTAAGTCCCTTTCCCGCGAGGATATCGGGATAAAAAGCCTATGTGATGGACTCTGTGGCGCGTCGGGCGATGGTCCGACAGCAATGCAGAAACTTGCGAGTTCGATTCCCGCTGGGCGCAAATATTTATGCTTGAAAATAAATATTAAGTCTGGTCTGGGTGTTTTCTATGTATCGTATGTGTGTATTTGCAAAAAAAAAATAGTAGGTATAATATGTAGTATATCCGTTGTCTAGTACCATAGGTGAATATAATTATACTAAAGTATCTAGTACTCATAGTATGTACAAGCCTAGAGCTTAGTTTGGGGCTAGGCTAGATTGCGCTGTGTGTAATGTAGTGCAATATTTATTATTGTTATGTGTTATTCCAGGTCTCTAGCTACTTATATTCCAAGTTTCATCGCAATCGGTTCGATAGTGTTTGCGTAAAAGAGTAACAAAGGCACACACATACCTACTTGCAAACTTTCGCGTTTATAATATTAGTAAGGGTCAGAAGAAAACTGAGTTGTGTTACGTGCTACATGTAAGACTAAAACGTATGCTACGTACTTACGAGTAAATGTCTTTGTATGATATACAACATCTTGCATCCCAGTTACACCTAACGGGGATGCCCTTTTAAGCCGAAAGGGGGTTGTTCTAGACGTCTAGGCGAACAACTTTTGTTGTACGACTTTTGTGTATGTATATTTACAAAAGAAAAATCTTCTATTACTTTGTGTGGCAAGGAATAAATATAAGTACCATATCCGCTGTTTAGTCACCATAACACAAGCTTAGTAGCTTATATGTATAGGGCTCGGGCGCTAAGTGAACTTACTTTTGCATATTGGGTTCTATTTGTAATTCCGATTTATTGTTTCTAGTTTTATATTCGAAGTCTAGTCACCATAACAGAAGCTTATAATGGTATACCATCTATAGACGGCGCTGTGTAAAATTCACATTATTCATTTATTTTTATTTTTCATTCCGGACAGATTCATTATATAAATTAAACAATTGTTTAAATCTTTTACCCCCTTACTTATTATAAACGTTGGTTAACAGCTACATAACAATGTATCGTTTGTCTTTTACTGTGACACGAAGTATCAAAGTTGTCAGAAAGAGACAAACGTCACATAACGTCATTATCTGTAAATCATCGTTTATTTAAGGGGGTTAGTTTTTAATTAAAAAACGAAGCAGTAAATAATACAGATTTTAGTAATACGTTATCAATCATACAATATAGTATACCATGTTTATTAAAATAAGGTGTAAATATTTAAATCTAGGAAGAGCTAAAAATAACCTATTCCTTGCTGTTCGTAAGTTAACTTAATTTCGTCTTTCTTCATAGTCAGTTCAGGCCTGCAACAAAATATTCCTTACTAATACTAAACTAAGTAATACTAAATTATTAGGACTAGCTATAAAGAAACAAACATAGGTACTATAAGTGAAATAAGACACCTATAAACTCGCTTCAATTACAAGAATTACTTAGGTTTTTTGATTTTCAGCACAATTGTTTTTTTCCGAAACGAGGTTTGAAAAAGACCTTGATTGATTTTACATGAAGTTTTAGATTTAAAAAAATAATAATTTTAAATGAATGTAGATACTTACAGCTCTATCTCCACTGTTTGTTGTTGTACTGAAACAAAAAGAATAGGTAAAGAAAATAGTCTAAAACAGACCTATAATAAATATACCACATTTTATTTTGGAGAATCTTAATAAAACAAAATATTCACCGGGTTATACTCGCGTTTTATTAAATAACGGCATTATTACAAAAGTTAGGTCAACCTTGAAAAAGCTGACTGTAAAGTTAGCGAAAGCTCGGTACTTTTGTGTTAAAGTTGTAATTCATAAATAATCCAATTCCAAATACTCGTTCCCGCCTTTACCTATTATCAATTCATCAATCAATCCCAAGACAAACAGTCCTGTCAATGTCAGTTCCTATTCCTATACCTTCAATCCACTTCCGGTCCAGAGGGCGCTATAATCATCAAGAAAACCAGTTGCCGTTTTCCGCTTCTTAGCTCAAGCATCAAATTCGCGTTACTCCGGACAAAACTCATAAAAGTTTTACAATAGTGCTCGTTGTGTGAAATACGTACTGCCAAAGGATCATTAGAAAGGTGCAACACATCAACGTTGTAACGGAGGGCCCTCGAGAAGATTTCCTGCATCATATTGCCTACCAACGGAGCTTCACGTAAGTCCCTTCTCAATTCCTTCCCTAGCGATCCTTTCAATAACCATCTTACAACTTATTTACAGTCCATTAGCTCATTACAACAACATTTAATGGTCCTTGACGACCGGATTTTCAAAAAAAGAACAAAGCGTCCTATCATCATTGCGGTTCTAATTTCGAACAATTCGCCATTTTGTAAAACTTTAAAAACTTTTGTCCATTTATTCATTGTGGGTTTCTAGCGTAACATAGAACGCAGAAACATATCATAGCATATTGTCCAAAATCCAATGTAACATATAACATTCGGATTAATCAACATATCATTGAGTTAGGTATATTTTGGTTCTCGTGTAACATACGACGCGCGAACATATTTTCATCATATTTTGTTGTTTCTGAGTGTAACATATAACGCCGGAACATTTCCTCACGTACCATAGAACGTAGGAACATCATCATTGTGTAAAATCCAGTGGGATTTACCTATCATATCATTTTTGTATCAAACATTGTATACCTACATATCTATACATTCATACATCCATTTATTTTGTGTCTGGAGTAATAATATCATTTTTAACAGGAAACGGAACTCATTTGTTCTCAATTTATCATTCATTTTGTTCGTTTATCAAGCATTCACTCAATCGTTCAACATTCGATCATTCATTTTGGTGCATACTCAGTTTCCGGTTCAGTCAATCAATCGGAAATCAATATTCAATTTCGTTTCGTCAAGTTGTCAGTGTGACGTCCATCAAAACTAGTAACATTCAAACAAAAAAAAAAGTGTGTTTGACTTTGACATTTTGTAAATTTTGTAAACAAAACATAAACAGTGCAGTATTTTCGTAATTAAAACAAGTGTTTTTTGTCGTAAATAGTTTTTAAAAATAAAATATTCATAATGTCGGAAACAATAATTAAACATCTCGAAACCAAACGTGATTTGGCTTTCAAACGGCTTCAGGATGCCGTCTTATGTGCGCGTTCGTGCGAAAACGATTCCCGCAAAATCATACGTTTAGAAACATGGTGTTCCCGCATCCCTTTAGAGATGGAGGTTTTCAATGAATCTCACATCAAACTCGTCTGTGAGTATCAAAGCGCTGGTCGCGATATGAAAGAAATTAATGTAAAACAAACTGAAATATCAGAAAAAGCAGATGACATGTATAGTGAAATTTTAGAAGCACAACGTAAATATCTTCCAATCATAAAAACAGATTCACCGTCTAGTTCCTCAAAAGTGTCTGTCCCTTCTCATGAGGTAAGCAGACCTAAACTTCCCCCTATGAAGCTACCTACTTTTTGTGGCCAAATTAGGGACTTCCCAGGCTTTATTGACCTTTTTAACTCTCTTGTTCATAATCGTACAGATATATCTAATGTAGAAAAGTTTCAATATTTAATTTCCACCCTGTCGGGTGAACCAATCAACCTAATACGGGCTTATCCCGTCTCCGATGTCAATTACCCATGTGCATATCAAGCATTAATTGATCGTTATAGCAACAAGCGATATTTAGCATTTTTGTGTTGGGAACAAATCAACAATTTGAAATCAATGCAATCAGGTTCTGTGCAACAGCTTAGAACTATTTTAAATACTATCAGTGAAAATCTAGCAATGCTCAATTCATTAGGGTTACCCACTACACAGTGGGACTTTGTACTATTTCATTCATTATTAACAAAATTGGATAGGGCTTCTCGTGAAGCATTTGAATTAAATTACACAAGTGATTTCCCAACTTTTCAACAATTACAAACATTTTTAGTAGAAAGATGCAAGGCTCTGGAGCGTTCATCTATCAATTCAAACAACACTTTAAGTCAACCTAGTCAAACACACAATAACAACAACAAACGGGTCAACTCACACAATCAAGTTAGACCAACCATGCTTTTGGCTCAGGTGTCTAACCCCTCATGTGTCATATGTAAGGAGGAACATCCTCTTTATTTATGCAACAAATTTTTAGCGAAATCTCCTTATGACAGATTTCAGTTAGTGCGTCAACATAAACTATGCTTTAATTGTTTGCGTTCTAACCACAACACAGCAGCTTGTAAGAGTAGTTACTCTTGTAAGACTTGCAACCAACGACATAATAGTCTTATTCATTTTAGCACCAACAAATCACAACTTCCACAACCAACAAATAACATACTTAAAACATCAGCTTCAAGTGACCATGTAGTCACTCCTATTACTACATTGTCTAACATTTCAGCAAACCGTTCATCGGGTACACATTTTGTTTTATTAGCAACAGCAGAAGTGGAAGTAAAAAATGGTAGGGGTTACTTTGACAAGGTTAGGATTTTACTAGACCCTGGTAGTCAAAGCAACATTATAACAAAAAATTGTGTTCAACGTTTAGGTTTAACCCAGCATAAGGTGTCAACACCAATGACAGGTATTGGGCAAGTGCCGGCCTGTTCAACAAGTAAAGTATTTTTGGAATTCAGACCAATTGGTAAGGCAGAGCCTTTATTCACATCAGAAGCAGTTACATTGGATAGGATTTGTGGGGACATGCCCACCCATCCAGTGGACACATCTGGGTTCAAACATATTTCTAATCTAGTATTAGCAGACCCAACATATCATAAACAACGACCTGTAGATATCCTCATTGGAGGAGAAATTTTCCCTGAAATTCTTTTACCAGGCAAACTTGATGGTGGTCCACATGCAGCAACCGCCATCAACACTATTTTTGGGTTCATTTTGATGGGTAAAACATTATCAATTTTGTCAACATCCACTCCATTATCAATCAATCATTGTATCAATTGACAGTAACTTGGATATTGCTGTTCAAAAATTTTGGGAGTTGGATAACATACCATGTGGAGATAACATGCAATCTCACTCAGTGGAAGATGATCAGTGTGAAGACATCTTTCAATCAACCCATCAACGTGACAGTGAGGGACGATACATCGTTCACTTACCATTTCGTAATCAATCATCACCATCATTTGAGGGAGCTTATGACATAGCTCTTCGTCGTTTTATTCATTTGGAGAAACGTCTTATGGCCAAGCCAGCGTTTCATAAACAATACAATCAACATGTTATGGATTACTTATCCAGTGGTCAGATGGAAAAGGTACCTGAAGAGGAGTGTCAATCACCAACAGCTTTTTATTTAGCTCATCATGCAGTAGCCAAGTCGGATCGTAGCCTACGTGTAGTCTATGATGCTTCAATGAAGGATAAACATGGAGTATCCTTAAACGACACTCTCTTGACAGGTGCTAAACTCCAGGCTGACATCACAAACATACTTCTTCGTTTCAGGCTCCATGCCTTCGTTTTTTGTGCGGATATCAAACAAATGTATCGTCAGATCCGTATTGCAGAGCATCACGAGGATTATCAACGGATCCTTTTCAGGTGTTCCACAAATCAACCCATTCAGGAGTATAAATTCAATCGTGTGACGTTTGGGGTGTCTTCGGCACCATTCCTCGCTATCCGAGTTTTACATCAACTTGCTCGTGATGAGGGAGAGTCTTTTCCAGCTGCAGCTCGGGTGTTGTTAGAGGATATTTATGTCGACGACGCTGTGACAGGTTGTTCCAGCATCGAAGAGGCGGTCTGTCTTCAGCAACAGCTGATTAATATTATGGCGGCTGGTGGATTTGAACTCAGAAAGTGGTCCAGCAATCATGCAGCTGTACTCCACAATATTCCACAAGAACATCAAGCAGTGCCGAGTGCAAACCAAACGTTCGATAGTGATGGCCATTTTGTGAAGGTCCTCGGTTTAGCATGGAATTCACAAGAGGACATATTCAATTACCAAGTAAATCAAATCAATCGTGAGTGTACCAAACGTACCATGCTCTCAGAGCTGGCTCGTATTTATGACCCTGTTGGTCTTTTAACGCCATTATCATTTTTAGCAAAGCATCTCATACAACGTCTATGGTTATTGGGTTCGGGATGGGATCAGCCCGTACCAGATGACATTCATCAAATTTGATCGAGGTATACCCAGCAGCTGCCTCATTTGGCTCAGCTTCGAATTCCACGGCGTATCACAAGCAATGATGCGGTATCATATCAGCTCCATGGATTTTCAGATGCGAGCGAGGCAGGTTTTGCTGCAGCAGTATACCTTCGTACAACTAATCATCATAATCAGCATCATGTTATTTTAGTTAGTGCTAGGTCACGGGTTTCTCCCACCAAGCGTAGGACCCTGCCTAGGTTGGAGTTGTGCGGTGCTTCATTACTCGCAGATCTTCTCCGACATATCATCAATTTGTACAGCAAGTTGCTCAACATAGAGAGCGTTCATGCATGGACGGATTCTATGATAGTGTTGTCATGGATCCGATCAAATTCATCAAATTTTAAGGCCTTTGTTGGCAATCGCATATCAAACATCCAGCGTAAGCTACCAGAAGCTGCCTGGAAACACGTTCCAGGAAAACACAATCCTGCGGACGCAGCGAGTCGTGGTCTGCTACCCGATGAGCTTATCAATCATGAATACTGGTGGACAGGCCCACAGTGGCTTTCCTCAGATCAAAATCATTGGCCCAAAGAGCCACAACATTCAACAGTTAACTATTCAGATCTTGATTTCGAAAAACGCGCTTGTGTGTTAACTGTCACAAACATAGTAGATATTCATCCTGTTGAGTATTTATTAAACAAATTTTCATCATTGAGAAAAATTCAACGTATTCTAGCATATTGTAATCGTTTCATTAGGGCCTTGCAAAACAAGCAAGTTGCAGGCCATTTAACCGAAGTTGAGCTTCATCATAGTCTCATGACATTAGTTAGGCATACTCAATCAACCAACTTTAGTGAAGAGCTCAAACTTTTAAAATCAAACAAAACACTATCAAAACCATTTCGTAAACTCAATGTTTTTCTAGATCAAAATAACATTTTTCGTGTGGGGGGTAGGCTCTCTCAATCAGATCTTTCATTTGAAGCAAAACACCCAGCCTTACTTCCTCGCAAACATCGTTTAACACAACTCATCATTCAATGTACTCACAATGAGCATCTACATCCTGGCTTACAAGCATTACACTATTTATTACTTCAAAATTTTTGGATTTTATCACCTAGACGAGCAATCAGTCAGGTAATTTCAAATTGTCATCGTTGTTTTCGTACTAAACCAATTCCTTTTCAGCCAAAGATGTCAGATCTTCCCCGTTCTCGTATAACACAAATCAAAGCATTTCAATCAGTGGGTTGTGATTTTGCAGGACCCTTTAACATAACACTCCTTCGACATCGTGGGGTACGCACAACAAAAGCGTGGTTGTGTTTATTCGTTTGTTTTGCAACCAAAGCACTTCACCTTGAACTTTGTTCTAGCCTAAGTAGTGAAACATTTATAGCTGCTCTCCGCAGATTCATAGCAAGACGTGGTCGCTGCAACACCTTTCACAGTGATTGTGGTACCAATTTCAAGGGTGCTCATTCACAACTTGTAGACTTGATGCGTTCAGCATGTGAGACAGAGCGCATTGATTTCAAATTCAACATTCCTGGTTCTCCACACATGGGTGGTTTATGGGAAGCCGGCGTAAAGTCGGTCAAAACACATTTGTATCGCGTTGTAGGCACACAAATCCTAACATATGAGGAGTTAAACACACTTTTGACGCAAATAGAGTCGGTTTTGAATTCACGACCACTATCAGCCGTGAGTTCTGATCCATCAGACTTATCGGCATTAACACCAGGACATTTTTTAACCCTGGCTCCATTAACTACGTTGCCTGCACCTAACTATTCAGACATAAAGTTGAATAGACTCAATCGATGGCAGCTGATACAGAGGATGCACCAAGATTTTTGGTCTCGGTGGCATACCGAATATCTTGTCAATTTATCACAACGCTTGAAGTGGACAGATGGTTCATCTCCTGCGAAAATTGATCAACTCGTCATCATCAAGGACGAGACTACACTTCCATTACGATGGCGTATAGGTAGAATCACGGAATTGTATCCAGGCCGTGACGGCATTTGTCGTTCGGCATCAATCAGGACTGCACAAGGTGTCTTAAAAAGACCACTTGTGAAATTGTGTCCCTTACCAAACATAGATGATTAGGGTCACTATCATTATCACTCATCATCATCATCAAATCATTTTGTTTAGTATCTTGTTTCTAACATCATTATTATATTTTAAACTTAATCAATAGCAATCATCATCATCATCTTTGTTAGCATTATTGTAAAAAACTGCAATGATTATTGGACATGTGTACTTGGGAATTTTCTCAGTCTCATAAATTTCGCCAGCGCGGGGGCAAGATTAATGTTAAAGTTGTAATTCATAAATAATCCAATTCCAAATACTCGTTCCCGCCTTTACCTATTATCAATTCATCAATCAATCCCAAGACAAACAGTCCTGTCAATGTCAGTTCCTATTCCTATACCTTCAATCCACTTCCGGTCCAGAGGGCGCTATAATCATCAAGAAAACCAGTTGCCGTTTTCCGCTTCTTAGCTCAAGCATCAAATTCGCGTTACTCCGGACAAAACTCATAAAAGTTTTACAATAGTGCTCGTTGTGTGAAATACGTACTGCCAAAGGATCATTAGAAAGGTGCAACACATCAACGTTGTAACGGAGGGCCCTCGAGAAGATTTCCTGCATCATATTGCCTACCAACGGAGCTTCACGTAAGTCCCTTCTCAATTCCTTCCCTAGCGATCCTTTCAATAACCATCTTACAACTTATTTACAGTCCATTAGCTCATTACAACAACATTTTGTAATAATGCCGTTATTAATTAAAACGCGAGTATATCCCGGTAAATATTGAGTTTAATTATGCAAAATTGCGAAAATCTAAGACAAAGTTTTGGAGAATCTTGTTCTTGAAATTAAATGGATTAAGGGTTTTGTATTTTCGTCCCTCTTCACAATAGGAAAAAAGAAAAAATCACTCTTCTCTCGTTTTTCTCTTCCATTGTTTGTTTGTCATTCGGTTTTGTGAATTGTCACGTTCACATTGTCTTCAATTAAAATTTTCCTTTAAACTATGATTGAACTTCACGTACAGCTAAGTTCATTTGGTCTATACTCGTATTATTAAGAAGAAAGAGTTATTTGTTAGTTTATAATAGCCTCCGAAACTACTAGACTGATTTCAAAAATTATTTCACCGAAAGTTACATTATCGAGGAGTAACAAGGGATCGAGACTGACGTGGGTGAAATAATAAATAATTAAAGTGGTTTTCTTTGGTATGTTACCTAAGTGTTGATGTATGGGCTGCTGATGCAACATGCCGGTGACGTCAGTGAAGTAGATGGCCTGGTTCTCGCCGTAACTCTTTAGGGGTTCCACGTCTACGTACGTCGCTTGCACTATCTGCGCTGTCGGCTGGAAGGAATCAAAAAAAAAACACTTAAATATTTTTTATGTTACTCTAGCCTCCAATTTTTTTTACAAGTAAATTAATCTGGACGACAGTCCTACAAGCCTGAATCGTTTTCCTAAATGGAACCTTATCGAAACTACATTATCCTGATCACTACACCAAATTGTACCGAATCCTATTTTACCTAATAAACTCGTAACTGCAATCGTGGCCAAAGCATCAAAATATACCTAGTACATCTATTGTCTTGTACCCATAGTATGTACAAGCTTAGTTGCATAGTTTGGGGCTAGATGACGACGTCCTGCAAGATATAGTTGTTAATGTGTCCTACCTGATGTGCGTGTTGTGTAACAATGATCTCCTGCGCACGCCACTTGTCCATCTCGCTCTGATGCAGCCTCTCACTCTGGTGCAGCCTTTCGTGTTCGTTATGCTCGTGTCCGTGCCCGTGTCCGTGTCCGTGCTCACCCTCGTGCTCGGTCTGTACACGCTCCACCTGCTTGTAGGAGGGCTCGGCACCGATGTAGTCACGCTTCGTGCGGTTGTGTGTCCGAATCTCGTGCTTACGGAGGTCGGACCTAGGAAAGATTCAAATTCAAAATGTATTTATTCTTTAGGTTTATCGTTTTGAAATGTCAGTTAACCGTGTCATCGACACGCTACCTCCAATGAGAAGAAGACACATGAAACACAACAACATTTTTTGCAATGATCATGTGATTCACATTGTCGCACATTTAGAACTATAGTGGGACTAGAGCAAGAATGTATACTATAATCCTTACAAACATTAAAGTGCGAAAGTAATTCTATGTATCTATTAAAATAAATTGTAAAAGAAAAACACAATCGCATTCACAAACACACAACCCGCCCAACAATATCCGACCTGCCCCGTCAACGTTATAGCATGGTACATTTAATTGTCCGGATCAAACAAAGCGTGTTTTCCGCGTACTATATGTATATCAGAAATTTTAAGACGGTTTTCACCATCGATTAGAGAATTATCTCTGCAAAGTCTATGGACGTGCCGTGTGCTTGTTTATTCCAAGTGCAGTGTATGTACCTGTAACAGAAGTCCCGGCCGCAGTACTGGCAGGTGTGCTTGATGTTCATGTGGGCCGCTTCGTAGTGCTCCCGCACCGCGCCGCTCGTGCGGAATGCCTTCTCGCACAGGGAACACTGCAACCAAGTTGTATGTACCAAGTGTTACTAACACAACTTGTCACTTTTGCGACGACCTAGAACTACACATTTTTCAAACTTTACTATACCAATGCTGCCTAAAAGTTAAAAAAAAAACTAGTCACGTGCATGTCGAACTCGCGGGGGTCGTACTCCGTACTCATGTATGACTGTATGTGGGTCTGTAAGTTTAAAGACCCTTCTATTGTATTGGTGTTCATTCGAACCAGAGGCCTACTACTGGTTTTTGGTTTTGTATAACAATAAATAAATAAATTCTGTAAACAACACACTGTATGAGGAGCCCTTTGATTTTAACTTTTTTTTTCTTGATTTAGGTTAATTGTGGCTCGTAATGTACCTTAAACTGTTTCTCCTGATGTATGAGCTTGTGTTTGTTCAGGTTAGAGGGGTTGACGAAGGTGGCGGGGCACGCGCCGCAGCGGTACGGCTTCTCGCCGGTGTGCGTGCGCATGTGCATCACCAGGTAGTACTTCTGTTTGGACTTGTACGGGCACAGGTCGCAGAAGAAGTTGAACGTGTTTGTGTGGACCAGCCTGGGGGATAAATAGGAGCTCTATACTTGTGGCAAACTCCCGCAGAACATACTAGATGGCGTTACTAGTATGAAGTCCTGAATCGCACTATGAACTTTCTGAGATTAGCTCATGTACAAATATCGAGGAGACATCGTCGGGCCGCGGCCTACCGGGCTAAACTACCTGCCCGGTGGAAGATCATCCCTTTGAAGGTACACACTATCTTATATCTCAAAACAGTAATATTATAAAGAGGAGAGATTTATTTGTTTGTAACGAATAGGCACTAAAACTACATAATCGACTTTTATCAATAGAAACCATAGGCTACTTATTATCTGGATAGTCCCACGGGATTTATGAGAAACTTATGCGGGTAAAACCGCGGCTAATAGAAACATACATGTGATTCTTAAGGCGAGCCAGTATAGGGAATTCCTTGTTGCAGATGTTGCACTTGTGTGTCTGTTTGTGTACGGTGCGCAGATGTTGCTTCATGTTGACGACGACCTGCCCGCACACCTCGCACGCGCGCTTCATGCACGCGCGCTCCTTGCGGTGGTCCGATAACGTCTCCTGCGATATAAATAGTGCACAATAATTAATAAATAGGAGCTCGATATTTCATCAGTAATTTCAAATAGCTTGTCATGGTAAATATCCTGTTATTTCAAAATATTTGTAGTATAAAGTTTATCTTATCCTACTTCCTACTAATATTATAAATGTGAAAATGTGTGTGTTTGGATATATGGGTGTTTGGATGTTTGTTACTCTATCACACAAAAACTACAGAACCGATTGTGATGAAACTTGGAAGATAAGTAGTTGGATACTGGAAAAAACACATAGGCTACATTTTATCCTCATATTCTCGCGGGAACGGGACTTACGCGGGTGAAACCGAGGGGCGCTAGTTATTATATAAAATTCTCACACTCCTCCAAAATTTTTATGAAATTTTATATGCATATTCAGTAGGTCTGAGAATAGAGAATATCTATTTTTCATACCCCCTAAGTAATAGGAGCTAGTTGTCCACCTGTAACATGTATTTTTTGGACCGATTTGGATGAATATTTGCATAGGGATAGATTAAGTGATGGAAAGTAACAAGTAACTTTTGATCCCGATAATCCTGCGGGATCGGGACTTACGCGGGTGAAACCGCGGGGCACAGCTAGTTGTCCTACAAAAAGTTACTATTTCTTACAATTTTTAGACTATTTGGTACTAAACAGCTAGATCAGAGCTTAGATTTTACAGGGTCGTATTGTAATAGATTTCCTTACCTCGACGTTTCAACCATGTTACAATAGTCTTGATCGAATAAATAACAATACGCGTATGTTAACAAATCGGTTAAATTTAAAAAGTTTACAGCAGAAATTAACTAAGGTTCATGTCATTAAATAAGTAAATTATTTACCTACATCAAATTATGATTTTATGCATTGGAGTGTACATAAGTACTTAGAAGCAAGTTGTTTAGTGGTTTAGTGGTCATAGCGTTGGTTTGTGGTCTCCCCCTTCCCCCAAGATACCTTAAATCACCTTTTATGACAACCATGGAGAGATATAGGGCTACTATTCTATAGCTACACTTTTAACCTACATAGTTTAATTTTGTTAATAATAATATTTAGTTTAAGTACCTTCGTCTCAAAAGCCATATCACAGGATGTACACATAAACTTTCCTTTCAAAATCTTCTTCTTTAATTCTTCTTCTCTTTTTAATCTTCTTCTTTCTTTTCTCTCTTCAATCTCCATTCTTTTTGCTTTCATATCATGTAAGATTAACTGGAAATCATGTTTGGAGTAGGGGTATGAATGAAGTGCTGGATCTCCTGTTAAACAAGTAATAACATAAACAAACACGACAGGTGACTTGCTAAGCAACTAGCTAGGTGCATCGAAGTAAACAAACAGGTTGGTTAAGTTAATGTCATGTGACATGTTAGGTGACTCGCCAGGCGACAACCTAGCCTCCAGGCGCTAAGCAAGCCTCCTGGCTATGTGGGCAAAAAAAACTATTTTTTTTGGGTTGTTGGGCCTTTTGGGTGTAAGTTTTGAAAAACATTTTTTAAGGAAATAATAATATTAACTTAGTTTTTTTTAATCTTACCCATGGGATTCATAATTTGCTTAAACTTCCTGTCCGAAGCCTCACAAGTATTTTTGAAGTTGAATGCAATCTTCAATGTGTCGAAGCAACTCGTACAAATGAATTTTGGCAAGGCATCATTTATATCCACCTAGAACATAAATATCTATAATATTTATACAATTCTGTTATACAACTCAACACATATTTTTAGCTACTTTGACAAGTATTCATAAATATGTATTGCACTAATATCTAATGACTTAGAGCATGTAGGTTAAGTTTTACCATTGTCTCTCATCTCTCTTATGTAGTTCTGAAATAAGAATAACTGAAAGATCCCAAACAATAAATGCATAAAAAAATAAAGGGAATACTCACAGACACATTAGTAACTGAGCGAATAAGAAGGTATATGCTGTATCCATGATAGCTTTCGTTCAAAGGTGTGTAGCCATCTCTACCACAGATCCTACACAATGCAGCCTGCGATAAATCAGTTCTGCTTCTGAAAATCAGAGATAATTTCTATAACAGAAACCAGTGGTTTCCAGGCGAGCGAAGTTAAAGAAATTGAATAAAATAGGGAACTGGAATAATAATATTACATGCATACTTCTTCTAACTTCTTTAATTTATTAACAGACTAACTTTGCAGCACTTATATTTGAGCGTAAAGCAAGGTCTCATATACTTCTCAGTGCCAGGTGAGGACAAAATATGGTCTCTAGATTAAAACTAGTAGGCAAAACATAATGTATTGTTTACTATTGTAATGTTAACGTACCCATTATTGAAGAGCCTCTGCCAATGGTCTCCGGCAAAGGAATTATTGCAAAATTTATTATGAGTCGAATAACTGACTCGGTTCATGTTTTGTAACATGGATTTCGTTACGTACACCGACATGACTATAGGTCGAATATATTTGAGCTGATTCTTTGAAATCACATGGACATATTATGAGGTTTCATTCTTTTCATCTGTTCATGGAAAGCCTAATAATATTCTCCAGTGTCCTCTTTGATTGACCCAAATTATTTTTATTATAGCAAACAATAAATAAGAGGAACAAACAAGGTTTTTGACATTGACAAATGACATCAGTTGATTGTTCTTCTTCTTTAAAAATGGCTTTTCCTTTCGAACATTTACCAGTGTCAAGTATTATCAATATTTGCAAGTTATTTGCATTGAACAAAACAGTCAGGTCGTCATAGTTAAAGTCAAGTCAAGGGAATCATTGTAAAAAGGGGGCTATTTTTTACAATGTTTGTTCACGGAGCTTTGGAGACAACACTAAGCTAAAGTACATGTTTTGCACCGGTTTTCACTTTTATTTACACTTGTACCCCTTCACGAAACTAAATTGATTAATATGCCCCCGAAATTAAACATTTTACACGCATTTGAACTAAGTTTCACAAAAATGAAAATTTAGCAACACATCTCCTTAACGCATTCCCGCCAAAACTCCCTTCAGTTGATTGTTGACGTTACAAAAGATTTGTTTTTTTTTTCCTTTTGGTCACACACAAAGCTTCACAAACGATCGTGGCTCTAGCTATACTTTGTTTTTTGAAATACGATTTGAAAGTTTCACAAATAAGAGAGCAGTTCAGTTCAGTCAGAGCAAATAAGTTGAATAACCCATGTCTTGTGTTTTAGGAATGCCTTTAAAATTTCATTAATGTATCTCTAGCCCCTAGTCTGAGTTCTAAGGGAAAACGCCGATCTTCTTAAACATTTAGGTAGAGGTACTTACATTATCGGTCCCAATCTCAACCGAGTTTGGACTAACTAAAAGCGTTTTGTTTGGTTTGAAATTCCGAGTAAAAATGTGTCAAATCAGCCGGTTTGTCTTCGTCATTGTCATCAAACTGTCAATTTCGGTCTGTTTTGTTTGGGTCGTTTCGATCGATTTTAGTATTTTTGTTTGTTATCTATCTATTTTATTTGTGTTTTTGAATAATTAAAATGGCTTCAATTGTATTGCTCAAGTCTTTATTGCTGGCTAATAAGCTCCAAGCTAATAAAAGGAAAAGAAAGAAGATAGGCGCAAAAGTTAAAGTGCAAGGTTTCAGGTATTATTCAGGATTCCAATAAACTTTTTCATAAATAAACAAGTAGGTTCCAGTAGGATTTGACTCAGATTACTGAAGTTAGAGAATATTTTATGTAAAGCTTTTTGTTATTGTTTGAATTTGTAAAGAGCTTGAGACATGTTAGATAATATATTTGTTATGGTACCTAACCTATTATTATTTTTAAATTATTTTGTGTTGATGTCGGTTTTCTTATGAAAATAGGCGAACAGCATCAAAAATCAAGAAAATTCGTGGAGCATTATGCAGAATTTGTAGCAAGGAGAAGGGTGATGTACCAATATTTGATAATTCTGAACTCCCAAACTTGCCTGAAGAAATACACAGTTTTTCTGGTGTCATGGTATGAATTATTTTATATTTCGTTGTTTGCAACTTAGACATGATTTGTTTATTTGCTCTAAAGAAAAATGACCCAGTTTGAAGAGCTTTATTTACAGAAAATAGGTCTGTTAACAATTACAACTATTTGATAATTATATTTTTGATTAGACATTACTTCACAACGTAATTTAATATACTCACACTATAAATTACAGATGAATGAAGCAGATGATTTTTCAAAACAAATGTGTAAAAATTGTTTGGATCTCCTCAAAAGTTGTATCAGATTCAGAAAGATCTGCCAAAACACAAACAAAAAGCTTATAGAGCAGTCCATAAAGAAAGGTAATTTTATAGAATTTTAAAAATATACTTAAAAGTTTAGCATTTGACCACTATATCACTAGATAGAAGATTTTCTCTAGGTGTCAAGTATTCTATAATGGGCTCTACAATTATGTCTTATAAGTTGTAGCGTTGTCGTTCAGCTAAAAAAAAAATTAAAAAGACATCAAATAATTAAATAAAAAAAAGGGAACCAAACTACAAAAAAAAAATGTCTGCGGTTTTTAAAAGTAGTTGGGGTAGTTTTTATTTAAATTTTCCTTTATTTTTATTATGGACAAAAGGACGACAAATGATCATGGTAGCGCGGATTATCTAAATATTTTGTTATCTAAATAATGCAAATTAATTTACAAAAGCAGTAATGTCTTCATAGTTAAGTCAAGGGAGTAATAGTGAAATGGCAGATTACTATTTTACAACAACTTATTAGATTTGGAAGCAATGAAGAAAGCCCATCTTTTAATATTTTTATATTTTTAGCCCATTTTTAAATGATTATTGTGATAAAAAAAATTAAATTTATTATTAGTACCTAGACAAATTTTAATTACCATACGCTCAATAGAGCAAATCATGTCGAGCTTTCTATTGTTTTTATTCCAACTGATTTGTACCATGATTATAGCGAATAAATGAATATGAATATGAATATCCATACACTTTTATTATATATTTTTTTTTTTTATTGCTTAAGCCCGCACTGGGTTTTTATAGAACTATTTTTAATGAAAAGATATATTCACAAAAACACAGCGCACGGTCTACGTCAGGAGGGATTCGAACCAACGCATCTCAATCCAATCTGGGAAATGCGACTTAAACCTTTAGTCCACGGACGCGGTGACTCATACGCCGAATTATCGCTTCAATATCTTAACATGCCTAAGTTGTAGTTAATTGAAAACTAAAGGTTTAAGTCGCATTCCCCGGATTGGATTGAGTTGCGTTGGTTCGAATCCCGCCTGACGTAGACCGTACGCTGTGTTTTTGTGAATATATCTTTTCATTAAAAATAGTTCCATACACTTTTATTACCTAAATTGATTAATATGTGCTATATTTGCTTTCAATATACTGATTACGAACTTTTGTGCCTTTTAAACAAATAACAATTTCTTACAGAATCAATATTAGAATCAAATGTAGACTTAGATGATTACAATATGAAATATTTGAACACAAGTGACAATGACCCTGAAGAAAGTGATGGGTCAGGCATTGAACCTGCACCAGTTTTCCCTGACAATACCATCTGTTGTACGTACTGTGAGAAACCATTTTCCGATATGGTAAGGATTTCAACGTCATCTAAAATAATATGCTCAGATTACACTGTGCAGTCCATGATATAGTTATGATTATTATTATTTTTACTTCGTTTTTAAATAAATGTTTCCTACTTACTTGATTTCAGTCAAGATTCAACAAACACAAGTGTAACAAAGAAAAGCCTGTTGAACTACAAAGTGAAGAGATGAAAAAGAAAAAGTTTTTATGCGACGTGTGCGGGAAAACCGCCGCTTCTAATGCTAACTTATTGGCGCATATGTAAGCAGCCTCTTTTTTTATAACCACAGTCTTATCTATACGTCTATCTATACTTACTTATAATAAAGGAACAGAGGACAAAAAGTCTGTACTTGGAAGTAAATTTAAAAAAAAGTGGTCTAGGGGACTTAATAAGTAGTAGAACAAAATTACATATCTAATTTTTAAAATTCATGCTGTCTGTTTCTCTGTTTATCTGTCGGTTCCTTATACAATTAAAAACTACTAATCCGATTGAAATCTGGTTTTCAATATTGAATAGTTCTATTTTCGAGGAAGGTCGTGGTATACTTTGCATGAAATTCCAATTAGTACAACCCGAGTTATAAACGAAAAAGTGCACCCGCTCGAGAACCGCTCGGCCGCCCGCGCCCGTGAGTACGCGTTTTTCACTTTCGCGGGTGAAACTAGCGCAGCTAGTGTTTAATAAGAATCCATCTTATGTTTAATAAGAAACTTGGGTGCCTACCATAAGTTCTAATTTCCATTGTAAGGTATTTCACGAAGGACGTGGCTTCGAATCCTGGCTGACCGCGCACCAATATAATAATAAAATATCTTTCTTTGAGATAACTCTTTGGGCGCTATTAACATCGCTCTTAAGCTGAAGAAAAACATCGCAAGGACTAGATGACGCTGTGTGAAGTTCACATAATTAATTTATTCATAAATATTCCGTAATTTTTTATATTGCTCAAGGCATATCTACTATAAATATTTTAAAGGAAAAAAATCATCTTCAAAAATTCACTCGCGGCGAAGTTTGAACTCGCGTCTCTGGGTCTGGGACCCAGAGCCGCGAGTTTAAACCTCGCCGCCCGCGAGTGAATTTTTGAAGATGAATTTTGTCCTCTAAAATATTTATATATCATTTATTCATTACAGGACCACACATGAGAACATATTCCCTTTCAAGTGTGAAATCTGTCCGTACCAAGGGCGTACGATGGACTTACTCAAGGTCCACAAACGAGTGCATTTGGCTGAGAAACCTTTCAAATGTAGCCAGTGTGGGAAGACTACTACGTCAGCTAGCAATCTACAGAAACACATGCGGCACGTGCATAGTTTGCATAGACCTTACAAGGTGGGTTGAACTCATGCGGTCACTAAAGATAAATTTAAAGTATAAATAAAATAAAACCATGTTTTTTATCTCCTTTCATCCTGCAATCTGTCTTTTCTGAGACATTCAAAACAAAAACCAAGTACTTAAAAATACGGCAAAAAAATCACGTGTGATGTATGGGATTCCCCCTTAAATATTTGTTATATTTTGTTTTTAAAAGAAGTTTTCAGATGTTAGATATCCATTCTATTTATTCCTCATAGTGCAACTATATGTATAACTTATAAGTACCTACTTTGTTTTATTTCAGTGTACATATTGTGAAAAGGCGTTCTCGTTTCAACACGATATGAACCGACACATCCGAGATATTCACCTCAGGCAGAGCACGGTCGAATGTACTATATGCATCAAAAAGTTTAATACCAAGTTAGTATAGTTTTGTCTTATGTTGTCGCGCTTCGACATTATAATGAAACACAACGTTTACAGGGTTTTACTCGCGTTTTATTTATTAACGGCATTGTTACAATGTACCTACGTTTCGCTTACTTTACAGTTAGCTTTAAAGTCAGTCAACCATTCATTCATTCATTCATTCAACCTTGAAAAAGAAAATTGTAAAGTTAGCGACACGTAAGACCCGGTAAATATTGTGTTTTATTACCAAAATATTCACTGACAGTTTTCAAGTCGCAAGTCTACTACCACTATCTCGCTCTCGCGGAAGCAAGACGGTCGAATAGGTAGATGGCTGGATATGTATGTTTATATTTTTGGCAAGTAGGTATTATAATTATATTATTTATTTATACAGTGTATTTACATTACTAAACCAATTTTGGTCTGTCAGATGCCTATTTATGTAGTCTATTATTTATTATGTATATTATATTATTATTTATATCTTATCTTTATTTAAAATCCTTTAATTTATCAATATTTTTATTTATTTATTTTTATTTTTCCTCAACCAAATTCCCCGTTTCAAAAACACATTCCCCATCCCCTTCCTCAAGTCTTTCCATTCATTGGTTGCCTGGAAGAGATCGCCCATAGGCGATAAGGCCGCCCATTGTGCCACTTCAGTTTTTAAGTTTTTCTTATTTAATTCGTTGTTATTTGTGTTTTTGGTACAATAAAGTGTTAATCAATCAATCAATATTTCGTAAATTTGTTGCTCAAGGCATATTTACTAGAAATATTTTAAAGGAAAAATTCATCATCAAAATAATGAATCCTATGAATCTTGAATTTTTCCTTTAAAATATTTCTAGTTTTATTACCAAGTTAGTACCTACACTTATCACCATGAAGCGCATTCTATCCATACTATAATATTAAGAGAAAAGATATATTTCTTTGTTTGTAATAAATAGACTCCGAAACTACAGAACTGATGGGGTTATTCGTCTTTTATATGGCTATATTCCATTTGGGCATTAGGCAGTGCCAAGTATTATTAATATTTGCAAATTATTTAGAACTGATTTTTAATAAATCTCTTGCCAATAGAAAACTTTAAAACAAAAACTTAAAGGTAGGGTGATTTATGCTAGCTAGAGGCTGTCCCGGCACTAGACCGAGCTTGTTTGTCCATTGCCCCCCCCCTCCGCCGTCCTCTATTTATGATAAACTAAACAACTGTTTTTTTGTCTTCAGAAAAATATTGCGTGGTCACATGTTCAAAGTACACAAGGTGAAGGGCGAAAGGCAAGGGCGTCTACCATCGTACCTGCAGTGTCAGCTACAGATGAGGAACAATGAAGAACGATATCAGGGCTCTGTTTAATAAACTACTGGCTGCGCCCCACGGTTTCACCTGCGTGAATCCCCCCGCGGGAATATCAGAATGTGTTAAACACATAAACCTTCCTGTTCAATCGTTCTATGTACTTAAAAAATCGCATCATAATCAGTTGCGTAGTTATTAAGATCTAAGCATACATATAAACATACAGAGCGGGAAGCGGCTTTGTTTATACTATGTAATGAAATAAATGATACACATTGTAAATGTATAATAATTAATAATCAATAAATAAATATTGCACGACATTACACACAGCGCAATCTAGCCCCAAACTAAGCTTGTATTATGGGTCCTAGACGACGGATATACTGCATATTATACTTTTTTTTTTTAAATACATACATATTATACATAGAAAGACACACAGACCAGACAAATATTTATTTTTAAGCATAAATATTTGCTCTCAGCGGGAATCGAACCCGCAACCTTCTGCATTGCAGCCGAGCGTTCGCCCGACCCGCCCCAGGGGCCGCAAAGAGAGCAGTGCTGGTCTAGTGATAAATACTTCATTATCAGAGATCGGAATTAGGTGAGTGAAAATACCTAAAGTTTGCGGGACATATATGGAGCTGTTACAACCAGTTAAACCGGTTTTGGATTTTTACCTATTTAGTTTCGGTTTTTTTTTACATGTTCTTTACCTTTGAAACACCGAACTATAAACATTTACAAGCTGCTAATACAGTTCTAAATAAATTTTTGTTTTGTACTTTTCCAGTTAAAATTCGGTCTTTTAGTCCCAATTGTTCTTTGTCGGTCAAACACAGAATTTTATATATCTGCAAAATGCTAATGCGGTTTTAATTTCTTTTTTTGATGTGTATCTTAAGTTAAAAAGTTTTGCTACAGATTGATGCAAGGAAAACGAACATTTTCGCGTCTTTACATAGTTTTGAAGTCGGTTTTTTTTTAAATTATTAAACCTGCACTGCATCAAAAAATTAATTAAAAACATTTATTTCAATTGCAAGAACGTTGTACTTAAACTACTTTCCACATTCAGAGTTCGGAACATGCAATAATATTAGTTTTTTCCTAGAAATGATAAATATTCTTCTAATGTTAAAAAAGGCTTTGTGTTCTTCGCAGTACAAAAGCCCATGCTAATCCATTGTTTAACAGGTAAAAAAAATCAGCCTGCCGCCTCCCTCCTCCGCGCGCCCGCGCCGCCCCGTGGCTGTCATTGTTTTAACCGACAGATGCAGTCTTGCAGCGCAACTTGATTGATTGATTGATTGATTAATTAATTATTTATTGCAACACACCAAAAATAAAGATAATACAACAAAAGAAAAAAAAAAAAAAGAAAACATAAAAAACTTAAAACTAGGTGGCACAATGGGCGGCCTTATCGCTTTAAAGCGATCTCTTCCAGGCAACCTTTGGATGGAAAAGAAGTGAAGAATGATGAAAGGTAGGGTGTTCTAACAGGAGAAAAATACTCGATAAGTATTACAATAATAGTGTGACACATAAAATAGTAAAGAAATACATAACAAAAATATGAACTTGTTGAGTTAACACGTGTTATATTTTCGATATTTTGATCGGTCGCAGATTTATCGTTAGTCCTATATTTGTAACAGTTTTACTTAGATTCGTTCAAGTAAGAACAAAGAAGTGATTGAAATAAATATTTTCTAATAATTTTTTTTGCTTATATTTCATAGTAAACCCCTGAATACAGATCGATGCACGAAGGACGAACACTGTCACAGAATACCTAATAGTAACAAGTCGGAATTTAACTACGTTGAGGTCAAGTAAGCAGGGCAAGTAAAAACGGAGCGACGTCATTAAAGTGAACGCCGCGTTTACATGCGCGAAAATGTTCGTTTTCCTTGCATCAATCTGTAGCAAAACTTTTTAACTTAAGATACGAATCAAAAATTAAAACCACATGAGCATTTTGCAGATTTGTAAAATTCTGTGTTTGGCCGACAAGAACAATTGGGACTAAAAAACCGAATTTTAACTGCAAAAGCACAAAACAAAAATTAATTTAGAACTGTATTAGCAGCTTGTAAATGTTTATAGTTCGGTATTTCAAAGGTAAGGAACATGTAAAACAAAAAAAAAACTAAAACCGGTTTAACTTAAGTGGTTGTAGCAGCTCCATATTATGTCCCGCTGCAAACTTTAGGTATTTTCACTCACCTAATTCCGATCTCTGTTCATTATACAGACAGACGTGGTCTTGGGTTTGAATCCCGACCGACTGCGCACCATTGTCTTTTCTCTTTAAAAAGTTGATAACATTGCTCTTACGGTGAAGTAAAACATCGCGAGGAAATCGACATGTCCTAGAACTCATCCATCACGGTCCTAAGGCAGAAAAGGCAAAGGTGAAACTGCGGGACACAGCTAGTTTTATTTATGAACTTAAAGTACCGTACCTAAGTATATATTTTTTATTTTAATGTTGTTACATAAATTATTTATTTAAGTACTGTATAGATATTTTTATGACAATATATCTCGTAAATAAAAACAGTCACAACATTGTAATCAAGAAGCTATTATTTTTATACAATCCTACTAATATTATAAAGAACATACATACAGTCAAAAGTCGTTGAGTGTATGTATGTTTATTGCTCATTCAAGTCAAAAATACTAAACCGTTCACAATGACTATGTATGTAGATAGATGAAGACCCTTTATTTTCCGTTACCGCATCCCGACTTACGGAGGTGAAACCGCGGGGCACTGCTGGTATTTTATGATTTGTGTTTGTTATTATACGCATTTAAATTATCTGCTTTATGTGGTCAGTGCCCAACTATAAACTAATCTATGCGCGTATTCTGTAACTAAAATATTCTTAACCTCGTCTCAGCATCGTTAGATTTTTCTCGAACAGTTCAACATTTTTTGGGAAATTGCAATTTCGCTAAATAGTCCAGTAAAATTGTTGATTGAGTATATGGGATCGTATGCGTTAAATCCGGTAGCTGTGATTTTTTGCTGGCTTGTTTATGATGTTGGCCTAATGAATAATCCAAGTTTGTGACCTCGAGTGCCACACGCCAACTAATATGTAAAAAATCTAGAAAACCTCGAAATATCGGCCATTTTACAAGTTTTGGCGATTATAACCATAAATGACCAGTTTACTTATTAAATGCCCTTCTCAGGGCGTTTATTAGTTATAAACTTAGAGTATAATTAATACTCTAAGGTTAAAAACTTTTTAATCTAACACGATTGGAACTCATATTTACACATTTTCCCGGGTCTATATCGCGTGATTTTAACTTATGTTATTTCCCTTACCTCGACGTTTTGATCATGTTACAATAATCTTGGTCTCGAGGGGACGGACGTTTAATTAGTTAGTTTGGGGCTATTATTATTTATTACCTATTATTATTAATTGTTAGTTAAACCGTTTTCGAAAACAATCTAACAATGCTAAAGCAGTGATAAGACGATTTAGTTACAGACTACGTGCCCAAATGGGTTATTCATTATAGACTAGTCGCAATCCGTGGCTTTACACGCATATACCCCGTGAACAAAACCCTGTGGAAATATCGGGATAATAAAGCCTCTCGTGTTAATACAGTCCTCTAGTAGACCTCCAGTTCAGTAGTTTTAGAGTAACAAACATACTCATTTACATCATACACACAAACTTTCACATTTATAATATTAGGATGATTAATAAAGATTCATACTTGTTTTAATGGTAGGTACTAACTTATATTCACAGACATAAATAATAAGAAAAAGTACTTCAAATAGGATTTAACACTAGTATTATACAGACATGTGGTCAAAAGTTATAAATTGTTTACTTTTCATACGATTTTCTTTTGCTTTTGATTTGCCACGGCAATGTATATCGGATTTGAAAATAAATAATGTGAGATTTAACCAATCTGAGAGTTACCCAGTGGGTGACGGGGTTTACCCCACCGACGCTCACTATGACGTTTACGGCAACCTATTCTATGTTGAGTCGAGGCAAAATGACGAAGGATACCAATTTGATATCAATGTGATTAAGTTTAAAACAACACTTCCTGAAAAAGTTACAGGTATGTAGTATGTAGAGATGGCATTAATTTTTAAGACCATCTCTGTGGGTCGTCTACGTCGGGCGAATCCTTGACTGCGACGACGATGAACATTGCAAGTTCGATTCCCGCCCGGGACACGTATTTATGCTGGCCATAAACGCTTATTGTTTCTGGTTCTGGATGGTTTTTATCAGTATCTTGTCATTAGACAAGTGATATACGCTTGTATAGGCCTATGAGACCATCTCCACGTGCGTTAGAATCGCAGCGAATCATTGTCGAGCCACTTATTTCCATACAATCTCTATGAACGTGTCTCCACACGGCGATGTTAACGCGGCGTTGCGTTGTATAGAAATAAGATATTGCCACGATTCTAACGCTCGTGAGACGGTCCCTATGGGTATGGCCGTGGTGTATTGTCCTAGTTAGGGGTACTTAATTAATCATCCATAGGCTAGATTGCGCTGTGTGCAACTTACTGCAAAAAGTATTTATTATAATAGCGAACTGCACCCGTATTATCTAACTCATTGTTAACCCATTATATATCCAATATTATTTTATTTCACATTTTATCAGGTCTCCCAGAGGGCGTAAGCTACTCCAATAGCCATTGACAAAGGAAATTCGAAAGTCTACTTCGGTACTTCAAAAGGAATGTTCCTATACAATTACGATACCAATTCGGCCAACGCAGTGTTCAACAGCTCGTTGCACGTCGAGATGATAATTATCGACAAAAACAGCAACAAATATTTAGTAGAAAATATAAATGGTATCGACGAACTTTACGTTTTGAATGGCAATCAAAAAATTAAATATAATTCTCTCGAAGCTTTAAACGAAATGGCGATAGACGATAAAAATAACTTCTATTTCATTAGAGAGAATAAGTTGTGTGTACTGAGAGCTAAGAAATCAGACCCGACTTGCATCGCCGATTTGGACTACGACGGGATTGCTCAGATATCTTTCAATGATAGCAACGTATTCGTAGCCAGTAGGAACTTAGCATATTTTCACGAAAATGATACTGGAAATCTAAAAGTCATCGACGAAATCTCGGAGAAAGTAACAGCTATTGCCTTCGATAAGACAGGGGATTTCGTTCTAGGAGTCAAAGGCAGAATTCTGAAATATACGAAAGAGAAATGCTATTTGAGAAACAGGGTCGTTGATGAATATGCTGATATGTAAACGCATTTTCTTCACTCAGCAAGTCTTTATTTTAATAAACAAAATAAATTGATTTTATTTTTTAAGACATTGATGCAAAGCTAGAATGTTCGCTTGTTTAGTATCTACCTACCCAAAGTGCGAGTTTTACGTACTACATACAACAAACGCTATCACGAATGTAAAGGCAAAAAGTAAATGAAAGGCCCCTTGTTCTAAGTTTGCATAAAATTTTCCGCTACGAAAAAAACTCGCAACAGGGATAGGTACAGAAGAACTTTTGTTTCAACAACAATATTTTTTTATAATGTTGTGTTGAAATTACAATTATTGAATGAAAATGAACAGTAATGAATACAAAGCCCTTCTGATTTTGAAACTTAGACGAAACCCAACAACACCTACCATTGAATTAGGTACCTAAACTACCAAAATGAAATTATTTCCTAAATTAATATTATTTTATTATAATAAATACTAATAATGAATGTTATTTTATTTATACGTCGATTACCCTATAAAACCGGTATAGTTTGGGTAATCGAATTCTTAAACTAAGTAAAACATATTCCGCTGGCATCAAATTCGTATACACAAAGAATTTCGAATCACCTTAATGTATAAACACATCTATCTTAACGTCCACGTGAATGCGCAAAGACGATTGAACTGTATTTAATATACACGCCTAGTATATTTTGTTCGTCAGACATCATACATTTTATTTTCACAACTCACAGGTTGGTATAATAAATCAGTTGTAGAAACTAACCAAAGTAATTGAAACCATACTTATTATCCTCTAATCGTTTTTGGTCTACAAGAATTCTATGACCCTGTCCTAATTTATAGTCAAACTTTCTTAGTCCTTCTACCTTTAGTCACACGAATTTCCTGATATAGATGTGTTTACACATTTATTAGTGACACTAAATTAATTTCTGATACATTCACCTACATAAAGAGCACAATAAAAATGTGTAGTAGGTACAATTACTACACTAGATACACATGACAGAACTTTAGAAGGTATTGTTATGTATTACCTCTTCTACACTGAGAAACGGATTGTCATCTCATACACAAGTTATCTAACAATAGTGACCCTAATGTGGGGAGTCAATAAAGTTATTTCTTTTATTTTTTGATCAATCATTCACCCTCATTTTGTAAAGTAAAATATTTTAATTCTAGTAACCTTATACTAACAACAGAACACGATTTACTGTAAGAACTGGAAAAACAAGCTCATAAGATCATGAATAATAACAAAAATACTGTTATTTAACTATCTACTTAGAATTACCTAATCGAGGCATAGTTAAAACAATGTAAGCATCATACACAGTCAGTTCATTCAAACAAAATTTACTTTTAAAACTTGAATTATATGCAAATTCTAATGTGGAAGAATACTTTGGGATATCATTGGGAAGGTTATGGGCTGCGCCTGAGAGTTAGGCAACGCCATAGGCTGACTAGTGCTAGAAATAGTGATTTGTTGAGTAGAAGTTTGATGTACTAGCTGTTGCGCTGAAGGCACCAGCTGTTGCTGGGCAGATTGTTGTGCAGCTAGTTGCTGTGATTGCTGAGCTACCATTTGTTGTGCAGACTGCTGTGCGGCAAGATGCTGCGCGTTCTGTTGTGCTGCGAGGTGCTGGGCTGACTGTTGAGCTGCCAAATGTTGGGACTGTGCTGCCAAGTGCTGGGCGTGTTGTGCCGACTGCTGAGCGGCTAGATGCTGGGCAGACTGCTGAGCCATGTGCTGCGCCGATTGTTGAGCTGCCAGGTGCTGGGCAGATTGCTGTGCAGCCAAATGTTGAGCAGATTGTTGCGCCGCTAAATGTTGGGCCGATTGCTGAGCCGCCAAATGTTGGGCAGATTGCTGAGCGGCTAAGTGCTGTGCTGACTGCTGGGCGGCAGCTAAATGCTGCACAGATTGCTGCGTCGCATATTGTTGAGCTTGGTGCTGTGGAGCCAGCTGTGTTTGCAAAGCTGACTGTTGCACCAGCTGCTGAACTGTTGTTTGCGATGCATTGCCCATGAGTTGCTGAGCTGGAGGTCCTAGTGTCAACTGAGCAGGTACTGCTACTACTGTCTGCCCTCCTCCCATCAATGTGCCTGAATCGCTTACTTGCATGAGTTGTTGAGCTCCAGCGCTCGTTACTATTAAGGCTCCTGAATTCCCGACTAATTGTTGTGTAGTGCTCACAGTAAGTATCTGAGGGGCTGGAGTCAACAGTTGCGCTCTGGAGGCAGCCGGAGCTAGGGTCAGGTTAGGAGTGGCGGCTGTAGGCACCAATGTAGGCAGAGCCCCTGCTAGGCTGACCACAGGAGTAACACTCACTGTAGCTAAGGAGACGGGTGCCGAAGTACCATGCCTTGAAGTTATCACACAAGGTTGATCAGTTCTCACAGAGGCAGTATGATGTCCTAACAAGAATTCATTCATGGAAGTCAATTGGACATTCTTCTCCGTTAGGTCTGCAACTTTTTTCAATAACACGCTAATATTATCATGAAGCAATTTCACTTTGTGGTCAAGGGTATCACAATTGGGGCACGGATGAGGATTAAATACTTGATTTTCAAGGCTGTCTTCATAATTTAATCTTCTAAACTTGGCCTCCGGAGGAGACTCATCGTCTCTCATTGTTGGTGGTGGACGATTAAATTGTGGAGGTGGTGCTTGCAAAACTGTCACTAAATCTTTGTTGTGTACATCAGCTGGATGAATGTATTTACATTCTTTATTTATACAAACTCCTCGTAAGTATGCCTGGCACACTTGGTTTCGATTATCACGAGGGAACTGTCCTGTGTTATAGAACATTTCTTCGTCTTCTACAGTGCTGTGAATAAACTTGCAATTTGGTCTGTAGCAAGCTTTATTTTGAAAATCGTGACAAAAACGAAACAGTTCTTTTAGACATGATTTAGGTGGTATTTCATGGATAAACCTGCAGTTTTCTCTGGAACATGAGCTCCGGATAAAATCCTTACAGAAATTGACCGCCAATGGCATCAACTTATCGCCTTCGTCAAGCATGTTTAGAGAATTACCAACATTCAATGGGCCGATCATCGTCTGCCCAATGCCTAGATGGAATTCGTTCGTAACAGCTGAATAGGTTACAAAAACTATTGTGGTGAAACTATTTCACACACCTTCTTATACTGCACTCCATTGTTATTTATTTATCACTGAATTTTATCAATCTTTCACTATTTTACCATTTAGAAATAAATTGACACAAAATCATCACAAACAAACGGCAGATGCCATTTTTTCACAGACAATAAATAAAATTGCTTAGACCGGATGTTGCTAGAGTTGTATAATCAGTTTCCTTGCTTGATTCGTTTGGGACGAGAGGATACAATGATAGATACAAGATATTTTAGAGCTAGCTATCAAATCAACAGTAGTCAGTTGCCTATTTTTTTTTTTTTTTCTTCCGATGGCCCCGGATTCTCGAGATGCCATTTGTCGAGTTTCTTTAAAGTTCCCTATTCATTCATTCGCATTTGAAACATTTTAAAAAAAATAAAGTTTATCATTCACTCACTCACTCACTAATGTTCAGCAGCAGCAGCAGTCGGCTGTGGTTGCTGATGTCGATTTTTATTGTTTTATTTGCATCTTTTTCACATAAAAACTAAAAAAATATCAAGGGGAAGCATTTCTTCTTAATCCTTCTACCACCGTAATAAAACGAGCACAACTTTTCTACGCTAAAACAACGATGAGGTGAGTAAATTGTATTTGTTTACAAGGCTTTTGGAAAACAAAGCAAGTTCAAGTTTTTTGGAAAAAATATATCAAATAAATATTCTGTTGGTCCTGTAGGTGACAAATCTAATATGTTCAAACAACAATTATCGCCGCGGAGTGTGCATCCGTACCAGACGACAGTAGTGCCTCGCAGTGAGGAGCAGTTTGCGAACGCTGCACATCAGAGGGCTAAATTCCCGTGGGCAGAAGACATCAATACGCCAGTGTACCAAGTCACAGGCACCGACAGCTCTACCTCGGATAAAGCTTACCATGTTTGTATAAAGATTTCTTTCTGTAGCCAATTTCACTACTGATTCCCAAACCTATCCAGTAAGCGGATAGAAAGTAACTTCAATCTTCAAAAGGAAATTATTTTTGCAATGGCATAATGGATTTAGAAATCAGCTCTGTGAATTAGTCATAACAGCTGTTGGTATACAAACACAAACAATTTATTATCTAGCTGATTGGGTTTTAGAAAAGCTATCTCTAAGCTTATCATCACTCTCTAATCAACTACCACAACCAGGATCATACAGAACTTGTGTTCCTTACTCTGACCGAATAAAGCAATACAGTGCAGTTTGACATTACTAGATAAATAAATCAACACTGTTAAATTCAGTCACCATCATACAAGTGGCAATACTAGTTGCTTAGTTTGGTGGCATGATGATGCTACATCATGTCCTTTATAGGATATAATTTAAAAAAATTTATATTAACTTATATTTCTTTAAGTCTAGAGTCTAGGGTGAGGTGTCTTCTAGGTAAGCAAGTCACATTGTTGAGACCCCATTGTCACTTCTTATCAGGTGCAAGCTTAACTCTAATAAAAAATACGATTTAAAATTCCAGATGCCCCACTTCAATGGCCCCAGAGAATATGGACCACCCTCTCCAGTATACCACACTCCATACACAACTGGTACTTGGCAAAGCTATAAAAAGGACAAACCCACAAGGCCCCCAACCGAGAGATCCTCGTTTAGATATCCTCAATGTGCCTCAGCGTTTTCCTTGCCACTGTGTGAGGTGGATAGTCAACTAAGTCATGCGCCAGTCACTAGATCTCCCATACCACCGGTGACTTCGAGTCCTGAAGTGCCCATTATTGGTGCTTGTGGAGGCCACTGCCCTGGATTTGAATATGTGTGCTATTACATATTGCAGGTAAAAATAGATTTCAACTATGTATGATTTTTTATAAATTACCAGCTGTGTCCCGCGGAATCACCCGCGTAAGTCCCGATCCCATGAGAATACCGGGATTAAAAGTGGCCTATGTTACTCCTTAATAAAGTAGCTTTCTATTGGTCAAGAATTTTTTAAATTAGTGCAGTAGTTTTGGAGACTATTCATTACAAACATACAAATTAATCTCTCCGCTCTATAATATTATTGATTGTATGGAAACTTCAGTTACTTTCTAAACTGTTTTCACAATGTATTTTTCCTTTGCTGTTAAGTTGATTCTAGAGCAACTCTCTATGTTTTGATTAAAAAACCTATAGTACTTAATTTATACATGCAAGAGAACAGAAATGTAACTGTTATACACCTATGTTATTGTTTCAGGTGATATTTGTTGTAGGAATACTGACAGGAATCTCATTGTGTATAGCTGGCATCGTACTGAGGCGCACCAATCGTAATGGTGATTTGGGTGTGCTAGTCTACATAGGTAAGATAACTTTCTCTCTATCTCGTAATGCTCTTTTATGACATCTCCAGGAAGAGATAGGGTGGCCCAATTCTATGTCTGGCCTACGTGGAAAATAAAACCACATCTTTCTTCATCAAAACATTATCAAATCTTGTGGCCAGTTTGTGTAATTGTAACGTTTCGTTTTGATTAATTAAACCTACAGTTTGCCTACAATTTTTCTTGTGATAAAAATGATACTTGTTTAAAACTAACTCGCTCCACATTGTCATCTAAAGCTGGGTACACAGACCCAATGCAATGAGGAAAATTAACTAATTTTGAATATTAGCTCTCCATATTCTCTGTCAAAAATAAAAAAATACAAGTGACAGAATTACTTCGATACGTTAATTCGTTTCCGATTGATATCGGCCGCACTTCTTCTTCTTCTTCTTTAAAATGGCTTTTCCTTTCGGACATTTGCCAGTGTCAAGTATTATCAATAATTGCAGGTTATATATATGCATCGAACGAAACAGTCAAGTCGTCATAGTTAAAGTCAAGTCAAGGGAAACATTGTAAAAAGGAGGCCATTTTTTACAATGTTTGTTCACGGAGCTTTGGAGAGAACACTAAGCTAAAGTCCATGATTTGCACCGATTTTCACTTTAATTTTCACTTGTACACCTTCACGAAACTAAATTGATTAATATGCCCCCGAAATTAAACAATTTACACGCATTTGAACTAAGTTTCACAAAAATGAAAATTTAGCAATACATCTCCTCAGCGCATTCCCGCCGAAACTCCAATCGGCCGCACTTGTGGCTTATGAAGGCCAACTCGCGATGTAACTCTTCTTTCTTTTTTTTTCTTAGTTATGGCTTCTGTCAGCAATATAGGACAATTTAGCCAAATTCTCGTACTAATAGTGAACTACCACTATTATACTGTAATCGTTTGAAATAAGATGTAGATGTAGCGTGGGAGTTTTGGCGGGAATGCGTTAAGGAGATGTGTTGCTAAATTTTCATTTTTGTGAAACTTAGTTCAAATGCGTGTAAAATGTTTAATTTCGGGGGCATATTAATCAATTTAGTTTCGTGAAGCTGTACAAGTGTAAATAAAAGTGAAAACTGGTGCAAAACATGTACTTTAGCTTAGTGTTCTCTCCAAAGCTCCGTGACAAACATTGTAAAAAATGGCCCCCTTTTTACAATGATTCCCTCGACTTGACTTTAACTATGACGACTTGACTGTTTCGTTCAATGCAAATAACTTGCAAATATTGATAATACTTGACACTGGCAAATATCCAAAAGGAAAAGCCATTTTTAAAGAAGAAGAAGATGTAGCGTGTGACGTGTGACGTGTGACGTATGACGTGCGATGTCCCTCAGGCTGCCTGTCGTCGTGCGTGTGCGTGGTGCTGCTCGGCGTGCAGTGCCGCGTGCGACGCGACATGAAGCTGCGCAAGCACCGCGCCAACACACACATCCCCATGCAGCCCATACAGGTCACTACTCAACATTTTAAACTCACACCATTTGAACTTATAACTATTTTTCCCCGGGTCTTATTCGCGTTATTTTTAAATTCTCTTACTTCGACGTTTCGACAATGATCAAAACGTCGAGGTAAGAGATTTTTTTTTTTTTAATCCTGCAATCTGTCTTTTCTGAGACATTCAGCGAAGAGGTTACGTATGTGCATGAGAAGTGGCTTCGAGACACCCTTTTGTATGGTTTGTTTCGGGTTCTGTCTTGTGGAGCTTTACTAGATTGGACTTTCGATGCTTAAAGCATAAAACATGAAAATATTTTCTTAGATTCCTGTGTAGCTCAGTGGTTGGAGCATTCGGCTGGTTAGCGAAGGGGCGCAGGTTCGAATCCTGTCATGGGAATTTTTTTAAAATATATTTCCTTGCTAAAAATATTTCTAAATCTAAATTTAGTCCATTTCTGATTATATAATATTGTACCTACATACGTATACTCAATTATGAAGAAACTTCAATTTTCTTATTATTCTTGTACTTAGGTACCTTATTTATTTATTCACATTATTAATGAAAATTAACCTAAAGTGACTAAGGAGTAGTTTATATACACCTAGGGATTATATACCTCAGTATCTGGTATGAATATCAACTAGCTAGGGTCAACCCTTTTTTTAAAAAATATGCCTGAGTCATTTTGAAAATCTTGTTTGAAATGTTTACAGGAACCGCCAGCCCCTGCTTGCCCATTATTGACATCAACACTACCGCATACACAAGTATACAGGTACTAATCAATATTATCGTTACACTAGCAGCATCTCGCGGTTTCACCCATCTTAATCCCGATCCCATGGGAATAATTGGTTGGTCATGTGTTGAGCTATCTGGGTACCAAGTTTCTTCTCAATCAGTTCAGTAGTTTTTGCGTGAAAGAATAAAGCATACTAATTTACACACAATTTTTCACATCCTACTAAAATTGTTATAAATTGGAAGGCATAACAATGATGTATATGATTCCTGTGTAGCTCAGTGGTTAGAGCAGTAGCGAAAGGACGCAGGTTCGAATCCTGTCATGGGGATTTTTTAAAATATATTTCCTTGCTAAAAATATTTCTAAGTATAAATGGGAAAGTTTGCAAATATGTGTGTAGTTTTATTGCCCTTTCACGAAAACTACTGAAACGATTAAGCAACACCTGAACTAACACCTAGGCTATTTCTGATCCCGATATTCCCGCGGGATCTGAACTTATGCGAGTGAAACCGTGTGGCGCAAGTAATTTTTAATATTAGTGGGAAAACAAACCAACTTCATCTTATTATAACACGCCTCTCGCTCGCAACCGCCTCTGAGGCTCTCGACAGCAATGCATAAGTTTGCGGGTTCGATTAACACCGAGTGCAAGTATTTCTGCTAAAAAAATAAATATTAATTTCTTATCCGGGTGTTTTTTATGTAACAAATGTATGTTTCTACAAAAAAAGTGTAGGTAGTGAATCCGTTGTCTAGTACTCATAGTACAAGCCTAGTGCTAAGTTTGGGGCTCGATTGCGCTGTGTGTAATGTCGTGCAACATTTATTTAATAAAACACTGTATTTACCGGGATCAATCGCGTTTTATTCATGATTTTTAAACGACCGAGCTTTCGCCAACTTTACATTTTGCTTTTTCAAGGTTGATTGCCAAGCCGACTGTTCAAGCCAACTGTAAAGTAGGCGAAAGCTCGGTCGTTTAAAAATCATGAATTTAACGCGATTAAATCCGGTAAAAAAAAGTGTTTTATTATGCAAAATCGCGAAAACCATAGAAGAAACAAAATTTATTTATTTTATTTTATAATGTTCCCGCAGACCGACGACGATGAGCGTGTGTGCGGAGGAAGACATCACGGGCGTGCCGTGGTGGCGTCGCAACAATATAGACTGATTCGTTTTAATTAAGACTTCATTAGTGTATTTTTTAAGATATCCATGGTTTTCTAAGTAAAAAGCTAAGATTCTTGCATTGGAAATGGTTTCTAGGCGGCCTCTACCGCGTAACATCATGACAGTTATAGATTCAATCTGGCTTAAATTACCTGTATTTATTAAACCTGAGCTCCTATTCTAATGAAGATTAATAAAAAAAATTAACTGATGTTTATTGCTGGTTCTGGAATAGGCGCTTTTTCATCTAATTTTAGATGATTTTATACATTTTTCCATATCCATCAGTATATGAGCCTTAGTGTTATGGAGATAAAGGTGAATTTACTATGTAAACTTTAACATTGATGCTTAAAATCTACGCAAGTATGAATTGAATAGAGTTACGAATACACCTATTATTAGAAAACTCACTAAGGCCACTACACGAATTAAACTGAAAATCCCTGTCATCCCTAGATTCATCGAAAATTGTTGATTATTTTCTGACGCAATGTTTTAGAATGTTTTCGTTTGTATCGACAAAAAAGATCGATATATTCGATAAAGTGCGACAAACGAAAATATTCTAAAACATTACGTCCAAAAATAATCAACAATTTTCGATGAATACGACATACATTTTCAGTTTAGCTCGTATAGGGGCCTTAAGTAATTTTTTACTCACCATTTATCACTTTTTAGTGATTAAATTATTTAAATTGGTACAAAAAAATACATTTCTGACGTTAATTGCTTTGAAACGATGTTACGAGGTAGAGGTCTGGACGTTAAGAGAAAAGGATACTTATATACTCTTTTTTCATATAAACGTAGTCGAACGTTTTCTCCTAAGATAAAGACATTAGAGGAAAATAAATATTTTCATGCCACAATTTGAAATAAAACAGGGGCATGGTCATACATATAGGTTTCATCATTTTATAGCATAATATTTTCTCTAACGTCTTAATCCAGAGAGGAAAAAGTTGACTATGTTTGTATGGAGAAAGTAGGAATCCTTTTGTGGTATTTTAGATCAGTTTACAGTACTTTTCATAAAAATCATGCCCTTTCTAGCGGCAATTACGTTATTGCGTATTTATTATTGTAATATTGAGCAGCTTTTTCTATTTACTGTATTAACATTGATTGTACATAGCATAGATTTGTTATTTTTGTAATAAAATTGTGTATAAAAATGAAGTTAAGTCTTTCTCTTCTTTTTATCTTACTTCTTCAGACTTCTTACTAATATTATAAACCGTTTTTGTTATATTTTTGAAGTGTTTCCTACACTTGGATAACTATACTTAAAGAAATGCTTTCCAATAATTTCGCACTTGGTAAGGCGTTGGGACGGATCCCCAGAGATGCAGGTTCAAGTCCTGTCGGGTGCGAAATTTTTGGAAAGCATTTCTTTAAGTATAATATTATAAAGACGAAAGTTTGTATGTATGTGACTTTGTTACTCTTTCACGTGAAAACTACTGAACCGATTGTTATGAAACTTGGAATATAGGTAGCTGGATACTGAGAATAACACACAGACTACTTTTTATTCCGATATTCCCGCGGAAACGGGAATTACGCTATTGAAATCGCGGGGCACAGCTGGTTATAAGTAGGTAAATTCCGTTGAGATAGAAAAATGCAAAAACGTGAGGCTTCGATCGACTATGCCCTATATAAATTAACCCTAAGGCTACGTCCACATAAGCAGGAAGCTTAGCGCCTAGAGGCTAACGAGTCACGTGTCATAAAGCAACCTACTTAGATGCAAAAACGTGAGGCTTCGATCGACTATGCCCTATATAAATTAACCCTAAGGCTACGTCCACATAAGCAGGAAGCTTAGCGCCTAGAGGCTAACGAGTCACGTGTCATAAAGCAACCTACTTAGATGCACCTTGCTAGTCGCTTAGCGTGCATCGAAAAATTAACCAGGGACTATACCGGTATAAATAAATATCTGTACAATATTTTTCTGTATGACGTCAAATTCCGGTACTCAAAAATAGCAGTACTTACAGATATTTTTAGTTTTAAATGACATTCATACCTTTATATTTGGGTAGCGTAATTTTTTTCCTTTAAATCCTATTATTAAAGTACCTACCTACCTATTTTGATCATTCTCGATTGTCTATAAGTTTAAATTATAAATTATTTATTGGTATTTTAGTATTGGTACAGAAATTAAATAAGGGTATAACTGTTCATATAAGTACGGAAATTCTCACAGTATACGTATTTGAGTAGTGATATTTTACTGGTCCTATTAAAGTACTTTATACCAATATGCACTTTCTGGGCTGGTATAAAAATTTGAGTACTGATATTTTTGAAAAACTATTTAAATATTTTATACCGATCGATTTGCAGTCCCCGAAGTAAACTTTGGTTTTATGTCACGTGACCGGCTAAATGACGCAAGACTTCTGCCTATAGATACGTACGTAGCCTAAAAGTACACACTTATCACAAGCTCAATAAAACACCGAATTTCCATAGGTACTTAGGTTTATTGATGAAAATAACCAAACATTCATACATAATCGTAATACAGTTCATGGTAATGTCACACAACTTAATCAATAACTCGGTATTACACCATACCTACTAAAACATTGTAAAAATTCATTCAAAAAATGATTCTAATTTGACACTAGCAAAAATACTTGGATAAATAGTACAAACAGATCTTTAAAAAATAAATCTCAAATATAATATTCATTCGAAATAAAAATAAATTGCACCTCACACAATACACACGTGAAAATAAATAGGTAGATTATTTATAGCAAAACTTTTTTTTAACTTAGAAATATTTTTAGCAAGGAAATATATTTCCAAAAAATCCCCATGACAGGATTTGAACCTGCGTCCTTTCGCTAATTTTTAGGAATATATTTCCTTGCTAAAAAATATTTCTATGTTAAAATGACTTGAGCAAAAAAAAACAATAAGAAATTAAGTATATTAAAACTATATTTTTTTTATTCAGCTGCCATATTTTAGGGCGTTTATTGAAAAGGAGTAAGTAGGTAGTAGTTAACTTATAATATGGTACCTGGGTCGAATATGGCCAGTCGGTAAATATGGCCACACACTCATATAAGTGTGAATAAACCACTACTAGAACATAACGCGATGTTACACGATTGGGCCATAGGAATGTTCCCATGTTCATAGTTATTATGTTTGACAAAATGAAAAACCTATTTTTTTATTTGTATCCGGTGCGCTAATTTCGCACTGATATTGCAACATTTCTACGTGGTTTCAAACCAGCAATTGAAATTGAGGAAATCTCGTATTTACGAGTAAGGCTAGTGGCATTTTTATTGCTTAACACATCCAAAAATAATTTTGCTATAAATAAATAATAAGAAACAAAATAACTTCTAAATAATTCTTACTCCGTTCATGCTATACAAAATATAATCCTTTCCTAAAACGACGAGATATTACATTGAAACGTGATTTCCTTATCACTAAACAATCATACTTAGGTAGGACCTACTTATTTTAATTTTACTTAAAAACTAAAAATATTAAGTAAGTAAGTAGTTCATATTACTTTGTGATGTTACGTTCTTTATGAAAAAAGAGAGCTTAATAAAATTGTTGAAGTAAATGCTATTTATAGCCGTCCGATAAAAAAATATTACTCTGCCGAGTATGAACTAATATCATAAATTGCGCCTCGCGGTTTTACCCGCGTAACCCCAAGATCGCTAAGCATATAGCATATGCTTGAGCAAATCAAATTTGTTTTAGCTGTTGAAGCGTAAATGACAGACAGGCAGACTTACTTTGATATCGCGTACTTATTATAACTTAATAATTTTTAATTATATAATTTGCAATAGCACAGCAAATTTAACGAATATCACATAATCGTTTGCTACTGCATCACACGAAAACTATTTTTTTCTGTATTCTGTATAAAAATAGATAGAATTTGATTTCGAAGATCAAACAAGATCAAGCCTTATGCGGGTGAAACCGCGAGGCGCAGTATATTACAAACCAAATTAACGGACATTGACTTATATCTAGAAAGGACGGCATCAAAAATATACCAAACGGGTTTAAAGTGAAGAAGCCCTAAAAACTGTAAAGAAAAATGTCTTTGCATAGGCGGGGTTTCACCTAACATAAAATAGTATACAAAGTAGAGAAACTTTCGGAGTTCCTGTATTTTATTTTATAAACCTGAAAATTGAGTTCAAGATGATTTCGATAGCTAATTTTAAGTTATTTATTATAAACTAAAAATATGTACTTTCGATTGATTAAATTACACAGTAAGTACATACAATAAGTACCATTCATACATATTAAGTACCTAAAATACACATGTTTGAAATCATGTTGGCGAGTAATTGCATGTAAGTAGTATATTCATACCTCATGCAGAGTTGATTAGGTGAGTCTATTTCGTAATATCCTCAAAAACCTATCCGGAGGCACGAGTTCAAACCTCGTCGCGAGTGGATTTTTGACAGCTGAGTCTATCTTTTATTTTAATTTAATTCTTTAATGAATGAATTTGTTTGAAATTAACAAGTTCAACAAACATTATTAAGTACTTCTCGATTGTAGCTCACGCACGTCTGCGTCACACAGCTTTACGCACACCACACATATATCAACGCATCAACATAAATTAAAACATGTGTAGGGTAAATTAAATGGATAACTTACCTGCTCTAACATTTAATACATTTTCTGGACGTTAATTTGGCCACTTGTCTTTATACATTACTGAAGACAAATCTTACCAAAGCTTTTTTCGTTACATATTGCAAAATAGAACGTGTTACACACTTTACAGTACGCTTAAATTACGATAACATAGATTCTATTAATGTTTGAAGAGATTATTCCGTTTGAAAGTTTTAATTATTTACAGTACGCGCGAATAAATTGGCCGATCTGAAGTTTCATGCTTCATAGATTGCGAAAAAGGCATGTACTGATAAAAGCAAAGTTTTGAGACATTTTTTTAGAGTTCCATACCTTAAAAGGTAAAAAAGGAACCCTTATGAGATTTCTTATAAGATTCTTGTCCGCTTGTCCGTCTGAATGCGTGTCACCGGCGAATTTTTCAGGAACGAGTGGTTTTAAACGACGGATGAGCATTTGATCACTATTTCACCCGATAGTAAGTGTTGATATGCTCAAGTAGTACGCTCATAAAGAAGATAGAAATACGTCAATGGAAAAAGATCAGACTCGTCTTCCTTAATCACTGCACCGGTCTACGTATCGGTTTCAAATGAAAATGTTATTTTTGATTCGTTAGCGCCAAAACTCGACGGTATTTCAACTTGTACTGCGTTAAACTTATCATTGGCGAATGTAATGTCAAAATTGCTTACAAAGATCTTTACGATCGCTACAACTTCATAAATCGACCAACCAAAACACGCGGTAAGTAGTGCTTAAAGCAGACTACAGACGTTTCGATTATCTGACAGTTTCTCTAACGATATTTCGATTAGATTTTCAGTTCGAACCTAAACTGTGCAGTTTTTAGTTGTGCCGTACGTGTGTAACGTACGATTTATCTGTACAGATAAACTGTCAGATAATCTGAACGTTCTGTAGCCTGCTTTAGTAATAAGTAATTATTAATCTGAACACTTTGGAGTCCTATCGATACAAAAACTGTGCCTTTAATACGATAAAATAATTCTACCAATATTATAAATGTGAAAGCGTGTGGGTTCGGATGTTTGTTACTCAATCACACAAAAACTACTGAACCGATTGCGATGAAACTTGGAATATAAGTAAGTAGTTGGATACCGGGAAGAACACATAGGCTACATTTTATCCCGATATTCCCGCGGAAACGGGATTAAGCGGGTGAAACCGCGGGGCGCAGCTAGTAATATGATTGATTAATTAAAGGAATACTAATAAAACGGTGAAGTGCAAAAGTACATGAAAGAGTGTCCGTGTTAAATAAGATGCAAAATGGTTTCATTTGCATCTCATTTTAGCCGTTCATTGCCCTTAGAATACACTAATGTTTACCGACCCGTACCCGTATTATTTATCTAGTTGACAACTGAGTTATAGTTCACTATGCATCACATCGCTGCTTTGAGGTAATCACTGGTTATTACCACGTTACGTCAAAGCAACAATGTATTGGAGAGGGCCAATCGAACTCAGTTATCAACTGGGTATAGATAAATAATACGGGAACAGAAGTTGCAGCGACTCTAAGCACTTTAAAAAAACAAGGTTGTTATTTGCCATTTTTCTATTTAAGTTAGACAGAGAAAGCTGTGCTATTTATTATAAAAAGTGAGAGAAGAAACAGCGTATATTTTTACCCTTTTTACCCGCTATAAGGACTCGGTGCAACTTCTGACGGACCTCTTACAACATACGTACTGTAGTTTTGTTTGATATCACACGAACAAGCACACATTATGCGCGAATAACTCGCGTTATCCGCTCAAGTGTATCTGTACATTTATACTTTGTACCACAAAATGCAACCTTACTGTTATGGACACACTACTTCGCCGAAGTGGTAATAGGGTTTATATAGGGCGGTCGGGATACAAGAATTTCGTGCTTTGACCTTTCTGTCTCGCTCTCTCTTTATTGCTGATATCACTGGATACATAATAGTCTATGCGTAAATGTATTATTTTATGCTGCAATTAATGTAAGACACATAAACTTTTTCCCCGTTACTTATAAACGCTAAGTAATGCGCTGCATAACTATGCATCGTTTGTCTTTCACTGTCACATGAAGTTTTAAAGTTGACAGACAGAGACAAACGTCACATAACTTAGTCATGTGTAAATAATATTTTAAAGTAAGGGAGTTTAAGTTCACACGATTTGTTAACATAGTTACATTTTACCGGGTTTTAATCGCGTACTATTATTTATTTTCTTCCCTCGACGTTTCGATCACGTTACAATGATCTTGGTTCTTGATTCCTCGCGAAAAAGATCATTGTAACGTAATCGAAACGTCGAGGTAAGAAAATAAATAACATTACGCGATTAAGACTCGGTAAAATGTAACTACCCTTACAAATGGTACTTCATAATTGTGGGGTGTCAAAATGGAACACACACATTCTGAAAATAAAAGAGAAGATAGATATAGTTATTTAGAGAACTTCAGTCTTGTTTTGACAACCCGCAATTACGAGAATAATGTACTTATAGCAATTTTAACATTCAGACTGTACGAAAATATATTTATCCAGCATTGACAAAGACGTGGATAGGGATTAAACTAACATACAAAATTATTAGTGCATTGCGACTGCCCTTTAGAAAACTAGTGTTTTTGTTCCTTGATAGATATAAACACAAGGAACCGATTAAATTTGAACATTTCCTTCCATTCAGGTGTTTTAAAAATATATTATTAAAAGTAACCAGTATTGGTATTTCAACCTAAACATATATAGATGATGAGTTTCAAACATGAGATTTATACCACTTCGTCGATTAAGGGGGATAGATTTTGAAAAACCTTAGATGTGTTTTACGCAACTGATGGCCTGCCATCCAGCATTTTGTCACTCTCTTCGGCACTGCTCAAACTGGAACAAGAAAAAACATTGTTAGACCACGTTAATTACAACTAAATCGTCATTTGAGGCGCGGTGAAAAACGGGTTGCGGGTTCGATTCCTGATCAGACAGCCTTGTATCTTACCTGTAGATCGGTGAATGTTTTCGTTGAGCGTTTGTTTCCGTTCTTTAAGAGTACGCCCCACGTATCGTTCTTTGGGAGTACCCCACGTATCTTCGAAAATTTAATTGTAAGGCCGGGAGTTTTGGCGGGAACGCGTTGAGGAGATGTGTTGCAAAATTTTTATTTTTGTGAAACTTAGTTCAAATTCGTGTAAATTGTTTAATTTCGGGGGCATATTAATCAAATAATTTCGTGAAAGTTTACAAGTGTAAATGAAAGGGAAAATCGGTGCAAAACATGGACTTTAGCGTTGTCTTCAAAGCTTCGTGAACAAACATTGTCAAAAATGGCCGCCGTTTTGCAATGATTCCCTCGATTTAAATAACTTACAAATAATAATACCTGACACGGCTAATGTTCAAATGGAATAAGCCATATTAAAGAAGAGGAATGAAAGGCCAACTATCCACGTAGGTTCACATCATTATGCACGACGCCTTCGCATCTATCGATAATTGGCATTTGGCTAAAGGATTATTTATGCTAGACCGAGCCGTATCCGTGCTCCGTGCGGGAACGTTCTTTTATTGTTTATAGAAAGTACGAACGAAATGCGTTAGCTACGAGTATGTCATATTTTCGTTTGTATTCGAGGGGGGGAGGGGATAATAAAAATGAGTAAGATAAAATTACCCTTAGTGTGTATATTATGAGGTGCTTTACGTCGACATGAGGTCTTAGTTGAAAGATCATCGCATAAGGTTATTTGAAACATAAAAACGATGTTTGAGAGACTCTTGATTTATAGTCTTTATAGATCTTTAGTCTTCAAAATATTTTAAAATTAAAGTATTGTGTATATCAAATACGCGACCGCGATTCGCACATCTCGCTTAATTGCCGGGCGAAAGTCTTGGTGACTGGACCACGCGATCTATCCATGGTCAAGCCGAATATTGAATGTATGTATATTATATACTGTATGGATTTGGATGAAAAGCATACAGGTCTTTTATATATAACATATAGGTTATAATAATCACATAGAATAATAAGCAGTTATTTAGTTTGAGAATTTCTTCTCCAGGGTTGGTACATAAATAATAAAAGCGAGTAGATAGATAGGTGCTATTATTTGTTGTCTTCCGGTGTCACGAGCGCGATGAATCTCAGTGTAAACAATGTTCGGAGACAATACACTTCACACCTTGTTCCTTGCACAATGGCCGACACGATTCAAGGGTATATAGATGCATAGATAATAAAGACAATAAAGCCAATTGACTGCTCAAACCGTGATTTTTCTACAAAAAAAAACTCACCGTTATGGGCAGGGATAATAATGAAACTTTGTGATTGGGTCTTTACGTTACCTATATATTCTATGGTTTTAGCCTTACCCTCTTACTTATAAACGCTAATCAATGCGGTACATAACTATGCATCGTTTGTCTTTTACTGTCACATGAAATTCAAAGTTGACAGACAGAGACAAACGTCACATAACTTAGTCATGTGTAAATAATATTTTATATGTAAAGGAGTTAGTTATTAATAAAAGGGGAATAAATTCGCAGTAGTTATTCCGCTTTTTGTTTCAGTTAGTCAACTTTGAAAGTTCTTGTCACGGAAAAAGATAAAGCATGTTGTCATTACTCCGACCTTATTCCCTTTTTATTAATAAGGCTATTTGTAATTTTGTCTAAGGTTTTCGCGATTTTGCTTAATAAACACAATAGAATATTTAGAATGTTAAAATAAAAATGTGATAGCTAACTGTAAAGTTGGCGAAAGCTTGGTCTTTAGAAATAATGCCGTTATTAAATAAAAAAACGTGAGTAAAACCCGGTAAATATTGGCTATTTGTTATTTGCGTTACCTATCTACATCTAGCTAGACTCTTGGTGATTTGCCGTTCTAGTTCGAGAGTGCTACTAAAAAGACGTACTTACTATTTTCGTGAAGAGAGAGGACTTATGAGCAGTCAACTGGTTTAATTGTCTCTGATGGATAATAAGCAAAAACTGTTATTGTACGTCATCTGTGCTGTAACGTGCCATATTTGTTAGCATATTATGACGGATAGGTGGCATATCGTGAGCTATGGAGTGCAAATTAGCAAACAAGCGATAATAATGATCTAATGTCTGATTGACATGTTTAAAGTATATTGCACTCAGTTTGAGACTTTCTGCTCTGATAAGCAATTATTCTTTATAGCACACTCACAGACAAACTATGAAAGTGTATTGAATTTGTTTTGATTAAGTAGATAGCATTCATCTGACGGTGGCTTAGGACTAATACGAGGGCTGCACTAAAAGTATCGGGAATGGAATATTTCCACTGTTCCTGTCATATTTAAATCTTTTTAATTGAAAACTCCTTGGTTTTAAAAATCGAATACATTATATTTATTTATTTATTTTTGTACACAAGGAAACATTCACAATATAACAGTCATAATTAGATACAAATACAAAGGTGAGTCTAACCCTGTTTAGAGTTTTCTACCGACAAACCTCAGAGGAAAGGAAAGAATATAGTGGAAGGTAATGAAGTGTACAGAAAATGATGAAGAGAAGATAAAGTACAAGTTTTGTAAATCCCTACATAAGACGTATAAATAATACTATGCCATAAGTATATACACATACACATTATATTATAAATATAACATTACATATACCTAATACACAAATACATACATACATACATACGAAATATATAAATACATAAAATATACATACATACATACATAATTATACCTACAGAGAGGACAGATAATGCTCTTTAACTCTTTTTTTAAATACATTGAGAGATGGACTCGCCCGGACGTCATGCGGAAGATTGTTCCAAAGCCGCACTGCATGGATTGTGAAAGAGCCACTATATTTGGCAGAAGTGTGGGAAGGACATTTTAGAGTTAGTTGTTGAGATGGTCTGTTAGACACACCTCGGGCAAAGAAACTGAAACGCTCACGGAGGTATGAGGGATATGAAGGATTGAATAGAACAGAGAAGAGAAAAGAGAGGACATGTAGATCATGTCGACGGCGAATAGGAAGCCACTTCAGCCTTGCACGAAACTCGGAGACATGGTCGAACTTACGCAAGCCGAAAACGAATCGGATGCAGACGTTCTGTAGTCTCTCGAGTTTGTCCAGGAGAACTTCAGTGGCATCCAAAAAACACACATCGGCATAATCCAGGAGAGGAAGAAGAAGAGATTGGGCCAAAGTAATCCTGGTGTCCAGGGGCAAAACGGTTTGTAGTTTCTTGAGCGAGTGGAAAGTTGCGAAGACCCTCTGGCTTATCAGGTTGACATGATTTTCCCATGAAAGCAGATTGTCGAAGATTACTCCCAAATTCTTAGCGCTGTCGGTGTATGGAATACTAACCCCATCAAATACAATGGCAGGCAGTGGTTCCCTGTTGATCAAATTTTGATGATACGTGTTACCTACTATCATTGCTTGTGATTTCAAGGGGTTTACAAGTAACCCAAAGGACTCAGCCCAGGCGGAGATGTTCTTCAAGTCACGGTTAATAAATTCAATACCCCTAGCTATGTCCTCGGCCGGAAAATGATCGTATATTTGCAAGTCATCAGCATACAAGTGGAAGTGAGAAGATAATACATTAGTGATTGTGTTGATGAAAACACAGAAAAGAAGAGGAGAAAGGACTCCACCCTGAGGCACGCCAGCAGAGAGGTCACACCAATTAGAACAAGATTCATCAAGGCGAACACACTGAGAGCGGCCCCGAAGGTAGGAGTCAAACCAGGATATTGCTGTTGGTGATGTATTAAGAGAGGAGAGGATGCCTAATAGAATGTCGAAGTCCACGGAGTTAAATGCACTGCTGAAGTCCAGCAACACCATGACTGTGACATGCTTCTTCTCTATGGCAAGACGAATGTCATCGGTTACTTTTACCAAGGCTGACAACGTGCTATGGCCACGTCGAAAGCCCGACTGGAACGGAGTAAGAAGTTTGTAAGTGTCAAGGAAGTCACAGAGTTGCTTCTGGACCACGCTCTCCAAGACCTTAGACAGCACGGGAAGGATAGATATTGGTCGAAACTGAGAAAGTGAGATATTTATTTAAAAAACCGGATGATTTCTGCATTTGGTGATGAAGCCCCATCCAAAACCACAATTTATCGCTGGTTTGCTGAATTTCAACGTGGACGTGTCAAGCTCAGTGATGATCCCCGTCAAAGTCGTCTAAAAACTGCAGTCACCCAAGAAAACGTTGATGCTGTGCGTAAGCTGATTGAGGAAGATCGACATGTGACATACCGCGAAATTCAGGCAACTTTAGACATTGGCATGAGTCAAATACAAATAATCTTGCATGAACAATTAGGTGTAAAAAAGTTGTTTTCCCGATGGATACCGCATTCGCTCTGTGAAGAGCAAAAAGCGGCTCGCGTTACTTGGTGCGTCAGAACTCTCGAAAGATTTCACGCAGGATCCTCAAATGCTGTATACAACATCGTATCAGGTGACGAATCCTGGATATACGCGTACGAACCCGAAACAAAAAACCAGTCACGAGTTTGGGTGTTCGAAAATGAGTTAAAGCCAACACAAATTGTTTGTTCACGGAATGTTGCAAAAAAAAAGGTGGCCACGTTTGTCTCCAAAACCGGCCATGTTGCGACTATTCCTCTTGACGGACAAATAACGGTTAATGCAGAATGGTATGCTAGCATTTGTTTGCCACAGGTCGTTTCTGAACTCCGTAAAGAGAACTGCAACCGCCGCATCATCCTCCATCACGACAATGCGAGTTCTCACACCGCGCACAGAACAAAAGAGTTTTTAGAGCAAGAAAACATAGAATTATTAGACCATCCGCCGTACAGTCCCGACCTAAGCCCTAATGATTTCTATACTTTCCCTCAATGAGTCTATTAAAGTTATAGAGACGCCATTGCAGAACAAATCATTATTGAAAAGCGGCACAAATTGTATGCTATACAACCTCATTATTTATATTCATTCACATAATTTAAAGAAGAAATAGACGAAACTATTGTTATCTCTTTCTAAAACATAAAGACTCAATGCTACTTGCATGACGTAAGAAAGAGATGTCATAATATTATTATGACATCTCATAGCGGTTATGAGAGAATGATAAAACGTCAAAGTCAAAAACTTCGTTGAGTTTTTGGAAAAAAAACTTTTTCAAAAAATAAACTAAAATAAATAAATACAGCTTTACTTACGTATGAAATTAAATATTTTTGCCAGTTTTTGGAGTATAATTCGTGCATCGCCTAAATACGCACGAAGGCATTGTTGTCTGTGAATAATGTTGTGAAAGTGAACTAAATGTACTGTGTGTCAACAAGCGGGTGATCGTGACGTGAGCTGGGATGGAACTAAGACTTCTCTGGCTAGATAGCTTGCATTTGTGTAGCCAAGAAATTTGCCCTATTACGTATCTAGAAGTTTTTACATATCTCTGCTTTCCCTAAAATAAAGAATAAATTGCGTGGTCATAGATTTTCATCACCTGAAGAAGCTGTGGACGCCTACAAAACGGCCATTTTGGAGACCCCAACTTCTGAATGGAATGGTTGCTTCAATGATTGGTTCCATCGTATGGAAAAATGTGTCAAATTTCGCGGAGAATACTTCGAAAAGCAATAAATACATTTTTAAATAGTAATGTTGTGTCACTTCCTTGATTCCCGAAATTTTCAGTGCCGCCCTCGTATAATAATTAGCTCGTTAATTTGATTCGAATCCTACTCAGCGTCGATCATGTGTTGTTTTTGTGGATGTCATTTATTTCGTAATTATGTTCATAGACATATTTTAAAGACAATTCTATTTTTAGATTATCAATAAATTTAAATTATAAAGACTTACCATTCTTTATTGTCCATAAGATTACGCATCTCATCGTCGGGCGCGGGCGGTGCGTCCCTCACTGGTGCGTACTGAGCTGCGACCAGAGGATCTGTGGAGGGATTGAGGGCCGTCAGCGCAGCCGCGCCGTTCGCAGGCGCCTCTTTACCGTTGCCGAGGCGAGCCCAAGCCCAACCTCCTACACCTATAACAAATATATCAATTTTTAAAAAAGTAGCTTTCCGCATCTGTTTATGTCTGTAACACTTTGCCTGCTAGGCCCACAACATCACATAACCTCCTGTGCGGAAAAATCACGTGTGTGGCTAACATATTAACAACACAGCATTTAACTCAAATACTGTGTATCAGCACTAGAAGATTGAAATTGTTTTTAACAAGCCAATCATGCTTAAAGACTTAGAATAAAAAAAAAACAGAAAAAAACGAAAACGAAAAAAAAAACAAAAAAGAAGAGGAATAAAGTCGAAATCATGAAAAAGCAAGAAAAGTTTTTTAATGTTTTTCATCAATTCCAGCCCCAATAGGATTAAAGTAAACGCATTAAAATACATTATATATCCTATTATGGAAACACAATGCTAATTTGTAAATATTTGATACTTTCATGATTATGAATATAGCATGGAATTTGTAATGTAATAGATACCTTAGAACCTTCGCAGTTCCTACAATCTTGAAAATTTATACGTATTAGTGATTACATAAGATATAGGTAACAAAGGCGAAATCAGGTTACATATAATATGTTAACATTTCGAATAATTTTCCTTCTCGTTATTTTGATTTTACTTTAGTATAATGGCAATAAGCACACCCACGAAGGTAAACCCACGATCTAAGTTGAGAATGAAGCCAAATAAGGCTATGTAGATCAAAATGCTTCTGGGCAAACCCATGAATAAATAACAAATTGTTTTAACAGACGAATTTAAATAACAGCAAAGGAGATACGATCACAAATAAAATTAAGCCACACCTTAAACCTTCTTATTTAAAAAAAACCTATTTGGGGATGATTTATATTAAACCGTACGAGCAAAAGCTTCGTCGTCCATTGCTCGGCGAGCAGTCGATCGGCCCGTTGCAACAGAGTGGCGGTAGAGCAATGTACAACGAAACTCGGACCCGGCCGGCGCTCGTGACGGTCTAATATAAATCATCCCTAAACCTATATCTAAAGGCTTTATCCTGACTGACTGAAGGATTAACCCACAGCCTAAGCCGCTGCGCTGAGAAACAGGAATTTGGAGAGTGTGTATGATGTAGGCGTCCGATATGAAAGGGTTTTTCGTAATTTCACGAAATCGGGATTGATGCGGATAACATCGTGGGCCACACCCATACAGTTTAAAGAAAGATATTTGGCCAATAATTGCAACTGCCTCCCGTAAGTGATCCCGTTTTTAGGTTCGGTTCCGTTATCGAAATGTTGAGCTTTAAAGTGCTACTTTTTAGAGTTATGAGCACCCCCTTCTAACAGCCAGTTGGTTATACTTGGATACGTCATATTATTATGTATTCACGATATAATATAATAAAGTTTAAAGGAAAATTATCATAGCTGAGTTGTCTTTTCAAATTTATTTAACAACTAGCTGCGCCCCGCGGTTTCACCCGCGTAAGTCTCGTTTTCTCGGGAATATCGAAATACAAAAGTAACCTATGTGTTACTCCCGGTATCCAGCTACTCATATTCCAAGTTTCATCGCAATCGGTTCAGTAGTTTTTGCGTGAAATATTAACAAACTCACATACATAAAAACTTTCGCGTTCGTAATATTAGTAAGATGTTTTTAATGAAAACAACTAAGTTTGTTTAAAATTTAAAATCATAATAATAAATAGTATGCCGTATACACAAACTAATATAGCTCGGCGTAATTTGTTTCCTAAATTTTCGACGTAAAATATTTACCCATTGTTTTATATACGAAACTTTTAACTTATCTTATCGTATGGAATATCTCAAGGTGAATGTCGAGAGGTCAAACCGTTTAATTGTATTAAGGTGATGCGGTATTCGATACATTTACTTTTACAGGAAAATACTTCGGTTTTGTTTTATACATACGTAGCTGTCTATCGAAGAGGAAAATCTATGAGTAATCAATGGTTCATCAAAGGGGAAAGAAATGAATTGCAAAGTGTATTTCCAAAATTCTCATCTTAAAGTCGAGGTTTAGCAAATTAAAATACAATATTATGATAATTTACAAGTAACATGGACGAATACTTTTTAAGAAAAAGCAATACCTACCACAAGCAGGTACCTACCCGAGGTAAATAAGGTGACATTCCACTTTCGAAATCGCTGGACTGTTTTTTGTAAGCATTTGAAGTAAGCTTTTAAGAGGACTGTGAATACAACTCTCGCTGACTCGATGTTTTCGGCGAATTTAATTTCAAAATTATATAGAAATACATTTGTAACAGGTATGCCCTTTTAATCCGAAAGGGGGTTAACTCTATCTAACGGGTAGATTGAGTTTATAGAGTTGAAACTCGCATACCTACATTATTTTAAAAATTAAAATCATCGACAAAATCGTACGAAAGTCACAGAAGTATTCATTAACACAGCCCTCTTACAAAGATTCTAGGTTCTATAAATTATCAATTACTAGCTTGGGCCCGCGGTTTCACCCGCGTAAGGCTTATTCCCGTGCGAATATCGGGATAAAAATGTCGTAGCCTATGTCCTTCTCCAAGGTCCCATCTATCTCTATACTTATCAAAATTCAACAAAATCAGTTTAGGAGTTTAGACGTGAAAGCGTAAAAAACATACAGACAAGCGCCACTTTCGCATTTATAATATTAAATAATAGGGGTTAAAGTATGAAATTGCCGTTTTATTGCAATAGGTTCTTTGAATTGACATAGAATCTTCATGGTTTGAGGTTTTCGAATGAAACTTTTTTCAAATGGTTTCTGTGACGTTCTTTTTTTAAAAAATGTGAAACATTTGAATATCGACTTTCAATTGTTTTTGTTATTCAATTTAAACAAGAAAGATGGATACTGCGAAAATTCGAGTGATTTTTGAATACGAGTTCCGACGCGGAACTAACGCGGCAGAAACAGCCCGCAATATCAATGCTGCGTTCGGAGAGGGGTCTACTAATGAACGCACCGTGCGATTTTGGTTTAAACGCTTCCGTGATGGAAATTTCGACTTAAAGAACGAGCCACGAGGAAGACCGCCCACACAGGTGAATAACGATGAATTAAGAGAGATAGTGGAAGCCGATCCTAGTCAAACTACCCAGGAATTAGCGGCATGGTTTAACGTTACCTTACCCACTTTATTGACTCACTTGCGTCAAATCAATAAAATAAAAAAATACGAAAAATGGGTGCCTCATGATTTGACTGATCTGCAGAAAGAAACGCGTGTTGAAACTTGTGTTGCCTTGTTGAACCGGTACAGAAATGAAGGAATATTGGATCGAATTGTAACATGTGATGAAAAGTGGATTCTTTATGATAACCGGAAAAGAAAAATGCAATTCTTTAAAAACCCGCGGGAATATCGGGATAAAAAGTAGCCTATGTATCCATTTCCAGGTCCCCAGATACCTATATTTCAAGTTTCATCGCAATCGGTTCAGTAGTTTTTGTGTGAAAGAGTAACAACCTCACATACACATACATATATACTTACATACAAACTTTCGCGTTTATAATATTAGTAAGATAGTAAGATGCTAACCAGCAAAGAGTAATCCAACGAAGAGTATGACTCCACCGGCTATGAGGGTCCCCTCGCCGTTGTCTGAACCTTCAGGAGTCGGGATCGGTGTGTTCGAGTATTCGACGCCGCCTGCGATCAGCAACGCTAGACCTGGAACAAAACGAATACATTTTCAAATAACTTATCTATTAACCCCCTTATTTATAAACGCTAATTAATGCGCTGCATTACTATGCATCGTTTATCTTTTACTGTCACATGAAGTTTCAAAGTTGATAGACAGAGACAAACGTCACATAACTTAGTCATGTGTAAATATTTTTTTATAAATAAGGGAGTAAAAAGTTAAACATTCAATTAAACTAATTTTAAAGTTCTGATCACGTTGCTGTTATTTCGAGAAAACCGAAGAAAAATCTATTTAAAATTATACACACAACATCAAAATGGTCATACGGGATTCTAACTCAAAGCCTTGGGAGAAGTTTGTTTGTGGTTTGCGGTAATCATTGTGGTAACTAGCTGTGCACATGCATCATTGATTTTGTAACTTTTCCATTCAAATCGTTACTCCTTCATGGTTACATACGCATTTATAGTTTATCTAAGCCGTAAAGTGAAAACTTAATCGTTCATCGGAAACGAGTTAATTAAAATCATTTATAGATTTGCTTACTCAGCTTACTCAATGCCAAATTATTTTACGTTCTTGGCAGCTACTGAGACAAAAGTCGTAAATTCTTAGGAATTAATGAACGCTCCACTAAAACTGATTGGTTTTAGTCCTAGGTATCAAGATATACTTAGAAAATTGATCGGTGTCTTCGAGGATGTTCTTGAGTCTTGGTATGATCAAGAACTCCGGTCTTTATTTCTCTTCAAAAGGGAAAGCACAATTTAAGTCGTTGGTCTAATAAATAAATAAGATTAAAACAAAACACCTTTTTTAAAATAGTTAAGTACCTTTATAAAAAATATTAAAGACGAGAAAAAACAGAGTTTCGCATCACCAATATTAAAATTTCAAAATGGCCTAAACCACCTTGAAATGAAGCCGGAAACTCATAGGTGGTCTACTATAAGCAGAATTCGACATAACCTGATAATGTAGTCTCATAATGTCATTTAAATAGATAGGTACTTATTTATATACTGAATCAGGAGAATAATCGGAATATTCAAAGATTTTCTTAGAAAGATGACGTAAGTCAGTATTTTAAACAGCAAACGAGAAAGGCAAGTTGACCGATATCAATAAATGAGGCAGGTAAACTACTGGTTGACCTTTGTACGAGTATATTAACATAATGACGGTATGTAAGCATGACGTTACACGTTACTCTCGGTAGTATTGGCTAATTGGCTTGAAAATATAAAATTAACAAGAGAATAAACAATAAAATAAATTGGTTTGTTCCGCTCTAAAATACATACAGTGCAAAAAGTCGTGTTAATAATTACTAAATTGGGTTTTGATCGCGATCGCAATGTGTGGGTTTCTATAAAAATAGTATACCTGCCTACTTCACAGAAAATCATCGGAGTAGCTTTGGGGGGCTTCCTTGACCAGATCTATCTATCTAATAAAACACAACATTCTCCGGGTTTAACAATGATCATTATAGCAATGAGAGAGAGTCCAAAATGATTGGGTAAGCAGCAACTAGCTGGAGAATTAAAAACGCCTTTAATATTGCATAACGACGAGTAATGGTGACCCAATTTTAACACACAATTGAGCAATATTTCCATTGAGAATACACTCATTATATTTAACGACATCAACACTATAATATACGTGCTAAAGTTTAATACTTCAAACAGACTACTAGGTACTAGTTGATAGAATTTTGTAAAGACTAGAATTTTGTAAAGACGTTTATTGCACCGTCACCGTATAGGTAGAATGTATCTAAGTACAATTTGTAGTATTAAACATTTTAAATTCACACGATTTGGTAACATATTGACATTTTACCGGGTCTTAATCGCGTACTATTTTTTTTATTTTCTTACCTCGACGTTTCGATCATGTTACAATGATCTTGGTCTCGAGGGGACATAGACAAATAGTACGCGATTAAGACCCGGTAAAATGTAAATTTGTAGTATGTTTTCTAACTTCAGACCTCAGACTATATTTTAAGACCATAATCTGACATTTTAGAAGTGTCAAATCGTAGTTTACAATTATATTTGTTACAAAGACATACGTCCAATTTGTGAGAGCTTGGAAAGAGTGATAAAACTGTTAGAAATACCATCATAATTATTCAAACAGATGTAACAATAGATAGAAACGTTTATTAATAAATCTATGAAATACCTTCGATGAGTAAACCGTATACTTAATTGATTCACAGTAGCATTGTGTACTTACAATATTGACTCACTGTCTACTACTCGGCAGACAAGCAACCGGTGACGTAGTACCTACATTTATAGATATGTATCACACAAGTACGTAACTACATTTATAAGTAGCTTACGTACTCTACGGGTAGGTAGTACCAAAGACAATAAAGCGAATTGACTGCTCTACTGCGATATTTCTACAAAACAGAACTCGTCGTTGCGGGTAGGGGGTGAGGTAATAATTAAACTTTGTGATTGGGCGTTGAATCAACTACCTATACTTAGACTCTTTGTGATTGGCCATTGCGTTAGCTACTTATACTTAGAATCCATGTGATTGGCCGTTCTTGCACGAGAGGGCTACTAAAAAGACGGACTATTTTCGTGAGGGGGAAATACTTAGAGCAGTCGACTGGTTTTATCGTCTTTGGTAAGTACGTACAATGAAAATTAATTGAGCATAATACTTCCGTTAGCATAGTGCATATCCTCCGATTAAAATACTCTGTATAAATTGGTAGAGAGTACGATGACCCTGAGTGACGCGGAACAATGAATTTGGAACTCTCATGATCCGACTGAACACTTCAAATTCTCATACGAGTGGCTTCATTTAAAAAGTTATAGGTAAAGGTATACTCGGGCAATTCTGAAAGATTCTTAAAATCGGATAAATCCGGAATAAACCCTTAGTCAGAGTGATATAAAAAGATTATTGAATAAATTCCGAATTTCTCCATTGGATAAGTTATTACATGTACCTATATCAGATTTACTCGTCTACACCTTACCTAAGAAATAAATGCTTATTTTAACTTTTAAGGTTTATATATAAATACTTACTTGTTGAAAAGAATAAACTTTCGTACGTGTAAATTCCTTAAATTATTTGGAGTCTTCACAATTTTATTCAATGGCTGAGAGCTACCTTTGCATTGCGATTTAAAAAAATCAATAAACATGCACCTACTCTTTCTTATTTATTAATAGCACATTCTGAAGCATCGCATCTGTTTACTTGAGAACTGTCAGTTCTATAGATAGACTACCAGTGCTATAAATAGTTCCTGTGTATGTATATCCGCAACTAGCCCTATAAATGGGCTTTTTACGTGACTTTCAGCTCGTGGGTTTCTTCACAATGATTTCCTTTACCATGAGAGCGACTTTAATAGCGCACATATTATTTTCTTAATAGCATAAAACCAACAAATCAATTACTTAACCTTGTTAAATACTAGTATTGTCACCACAATTAGTCAATTAATTAACATTGAATTGATGTTACGACCAATTAAGGTAAACCATTTCAATTCCGTGTAAAACTAGTTGAATACCATGCCATAGTGGAACTATTCGACTTTTATTGGTAAGTACTTATTCCTATTTCTAATGATTGTGTATTATACTTGAAGGGCTGTACTACAAATATTTATAATGTTCGTTTATCCGACTCGAAGGAGCACAAACATTTGAGTACGTATTATTTATTTAGACAAACATAGGTAAGGCGATCGTACGATGTGCCTGAATCGAAACCAGCATAAACTTTGACATTCATCATAAATTAATAACTATCTCTATTAATTTCTGGAAAGTGTGTCGCAGTTGCAATGCCGCAGGCAGGGTTAAATTGCGTCGGAAATGAACTGCGCAGTTTATAATGCTAAGAACTTAAAACAATGCAGGTACTTGAAATAACACCTAAGTAATTTACTAGGTACATCTGTCTGGCTTTAAATTTAGTTTAATTAGCAACTAAGTTACAAACTTTTTACACCACAAAATCCATATTTTGTAAACCAGGTAGGTACCTATTGAGTTAAGAAATTGAAATTTTAGAATATAAATTAATAATGATTTTAAAATTGGTTACTCCTGTGTTTAGTGAAGGTACCTACTTCCTTACGCTTGTATTGTACCGGACGTAGTAGGCAGTAAGGCTCAGTATGCTTACTATAAAATCAATATAATTTATAAGGTGGTCAAGTAGAGAGAAAGGTAACTCGTAGGGAGTAGGGTCGGTGGGTTTGCGGTTATTACAGAGGTATCATGTTTTAACCACATGTCTAGAATTACCATTAACAAATAACGTATACTCACCTAATCAAATATGAAATGTGCGTCTACAAATGCAGTACTAAATTGATACGTACACACATTTTATTGTAATACCAAATAAGGCGATTAATTGTTAAGCAATAATAATACTCAAGAATGCAGATTACACATGAAATAGAGCGTTAAAACTCGTCGAACAATATGGCAGTGTGGAACATTGCGAAAATAGGGCACTGCAACGGAAGTACGTGTCTACCGAGCTAGCTAGTAGGTAGGCGAAGGCAGTGGGCAGCAAAGCAACGCATTAGTGATTCATTAAGACCAGCTTTCACTCACTGAGGAATATAACTGGAACAATAAACACCCACAAGCGAACTATAACAGTTGGTTTCATAACAACCGTTTGGGAATAGAATATCTACGACTTCATTTGTCAAAGAAACGTAACAGATATTGCTTTCTTTATGTCTTTGTTGAGTATAACCACGAAAGTACGAGTAACTAAATAAGTTCTTTTTTATGTGAATGGAAAGCGTAACCTTGCACGACTGGTTTTTAAAGCTTTCTTGTAAAATAAAAGGAGTAATGTTAACTTGCTCGCTAATTTGTCAGTATGAAAGCGTTCGTCGAAGGATGGAAGTGTAAATGAATAAGTTATTGAGGAAACAGTGCCGTGTGGTTGACTTGAAGCTTCGTCGAGTTTGACGACCTTCGTTCGTAATCGTACTGCCTTCTCTTAACTTTTTGTAGTGTTACGATTCGAATAGAATTGAATCCAGAATCCTACGTAACGTTAATAAAAGTTATCTGCGTAATAATGAGTTGTTGATACAATAAAATCTAATTATACTAGCATGTTTGGAATACAGTTTTTAAGACAATTTGTAGGACCGATTTTTTTAAACTTTAGTTAGATTTGTTATTTTGAGGAAATAATCTGAATGAATTGAAATATTTAATATTTTCAGTTTTTTTTGTCTTAAAAGTTGATCAGGGTCAGAATCAGAACGGCCAGGGCACGTATTCTATAACTAAATAGTCTGAACATCGCACTAGCATCGTTAGGTTTTTCTCGAAAACGTTTTAACATTTTTTTTGGAAATTTTGTACCTTTGCTAAAGCTTTCAAGCGCCGCCAATTTCTTTCATAATTAACAACAATTGAAGCTATACATATTTTTCTTTCTAGGGTCTTATTCGCGTATTATTCTTTTTAAATTCTCTTACCTCGACGTTTCGATCATGTTACAATGATCTTGGTCGCGAGGGGTCTTGGCGCGTGGGGACTTAGTTCCCTCGCACCACCAACATGATCGAAATGTCGAGGTAAGAGAATTAAAAATAGTAATACGCGAATAAGACCCGGGAAAAATAATTATGAGTTCAAATCATGTAAAATTAAAATGCCAACAATAGTATGTTTCACAAGAGTACTTTATTATACTGCTATAAAAATAAATAATAAGTTACCAACTTCATTAAAAAAATTAAAGGTTTATTGTTTCAAAAGAAACTCAAACAGTGGCTCATAACTAAAGTGTATTATAATATGAAAGATTTTTTTAAAGACACTGATATTAAAACGTTATTGTAGTATAATCTAATTTTTACTCTAGATAAGCTGTTGAGACTATTACATTTATAAGAACTTTTGTCACAGCGCAACAGTAAATATTTACTTTACTTTACTTTTCAGTTTCCACTGCATCATTCGACTAGCTGCCGTATCTAGAAGTTAACCGGTCTGCGTACTCGTGATCAGATCAGCCCGCATGAGTCACCGACCGGACACTAGTACCCGCACCAAACTCCATTTACGTCTGCCAGCTACCTACCTACCTAACGTCGTCAGTCAGCACGCATTGTATAGTGGAGTAGGTACCACTAAACCTACTGTGTGCTAACTACTCTACTGATATGTATATGACCGACCAGACCACACGCGTAATGATATTTTTATGTAGCTATTCTCTTATCTGCGCTACTGTTCGCGCATAACAGAATAGTTTATGCCTTTATTGAAATTCTACCCAAGGATTTCGTGCGTTGCTGTAGATTGTAGGTAGTAGGTACATAATAGTTAAAATTCGTAAGTCCCGATTCCGTGAGAATTCCGGAAAAAATATTTAATAGCTAATGTGTTATTCTAGGTTTCCGTCATCTACATACAAAGATTCAACACAATCGGTTCAGCAGTCTTTACGTAAAAGAGCAAAACAATACCTACTCATAATACAAGTTTTTACGTTTATAATACAAACGAATTATTAATTTAATTTATTTATTTAATTTAATTTATAATTTTATTTAGGATTACCATACAAACTTTTTATGGACATACATTAGTCAAAACACTGGTATTTTATATTTTTAAAATAGCAAAACACCAAAGCTATAGTGTAGGTGTTTCTTATTATAATTCAATTCATTGATTCAGTGAAGTGGTGGTACTATGCCTTCCCAAGGTGACTGCTACAGTGGAATATTAATGTAAAGTTTACAATGCTGAGTATAGGCTGTGAGTGTGTAGGTAAGGTACTTGCATTTGTGTATGAACTCGGAAGTTAATTCATTCATAAAGTTTAACTGTAATTTATTGGCGGCAATTGAAATGTTGGTAGGTAAAACCTACAGATTTCCTAGTAGTTGGCGACTTGACTTTATATAAAACTTACTCATCATAAAATAATGAACACAACTAAAACATTACAAGCTTAGCATTATCACTCCATCAGACACAAATTGTTAAGCTGATTTTGATGTGTTTTGTTTGAAGATGATAAGACCCTGCAATAATGGTTGAGTCTTAGTGAGTATTAGTGAATGCAAATAAATAAATATTTTAACAGTATACATCTTCTAACTATCCAAAGCTACCCAAAAGGTGTGTGTCACACAGCACAGTTTAGGTAGCTTGGTCCTTAAAGAATTGTAAAAAAAAAAATTTGCAGGACTGATATGAATGAATAAATAATAAATTCTGTGAACACACAACGCCAACTAGCCCCATGGTTAGCTATGAAGCTTGTTTTACGGTGACTAGACAACAGATAACTATAATTACTACATTTAATTATTTTTCTTTTGTAAATTACAAAAGAAACACAATATAGGTACATAGAAAGACACCCAGACCAGATACAAATATTTATTTTTAAGCATAAATACTTGCACCAGGCGGGAATCTAACCTGTTATGTTCTACATTGCAGTCAAGGTCCTTATTTTATGAATTTTATGGTAAAGCTTTATTTTGATTGAGTAAACTTAATAGCTTCATTGATGAGAAAATGGTTACAAGTAGAAAAAAGTCATTTTTTTTCTCTTATAATACAATGTTAAGGTAGCAATGGAAAAAAAAACAGTTAATACAGCCATAAAAACTAGTTACATAACAAGGTATTATTACTAGTTAGATTATTTAAACCAATTTATTTTTTACTTTAGCTTTGAGTCACCTATTGCTTTAAGCAGTTGAAAAACATAATGGGAGTCTTTTACCATTATGTTGTAAAAAATATTTAAGTGGTTCCTTTAGTCAAATTAAATAGGTGAACATATAGATGAACCCTGTTTCAGAATCATAGAATCAAAAATATAATCATAGAATAGAACTTCTTCTATTCTATGAAAGGAAAAAGTAAATAAAGAGCTGTCAGTTTCAAATTGTATGAGTTTTTTGTTAACATTTTTGATTTAAGATTCTAAAAAAAAGAGGTACCTATATGTATAATAGTACCTACAGTTCCAAGATCATCAATATTCAATTTAACCTTGCTGTCAAAAAAAATGGTTAATACTTTTTAACTATTTTTAGCGTTCTGTAGCCAAAGGGTAAATGCTTAACCTTTCGTCAACTGTGTCAACCAAAAAAGTGTATCCCTTGTCTACCAGCATTTTCAAGGTCATTCAAGGTCACGTGCGCTTTCCCCGCGTTTCGGTTGAAATACTGCGTTTGTCTATCCATCACACAAGGAACTAAGATTTTTTGAAAAGATTGATAACTAACGAATCTAATTTACAGTAATTTGTAGAATAAAAATGGTATGGTTTCGATTTTATTGACCATTATTTATCACAACTCCACCCGTACGTTATTTTGTATTTCGTAAATAGTACTTGTCGACAGGAAAAAAAACATATTTACATCAAAATAGGATCCAATTTCAGGAAACAAAAATAATAAAAAATAAAATGGCGGGAAAATGACTTTTCCAATCGTGAATTTTTGACAGGCATTATTGATTGATATGGACAACTTTTTTTTACGGAAGTTGATTTATTTTCATAAAGTATTTCAACCTGCCGGCAATGAAACCATATTCACACCAAAATACCCCATAAATAATAAATAAAATCCGTCCTTCGGTCGACAACGCCTTTGGACGGATCCGTCCTTCGGTTGAGGAGCGGTTAATCCTTTTACTAAGACCACTGTCCATCTATCTGTCTGTCTGTCACCTGGCTGTATCTGATGAACCATGATAGCTAGACCGTTGAAACTTTCACAGATGATCTATTTCTGATAAACATAATAAAAGTAAAGTTACACTCAAATATTTAAAATATAATCCTACTAATATTATAAATGTGAAAGTTGGGGTGTTTGGATATTTAATTTTAAATGTTTGTTACTCAATCACGCAAAAACTACAGAACAGATTGTGATGAAACTTGGAATATAAGTAGTTGGATACCGGGAATAACACATAGGCTACATTTTATCCCGATATTCCCGCGGGAATGAGACTTACGCGGGTAAAACCGCGGGACGCAGCTAGTTATAAATATATTTGAGTAGTATTTTCATACAACAAATATGATTTTTTGTATGGTAATGATATGGAATCTTATATGTGCATGTCCAACTTGCAACCCACTCCAAGGATTCACCCATATTAATTTCATTATTGTGAAAAATTAAGACAAATAAAATCACCCAGAAGGAATACTCATCATGTTTTCTCTAGAATGCAGTGGCATAGTCAGTAGCAGTCACAGTCTTTATAAGTCTATTAAAGATGGCCATACTCAACAAAATTCTTATGAAAATTCTAAATAAAACTTGACATAGCAATAAATATTATTTTTTTATAATTTCGGTTACTTTGAGGGTCCCTCATCTTACCTCTTGTGAAGCCCTCACTTATTATGAACAATGTGGTCAACAGATAAATACCCTTTTGTCTTTTACTGCAAGAACTTTCAAAGTTAAAAAACAGACACAAATGTTTCATTAGTTGGTCATGATTGACTCATTGTATATATGGAGCTAATATTCCATTACAAATAATGTAAATAAGTGATTATACTTTTTTCCATGTAATTGGACTACAAGTTTTGCTCCTTGAATTAATGGCAGTTAAACAGGTTTGTTGTCACCAGAACTGAGCAAGAATAAATTAATAGACCTGTTATCTAGATAATTTTTAACAAATTGAACCTTAAAAACCAATGCATTAATTGATAATTATCTATCATAGCACAAGAGTAGGTAAGTAATATTATTATTTCAATTGGATTAGATTTAGAATCAAATATTGAAATACTTATCTTTATATATAAAGAACTACTTACATGGGTTCACTTCGAAATATCTTTGTTTGGACATTTTATGTTGATTGTGAGCAAGGCAAAGCAAGGGCAAGGGATTTATGCCTCTTCTGTTTCATTGGATAAGTTATGTTACACAAAAGAAGTAGCTTAGCAGAATGTAGGGGCATTGCACACTATGAGAATCTGATTGGGTTTTTATGTAAACAAATAATTTTAATAGAAAATCCATGTCTTTCCGAGACACATGAGTAATTTACGACAAAATGTTGTCAACTCACCAACGATGCTGAGCGTGCTTCCGAGTAAACACAAAGCGATACGGAGACAAATCGCCCGATTTAGACTATTTGTGACACGGCGGGAGAAGTAGCTGATGGGGCAGTTCCATCGCTGGTCGTTCGTCTGCTGCTCGTAGGTGACTGTCGTCGGCTGGTAGACCGCACTCGTCGGCATTCTGATCGATTACCGAGGACTTCTCAACAAATAAATCACTCCACAAATTTTAATATCCACTGGCATCCAATCTCACTTCAACAACGGTATTCAAACCCTACACTCTAAAATGCTTAGCTCACAGTGATAAAAGAACGCGAAGGGGCAAGCTACGAGCAGCTTCGTTCGAGTATGGTTACGGAAAATTAAAAATGTTTTAGCAATAAAATAAAAAGCCAAAGCCCCGCTCGCTTCGCTTGTTCGTCACAAAAGACCACCCACAGAGTACGCAACCGGAAGACGTGAGAGCATTTTGACAGTAACAGAAAATAAAACTGACAGTTAGAACGAACATTTTTCCACAGCTTAAAAAAAAAATCTTTCATGATGGAAGATTTAGCGGGAACCATTGAGGTTGGAAATCACTACAATGGTATGGCGGAAACTTGGCGGAAACCCGCCAAGTCACCCGTCTCTATAGCGTACAAAAACAGTCGGTCGAATTTGGACACCTCACAATCACACTACTTTGTGGCGAGCATAACTAAGAAGAAGAAGAAATTATAATTTATTGTACTTATAATAAAATCGTAACTTAGCGGTGTCTGTTTTTGAAAGATATTTTGAAAAAAACTATTTTTAGGGTATGTACTAACGTAACAGACCTCATTTCCGTGTTTAACTTTTTGTCTGTTTGTCCGTTTGTCTGTTTGTGCGCGCTAATCTCGGAAACGGCTGGACCGATTTTAATGAAATTTGGTATGCAGATAGCTTAAGATTTCGATTAACATATAGGCTACTTTAAAAAAAAATTTGCGTAATTTCGTTGTTTTTGAACCATCGGCATCCATCGTTATCTATCGTCATCCATCGTCATCATCACTTACTGACATACAAATTTTTCCTTACTTCTCCTACCTACCGCACTGCAAAAATCCACACTTAAACGGTCGCCTATTGAAGTACTGTTGAAGCCAGGCGCTGCATAATTTGACCGATTGTGCTTTTTCAAAATTTTAATAAAATCTTTGAAAGGGTAATATTTACACGATTAAATTAATTACTGCTCTCTAATAATTTATTAAATAAAAATCAATTTGGCTTCCAAATAAGTAAAAAAACCTCTGTGGCTATAATCAATATTATAAGATGCAAAAATGGTAGGGTCGGAATCAATAATAAAAGTATAGAATTATTTATCGACCTTTCGAAAGCCTTTGAATCCTATCAAGAAAATCGAATGCAGTGCGTAATACTTTTTACCTATGATAAGAAATCCAAACTTGTTAAGAAAATTTACTCAAATCAGACTCAAATACTAAACTTAATAATCTAGGAGTACCGCAAGGTAGCGTCCTTGGCCCTATCTTATTTTTGATCTATGTAAATAAAATGCGCAAAATATCTGAACACCTAACCGTAATGTTCGCTGACGACGCCACCATTTAAATTCCTAAAAATAATTTAACTGATATATTTTTAATAGAAGATGTGTAGGTACACCTTTGTTGGAAATCCCACATTAGAAAAGTTAAAATAGCAAATTAGCCAAGTACTGTTATGCCTATCGATTCTTTCTAATATTGCATGTAAGAAAATTGCGATCAATGCGTATTAAGGATATTTCTATCCCCAACTATGCTATGGGGTCATTTTTTTGGGTAACTCAGTAGTCGTAGAATCTGCCTTTTTTTTCAGAAAAAATGTATTCGTTCCATCTTTCATCTCAAAAGTACTGATTCATTGCGATTAATCTTAAAAAAACTACAACATTCTTAGTCTCTTTAGCATAATTATATATTCTTGAACTTTGTGTACTTGTCAAAAACAACCACAGCTACTTTTTTTTACCAATAACCGTAGTTTAAGAAGTAAATATAAATTTAATATCAGCATGCCGCAGGCAAACAATGTGCTATTTCATTTTATTGCATAAAAATTTTTATTGCAATAAAGTAAGAGTGCTTACTTTATTGCAATAAAAGTGTATAATGCTTTACCTACTGAATTTAAATTGTAGGAAATGTAAACTTTGTGCAATTTCTTTGCAGGCATAGCCCTCTGAAACAGGAGTAATTTTGTGCCTGGTAGCTCAAAACAAAACTTAACAAGATCATCACAGATTCTCCGACTTCTGTTATAAGTGGTTTTATTTATTTACGTGTCAGCTGCGTGACTGTCTGACTACAACTTCGCATCTCTAAAGGAAAGATATAGTAATGTTCAAATAAGGTAATACTTTAGTTAGGTAGACTAAAACGAATGTTGTTGTGCAAAAATAATATAATTATAAACATAAATTCATTATCGCTATGTATTACACTTATTTATATTTTAATATTTATATTTAAAAACTAAACGTAAAATTAAACTAACCTATTTCTAAAAGGCACTTTGTCTCAGAATAAATAATATCATTATTTTTAAATACACAAGTGACCACTGGTGATCACAAAGAGTCACTAGAAATATGAAAAATATCTGTAGTTACGTACATATATGTAGTTATAAATAAATCAATTTTAGTCAAATAAACAAATAAAATATTTAATTGAATTGAATTTCGTATATATTTCTTGATATCGAAGAGAAGGCACCAATTAACAAAGTTTCATAACAGCTAAATTATTTTGAACAGAATCAGCAATTATTTGTACTATAAATAACAAACACTTTAATTTCTACTGAAATAGTTCTATTATTCACCTTGAATTAAAACAAAAAGGGTAGATACGGTACCCACTCACGAAACAGGAGACGATATACTGTCTGTACTAGTTTTCGCGCCGATTGATTGCTATCTCGTTCGCGCTGCAGTCTGTAACGTCTTACTATCTCTGTCATTGATAGGTGTGTCTGGATCATTTAACGAATAGTAAATGTTAGTAGTATAATAACGCATCTTCCCTTTTTTATTTTAATCTAAGTTATTCGCTGTAACTATTCTATTTTGTACGACAAAATAGCGGTTATTCATTATGCTATAAGAAAGCTTGAGATGCAATGATGCCTTTCTTAAGTTTACAAGGTATATTATGGAAGACATCAAGAATATTCATTGAGTTATATCTTATGCGACCGCCTTATTGTATTAATAACAATCGATAGATTTAACTCACAAATTGAGCTTAGTAATTGATTTCATGATACACCTTAAATAATGTAAATGTGCAACGTGCAACCAACACTTAGAACAATTGCAGGATATAAACAGTCAGCAGCAGTCAGCGGTTGGCAGTCTGGATGAAATGGCGTTTTTTATAAGTCGGTCCCCTGGGCAATTAGTTTTCCTCCCCATAATTTAAGGAAAATTCGGGAAAAATACAGAATGCCAGCAAACAGCCTTGTCATTAAAATTATACTGAACTGGCGAGATCAATCATCACACTGCTTCATTTCAGTACATGTTGTCGGATGAGACAAAACAGAAACCAATAACATGCCCAGGGCACTAAATCTCGTGTTAAAATTGTCCGAAACTTAATTTCGATTGCAAAAAATTAAATGAATCTATCATTTAAAACGTTTGGAAAACTATATGCTCCAGAGAAAATGTTATCGGAAAATTTATGAAACAAAAAAAATTTTTTGGACAATTTGCATACGGGAATTACCTATCGGGTACCTAGTTGCTTAGTTGTCTCTTACGGTAAATACGCCTTTGCCAGCAAGTTGCAGCGAAACAAAAATCGTGTCCAAAACACCCGACTCTGTAACTTGACATCCCGGCCTAGTAAAACAGACCTATTGTTAAAGTGTTGAGTTTGTAAGTGTGTGTAAACAATATATGATTTTGATGATAGTTTTAAAATAATTAGGCATCCTTATTATAATTTATGGAAAGTAAATAGATTATGTCATTTCGTTTATAATTCCGTCATACATCAGTCTCATACGTAGCAGCCAATTTCACAACACGCAATGTATTAAAACAAAGAGGCAATTCATACTAGTTTAAAGCCGTAGCTCATTAAAGCTTCAATCTAAAGGTCAACGTAACAAATTCATCGTTTTCTCCACTCCTCTAATGCTTATAAATCTTCTCTAAGATAAGAAAGAAGCAAATTGGAGGCGTAAACCCGAACTTACACACTCCGGTCTTTATGGGACTTAACAAACAAACAAACAAACACGATTGGAACTCATGGCTTCATATTTTTCCGGGTCTTAATCTCGTGATTTTTACTTTTTAATGTTTTCAGCTCGACGTATCAACCATGTTAGTCGATCTTAGTCACGAGGGGACATGAAAAAGCAAATATCAAGCCATTTTGACTTGGAAAAATATGAAGTTATATGAACAAACAAACGCAAACATAACAAAAAGTCGTGTCCTGCATCGTTATTTGATATTTAACATTGCGTAAATTAAATTTTGAATGTTCTATGTTAACTTTTAGATTGACGCCTCGATGCGATTCAGCAGCATTAGTATTATTTGCCCCATAGACTTCTTCGGCTCCCTCAAACAATACAAACGTTTCTTACAATTTGATGGAAAAAGTATAAGCATTTTACCATCAAATACACTAAGATAGAGAGAAAGTGAGAGTTATATTGGCTTAAGCAAATATATACAAGCAGTCCACTACAAAGGTCATACATATGTGACCGGAAAGCTACATCGCACTTATGAACACATTAATGAAAATCACAAAAATTCAGGTGTACACCGAACTAATGCAGTCAATAAATATGTCTCTTCCTTTTCGATTATTGCATGAAGAGATCGATTAGACGGTGTACGGGAGTAATATCGAATCGTATCACGAAGGTTCTTTATACATTGGAACGTTGCTTTAGACGTGCAAGTAAAACTTAACAAACTTAAAATTTGCGAGGAGTTTAGATATATCACTTATTCCCGACCATTCAACGATAAGGTTACTATGGAAATAGCTCCAACAAAGAAAAGTTGCGACATTTGATTTCACAAATAGCTCATTTCATTGAAAAGTCTATGGGTAGTAAATGTAATTTTCCTTCAATTTAACCTGTTTCCAGATACCCATAGTTAGCAGCAGCGCTTCCGGAAGCCCTCCGCAATTAGAATAGTCTAGTAACGCACGTCTAAAGCGACAATTCCCCGCATAGACAACCTCTATCCACACACATATCACTCGACTGCGAAGCCGGCGGTCTCCAAGACGGCCTGCTTGAGTTTGTCGTGTAGTTTCTCCTTGGTCGGGTAGGGCGGTAGGTCGAGGCGGTTGAAGCAGGTGTGGGCCTTCGGCAGGGAGTCGGGGGACGCGTCCGGTACCAGGTGCAGGGTGAACAGTCGGGGGGCTGCGGCGCCGGTCGAACCCTGGGGAACGATACATATTGCTTTTACTTTTACTTTTACTAAAAAAACTGGCTGTAATAAATATTGAAGATCGCATGAAGCTGTCGAATATAGGAAACACAAGACTGGATAGCAGCATTTAACCAGTATTGAACGTTCACAATTTGAGATATAATAACTAGCAGTCCCGTCGGTTTCACCAACGTAATTCTAAAATACTTGTTTTAGTTTACCGAACCTTTTTTTAGGACGCAAAATAGGCGCTCAGACGTCGACTTGCGGAAACCAGCCTGACAAACAAATACAAATACCTAACCTTTTTACCAGTCAGCCGGGTCGAGATCTAAATAATTCAGTCCTTATTTCTTTGTTTTTATTGCTCAAGGCATATAACTTCGAAATATATTTCGCAACGAAATATATTTAAAAAAAAAACCCATGACAGGATTCGAACCTGCGCCCCCTCGCTATATTTTTATTTCTAATAATATTTCTCAGTAATAATCAAAGGTATAATTTTCAGTCAATCAACCAAGACACTGAATTCCATACGTAAAAATTACCTGTAAAGCCCTGAAACCAGCAAGCGGAACCCTTCGCGAGCCGGTCACGAACTGCAGCAGCCTCGCCCTCATCTCAGCATCGAACGCCTCCACAATCTCCCAGAACCAGCCCACTATCGGTGCATCGGACGTGACATGCTTGAGCCTCGTGTGTCGGCGCCAGTCGGCCGGGTCGAGGTCGGCGCGGCCCGCCAGCAGCGGCTGCAGGTCGCGCGGAGACAGCGGCCGCAGTAGCTGGGCTGGGATTATGTCGGCGAGCCCCCGTTGGAGGGCTAGCCATTGACGTTCCGCCCCACGGGTAAACCTGTGGGTTACAATTTTGTGAGATTAACAGCCGAATATACAGGGTTACAGAAAAAGTCGTGCTAGATCCGTTGAGGGCGTGGAGTACCCATCATTTCAGACTTATTTCACTATGAAACACCCTACCCTAAACTTAACCCTTTTTGAGATATTCGACTTTTAATTTTTTCATTGAAAATTGCCGATATTTAAGCTACTAAATTTATTTTTGTTTATTTTGTGTGTCTTATTATTATTATTATTGCATTTTGACATGCGTTATAAGATGCTTAAAGACGTCAATCATTAAAATAGTACATTAGTTAATTGAATAGACCGTAGCAGACAAGTGAAAGTTAAGAAATAAAAAAATAAATTAGAAAGTTTATTTTTCTCTAAGGGATATCTAAAAAAAACTATATGGCAATTGTTCGGCAGATGTTTTTTAAAATATCTACGTTTCATCAGCTATCTAACGACGTATAACAATCTAGGGATTGTATTACATTTCGTGGAAAAAAGGGACGCTCCAGTAGTAGTAGTAGTTCTAACGGTACCGCGCCTATTGTCCTTCAAGTTAAGACGCACCGTGCGAGCGAGACAAGTGACGATTTATGTAGGTGCGAATGAAAGAAAAAATGTGTAGAGACCGGTTAGGGCTGTGAATACAACAAGGGGTATTGTTTTGGTTGTCAGTCAGTCTGCTTTTGTGTTTCGTACATAGTAGATGTGACATTGTATTGCTCTTTTTCTCGACTTGGCTGTGATTCTGGACTGTTTCTTCTGATTTGTGACTACTGTGCTTGTTAACCGGACTCTGATTTGTACCTGCGATACGGAAGTGTTGAAGATGACGTCCTACACACCTGAAGAATATGCTGATATGCTTATTTGTTACGGATACTGCAATTGTGTGTCTGCGCAAGCTCGCAACGAATACATAACTCGCTACCCCGGTCGTCGAGTGCCGGATGTGGCCGTTTTTGACAGAGTTTATCGAAGACTTCGTGAAACTAGCTCTGTTTTGAGACGAAATACAGACATGGGAAGACCACGAATTGACGACGAAGAACAGGACAATGAGATAGTGCAACGCTTTCGAGCGGATCCGACTACTTCCACTAATATTGTTGCCCGTGATCTGGGACTTTCGCAATGGAGAGTGTGGTTTACCGTGCACACTGCTGGCCTATACCCATACCATTATACGCCGGTACACGTTATTGAAGAAGGAGACCCCGCGAGGAGAATGGACTTTTGCAGATTTATGCTAAATGCTGATGTGGAAGACCCAGATTTTCTAAGAAATATCTTGTGGACGGATGAGTCCAAATTTGATAAAGATGGCATAACTAACTATCACAACGCCCATTACTGGGCCCCAAAAGAACTAAGGAATCCCAATAAGAAAAGAGTGAAGGGGTCCCAACGTAGATTCAGCGTGAATGTGTGGATGGGCATTATCTCCAATCATTTGATTGGACCTTACTTTCTCCCGGATAATTTAAATGGGGAAAGCTACGAAAATTTCCTGAGAGCAGACTGGAGTGATTTGCTGGATGATCTGCCACTCAACCTGATCAGGGACATGTGGTTCCAACACGATGGCTGCCCTGCCCATTTCAGAAGAAGTGTCAGAGACTGGCTGGACACAAATTATCCAAACAAATGGATAGGACGAGGTGGGCCGTTGCCATGGCCAGCAAGAAGTCCGGACATTACCCCCATGGATTTTCATGTGTGGGGGTGCATGAAAAGTCTAGTATACAGCGAGCCGAATCCAGTTTCGTCTGTGGAAGACTTAAGACAAAGGATTGTGGATGCAGCTAACAAAATGAGGACCACATTGACCACTGGAGTAGTGAAGACTGGTCTCCGTAGAAGAATGCGACAATGTATCAGAAATAGAGGCGGCCATGTTGAACATGAACTGTAAACAAGAAAAAGTTGTGTGAAAAGCTTTAATAAATAACATTTCATGCTTACCTATTGTTTTATTTTATTTTTTAGGGCTAAGTATAAATTTTCTTCTCCACTGTCGCCTATGAAACTAATTTTTTTTATAATGTATTTGAATAAAACACTTGATTATTATACCTCGTTAGATAGCTGATGAAACGTAGATATTTTAAAAAACATCTGCCGAACAATTGCCATATAGTTTTTTTTAGATATCCCTTAGAGAAAAATAAACTTTCTAATTTATTTTTTTATTTCTTAACTTTCACTTGTCTGCTACGGTCTATTCAATTAACTAATGTACTATTTTAATGATTGACGTCTTTAAGCATCTTATTACGCATGTCAAAATGCAATAATAATAATAATAAGACACACAAAATAAACAAAAATAAATTTAGTAGCTTAAATATCGGCAATTTTCAATGAAAAAATTAAAAGTCGAATATCTCAAAAAGGGTTAAGTTTAGGGTAGGGTGTTTCATAGTGAAATAAGTCAGAAATGATGGGTACTCCACGCCCTCAACGGATCTAGCACGACTTTTTCTGTAACCCTGTAGAGAAACTTTAATTCCACGTAGACTCGTAGACGATTAAGCAGATGTAAAACTAAACAATCAGCATACTTATTTAGAAGCTGCTGTATTAGTTAACTAGCTTTCAAATTTGAAATAGCGTTTTTGAGTTTGGCCTTAAATCTGTCTAATCTTTGTGAATCGTAAACCAACATGTGATACTACCATGATTGTTTGTCGTTGCTTTGTCGTCTTTTGCCACTCAAAAATAAAGTTATTTTAAATAAAAATACCCCGACTATTACTATACCACAGATAATTTAAAAAAATCTATTTCAATCACTTTATTTATCCGGTTTTATCGCGTTTTTATTCATTATTTGACCCGAGCTTTCGCCAACTTTACAGTTGGCTTTTTCAAGGTTGACCGGGTCTGGTAGGTCTGTCAATCTTGAAAAAGCCAACTGTAAAGTTGGCGAAAGCTCGGGTCAAATAATGAATAAAAACGCGATAAAACCGGATAAATAAAGTGTTTTATTATGCAAAATCGCGAAAACCATAGAAGAAATTAAAATCTATTTCTTTTTTTTGGAGTTGGTTTGTATTTTTTTATGATTTGATGTGTTTTTAATTATTATTTTTTTAGCCGAACAATAACGCGACGTCTTCGCGACGACTTATTTGACGTTATGGTAGAGCGGAATATTAGGAAATCACTTTTCATCCTAGGCGCTTTTAATTTGGATATTCCAAAGACTTCTCGAGTCCGGAGGCCATACTTAGTACCTACGTTTAGCAAGAAGTAAAAATACCGACAGTATTTAAAAGGAGTGAATAATAAAAGTCCTCAAGCACGGTGGAGGGACGATTTGCGCAAGACGGCTGGCACAAACTGGATGCGATAAGTCGAAAATAGATCTAGGTGGCGTGCAATTGGAGAGGCCTATGTCCAGCAGTGGACTGCAACAGGCTGATGATGATGGATAATAAAATGTTTGTCACAAGCTGAGCAGCTATTCTATACGTTTTTATTTTAATTTCAGACTACAATCTGACGTTTTAGTTCTTTCAATTTAGTCGGCACCTGTGCGCAACGTAAAGCCGTACGTAGTCCCGCTTGTTCGTGTCCGTGACCGCTTCATTGGTCCCGCCCGGCCGCAGCTCCACGCTACGTACGGCGCCGAACGAGGAGCACTCCACTGAGAATGTTGTGTCTATCACACCTGCTATGCTGTTCTCACTGTAACCACAAGAAAATAACATTAATTCCAAATATACAAGTAAACATTCGAGTACCAGTCACTCCGGTGATAACTATGTGGGTATTTTGCTGATTATATTAACTTTATGGAGTATAACAAGGAATAAAGGCATTAACTAAATAAACTACCTAATTGGATACTTATATCATAACACCCTCTCCAAATCTCAGGGTCTAAACTTTCGTCGGTTTAGGCAGCGTGTAAACTGATGAGTTATCCTGACTGCCTAATAATCACAAACTATTTTGTACATATAGATTTTATCGATAAGTGTATACTTGAGAAAGAAGGACGACAATAAGAAAAACAACAATAACAAAGAATAAAAAAGATTGACAAACATCTGTCTTCTCTAAGGAGGGACTCTATAAAGTCTCCGAAACGTAGAAGAACAACATTGGGACTTTTGTTTTTGACGCGTTAGTGGAACGTCGTCCTGAATTTTGTATTTTTGCAAAACCTGGTTTTGTTGCGTTTAAATTGTTTAATTTCGGCGACATGTTATCAATTTAGTTAAGCGAAGTTTAACAAGTTAAGTGAAAATAAAAATATCAGTGCCAAACTCGAAATTAGCACGTTACAAACAAATGTTCCATGGGGTTGGAGAAAAATCGTCGCCATTTTTTCTGCAGCCTTCACGCATTGAAAATTATTTCAAACGATTACAGTATAATAGTGGTAATTCACTATTAGTACGAGAAACTGGCTAAATTGTCCTATATTGATGGATGACAGAAGCCAAAACTAAGAAAAAGAAAGAACAACATTGCAACAATGCAAACAACGCGATTTAAACCGGAAACGAGTTTCATTGTGTTACACTTACAGCATCCAAGACAGAGAGCGATGTAACTCCGGGTCGACGTCCTTGATGTCTCTGAGCGTGATGGGTCGTCCGAGTAACTGCTTGTAGAAGGGCGCCGTGAAGGCCGCGTCCAGCTGGTGGCCGTGGAACAGCGCCACGCCCAGGATGCGACCCGCGAAGTGGAAGTATGAAAGGTGTTCCGGGTTCACCTGGGAACATACTTCATAACTTTGTACGTGCTTTTATACTAAACTACTTGCGCCCCGCTGTTTCACCCGCGTAAGTCCCGTAAGATAAAAGTAGCCTATGTGTTAATCCAGGTCCCCAGCTACCTATATTCGAAGTTTTATCGCAATCGGTTCGATCGACAAATACAAATAATTTATTCACTGTCTACAATCAAAGACTGGGATAGCCGATGTAGGTAAAAAAACTGCCAACATTAAGTGGGATTGGGCGGGCCACGTTAGTCGAATGCATCCTGACCGATGGGCTAAGATCGTCACGCAATGGGTGCCGAAAGACGGACGTCGGTATCGTGGCAGACCCCGAAAACGATGGCGTGACGATCTCGATGCATTGCACGGAGATTGGCCAAATCTAGCCCAAGACCGGACAGCTTGGAAAGATGTTAGGGAGACCTTTGCCCAGCAGTGGGACAATATAGGTTAAAAAAAAAAAAAGTAAGTGACTGACCCCCGAGTCCGCATTGATCTGCAAGGCGTATCTGTCGTCGCCAGCACTGGCGTACTGGAACAGGCCGTAGTGCGGGTTGAACAGCTCGCGGCCCAGCAGGTGCAGCCACTCGCGCGCCACGCCGCCGTAGTCCAGGCCCTCCTCCCCGCGGAACTTGACCAGCAGCCGCTTGCGCAGCTCCTTGCCGCGCAGCTTCATCACCAGTCGGTACGACTCCTCCAGGACCTCGTTGCGTGATACCTGGGAAATTCAAACTTTTAAATAAACTAGATGCGATCCGATCCTACGTCTTGATTTTTTTAGGGATACCCTCTCGAGCAAGACTACGCTGTGTTACTACAGTCGAAACGTCCGTCGAGGTAAGATTATCCAATAACTAGCTGCGCCCCGCGGTTTCACCCGCGAAAGTATTACTCGGGTTCCACTAATTGGATTTCGATGCAAAGTATGCCACGACGTTCCTCGAAAAATGAACTATCCAAAATTGAAAACCAGATTTAAATCGGATTTGTAGTTTTTAATTGTATAAGGAACAGACAGAGAAACAGACAGACAGAGTTGAATTTTAAAAATTATATAATCCTAAGTCCCCTAGACCACTTTCTTACAATTTACTTCTAAGTACATACTTTTTGTCCTCTCTTCCTTTATTATAAGTATAGATAACAATACGCGAATAAGACCTTGAAAAAATATTAATATTTACCTCTATCCTACAATGTCCAGTCTGCGGCTGCAACGCTTGGAGCTCTGCTCTCAAGACTCGTGCCTTGGCCGCGAGGTCTCGCTTGTACTTGGGCAAGGCGTCGCCCTCCGTCGGCTCCGACGCCGTCGGGGCATTCGTTGTGGTCGCACTCGGAGGAGGAGCCGATGGGCTTTCTGGTGTAGCCTACAACATTAAAAAATCAAGTCAGGGTTGAAAAATTTCTTATTTCATCCCTAAGGAAAGATATTTTGTTTTACGATGGCCAATGGAGTCGATGATAATTGTAGTCGCAGGTAGTGATGGGACTTGAGTAGGTTTCGTTTAACTCGTCGAATGAAAAAAAAAACCTGACACAATTTGCGGGTGACTCGACACACTCAATCGATCTACTTTTACTCAAGTTATAATTACAAGAAGCTGATAGAAAACTCCGCGGGAGTGACTTTTATTTGCACGATTTATATTTCAATTACTTGTATTTTACAAACGAATGACTCGAGTCGCAAGTAATTTTCGTTTGACTCGAGTGTAACTTTCACTCGAGTGGAACTCGAGTTACTCGTATGTAAGAAGCGAGTGACTTGAGTCAAAAAAAGTCACTCGAGTTCCATCACTAGGTGATAGGTGAGTCGTAGGTGCTTACATATCTAGCAGAGAGCGCGAGGCGGGGGTCAGTGAACTGCGTGGTGCGGTTGTTGTGGTCGACGAAGTAGGGGCGGCCGGAGGGCGCGTGGCGCATCTCCCAGCCGGCGGGCAGCGGCCCCGCGCCCGCCGCCGCCGCCGTGTGCCGCAGGTGGGCCGGCACGCGCGGGTCGTGCCACGTCGACGCGCCCGTCGCCGCGTTGTAGAAGTATACCTGCCCTTGGCCCGTCGTACGCATCTCTGTAACGACATTGTTCATAGTGAATCCATCGTCTGAGACGTTCGTTTTGGGGGCAGGATCTGTCTTAACTGTTCCCAGACGGCGTTATCCTGAGTCCCCATGAGTTTTTCTATGGTTTCTTCTAATCAGAGGGCGCGTTCTAAAAGTACACTAAAATCATAGTTATGTATGTATAAATTGACGTATCCTTTACAAACTCCTAGTAAAATTGACTATATTTAACTATTGACCCAACGGTACAGCTGTACCATTGCTGACAAGCAACGCTGTTGACAGTGCTGAGAAGTATGTCAGAGGCCTATACTGAGATACTTCTCAGCACTGTCGAGTGGCACTACTTCGTAAGTGACCAGGTAGATAACGAAATAGCTCGCCTTACGAGAACCAGGCTCGGCTTGGGGACCGATTTGATGATTAATGAGGAATAAAAAAAATGAAGATCTAACTTCTCTATTAAATTCGAAAAAAACATCTTCCATGGTCACACAGGCGCAGATGCACACAATGACATGTTCCGTACAGTATTACGTATGATCGACCTTGGATCGACCAATGGCGGACGATCTTTAGTGACAGACTGGCGGTCAAATCATCGTTGTAGGCCCCGCAATCATCGTTTGCGTGGAACGTTTTTTCAAAGGAATGCTACTTCCATATACATTCGAGTTCGTTGTTTGTAGGTGATCCCCGAAGGTGGCTCACGGTGTCGGAGGGTGAAGCGAGTTGAAGTGAATGTAATGGTGTTTGTTACCATAGCCGGGCGGTAGGTCGGTGGCGGCGAGGGGCGCGGCGAGGGGCGAGGCGGGCGCGGGCGGCGAGGCGGGGCCCGCGCGCGACCGCACCGCCGTCTGCGGCTGCGGCTCCGGCCTGAGGACAGGTCATTATTATTACTTACCTATCGGTTGTGAACCGATTAAGGCCATTTGGAAATTAGCCAGTGTCAAGTATTATTCATATATGCAAGTTATTTGCATCAAAACAGTCAAGTCGTCATATTTAAAGTCTAGGGGATCATTTGTAAACACGGCGGCCATTTACAAAGACTTTTCACGGAGCTTTGGAAACAACGCTAAAGTCCAAGTTTTGCACCTATTTTCACTTCCATTGCACTTGTACACCTTCACGTAATTAAATTGATTAATATGCCCCCGAAATTAAGCAATTTGCACGCCTTTGAACTAGATTTCACAAAAATGATAATTTAGTACTACATCTCCTCAATGCGTTTCCGCCAAAACTCCTGAGGAAAGGTCGTTGCATGAAGCCGGAATAATAATGTACAGGGTGAACCATTTCGATGGGCTTCCAGGGTGATGTCCTAAACTATAAGGGACCGTCTCCACGAGCGTTAGAATCGCGACGTCGAGCCACTTATTTCTATGCAATGTCTATGAACGTGTCTCCATACGGCGATGTTAACGCGGCGGTGCGATGTATAGAAATAGGATTATCCTATTTCGGAGAGACGATCCCTAAGAGATAGCAAAAAATGCTGAAATCAGTTGCGTCTCCGGTTTTGATAAAAACTAAAATGGCATTATTAGATTTAAAAAAAAAAGTTACTCTAGCCAGGACTCGAACCTTAGTCTTTTTAAAAAGAAATAAACACCCTATATTATTGTAACGATCGATAGTAATGCTGATAAAGATCAAATTCTGACTTTCAGCATTTTTCGCTATTTCTTGAAGTTTAGGATATGAAAGCTCATCCAAATGGTTCACCCGATCAGCCTATATATTATAAACTAGCTGTGTCCTGCGGTTTCATCCGCGTAAGTCCCGATCCGCGGAGATATCAAGATCAAACAACAGCAAACACAACAAATAAAATTTGCTAAATCGGTCTATTGTATGTTTAAGTAACAAATAACACTACTGAGAGTATTAGCATGTCTAGCATTGGAAACAAGATTCAGTGAAAGTGTTTTTGGACATGCATTGTTGAACAATATTTTGTTGCAAAAACAGAATTTATTATTGTAGCGTGTAATTTATGGCTTCAAATATCGTAATAGCTATTGTACTATTGAATTTTGTCCGGTAGAAATATTAAGGTGTGCTTTTTTTCAGTTTAGATAGGTATTTAAGTATGAAACATAATTATTTTATTTTATTCACTATTGATTTTTCAATAATAGTAATTTTAGAACCCTTAATTATTAGAAATTAAAGAAAAACAAATCTACATACAATGAATGTTGACGTTGAGCGGGATTCGAACCAACTATACGCATCTGTACTCAATCTGGGAGTCAAGACTTGCCCAATTAGTCCACCGACATCGGTGACCCACACGCTGAATCTTTGAATCTGATTCTGTATTTACCATCTACTACAACTTAGGCATGTTCTAAATTAGCCGAAACGTATTATAGATCCTATTTTATATTGACGAATATTTTGCATCTGGTCATTTGTTTTTTTTTCTTATAATTATGAGACTAATAAATTCCACATAGATTCCACAGTGTAGACTGTTGCTATGGTAGAATATAAGAAACGTACTGATGAAAGACCTTGTATACATTCAATTTCGTATTCTTATTCAAAAATACCTGAGCGATATAGAAGTGGCATGGTTAACTTCATTATCCGAGAGCGGCGAGGGTGGCAGTGTTGGCGACACGGGTGACACTGGCGTTGTGGGCGACATCTGTTCGCAAGGAGACGGCGACGCGGCCGGCGACGCGGCGGGAGACGCGCCCGGGCTGGAGACAGGCCGCTCCCACTGCGTGCGTCGCGTCGCATGATTCACGTAGTACGGCCTGGGGAGAGTTGTCCTATGGATTAGTGGCTTGATAGCGGTCATCGAGCGACTATAAGTAACAAGTAGAGCCCCGCGGCTTATAACACGGGAATAGCGGGATAAAAGCAGACCCAGCAGTGAAACAATTCTGACTAATACGACGATGATGTTTAATATTTGTAATAATTGTTCGTAATTTGTTCACTAAAATATCTAATAATATTTGTGAGTAAAATTGTTATTGAAAGGGCGTTTACGTATTAGCTTCGGCACCACGCACGCCACCCAATTGTTCGGGTGGCGTGCAATATTTGTATATGATACAAATATTTATTTTTAAGCAGAAATATTAGCTCCCGCTGGGAATCGATGCCGGCGAATCGAATCGTATGGATGGTTATCACTGATATCCAGTGATACGTCCAGAGGTGACTGACCTGCCATTAAAGTTAAAGTTTTAACTTGTGTGTTTCCGCAATTAGCCCTACTATTGGGCCATTGTGCGTGATTTTAAGCCGTGGGTTTTCTCACGATGTTTTCCTTCATCGTAAAAGCGATGTTAATAGAGCACATACATTTTTCTTAAAAACAAAACACATTGGTGCGCGGCCGGGATTTGAAACCACGACCTTCGAAATGAAAGTCGGGGTCGGGGTCGTACCACTAGACCAACACCGCACTGACCTGCCATTAGAAGTGACCCTCTCCTCCCAGTGTTGCGGCAGCGGCGGCGAGTGTGTGGGAGTGAGGGGCGGGTCCCGCGGAGCGCGCACCTCGCCCGCGGGCCCGACCACCGCCAGCGGACTGCCCTCGCCCGCGGCCATAGCCGGCTCGCCCCGACTGCCGTCTCGAGAGAGTAACGACACTATCACTTGACCTCTACCGCCGATGGGCTCGCCCGCTCCGTCTTCGCGTAGCTCCAGACATTGGTCTGGAAGGTATCATTTAAGGAACACTTGTAACTGGATGCAAGAAGTCGAAAATAGATAAAAAAAAAAAAAAAAAAAAATTGCACTACATTGCACACAGCGCAATCTAGCCCCAAACTAAGTCCTAGGCTTGTACTATGGGTACTAGACAACGGATATACTACATATTATACTTTTTTTTTTTGTAAATACATACATATTATACATAGAAAGACACCCAGACCAGATACAAATATTTATTTTTAAGCATAAATGTTTGCACCCGACGGGAATCGATCCCGCAGCCTTCGGCATTGCAGTCGAGCGTCCGCCCGACGCGCTACAGAGGCCGTCAAAGATCTAGGAGAGATCTAGGTGGCGTGCAATTGGAGAGGCCTATGTCCAACAGTGGACTGTGCAACAGGCTGATGATGATGTAAATGTTGCAGTCAACACTACTTTTGACTGAACATGATGACTTAAATTTCGGACCAAACTAGTTAAATCAACCTGATCCAACCAAAGAGGCACACTGTGAATAATACGTTTCCATACAAACTTCAGTCGTGCGGTAATAATATACGAATACGTACGAACAATCCCATCTTATTGAGTAACAAAGTCACATACATACAAACTCCTGCGGCTTTATAATATAAGTAAGATATTTGGTATATTTTGATCATTAAAACAGTAGTCATTGAACCAACATCCTAATTGATAAAAATATGTTTGAATAATCTAAGAATATCAATAGCGAAGACTAATATTATAGTATTCTGTTAAATAACAATGTATCATTAATATATGAAAATGTACTGTAATAAATTAGCTAGCAATTGTTAGTCAAGTCATGATCTAAAATCGTATGATGTTCAGACGCATTCAGAAGCCTGTCATTGGTTAGTCAATTGATGGTTTTTAAAACAATGAGAAGCATGTCATCATTCATAAAACAATGCAGTATATATCTCATAAACTAACCCAATGAAAAGTGTAAAATATGTTCATTGATTACATCCTTATTCTGTAGAATGAATATTGAAAATTACAAGGACAAATACATCATTTAAAATATGCTCCCATAACAGGATTCGAACTTGTGACGGGCAGGAATCCACGTGAGACGTTAATCCCTGTTTGGTTTTTGACTAAGGCGTAATTAGAATGTTTCTAGTATAATAGTAGTACTAGTATGCATTACGCAATAAACATAGGAAACGTTAAATTTATGTTAAGCAAAGGTTTATTTATTATCAATCTACAGATAAAAAATATTTGTCAAGTAAAGTCAATCTCTACCAAATTAAAAAAAATCTTCCAAATTCTTATTTGTTTTTGGTGGTGTTACATTTTATTGGACAAATATCTTTATCTGGTAATTGAAAAAAAAACAGGTTGAAATAGATTAGATTAAAAATTAAGAAGTAATAATAACTCACATCCTGTATCTTTCAACTTGTGCACAGTTGATGGTTGTATCCTCACACAACCAAGGAATCCCGATCCTTGTCTCTTGTGAACTTTACGCTGATTCCATACACTGCAGGGAATAATGTTTGTACAATTTTATTACACTTTTCATATAAAATTACCTACAAACAGTGAATAACATTGGTACACATCACTGAAACATATAGACAAGAATTATTAACAAGCAAACAAAAAAAACTGGTAAGCAGGCTACAGATTATTAGATTTACTGTACAATTTTATCTCATAATATTTCGAACTGTACAGTTCTTAGTTTGGCCCACATATGCACAATTTTACTGAACAGTTCAATTGTATAGTTCAAACTGTGCAGTTAAATGTTATAGTCCGTAGCGTGCTTTAGATCATATTATAATAGTAAATAAACAAGTATGTTGGCTATTCCTCCACACAAAAACTACTGAACCAATTGCAATGAAACTTGGTACCTATGCAGAGTCAGATAGCAGCAGACCAGAATTAATATATAGGAGACGTCTTTTTGTCCCAATATTTCCACCGGGTCAGGACTTACTGGGGACAAAACCGCGGGGCACAACTGTAGGTACTTAAGTATGTACTATGCAAATCCCAAGGTTAAATAATAAGTAATAAGTGTGTAATAAATTATTAGTGTCCCTAACACAGATATGACAATAGCTAATACATATAAATATGGCCTTCACATATAAATTAATCTCTAGTGTAGGCAAAGTTGTTGTTTATTTTTTCTTTCTCATAACCTAGTTTTAATAATCCTTTCAACATGTTCAACCAGAACATTTCTTTTTTTTTCTTTTTACACAATCTAGCTATGTAACGTTAACTATTTATATTTGATTAAACAAATAAGAGATAATTTGAAATTAAAGACTTAGCTAACTAATATTAAAACAGTAAAATATGGATGTACATTTAGATTAATGATACAATATGATATTATTTATTATTATTAATTTTATTAAACATTTATCAAATTACATTAGAAATCGGTTCTACACTTATTTGTGTACAAATACAATGTTTGTGTAATGTTTGTTAGATGTAATCTCTAGAACTAATAAACCAATTTTGATGTCAATTGACATTAAATCCATAGGACTAACACAGACTAATATTAATCTTGATAATTCCATGGCATGAGGACCACAGGGTTACGCTAGTTCTAAATAAACACATAAAGGTTAATTTTAGTATTATAAGAGGATTGTTATTCAAATTATGTGTGAAAGTACAATGCAACAGGTGTACTGACATACTTAAAAACTGCTACATAATTTTTATAATTTCAGTAGGTAAATAAAATAAGAAAGATTGGGTGGAAGTATGTAAGTTTGTCACTTAAGTTACAAATAGTTGAGTTATTTGGTTGTTAGTTGAGTAAGATACTGATGACGATTAAACATTATATGATAGGTAACCTTTTATTTTGATGTTTGCAAGGAGTCCTTCCATGTTATGCCAACAAAACCGCAGGGAGGAACTGCAGGGTGCATTTAGCTTCATTCTAATGTTACTTACCTAATAGTTATCCCATCCCCTTTAGTTAGATACAAGTCATAGTGAGTATTCCATTTGGGGTCCAATGAAGCCTTCACGGCATTCGTCGAATACACTTGCCCACTCCCGTCTACCGAGATTTTAGCAAACGGATCCGGCAGTCCTGTGGGGAGAGGTATTGTGAAATGACTACATCCAAAACAACCAACGATATTTACGTCACATTGAATTACTAATAAACCTACAAAGTTATCGGCTTTACCATAATGAAATGAGTATAAAAACTTACGAAAAAGATCCTTCCTGACCAGATTCCTCGCGCATAGAACTAAAAAATCAAAGGAACGCAGAATTAATTTCGTGGAATGTGACAGGATGCCCAAACCAATACAATCACAGGTTTTCCTTGAATTATACACCAATTTACTCACTTGTTAAACGTATCTTTTGTGCCCCATATTTACGATTTGGTACAGGAGTGGTCATTTTATCTTTATTTTTAATTACATTGGGATAAACATAGGGTAAAAGTAATTTCAAACACGAAAATCGCGTAAAGTAACAACCACCATTTTTCTTCGTTGAACGAATGAATGAATGAAAAAAACTAGTGAACTGAAAATACGGCCATCCATTCATTTTGGGCTGGCGTATACTGGTAACACTTCCAGACCACAGTTTTTTTTTATGCCTTGGTTGGAACCAGCGTCAGTCAGGTTCATTGAACTTACTTGTCAGCTGTATTATCATAACAAAAAAGTAGTTGCAACTACCTGTGTTACAATTTTCCGCCTCAAATAAACACGTAAAACAATTTTATTACCACTGTTTTCATTTCACGGCATCAGCAGTCAACCTACAAATTAGTAAGTTTATACAATAAGTTACGTAGATAATAGCTGTGATTACGATAATAGTTAGGTAGGTATATTTACTAATCTCACTAATATTATAAACGCAAAAGTTTGTATGTATGTAACTTTTTTATTCTTTCACGCAAAAACTACTTAACCGATGGCGATGAAACTTGGAATAGAGGTAGCTGAATACCGAGATTAACACATAGGCTACTTTTTATCCCGATAATCCCGCGGGAACGGGACTTACGCGGGTAAAACCGCGGGGCGACGCTAGTAATATATAACGCAAGCAAATAAGTGTTAAGTCAAGGGGGTTAATTCACTAGCCCGCATAATCCGCATAATGCCAGATACGCATAATGTCAGAAATCGCAAATGTCAGATACGCAAAAAGTCAGATACGCAGAATGTCAGACACGCAAAAAGTCAGAAACGCATAAAGCCAGATACGCGAAAAGTCAGAAATGCAGAATGCCAGATACGCGAAAAGTCAGAAATGCAAAATGTCAGATACTTGCTTAAATAGCAAGCCATAGCTTAAATAGTAGAAGTTATTTATCACAAGTTCTAGCGATACCGCGTCTCGGGATGTCTTGAACAGCCACAGAATAGATAATAGTTAGTTTGACTCTGTAGAGTGGGAGTGTGTGGTAGGTGAAAGTTTGTGTGTGTTTGTTACTCCTTAATGAAAGACTACTAATAATTTTTGACGTTCAGTTTAATGATAATGTTATTTTATAAATGTAGCGTTTAGCGCATACAGAGTATAGCGTTTTTTTTTTCTAAATTTTTTTTTTCATGTTTCCTTTTGTCAAATTTGATTGTTTTATATAAAAATAAAAGTGTATTAAACCTAAAAAGTGTTTAAATGGTTTTCTTCTGACACTCACTAACTTTTGTAATGTATGACATTATGCGTATTTGACATTTTGAGTATCTGGCATTCTGCGTTTCTGGCTTTCTGCGTTTCTGACAATTTGCGAATCTGACATTTTGCGTTCAAATTTTCAGATTTGACATTATGCGTATCTGGCATTATGCGGATCTGACATAAAGCGTGCAAACCAATAAATGCTAACATTGCATTCACTCATTTTCAATTTCGCTTGTTTAAAGTTTCGTACCCTTAGTCTGTACCCAATTGCGAAAGAGCGGTGTTGGTCTAGTAGTAGATACACCGACTTTCATTCCGAAGGTCGTGGTTTCGAATCCCGGCTTCCCGCTCACCAATGTCTTTTTCCTTGCGGAAAAGTTATGTGCGTAAATAACATCGCTCATAGGGTGAAGGAAAACATCGTGAGGAAACCCACGGCTTAGTTAGCTCCAGACGTATTGACCAGTGCTTTCCTCTGGACATGGCTGACTAGGCTAGACGGGTGGTATAGGTGCTGGGCAAGCCTACTAGTTTTGGCGGGAATGCGTTGAGGAGATGTGTTGCTAAATTTTCATTTTTGTGAAACTTAGTTCAAATGCGTGTAAATTGTTTAATTTCGGGGGCATTATTAATCAATTTAGTTTCGTGAAGGTGTACAAGTGTAAATATAAGTGACAATCGGTGCAAATCATGGACTTTAGCTTAGTGTTCTCTCCAAAGCGCCGTGAACAAACATTGTAAAAAATGGCCCCCTTTTTACAATGATTCCCTCGACTTGACTTTAACTATTGACGACTTGACTGTTTCATTCGATGCAAATAACCTGCAAATATTAGCCATTTTAAAGAAGAAGAAGCCTACTCCACCTAACAACGTCCTGGGCACTACAGCCAGAGAGACTCATTTTGATTACAGCGCCATAAACAGCATGGATTAAAAGTTGCTTGCGTTGTATAAATCATCTAAAATTAGATGAAAAAGCCAATTAATTACCCAAATTGAGTACGGAACACTTCGTAGCGAGTCTGACTCGCACTCTGACTTTTATTAAGTTGGTAAAAATACAAATACCACCATGTTTTATAAATACATAATCATAACAATTGCAGCGCCAGTGTACCTCTACTACTTCGTTAGTAGACATTTACTATCTAATCTGTGTAATGTCAAGCCAAAAGCATCATTGAGTTTGCGGCAGCGTTATCGCAGTGGCTGTATACAACTGCACCTATTCTTTCTGATGTCATAATAATACATCTACTGTTTAGGTTGAGATCAATGTTACTAGCTGAGTATATTTGAATAAAGAGTAGCCTAATGTGTTATTACACATTAGGCTACTCTTTATAGCCAGGGTAGGTTTCCAGCATAAAATAGGTTTAGTAGGTTTTGCATTAAGAGGAGCAACAACTTTACAAATTTTTATCATTATCACTTGAAAGTAGGATAATGCAAAAAAACCATAATTAAATCTAGATGTATACATGTATATATGTCCAAATAATAGATAGCTAAGTCCATAAATAAATAAGTACGAAGTTAACTACACAGTTGAAAAAATATTTCCTTGTGTTATCATTTTGTAACCAAAGACATAGGTATCTAATTAATGTCTTGTCTCTATAATTTTAGATAGACAAAATAATAAATTAAACGTGCAACTAAATACACCTTCGAAAAAAGGACAAAAACGATGAAACCGATAATAATAGTCCACGGTGGTGCAGGAGACATACCTCAGAGTAGAGTGCAAGGGAAACTAGATGGAGTGAGATTAGCAGTTAGAGAAGGATATAAACAGCTGGTTGATGGAGGCAGCGCACTGGATGCTGTAGAAGCTGCTGTGGTATATATGGAAAAAGATGAACAATTTAACGCAGGTATACAATATACATGTTTTTTTACTTATGATGTAAAATACTCTTGATGTAACCATATTTATAAATCTTCCACAGGTTATGGTTCAGTGTTAAACTTGAATGGAGAGGTTGAAATGGAAGCCAGTATCATGTGTGGCAAAAATCTTGATGTTGGTGCTGTAACATTAGTCAAAGATTTTCCTCACCCTATTAGCATTGCTCGTAAAGTTCTCAGTGATTCGCCCCATTCTTTACTAGGGGCGGATGGTGCTAAAATGTTTGCTTTGGAAAAAGTAAGTCTATTAAAAATTCTTTAACTAAAGGTTAAGTTATAGTTTTAACTTGGTGTTTCCGCAATTAGCCCTATTGGGCCTTTGTGCGTGATTTTAAACCGTGGGTTTTCTCACGATGTTTTTCTTCATCGTAATAGCCATGTTAATAGCCCACATATTTTTTTCTTAAAGAAAAACACATTGGTACGCGGCCGGGATTCTTTAACTAACTTTTGCATACCATGTAATTTGTTTACGTGCATGTTTTTCGCAAACAGAACTACTCAAATTAGGTCCCTTTTGAGCGAAAGTCAATTTTGTAAATGGGAGAACTAGCTCAGCTCTTCCAGAAATTTTACATCGGTCAAGATGAGGTGATCGAAAGATTACAAACTATAATAGGTATAATTTGCAAGCGGTCGTGTCGTAAAAACTGTATGAGGTTGTCCATCTTATTTAACTAAAACTTTCATCTAGGGCTTCAAAACTATACCACCACAATCTTTGATTACCCAACAAGCAAAAGACGCTCTACAGAGATTTTTGAAACACGGAGATTTTGGCAGAACTGAAATAGGAAATTTGGATGAGGTGAGAACAAACTGTTAAATGCAATTGCAGCAAATGCTTAAAGAAAATACCAATGACATTAATTCGTAATAACGATTTTAGGGTGGTGTAGGTACAGTCGGGGCTGTAGCAGTAGATGCAAATGGTCGTGTTGCTGTTGCAACCAGCACAGGAGGCATGAGTGGAAAAGCTGTGGGACGAATCGGAGATACTCCTCAGATAGGAAGTGGAACTTATGCTGACGATAATATTGGAGGCGTTTCAACTACAGGTTTGTTAACTCGATTAGTTAGGATAGTCAAATTGGTCCACTACAGTTTTACTGCTGAAATTTTAAAGCATTGGCAAATGGTCCTTAATTTGAATATTGTTTTGTTTGAAAATTTGAAACAAAACAAAGTTTGAAACTTATGTTCAGCAGCTAAAAAACTCTACATTTTCAACCACTCTTTGATAGTGATCAAGATTTTCACTTACACTTCGCACTTGAAGAAATCGCTTTTAGCGATAAGGCCGCCATTTGTGCAACTAAAATGTTGAAGCTTTTTGTGTCTTTGTCTCACTTATGTACTTATATTGTTCTGTATATTGTTATTTGTGCAAATAAAGCATATTATATACCTATCTATTGAATAAAATGGCACCTGATTATTTAACTAGGTCATGGAGAGTCAATTCTGAAGTATTGCTTGGCCCATGCGATAATTAGGCTGATGGACAATGGAACTGATGCTAACAAAGCTACAACAGAGGCTGTTAATGGTGAGTTCATTTATTTAATGAATTAAATTCAAGTTACCAACTTTTTTTAAATACCTACTTACTTATATTAGCTTTTATAATTATTAATATTAGCAAGTATTATTAATGTTAAAATTATTTTTAGGAATGACTTCACGTTTGAAAAACACGGCTGGTGCTATTACTTTGTCAAAAGACGGTGATGTAGGTGTACATTTCAGTTCAAATAGAATGGCTTGGGCCTATGTAAAAGATGATAAAGTGTTCTATGGAATCGATCAAGATCAATTTCTTTTTGAACAACTAAACTGACAGAAGAAATCTGTGTTCGATTATCTTTGTCTATTTATATTTAAATCATATCAATAATTGATTACCGTTTATTATAGTGTTTATTCAATAAAATGTAAGTAAAATAAATAGAATCATTTATAAAATCACCTTATCCTGGCTCTGAATCAGCACAACAAGGTAGCGAGCCGAGAACGCTGGCAGCATTTCCGCGATGTTATGCCAATGCGAGTCTTCCAACACCCAAGGGCCCAAACATAAAACCGCCATCGAGGATACGATATTATGTGGCCTTTGCGGAATCTCAAGGTTTTCCTGCCCAAAAAGCTGCCGAGCTAGGTCTCAACTCAGTCTCCGGCAAAAGGGATAGCTCGGCGGCCCCAAGGGCAAACTAAGAGCCGACCCATCTTTCGTGGAACCGGAGTCGTCCTTTATCGTTTGGGTAGGTAGGTATGTATTCCTTTAACGTCATTTATTTATTTATTTATCTTTTTCAAGTGCCTACTTGAATATTTTAAGCATGTATTAGTGTTTAGTGCACAGTTATGACTTTATTATTCCTTATTCAAAATGATAATCGGCTGTGTCCCAAGTTTGTATGTTTCATCTTTGTTCACGACTTCGATCGCAGTGAATTACCTAGTTATGCTAGATCAAACGCGAGTAAGTAAGCATCTTACCGACATACTTTCTGCTTATCTAAGAACCTTATGTGGAATTACGTAAATAAGATATTGACATACATACTACGAGTCTATCTCGACATTTGAAGTACCTAGTATACTAAGTATTACTTTTTCGAATAATAATGTAAGTTCAAGTACCTACTTGTTTTGTCACTTTCATAATCTATACTAATATTATAAAGCTGAAGAGTTTGTTTGATTGTTTGTTTGATTGTTTGTTTGTTTGTTTGAATGCGCTAATCTCAGGAACTGCTGGTCCGATTTGAAAAATTCTTTTTGTGTTTGATAGTCCATTCATCGAGGAAGGTTATAGGCTATATTACATCACGCCACGACTGATAGGAGCGGAGCATCCATGAAAAATGTTGCAAAAACGGGAAAAAAAGATAATATTATAAAGCTGAAGAGTTTGTTTGATTGTTTGTTTGATTGTTTGTTTGTTTGTTTGAATGCGCTAATCTCAGGAACTGCTGGTCCGATTTGAAAAATTCTTTTTGTGTTTGATAGTCCATTCATCGAGGAAGGTTATAGGCTATATTACATCACGCCACGACTGATAGGAGCGGAGCATCCATGAAAAATGTTGCAAAAACGGGAAAAAAATCACCCTGTTCCGAGATTCTGTCGCGTGCGCTGAGTAAACGGTCAGAGTTACATAAAAACCATATATGAGAGAATTCTTCTTCTAAAAAGGATCTAATAAATAGTCCGCGACAGCATATGTCTAACTCTTAAGGTTGACTAAATATAACATCTTTTAGAGTAATAAAATTTATTGTAGAACAATGCATTGTTTCCGAAGGTAATTTTGTAAATATGATATTAATCCTTATCCAAATAAATACGTTATTCATTAAAAGTATTTAATTTTAAACATAATTGTCCTTAACATCACTTGATTTCAATGAATATCTCACGAGATATTACAGTTTTAAAATAACTCCACAATAAATAATTACTAAGTACCAAGCGTGCATATATACACGTAGCGGGCGACGATGATGAGGGTGGCCAGCCAACTCTGTGAGGCATCATGCCGCGCGGCTCAATCGGTCGGCTCCATGCGAGACGGTCGTGTCACCAAACTGCAGTGCTTTTTAAAAATTCTTTTGCAATATCTCATTGTACTTTTGATTCCTAATATTTTGTTTTATGTTGGTATAATTAATATTATAAAGAGGTTACGTTGGTAACATGTATGTATGTATGTATTTTGGGGGTCATCTCAGAAACATCTAGACCTATTTCAAAAATTATTTTACTAATAGAAAGCTACATTATCCAGATATGACATAGGCTACTTTTGATCCCGATATTCCCTCGGGATCGGGACTTACGCGAGTGAAACTGCGGGACGGCAGCTATGAAAAATAAAGTCGTCTATTTCTAACTCAACAACCCGTGAACCGATATGAGTGAAATTTGTACAGGGTTGGCTTAGAGGTAGAAATAATATACATATAGGGTACTTTGAATGATCGTACGGGTTAAGCAACACTTGGTACAACATACGTGATGGGTGAAAAAGAGCGGGTGACCCGATATTCATAAAACTTGGTACAGGGTTGGTTTAGAGGTAGAAATATTATATAGTACTTTGAATGATCGTTAAGCAATACTTGGTATGACATACGTGAGGGATCATTAACGTTACGGGATAGGAAGTTACGCGGGTGAAACCGCGGGGCGCAGCTAGTATTGTATATAGGTAGATTAGACAGATTGCCTCATTTCTGTCCATGTATATTTGTAAGATGAACGCTACTAGCAAAATATTGTTGTATGTAACTCTTTTCTTATACTTAAATTTGATTCAAGTTCTAAGTAAGGATGTGAAGCCTATTATAATAATTCACGGAGGAGCAGGTGATATTCCTCAAAACCGTGTTCAAGGAAAGTTAGATGGTATACGAGTTGCTGTTCGGGCCGGGTATGATCAACTGGCAAAGGGCGGAAGTGCGTTGGATGCAGTAGAAGCTGCTGTCGTTTCTATGGAGAATGATGATAATTTTAATGCAGGTAAGTATTTGAATAGTGTCTAGTTGCTTATTTCACTTGTATTGATTGCTTATATCTTCTTCAATTAATTTGTTCTTTTGTTTTATTGAAGGCTATGGTTCGGTATTAAATATTAGGGGAGAAGTTGCAATGGAAGCAAGTATAATGAGTGGAACTAATCTGGACGCAGGCGCAGTTACGTATATAGAAGATTTTTCTCATCCTATAAGCATAGCTAGGAAAGTTTTATCGGATTCTCCTCACAGTTTCTTGGGAGGAGAAGGTGCTAAAATGTTTGCACTGGAAAAGGTTTAAAAAGTGTAATATTATTTTTTAATAAATAACTTTTTATCTTTCTTCATGTTCTTTAATCGTCTTTAGGGTTTTGAAACAGTACCACCTAAATCATTGATCAGTCAATACGCGTATGAAGCTCTTCAAGAATATCTAGCGCAGCAACAAGAGGGACAACGTTTTAAAAGTGATTACGTATGTCTGCAATTGTTATAGCTTTTTTATGTTGAAATACTTATTACTTTTCAATATTCAAATTTATTTGCTAAATCCAGGGTGGCGTAGGAACAGTCGGGGCAGTTGCAATAGATGCCCAGGGTCAGATTGCCGTAGCAACCAGCACTGGTGGTTTAACAGGCAAGGCTGTGGGCCGTATAGGTGATACACCATTGATTGGGAGTGGTACTTATGCTGATGATAACATCGGTGGAGTATCTTGTACAGGTACAAACTTATATGTCATAAATAAATTAAAAAATGTGAAGAAATGTGTAGGTATTAAATCCGATATATTCTTGCAGGTCACGGAGAATCGATTTTAAAGTATTGCTTGTCTCACAGCATCATTAAACTCATGGAAAATGGCATTGATGCTAACAAAGCGACAGAAATAGCTGTCAATGGTAACTATGATTATCTTCTTACCTACCTCTTGAAATTTCAGCGAACATCATATTTTTATAGATCATTATAATGAGATTAATGAAATATTTGATTTTACAGGAATGACTTCACGTTTGAACAATACAGCAGGTGCTATAACTCTGTCGAAAAATGGTGATATTGGCATACATTTTAGCTCCAGAAGCATGTCATGGGCGTACGTAAAAGATGAGAAAGTATTTTATGGAATTAATCATGATGAAGTATTTGAAGAAGAATATGCTCCTTGATTAGTATATAATTATGTTTGTATACCTAATTATTATACGCCCAGTATCACGGGGCTATTTAATTATTATTATTATCAGTCACTACCAACTTTTTATTAAAATTATTACTTAATGTTTAATCTTTACTTGATTCGATTTAATCACTCAAAAGAAATACGTGCAACCGTTATTATTACCGTATATTTACCATAAAAATAAGAAAAAACACACAATATCACCTAGAAGTGGACGCTAAAATAAATAAGTCTGCGCGCAACTAGTGGCGCCGCTGCTTAACATTACATAAATAACGTATTCTAACTTTCTAACGATACCGTAAATTGGATACTTTGGGACAATATGGAGGGGATGCGTTGTGACAAGATTTTTTGAAGATATAATTTTTGTTTCTCAATTTTCATCCAAATAAATGAAAGGATCGTCTTCTTCTTAGTTATTGGCTTCATTGGATGCGTTCAAAAAAATATATACATCATGTTGATTGCCATCAAATGAGGTGTCACAAAGTTAGGCATACTGTCACAAAATAACCCCAAATTAGCCGTTATTATAGCGGACAGCGATTTTGACAACGCGCAGACCAAAGAGAATATAATCACTACGTGCGCGCGCAGACACGCACACTTATCGGGCGGGAATTCTACAATTGTTTTTAATAAATGTAGGTACTTATTAAAAAATATCGTGTCAAGAAATAACAAACATTAGGTACCCCTTTAGCCAGGAATATAAGGTGTATCTTGACACAACCCACTTCGAAGAAACATGAATGAATGCTCTTGTTCGTCGCGCTGGTTCGGAGCAAGCTTGAGGCAGCTGCTTCCATTTGGAATCCGCATGAGGCCACCTACGCCCTTACTCTTGAGAAGGTTCAGAAAGCTTTTCTTCGTTACTTATACAAGAGAACGTACGGTTTCTATCCTTACATGTATCCCACTAAATTCCTCTTAGGTTGTCTCGGGTACAATTCACTTGAGGTTCGGCGCGCTTACGACCAGATGGTATTGTGCTTGAAAATTTTTCGGGGTATGGTTGACTCTCCTGAATTAAGTGCGGTTCTCTGCAGACTGTTCGCCCCGGTCAAATACGATCGAGGTCGAAAACATCACCTTCTGGCGCTACCAGCATCTGGCACGGTATCTCACTCTATGTCTCCAATTCTGCGCAGCCTCAACGCGTTTAACGCTCTCTTGGATGCAAGTACAGAAAGCGATCTGTTTGCGGACGAATGGAGATCGACATTGTCAGTGTGCTTGAGCTTTTGTGAGAAAACTGAATGAAACTTTTTCCTAGTCAATTAATGTAATTGGTTTTATAATCGTGTTATTTGACTATAAACAAATAAATAAATAAATGAACTGTTCCGTTATGTGTGCCCACCGCCGCAATAACTATTTGCAGATGCTGTTGAATTAGCTGCTGACAAAGTCGCGCTCAACCGCTAGTTATCGTGAAAAAAGACATGCTGCTATGCAGCAGTAGTTAAGAAAATATAACGTCAGAAAGGGCGCTGACTTTAGGTAAATATAGCTTGATGTAGTTTAGCGCTGTAGCTAGGATCACTATAACTACAAGGCTTTGTGGAGTGTACTCTTGTAGGTACTTGTATAGGCTGGAAGGCTGGTAAGTTACATAACAATGTGCACGCACTATGTACGGGCATTATAGTGCCTTAAATAATAGGAGTCAAAAGTTGCTTGCGTTGCCTGTGTAAATCATTTAAAATTACATGAAAAGGCCAATTACCTATTATAATTATTTTACTATTAAAATTTTATTTATGTAACCTAGTTTGGGCTGGATTTTCCTAAAGAAATAATTCACGAACAGGTGACGTAAAACGTTACCCAATACCAACCCAATACCCATCCTTTTGGCTTCGCCGTGGTCGGGTAACGATTTATATCCGATGGCTATATGCAGAATCAGTGCGAAGCTAAAACGAATCTAAATTCAGTGAATGTTAAACTTTCATTCACTCAATCTCTTAACAATACTGGCAACAAATTATGTGTTTTGTTTTATTACTGTCAACGTCATTTACAGCTGTCTCATTCGGATTTCACGGGTTTCAAAAAAATCATTTGTAATTAATATTTTTACTGTTGCTGTATTAAACTATTATTAACTAAGATTTGATGTGTATCCCGTGCCTCATTGGTTAAAGCTTGAAAGTGTTTATAAAGTTTGATATCCGTTGTGTTCTTGAGCTCAAGTTTAGAGCTAAGAGCTAAGTGGTAATAAAAAGAGTTCACTATTTTTTACAGATTTATTGATTTAATAATGTTAGTGAACGCAAACATTCCGATACGATTCAAACAAATAGAACTCCAATATTTCAATTGGATGTATAATATCGCGCCGTGTTTCCCCGTGAACTCTTCGAAAATAAACATTATCAATGACCCCAAAAAGTTCTACGATACGCTCTGCGAAAGATTTCAAACTGCAGAACGAAGGATATCTGTTGCTAGCCTGTACATTGGCACAGGGAGCCTGGAACAAAAACTCTTGGAGTATGGTAAAAGAAATGTTATGAAGAATAAATTGTTGAAATTTCATGTTTTATTAGACTACCAGAGGGGAACACGAGGCGAGATCAACTCTGTTACTATGCTCCGTGATTTTATTAATAATAATCAATGCAGAGTGTGTTTGTATCAGACTCCTAGATTGTTTAGTTCATGGTCAAAAGCCCTACCTTCTCGGTATAATGAAATAGTTGGACTACAACACATGAAGCTTTACATTGCTGACGATAGTGTGCTACTCAGTGGAGCAAATTGTTCTAATGATTATTTTGGACAGAGACAAGATCGATATATTGAAATAAATGATGCTGATTTAGCTAATTTTTATGATGAACTCATAGGTAAGATGATTGTATAGTATACATGTTTATCCCATACAATGAAAATTCCACAAAAAATATACAAAAAGCCCCATAATTCATATGCACATTTTGTATTTTAAACTCGAGGACATTAGTCATTTATTGTTTTCTAATATTGTTCATTTTTATTATAGATGAAGTAAGCAGTTGCAGCAAGCAATGTTCAAAAGAAGGCATAAAGAGCCAAGAATATGCAAGTAAAGAGTCCATGGTACAGGAAATTAGTGGAAAAATGACTGACATAATAAAAAAATGGAAAGACAAGCAGTTGACAAAAATGATCTCCAATAAAGATAATATTGGTATGTGTTTATAAAAGTAGCCTATATCTTAAGTGCTATTCCATTGTTCCTAAATTTTATACAATTGTCTTCAGTGTATAACAAATAAAAAACATTCACTCAGAAACTCTGATAGGATGAAAATTTTGAGTAATTTACCTAGTTTGTTTAGTGTGATTATCAACAAATCTACTATTTTATTAAGGTAGCTCTAAACATTCACAAATGAATCAAATTGCATTTAAATCTTTCAGAGACCAATACAGATACATGGATATTTCCTTTGATACAAATGGGGGAGTTCAACATTAAACAAGATGAAGAAGTGACCAACAGTCTTCTAGAATCTGTCCCTAAAGACTCTTGCTTGAGATTAGCTACAGGATATTTTAATTTGACTGAGAACTACGCTAAAACTTTATTGAATATTTGTAAGGCTAAGATTAGTTTGTTGATGGCACATCCTAATGTAAGTAAGCTTACTGTCTTTCATGTCTAACTAACTGTCTGTCCTTCTATGATATTTTATTGGCCTGCGTGGCTGGTCAGAACCTACCTACCTTACCTTAAGTTACCTTGCCTTAAGTTGCGGATTTGATTTCTGCCAAAGACTTATGATTCTGAGTGTTTTTTATGTGTATCATATGTATGTATTTACAAAAATAAGTTTAATACGTAGTATACCCATTGTCTGGTACCCGTAATACGAGCCTAGTTGCTTAGTTAGTTTAGTTTCCGCCGTGTGTAACATCATTCAATAAGATTTATTAATTTAATTGTCATAAGCTTTTTTGCTTGGGTGCTGGATATTTCACCAGTAATTGCAACTGACTTATTCACAATCCACAGAAAGCAAATTAAAACATAAATATCCCATTTCAAAATAATATTTGTAATGAAAACAACTTTGTTATTTTAAAATCATAAACAAAGACATTTTATGCCTATTGGCTATGGTTAGGTATTTTACTATGGGTGTTCTTTTCTTTGATGTTTTATTTCTTTTTCAATGGTGTTACGTACAATAACATAATTTGCATATACCTAGTTCACAATTGGTTCAATGAGCCCTGTCAGACAATGCAATATTGTGAAGAATGGTGCAGATCGAAGTACCTCGTTCTTAGGATCATGCCAGACAAGCATATCTACGTATAGTACATTTTTTTAATTTCAGACTATTATCTCACATTTTGGTTCCTTGTCTTTGACAACTTTTTCATAGAAAGAAGTGTCAAATGATTGCATTCAATTAAAAAATGAAGTATACATACTACTCAACTTATTTTAGGGCGTGTTTTTTAGGCAAACGGATTTCTAGGAGCACCAGGACCAGCGGGTGGAATCCCTCACGCCTATTCTTTGATAGCGAGAAAGTAAGATAACATTAAAGACTTCCATACTAATATTCCGCCCTAACATGATCGTTTCTCTTTGGTTTGTCGCCCTTATGTCGCCCTATTGTAGCTCAAAAAAATTAAGTATTTTTAAGTAAAAAATACCCCGACAAACTTTAAAAAACAAGTAATTTTTTTTTTGTAGTGGTTTTTAACTTTTTTTTCATTTGATGTTTTTGTTTCAATAATTTTTTGCTGATCGAAATAGCGGCTACTTAGCGACGACTTATAAGAGATCATGGTACGGCAGATTATCAATACGAAAGAAGTAACTGACGCCGGCCGAGTACAAAAACGCTACTCAAAATTTGAGTTTTACTTAATTAATCAGCAGCACATAAATCCCATACTAATTTTTAATTCAGAAGTTACTCATCTATTTATGTACCCTTTAACTAAGAAGCGTTTCTGTATTCCGCTGTTTGTCTGTTGGTGCATTTTGACTGCCAAACGACTGAACCAATTTTTAACCAACTTAAAAAAAAGAGGAGCTTCTTAAATCGTCAAAACTCGAATATGGTTTGACCGATTGGTTCGAGGATGGTTCTTTGTTAAAGATGTAACCGATAATTTTTATATCGGAATTGTTAAGTATTTAACAATTCCGATATGAGTTATGTCATCATAACTCATATCATAACATACTAGCTGCGCCCCGCGGTTTCACTCGCGTAAGTCACGATATTAAAAAAATAGCATTTATTCTTCTGCTGATCAGAACAAACTCAACGAAAAAAGAATTACCAAAATCGGTCCAGCCGTTCACGCGTGATGCCTTGACCTGACCAAGGGAAATGGGATTCATTTTTATATATAAGAGAAGATACTGATTATAACGATCCCTATTAGATAATCATCAGTTCTAATATGAGCAAATTTAGATTTTCGTGATAACTTGTAAGTTGTAACACTAAAATGTACCTTAATTTTTTTGTATTCGGATTGAATAATTCTTATTTTTATTATGGTCTCGATTTTAGATTTACGTAGGTGAAAACACGGTGCGCAGTTGGTGTTTTATAGGTACTAACAGCGCTCCGCGGTTTCACTCGCGTAAGCCGTTGGATTATGTGGATAAAAAGTAGTTTTGTATTAATCTAGATCTATAGCTATCAGGATACCAAGTTTCATCGCAACCAGCTCAGTAGTTTTTATAGGAATAACTTATATTATACTCGATTACTTACTTTCACACAAACTTTCACTGTTATATTATTAAGAGTAGGATCTATGGAAATCCGTTTTGATTTGTTTATAAAGTTTAATTTATATTATGCCAACATAAATAATTATCTTATATTAAAATACAATATTTACCGGGTTTTATTCGCGTTTTATTTAATAACGCAAACCTTGAAAAAACTAACTGTGAAGTAAACAAAAGCTCGATACTTTGTAAATATTGCCCGTTATAAAATAAAACGCGAGAAAAACCGGGTAAATATTATGTTTTATTATGCAAAATCGTGAAAACCTAAGACAAAATTACACTATCTTATTCCAGGTTCTGGGAAAGAGTAGTGGATTCGAATCAGTCGGAGAAAATTCAAATACTAGAATATGAGAGGCCTGGATGGACTTTTCATGCAAAAGGATTATGGTTTGTATTATTTTTAGATATTTTGTGATATTTTGCTCCGACGTACAGTTTTGAAGCGCCTTTGGACCCGAATTTCTGAAATTAAGCCCTAACCACAGTACATAGAAAGGATGGTGCCTAGGGCACATCACCTGTGTTTGTGCAGTTTCCATACTGCTCCGTCTATGTACTGTGCCCTGAACAAGTATTATGTATTCTGAGTCCTGAGATATGAATTAAAACTTAACACTGTCTATTGAAACTTTGAATCGAGAAAACGAAGTTTTCCGGGGATTTTGATTATATAACCGACCTCTGTGACGCGTCGGGCGACGCTTGGCTGCAATTCAGAAGGTTGCGGGTTCGATTCCCGCTGGGTGCATATATTTATACTTAAAAATAAATATTTGTATCTGGTCTGGGTGTATTTCTATATATATTATATAAATAAATAATAAATAAATAAATCCTGTGACGAACACACAGCGCCATCTAGCCCCGTGGTAAGCTGCTAAGCTTGTGTTACGGTGGCTAGACAACGGATATACTACTTATATTTATTTTTCTTTTGTAAATACATACATATTATACATAGAAATACGCCCAGACCAGATACAATTTTTTTTTTTTTTTAAGCATAAATATTTGCACCCAGCGGGAATCGAACCCGCAACCTTCTGTATTGCAGCCAAGCGTTCGCCCGACGCGCCACAGAGGTCGTCATGGAGGTATTTACAAAAGAAAAATAAATATAAGTAGTATATCCGTTGTCTAGTCACCGTAGTACAAGCTTACCAGCTTACCACGGGGCTAGATGGGGCGCTGTGTGTTGGTTACAGAATATATTTATTTATTTATTATCTTACTAATATTAAAAACGCGAAAGTTTGTATGTAAGTATGTATGTATGTATGTATGTATGTGAGGTTGTTACTCTTTCACACAAAAACTACTGAACCGATTGCGATGAAACTTGGAATATAGGTAGCTGGGGACCTGGATTAACACATAGGCTACTTTTTATCCCGATATTCCCGCGGGAACGGGACTTAGCGGGTGAAACCGCGGGGCGCAGCTAGTAGTGATAATAATTACCATTAACAGCGATTTCTGTCGCTTTGTTAGCATCAATGCCATTTTCCATGAGTTTAATGATGCTATGAGACAGCATCATTAAACCGCGGGCCGCAGCTAGTTTATTTATAAATTCTAAATAAGAGCCAGCCATTTTAGTGAGCATGAGAAACACACAGTTAAAAACTTTAACTTTTATCGAAGGTACTACCCTTGCGGTAGCGGCGTGCCGTGGGCGACGGTGGTGGGCTCGGCCAACCTCGGCGAGCGCTCCGTGCGCCGCGACCTCGAGGCGCAGGCGCTCATTGTCACAGTCTCGTCCGATCTACAAGTAAGTTAGCACCTTAGATTATCACTTCTTCTTGTTCCACCTCCTATCGGAGGTTGGATAACATCAAAACCACTTTTACTCTTGACACAGCAGCTCTGAACAATGTGGTGGTGCTGCAACCGAACCAGTCCCTGAGGTTTTTCAGCCATGAGTGTCACCTCCGGCCGACATCTTCTTTTCCCAGCGATTCGTTTTTCGTTTCTTTTCGTTTTTCTTAATAAAGTTTTTCGTGATAGAGTAAGAGAGCCGTCGGATCCATCGAAAATATTTGATTACTAGTTGCGCCCCGCGGTTTTACCCGCGTAAGTCCCGTTCTCGCGGAAATATCGGGATAAAAAGTAGCCTATGTGTTATTCCCGGTATCCAGATACCTATATCCCAAGTTTCATCGCAATCGGTTCAGTAATTTTTGTGTGATTGAGTAACAAACATCCAAACACACACTTTCATATTTATAATATTCGTAGGATTATTTTCTGACGCAATGTTTTAGAATATTTTTGTTTACAGCTTTTGTAAATGACATTGTTTACAGGGCCTTAAAAGAGCCTTGTTAAATATTCTTCTTAGTTGTAGCCGAGGTTTTTAACCTCCTTCCTTATTCCCTATGAATGAAACCTACGCACTTCAACGCGTAGGAATACAATACCTATTGATTGTTTGTACCTAACAAAACTTTCGACCGGCTTAGTGCAACGGAATGTATGAATCAACTAATGAATAATAATAAGACATCCGCTGCAATAATAAGACCGGCCGACCTTTTGGTTTGCACGAAAAGGTCGGCCGAATTTTGCTCGGGCGATAATGGCCGAATTCGGACGATTTTTTTTTATTCCTTATCGGTTGTGTACCGATTATGGCCATTTGGAAATTAGCCAATGTCAAGTATTTTTAATATATGCAAGTTATTCGCATCGAAACAGTCAAGTCGGCAGATTGTTCACGGAGCTTTGGAGATAACGCTAAATTCCATATTTTGCACCGATTTTCACTTTCATTGCACTTGTACACCTTCACAAAACTAAATTGATTTATATGCCGCCGAAATTAAACAATTTATACACATTTGTTACGAAAATGAAAATTTGGCAACACATCTCCTCAACGCTTTCCTGCCAAAACTCCTCGGGTTCAGTAATTGTCTTTACAATATGTTATATAAGCTTATGTACTTCCAAATAACTGGATAAATTTGTTTTTTAGGAGAGGTTACACGAAGAATGCTCCAAATTACACGAACACGCCAAAGAATGCAGCGAAGAGTTGCAGAAACGCCAAACGCCGCTGTGGGTGAAGGCAACAGTCGGCCTGTTTAGAACGTATTTCTGAAATGTCATCTTATAACATATAAGTTGTATTCTCCTCCGGTTTATATATCCGTGAGAATGGAAGTCGGTAAAGTAGTTTTTAGATACTTAAGCGTCGGTTCCATTGGGCAAGAATTGCATACAACTTACGTCATTTATATATTTGCTCTAACTTGCAAAGAAGACCATTCAAAATGGACCAGCTAAGTTCCACAGATCACTTCAAACAACTTGTAATACGAACTTGTTTCATTCCTAAAAGAAGAAATATGGATTATTCAATAGATTTACGCGATGTAAAGCCACTGTGTTAGTATTTTTGTTTTACTTCCGCTAAATTAAAACATTTTGTATGTTAAAGTTTCACAATTAGGAGCACTACACTATTCTCCTAAATTAGGAGAGATCGAGCCGCCATTTTTTAGGTTTGGAGTTCCTAACTGTGAAACTTTAGTATACAATATCTTTTAATTTAGCGAAAAATAAACGTAAATACTAACACCGCGGCTTTTGATCACGTAAATCAGTTGAATAATCCATATCTTGTGTTTTAGGAATGCCTTTTAATTTCATTACTGTACCTCTACCCCCTAGGTCTGAGCTCTAAGGAAAAACTCCGATTATCTTTTGTATCTGTGGAACTTAGCTGGTCCATTTTGAACTGTCTTATTTTGAGTTTTGGCGGGAATGCGTTGAGGAGATGTGTTGCTAAATTTTCATTTTTGTGAAACTTAGTTCAAATGCGTGTAAATTGTTTAATTTCGAGGGCATATTAATCAATTTAGTTTCGTGAAGGTGTACAAGTGAAAATAAAAGTGAAAATCGGTGTAAACCATGGACTTTAGCTAAGTGTTCTCTCCAAAGCTCCGTGAACAAACATTGTAAAAAATGGCCCCCTTTTTACAATAATTCCCTCGACTTGACTTTAACTATGACGACTTGACTGTATCGTTCGATGCAAATAACCTGCAAATATTGATAATACTTGACACTGGCAAACGTCCGAAAGGAAAAGCCATTTTAAAGAAGAAGAAGAACTGTCTTATTTACTTGTATGTCAGTTGCAATTTAAAATGTCATTTGTGACCCAGCGGCCTCTGTGGCGCGTCATGCGAAGGCCCGAAAGAAGGGAAGTTAATTTTATTACTAACTTCCACTTTTAGCCAATGTTAACAACATTTTTTGTTGTTTAAGTTATTAATTAATAAATATTGTTGTTATTATTAATTATAATTAATAATGTTTTCTTTGTTTGTTATGTTCTTTAATTTAATTACATACACATGTATCTTCCTATTTGGGAAAATGTTATATGGATGGATACACTAGTGTAGCCACTGAGGAAGACGGGTCGGTTCTAATTCCACTAACGTCTTCGTTCTTCTAGATGACCGTGCTACATCTTATACTATAGACTATATCATTATTTACCAACAGATGAGATAGTGGTCAAACGCTCATTTGTCAAGTTTAAAAATCCTTGGCTGTTTTTTTTTTCGATTTTTTTTCGTCTACTAGACTGAGTCATACAGGCTGACGGACTCGTCCGTGTTACGATACGTAGGTGCAGCTAATAAGGAAAACTGTAATCGTACCGCGCAATTTCCGTCGTAATCGCTATCGAAATCCCACCACGCTATAACCTGCGCGGTGAATACGACAGCGTAGATTTTCACGCATTTGAAGCCAGCACCGTCGAATTTAGCTGTCATTGAAAGTGAGCTGCCGGCTTTAATGACAGTTGAACTCGACGGCGTCGCCTTGACATGCATGCAAATTAACGCTATGGTTTGAGCGCAAGTTATTCCTTTGCGCAATGGGATTTCGACGCCGATTACGACGGAAGTTGCGCGGTAAGGTGGCTGGTGAGAACTCGTTTCACTGCCATCTTCTTACCTCCAAATATCTTCTATCCCCTTTTTCAGAAACATCAAAAATGTAAACATAGAACTGTCAATTATCAATGGAAAAAGTAAACATAGAGCTGTCACTTTCAATAATTACATGATTTTTATTGTTTACACATTAGATCTAAGGCTGAAATCTACTGCGTCTATAATATCGCGAAATATCTGCGTACTTTTTGACTTTGCTCAGACTGAGCTTAGCAAAAGCTAAGCATACACTTTCATTTTTTAATATACGAATAAAAAAAAAGAACTTCATAGTCTAAAACTCATAACAGATAAGCAAAGTTTAGGTCATTATTTTTGCAAAGTTTCGGTAGTTTTTTTTATATTATGACTTTACTACGCAAAACTTTGGATAGTTGCCAAGATCGCTTTGAAATGGTCTTAAGTCAAAGTTTTTGCTAGCATAGACAATGTCCGGACTATAGAGTTCAGGCTAAGTTTCTGAATAAGGGTATAGGGTACACTTCATCTGCTACATCGTAACACCTACCTAAGATCACATCATTCGTGAAAATTTGAGCGATCACTTTTTAGGTCTTAACTGATTGATTGATAGCAGAGTACAGAAAAGTCACATAAAATTTGAGGGATAAGTAATTTCAATAATTTACTTACTTCAATAATTTAACAGCTACTAAATTTTAAATTAGTAAGTATGAGAATTTTTGAGTTTGAGAGCTCCTTTTGAAGTACAACTCAAATTTTGAGCAGCATGTCTATATTCAGCCGTAAGTTACTGAACCATTACATCAACCAAAAGCAGAGCTCAAACCGGTGGTCTTAGGATCATGAAAGGAGAGTGTGTTCTTTGTCATGTTTAGATATTCAGTAAAAAATAGTCTTAAAAACAAACACAGAAATGATTTTCAAATACTTTTTTAATTAGTTATTCTCATTCTTTAATAATCACATAATTAAAGTTATTCCGATTCATACTTAAAAATAATTTTCAAATAAATTAAAAAAAATTGAAACATTCCGCAATAATTTACAAAGAAATCAGTCGTTTTTGTGACGCTATTTGATTAGAAATCCTAGATTAAAATAATAAATTTACATTACAATAATAGGAATCAGGCGTATTATTATTAATAATAAAAATCTATGTTATGAGTAATAATAAATATAGAAAATGGACAAATAGATCTATGTAACTAAAATAATTGAAAAACGGGAAGTTTGCCATATTTTTTAATTTTTACTATGCAGTACAAGACACTGCAACATACTAATTAAAAACATGTTAAATATCCCCCTTTTAAGAAAAGAAAAGTGAAAATAATTATAAGCAATTAATTAGTGTTGAATAAAAAAAAATCCGGCCGATCTTGTAACTGAGCATTGTGGGCCACAAGCTACTGAGTTGAAATTAAAGAAAACTTTTCCTTTTAACGAATCAGGCTCAAATAAATAATATATATATATGAGTGGCATTGGACGAAATCCCATTACAAAAATATTATTAATAATACAAAAAAATAGTTTTGTTAATCATTGATCCCATAAAACAAAAACTCCACTTTTGAGCACAATCAAATATCTTGATTTAAAACAATAATCATTGCAATTGAGCAATCAAAACTTACATAATAATCATCTTTTTTTAAATAGAATTTTACCATCACGTAGATAGATACTCTAATGTACTGAAGTGATAACTGAAACAAACATTTTGTACTAATCTACAATGGTTTAAATAAGTCGAACAGTCGGTGGATATACTCTTTTGTTTCCTAACCGCACAGTTAGACAACAGAAGTGTATATCATAGTACTGATTCACTTTAACGCTCTACTTTAAGACTTGCTTGAGTTAAAAATAAAATAGTGATTGATGGTTATAGAAATGAACTTTTATTACCAGACTGTGCGACTGCACTTAATAAATATCCACGTGAATAGAAAAATCCCTAAAATCAACTATTGAGATATACTTAAAGTATTTCCTCACTGAGCAAATTGGAGTACTAAACCAGGGACTGTATACCGGTATGAATATCTGTACAATATTTTTCAGTATGATGTCATACCATTAAATTCCGGTACTCAAAAATAGCAGTACTTTTTTTTGTTTTAAATAATAACGTTCATACCTTTATATTTGGGTAGCGTAAAATTTTGATACAGATATTATCGATACTCCTATTATTAACGTATTTCGATCATTCTCGATTGTCTTTATGTTTAAATTATATATTATTTATTAGTACAGAAATTTGTACTAGTCCTGTTAAAGTACTTTATACCGATATGCACTTTCTGGGCTGGTATAAAAATTTAGGTACCGATATTTGTGAAATACTATTTAAATATTTCATACCAATACGCAGTCCCTGTATAAAACAATTCACAACGATAAATCAAAATTGAAAACAAAGGAAACAAATACAAATCAAATATATTACACACGTGACTCACGAAATAAATGTTTTGTATTTGTATAGGAGAATTATTTATTATTGACCACAATCAACATGGTTTCAGATTTAAACTAATCTTTGGTGTTCGGGACAGAACTGGGCACGTATCCTGTAACTAAGACGTCTTAAAAATGCCTCAAGCATTGTTATATACAACATTTTTTTTGGAATTTTTGCAAAGTTTCGCTTAAGCTTTGGAAGTCTACATTGCTGAAACGCTTTCGAGATAAATCAAACAATGCTGAAGTAGCGTTGAGGCGTTTCAGTTAAAGAATACATGCCCTGATACCTTGACTAAATGCAACGTTAAAACCTGTTAATATTTATTTTAAAGCAGTTATTTTACTATAAATTACTATTATACTTAGCCTTACGTAACCTTTCATTCAGTCTAGGTGATCAGGGGGGGTATGAGAAATACAAATCGCTCTGTAGCATTCCTACGTTAGATTTCGATCAAATATCATACTAGACTCAGACCTTAGACAATTTTTTTTTGGGTTTGGTAGCATTTGTGTGGAAAATTCAATCTACCACCAGAAGTCTTGCACACTGCAGATACAAACAGCAAAGCACTATTAATTAAAACATTGTTCAATAGAAAAATAAAGTTCTAGTACGCTGCTATAGAATGGCAATGCAGAATTGCTACCGAGCGATGTGTAATATACTTCAAGGCCCCAATTCTGAGTATAACGTATCGGGTCGCAGTAACGCCATCAAAACTAAACTACGGACGCCGTTAGGTACAAAAATAGTTCACCTATTCAATATAATTAATACTACTTAACAATTAGGTCTAACGAGGAGGTCTTGACAATCAAACGGTACAAGTACTAAATAGTACAAAGTATGGATACTAAACGGTTTACAATACGAATACTAACAAATTAGTACTAATTACTTAACAATACATAGTACTTTGTTGTACAAGTACACAGTGCATAATCGTACAAGTACTAAATAGTACATAGTACAAAAATAATATTAGTACGAATTAGTACTAAACAATGTATAGTACTTTATTGTACAAGTAATAAACAGTACATGTACTAAATAGTACGTACTAAACAGTACATAGAATTTTGTTGTACAAGTACTGAACAATATATTATAGTACTTCATAGTACAAGTACTAAATAATACACCGTACATAATCGGACAGGTACTAAACAGTAGGCCTCCTCGTCAATAATACTACTTATCGCGAATCACACTAAGGTAAATTGACTAGGCGTGTTGTGAGTTGTGTCGCGTTGCTCCGACAGTACACAGACTTACACATCCACACTACACATCGAAAGCACATCTATACTACACCCTAAATATATTGTATTGAGTATTTTACCAGCAAACATTCTCAATATCTTAAACAAACAATCACATATTCATTTATACAATAGAACTATTTAGCTTATAATTGTGTCTCTAAGTTTTCAGATAATTCCTTAGCACTGTAACTCGACTTAAGGTGTGGTTTTTATCAGCTGTCAGTGAATGCACCCGAATTTCGACCAATCCAGTAACTGGTATTGAAAATTCAGTGACACTGACATCCAATCTCTGCCTAATATGAATTCTTAGGTACTTTCAAGTACTGCTAGGATTTGCCCCCGTGTTTTTATTATAGTTTATTTTGGTCGGAAAAAGTTATTATTTTTTCAACAACAGTTTCTTTTTGATTGTACAGTTGAATGCTACTAAAATAGCCCCATTTTCTCCACTGTTCAGAAATATCTCAAAACGAATACTTTTTATCATAGAAATGCTAAAACCAATAGCCCTGACATAAAAAAAATCGTGTCATTTCGATGTGTGGTGTGGGGTATGTGTATTCAATTAAAAAAATACGAGAAGTAAGTATTATTGTTGATGTGTGTCAGAACGAACGGACGGAAACGGGGCGGAGGCGGAGGCGGTCAGAAGCCGAAGTCGGGCGGCGGGTCCGCCGGCATGTAGTGTAGCTCGTCTACTGGACCACTGCAATAAGAGACACAAATCAATCAATCAAATCATTTATTGCGAATAAAGGTATTCAATGATCTTAAATATTTGAGAACACCTCAGTACCTCGGTAACCTTTCTAGAGACCAGTTTAAATTTGGTTGGTAGTAGAGTTGAACCAAAGCGTAATTTAAACTTTTCAAGTAACACGATCGGAACATAATATCATTTCATATTTTCTTAAAACATTGATACTCTCGTGCAAAAACAGCAAATCACAAAAAGTGGTAAGTATAGATAGGTAAGGCGATGGCCAATCACAAAGTTTGATTATTACCTCACCCCTTGTCCCTTTGTGAGTGAGCCGTTTCGACCAATTGTAGGTAGTTTCCATACTGCTGTGCACCAGGCCTCAGCCTTTCTATGTACTGTGGTTGTGTTTTGTAGAAAAATTCGCGGTATGAACAGACCATAGAAAGAGTACAGTATTAACTAGAAAGCTTCCTTCCTTCGTCAAAAAACGCTCCCGCTTGATGTTAGAGAGACCCCAGTCTGTCCTTTTTCACTAGAGTTCGTCAGTTAGTTAGATAAGGACGGACTGGAACCAACTGGGTTCAACACACCGATCATATACCCACATGGTTATATGATCGGTGGTTCAACAGGACCGTTTTGATATATCAAAGCAAAAACTACCTTAACCTTAGAGAACATGATTGAAATTGATATTTCAAGAGTTGTCAAGTGCACAGCCTTCTAGGAGCGAAGACGACGATGTCACATGTCTCTGGAACGGACAATTTGGTTAAGAGACAATACCAACCTGAAGACGTTGTACAACACAGCGAAGAGCGTGCACGCGGCGTAGGCTCCGAGCGCTGTCCACCACAGCAGGCGTTCCCACAGCCGCTGTTGTGCGTGCTTCAGTACTAGCAGCCCGATGGTGAGGCCGGACAGCGCGCCCGCCACGTGCGCCGCGTACGACACCGGCGGCACTTCCTAAAGGGGAAAGAGGGGGAGTTAGCTTAACTAGGGAACGCGTTGAGTGGTGTTGCTAAATTTTCATTTTTGTGAAACCTAGTTCAAATGCGTGTAGGTAAATTTAGTTTCGTGAAGGACAAGTGTAATAAAAGGGAAAATCGGTGCAAAACATGGATTTTAGCGTTGTCTCCAAAGCTCGCGTGAACCGTTATTGTAAAGAGCCACCCCATGGAGCTACCATTTACAATTTTATTGACTTCCTTGACTTGATTGTTTTTATGCGAATTGCCAACGACTTGCAAAAATTAGTAATACTTGACACTGGCTACTTTCCAAATGGCCATAATTGGTTCACAACCGATAAGAAATAAATAAAATGAAAACTGGAGGTACTCTTCATAGTTCTTAGGACAATGCAGTTGGCTTTCGCGCGTGATAATAATAAGTAGGAAGTTTAGAACTGAGACGTGTGCCGTAGCTTCTAAACTCGCGTTGAAGCTTGTCTAAGTTTTTGTCGCTTTTGATTTATTTTGACTAGGTTCTGGTAAGATGAAGTGAAGTGTAAGCCTAAACAGATAGAGGCTAGATAGTAAAAAGCAAGCTAGTAACTAGGTACCTATATCTTTTTGCCTTCAACCGACGCCGACGACATGACCAGTTTTTTTAAAAGTGGAAACTCTATATTTATCCACTGCACTCCACAAGAAGAAATTAGTGACCTATCTACCTACTGTACAATAAACCGGCAAATTCAGACACGTATAAACCTCAAATTATTAGAAAAGAAGAAGATGAAAAGAGGAAGTCTGAATAATAGAATATTCTTTAAGAACCCTAAAAAATTAAGAAAGAATGACCTTCACAGCTACTCTACGCTAAGCTTTCATTGTACGTACCTTAGTATACCTCGCGTGGACGGCAAAACCAACATCGCACGAAGCGACAGCCAATGCGGCGATAAGTCTCACAGCTCCGTACCGCATCGCGTGGAAGTTTAACAACGCGTTCGCGAGGTGTGCAGCGAGTAACGCGTACACCCCGCCAGAGGCTCCCGCGAGGCACACGTCGGGGTCTAACACCGAAGCTGCTAAAGACCCGCCTAGGACGCCCGCTAAGTACACCGCTGCGCAACGAACCGCGCCATGAACCATCTCTAGAGGTAGACCCACCTGGAAAATGATAAAAACTTTGAAATTAAACTCATTTTCCGATTAATCAACAACAACAACCAACGTCGCGAAATAAAAAAAAAAACTAACTAAAACATAATTAAAAAGTGCTGAGTATTAGCTTGTTCATAATCTTATTAATATTATAAATTGGAAAATAGGTGGCTGGATACCGGGAGTAACATTAGGTTTTTTATCCCGATAACCCCGCGGGAACGGGACTTACCCGGGTGAAACCGCGGGGCGCATGTAAGATAAGTATGCCCGTCCCGCCTTTATTTATTTGTTGGACACGTGTGAGGGGAAGTGTGCTACATCTCAAACTCTTAACTACCGTTTGCATACCTTCACTCGCGACGGGATTTAACTATCGAAAACCGAAACACATATTAACCGCGAACCTGGAGGCTTTCAGAAATCCTACGGTTTCGCCTATTTAAGTAGAACTTACCGCAAGTTGCACCAGCAAGTTGAAGGCTAGATGCAGCCACCCAGCATGCACTACGCTGTAGGTGAGAAACCGCCATAACTCGCGGCGTCTGTCTGGGCGGTAGACGAGCGGCGAGTCGACGGGGACCGGCCCCGCGGCCGCCGCGACGCCGCCGGAACCCCAAGCGTACCAAGCGAACACGCCCAACTGGAACGAAACTAAACCTATTAGGGGGCAAACTTATCTTCCTGACAGCCATGCCCTCGTAGGTCTGTAACCCTTGCATAATATTTTAATCACATGGTATAATGGACTTCTGCAGTATCTGGGTTTACCTACCTAGGACCGGGCTAGCTAGTCTGAAGCGACAGAAATCAAAGGCATCGTTCCCTAGACGAAGGACGTCGACGAATAGGTATTCTATTAGGCTTGGGCACCTTTTTAATTTAGGTAATATATTAGTTTGTCTACATCTGTAGTTAATTGTGAGTACTTTAGTTTGTTTTTGATATAGATCGTATGATTTTGGGGTGTTTTAAAAAACCCATCATAATTTTAAGAAAATAAAAAAACAAAAAACCCGACTGCGTAAAAAACTCGATTAAAAATACGCATAGAAACAACAAAAAAACCAAAAAGAAAAAAACAAGCCCATAATAAATGACTAAAAAATTACTCACAGTCGGGACCCATTCATTATACCAATCTAATTTTTTCAATGGGTCCCGACTGTGAGTAATTTTTTAGTCATTTATTATGGGCTTGTTTTTTTCTTTTTGGTTTTTTTGTTGTTTCTATGCGTATTTTTAATCGAGTTTTTTACGCAGTCGGGTTTTTTGTTTTTTTATAAATTATTATTTTTTATTTTACGCTTTTTAGTTATTTTCTTTTATTGATGGTAGGTAAGTCTCGTAATCTATTCATTTCATTAGGGGGTTATAATGTACTAGCTGCGCCCCGCGGTTTCACCCGCGTAAGTTCCGTTCCCGCGGGAATAAAAAGTAGCCTATGTGTTAATCCAGGTCCCTCAGCTACCTATATTATATATATATATATAATATAGGTAGCTGAGGGATATATATATAGTAGTTTTTGCGTGAAAGAGTAACAACCTCACATACATACATACATACTTACATACAAACTTTCGCATTTATAATATTAGTAAGATTCTATTTCAGTTAGGGTTTAGTTATTTATTGTTTAAATTTATTATTATTCTTTTAGCGTTTTTAGGTACCTAAGTGTTATTAGGCTTTTATTCAGTAGGTAGGTAAAATTTATGTAAAAAATTTTTTAGTTTATATCAATAAATTCCTGTCACCTGTACCATCACGGCTTAAACTTTGATAGTTCCAAGCGTAACTTCGTAACAAAAATAAAAACTTGTTCGTTAGTAATAAAAAGCAAGAATACCTAATTGTAAATTAACTTTAAACCGTTATATTTCCTAAACGGTTCTTTAAAATGAAAAATGGTGAAAGAAACCTAATATTTATTTTTAAAAACCTATTTAACGATACCCATCTTGACATACTTTGACGATTTTGGATTTTTTAATTTTGACAAAATGGCGTCTGGTGGTGACATAAGTTACCTTGGATTACTGTCATGTCTTTAGTCACACTCCCCAGATTAAGACGAATCGATTGACGTAAGAATCATCAAAATCGGTCCACGCGTTTGGCCTCTAGAACGCCACATAGAAACATCCATACATACATACATACATACATACATAGACCGATAAACACATTACCCTCCTTTGCGTCGCGCAGTCGGGTAAAAAGACAGCTGAGCTGAGAATTAGAAAAATATACGACAAACAACTCATATTGATACTTTAAGTATGTCTCACGTACATTTTTAAAAGCGGTATAAAATTCAGTAATGCTATTGCATGTTTCGTTACGGAAAATAACAATTTGCATGATGAAAATATAATATCATAATATGACGTCTACGACTTGCGTTGCGGACGTAGACCGCATTATTCACTGAGGGAAAACCGTTGGTAAGAAAGCGGCGCGTGTGCGTAGTTTGAGAGGCGATACACCTGGCGGCGTATTGGCGATACACCATGTGGCTTATTGGAATTGAAAGGACTATAATACCACAAGTTGGTTTAATTAATTAATAGTTCCAAGTAAGTATACACTTTTAAAATTATGTTATAGAATTAAGATGTTATAAAATCATGTATATAGTTCTTGCTTCGTCACACACAATCATGACATGACGCATAGCGAGCGTGCTAAACTAATCCGGATATTATGCACCAATTATTCAATGCGATCAGTAGGTATTAGCTAGTGAAACTGCAACCAAAAATCATCTTATATCGCGGCAGGTGAATCAATGTGTGATGAGCGCTCATGCGTGGCCGCGAACATTATTGTTGTGATTCACGTAAACCGCTTGTTTGCGCTCGTGCCGATGTGAAATCCGCTATTACAATTTTTAATTAAGCGGAGCAATTGGAGCGGTGTTGGTACGGTACTAGTCATCGAGTAGAAAGTGATGACTGAATTTTAGTTACGTTAAAATAAAGCGGAAAACTTTAAAACGCATGAAATACCCGTTAAATTTTTTAATACCATTCTGAAAATATTAAACGGAATAAAAGATTCTTACCTCTAACAATGTGACGCAGATAATAAAGAATGGCGGTGGACAGCAAGTATACCTTTCTTGGTAATATTTGCGGTCTCGCTCTTCAGGAAGCATTTCCATCGCTACTAGGTGCACCATTCTAAAACAAACACGATTACTATGAAAACTTGTCAAATGAAGTGATTTCGGAATCAACTTTAATGCAACCCGATTAAAGCATTAATAATTATTAGAAGATTTTTTGATTTAATTCAATAGAATAATATACTTGTACTATTATACTACTACTAGTATAAGTATTAACAATATGACGTATAGCGAGCGATTTCAGAAGTAGACTAAAAGGTATCGAATAAATGACCATTCTAAAACTTTCAGATCGATTATTTCACCTGCGTTTTTCTGTTGTATGTTTAATGTTAGTAGTGCATGTAAACAATTTAAGAGATTTGATTTAACTATTTCACTATATTATTCTGGTTGTACAAAACCAATTTGATTTTATAGTACACAATCACACCACATGTCATTGTGACGCGACCAACGAACATGAAAAACATATTTTTAGCGTCGGCTATCCATTAATTTCACTTTATTTCTAGTACCGGTAAACATGTTTATAATTTTATTTAACTTATTTAACAAAAATTTAGACTTAGGGTTCCTACAGACAATTTAAAATAATAATAATATACAGTCACGACATACTCGAATTTAGATTACATTGCTGTCACAATCACAACTCACATCAAAATCATAGAGAAACAAAACAATTACCTATATCAAAAAGTTTTTAATATTTTCTGAAAAAAGTTAAGTATTTAACAATCTGTCAAAGATTTATTTCAAAAACCGTGTATCATATTATGTTTACTGCTTCATCATTACAATTTATAAGAATTTAAAGTAGCGTCTCTCTTTATCTCATATCAGTCTGGAAAAAGAGTGGTGAGTGAAGAGAGTGGAATATAAAAAGAGGAGTGTTACTGTGTGTCTATGTGTGTATTTGTCTGTGGCTTGTTAGCTCACTAACGAATGAATTAATAAACATGATTAGAACATAGTATTACATATTTATCCAAGTAAGTCTGGCTAAATTGATCTAAGCTCAAAAGGTTTAAGACGAATTTTAATTACATATTTTCCACTACTGGTAAACGTTTACCTAGTGTAAACGTCGTTATGATAAAAGTAAAAATCATGCGGTTAAAACCCGGGTAGATATGTATTTAAATATATAGGTTTCTAATTATATTACCTGGCAAATAAAGTAGGATCTTCAAGTAGCAAATGGAAATCGTTTTCCGAGCTGACTTCTCGATCTCGATGGTGAACCGCACATCTATAGCTCCGTGTCCGCTTTCCGCTCATCTGTTAACGAGGGATATAGTTAAAGTTAATATTAAAAGAAAGAAGAGGATTCATTGTGGTGTGAAAAACAATCCATACGTTAACCTCTTTACTTATAAAAGCGAATTAATGCGCTGCATAACTTTGCATCGTTTGTCTTGTACTGTCACATGAAGTTTCAAAGTTGACAGACAGAGACAAACGTCACATAACTTAGTCATGTGTAAATAATATTTTATAAGTAAGGGAGTAAATGGTTGGCTAAACACATCAATAAGACGTGTTAAATTTTAATTCTCGTTCATGATATCATGCAAAGAGCCTATCATAGAACTCAAGGCCTTAATACCAAAGGGAGACTGTTTCGGAGAGTCATTTAATTATTTTAATAAATTAAAAAAACAATAAAACACTTTTGATTAAAGTTAAGCGTTCTTACAATATAGACGAGACTCAAAAGGGTATTTATGGTGATGTCGCGGCAAAGTCGGCTGGCTCGCGTCCAGCGCTTATCGACCCTGCTGCGCTGCCGGCTCATATTGTCAAACCCCAACGAAGCCGCCTTGCCGCGCCGCCCGCCCTTGAGACATTTTTTTTAACATACCTACTTAATGTACATAATATGATTATGTACCTTCTGTGTATTAAAAACACAATTGTTTGAGATTTTTTATGAGAAAGTTACTAAAAATTAAGATTTAAGATATGCAAATATATTCATTAAGATCTAATTTAACATTTCAAAGGATAACTAAATAAATACTGCATCAAGTATAGATCGATACTAGAAGGTATGCTGCAGTGGCATTCGGCATAAGCAGGTCGCGCGGGTGGGCGGTGGTTCGCACTGGTGAATGACTGGTCGCGATACCACCTAACCGCATTGTCTATGCAGTCGTTCAACTCCGTTTCCCACGAGACTATGAGATATCCAATGCCAAATCCCAAATACAAATAGCCTAGACGCGGCTCAGACATATCTATATCTGTCTCAGCAACGCCAGTATCCGTGTTAATTTCGAAGACTGCGTGTAGGACTGTCTACAGTCATTGCGATGATTGCGTTGCGGTCATAAAACAATTGTCACGGTTATTTAATGGTATGCACAAAATTTTGACCGAAATGGAAAAGGCCGTAGCTGTGAAACGAAAATTAGACTAAAATTTTAGAGCTTTTACTGGATTAATGTCAGAGATCCAAATGAAGATGTTTGGATATGTTAATAAATAAAATACTTATAAGTAATAAATTGTTGGCCATTTAGGTGTTGTGAAAAAAGGAAATAAGAAATGAATTAAGTAATTTATTTTAGAGTTTAAGCCATGAAAGATTATTGACCTCTCTTTACTTTGGCTAGCGGCATTACAAAGTTTTGAGTGTTTTTTGCAGGCTATTCTATAAGCTAGGGCACCTGTGGGCGCAATAAAAGCGGGGGCGCGACGATGTGGGCGCCGCATGAGTCACTCCGACATCCGACACGTCCGACTGTATCCGGAACAACTAACTGGGTACCTATATTGCTTTGGTTTATCCCTTACCATAAACTACAAGCACACATTCGCCGAAGGCAAAATCACGGGAGTCAGTTCGGGTAATTAAGTATTTAAAATAATGAACGTGTGGATAAAGCCGACTCTGTTTGTAATATTAATTATTTTGCCAAAATACCAAAGAGAATAGTGCAAAAATAATTGAAATGGTTTCTAGTTTCTCCATAAATGGTTTTCCGAAATTAGTTATGTAGAATTGTATGTTTTAAAGAACTGTTAAATATCTAATAAGGCTTTATTTGAGTTCAATAATACATTACAATGTTATATAAGCCTCTATCACACTATGCATTGCCTCTGTTTGCAAAATATCATATACAAATGCATTGTAATAGGGGGTCTTTTATCTAAATCTAGCATATTAATGTTAGATTTGGTATGGTAGAGGCACGTGAACTCTGGGAGTGTTCCCACGCGCCCACTACGTACTATTATTTTCTAATCTCTTCTAGTTTCTTCATTATAACAAAGCCGTGAAAGTACGATTTAATTCTACAGTTATTATTACGACTTGGAATTATAATTATCTTTTTCAGCCATTATTGAACTAACACTTTTAATTGCGGACTAAAAGTCGATATATATTTTCTTAAAAACAATCGATTCTAGCGGTACTGAGGACATTGTTGCTATATAATTTTCCCAGTGCGTAACGTCACTTCCTGCTAGAACTTCCGGTTAGTTAGGTAGGTGGTTAATTCGAAGTTAATTTTAATCGAATACGTTTTAAAATAATAGAAAAATATTATGGGTATTTATTACTAATTATTATTACCTATAGATTCAAATGATTCTTACATTTTACCTGTAACATGTATTTTGGACTATCTACTATACTATTTATAACATATTAAAGGAGTGCATGTTGTCGAGGTCACATAGCACACAACTCGTATGTTATGTATAATGTAAGTAGTACTCACATAGTTCTTAAAATATATAGGCGTAAACTCGCGACACCCAGTTGAAACATGTCCATACAAGTTGTCGATAATCTCTAGGTCTGAAGGAATTAATTGTATTTATATATTGGGTATATAGCTTATTTAGTATATATTTGGTGCATTTTTTTTCTAATTAAGTACCTTTTAAAATAGGTATGGTAATAATTTTTCAGTTTACCTGGTAAATGGGTACCTAGTACTAAACTGAAGTTTTAAAAGCAGGTTTCTTAAACTGTGCTAGTGAGCAAATCAAATACTAAGGGTAAGTAGAATTTTAATAATCAAATGATGTATTTTTACCCGATTACGGCAAAGCCAAAGGATATGTAATGGTTTTACACAATAATTTAAAAGTACAATTTTAGGAAATTATCTACTAAGTACTGACTTAAATAAAAATTGTAAGAAACTGCTTAATGTCGGCGGCGCGGCGCGAACACAATCTAATCCCTAAAACTGAGCAACGGGTAGAAAACTATGTTGCACAAAATACCTAATGATCACTATTGATTAGCCACCTTATTCTCATGAAAGAGGTCGTCAAATACTGATTTAGACCAATATGTCTGCCTATTTTAATTGAACATGAAAAATGAATGTTATTATTGCAAAAGTAGCACCCACATAGTGTGGGCCGAATACTGCCACCTACAAGTATAACTATTAGATTTCCAATTTTATGTGACTATAAATCGTTTAATTTGAAATACAATGTACTTTTATTAATATAAATCTAAAATATCACTACATATATTACTGAATAGTGCGTGGGATATTTATAGGCTAATTATTTAAAATAATTGAGTAGGTAGGCAGATATTTTTATAATAGGCACTATGTAGGAACGATTGATTGCTTTGACATTAAAATTGAAAACCAAAATGAAAATTAAAAACCTTTTTAAGTGGGTAGGTAGTTATTTATTTTATTTACTTAAATAATCTTTTGCGAAAAATGTTAAAGCGTAGCCGTCAATTGAGATCGACTACCTACTTAGACATCTATTGAGGGATAATGGAACTATAGTTGTTGTGAGCAAGCTCCTATTACCCTACCCTTTGAATGAAAGTATCAAAATCAATTAGTCGCGCAATATTTTGCAAGAAGTTGAAATATTACAATTCAAGTTGCGTTTTAGTAAAATCAGTAGGTACTTTTACGGAGGTAATTAGACAAAGGTAAAAATAAATAAGAACACGATTTAATAATTAGTGTAATTGGTATTATTGATAAAATTAGTTTACCGTCGCGTTGGAAAGTATTTTTCATTTTTTGTAAACATAACCTACAAATTACAAGTACATATCTAATGTAAGTAATAATATTCTGAAAGTTAAATTATGATTTATCAACTTTGTAAGTAATATGTTTCTTTAACATTTTATTTGTCACTAAACTTATGAGTAAAATTTAAAAAAACTTACCCATGGCAAACGAAAAATTGACAACAAAATCAAATTAATTAGATTGTCTAATAAACTTTTATCACACAACACTCAAGTCACAATAATTCGAGGTAGGTTTTAAAACGCGAAGAAGTATTTCGATTTTGTTTTGTAAAGACGCGTATTATCAGCTGTAGTGAGAGCGCAGAGCGACACGCGCTTCGTAGGCGATCGCTCCCGACTAACTGACGGATTACGTTCCGTTGTTCCGTTTCTGTGGTGTGGTGGTGAGAAGGTGGGTTTCTTATTTTTTGCTTTTTCGCTGCGACGCGCGACGGTCGAACAGTGCGGGGTAGTTTTTTTTTTACAAAGATAAAAAGGTGCCCAGGCTAAATGATTTAAGAAAGTAGACACCTACATTATGAAAAACAAAGGATTTTTGTTTTTAGCACCATCGATAATAATGTAACAGGAACGTCAAATAAATCTGGCGGTAATTTTTAAAAGAACACTAGGGAATACCTACCATTTTTAAAAGAACATTTCAACAACAGAATAACTTGATTGAAACCCAGAAAATTGCAACAAAATGTTTTGCAAAACCAACATAAAACTAATTCAGTAGGTAGGTAGCTTAACTTTACGCTCAATTTTGTATAAGTGACTATATTATTTAGACTGAACTTCTTATCCGACGAATAAATAAAACAAACATCATAACAATCGGTCCAGCCTATTGCATTTTAAACTAACATAACTTGGATTTACACACTTACAACATACTTAACTACACTTAATAAAATCAATTATAAACCATTATCTTGTCACATTTTCTATTATCCCTAAACTATAGTTAGGTACTGAAAGAAAAGAAAAGAGTTGATGCTGTGCAATTCCCAGATGTCTAACGAAAAGTTGTAAACTTTCTAAAATATAAATACTTACTTACCTACGAAACAATACGAGATAACTTTAGTTTCTCACGTTTACATTAAGTTTTACTTAATTCATTTTAACTTACCTACCTTTATTAGTCAGTACATGTGTTAAACACCTGTGTCCAGAATTTAGAAGACAATGAAGTTAAGTAGATAAGCAGAAGTTGTGCGATAATAATCTTTGACAGATGTTTTTAATTTTCTTTGAACGGCTTGGGTATGAGGTTAATAATGAACAGTTATTAAAGGCAGTGGTGTTAATAATAATAAAAGTTTCTCTCTTTCAACGAGGTGTAGATACCTACCTACCTATGGATAGCTTGGTCGCAATGTCTAGGCACTTGGCCTGCACTTTAACTTTTAAATCTAACTAATATGATAAACGCGAAAGTTTTTAACAATTTTCATGTATGCATGCATGTATGTTTGCATTATTTTTCTGATTTTGTTACTCTTTGAGGCAAAAACCACTCAACCGATTGCGATAAAACTTGGTATACAGATAGCTGGAGATAGCAGACACAGGGTATTTTATCCAAATATTCTCGCGGGATCGGAACTTCTGACAGGTGAAACCGCGGGACACAACCAGTATGTACTTAAATTTGGTTCGAAAAGTTGTGTAGGTATATTGTTATTAGAGATCAGAAAAAGTTACTTATTTTATTTTGGGTCATGTACCTTACTTCCCAAAAACTTTAATTTACGAACCACCTACTTAATAATTTAAACCAAACTGAATACAAGTTTACTATTGATAAAAAAAACTGCTTATTTACAAATTCTCATTAGAATCGGCGCGCTGCTTTTGATCCGAGTATAATGACAGTTCCTGGCACATTACCTTGTCCTGCTGTAGGCACTGGGCAGTAGTGTGGCGGTGATCGGTGATCGCGTCAACACATGCCATTATATCCCCGAGGCAGGTGGACGACAGGGGGCGGCCTAATTTGTACAATATTTATTCGCAATATGGCGTTTCCAAACTAATTGATCATTATAACAGGCGCCATTTGGCGAGGTGCCTGCGCTAATCGGCTTCGTAACACTAACATTTGTTTTTTTGCAACCCGTATTGTATTTTTAGCGTTCAGGTAGTAACCTTTATTTAGTAATTTATCTAAACTTTGTGTGGCCACTTCTACATACCTATTTTAACTACTTCCGTTCTTCGAAATCACATTGATTTTCGTAGCTATTAGGTACAATTAAAGACTCCTATATGGGCCTTTCGGACTACCTTTAAATGTGTTTGTTTTGATGCTATAGCATGTTTCGTAGCAATTATTTATTTTCTTCCACTATCTACGTACTCAGTTGAGAATACATTATGTACCTAGTGTTTCACCAATCAAGTGAGTTAAGTACCGTATAGCCAAAGCTGACAAGCTAAGGGACCGCTACGCCCGCACTGCCCCAGGTAGTGTAAGTCATTCGCGAGCGCCATCCTTGCATTGTTTAACAAGCCGAACATATGTTGTGCTCGTAAACCGTATCAAAAATTTGTTAATCTACTCAAAATAGCTAGTCATTCCGGCTGCCACTTCTCCCCTATAATTGTAACAAACCAAAATTTTATTTCGTAACGGTGTGCTCTGATATCGGGTGCTAATATAATACCGAAAGCATAACAAATACATTGCTCAATACACATTCGAGTAGAAAGAAATTAGACTGTAAATCTTCATGTTAGTTTACGTCTCTAATTAGATACTTTTACCACCTATTCTGTGAGCGAAGAAATCCCTAATATGAACAAAGTTTCTGTCCATATTGGGCCCCGAAAGTAATGTATACCTAAAGCATGTATTCTTCTTTAAATTTAAAACTGTCTGGTAAAATTAAAAGCTTTCGTGTTGTAGTATCTAAACAAAGTTGAGCAACTGCCCAATTTCGAAGTGATTTAGGGTCCGCAAGTTAAAGTTAGCAAAAGAGCAGGTGTCTTCAAACAAGCATCCGATGTTTAAAGACGATATATGGAGTGTACCATCGAGCACAGATCGTTCATAATTTGGACAAATCGATTTAGATCGGGCGGCGCTTTTGGTGAATGATTTAGTGGCACGGACAAATTGGAGCACCGGGAGAGGGTCGTCATCGATACGCAACTAAGCGCAGGCAATCTGGATGTTGATGTGGTCAGCAATTACAACGACTTAAAAGTAAACGATCGTAATTAGCCCGGCTCGTCTCGCTTTGTTGGCCCATCTCGATCTCTTTCATGTTACATTATTGTCGATAATACCTTATCCGTTGAATTACTTAGTAGGTTAACTAGCGGATTGTAGTCTTCTTTTTACATATATTTCAAATATAGAAAAAGGTATAGAGTATAAACTTCAACGATAGTGTTAGCGATATTTTAGAATGCTGCCCCATTATGAAAACAAATGAACAGACCCGAGGAATGTTTGAGACTTTTTATATTAGGTCAAGTAAGAAGCCCTTAGGGCGACCTGAAAACTCTAATACTAGGTGAGCCACACCACTATAGAAAATGGAGAAGGTAAAGATTTAACAATGATTAAGCAAAGTCGAGTCAGTTATAGAATACGACGAAGCCCTTGACCGGGAATTATTCCGGAAATCGATCGAATCTATAGTGATTGAGAAAACGAATACGGATCTGAAAATCGCTAATTAAAAATGAGTCACACATAAAATTACACCATATTACGCACGCGGCGGGTGCGGGCGCGTAGACTCAGAGTGATGTACCTACCTATAAACTAAAGAGAGTGCTTGACCTAGACGCGCGATTATTAATGCTCATGTGAATAACCGGCCTTGTAAACAACACTGGTAGACAGCTATACCTACTGTAGTATTCATGCCTACTCTACGCGGCAAGTACGCATGTACCTACTCCAGTGTAACTCTAATGCTTCCTGTAACGAAAGTAGGTACCTACAGAAGTTTAACTTCGTTTTTTTATCCCACTTCTGATTTTCTACTTTTCTTTTTTTGTGTGAGTTGTATTGTATGCATAGCAAGCAAAACTGTTGAACTGATTGCGATGAATTATATATGCTGCGTAGCAATAGTAACGAGATTATGAAATAATAATAAATAAATAAAATAAATAAATCCTGTGACAAACACACAGCGCCATCTAGCCCCGTGGTAAGCTGCTAAGCTTGTGTTACGGTGACTAGACAACGGATATACTACTTATATTTATTTTTCTTTTGTAAATACATACATAATATTATACATAGAAATACGCCCAGACCAGATACATCCTTACTGCGATAAATGCAAAAGTAACTTTGTCTCACGCCTTAAACGAAAACATGCTTTCACACCTGAAAAGATGTTGATGAAATTTGGTTATTCCTATGGGATTGGGACTTGAGTTTACGGGGGCGAAACAGCAGGGCGTAGCTAGCACGTAATAAGGGTAAAAACACATTTTAGCAGTTTAACAGTATAAAGTTAAGGTGCAAAAGATTAGATTTCCTAGTCGTAACTGACCGAAGCCCATTTTACTAACATTCAAATCTTAAACAAAAAAGGCTTAAAGGCTTTTATTCATTTAACATTTCAATTGCAATCACAAATTTGGATCTTTGATTTCGGTTTTGTTTGATTGAATTCGTTATGGGGAAGTCGATAGCCTCTTTGTGTCGATCGATAGTTATGGAATTACCCAACTTTAAAACAAAGCTTTTTGTTGCGGACACGCTTATTTTACGCCAATATACAATTTTTTTTAATAGAGTTGTTACTTTATGGCAATATTTGCAGTCTATACATAGGTAAGCAATGTCTTTGCTTGCAAGGAGTAGAATTAGGAATCTAGAAAGATTTTTAGTAATATTTTAACCTGGTTTTATTTGCGTATTGTTACTTAAGACCTGGTTAAAATATTACTATGAGTACAAATCGTGTGAGTTTAAAAAGTTTATTAGAAAGATGTTTTTTCTGTTTTCGCGATGTTGGATTGATATTAAACCAATTTTTCGGCTTCCCGAGAGGTAAGCAGTCGGGAACATCACTCATATAAGAGAAACAAAACGGTGTAAAATGGGCGGGTGAAGGATAAGTACATTCTATTAAAGTTAGAGCAAAAGTATTTAATATTACCTTTAAAAATATATTTTTTACATGTTTCCATGCAGGTTCCTACGTTGTACCTAGTTCTGGCAGTCGAAGTCGAGGTCGAAATGCTAGTCTACGTATATATATATTTTATGAACTCGTTTAGGTTAGATTGCCTAAGACACGAATTTGTTTCGGTAAAACCGAATAAATAAGTAGCTCAGAGCTATTTCTTACGCGATCAACGGAAAACGGTAATTAAGTGTTTGATGGAGCATTCGTTTTTCCGACGCCTACTGGGTTTAGTTTTCTTTAAACTAAGCAGGTAACCTATTTTGCCGAATAAAATATTATTCTGTTTCTATTTAAAGGTACCGCTTTTTAACCTTTACCTTTTAACCTATTTTCAGGTAAGTTTTTTCAGTCTGTGACACCATTTATTTTACACACTATAAGTGTTTTTTATAAACTTGGAGTAAGGTCGAAGTGTTAGAGTAATAATTACCTAAACTGTTGAATTAGTGACAATATGATTTGTCTTAATCCGTGACAAGAAATTTCAAAGTTGACAGACAGAAACAAAAAGCTTATCAATATTATGCACAAGAACATAATTTGGTATCAACAAGAAACTTGGTATCAATGACCGGAGTTCGAACGATGATTTCTCAAAAACAGAATTTGCATTCGGAATTAGGGCAGGGTCCGCACGAGCGCCTGGGGCGGAATCTGTGGGCTACCGTCTACCAAAACGAAAGCAATATCCACAAAGTGTTCAATAATACTTTTATTCACGTAAAAAGTTATTATAATCGATGTTCTGTTCGTGATATAGATGATGATCGCGAGCGTATTAAATTGAAATAGCTGGAAGCTAGAGGAAATGCAGGAAATGGCTAATTTCATTTCGATAAGTAGCTAATAGCTAGGTCCAATTGTGTGCAGATAAAGCCTTAATTTGGCGAAGTTTACTGACTCGCTTCCTTGAGGTTAATTCAAGATCAACTGAATCGAGTTAGGTAATAGTCTACGTTGAAACTAGTTACTCACTATTTAATATTAAACTAGCTTGTAACGTATTGATCTGTGAGTAACCTCACCACTTTATCAGCCTTGAACTACATAAATTTAACGACTTATTACTTTTGAAATTATACATGCAGTAAATAAGTATACTCTGAAGGTACTTACAGCTATTAAGTAAGTACTAAACGTCTCTGAGCTAAGCTACGGACAGACAGACAGACGAACAGCTGAATAACTAGGAAAAGTAATTTATAATAGCCAATAATATAACTCAAAAACAGTTCATGTGCACCTACTCCAATGCCCATTTCCAACACATGTACGGCGACTGACCTCAACGAGGCCAATGAAGCTGCCATCGTCGCTGTGGCATAGTTTTGGGCAGATAAACTATTAATATAACTAAATGCTGACACGCTACGATTATAATATTAATATTATTATATATTCCGATACTAATATTTAAACAAAAGTACCAAAAGGCCAATTACGACTTCTAAGGATTGTTCCAACAGTTAAAATCAAGCAAAATACAAAGTAAAATTTACACCAGCAGCAGCGAAAAATATTTTCCACGTAATCGCGAATGAAGTACAATCTACGCATGTAGTTGTAACGATGTAATTTGTATCACTGCGCGGATCAGCGCTCATCAAACATCTCAAAGCGACCGCCGCACCTGCTTTAAATCCGTAAATATCACATAATAGCACCAATAACTTTACCTCACACGATTTACTTTAAGCTTTAAGTTATTACGTGCAGATCCAATGTCGTAATGAGCGTTGCGAGTCGGTTAAGATCTTCTGCGGTGCGCTTATAATATTCAGCGGCAAACCGCGGAATGTGAGGCGCGCGCGGCTTCACTTTAACTCGGCTTTAGTTTTTTTATGAAAATTGAGGAGTTAATCAGGGTGGATTACATTAAATAGATTGATTTGATAATCTTCATGTGCCTACTTAACAGTTTCGATTTAATGTCGACCTTACTCTTTTGCGTCTACTCTATAAATGGTTCAACGTAGAAGCCTGCACACGCTCGCTTGCTTTACTTTTCTGCCCTACCTACCACTCAAGCTGTCACAGTTCTACGCTCCACCCAAAGATTGCCTGGAAGAAATCGCTTTGAGAGATAAAGCCGCTCTTTGGTACAGATAATTTTTAGGCTTCTTTAGTATTTACTATTTGGATATAATACCTATGTGTTTGTTGTGTACAAATAAAGATATCCATCTAAGTATCTTGCAGCCATCGTCTGATTTGTAAGCTATCTAATATTACAGTGCCAATTTATTACGTAGGTATCTAACTATAAAAATTTAGTTAATTTCGGGCTCGAAGGACAATACATCGTTACGAGTGCACCATTATAAATCGTATTTGTAAGTGGTGTGTAAAGTTGAGTTAGCTAATATGGGAGTTGTTAAGTTTGAAGAAAAATCGGGACTAACGCAGGTGAAACCACGGGGCGCAGCTATAGTTCAAATATGAATTAAAAAGTTTAAGGTAAATTCATTTATTGTTTTTAAGTAATTTAAATTAAGTAATCTATTCATTTATATATATAGCCTTTGTTCAACAGTGGACGTATTCTGGCTGATGATGAAGGTTAATTCATACTTTCCCTATAGGTATGTCGCATGTTCGTTCAAGCTACTTTCTTTCTAAGCACAATAGGCATGAGGACATCGTATCTTCATCATTCTGTGTTTGTTATCTTTATCATTTCACAGGTGCACAATGAATAATACTTTTCCAATTCAAAACAATTAACTATTAATGTAATTCTAAACATCGAGGTTTGTCTAGTTCTGTCGAGTAGTTAGTCAGCGGTTGGGCATCCATAACACGGATTGTTACCTAGCGACAATGGGTGAGGCGAGCGTTTACATTAAACACTGACAACTCGATGATTAGCCGTTTTCTAGACAATGATTTGTCGTCTTCCATCGAATTATTTATTCCGAAATGTCATAGTTACACCGAACTCTATTATTCAAATAAAATCAATAAATCCATTAACTAAACCTTGTTGTAACAGCGATGGCGTCAATACAGATCTACATTTTTTATTTGATTGATTTTTTTTTACCTTTATTCTTGGTACAAACTGGCTTTTTTCTGGAAATTAAAGTTAAATCAAGTTTCCTTTGCGTACCTAAGTGCGAAAAATCTCTTTTTCCATACATTTTCACGTAAGTATCAAGCACATAGTTTATAGTATAAAACTGTAATCTTGAAATAAAATTTAAGTTTTTAACGACCAAAATAAATGATATCTGCGTGTCATTTAAATAAAAAGTAAAAGTGGTAGACTTGTTATCACTGTGGTAAATCACATTTGTGTTTATATAGCGGGCGTACTACCGATGTTCCATTGATTTTATCATAACCCCATTGAAATGGTCCTTTCTACTTATAACAGCTTTACTATGACTTTAGTTTTGATGCATCACTATGCAAATGCGTATCTCGTGCCCGCGACAGGTGACGTGCGACACCCTTAATTGTTTTTATAATAATATTCAAATATTATGACGTTTTTCTGATACGTTTTTTGGTGAGGATGTGGCGCGGGTGGCATGCCAGGTGGTCCAGAAAAAAATGTTTCTTTTGAACTGTAACAGCTTGCTGGGTCGGGGGATGTTTAATTCGGTCTGTAATAAGTTGACTATAATACATAGATACGCATGTAAGTATGTACAACATAATATACAAGTAAAGATTTTCAGGATTTACTTAAGATAGTTTGCAGAGTTTCAAACGTAAACATGATTCGTAAACAACCAAAGATGCGACTTATCATTTTTAAAAGAAATAGGTACTTAAAATATTTGTTATTTGTACTCTTTTTCTACTAAAAAACCTTTTTGTTAATCCGCCCAACCACGATCGTCGTCGTGAAATCGCCACGATATCGTTCGGCTAAAAAATAATAATTAAAAAAAAAAGAATTTAAAGAAAAGTTTTTTTTATTATCTGTGGGTTTTTTAATTAGTCGGGGTAGTTTTTATTTAAAAATAATTAAAATTTGAGAGAAACAATCATGGTAGCGCGGAATAACAATGTCAAATATTATTTTTGAAAAAAGCGCGGGAAACATCGTCAAAGCCGGTTGTGTTTTCTGAGTAAAATTTTTTCAAAATAAATTTAAACTAGTTCAGGAGTGTAGGTTGTTGTATTTATCTGTAAATTTTATTTCTTATTTGTGTAAATATAGTATCTAAAGTGTCCAGTAACTGGGGTAAGCGTGTATAATAGTTTTTCTTTACTTATGGATGATGCAGACGATCCCGGAGGGGGCCAAGTCCCTCAACCGGGCTTGTTTGTAGATGTAGTAGATGATGAATCGAAAATGGAAACTGCAACACGGTCGTCGCCGGCTTCGCCTTCGGGCTCTGGCCGTAAGCGTAGTAAATCATCAGAAAGGTGCAAGGATTGCAACAAGCGTAAAAAAAATAATTCTACTAATAAAGTGGGTCAGCACACAAATTGTAATTGTTTACAAAATGCCACAGAAACAATTCATGTGAGGGCTCCCAATCCCCCAAATCTTAGTACAGAAAATAACATCACTGAAAATTCTGCCCCACAATCAAATGTTCAGGAAGTTTCTAATGGGACTGCCCCCCGTCCGGACACATTATCCAGAACTTTTTTCGAATCGACTGATTGTCTTCCATTTGTAGTTCATGTACAGAGAAACGTAAGTTCACAAAATGATAGCACCGTTTTTCACCCAGTAATGTTTGGTAGATTTTTACAAAAATATAATTTTCCTAGTGTCATACAAGGCAGTGTCAAGAGAATTGGACGAAATAGAATAGCCATGTCATTTTCAAACTATTGCGATGCAAACAACTTTTTAAATCATCAAAGTTTGGCCTTAAATGATCTTAAAGCATTTATCCCTACCTTCAGTATTACTCGCATGGGTTTAATCAGAGGGGTGCCTTCTGATTGGTCCGATGACGAAGTCACAAAAAACATTAATGTTCCAATTGGTTGTGGTAAAGTTTTGAAAGTGAGACGACTAAACTTTAAAGTAATGGTAGATGGTAGTCCAGTATGGAAACCGTCCCAAACAGTAGTAATAACCTTTGATGGGCAAGTACTTCCAAAACGTGTATTTATCTGTTACAATGCCATAAGTGTAGAATTATACACATATCCAACAATACAATGTTTTAATTGTTGTCGATTTGGACACACCAAGTTACAATGTCGATCTAAAGCAAGGTGTTTTAAGTGTGGTCATGAACACATTGGGGAATCTTGCACACAAGATGACCAACCATCTTGCTGCCTTTGTTCAGGATTCCATTTTGCCACAAACAAAGAGTTATGTCCAGAACACACTCGTCAAAAACAAATTAAAAGAACTATGGCTGAAAATTGCTTGTCATATGCTGAATCTTCTAAACTTCATCCACCTGTCAATAAATTATATTCAAGTGTAGTTGCGTCTACTCCCCCTTTGCCTTCATCGTTGCCTACAATATCTGAAAATAATGCTCCTTCAAACAATAAGCCCACTAATTCATATAATAAAACTGTTTTTATGAAACCTCGGTCCCCACCTAGAATGTCAAAAGGTTATGATCAGGTCACACATAGAGAGCTCACTAGAAATTACGATATGCCTGAGCCTAAAAATGGCTCTGCGGTATTACCTGACTCCTATCAGGACAATTCTGCTGCTGTTAATAGTGAAACCTCTACTTCAAATATTATTATTCAACTCATACGATTTTTGACAATTTCCAATTTAATACCGTCCCACGATGCCCATATGCTTGAATCTTTCCTATCAGTCTTTACAAATGGCCAATTTAGAGGCTATAATACAGTGGAACTGCCATAGTGCTAGTTCCAAAAAATATGAATTTGTAAATATTATAAATAGTTATAAACCTCTTATCTTAGCGTTATCTGAAACCTGGCTTCGGCCAGGTTTAGTTTTTAAAATTAATGGGTATTCATGCCTAAGAGATGACCGTGCCGATGGAAGAAGGTATGGTGGTGCATGTCTACTCATTAAAAATGGTATTCCTTTTAAAGTTTTTAATTTCCCTCCCCATTCTGGTAATTTTTGTATTATAGCTGTCTTTGTATTAAATATATATATAGCGTCTGTGTATATTCCCCACCCTAGTGTTAGTATTTTACAGGAAGTTAATTCTGTATTAGAACTCCTTCCTAAACCTTGCCTAATTATAGGAGATTTTAACTGTAGACATTTGTCTTGGGGTAGTTCTGAAACTGATTGTTATGGACAAAAGCTTATGGATATAATAGATTCCCTTGATTTGTGTGTCTTGAATGATGGTTCACCGACTCGCACACCTGTACCCAATGAGGGCCCCAGTGCCCCAGATCTCTCGTTTTGTTCACCTAGTTTGGCTACATCCCTATCATGGCAAGTCTTAGATCATGCATTTGGTAGTGACCATTATCCTATTAAGATTACAACATCAACATGCAAAAAATTAATACAACAACCAAGAAATTCTACGTCTAAATATAAAATCATTGACAAAAAATGGAGTGAATTTATTGATAATGTAAATAGTAAAATCCCTAATCTCCCGAATAACTCAAGCGATGTCTATACTCGTGCTAAAGCCTTTTCAGATACTCTTATTGATGCAGCGAATGACACATTTCCTGTCAAAAAAAATCCTAGCGGTTATTTACCGTCTCCACCTTGGTGGGATGACGAATGTTCGAGGGCTTTCGCTAATCGGAAAGAAGCTGAAAAATATTATTGTAGGAACATGACGACAGAAAATTATATTTCTTACATAGAACTTAAAAAGAAAACAAAAAAGCTATTTAGAGAGAAAAAACGTAATGGGTGGAAAACATTTTGCTCAACATTAAACCCAAATACTCCTCCGTCGTTAGTTTGGCAACAAATTAGAAGATTTAAATCTGGTATCAGCCCAAACAATCCTTCACTTCCACCTTCCATGGAACATGCGTTTTTGAATCAAGTAGCACCTTCTTATGTTCCTCCCTTTGTTGAGCCTGTTCAGGACATATCTGATGCACGTTTGATAAGTCATGATTATGATAAAACTTCTTTATCTTGTCTTTTCTCTTTGGAGGAACTTAGGGGAGTTCTGTCTGGACTTAAGGATAGTGCTCCAGGTATGGATAATATCCCTTACTCCTTTTTGCAACATTTATCTGAGGATTCGTTGTTATATTATTTGGATATTGTTAATTCTTTTGTAACTTCTGGAAATATTCCCCCAGAATGGAAGACCCAAATTGTAATCCCAATATTAAAACCAAACAAAGATCCAAGTGATGTGACTTCATACCGTCCTATCGCTTTATCATCAGTGCTTCTGAAAATAACAGAGCACATGATCAAAAACAGATTAGAGTGGTACATAGAACACAATGGTCTTTTAACAAGTTCACAATTTGGATTTAGGAAGGGTCACAGTACCATGGATAGTTTAAGTATATTTGTAACTGATATCAGGTTAGCATTTTCATATAATAAATCTGTGGTAGCAGCCTTTTTAGATATAAAAGCCGCATATGATAATGTGAACTTGCATCTATTGAAGAATAAGTTATATGATTTAAATGTCCCTTCTATTTTAACAAACTTCATATTTAATATACTAAATGAGAGATCTATTAAACTCAGTAATGGTTCGGATAGCCGCCTCGTTTGGAAAGGAATCCCTCAGGGATCTGTTCTTAGCCCACTTCTGTACAATATCTATGCACATGATTTAGAGAGAATTTTTGAAGCATCAGTAAATGTTTTGCAATATGCTGACGATTTATTACTTTATTCTGTAAACAAATCCCTTGAAACTGCAAGTATTACTCTTACAAATGCACTCACACGCCTTAAAGTATGGTTAGATAATAATGATCTAGAATTGTCTATTAATAAAAGTCAAGTTGTCGTATTTTCAAGAGCACGTTCAATTCCACCTGTATCTGTAACATATAATCAAACTCAAATTCCAATTAATGATAGTGCAAAATTTCTGGGCGTTGTTATTGACTCTAATTTAAAAGGTTTTAAACATTCAGAATATGTGGTAGCAAGATGTGAACGTTCTGTAAATATATTGAGGTGTTTATCTGGAGTTTGGTGGGGTGCACACCCATGCACCCAGAGATTAGTTTATAACGCTTTAGTGAGAAGTGCCATGGACTATGGATCATTCTTGCTAGAACCCTGCAGCGCAGCTGGACTTAGGAAATTTGACGGCATACAATCAAAATCCTTAAGAATAGTTTCTGGGGCGATGAAGTCAAGCCCGATAAACGCCTTGCAAGTTGAGTGTTCTGATCCACCACTGTCCCTCAGACGTCAATATCTCTGTGATCGTTATTTCTTTAAAGCTTTACAGTTTTCTAATCATGTTCTAATTCCCAAGATTAGAGAGTTAAACGATCAGATTAGTTCCTCAAGATATTGGTCTCATAAAAAAAATCCTTGTTTAATTGAAAGCTATCGAAAATATTTGGCTATTAATTCTCCTACTTATCGGTCCTCCAGAATTTCACTTTATGACAACAATTTTGAAGCGTTATTAATTTCTCCAAATATTTGTTTCAATTTAAATATAACCAAAGACACGTGTGACTCTGAGACAGAGTTTCGGCATGTCACTGATGAAAAGTGGCATAACTGGAATTATGTATTTAGCGATGCTTCTAAGCACAACGATGATGAATATGTAGGAGTAGGTGTCTATCATCAACAATATAAAACTATCCAACTTACGAAACTCCCCCCTGAATCTTCAGTGTTTTCTGGAGAATGTTTAGGCCTTTTACAATCTTTAGAATATATAATTTTAATGAAACTTAAAAAAACTGTAGTGTTTACTGATTCAAAAAGTTCTTTGCATGCAATAGCTAAATATCCGTTTAAATCCCAACCATATCTACCGATCCTATTTAAGATTAGGCAGCTGTTATATGAATGCGGGATGAAAAACTATGTTGTCGAATTTGCTTGGATCCCTGGGCACTCTGGAATTAAAGGGAATGTTAAGGCAGATAATTTGGCTAACGATGCTATAAAGTTCGGTGACAAAACTGTCCCATATTACTATAATTATTCACAAGATCTAGCCAATTTGTCAGTAACATATCTCCAAAAAACATGGGACAGGATGTGGACTGATAGCACCGTTATCAAAGGAAAATATTTATACTCAATTCAACCAAAAACAGGACGAAAACCTTGGTTCTGTAAGGCTACATTTGACAAGCGGGCAACATCAGTTCTGATTCGAATGAGGCTGGGTCATGTGTGTACACCAGCACACCTTGCTAGGTTTGGAATTGTGGACTCTTCAACTTGTGAATGTGGCAATGACGTGGGTGACATAAACCATATACTTTTCTCGTGTCCCTTGTATGATAGATGTGCTTTCTATGATTCCTTGACCTCCTGCAAAATTCCATTTCCGACAAATATCAAATGTTTGTTAAGTACAAATGATTTACATATTTATGCTATAATTGCTTCATATATATCTTTTAATAATATTAACATTTAATACACTTATATATTATTACCAATTATATTTTTTTTTTATCCTTATCCTATATTTTACCTCTCTCCTGTCCTATCCTATTCAAAATTTTCGTTAAAGTAGGTATTTTTGCGCGTTAAATGTTTCCTCGTTTTTATAAAATAAAATAAAAAATAAAAATAATGATCAAACTCGAAACATAAACTGAATAAGAAGAAAAAGCCCGCCTGATAATATTATAACAAACACGACATTGGCAGATGTGCGAAGCAACAAGACTTCGTGGATCGACGCCATAGAAGAGAAAAAAAAAAAAAAAAAAAAAAAAATATTATTTTCCATACAACGTTTTTTAATTTTAGATAACGATTTGACGTTTTAGTTCTTTGCACCTATTTGGCACGTTTTTTTCAGGGAGAAGAGTCAAATCGTAGTATACAATTAAAATATGAAGTATCGTATTTTTTTTGGATAATCGTTTCGTATTCGCTACCTACAATTTCAGTTTAACACTGTTTTTTTAATAAATACACAGCAACAGAAGCCAAATTTAGTATCTGGCACAGATGTTGCGCACATATATACCTTGTAATATTGATCAGTCAGCTGATGATCCGTATCGAATTACCTACGGATATCGTACAAGTGTCATTTAAAGCTGCTCTACCCAATGTTCGATATCACAAAGCTGTCCCCCGGTTTTACCCTCGGAAGTTCTTTTCTCGTGGAAATATCTGTATAATATTTATTCCACTTAGTTACATACCCCTTTGGATGAAAAATAAACGAGACTTACTCGAATTTAACTGTATAAGACACATCCAAACATATTTTTTTGGATTATTATTACTATCAATAGAAACAAGGTTATGACAATCACAATTTGAAAAGAAGATACGAATTCCCTTCAATCGATGTATTTGTATTTCCACAATATTTTTTTATTGCCAGTGCCTACTATTACAATGCAAAAAAACTCACAAATTTGATCGCTAGAGCCTTTCCTCATTAAAAACATAATAAAAACCGGGAAATCTTGAACTGTACAAAAAATATGTCGAAGAATAACGGTGGGTAATTTACTTTTTAAAGAATAAAGGCTGGTTTACATTGATCCAGTGACGAGGCTATCCAGCGTTGATATGATAAATTCGTTTAGGAATATTGAATCCAACGCTGGTGCGATAGTGCTGGAATGGCTTCGGATTAGTTTATACTATTCCAGAAACATTCCTACGGTGGATTGCCTGGTCACTGGACCCAGCGACTGGATCAATGTAAGTCTGCTCTAAAGGGCTAAAGGGGGAGTTATCATTTGGCGTGTGCGCTTAGCGTGTAGCCGCATGCGCACCTGCCACGCAATTATCTGGTCATTAGCTGCCTTAGCCGGCGAGCGAGCGAGAGACAAACCCCGAATTACAGCGCGTCTCAGATACATACCCGATCAAGTGTTTTTTCACCATGAACTTTGTGCAATTAAGGCTCAGACGCAGTGCGAACGGGCCTTTGAATATAGCCACAGCAGGGCGAGTACCTACGCGTTTTCCGCTTCAGTTTTTCTTCCTGCATCTGTTACTGTTGCCTGCACTGTATCACAGCCATAACAAACCATATTAATAACGCCTACTATGTCTGTGGATGGCTGTCTAGTGAGGAGGCTATAATATATATAGTTGGTTCATTTGTGACCTGCACTGTGTATGATCCCTGAGGAATAAATTCATGGGCAGCGGAATCCGTTAAGTCCTCAACACACAGCTTCTAATGATTGTGAACATAGTAACAGCTGCAGGATGGATGCGCGTTTTCTGCAGTAGTTTTTCTTTCTGTTGGTATATAACTCGCACCCGCTGCCTCGCTCACTACGTGACCAAACCCCACGAGTTCCTGAAGCCCTTCTAGCTTTGGCAACGACTTCTCACCGCCTTCTAACCTAAGTTGTCTCATCAAACTGACGCGATCATCTGCGTACATACTTATGTGTCAGATCGCAACACCTAGTGTGATAGCGGTCAAACGCTTACTTATCAATTTCGAAAAATGTTGACCAATGATTTGTAGAAATGATTCTACAATATTTTTTGTTGCAGTTTATCTGCACAGTCCCTTTGCGCAGTTTGATTAAAGGTATGGATCTGTCTGAAATGATAAATAAAGAGGTAAAGTTTTAAAGTATATTTGGATGGATGTATTTTTGTTGGTGGTAATCTCGGGAACTACCGGGCCGATTTTAAAGAAATTTTATGCAGGGATACATTCCATCGTTGGAATGACATAGACCACGGAAAACATTTATCTAAATATTTTCTACGGTATCGGGATTTGAGCGGGTGAATCGACGAGATGCAGCTTTTTACAATAAAACTAAGCAATCGGACTGTGCAGATCTGTTGGTATTTGCACAGTCCGTATACTTAGTTTCCGTCGAGTCTACACACTTTACAACGTTTTACCTACGATAAATGTCATAGTGTGTAGGGGACATAATATTAAATTAATTTACAGTCAACAAGTACAATAACCGAAGAATCAATTAAGTGCACAGAGAAAATACGTTGAGTCACTGGTGGTCCCCGACTTATGACCCGGTACGTGGACGACGATTTTTATCTCATAATTGCAGGTCCCGCGCTGTTGTATTCTTCATTAGGGGCGTGAGTGCCGTGCAAGGGTTGTGGGACTTATGCCGAAGTATATAATAGCATAGTAGGCTGACTTCCTGAGGCCATGATAATGGATTACGCGTGGTGGGTATTTGCTAATTTACAAGCTATTCTGCTGCTTAAGTCATTTAAAAAATTACCTTTTAAAATAACAATAAAAAATAAAGCCTGAAAATCTGAATTAATTAAGTAAATGGTTAATACCTCCTAATCGAGTCTAATCCTAAGTCTAAACTAATTCTATAAAATACTTTATTTTGATTATTAAGGCCTTAACCGCTCTGGTAGTACAGAGCTGAAATTGTGTGAGTGTGCTCTTTACATGATGTAAACATCCGATTAGATTCGTTTTTTAAATTCCTTCGGAATTCCACGGAACAAAATTCATAGGGGCTGTACCTACCTACTAAGAATCAGGTAATATGGGAATAGGGAGTCAGCCTCCTGGATGAGAGTCCGCTCTAAATTTATTTATACTGTGCTGTGTGTAGACGCACGTAGGTACGTGTGTGTGAACAGTCGAAGACACAATGGCCGCCCCCCGCAGTAAGGTGCGTTAATTTATGCGCGTACGGCGTCGCACACAGCAACTACGAGACGCCACAACACAAACATTTCAACGCATCTAATTTATTGTTCTGTTGCGTACAAACGCAAAAAAATATTCTCTTAAGGCCCCGTTAGACTGCTATGACTAATTTTTAACTTTTACGTAGCAACATCTAATAATTTCCGCTGAAATAGAAACCGCTGTACCAATCCTATGCGAAGAAGCAAAGAATGGCCCGATCTATCAAAAAAAACCTCTATAAATGCAAGTTGTTATCTCTAATAGTAGTCAAGTTAGAGTCCCATAGGGGACCTGAAAACTCTAACACTCGAAAATACAAAGACAAGATCGCAGTCAAAAACATAAGTATACTTTTGCCGTAGCGGTTAAAATACAAATGAAATTATTTATTTGCATTAAATATGGTACACATAATGGTCTTACTTTAAAATATAGTTTCTTCATATCTAGCAATAAGATTGCGCACAAATATTTATTAAGTAGCTCATTATATTATAAACATTAAGCTTTTGAAGAAACAAATAAATTATTTATATCAGGTGCAGCTATTATGTCAACAAAATATTAGTAAATCGAAAAACTTATTTATAATGTCATACACACACAACGAGCAATGTCAAAATAAACGTAATGTCAATTGTATTTTTTAGTTAAATATTCATTAATGGAATAAAAAGAGTTACGTCACTCTCAACTTAGGCTGAAATCTATAGTGCGTACTTTGACTTTGCTCAGACTAAGCTTAGCAAAAACTAAGCATAAACATTGAATTAGAATTTATAGTTGAAATTCATTTTGTAATAATACGAATAAAATAAAAAGAACTTTATTCATAGTCTTAACAGAGAAGCAAAGTTTAGGTCATTATTTTTGATTGGTTTACATTCTTAATTTGAATAACTTCGACTTTACTATGCAAAACTTTGGATAGTAGCGAAGATCACTTTACAAATAAGCAAAAATTGCCTTAAGTAAAAGTTTTTGCTTAGCAAAGTCAAAGTACGGACTATACAAAGTGTAACGGGTATGCCCTTTTAAGCGAGGGAGGGAAGGGAGTTGTTCTAGATATCTAGGGGAACAACTTTTGTTCTACGACTTTAGAAAAATCGAACTTTTTTTTTGAAAATTTTGAGCTTATGTTTCACTGAAAAAACAACTGCTTTTGAAAATAAAGGTAATTGAAGTTTTAATTGTAGTAGACCAAACTAAATGAAAGGACAAAATAAGGACAATGACCTCGAACTCTGAAAAACAGCTGATTTTCAAGTAAACTTTACTTCGAATTTTTAAAAGTCGTAGAACAAAAGTTGTTCGCCTAGAAGTCCAAAACAACCCCCTTTCGGCTTAAAAGGGCTTACCCGTTACATTTTGTATAGATTTCAGCCCTAGAAACTTTTGTAAACTATATAAGTATGATTGCATAATCGGCAGGACTTGAGAGAAAATGAATAAATGCCACAGTGCAGTGAAGACATGACTTTACGAAGATGACTCAGTCGCGACAACATTTTGAATATTATATTAGGCATACTAGTTGGGTTTTCTTCAATGTCTCATCTTATTCCATTGAATTTGACGCAAGCCCGTCCTGGATTAACTACCAGACTTTACCAAAATGGCATTGCAATATTGTGTCGGAAATTTCCGTAGATACTATAGGTTGCTTTTCGCCCCAAAACCTATAGGTTACTTTCGGTTGTAGATTACGATTTTTTGCGAAAATCTTAAATTGATTGACCTTGACACACGGACGGAGAATTGAGAAAATCGGTGATGTCGTACAAACAGACAGACTTACAGACATCGCTGTTAACAAGTGATCATTATTATGAACATGCGTCTTAATTTTCTACGTTTTGAGACATAAAGCTCTAAACAGATATTTTCTACAATTTTGACACGTCGTTGATATTTGTTTAGACCGGCTGGGTTCCCAACTTAATAAACATCAAAATTTACTAAAGAAAATAACAATTTTAAACGATAGTCGTCGTGAAATTTCTATAAGTTGGAGAGGAGGTACAGTTAGGTGCAACAACTGCAGTAACTGTCAACTGGCTGTGTTCAAATGCATGTAGGTAACGTAATAAGTTTCGCGAATGTTTGTATTCGGCCACCCCGGGCGGCTTCGGTTCTCAATTGGTCGCAAGCAAAAACTACATTTGCATAGCGTCCTCGATGTTTGCCGCGATAGTGCGTGCCCACCGCGAGCTCCATCTGGATTTACGAATAACTCTTCGGATACGGTTTCTGTATTCTAGGGGTTATTCCTGGATTAGAATTGAACAAATTTTCATTTTGACATCATTGCAATTGCAAATAATGCATTCGAAATGAAACTATAACTTGCAATTGGACTGTAAACGAAACTTTACTAGCTGGGCCCTGCGGTTTCACAAGCGGAAGTGAAAAACGGGTTGTCAGTTGTCAAAGGCGCGGGCGGCCGAGCGGTTTTTAAGTGGTTGCACTTTTTCGTTCATTACTCAAATTCTACTTATTGGATTTCGATGCAAAGTATATCCCGACCTTCCTCGAAAATAGAACTATCTAATATTGAAAACCAGATTTCAATCGGAAAAAAAGTTTTTAATTGTATATGGAACAGACAGAGATATAGAATAGGGCTTCTCTTCCGGTGAATGGGGGTTATTCTCGCGCGATGGCTGCTAAACTACTTGCTCCCAAGGAGGGTTGGTGTATTGGCCAAATATATTTGCAGTAGGTGTGGGCATTGATGAATGATGTAGCGGACCTTAATTAAGCTCCTTCCGAGAGGAATACAACCGGAAAGATTATACCTATGTTTCCTAGCTTCGACAGTTCACTTTTGTTTCCCTGACTCCATTACAGGTCATTTTCTTCTTCTTCTTCAGACTTCATATTTTAATAAAATAAACTAGGATAAATTGTATTTAAGGTATTCCTGGTTCCTGGTTCCACAGTGACAAATGTCGATGCCACCCACTGCACGCACGACCCTGGCAACGAGACAATCTAATAAATAACTACATAGGTACTACCAACTTTGAATTTATATACTTAGGTTTCAATACTTTTGACTTTTTTTACTAAAACTCCTATGAGTTTCTTGTGGTTTCTTCTCATCGGAGGGCGCGTTCTGAAACCACAACAAAGTTAAAGCATGACTTTGTTGTGGTATCACACAAACAAATACAATCAGTGTACATCAAAGGTAAGACAAACAGAGAGAGATATATAGGTTATTTTCAAGTCCTCAATTAGACAAATAATTAAGGCAGTGGTCACACCGCCGCGCCCGCCGGCGAGAAAACGACTAACTATCGGCGATTTTCTCACTCAAGAAACGCACACCTTCATAATTATACATTCAGTGTACTAACACGAAAGAGAAGCATATTATGATAAAAGGAGCTCTAGCTCTGACTGTTTACACTGGCCGGCGACGACCCGCTTTATTAATTTTGTAGCTAAGCGACAAGAGCTTTGAAAAACGAACTCGCTCAGCGATGCTTGCTCGCTTGATCATTTCTAAATTTGAAAGTAGACGTATGAATATCAAGCAATCACTTGCAATGATTTGTGCGAAGAGCGATCGCTCTTCGCACTTGCACACTCGCTTACAGCCCGGCGACAAAACTATCGAAAATACACGCTTACCGCTGATGGACAACTCGTTTATAGTTTCTAGTTCTACTCGATTTTCGTTCATCGCCGGCGGTGGGACCACTGCAAATAGGTATATTTAAATATATACCTACCCATAAATAGATAAACCTTATGTGGTAAATATGCTAATGTCTTTGATAATAACTTTTACGTTTTACTACGAAAGGTGACGTTAAACCTAATCAACTTACCTATTTACTTAAGAAATTCCATTGAAAGATAAACGGCATAACTACTCCCCATTACTATAACAAGTAAAATTAAAACTGGTGGGTGATTATCTAAAGTACCTATAACGTAATTTTCATTAGCTTTGCCATTTTCTAACACAGTCTGCGAAATCTATTAACTAAACAATGTTGCTTGTATTTAGCGCTTTTCACCTCTATTCTAACAGTGGTCCCATGAAATGTTGATGATATGAATAGTATTTTAGAATAGAATAGCATCCCAGAATACAGTATTAATTAATATTTTTTATTAGGTGGGTACAATACCAACAATAACGTAATATAGAAATCCTATTCCTAATATTATAAACGCGAAAGTTTGCATGATCCATGTATGTCAGTGAGTTTGTTACTCAAACACGCAAAAACTACTGAGCCGACTGTGACGAAACTTGGAATATAGGTAGCAGAAAACTTGGAATAACAAAATGCTAGCTCTAGATTTGGATTACTTAACACATCTAATTATGTTCCTATAGGATACTTTTTATCCCGATAATCCCGCGCGAACCGCGGGACGCAGCAAGTCTTACTTAATATTATAAACGCGAAAGTTTGCAAGATGTACCTATGTAAGTCTCGATCTCGCGGGGATATCTAGATAAAAAATATCGTATAGTTAATTATGTGTTAATCCAAATCTAGAGCTAGCATATCAAGCTTCATCGCAATTGGTTTAGTCGTTTTTGTGTGAATTAGTGCAAACATGTTCGATGACTTGCATAATACACTTTCACATTTTCATTTATTATATTAGTAAATTCCCACGAATTTCGTATTATTTTTGGCTGTGTAGCCTATGTCCAGCAGTGGATTGCAACAGGCTGATGATGGTGTGTAGAGTATATTAGCTTTATTTTACTCATGTTGCCATTTAGGTTATGGCAAATAGTCATAACATGACTGCGGACTGTCTCGGGAAAACTACGCGTATATATCTATACTAAATGTATATGTACATTCCCATATGACTAATTCACACATGCAATCTATTTTATAGTTTGTACTGTTGTTAATACTTAGAGCTTCGAACAATTATGTCTGTGGCAGAGAGAGGTTTGATAGCGGTTTCCACATTAGTTTTAAGCGAATAAAATATTAAACCATCTGTTACATGTTAATCGTCAAAAGATATCTACGTAAAATCATTGCCAAATCTATATGTCTAATTATGTCAAATACTAATACTAATTACTAACAAATTATTATAACTAACAAGTTATTACTAACAAATACTAATTATACAAATACTTGAAAAAGGCTCATTCACACAAACATGCGCGTCAACGAGCCCCTAAGGGGGTTTTGTGTGTGTGTTCCATACTGTGTAAAATTTCCATACTGTACTCTCTCTATGTACTGTGCCTTGGGTTAGCTCCGATAAAGAAAATGGGAAGTAGAACTTTAATGAGTGTGTCCTCTATTACATTTTTCTTCTGCTTTCGCAATTTTGTATTGACTTAAAACTTATTTTACGGTATTAAACGCGTTGTTTTCATTATCAGCATTGTTACAATGCCAATGTTTCGGACCCTGTATCAGACTTGTTTTTCTGTTTCTGAAATTTTATTCCAATATCTTCTATTGTTAGTATAAGAATTAGAGGTCCGTAGGTAGCGGGAATTAACATAGTAACGAAGGGGCGGGCCGGACGGTAACTCACGCCCAAAACAAAATAAATACTGGAATGTGGTCGACTAAATGGACACGGGATGCTGGGAGACTTACGAATGCATTATTAAGTACCTGTTATTTTGGCAAACTTTTGTTAGAAGTTTTAACTCCACCAATGAACACAATTTTATATTATATTAAGATTTGTGACAATTTTTCGTATACGTCACAAACGGAAGAGGGATAAAGAAATTAATTAGTCTAAGCACTAGTAACTTCAAATACCCAGTACTTACGACTCAGAGGATAGTCAAACTCGGTTAGAAACTTAAAATTTGTCACAGTAGTTCCTTGGTTTGTTGTGAGATTGTTGAACCTTCATACCCTAAGAGGGTGATAATTATTATGAAAAAAAGGTGATGGAAAAACAAAGTGTGTTATGGCCTTATTGGTTTTTTGTAAGCCCGTTAATTTTCCCAAAATGTAGGGGAAGAATCTCCTTTTAGACGGGTAAGGAAGTAAGATGCCATGGAAGCCCACTCCGGATTGAATAAATGAATGAATGAAAGCAATAAAACATGGTCTTTAACCGATTTGAAAAAAGGAGGAGATTGCTCAATTCGGATGTGGCTGTTTTCCGTTGTCCTGGCAAATAAAAGTAAGCAAAAAGATTAAAAACATTTCATTTCTTTCAAGAGTCACACGTTCGGTCCCAAAGGAATCTAAATTTCAAAGTTGTTCGGATGGACAATGTAATTGGTTATTAAAAAGGGCATATATCACACCGGGCCGCGTGGGAGATGAGCGACATGATTTGTGTGCGCCCGCGCCGCGCCGCGACGCATGCCACGCCCCTTCATTAACATGCTAATGCTGAATCTGGAACCCTTGGACGAAATACGGACCATTTAATAGGTCACTGGTTTTTTGGTTCGTCAATTGTTCTTTCAAAGTAAATGGAAATTCTTTTGATATTTTATTTTTCGATTCTAAACCTAGGGGATAAATTCAATAGGTTTTGTTTGATAAGTCAGATGTTAGATAGGTATATATATGAGTTATCACTAAATAACTCATATATATACATATGTAATATTATAATTAAAGGTACTTATTAAAAACCAATAAAAAATAGGTGGGTACAAACAAACAACCTACCGACATAACAGAATTATACTTTTTATTTCATTTTTTACATTGCGCAGAATTTATTATTATTATTAACCTATAAATATTACAAAACGCTCGCAGAAGTTAATTTGCCGTCATGTTTAGTAGGTACCTAATAAAAATAGTGGTAACTTATAAAAGTGATAAATAAAGTCTATATTTTACTGCAATGTTGATTATATTGATTACTTGGAACAGTTCAAAGCGAAATATTGGATTCATTAATATAAATTCATCGGAGACTAAGATTCTCATGAATATTCTCATAAATAGGTGTATAGTCGTAAAATGTTCAGTTTTAAGAGTGAGTCAATATTGATTGAGGCATCAAATCAAACAAATCTTATATCCATGACGAACTAGTGTTGAAATATAGCGCCGGGAGAGCGATGAGCGGCGTTAATGGGTACTTTCGATTGGATCCGAGGGTTTATGGTGCGCAAGAGACGCGCGTGTGGCCAAGACGGACGCTACGAGAGGCGGCGCGGGCGCACGGCCTTCGACGACAATGCGTGCTGTAATGTATGCACGCAGGGGAGGTCCCTCTCTCGTGGGAAGGCAGGCTCTATCCTACACGCGTACTCACTCTCACAACCTAACCGACCATAACAAAACGAACGCTATAAATATAGACACTCGGATTGATGCTTATTATACCTACCAATGACATTATATCAGCTTAAGTAGACACAACGCAGAAGCTTCGGTAAACTGTATAAATTTAAGAAGAGTGAATAATAAAGAGATGAGATCTAATGTAGGTAAAGGTAAGTGGGTAAGTAGAGCGTGCGTACTTGTTTGCGTAGGCTTTACGTGCTACGCGCCTATTGCGCTGCGCCCGCGCCGTTCGTCGTAGCTTGCTTAGCTTGGATCGTAGCGGGCGCTGCACTCTTTCGTGGCGTGGCGCCGCGAAACAACTCCTTACAATTTGCATAAGCTTTTTGTATTCTGTAATAATGCGGCGTATTTTAATTGGCTGCGATTAAATCTTAATAAATCGGTTGGTGTTCCCACACGCGTCCGAATAGCGAGTTCGCAATTACGCTGCCGGCGAGTGTTGTAATTTGGCGATGGCCGCGGGCTAAATGCAGTAAGAAATTGTGCAGGATTTCAGCGCAACTTTGCGGACTAAACACTGCGGCGGCGGCATCGCGTGCGGCGCGCGCCGACCGCAACCGGCCACTTGAAACGCACTCCCCAATTACCAATCGTAAATTCCAATGGGACTAAATTAATGATTTTTGCAAGTCGTATACGTACTTGGATACGAGTTAACAAGTTTATATTCATTTTTTTTAAACATTGCATTTGACTTTACCTACTCAATTAACTACAAATTAAATACACTAATCGGAGCATAATCGGCACCTTTAAATATGTAAATAGAGGTAGACCAAAAAGTAGCTACGGTGAATTAGTACCGTCTAATTATGTGGGTTACCGAAGGAGCTTATTTCGGCACATAAAGCGGTGTTCGGTTCAAAACTAATTTATAATGGAATGTGATATACGCGCAGGCGCAGGCGGGCGGGTTTAGCGCCCGGGGGCACGTGCGCACCGCACCGAGCACCGATCCTATGGTTTTAATCATCTCGACCTTAACTGCTGTTAAACACTAAAGAAGTTGAAGCCGACACAGCTGGCGCCATCATCAGACCGACCCTATTAACTTACCACTATTTTACTCGATAGATATAGGTAGGTACCTACTTCAGACATTGATCACGAATACCGGAATCCGGATTCCTTTTTTATGTGGAGAAAATACCTCGATTTGTAACATCGAGACGATTAATCGATTTAAGCGCGAATAGTCGATATCGATTGGAATTGTCATGATGCTGAGAATCGATTTGTTGATTCCCGTGACAGGTTTTTGCGTGGAGATTCCCGAAGCTGTAGTCAGTGGTCACGGTCGAAGTGTCAAAGAGCGCGATTCTCACGGTCAGCCGGCGCCGGCGCCGTTTTTCGATAAATTAGAAGGTCATATAACATTTTTATGGCATAAAACTTAATAAAATAAAACTGTTAAAATGGCGCTTCATCGAGCTTTAAGCTGTCGGCGGGTAAGTTATTGTTTCATTCTTATTTTGTGATTGTGTTGGAAAAAGATTTTTTAATATTTTGGTGCAGTATTTCACATACCGAGCTTCTTGATTAAACTGCCATTAATTACATTACCGCATGAAATAATAAATAAATTCTGTGAACTAAACACAGCGTAATCTAATCTAGCCCCATAGTAAGCTACCAAGCTTGTGTTACGGTGACTAGACAACGGATACACCCTCAGATCACTCAAACATATACCTCATACTTACTAATATTTATCTTGTAAATACCTACACAAGTACATGTTATACGTAGAGAGATACCCAGACCAGAAACAACTATTTACTTTTATTTAAGCATAAATATTTCTAACCGGCGGGAATCGAACCCGCAACCGTCTGCATTGTAGTCTGGAATTTGCACGATGCGCCACAGAGGTCGACAGTTTTAATCACATCGCAAAATAATCGAGTTTAATTGATGAAATTCATTTCTTATAGATTTCAAATATCGATAGGGTTTAGCTTGCGGATTGTGATCGCACGAGCGGCAAGATGGAGGCAGCAGGTGTGCGTACACGCACCTGTGCGTCGACAGCGACCAACCGAGTTGACATCGATAGTATTCGATCGATAAACCTATCGATTGTTAAATTCCTTCGCATCGCAACTCGCCGACTCGTTATCCATCGATCAACTGAAACGGTGTTTATAAAGCTTGTAATGAACGTTCATGTCAGATTGGATCACGATAGAAGAGCGAGAGTTTTTAAGTAGACTAGTAAGTAGACTTTGTGATGGGTTTTTAGCCCGTAGGTTGCTTGTTTAGTTGTTATAATTTAGTAGCATAAGTAGCTATTAGAACAAAACAATTTTAATAAATAAGATAAACGCTTTATTTGATCATCACTACATTACAAAAATTAAAAAGACAACCTTTTTCTATTTAAAGATTTATATAAAACTATAGGTGCACCCCGCGGAGTCACCCGCGTAAGTCCTGATTCCGCGGGAATATCGGGATAAAACATCGGACATAGTAGCCCATGTGGTATTCCAGGTTTCCAACTGTATACGTTCCAAGTTTCATCGCAATCGGTTCAGTAATTTTTGCGTGAAAGAGTAACAAAGTCGGGTTAGGGGTGAAATCGTCCCTCTCGAAACTGGGACCAGGGACCTAGGGACTTGACCCCGTTCGAATTTGATAGTAGTACTGGGCACAAAAGGTAGTTTAAACATTGGGACGAGTTGACTACATAAGTACATAATAATATTATCTAGGGGTTAAGTGGTCCCACTCTCAAGTTAATCCCAAACCCGATTTTGATTCCGGACTTAACAGAGTGCAACTGTGGAACGCAGTTAGATAAACTGATAAGGACGTAAAGGTTAGAACAGAACTTAAATAATAACAGCGCATTTAGTATGCAAATTTACTACTTCCACTTAATGCTATAGTTCCGTAAATAATTCCGCATTGAAATGTTACGTAGTAGATAAACTAAAGGTGTAATATAGGTAGGTACCTTGGACCGGACGCGGGCGCGGACGTAGCTCCTTCGCCGCGCATACCAAACGATGCTGGTTCCAAAACAAATCGAATTAATTCACATACCGGATCTTTAAGTTATTTGTGAACACTAGGTATTTTTTATGATAAAATGTACTTACATATGAATACGTATGAATACATACATAAAGAGATACCAAAATAACATAGCCAAGGTATGTGTTAGGTAGAAATGTCTAAAATGTAGATTGTACCAAGTTACACAATCGGTTAGGGGTATTTTTTTAAAACATTTACCCAAAATTATCTACAACATAAAATATAACATTTGGCTTAAATCTTATATAGTAATATTATAAACGCGTTTGTTAAGTACGCGTAAAGTTTGCGTGTACGACTCTTTCACGCCAATCTACAATAGGTTGGCATTAAACTGTCACAAATCTACAATAGGTTAGCATTCCATTTAACTACGAGAAGCGCCTCGGGGATTCACCCGGTATGTCCCAATCCCGCGGGAATGTCAGGATGTGTTTTACATATAAACCTTCCTATTGAGTCACTCTATCTATTAAAAAAAACCGCATCAAAATTCGTTGCGTAGTTTTAAAGATTTAAGGATAACATACAAACAGACAGACAGCGTAAAGCGACTTTTTATACTATTTAATGTAAATAATGATGATGACTAGAAGCCTCGCGGATTAACCTGCGTACGTTCCGATCTTGTGAAAATCTCGAAATAAAAAACCCACCTAAAAACTTTCAGTGAAGGAGTAACAAACACGCGTTTATTTACTTACTTTCTCAGCTACTTACACACAAACATTCCCATTTATAGTATTAGTGGAAGTAGGATGAAACCATTTATTTGTGACTTGTGTACTGATGCATCATTTACCTTCTATTTGCCTTAAGTACTTACTTGTTTTTCGCCTCTATTTGTGACATAGCTAAATTCATAGTTATTTATTCAGACTACAATAAATATCTTCAATTAGCCTTTTATTACAATGTTAACTACATTGTAATAAAAGGCTAATTGAAGATATTATGTTTTGGAGCAGTGTTGGTCTAGTGGTAGATTACCCGACTTTTATTCCGAAGGTGGCGGTTTCGAACCCGGCCGCGCACCAATGTATTTTTCTTTAAGTAAAAAATAAGTGCGCTATTAACATCGCTCTTACGGTGAAGGAAAACATCGTGAGGAAAACCACGGCTTAAAGTCACTCACAAAGACTCAATTTTAGGGCTATAATTGCGAAAAACACACAGTTAAAACTTTAACTTATTTTTAAATGTACATAATTATAGTTGCTAAGAGTCCGGAATATTCTAAATTTTTAATAAAACACAGATTTAAATGAAATTCGACTCACAAAAATCATGTTTTGGAGAATTAGGTAAGAATGCTAGCCTATTACGTATAAAAAAATTTAATAATAATAAATAAATAAATATTGCACGACATTACACACATCACAATATAGCCCTAAACTAAGCTCTAGGCTTGTACTATGGCTACCTACTAGACAACGGATATACTGTCATATACTACATATTATTATATATTTTTTTTTGTTTCCTACACTTGGATAACTATACTTAAAGAAATGCTTTGCTTAAACAATTATATTCAAAGTAACAAGAGTTGCATCACGGCGTTAGTAAGTTTGCGTATACGATTCATCATTCGTTATCATCATCACATCATTTCGAGGTATTTCTGACAGTGATTCGGTTATGCAAGTAGGATGGAGGCGGTGGCACGCGGTACGGGCTCGCCTGTTTAAAGTTCCCAGGAGATAGCCGCTATCTCTTGCAAACACCTCTTGTTTGAACCACAGCCGACTCACGTACAAACTTACACGCACTATCAACTAAATACATACTATACTCTATTCCATTTGACAATAAGGAGGTGGGCTTTAGAAAACAATTGAAAAATAGTTGCAAGCACAAAAGTGTATCTCGGTCTGTAGCCATCTTCGGCAAGACACGCGACGAACACCTTTTCCAAAGACAATAAGGCTAATTTACTGCCCATACCGCAAATATTTCTACAAAACACAAATCACCGTTGCGGGCAGGAGGTGAGGTCATTGCCCTACTTAGACCCTTTGTGATTAGCCGAAGTGTTAGCTACCTATCTACACATAGACTCTTTGTGCTGACTCTACCTATAGGTTGTTCTTGCACGAGAGTGCTACTAAAAAGACGTACTATTTTCATAAGTAAAAATACATAGTATCAGTATCACTTACCAAAAGCAGTTGACTGGTCGTTCTTATGACCAGTCGACTGGTTTTATCGTCTTTGACCTTTATCTATAGAAGTTTCAAGTGAAGTCGCGCGTCACACTGTTTGTGTTTGCATATCGACAAGTGTCAGTGTTGTATGTTCATCGATAATCTATTTGTTCCATCGTAGATAATTGAACATTTACAAATGGGATAAAAATAACACCTTTTGGGTCATAGTCAGTGCCGATAGACCTTTAGATAAAGCTGTTAAGTAGGTACAGTCGGATTCAAAACTGCACAACCAGTGTAGAAGTTCAAGCTGTTACATTTTGTATTCAGCTAAAGCAGAAATTAAAGTATTTAAATAATTTTGCATAATAAAACACAATATCCCTTAAAACCTTGTACCTTGAAAAAGCCAACTGTAAAGTTGGCGAAAGCTCGGTCGTTTAAAAATAATTACGTTATTGAATAAAACGCGACTAAACCCGGTAAATATTGTATTTAATTGAGTATTAAAAAAATTAATAAACCTTCTGTAACTTAAAATAAATTGTGTGTCAATGCAAAGTCTATTATTTGAAAAAATGCGAAAGACTAAATTATAAAGACGAAGTTTAAATAAAATGGGATTAGTAAATGTTTATGAGTATTATAATAACCTAAACACGTACATAAATATTATTCTAATCAAAAGTAATATTCGGTGACACGACATTGATCAAATTTGGAATTCGTCAACTTAACTAGAAATATTTTAATGGGAAAATACATCTTCAAACGATCACTCGCGGCGGGCGAGTGTTCGCGTAGCCTAGTTGGTAAGAGCGCCGGGGTATTGACGCGGAGGCGCAAGTTCAAAACTGGCCGCGAATGAATTGCTGAAGATGTTTGTTACTTTAAAACAATTCTAGTTGAAGAAAAAACAAATTACGAAATATTCGTCAATTTTATTAAACTCTATCTCCCTCACTTATAAAATATGATTTACACAAATGACTAAGTAATGTGATGTTTGTCTCTGTTTGTCAACTTTGAAACTTCATGTGACAGTAAAAGACAAACGATGCATAGTTATGCAGCGCATTAATTAGAGTTTATAAGTAAGGGGGTAAGTTAGCAACGCACTTCTGTTACCGACTGTATCAACAAGTGCAACATTAGAACGAACAAAAGTTACTTATTAGCGTCAAACCTAGTTTAGCACATTGTGGGTATAATGAAATGATTGGGGCGCAGGTGGTAGTAGAGCATCTGCAAGGCAAGGCCGTGGAATAGGTCACAAGGCCGGCCCGCTACTCGCTAGCCGCTAGGCGCATGCCGCTCGCGGGCCTTTGCACCCGTAGAGGTTCAAGGACTTAGCCGATACTTTCAGCTGCAGCAGTCAACTCGTTTGCTACCTTATAGGCACCTAGAAGTTATTGTTCTTAGCGTATTAGTACCATTACCTAGATACAATATACCAGTTAGCTGATTTAGTAATTCTGTTACCAACAAATCTCGATTGAAACAATTGAAATTGTTGTTTACGGCAATTTCAAGTCATTCAGGAGCAAATTGCCATTGCAATTAAAACTAGCGACTGTTACTGTCGATTCATAATCGTAATTTAAACATGACAATTTTAAGTGTTTAAATCGAGATTAGTTAGCAAGAGAATTACATAATCAGCTTGCTGGTTTTCTTTTTGAAGATCTGCATATTTAAAAGAAATGTAAGTAATCCTAAACTTTTGCTAATGCTAAGCTTTTAATTATCGTTTGACAGTGAAGCATTACAAAATCGGCTTTGACGGACGAGCTTCAACAGTTCCAAAGTAGAATGGGAAATTACTCTCACACCTTTAAAAAATTCGTAACAAAATTCGAACGTTAGTTTCCTAGGTGAAGCACAAACCCTTTTCTGCTGAAATTTGGTCGTAAATATTTTAGCAACTATGACTAATAAGGGACTGGTTCTTCACATCTATTTCGAGTGGGAATTACAGTTAAGTGAATGTTAAAATTAGTACGTAAATAATTCGCAATGCGAGGGGCACGTTTGTCTGGTAGAGACCGTTTCGAATCCTTTACCCGGTCTAAATGCGGCCACATCCGCGTTGCCAGACTTGGACGGACTCAGCTCCTTAGAAAAACAATATACCTACCATTCTCTAGTCTAAAAGTCTAGACGATTTTAAGAAGAAGCGAGAATCAAGAAGCGGTTCATCTTTCAGCTCTTATCCGTCCACTGCTGAACATAGGCCTCCCCCATACGACGTCACAAATAGCAATCGCAATTTATCTCCATCCGACGACCCCCCGCGACCGCTACAATGTCGCCTGTCCACCGTGGAGGTAGTCTTCTAACACTCCGTTTCGCATTGCATCGTGGTCGCCACTCGAAGACTTTTACTCCCCAGCGGTTATCTATCAGGTAGCAGTTTATGTTGCTAAACATTGATTCTCAATAGGTAATTGTTCCATCGTAGATTCCAATGGAAACTGGCTTATTACTTAGATAATAAGCCAGTTTCCATTAGACTTAGGGAGGTATTGATATATCATAGTCCATCCCTGTGAGTAAAGGACGACGGAGACGGCTTAAATGTGCACTCTTTGCTTTAACGCGTCGCGCCAGCCGACGCCCCACTGCATTTCAGTTTCGCAGTATTTGGATGTCGTCGTCACCTCGTATTGGAGCGGGCGCCTACTAAGATAGGTAACAAAAATAGCCAAGAAAAGCCTTGCTGAAGGTTTAAATTAAAACATAATTGTTCATAAAAGTTGATTTATATAGGACACTTAAAATTAAGTAAAACACAATATTTACCGGGTTTGACTCTTGTAAAACCCGGTAAATATTGCGTTATTTTGCAAAATTGCGAAAACTTCACTTAAAAATTACTAGATTGTATTCAAACTTAAAGGCTGTCTCTTAACTAAAGCTAAGTCTTGAGCGCAAACTTGCTAATAAAATGGGTGGATACTTAATACAAACTTCGTAGATTATTCACAACATACTTCGATCGTCTTTTGTTCCTATCTCGATCGTGTATCGATCTTCTTTTGTTTTCTTTTTGATCTAGTTTCTGAAAGAGGTGTCATTATTCATCTATTGTCATTATCATCTGTCCCGTTTCAATTTTGTTATCATTAATAAGTTAAAATTAATATTAAATTTGAAAAATAATTTTTAAACTCCTATTTGTCCCGTCAACGGGTCCTATTTCGAGATTTCTCGTATCCTCACGAAAATAGTCGGTGCGGCGCGGCGCGGCGCGGCGTCCCGTCTGCAAATCCAGATTCTCATTAAAAACACGATCGTGAACGAAATATTTATTTCTTTTGTGTTTGTATCTGTTTCGTATGTTTGTTTATCATTTCCTGTGTCGGATTGTGTCTTTTGTCTGGTTCAAACGTAGGTATCTTACTTACGTCGCGGTCGTTTTGGTGTAGTCAGATTATTTCAAGAGCCACACTCATTTTGTTTAAATGGCAAAAAAACCACGGGAATCGGAACTTCAAACGGTTTTAAAATCTACTTTGTTTGATTGATGACAAGTGTAGGTGGGTTACTTTGATTAAGATTTAACCTTAAAATAACTTAAGAATAGGTAAAGGTTTATTATATCAAAATTATCTAATTTAGATAAATATACTAAAACGTCACTCAAAACTTGAGGGTTACATAAACAATTAAGCACCTCTATTGTTTGAGTATTCGGCAGATTAACCTCGATTCCCTAATAGGTATACGAGCTGCATCTCGCCGGTTTCAATCGCCTTAGTATCCCGATCTTGTCAAAAAAAATAAATGAATTAATTAATGAATAGAATAAAGGGGCTCATTGGCTAGCTGTACTTGCCGATCTTGAATTGTCGTGCAGGTAAAGCAACGTTTGGTGCTGTCTTTACTTGGATGGGTAATCGATTATTTGTGTGACAAAAATCATTTTCTCCAGCTCCTTCGTGCTTCGGAAGGCATGTTAAGCAGATGGGGCCCCATTGTTATATCTGACAGCTGTTGTTAGTTCAAGTTAGAGGCCTTAAGGCTGACAACTCTAACATTTAGTGAGCTATATCACTACGCGAAAAGAATAAGAAGTGGGAAAATCGCAACACATAAAATTTCATAATTATACACTTAGTAAAATTCAATTTCTAAAACTTCTATGAAGTAATAAGCTTACAAGTTTTAATACGTTTCTTTAAGTGTTTCCAATAAAATTGGAATTTATGTTTTATGTCGTGTTCGAACGATTGATGGATATATATCATTGTCATGAGAAATATTAACGTTCAGTGCAATTTCCATTTGCCTACAGAAAGGATATTAGTGAACTGGTCAGAACAAATATGTTGTGCGTAGGTGGCGCGTCGGGCGAAGGTCCGACTGCAATGCAGAAGGTTGCGGGTGTATTAGTATACTCATAGCACAAACCTAGTGCTTAGTTTTATGGCTTGATTGAGCTGTGTGTAACTTCGAACAATATTTTATTATTTATATGATTTAATAACTTTTTTAAATACATACGATTTTTTCCCTTAGTGGGAACGTAATAGTTAGCACACTCGTCTGGCAAGCGAGGATCACGGGTTTGAACCCTGTCACGGAAGAATTTTTGATGATGCATTCCTCCGGGTAAATAATTAAAAAAGTTTTAGTAATTTATTTAATAAAGTCAGTTCGTTATATTATTGGATACTATCCACTGACTGACATCCTTACCTGCTGTTCATTAATGTCCTTGCCGTGTTGCAAGGCATGTGCCCGTTTCAATGCTAGCGTGTGGCACGCTACGTTACCGAACGAACTAACGTCGAATTTCTACCAACCTTCTGAATTTGGACATTGACTTCAGTTTCAATGATGCCGCCCTTCAGCTGCGTTCTCATCGCCAAGGAGAAATAACGCTTATGACTCTTTAAACTAACCTCGACTGTTTACAAAATCATACATTGATCTCAACCATAATTTCTCGAGTAACTATAGGACTTCTTCCCGTTATGAAAACGAATATTGCATGTTTTTTCAAAGCGCGATAAAGGCAAAAGAGTTGTTTTCTTTGGCAGAGCTTTTCTTTAAATTTCTCTTGGCGGTCGGAACGCGGCTTTAGTTGATTGTAGCTTAGATAGATAAATTAATTGTTGTGCAAATTAAACAATTAATAAAGCTAACGAAACTAGTAGCATGCAATTTATAGGTATTATCACAAAAATAAAATTGCGTAGACATAGCGGCATTTATATCTATTTGATAAAATTCCAATTAGCTATAAGACTGCTTTTGTGAAACTCTATTATGCATGAAGCAAGTTTTGAAATGTAAATTAGACTACGACACAGAAACACATAAAGAACTAAAAAAATGAATCCCTCCTTAAACTGTTTTTGCAGAAAAAATAAACATTACTCAAAGTTCGTGGTCGACATAATGCTGCACTAATACAACTCGTCGGCATCAACAAAGCTAAAGGAAATGTTACGTCAAAATGCAATTTCGATTAAAATGATGGATTGCTTCTTTATAGATGCATGTAGATTAGGCTGACTGGCACAACCACGTGCCTTCCATAATGGCAGACAATGGTTCTGTGTAACTTAGGGGAAAAACGAATGTACCTACGTCGTATTTACAATCGAATATTGATAAACATAAAAGCCTGTTGTGTTCAAACAAGAATGTGGTCTTTTAAATGTTTCTTTACAAAAATGGGTTACTAGTCGCATAAGATATGTCGTAGCTGTATTTTAATTCTACAAATGAAAAAAAAAACAGTCAATCCGAATGAAAATCTGTCACTATACTCGTAGCAGGTAAGCATTTTGACAGAGTTTTTTTTGCGATCGTAAAATTAAAGTACAGGCGCTGTCTAGCATAGATATCCAACAATTACATTTTAGAACTAATTGTTTGGCATTTACTTCAATTCTTCATCATCATCATCAGCCTGTTGCAGTCCACTGCTGAACATAGGCCTCTCCAATTGCACGCCACCTAGATCTATTTTCGGCTTCTCGCATCCAGTTTGTGCCAGCCGTTTTACGCAAATCGTCGCTCCAACGAGCCAACGATTTCTCCACTCTAGAAATCGTTTACCCCAACGGTAGTCGATTCTACGGCTAATACGGCTTCTATTGTTATCTTCCATTAATCTTTAAAAAATCTGACAACATTGCAACATCGACTCAGATTAAAGTTTGAAAAAAAATACCACTAAATTATTATAAAAGTTAACAATCACTTTATTAAAATTTACGACAAGTATAATTAAATCCGGAGTCACGCTTTCTAACTCGCATTGTTATGTAAATGCTATGCTTTTATTGTAACAATTCTAATAAAATATAATAAAATCATCATGCATTTCAATTAGTGAGAATACACGTGTTTGCTTTGAATCCCAAATTGAATCTAAAGAAACAGTAAATGACTCAATTCTCAAAATTATTTTTCCCGGGTCTTATTCACGTATTACTATTTTTAAATTCTCTTACCTGGCCCTTCGATCATGTTACAATGATCTTGGTCCCGAGGGGAATGAGATCATTGGAGTCCATTGGAGACCAAGATCTCCATTGTAACATGATCGAAACGTCGAAACGACCAGAACGAAAGACCCGGAAAAATAGAGTCTCAAATGTTTATCAATTCTCAAACTCAGAAGAGATTATCTGGCGACCTTTGTGGCGCATCGGGCGAAGGCCTGACTGCAATGCAGAAGGTTGCGGGTTTTTGTAGTATTCTGTTATCTATAGTACCCATAGTACAGACCTAGTGCTTAGTTTTGTTGCTCGATATTGCGCTGTGCGTAACTTCGAGCGTAAGATCTCGGTCCCGCGGCATAATGGCGAACTGAAGTAATACATAGTAGCATTATGTGTTGCTTCAGGTCGCCAGCTATCTATATTCCAAGTTTCATCGCAATCGGTTCCGTAGTTTTTGAGTGAAAGAGTAACAGTCATACGTACCTGCAAACTTTCACGTTTATGATATCAGTAACCATTAAATTGTTTATTATATATACCTAGTATATTAACGCACAGTAATAAAAATATATTTTCCTTCGGTTTACGCGAGATTTCTCAGAATTTCGTCCCCGAAGGGTAAAAACGGGATCGTTTTACTAAGACTCCACTGTCCTCCATCTGTCAGAGGTCCATTTCGTCTGTCCATTTTAACTTATTTCCTTTTCCTTACCCCGACGTTTCAATCATGTTACAATGATCTTGGTCTTGAGGGAGTCCCCTCGAGATCAAGATCATTGTAACATGATCGAAACGTCAAATAAGTTAAATATAAGGATAATAAGGAAAATTAAATAAATTAAAATCACGCTATTAAGACCCGGGAAAATGAGTAAAAAATGTTCAAAAAGTTTTAAAGTTGATTTTATTCATTATTTCAATAATGAATAAAATCAACTTTATTAGATAACTATTTATTTTATTAGTAAACTAGCCTTTTGTTCAATAAGATTGAAGCATGATCGCATGTGAATAATCATATTGAACAAAAAAATGGTTTAGTACCTGTGGATTTTTTACAGCTAAGATATATATAATTACTTTGAATTCAAATATGTAATAGCAGTCAGGAAGTTTTCTTTATAATCTTGGACTTAAACCATCCGCTGGCAAACGTGTCCGTGGGAGCTTTTTAGTGATCGCGTGTGAATTGAACGCGACAATAGGCCCGTACAGGCAGATAACAGAACTTAAACTATATAGATAGATCAGGTTGTCTAGGTTATTTATTTTCTTATGAAAAGCCGTTTTCCTTATATGGAAATACTTTTAATCCGACTACCCAAAAACCGCAGGAGGTTTTCGAGTATTTGGTATATTTTTTTATTTACATTAAATCTTTGTATGTTTTAATTGTATTCAATGCGCCCTGCGGTTTTTCCCACGTAAGTCCCGATCCCGGGAATGTCAGGATGTGTCATACATATAAACCTTCCTATTGAAACACTCTATCTACTAAAACACCGCTTTCAAATCCGTTGCGTAGTTTTAAAGATCTATATAAGTATACATATTATACTTTTTAGAGTTCTGTAGCTAAAAAGGTATAAAAGTAGCTCTTATAAGACCACTGTGTTGTCCTTTCGTCCGTATGCCTGCCAAGAAAGATCCTTTATTGCCTAGAAGAAAGCTATTCCCTCTTGACTTGAAGACTCTAATGTTCTAGTGAGGTTGTTATGGTTCTTAAATACATCTTCTCTCTTATCTTCTCTAAGTATCCCTACTCGTATAAGTATTATGCGTGAATGAAGTTCACACATACCTGGTAGCGCATAGAAACACGAACACTATACAAACAAATCGCGCCCCCAAAGCGCTCCTGATGTTCTGAGTTTGATTTCGAGACAAACATCGTACCACAGTGACCTCTCTATAGTATTCCTATATCTGTGGCGGCGTAGGTCCACATACGACGCGACGAAGCTCTGATTTAGATGAGACATTACATCGAACAATGCGGGATCGGGCTTGTGCCGCTATCGCGAGATAATTATGCGTAAGTTGCGTAGGACGCATGGGAACTGCATCATATGACCTGCAGGGCCTTATTCTGTAAATCACCTGCAATTCAAAACTGAAAGGTACATTTTTACGCGAAAAAATTACAGTTTATAGTGCCTGCCAAGTCCCAGGAGGGTTGATGTGAGGCAGGCGGACGACTTAAAAACATTTCCAAAGCAAATAGCTTGCAGTGGGGATGGTCAATAATGCTTATCTTCTGTGCCGACTCTAAGTAATTTGGTATTTTAGCGAACCCCGGGCTACCGATAGGGATGCAATCAGGAATATCGCTCAGATGAGAAGGAAAAGTATTTAGTTAGTAAACAAAATTTCGCTAACACTGTCGAAGTGTTACAATTTCTTGCAAAACTACCTAAAAGTGTAGAAGCGTTCGTTTTTCGATGAACTTTTTCGAGAACTTGCCTAACGCGATTGAACTGCAAGTAGGTAACGTACAGAATAAAGGCCCTTGTTGGTGACAGTCACAACGCAGGCTGTGCAGTGGTATGGAGACCGCAGGCTGGACGTGCAGGCACGCACCAATTACCACGTTTATGTGCCCGTCCATCGACTGTAATTAGGCCTTCTAAATGCACACCACGGTAATGCCCGTTTTTATCGGCATACGAATTAACTGAATTCGTAATGAATCGATAGAATTTAGAACACAAAAGTGGGTAAGAAAGTTAAGTAAATTCCTACGATCAATTATTTTTATATTTTAATAACATCATCGCTCTTACAGAAAACATCGTGAGGAAACCCGCGGCTTAGTTAGCTTCAAACGTATTGATCAGTTCTTTCCAGAGGATGGTATAGGTGCTGGGAAACCCTAGGTAGGTACCCCACCTAACAATGTCCCGGGCACTACAGCGCCTTAAATAGCCTGGGTTAAAAGTTGCTTGCGCTATATAAATCATCTAAAGCTAGAGGAAAGTACAATATAGGCCCTATACGTGTCTTAATGTTTGATTTAAATAGCAAGAGCTCTTGGCCTTGAGTGATAATAAATTAACGTCAGCGAAAATGTGACAAAATCCAAGTTCACTCACAGTGTCGTTTGTAAATCCGGCGGTAAGTTAACTTAGTAAGTTGCTATACGTTCGACTGTTGTTAGTAAAGACCAGGGCAGGATCTTCACTTGAACCAAGCGACGATTTCTTGCGTGAGCTCATGAATGAATGTCTTCCTTCGTTCGTTGGTAGGTACGTACATATAATCGTTTTGAAATGTGGAATGATTTTGCGGAGAAAAAAGTTAACTGCCATGTTATGATAAGACGGAAGAATTAATGCTGTAAGTACTTATATAAAATTAATGTTAAATCTTAAGTCAGGCGCAGTGGGCGGGTAACAGAGACTCTTCCTTGCCTGGTACTTATTCTCATCTTCCTAACATAATACTTTTTTTTTTTCATTTTTCTAAATTCAAATATCTAAATAGCCAAAGTAAACTAAGTCTAGAGCTAATTTTTTTAATCTTGACTTAAAAGATGAATTATTGTCCTATAAACTAAGTCACCTAAGTATAAAATTAATTAGAGCCTGAAGTGCAACGAATAGCTTGTTGCACTTCAGACGATTTAAATAATTTGATATCTGCTGATTTTCGTTCGATGTCTGACTCCTGCGGCGAGTGGTTGATACCACTCGTTGTAGTTGTGCGATTCACAGTAGAAAAATTAGTAGAAATCGAGGGATTTAAATCGCTCAAAATGGCGCGTTTAGTACAAAAATAGAGCCTCTGGTAATCTTCCTAATGATTTATTTTAAAGCAACAAAGTAAGTACTTACTTTTAGCTTTCTCAAGACAATTTAAAGTAAAACTAAATTAAATAAATTGATTAAAACAACTGTTAACTCAAAAATTGTTTATTATTTTCAATGGAAATTGTTTTTAATCATTATCGCACACCTGCACCACAGTAACGGTGTCCATGCAGTAAGACGAGTATTTGATCATGTCATAAAACACTGTAAATCTGAAGACCGCTCTCGTAACTTCGACAAAAAGTCGGACGGGAATGTCGCTGAATACATACAGTTGTACGATGTTGATAATACAGCTTGCGAGGATATTGTTTTTCTTTGATACTGGTGATTAAAACTTTTTTTTAATTTCGGATAGTTGCATCTTACGTCCTTCTTGTACAGGTTTGAAAATCGCTGGCGGTATCCTTGTCACAATTTAATTTAATTTGACGTTTAGGTATATACGCCCTTAATTTTAACCTTGAGCTTGTAATTCTCATTTGCAATAATAAACTTAAAGGGATAGCTTATCCCACCCCTCAACAGTTCGCAGGCATATATCTTCCTGTCAGTCCAATAGACCGAGTATTGCAGTGGATTCAAACCGAACTTTCTAAATTGAATCTGGGGAAGCCGTACCGCTCCGGTCCTTGCTTGGTTCTCACTTGCAAAGTGTTATCATCTCAGCCTTTAGCCGTCAACTGCTGAACATATGCCTCGCCCATACGACGACGTCACAAATAGCGATCACGAGCTACCTCCAACCCCGACGCCCCCCGACCGCTACAATGTCTTGGTCTATCGTTAGTCTTCCAACACTCCGTTTCTTATTTCATCGCTTGCAAGCTTCAGAATTGCATTATCAGCATCGAACGACACTGGTACAAGACATTATGTCGCACCTGCCACTTCACAACGCGTGCGCAAGTTATGTGCAACCAATTACCATTTAACATTGCATTATTCATTGCACATCAGTTTTTCTTGTTTCATAGACATCGTAGCTAAATTGTAATTACCGCTTGTATCAATAAAAATGGTAATTTTGGTAATTTTAAGCAAAAACTTAGTAATACACATCTGGACTTACTTGAAACTTTAAATTGCATCTAAAATATTTGTAATAAATATTTTTATGAGTTACATAATATAGGTATACAATTTGTAACGGGTATGCTCTTTAAATCCGAAAGGGGGTTGTTCTAGACGTCTAGGCAAACACCTTTTGTTTTACGACTTTTGAAAATTTAAACTTATGTTTTGATAATTTACAGATTATGTTCACTGAAAAAAACAGCTGCTTTTGAAAATAAAGGTAATTGAAGTTTTGATTGTAAACCATCAAACAAAATAAAAGGACAACATTAGGTCAATGATCTCGTACTCTCAGAAACAGCTGATTTTAAAGTAAACTTTACACCTACATTTTTCGAAAAGTACTTCGAATTTCCAAAAGTCGTTCGCCTAGACATCTACAACAACCCCCTTTCGGATTAAAAGGGCATACCCGTTACACCTTGTATAAGCTACAAAACGAATTATGAAATTAAACGAACGAAAATCAGCAGAATCGAATTATTTAAATCGCCTGAAGTGCAACGAATCACCCGTTGCACTTCAGGCGATTTCAGGCTTTAATTAATTTTATACTTAGGTAACTTAGTTAGCCCACCAATCATTTTCCTGTGGCGCGGCGGGCGAAACTCAGACTGCAACGCAGAATGTTGCGGGTTCGATTCCCGCCGGGGACAAATATTTCTGCTAACCATAAATGTTTGTTTCTGGTTCTGGGTGTTTTCTATGTAGCATATGTATGTATTTACAAAAAAAAAGTATAATTTATAGTATATCCGTTCTCTAGTAATCAAGCCTAGTGCTTATAGTTTGGGGCTAGATTGCGTTGTGTGTAATGTCATGCAATATTTATTTATTTTATTTGAAGGCTAAGAAAGAAAAGTTAAACTGTGTTTTATTATGAAGAAAAATCAGTAGGAAAGGTAGTGTAAGGAAGGGGTGCAAGAGCCACGTGCACTTCGCAGTAGGCGAAGATTTAATCTTGATTTTATTTCCTATCTTCCTATTTGGAAGACGGATTTTTGAAGAAATGCTTTCTTAGCAGCCGAAAATAGATCTAGGTGGCGTGCAATTGGAGAGGCCTATGTCCAGCAGTGGACTGCAACAGGCTGGTGTTGATGATGATGATGCTTCCTTAGCATTTTTGAAGAGCATTTCTTCAAAAACTTGATTTCATATATATATTTTAACCTCGTCAGATAAACTATCGCTTGACTAGACCGAAAGAACCATCGCCCGCTATCTTATTAAAAACTACGACCTAACGTAAACAATAACGTCATTGTATTACACAAAAACAGTAAGACACTAGAAACCTGCCATAACTGAATGGCACATTGTGCTAATCTTTTTACCTACTTACTTTCTTTGACGAAACTTCCCACGTTTTCCTCTATCGAAAGCTTTCACTGCAAGATAAGAACGAATCGACAATAATGGCGCATAATCGATGAAAGTATACGTCAATATGGAAGAATATAAATTGCTATCTAAAGGCAAGGAACTGTTGCAAGTAGGAAAGAGCGTCGACGAAAATTGACGGTTTTAACTTGGTTATCTTATTATAAAGTTATAACGTCATAGGTTTGTATAACGAATATCTTGTTTAACATTGGCTTTTCCATTCTAACCTGTATATTAGGTCGGCTAAAAAGTCTTTTCGTATTTAGTATGTATAAACTTGTAAAAAAAAATATCTTTGGCTATACCATTTGTATCTGGCTGGTTTTGTTATCATTAAAAAGTTTAACTTTTCAAACAATTCCAAATAAGCCATATTAGATAGCAAATAAGTAACTTTTATCATGAACTAACAAATGGCCAAGTGTGAGTCGGATCCGCGCACGAAGGATTCCGATCCATTATCACAATTCATACGGAATACTAAAATAAACAGTGGACAAATAAACATAAACAGAGCAAGTAAACTTCCTGAACACAACTGACGCTGGGTTATCACTAGATGTCGCCAGTGGTAAAAATAAATCGCTGCGTTTATATTTAAAAAAATCACGATTCTTATTTGGGAGCCCCCTTACATATTTGTTTTTTATTTTAGTTTTTAGTATTTGTTATTATAGCAGCTACAGAAATACATCATCTGTAGAAGCTATCTGGCCTTTTTTATACATAATAGGCTAGCATTTGACCTCATCTCACCTGATGGGAAGCGAGGATATGAGGTCGACGATGAAGCATGCTAAAACGGTTCATGAGATATACAGCCTGCTGGCTGACAGACGACGGACAGACAGCGAATTCGGAAGCAAAAAACGGAACCCTAAAACTAAGTACAATTTCAAACGGTACGTACCTCACGTTCTTCAACAAAATAAGCACGTTAATTGTTAGTTTTTTACATGTAAATGCTAGTAATATTTTAAAATGCCCGCATACCTAATTAAGTAAAGTTTTCCGAGTTTTATCCATCGTATTTATGGGACCACCATACCAATTAGGCGTTTGAATTGTAACAATGTACTCCAAACTTCACGGTTATTGGTCAAAGTAAATAATCGTTAAATACCGGTTTAGTTAACAAAATAATTTGGATGAAAAATAGTGCTAGAAATTTGAATGGATACGAAACGCAAAAAATAAATTAAATATTTTGTTAAAATTTGTGATACTTAATAGGAATAGCGTCTACACTAGACACCATACTTATTCGTACTCATTCGAAATATTTTCTCAGGTAGCGTTAGTATGTCTGTTTATTGTAACTATAGGTATTCTATGATTGTAGACTTAAGCCCATATTGATTATTATAGACGTTATTAGCAGCGCCCCGCGGTCGCGTAAGTCCCGATCCTGCAGGATTATCAGGATGAAAAGTAGCCTTTGTGTCATTCCAGGTTATCAGCTACCGGTGGGACGGTGGGGACGCTATAACATATATAAATAGAGTTCGAGAACGGGTTGTATTCCAAGTTTCACTGCAATCAGTTCAGCGGTTTTTACGTGATTGAGTAACAAACACACATACCTACACACAAACTTTCAGCTTTATATTATTAATACGTAGTAGGATTATTCTCCACTCCAAAGCATACACAAATATTTGTTTCACACATCGAACCCTCAACCTTTTTATTAGTAGGTTCATCCACCGCACCATTAAAATCGTCAATTACCCGATAAGAATAATAAAGTTAGGTCACATTAGCTAGATTTTCAGTAAGAGCCGAGGGTTAACCTAGGAGGCGTCGACCCTCCCTGGTCACGCGCTTTTCCCATTTTCCCCACAATTCGTCCACTAGAAATATGGACTGTAATTCAGTAATAAAAAGTCGTTCAAAACATGCAAGACCTTATTTAAGGTCGTGACACTTGGTAGTAATGGCATAGGTCGCTGGATTATCTATAAAGGGAAAATTATAATATTTTCAGGATTTAAAAAACTCCGCACATCTACGAGCTTTATTTTTTGTCTATGAAAAAAATAGAAGTATACTTATAACAAACAGGTGAACCATATAATTTTTTTTTATTTAAAACATAAAAAAAAATGGAAGGTAAGTACTAACGTTAATGCTGCCTATTTTGTAGCCTAATTAATTTAATAAACATAACTTAACATAATGTAAAAAATAAATCATACTTTCTCTCGAAAATTTAAACACAACAATAGCTGAAACTTATCTACTAAGTACAACAATTAGGTACATAGCAAATCTTAATCTGCCAGTTTTAGGTAAACCTATTTAAATATTTCCTACACGTTACAAGCTTTCTAATGAAAATATACGTAAATTAGCATATTTATAATGTTACAAAAACATTAAATGTTAACCTTATAGTTATAACATAATAACCATTTACAAATACAAATAAATTCTTGCCTGCTTACGTATTATTTAAAAAAATGAAGCATATTTTTTCCCTGAAAACGTTCTGAAACATCGATAAAATCTCCGAGACACTATATTTTCGGTAATAGAAAACTTTTGTAGGTACTATTAACTGGTTATCGTGCAACACGAGCGGTTAACGTACGATTTCCCCCGACTTTCCCGCCGGGGTTCGGGCTTACTGTATCGAATTGCAATAAATTGTGACTGGAGGAAATAGGGGCCGCTGCGAACCGAACTACGCTAATGTGTTGCGCATTTAAGGGGTTTCCTGTGATGTACTAGACGCATTTATAATATTAGTGTGTTCTGTTACTATGTTCCGCGGTTTTTTCCGCATAAATTCCGATTTTGTGTTGTTTTAAACTTTCTTATCTTATACTTACCTATATCACTTAAAGAACACACTCGCTAAAATTGAGCCTCTACTAATGGTTTAGGCTGTACATCAGACAGGATAGAGAATTTTATATAATAAATACTAAAACGCCACTTACAATTTGAGGGCTAAATAAATATTTGAGCAGTTTCTTCATTCAAAATTAGTATGAGTTAGGAGTTGAGTTTAGCAGCTGCTTAATTATTTAAGTAGTTCTTAAACTTTGAGTAGCATTTCGTTTGACATTGAACCAAATCTCATTTCGTTTTTATTGAATTTGCCTACGATAATTAGCACGTGTGGTGATCGCGTTTTGTATTTTTTTATTTTTAACCGACTTCAAAAAAAAGGAGGAGGTTATCAATTCGTCTGTATGTATAATATATTTTTTTTGTATGTTCACCGATTACTCGAAGACGGCTTGACCAATTAAGATGATTCTTTTTTTAATGGATAGATGGGAGCCCCAAGATGGTCCCATAAAAATTTGATGTGGATCTGATGAGGGTCTTCGGAGTTATGAACGGAAATGCTCCTCAAAACGCATTAATCAATCCAATTCTTTATCGATTACTCAAAGATGGCTTGACCGAATGAGATGATTCTTTTTTAATGGAAAGGTGGGAGCTTCGAGATGGTCCCATAAAAATTTGATGAGGATCTGATGAGGATCTTCGAAGTGAGGACCGGGAATGCTCCTTAAAACGCTGTATTCAATTCAATTGTTCATCGATTACACGAAGATAGCTTGACCGATTGATATAATTCTTTTTTTAATGGAAAGGTGGAAGCTTCGAGGTGGTCCCATAATAGTTTGGTAAGGATCTGATGAGTATCTTCGGAATGATGGACAGGATAGCATCCCAGAATTCAATAAATTACTCATTTTTGGACTTCTACCAAAAATAATAGACCCCTAAAGAACTAAGTACAGATTGATTGGGCACCTGAAACCACCTTCTCATCAGCAAACTCCTCAATAATTAAAATTACGGTAGCAATATTGTTGATTTTTAGGTAGGTATACTAAAAAGGGTAAAATAAAAAAATAATTTAAAAATTAAAAAACCGACTTCAAAAAAGAAACAAAAAATAATTTAAAAAACATCCAAAAAAAAGAATTGATAAAAAAGACCAAAATAACCTCTCCATAGGTACAGTGCCACCGACTAATTAATCTGTTTTATCATCTGAAGTCGGGCAGCCAAACTAAGTACAATATGGAACCAACCAGTAAAACTTTTTTATCAATTCTTTTTTTTTTGATGTTTTTTAAATTATTTTTGTTTCTTTTTTGTATTTATAATAGAACGCGTTGATGTTTGCTCATACAGCCTCGGTTAAGTTCAAAATCCATTGTTTAATAAACATGTAACTAATAAAAATCATTACCCTTCCTTTTGGTTTCGCTGTAGTCGGGTAAAAATTATGTACGAGCTTTTAAAATCAAGATTACACTAAATAAATACAAGACGTTAAAAGTCTACAGCGTTTACACATAAATAACACTGGCGGATTAACATTCTAATGTCGGCGCCAGACAGTCTCGACGTCTCATTTTATTTAAGTACTTGGCTATCAGTCGGTAGGTATTTTTTTCAGCGAGATTTGCCGTCTGACCGCCTCTGTGATCGCACCCTTTATCTCCGTTCCTATCTTATGCATTATACACCCCCAAAAAAAAGGGAAGGTATCACGAGAAAATGGACTGGAAACAAGGGTGAAAGTATAGTCTATACAATGTCGTGACGTCATTTTCAAACATAGTCATGGTAATAAGCGCTATGCTACTAGGTAAACTGTGGTTATAACAACGGGAAACGGAAATTTTTTATACTTATAATAAAGAAAGCGAGGACAAAAAGTCTGTACATGCAAGTAAATCAAATAAAAGTTGTCTAGGGGACTAAGGAAAAGAAGTAGAACAAAATCATATAATTTTTAAAATTCATAACTGTCTGTCTGTTTCTCTGTTTCTTCCTTATACAATTTGAAACTACTAATCTCATTGAAATCTGGTTTTCAATATTGGATAGTTTTGTTTTGAAGAAACGTCGTGGTATAGGTACATCGAAATCCAAGTAGTAGGACCCGAGTAATGAACGAAAAACTCGGCTATGCATTATTTCTACGCAGATGAAGTCGAGGGCAACAAGTTTTAAATAAATGTATGGGCTTTAGCAGTTATTTCGGCCATCATCTATAATTAATACTTGCGTCTTTTCATCTAATTCTGGAAAATTCATACTGCGCAAGAAATTTTTAATTGTGTTCTTTATTGCGCTGTGATGCCTGGGATATTGTTAAGTATGGAGTAGGTATCACCAGCACACTACTAGACGAGTCAGCCATCCCCCAAAGGAAAGACAATGCGTCTCTACGCAGCTCGTCTGGGTCAATACGTGTGGAGATAGCTAAGCCTTGAATTTCCTAACGATGTTTTCCTTCATCGTACGTAAGTGCGATGCATGATAGTAGCGCGCTTAATTTTTTTGCAAGTAAAACGATATTGGGTCGCCGTCGTCGGTCGGATTCGAATGCCAGACCATCGGAATGAATTCTAGGTATCTACTACCATTCGACCAACACCGCCAACCACTAGCAACCACCGATATCTAACTTTCTATCTAACGATTTAATTTCAAAACTTCATTGGGCCTTATCTCCGAAACGTAATTATAGTTCAGGACTAAACAGTTTTTTTTAATTTTCTAAATTTAAACTGATTATTATTTGCAAAGAGGCTGCACTCATAAAAACTAATTTACCCTAAGATTTAGATTGTTATCTTTGCCTGAGTCAACTTTTATAATAAACATCTATTTTTCGATTATTGACTCAAATCTATGGGTACTTATGACCAGCTTATTACACTACTAATATTATACCTACCGCTAAGATTGCTTAAGCGGAATCTAAGAAAGAAACGACATAAATGTGTGATATTTTCACATAAAAGTTATTTTATTAGACAGAGAATCTAGGACGACTCGGATGGATGATCTGTAGAGCTGAGATGGTTCAGGCTTCGTGGCGCCGGCTGTTTGTGTCCTAAAATACTGGCTCTTAACATTTCTATCAATACTGTGACTATAGCAACGAGGGACGAGGATTTGCAAACAAATCTCAGTTCCTAGTTTGGAATTGACATAGTTTTCCAACTTTGCGCAGTTTTTTAATTAGTAATTGTTTTACCACATTGGCGGTTTGCGGGCGCCTATTTATAAGAAAAAAAAACAACATTGCTGAATTTAACCCAGATAGAGCTCCTATTCTTTATAAAGACACCGACAATCCATGATATCTGGGGGTAGGGAGTCCTTAAATTAAGGTACCTAACATAAAACGAGGTGTGTTATGCAACAATTTCTAGGTACGACACTCCGAGAAATTCCCTAAAATCAGTTCATCGTCTACCTACGTCAACAGTTTGATATAAACATTATATCAAGATCCTTTGTGTTCTCAAGGAAATAACATTATTTTCGGATAGCAGTCGTTAGGTCAAGCTAGGGCCATAGGGCGACCTAAAAACTCTTGTCTCTCACACAAGGTGAGCCACTGCCCTATTCGAAAAAAAATAAGATAATGTGTATCTATACCCAATTTGAGCCTGTGCGTTATTAGGCCAGCCAGGACAAGCGATTAAATAACTATAAGTAGACAATTCGATAAAAAAAATGACATTCAAAGAGTTATTAATGTTTTTCGAAGCAGCATTGTGTTTGTAAGCAGTTACACAATGTCAATGCGACTTTAACAATTCAACAGAGAATTATGTAATTCTTCCATTGTTAATTGTAGGACTAAATGTTTCGAAAGACTTGATTCACAAGTACCATGAAGATATTCAACGTCCCAATTTAATACAGGTGTACGTTGTTCGGGGGTACTGTGTGGAGAATGCGTCTTGGCAGTTATCAAATAGTCGATAATATGACCACATCAATAGTGATTTATTTTAGACCAGTTACAATTATGGTTAAATTAAATACTATATTGAACTACCGTAGTAATGATAATTAATAAAATAAAAATTATGTTTTATGATCAGCACCGATGTTTTATAAAGTTTACATTTTTGATAACAGGTACTTTCTTCGAAACGTCATATTATAGGTCAAACTATGATAAATAGTGTTTGGTCAAACGAAATATTCTCCATATATTCGTTTTTTTTTAATATAAGTGTCGACTACAAAAACTTAAATTCTCTTTCCTACTAATATTATAAATGTGAAAGTGTGTGTGTTTGGATGTTGGTTACTCAAACACGCAAAAACTACTTGACCGATTGCGATGAAACTTGGAATATAAGTAGTTGGAGACCGGGAATAACACATAGGCTACATTTCATCCCGATATTCCCGCGGGAACGGGACTTACGCGGGTGACACCGTGGGGCGCAGCTTGTTGTTAATATCTGTAGCTTTATGTGTACCACATCTGCCGTAGATACATGTTACAGACTAGATGATTTTTAAAATACCTATTTTTTTTGTTTTTTCGAGTGGTGTTTTTTCTTAATGTTAGTTTTCCACACGTAGTTACTAATTGTTACTACTAGTTTTAAGTAGACCTTATTTAAATAAATTTCCACTGATTAATAAAAGACGAGAGCTTATTTGCATCCATAAAAATACTCAAAAACACGGAACCTTCCAAGACGCATTCTTAACATCGAACCATCCTACTGTAATTAAACTCGATTACGGTCAAATAAGATTATATTTGTGTCCATTGTTACAAAAATAATTCGAAGAGGTTCTGTAGTAAGTAGTTAAATACACCGTGTAATCACTGCTATGAATGGCCATTTACTATTTTAAAATAGTGTTTCCGCTGCGTTGGACATGAAAGAGTAGCAGTTTGACAAATTGACTCTTTTTTTTAACAGATTTAATATTACATTTTATAATATTTTAGTTAGTGATATTTTGGAACGAGTGCTGTATCGTTTTTTTTGTTTTTGTTGTCCCACTGCACTGTTAGGCAAAGGACTAAGTGGGGTTAGGCAGTATTATTATAAGACGCCTCGGAAGCCTAACTCCGAAAAATAATAATTTTTAAGCATAAATATTTGCACCCAGCGGGAATCGGGCCATTGAAAAACTATATCCTAAAAATATATATGTACTAGGTACATTTATTTTTTCAATTTTCCTCATGTGTGATCGAGACTTCTAATACAGGTAGGGTAGGTTATAGCCAGTTAACCCATAAATAAATAGATTCCATTTACCAAATTGCTTTGGTCCATAAACCAGCATAGTCCCTAAAGCTTCCATTAATTGATTTCATTTGATTTTTGGTCCTTTTCCGGAGACACGAACAACTTTAAGCTTTACTGCTTAGACAATAAAATTCAAAACATGTGCGCGATTAATAGAGCAGTATGCTTTGGTATTTGCAAGCAATGTGGGTAGTACTTTCGGCCGAATGACTGTTTCAGTAAAGTGAATTGCTTCAGTTACCGTTTTCCAATCCGTTTTATCGTATGTGGGGTTTATAATATGTATTAAAGTTTTGTCGCGAAATCAATTTTAGCTTCTTTGTTTATAAACACTTTTACGACCTTTTAGCTAGGTACAAAAACACAATGATAATTTGGTTTTATAAACTTTATGAACAAGGGGTTTAGTAAGTACATCTTAAAATCTACGGTGACTCAATATGATAATTAATAACACAATAATTGGCCTGTTTCATAATTATAGTGCAAACATTCTTTAATATATGCTATATTTAGTGCTGTAGTGTTCGGGACAATTAAATGCGTTAGGTGGAGTACCCAACACTTTACCCTACCATCGTAATCGGCCTTGCCCGATAAAATATTCATTTTAAAAGAATTAGAGAATAATCAGAAAACAGACTCCAAAATTATTTCAGATTCCACGTGTGTTTGACACAAATATGATAAAATGCAATTTTGTTGTTACCCTATACCCCTCATTTACTTATTTCCTTTAACATTGCATATGTAGCAAGCATGTGGCAAATCACGGTCGCTTCACTTCGAACACCTTTACTGAATTAGCTATCGGTAGCACATGGTTGTTAGAAAAAAAACGCATTAACACCCGGCCCGTGGCGTCTTGTGGCGATTGATCCTTGACTCCATACTGGGTAATGATGAGACCCGATACTTAGCTTATTTATTGATTTAATAAATAAATAATAATAATAAATAAATCCTTTGACGAACACACAGCGCCACCCAGCCCCGTGGTAAGCTGCTTAAGCTTGTGTTACGGTGACTAGACAACGGATATACTACTTATATTTATTTTTCTTTTGTAAATACATACATATTATACATAGAAATACGCCCAGACCAGATACAAATATTTATTTTTAATTTTAAGCATAAATATTTGCACCCAGCGGGAATCGAACCCGCAACCTTCTGTATTGCAGCAAAGCGTTCGCCCGACGCGCCACAGAGGTCGACTAATGAATTATTATTAAGCTCGAACGGTTTGTATCTTCTGATATTTCTATGGAATTATGATATTGTGCATCTCTTAGTTCTATGGTTTTACAATTCCACATACATCCGTTATCCTTTCCTACATCCGACGACACCATAAGTTCTTATTGTACCTTGACATAAAGACACGTGTGCCAATAATTGAATATGTACCTACCTACTTAGTTACAATGTGCAAAGACACCTTGCCTTGCAGATGTTATCGAATTTCGTTCTATTTCAAACAACCATCTTTGTTCCGCGAATCATGGAGAAATCATGGAGAAATCGGAACCTAATCCTTGTACATTTTGTACTTACATCCAGTAAGTATTTGAATTGTTACATATTTTATTCTCCATGCTTAGGTAAGTAAATAAACTCAGCTTATACCAAAATGTGACACGTCTATAACTTTAGATAAGTTGAACAGAATATTGGAAGGTCATAATAGTTGTTTATGCACTGAGCCCAGTCTTGTCGGGAACTAAAACCTTGTCTAATGTTTTTAGGGCGTCATATTGAATTCAGAGAGTGCGCCTGAAGGGCTCTAGAGTTAAAAGTTTAACCTTTAGTTTAACCTTTAGTGTCAAAAGTTTAACCTTTAGTTTTGTACCTTTAGAGTCTTGAGTGTTCCAAATTTATAATTTTAAGCTCCAAAGCTAAAACGCACAGTTTAAGCACCAGAGACTAATGACTTTGCGTTACGTTGATATTTTTGGTCAAATAAACTAACTTTTTAGAGCCCTAGATTTCTAAAAATACTTGTTTTATTTAAATAGAAGTATATCTAGAGGTCAAAGGAGAACTAGAAGCAAGTGCAATTTTAGGTTACTAATTGGTTAAAATCAAATTAAAATTAACCTAAAATTAAAAGTAAACAGAATAAGTACTAGCGGGTCAATTTTGAATTTGGGAAATTTGTGAAACAGAAATCGAACGAAACAGAACGTTTATCTTTGTATGAAAAATGGTAAAATGTGTATGTAAAATTTGGGATACTCTCACAGATACTGAATTAGGTCTATAATAATAAACATCACAATTTTTTTCGCGGCTTGTGTTGCATTTTTACCTTATTTGTAGTAAAATTAAAAATGTATCGCGAATTTCTTGATTAGATTTTACATTTTAACAATAGAAAAAACAAATTAAAAAGACGTTTTAGCCGACCTAATATAATGTAACATAAAATTCATAAATTCTATTTGTAGGAGCGATTACAATAAAATCTGTCATTTATAATCCAAGACATGGTATTTAAGTGATGTGTCATGTTACCGAACTAGAACACCGAGGTTGAGTAGGATATCCTCATAATTAAAACGAAACAACGCCTCGCACTTTGTCAACTAGGTACCTAAAGCATTTTATCTTGTGTCTATGTTTATACCTCGCTAGGTGCGACAAAAGACACGGAAACAAATTTTTATAATTAAGGATAGGTACCTAAATTAACTCAAAAAATGTTTATTCAATTAACATAAATAAACCATTCAAGTTTCTGCAACTGAAAGAAACAAATTGAAGCAGTTTGCATTAAAATTGACACAATTCTTTTTGCTCTGTGTCGCATTAAACGATCGATTAAATACCAAATAGTTATTAAAAGATAATTGGATAATTAATATGATAATTGACAGACCTTTTGGTGCACCAATGAATTGTTGACCATCCAATTTAGGTCTAGATTAGCGTCAAGCGCTTTAAATAACATCAACATCAAAAAAGTCCGGCTCAACATTAAGTAGGTTAACAAATCGCAAGACTAAAAACTACCAACACTACCAGATGTCACACAAAACATTCACACGAAAGCGTCCAAGATAAATATCGCAAAATTGACACTCTTCTATCTAACGTGTTTACAAAAACCGAATTAAACAGATAAATAACTGGATTACCGTTTATTTAATCTGTCATCTACAAGATAAGAGTTTCGCAGACAATACACGGACAATAGGATTGGGAGCAGACAAAGGAGCAAGCGTGTTAGGCTAATCTCATTTTACACTAGGAACAAGCGGTGTAACAGGATTACTGGCGCTTACACACCGTACCTTACCCGCTATGTAGGTAATTGGAGATGCGTACCTGTGACAAAAGATTTATATTAGATAGTTTACGCACATAATAATGGTACTGTGTTGCTTTTTAGATGGACGGACATAATAGAGGAGTACGTCGCAAAGAACTCTGTTGACACTGTACATATACAGAGTTCTTTGCGACGAATAATATAAAAACATAACGAAAATGGTATTGTGGAATGACGTAATTTACCAAATATTATTATACCTATTTCTTTAAATTAACAGATTAGCAGTCAGTTTTTTCGGCGAGTGATATGACATCTCACTCAATGCTGATTATATTATGTTTCAAAACTTAACTTTAGCTATTAATTTGACATTTACGGGAAGCTCGCGTAGCCTAGTTGGTACGCGATTTCAAACCTCGCCGTGAGTGAATTTTTGAATGTGTATTTTTCCTTTAAAATATTTCTATTATGATGAAAGAAACTGACTGTAGGTAGGTGTTAATAACAAGTAATTTTTTTGCTGAATTCATTTATAGGAAAAAATCAAAATGTACAGTCGGTAGAGGCTGATGTGTTAATGTAACAATAAATAATAAGGCCAATTAAAGACAAATAAAATGAGCCTAATAAATAAACATATGGAAATATCGTAAACAAACCGATGATTTACAAGTTTGTTTAGATAAAAATTAACGTGAAGAACATCGGACACGAGCAGAATATGATTTTACGAAATCACTTGCAATTATAAACCCTAATTAGTTTGAAATAAGAGTTGTAATAAAGGTGAATATTTGGAGAGCAAGCCAGATGTTTCAGTGGTACTCAAGTGTTTCGGTTTTCAAATTGTTAACGTGTCTCAAAATCGTTGATAACACCATCTGCGTTATAATATTAGAGACCAATTGCAATAACTTATCAAATTATATTAAGACTGCTTTAACATTTAATGTGTAATGTTTTTTTTACTTTAATATATTTTGTCCCTGTATTTTTATTTTTGTAACTGATTCCGGCAAAACGGCAAAATGTGAGTTGTGCTTTTGACCACGATATATGTATTTTATTTACGTATTATTTCTTATTTTTCATTTCTCAAGGAATTCTAGGTACCAGAAATATTTTACATGAAGCAATGCAACCAAAGCAATCAGATTTTCAAATTACGTACCTAACAATTTTAACAATGCAAACAATTTCTATGAGCTATTTACAGCTGAAAGTAAGGCCTCTAACTTTATTTATATAGCGTTCAATATATTAAGTTCAATCTATGGTTCAATGAAAGTTTTAGAAAACTTCTAAAGTCGCTATAGGCAGCGTAGCGTTTCAGTATTTCCAGCTATGAAAAATATCAAATACTAAAATGAATGAAGTCGTTTTCCTTTTATCCCATTTTGTTCCAGTTTCGTTGAAGTTTTCTATTCTCTGGTTTTATCTAAAGTAAGTAGGAATAGGTACGTCAACAGATTATGAAAATGAAAACACAGAAAGCTATTGATCTAATTCCGTAACAGAATAAAAAAATCAAACATCTGTAGGAAGCTTCCGTTTCTAAAACAATTCCAAAGAAATTAACATAAAAACCCATGACATTTTTTATTTGATTAAAATTAGTCTTTTTTTGTCGGAGCTTTTATGGCATGTGGTTTAAGTTTTTTTATTTGTTCATAAAAAAACAAAGCTTTTAAAAGTCCCCTCGCAATCAAACGTCTTGAACATCATTTTTTTAAATCCAGGTGATTAATTACAAGGTCGGAAGTAGAATCCACATCCCCAATGCGGTTTCTAAGAATAGGTTGAGGTACTTGGAATCAATTGGGGTAAACCAACGCAAAGGGTAAACGACTAAATAGTTGTATTATTTAGCCCAAAATAAAGAATGCTTTATATTAAATCACCGAATTGGGACTATTTGGGACACACAAGAGGTTAATTTATTAACATTATAGTTAGGTAGTTACACTATAGCGTGTTTGACCCATTTTGAAAATCGAGCAACGAAACTTACGAGTACATTACATTACCCCGAACTTACAACTCACGGGACTTACATTTACCCCGAATCCCTCTAATTCTAAACCATTAAATGGTGAGTGTTTTTTACTTAAAGGTCGCCTAGCGCCTTTTCCGCACACTTCATCCCTTACTCTCACACATGTTTCTTGAAATAGATTGAACCCTTTTATTGATTATTTTGAGGGTGATCATTTTTAGCAGTTGTACTGAGTAAAGTAAGACAAGGGAAGTAAGTACTTACTTAATTAAAAATATCATTTTTGTTTTTAAAAGCCTAGTTCGAGTGCCGTGACCAGTAAGGCGTCCGATCAGTGCAACGAACAAAGCGGAAATGAGCTATTAGATAGCAGCTGTGGCGCGCGCAGCTGCTGCCCGACCGAATTTTGCTGAGAGATCGCGAAACGCGCGCCTTCCGTTTCCGGCCGATTGTACTTGCTCCTTCATTCGAGGGCACTTAGGGTGGACATGAATTGACATACCGAATACCGCAGTAACGTTAATCCAGAATATTTTCTTTTAATCGTTTAACGGTAGCAGTATTTCGGCAGATGTTATTGATCTTGTTTTTGGTACGAACATAACATAACACAAAATGTTGAAATTACTAATATTCAACTTCGCTTTTTGTTTTCTTTAAACAATATTTTTTTACGAAATATACTACAGAGTAATGTTTAGTTTTAATCTCGACATCGAACTCGTATACCATCAAAGATATAAATAAATATATAGGCTATACATCACTGATTCTGGAGCCGATTTTGATTTGCGCTGTCTTGGCGCTGGTGTCTATTGAAAGGTGTTGGTGACCGTCCACGGAACTAATATTTCTAATTTCTAAAGTTAATCATTAGCACAGGTAAATCACTGAAAAGTGATCCTGTAGATAGTGTCTTAATCAAGCCTTAGCCAAAATAGCAGACAGGGGAAATATATTCTTAAATTCGCCGCTCGAGGTGGGAACTGGCGTGGCCTAGTTTTAAGGCGCTGGGGTACTGACCCAGAGACGCGAGTTCTAACCTCGCCGCGGGTGAGTTTTTGAAGATAAATATTTTTAGTGGTCAAATTTAGTTTTTTTTGTGGCACACTTACCTACTGCCACAACAATATGCATGCGAACAATACCGTTATCTCTTGATTCACCTATTCACAGCTGAAAACAATAGTTTTGAGTAGTATCAAGTGACAATACCGGTGTTGCAACTAAATGTAAACCTTAGGTAGCTACCTATTATAACTTACCGACTGTACTGTTAAAAAGAGTATGGTTCAGAAATATAGAGCGTGTTCCGTCGCTGACCATTTAAACCGAAATGAGGTTGTTCTAGACGTCTAGCGTCTAGTCGAAAAACATTCGATCTAACACTTAAAAAATAACTTCTTTTTTTTTTCGTTTTTTTTTTCTCAGTTTACTGTTCACTGTAGTTCACTGAAAAATAGCTGGTTTTTAAATAAAAGGTAATGAAAACTAAATAAAAGAACAAAGTAAGGTCAATGACCTCTAAATCTAAGAAACAGGTGATTTCCAAGTAACCTTTAAACTTAAAATTTTCGAAAACTACTTCGAATTTTTAAAAGTTGTAGAACAAAAGTTGTTCGCCTAGACGTCTAGAACAACACACTTTCGGCTTAAATGGTCATCATTGGTACACGCTGCATAGTTGTGCTATAACCGCAACAGTTCACTGGTAATTTTTTTTTAAATTGATTTCGATGCCAATAAAAATTCAGGTGGTGAAGGTACAGTTAATAGTATATAATTATGCTGCTGCTTTACGGGTAAATTTCTGATTTAAGAAGGATGTTATGTTCAACTGAAGTACTGGAATAAAGTTAAGTCTACGTAAAGTCTTAGTAAAGTTACAGTAACGTAAATTCTAATAACGGACTTATACAAAAACCTGCAGGCTACATCTAGGTAGGTACTTTTCGAAATCATTATCTCGAAGGCGGGTGGCATTCGCTTTTTTTATAACAAGCTCACGATTCTGAAATAATATTAGTTCCACCTAGTTTACGATTGATATTTTCGGCAAATAGTATGGCAAAGTGGAAGTCTCTATTCGGACATTTTCTAAAACGTCAATTGATGTAAATGAAATTTTAGTCCCACTGGTTCTCGATCTTCTTCTATCTATCTCTCTATTGTATCTATACTCTATACTTATAATAAAAGACAAAAAGTCTGTACTTGGAACTAAATTTAAAAAAAAATGGTCTAGGGGACTTAGGATAAGTAGTCGAACAAAATTATATAATTTTTAAAATTCATGTCTGTCTGTCTGTATCTCTGTTTATCTGTCGGTTCCATATACAATTAAAAACTACTTATCCGATTGAAATCTGGTTTTCAATATTGGATTGTTCTATTTTCGAGGAAGATCGTGGTTTCCTTGCAGCTGAGTGAAAATATACCTAAGTTATTCTAAACATATATGTTAATATGACATGCGTAGGTACCTATAATCATAAAACCCAAAATCGGAAACACCTTTCTAATGACCAGAACGAAATGTTGTTACACTTTTAACGAAGTTATCGAACCGTTACTATGCTGCTATAGGTACAGAAAGAACAGGTGTAAAGCTAAATTGTTTCGTAATTTAACCGCACCGATCCCGATGCCCATTGGACTAGTACAAAATAATGATATTTAAATTGGTAAAATAAAGCATTTTACTACAAAATTAAACCCTCAATTATATACGAGTATAATAGAGTACCTACTTGTGGTGACGATAAATATGCAAGTCGCTATATTAAAAGATGATTAAATTTTTATTTTAAAATTACCGAACGCATGTGTTGGAGGCAATTATTAAAAATAAAAAAGTTTATAATCCGACCAAAAAATAAGAACAAAAATAACCTCTACATACAGTGTCACCGACTTATCTGTTTCGTCATTTGGGCAGTTTTACTGGCTGGCTCCATACCTATAGTGGTTTGGCTGTCCGACTTCAGATGACGAAACAGGTAAGTCGGTGGCACTGTATGTATAGGTTGTTATTTATATTTCACCCTTTTTGGTGTACCTACCTTCTTACTTTCGACTGCCACTAAAAATCAACAAATTTTTAGCCGTTATTTTAATAACGGAGGAGTTTGCTGATGAGAAGGCGGTTTTAAGTGCTCCATAAATTCTAGTACCTAGTTCTTTATGGCCGATTCTTTTAGACGGTAGTCCAAAAATGAGTAATTTACTGCATCCTGGGATGCTATTCTGTATGATCCTCATCAGATCCTCACTAAATTTTTAAGGGACCACCTCGGAGGTCAGCCGGAGCCGGAGGTTTTGATAGCCATCTCAATCAGTCAAGCCATCTTCTGGTACCTAAACGGTGAACATACATAAAAAACATGAATTAAGAACCTACTCCTTGTTTTTGAAGTCGATTTGAAAATCACAATAGCCTTTTTCAATTATACTTTTTTCGATACCAAAACAAGTAAAGATATTAAATGATAAACATATGCATAAAAACTCCATAGACGGGTTTTCTTAGGTAAACTTGAATTAATAATAAATAGGAATAAGCAGTGGTTGTTAGTGGATAATAATAAAACAACCGCGTTGCAAAAAGACCTGCTGCAAAAGAACTCGCTGGTTCATTTGGTTAACATTTAATTATTTTGATTCTTTTAGCCAATTCTTTTATGTATCAATGGCATTTGTATATAAATGATCTTAAAACTAGGAGTTGTAATTTCTTATTGGTCTTGTTATCTATTTATTGGTTGTAACACTACCGGCTAACTCCATTGTCAATTATGATAAAATTAAAATAAGGATAATACAGGATAATGATTACAATTCAAATCTATACTTAATAATAAAACTATTTTTAGGGGCATGTACTAACGTAACAGACCCCATTTCCGTGTTTAACTTTTTGTCTGTTTGTCCGTTTGGATGTTTGTCCGTTTGTCTGTGCGTTTGTGCGCGCTAAACTCGGAAACGGCTGGACCGATTTCAATGAAATTTGGTATGCAGGTAGGTTAAGACTTCGATTAACATATAGGCTACTTTTTATCCGGTTATCCGGATAAATATAAAAATTGCGTAATTTCGTTGTTGAACCATCGGCATCCGTCATTGATCGTCATCATCACTTACTGACATACAAATTTTGCCTTACTTCACCTACTTTCAACAGTACTTAAATGGGCGACCGTTTAAGTGTGGATTTTTGCATTGCGGTAGGTAGGTGTAAAAACAACGCGGGATCGCGACTTGAGCGGGTGAAACCGCGGGGCGCAGCTAGTAATTAAATATAGCAAAAAACGTATAATTGGAAGTAATACCTAATTACTTTTCTCTACAAAAATCCTTTATCTAAAATTTACTATTACTTAAGTACACCTAGACCCAAAGGTTCTTAGATCTTTGAACTATTATAATAGGGGTTAAAGTATGAAATTGCCGTTTTATTGCAATAGGTTCTTTGAATTGACATAGAATCTTCATGATTTGAGGTTTTCGAATGAAACTTTTTTCAAATGGTTTCTGTGATGTTCTTTTTTTAAAAAATGTGAAACATTTGAATATCGACTTTCAATTGTTTTTGTTATTCAATTTAGACAAGAAAGATGGATACTGCGAAAATTCGAGTGATTTTTGAATACGAGTTCCGACGCGGAACTAACGCGGCAGAAACAGCCCGCAATATCAATGCTGCGTTTGGAGAGGGGTCTACTAATGAACGCACCGTGCGATTTTGGTTTAAACGCTTTCGTGATGGAAATTTCGACTTAAAGAACGAGCCACGAGGAAGACCGCCCACATAGGTGAATAACGATGAATTAAGAAAGATAGTGGAAGCCGATCCTAGTCAAACTACCCAGGAATTAGCGGCATGGTTTAACGTTACCTTACCCACTTTATTGACTCACTTGCGTCAAATCAATAAAATAAAAAAATACGAAAAATGGGTGCCTCATGATTTGACTGATCTGCAGAAAGAAACGCGTGTTGAAACTTGTGTTGCCTTGTTGAACCGGTACAGAAATGAAGGAATATTGGATCGAATTGTAACATGTGATGAAAAGTGGATTCTTTATGATAACCGGAAAAGAAAAATGCAATGGCTGACCCCAGGTCAAATGCCACAACAGTGTCCAAAAGCAAAACTTACCAATAAAAAGGTAATGGTAACTGTTTGGTGGTCTCAGCATGGTGTTATTCACTATAGTTTTCTTCGATCTGGTCAAGCAATTACGGCAGATGTCTATTGTGCCGAACTCCGAACCATGTTGACAAAACTAGCAGTAAAACAGCCCCGACTCATGAATCGATCTTCACCATTATTGCTCCACGACAACGCGAGACCTCACACAGCACGAGAAACCATTTTGACCCTTCAGGAACTGCACTTAGAAACCATTTCGTCATCCTCCGTATTCACCAGACCTTGCTCCAACGGACTACCATTTTTTTCGTGATTTGGACAATTATCTACGTGACAAGAAGTTTTCTTCCCAGGAGGCAGTACAAAATGCTTTCACACAGTTTGTGCAGTCTAGATCGTCGGAGTTCTATCGCAAAGGCATTAATAACCTTCCCATTAGATGGCAGCAATGTATAGATAATAATGGCAACTATTTTGATTAAATAAATTTGTTAAAAATTTAAAAAATAAACAATTAAGATTTTCAGTACAAATCGGCAATTTCATACTTTAACCCCTAATATTTTTCTACAGTATTTCCTTTACCAATCACGAAATTATTTTATGCAGGTTTATTATTCCTATAAAAAAGAATTCAGCGAGCGCTTTTATTTTTTCCCATTTCTTTAACGAAAAAGTTTTATTTTATGAAATGATTATGTTAAACGAAAGTGTAACAGGCACGCGAATAAGCGAAACAAACTTGTCACATAATATGAAGTTTTCCTATTAACTTCTCGAATTTCAAAGATGATTTTCATAACAACAAAACTTTATAGAAATAAACATTTTTTACTGTGTATTTTAAGTTGAATTTTGTAGAAGTTAAGATGAGGTGTTCGTTTGTACGAAATTTATAATATGTAACTGTAGAGTTATTCCATAGATTACACAGTATCTCACTGTCCATGTACCTTAACACCTTCTCCTGTAGAATGAGCCTATTCATACTTATAGAGCTGACATCGGTTAGGCAGTAATACGCCACGGGGCCTACCCCGGATTGGCGAATGTCCCACGTCTTCGGACCGTGGTGAGTCCTAGGACATGTCGGTTTCCTCACGATGTTTGCCTTCACCAAAAAAGCGAGGTTATTAGCGCACATAACTTTCCCTCAAAGAAAAAGACATTGGTGCGCGGTCTAGATTCAAACCCACGACCCTTGAAATGAAAGCCGGGGTATCTACCACTCGACCAACACCGCTTTTCTTACATACGTACCTACACAAAAGTAATATTATGGAAGTACGGAGGAGTCTGTAAAGGTTCCGAAATGAATGAAATAAATGGCATTACAAAAATGCTGACAATAAAAACAACGCATTAAAACCAGAAAATGAGTTTCAATATAGGTAATCTTTGAAGAAGATTTTTTTTATATTTTAAAATATTTCTAGTGTAGAATATGCCTAGGGCAAAAGAAATCAATATTACTTACGAAGTAATAATCTATTCTATTACAATAAAATTTAACAGTGGCAGGGGTTATTTGTGGTACTCACTCAAAACAAAATAAAAAAAACAGACCTCATGCTAATAAAATCACTACTTAGTTGTACTCCCCTATGAGTTGATAACGCATCAAGATTCAAATATTTCGATGGATATCCTAAATTAATTAACATACTTACTCGTACCTTTAGTTTTTTATCAGAGTGGTTTTATATTTGGTTAATCCCTCGAGGGTAGATGGAAAGCTGCATCGCACGTGCGCCCGCGCCGCGCACCTGCTTGCTCCACCCCCAGCCTCGAGGGTGTCGCCACTACTTTGCTTATGGCATTTTTATACAGGAAATTATAGGTATTTTTAGCTTGATCATTTACATAACGTCTTTGTCTATGGTTTGGTACAGCTGGATGATAATTAATTCCATTTTCAGCTTATATATGTTGTAGGGTTTGTTCTGTATATATTCTGAGGCTATAGGTAATACTGAAAGGTGACTACGAGTTCTTATACCCGTAGCAGAATTTGGCTACTTGGCTTAAAAATTGCCCTGTTATTCATACTACCTATTAACAATATTTGACAATACTAAATAGTTGAAAGGCAGGCATAGAAGTCGGTTTTTTTTTAATAGTATAGTAACTTTTTAAATAGGCCTTTCCTTATCCTTATTAGAAAAGGCTTATCTATCCAGTAGCACCCTTTGCGCCCTTTCTTCAACTTGCCGCATTTCATTTCAGTCTAGTCTTTGGCAGATATGGGTGTTCTAGAAAAAAACATTATTTGTCATTATGCCCATAAATAACCATGTAATATTAAGTAATGCTATGATAGTTATGTAACCTAATAATTGTAGAACTATTGATGCCTACCTACTGCGTTTATAAATTATACGTTATATTATACGTTATTAAATTATACGTTTATAAATTATAATAAACGATTGTATAACTTAAAATAACATAAACAATGGAAGCAGCTAGAACTACTGCCAACAAACTGCTGTGCAGTTTGGCAGAGATGTGCTATTTTAAGTGTCATTCAGTTAATAAATAAATTTAAAAAATATATAGACAAATGACTCTTATCTATTCTGATATACTTAACAAGTCGTAACACTAAGAATCTCATTTGAATAATTTACATATTTTATTAGGTTGTCATCTTCTACTACACCACTTACGACCAAATTATTCTCGCATAATTTAATTTTGGTTAGACATTTTAATGTTTCGAATAAATATAAACTCAAAGTGTTCGCAAAATATAGGTTCTGGTTTCCGAAAGTCGTAGAACAAAATTTCTTTGTCTGACTGATATTCACCTTGTGAATAAAATGCAGTATCATATCCTTCCCACTAATATTATAAAACTGACAGTTTGTGAGTATGTGTGTTACTCAATCACGTAAAAATCGCTTAACCTTGGAATATAGGTAGCTGGATACCGGTAATAACACATAGGCAACTTTTTATCCCGATAATCCAGCGGGATCGGGACTTACGCGGGTGAAACTGTGGGGCGCAGCTAGTATTTAAATAATACTTCGAACCAAAGAATTTTGAGAGACAAAAAAGTTAATGGTCGCTTAATTGACAGTGAAGCATTTCAGACTCGGGTCAGACGGCCGAGGTTCATCAGTTTCAAACGTTTAGTAGCATAATTCCTAATTCGCGAAATGACACTCGAGTTCGAAAAGGACTAATTCGCGAAATGACTAATTCTAAAAAAGGCTAATTCGTGAAATGGCCAATCCTTAAATGCGTGAAACGGCCAATTCTGCAAAGGACTAATTCGTGAAATGGCATAAAGAAACACTGGAACAAAATTTGAACTTTGTTGTTAGAAATTAGGATCTCCGCACTATCTACAAGAATATAAGAGCCGTATTTATAGATGTGTCTAAGTAATTACTTGGGCTAAGTAATGCCTTGTCTTGTTCTCATAAAGAATTTTCAACGTCAAAGAAAATGTGATAGACATATTTTCTAAGACAAGTAATTACTTAACTCGTCTATAGATACGGCTGTAACTGTCGTATCTATAGTTGCATGCAGTGTTATATAACCATAAAATAAACTGCTTAACATGTTTTAACATGTTTTAATACGTAGAGACATATAACATAACAAAGGTATGTATCAAAAAAACTTTTTGAAGTAGCGTACAATCTATCCTTCGAAATGTCTTCAATTTCATCAGTAAATGGGTCGTAAATTATCAGCGTTGGGGCTCAAAGCTCTAATATACAATAAGTACTTTATGTCTACTTACTGTATCTGCAGATCAATACGTTTGAGTCTAGACTAGACGGTGGAGATACGAAAACAGGATGAAAAGTTCCAGATTTATTTGTTTGTCTCAAATAGTCTTGGAGATTCCTTTCAGTAAAAAGTTGGATTTAACATTTGTATTTGTTAAGAAAAGCGTGCCATTGTCTCTGAATCCATATAACGTCAGGGGTGAAAGAAATCGCGATGGAATTGACAGAAAAGGTAACAAAAGAAACAATTGTTCAGTAAAAAACAAGAAAAATAATAAATAAACACGAATCGAGGTTCGAAAATGACTAAAAAATGCCTAATTAATCAGTAAATAAAATGTTAACTAAAACTTTTTAAATATTAAAATGAATCCCTATCTTCATGCGTGAACGGCTGGACCGATTTCGCAATTTTTATTGTGCTTGTATTTGTCCGGAGAAGATTGTTCTTATGAAAAAAAAACAATATTCCCGCGGGATTGGGACTTACGCGGGTAAAACTGCGGGGCGCAGCTAGTATTTTATACGATCCGACTTTAAATTAAAAACAGTGTGCAGTATAATAAAACACTTTATTTATTGGGTTTAATCGCGTTTTATTCATGATTTACATAATAAAACACTATTTATCGGGTTTAATCGCAATTTTGCATATTAAAACACTATTTATCTGGTTTAATCGCAATTTATTCATGATTTTAAACGAACCGAGCTTTCGCTAACTTTACAGTTGGCTTTTGAGGTTGACTAAAAACTGTAAAGTTGGCAAAAGCTTGGTTTGTGTAAAATCATAAATAAATAGCGATTAAACCCGATAAATAGTGTTTTATTATGCAAAATCGCTAAAACCATAGAAGAAATTAGTGTGCAGTATGTTCTATGCGATATGTAGAAACAGATCTATTTCTAAATAAAACACGTAATACCGATAGTCCAGGCAATTGAATGTAATTGTTCCGTTCGGTGAATAAAGGGTAGATCTAGACAATGAGGAACGGAAGTCCTGTCCGGATGGGACCACCAGGGCATCGGGCACTGCGGTGCGGGTAACATGGAAGTACTTTAAGCCCAATGAGCTTTATTATTTGCCTTTTTTTAAGTCTTTAGTAGGTATTTCATATTTTCTCAATCGGTACTATTGACTTTTCAATTTCGTTAATAATTATCTAATGGACTGGGTCGATTCTGGTGGATAGGTACATAATTATAAAACTTAATTCCAAATTATGATCTATTGGGTAGCGTTCTGAATTGGTCGCGTTTATTTTTTTATTATTATAGTGTTCTTAATGAAACTGTTAAGATAACGATAATTTTTCTCAAGTCATTAATGAATTACAAAGGCTTTCTTTATTTTAAAAGTTTCAATAAGAACATCCAATTAAAGTAAGTAGGGATACTTTTGTATAGTAAAAATCAATACTCTACCTTTTGAAATTCTGAAAGTAGAGTGTTTTGAAGAGGTGTTCTGTATCGGTAATTGTAATAATCAATTATACCTAATTGAAAGAATAATGTCTATACTTTTCAGAGAACCTGACTCTTTTCTTAAAACAGGAAGTTTTAAAACGTCCCAATGAAATACTCTACGTTCCCACGAGACGTAAATACAAACACGACAATTGCATTTCTACGGCCGAAAATCATTACGTGACCGTACGGCAGGGAAACAGCTTATTGTATCAATGGATTTATTTATTGTTTACGACTCTTTTTGTGAACACCGCCTACAATAAAATAGTAAAGTTTGTCTGTCATGGACCACGTACTGCAAGGTACGATAAACCCCGTCCCAAACGAGGTTCACACGTTTCTCTTCTTTGTAATTTGTAAATAAGTTCTACATTGTAAACATGTTGTTTACAATCTACAACCCCCCATTGTTCTCGTGATAAAGTAAACAAGTACATTCATTCATTTACTTAGTTAAGGTTTTTTTGTCAGCATTAAGGACAATTTCAGCCAGTTTCACGTGTTTAATAGTGTACTATGAAATCGTTTAAAACAATTATAGCAATATGTGTAGGTTTTAGTAAAAAATGGCGACGATCTCTACCTTAACCCCAGTGGAACATTTTTTAGTAACGTGGTAATTCCGTGTTTGGAACTGCTTTTTTTATTTTTACTACACTCGTTGAACTTCGCGTAACTAAATTGATAATGTGCCGCCGAAATTAAACAATTCACACGCTTTAAAACAAAACAACTAGGTTTCGCGAAAATGAAAATTCAGGACCACGTTCCACTAGCTTGGCAAAAACAAAAGTTCCCCTATTATTCTCGTGATAAAGTAAACAAGTACGAAAACAAGTAAACTGTACAAATCATTGTCATTGTTATTGTCAGTGTGAGTTTGTTGTGAATGGATTCATTCATTGATTTTCTGTAGTACAGTCACGTTCATCGTCGACGCGACCGGTTGGTTACCTCTGTAAAATGATATTTTGTCATAGATTAAGTAGTTATCGGTGATTGTACGTAATGGTTCGTTTTAGATTACAGTGTCTAATAAAGTGATTTTGATATTACTTTTATAGGTTTCTTATGCAGCAGTAAAGGATCATGTCGCGGTTAATCGTTTTTAATATAAAATTATTAGGTATTAGATAATTGCTATGTAACCTTTCTTCAATGAATATTAAGGTACTTACCTACATCTGTGTACAACATATTGCAAAAATAAAAGTATAATAAGTTTAAGATTTTAAAATGTGAGAATACAATTATTACTCAAAAATCATTTATCATTTCATTCAATAATAATTCTGCATGGCGAGGGTTTCGAGGCGTTACCAACTATTAGGTAAACTGTGGCAGTAGGTTCAATTATAATATTTATGTTTGAGTTTGTTATACCTATTTACTAACACTAGTATAGTTCAGTCTAGTTTAAATGTGGCTTTATAAATAAAGGCTATTAATAGCAACTAAGTACATCGTATAGACATCGCAAATGCATAAATAGTGACGTGACCTTCACTGTAATCCAAATTTTTATAATTAATATTTTGACTCTAATCGTAACCCTACAAATGTCGAATACGATGTATGTTTTCGGAAAATAAATAAACATAGGCACGAAAGATTCGACTTCGTACAACACTGTCGTATCTGTCGTCAATCTACTCTTTGATCATTCATCATTGAATTCGTTTAGCTACAGTATAGATAGGTAAGTAGTGGCTGTCAGCACATCTACGTCATCCACGTCCGCACCGCCTTCCGGTGTCCGGCGTCGCGCGTCGTATAGTATGCTGACTCACCGTACAATACTCCATTGATGGATGGCAACTTGCCCGTATTATTGGCTATTACTTCAAAGAGGTGTTTGCCCTACTATGACTGGGTTTTTGCACGATTGACTGCAGGTAAGTGGTACTTTTTATGAAGAGTTAGAGCTCTGCGGCTGTTTGGCCATTGAGCGTGGAAATGAATTGTCTTTTCATATAATACTTAATACCTACCAAGTAGACCTGTGCATTTACTTTAAGTAAGAAGATGGTATACCTTGTACCTCTTGTTATAAATGTATAAGTATATGTAAAATAAATCCTCTCCCTCGATTTTTTTTAGTTCGGTCATTCGGCATTCGGTCAGTTAGGTAGATATAGCTTTTAGATTTGATCTGACTCGAAATCGCACCAAAATAACATATTTCATACTGGGTATTGGGGGTGTCCATCGAATGTGACACAACATAATAATAATATCCTAAAGAAATCTAAGTATATACTTAAAATAAATGTTTATAGTATTTAAAATTTTCAAGATTTTATAAACTTGAGTATTGAGTAGTCTAACTTGCAGCAAGAACAACCGACTATAATAGACTTCGCTACTTATAACGTTGTGTGGTAAAAAGCACGTTACACTTGTGTACTCTGCGCACGCGCCGCACCGTCGGCATTGTTATTGTTTTGGTGCGTCGCTCCCTTTGTCCCCGGGCCATTCACAGCTCGATCACCGTTCACAAGTGCATCCGTGATGAACGGCGGACGCGAACGATGCTGCGGAAATCATTACCGGCATAATCACTTGACTGCCGACCGTGCTGTCACTATTGTCTACTAAAATAATAGTAACGGAGCGGAATTCCATTTTCACATTGTTAAAGTTAGCTACTGGACCCTGTCGCGCGGGTCAAATAAACTGCGATATCCACTGACCGCTATAAAGGCAACGAGTAAGGGGGGTTAGTCTGCGAAACAATCAGAGCACAGGGTACACTTCGATTTCTGTTTGTTTCTGTTTTGTCCCTTATGGTCCCGATCCGCGGCGGCCCCGTTCAAGATGGCCACGAGTTCATCATTGTCATTATTAGAACCTCGGGTCTAGACAAACGCGATCTAGAGCCGCTTCTAATCCTACTTTCCTACTTATTAATATTATAAATCCGAAAATCTGTTTGTTTGTTTGTTTGTTTGTTTGTTTGTTTGTTTGTTTGTTCCCTCTTCACGGTCAAACGGCTCGACCGATTTGGATGAAAATTTGCATAGGGATAGTTTAAATGATGGAGAGTAACATAGGATACTTTTGATCCCGAAAATCCCGCGGGATCGGGACTTACGCGAGTGATAATATTTATTAGATGAAAATTTGCATAGGGATAGTTTAAATGATGAAGAGTAACATAGGATACTTTTGATCCCGAAAATCCCGCGGGATCGGGACTTACGCGGGTGATAATATTAATGGATGAAAATTTGCATAGGGATAGTTTAAATGATGGAGAGTATCATAGGATACTTTTGATCCCGAAAATCCCGCGGGATCGGGACTTACGCAGGTGATAACTATTTATTAGATGAAAATTTGCATAGTGATAGTTTAAGTGATAGAGAGTAACATAGGATACTTTTGACCCCGAAAATCCCGCGGGATCGGGACTTACGCGGGTGATAATATTTATTGGATGAAAATTTGCATAGGGATAGTTTAAATGATGGAGAGTAACATTAGGATACTTTTGATCCCGAAAATCCCGCAGGATCGGGACTTACGCGGGTGATAACCATTCAATGAATGAAAATCGACACAGGGGTAGGATAAGTGATGTATAGTGGCATCATCATCCTTCGTCATCGTCATCGTCACTTACTGACGAAATACAAACTTTAACTTACTTCACCTACCTACCGCAGTGCAATAATTATTGCATTGCGGTAGGTAGGTGTTCGAACAACGCGGGATCGCGACTTGCGCGGGTGAAACCGCGGGGCGCAGCTAGTTTTATAATAATGAGAAGTGGTTGTTCATCATCGAACTGGTGGTGTTCCAGTTTCATCTCCTAGTGAAATTTGGGGATGTATTCGGATGAATACGGAGGTTCCAGAGAGCAAAAATGAGACCCGTTTTTGTAGTCCTATCCACACTGGTATTAAAAATATATAGGTTGTTTTTCTTGTCAGGTAAAAACTCTGAAACTATGACGATAAATTTCCGCAAATTTCCATAGCTGGGGGCGTGGACTAACGCAGTCTTTTTTAATTCAAGAATAGAATAACAGAAATATAAGCCAAATAACAGAAATAATAGCGTTTATTTCCACTTTATTAAACTTAGGTACCTTTTTGTGTTTTAGACCTAGAAGCCCAATCTAATCAAATAACCTAAGCTAGCGTGTAAACGACCCATAAAGTCACAATAAATTAGCACCAATTACCTAAAGTCAACTTCAGAAAGCTCGTAAGTCGTAACAAGAAACTCGGGTGCTAATTAAAAATGTTATAATGCGGCCTGAGAACAGCCTTCGCAAGTTTACATTTCTCATGTTAGTGCTCCAATTTTGGCACTTCACTTGTTTGAACAATGCCAGCCTTGCATCAATTTGTGTTCTTTATAGACAAACAATGCGTTTAACACAATTCCTATTTCGGTCTTGGATTACAACACGCGACGCATGTAGCACGTAATAATCGCATTTATTGTTAGGTGCAAGCATTCAATTCTGGTGAGATTTTTTGGTGATAGGTAGTCAGTTGGGCAATAGCCGTTCTTTTTCGAGTTTCAGGAGAAAATCGTTTAATTAGTTGAAATAACATTTTCGCTAATATAACAGGTAATTTAAAACCGTTTATAAAAGGTTCTCCACAATCGTATCAGTCTAGATTAGATCACATTAATTGCATTGTCAAAGAACAAAACTTGAAGATATTGCAAGTATTTTTGTAAATAATTATTGAATGATTGAAAAGTACTAACATAATGTTTCTACGTGTGTTTTGTAAGTTCAAGTAAAGTCTGATAATGTGGATAGTTTTCATCCAGCCCAATAGCCGTTTCGGTACCGGGACGAATGGACTTTGCACGACTTTCCCGAAGAATCTCATCATCCCAAGCTTTTGGCGACCGGGACAGATAACACTCTAAAGGCAAGTGGTTAGATTTCATCCATCCGATGAGGTATGAAAATGTCTACATATAATGTCAATTAAAGTCCTATTTTCTATTAGAACCTGACATTTATCACAAGCCTTTTTGGTGACAACATTAAAATCTTACTAATATTATAAACGCGAAAGTTTGTATGTATTTGTGATTTTTTTTATGAATGTTACTCTTTCACGCAAGAACTATATTGAACCGATTGCGATGAAATTTGAAATATAGATACCTTGAGACCTGGAATAAGACATAGGCATATTTTATCCCAATATTATTGTGGAAACGGGACTTACGCAGTTGAGTTCGCGGGGCGCTGCTAGTTTTTAAATAAACAAAAGAGAGAGGAAAAATACAATTGAAACCCTTGGATACTATTTAGGAGAAAGCACGTTGGTCATCGAAACTGTACAAACAAAGTCCTAGTTAAGGGAGGGTGTGATCTGAAACCGAGTCGTCTCCGTAACGTTTCCACGGCCCGTGGGAATGTGCTCACAGTAAATTATTAACAAAAATATTGACCCGGTGTGGCTACTTAAGGGATTTGACCACTTGTTTGCGCCGACAGTTTGCCGCTCCCAACAAATACTACTTTTGGTTAGGGTTGCCAATGTATTTAGAATATTAAAGAATTGATGGATGGTCATCGTAATAATTAATTAATAAATATGTGGTGCTTTGATCTAACACTTACTTCAGAATTATCAATTCATAGAGCTCAGGAGGCGGGTCCCGGGGTGAGTCGGATGTTGTTGTGTGTTTGTGGATGCAGTAGTGTATTTTTTTCTTTTCTCTTTTACAATTTATTTTAACCGATAGACAGAATTACTTTCGAACTTTTTTTGTTGAAAAAATTTATGGCAAAATATTGCTCCAGTTCCACTATAGCCTTAAATTTGCGACAGTGTAAATCACATGATCATTGCAACAAAAAAGAAACAAAAAATAACCCCATGAGTTTCTTGTGTCTGCTTCTCATTGGAGGTCGCGTTCCGAAGACACGATAGTTTACTTGACGATTCTAAAAAATAATATGTAATAATATTTAAAAAAATAAAAATATTTTGAGTTTGAACAAAATAAATATTTGGTTACATATCACAATAAATTTTTATATTTAAATATTTGTAGTTAGGGAACATTCTAAGTAACTAAATTTACTTGTGTTAGAAACTATTGTGTTGAATATTTTACAAAACATAACCTATCGCAATCAATATTCATATTTTTTAGCTTAACAAGATCAACAAAAACCATGGGTAGTCTCGTTATAAGTACATATACCAAGCAAGTGAATAACAAAGAATCATACACCAAGTAAAGTCATTTTTTCTAAATTGCTAAATTTGTCAATTCTCAATAATTCGAAAAATACAAAAAATTACAATGACTTGATGACTATGATTCCTTACATAAAATAGGTTAACTACTACGTGAACGAATTCACGGGTAAAAGCTAGTAAATCTACGTGACAACCCTAACAAAGCTCGCACACAGCAGACGTGTCAAAGACTATTTTTCTTAGTTTATGGGAAAACTTGGAACTCGTGGTTGGTCAACATTTGGTGTTTAATTTTTATGGGAATTGCTTTTTTCAACAGTGATAGCTGGCGTCTTTGGAACAGGAAAGTTTTTAATTCTATGCAAAGTGTAGATAGATAGATAGATTAATACTACATTTGCACAGCCAACAAATACAATCAGTATATATCAGAAGTACGACAAATATAACACAGAAAATATAAAAGTAAAACGTACATAGTGTACTTACCTTGGTTTACACAAATTGCCTATTATAATTTAGATACAGTTTACAGGCAAGACATGATTTTTATTAAATTACCCGCACGATAGGCCTATTGCAATACTTCGAAAGCAATTTCCATTCTCATTCATCACTTTCGAGTAGCCTTTTTTCCATTCGCATTATTATATATTATAAAATATTTCACTACATTGCACACAGCGCAATCTAGCCCCAAACTATAAGCACGAGGCATGTACTATGGGACTAGACAACGGATATACTACATATTATATATTTTTTTTGTTAATACATACATATTTTACATAGAAAGACACCCAGACCAGATACAAATATTTTTTATTTTATTTTTAAGCATATATTTTTGCACCCGGCAGGAATCAATCCCGCAGCCTGCTGCATTGCAGTCGCGCCACTGAGGCCGTCAAAAATATTGTAACTACTTGGTTACTTGTTTTTGTTACATTAATGTAAGTACAATGTGACTAGGTGTATACAAGTATTAACAATTAAATATATACAAGTAAATACACAAGTATACATTGAACATTATTTGGGACGATCTAGCCTGACCAATCTCACCTACTTGAACCTACCAACTTGAAAAAACAAGTAAGTTAACAAATAAGAAACATAGCACCTAATGCCACCTATTCCGCACGAATGAGTACGAAGCCACAACGATTAATGAAAAACCAAACATTGTGATCCATTGGGAAAAAACAATTAGAAGAAGAAATTATAGGTATATTTGAATATTCATTGAATTTACCTTAAGGTTTACTGGATCGAATTATTAGCTTGTTTTTCACGGTACATCGAACATCGTAGATAAATGGTGCGACTAAGCAAATAACTTCAAGACACGGTCACGTTTGGATATACCTTCGGTGAATTTCCCTGTTATGAATAATGAATAAATGCCTACTAATATTGCAAGTAGGAAAGTAAATCTTTATGTCTCTCTGTTATGTCGTTTAGGGATTTTGGGTAGAATATTTGCGACATTATATACCGTTTCTCAAATCATGCGTTGAAGTTTATGAAAAATAAGTTATAAAATAATTAGAAAAAAAAAAAAAAATTTAAGGATACTAGATCGGAACTTACGTGGGTTAAACCGCAGGATACATCTAGTATAATTATAGTTATTTTTCGGCGTCTGCATCGAAGTAATAAAATAAAGTAGAAGAGAAGTAAGTAAGCCGATGTTAGAGAAAGCCTTCACCTAATATTGATTTTCAGCGTCTTTTCTACTGACTAATAAGACCAACGCAAAGGGATAAATCAGTTAACCTGTACCTAAACTTAGCAAAAAGCAGCATCATCATACCGTTAATAAAACAAAACTATTTCAGTTCTTAGACACACCTAGATCATTGAACTTTTAGAACAAAACCGTTGTTTTTTTGCCGTTAATTGTTCATAATGATGACACCCGTAGCACTCTCAGCTCCGCTAATCCATTAATTAACATTAATTGGATGAGTTCACGTGGAATCAGACAACCGTGCCGAATCGTTTTGCACATTTTTTACGGAGAAATTATAAGAAAAACCAATTGAATGATGAGCGGAAGATTTTTTTAAATATTCATGCTGGTAGCGGCAGCCTTTCATAGTCATGATGAGGTTTTATTCAAAGAAATAGGTAGTCCAACCAACACAAACTAGATATTATCATTACTTAGTTTAAAACAGAGTCACTTTCCGCTGTCTGTTTGTATGTTTGCTTAGATCTGTACGCAACGGATTTTGATGCGGTTTTTAAGTAAATAGAGTGTATAAATAGGAGGGTTTATTATATGTTACGCATCCTAATATTCCCGTGGGATCGAGACTAAACGCAGGTGAAACCGCGAGGCACAGCTAGTGTATGATATAGCAGTAGGTATGTACATGACGTTATTGACATATTTTCACTGAGTTTAAAGACGTATCTTTCAGGCGGCTGTTACGTCTCGAAGTAGGTAAGTACCCGTATGTTGACCTCAAATTGTAAAACCAGAGAAATTATCGTGAAATATCGTTGCAGTGTAGGCCATTGATATGATGTCCTTTCGATGTAGCATATTTTCGAAATAGTGAACTAGCGGTGCAGAGTAGATACAATTAGTTATGTATAAATATAGACCTACGTAGACCTACGTAGATGTAAGAGATACATCCTTTCATTGTAGCGTACCATCGACATGGTGAACTGTCGATGCAGCAGGATATCATCGATTTGGTGTTCTTTAGATGGAGCGTATCTATATGGGTGACATGGCGCACTTTCGATATAATACTCTATATTGAAGATACATTGAGGTGAGTGTGATTGCCACCTATTGCCTGCCTCCCTACAAATACCTACGAAATTATTACGTCGCCACAGGAACCTAATCATGTCAAGATAGGTAATGTATAATGTATGAATGGTATGACTAACAAAATCCAGGGACAGATTTATTAAATAATAGGCCTGATTCTCGGTATCAACCAATATCTTCAAGTTGTTTACTCCGCCAGCGATAGGCAGCACGTGTAGTAAGTAACAAATGCCGGTAATAATCATTCAATTGCTCGAGACATCTCAGCGGGGTCCTCGTTATCCAATCAACACACGGCGCCCGACCTCCGCCTTGTAGACTAAGAGCCCGTCAACACCAGACCTTCGTTATTTTGTAAAAGTTGAGTTTGTCAGCGCATGCTTCCTGCATGCTACGTTTTGATAATAATCTGAAGGTCACACTTTATATTGATGATGTTTTATTTACACACTTATTATTACCTTCATTTGTCAAAACTACTGTAGCCCAAACGACATAATTGGCCATCGATCGGTCGTACCTGTGTCGGGAGCATGTGACAAACTTAACACAATTAACATAACGAAGGTCTGGCGTTCACGGGCTCTTGTTCTATTACAACCACTATCGGATAGAAGTCGAACAATATTGGTAATGATGATGTTTTATTTGATTACTGTGATTTGTTTTCTATTGGAATGTTATAGATAGGTAGGTAAACTCACTGTGTCCCGCTGTTTTGACCCGTGTAGGTCCTGATCCTGTACAAAATATAATAGCTCTATCACACGTTATAAATATTAAGTATACATCTATCTTTTTTGGGGAATATTATTTTGGGGAATTTCCGATATAAACCATAGATTCTCTACTTTGACAAAGCGATGTACGAAATTAGCGCACACCCCAAATTAATATAAATACCTATATATTATATGGTATGTTATAGGTAGAATATAATAGTCAAACAAGAAACGATATTTCTTAGTTGTATAGATGTTGGTAATTTACTTTACCTATCAGTCTACATAAAACATGATAATAATTATAATTTGTCATTTACAATATTTTTATTCGATTCCCGTGATTTGTATTCATATTTATTTGGGTTATTTACTTGAACTGTCAATCCAACTAGGTACAAAATTATCTTAACTACCTCAGGCTTAAGTAAAAAACAGACGTCTACTTCAATTTTTTTATTTGTAGCTTACGATTGGCACATCTTTCTGAAGAATACATGCAAAATAAAAGGGAGACGACACGTCAGATTATAGTCTGAAATTATAAAAATGTACTATGGCTATTGTTACTTATGTAAAACTTTGAACCAGGAATTCAATGTGTCAGAGTGATCGTTATAATAAATAATAAGGAGCGACGAGTGGCGCCCGCGCCGCGCCAGCGAGCGCAGCGACTGTGTCGGCGGAAGACCACAATTGCGCTTCATTAGCTCGAGACTCGAGACCACTTCGCACCTGACGCGATCACAACTAACCATCGTCGCATCGCCGCATCGCATCGAGACGAGACGGTACCTTGCAAACAAGGTCGAACAAGTCACAGGAAAATCACTTGCTACCTAATTTAGAGTTAATAATGACTCATGTGTTAGGAATGATAATAATCAACTGGTATTGGAGTGACCTAAATTTAATGTGCCAAAGTTATTTTGCTTGTTACCGACTTCTAAATTTTCGAGCATACAAAGTCTATAGTAATCTATAGAGCATACTTAGACTTTGCTGAGACTTATTAATCAGCAAAATCTATAAATATAGCAGCAAAATCTTGGAATAATAATATAGTCGAAATTGTTTAAGCAACATTTTCTAATGCTTACGAATAAAAAAACATAACACTCCCTTGTAAATAAAAAGATGTTCATAGTCATACTTAACAGAGAAGCAAAAGTTTAAATCATTGTTTTTGAACCACGAATTACCATTAATCGAGTAAGTTATTTAATTTTAAAGGAAATTAATTAATTTTACTAGTTTATATCCTAAGTTTGAAAAACTTAGACTTTGCTAAGCAAAAATGCGAATGTGAATACGCGATTGTTGTGAAATCGCTTTCTCAAATACCAAAATTGTCTTAAGTGACAGTTTAGTCTTAGCAAAGTCTAAGCACGCTCTAAAGATTTCAGCATAAGTTTACCACTATTAGGACAGCGTTTAAAACTAAAGCCATTGTAAAACTTTCAAGCGAGTAACCACTATTGTTTTAAGCTTTCAACGCCACCGTTTTCTTTGTTACTTAGTCAAATAGGTACCCAACATAAAACATCGAACTTGACAACATATTTACCGAGAACCATTACACAAATTGTCTTCACTTCATGGATGACCGGCAAAGAAGGGTTTCTAAATCATTACAAGTTGCTTCCCTCTGTCTGGATGTTTGTATGTATGCGTAGATTTTTAAAACAACAGAACGGATTTTGATACTGTTTTTACCCGGCTGCAAGGAAAGGGTTGTTTTTCGCGCCTATCTTGTATATATGTTTGTATATTTGTATGTTTGTAAAATTCTTCTTTAGCATCTTCCAAATCCATGCGACGGATTTCTTTAATTAAGACGTTGTTAGATTTGTCTCATTTCTCTAATGGTTCTTTATAGGTGACATAAAAAGAAAATCAAAATGGCGACCGCCAGGCGCCATATTGTTTATTATTAGTACCTAAATCTTCTTCTCTTGTTCTCCTTCAGCAGCATGTATTTGCTCAATGCAGGGCATATGCCTCTCCAATCTCCTTCCACACAGCTCTGTCACTGATTTTTCGATGCCAAATCTCCCTAGCATGTGATTTTATGTCATCGTACCATCTGGTGGGTGGCCTGCCGACACCACGTTTTCCGCTTTATTAGTAGACTAGCTGCACTCCGCGATGTCACTCGCAAAAGTCCCGTTCTCGCTGTAATATCGGGATAAAAAATAGCCTATATGTTATTCCAGGTTTCCAGCTACCTATATTCCAAGTTTCATCGCAATCGGTTTAGTAGTTTTTACGTGATTGAGTAACAAACACACATATACACATACAGATATACTCACAAACTTTTAGCTTTATAATATTAGTAGGATAGGATAGGATTACAGTGATGCAATAGGAAGGTTTATATGTATACATAATACATATTAATATTTATTTAGGATCGGGATCGGGTTAAACCGAGGAGTGCAGCTAGTCAAGGTATATTAGCCTCACGGAAAAATCGCCACGACGATGACATCCCAAGCATTTCCTCATTGCGGCACGCGCTGTCGCAGAATGCAACATACGACGAGCTCATAATACGATATCAGTTTTTGTCAGACACGCATGCTTTGTATATACAATTATTCGTGTATTGACTTTAAGTTGGCGATTTATTAAAGTAAGATGGAGCGAGGCGGTGCGGTGGCCGTTTCATTACATTTTATTCGTCAGTAAACGTAATGAAACACTGTTTGAGAGGTAGGCACAATATTTTTACTGCAAATGTTCATGGTAGGTATAGTTTCGATTCAGGATTTAATTAACTTCAACTTTCAAACATATTTATAAGGAAAATTACATCTTTAAAAATCTGTACCAATGCAGGAAAGGAAATTTTAAAATTGACATTTATTTAACTTGATGACCAATTGATATTTATTATTTAATTTTATTTTTGATTTCTATTATTATTTTTTATTATTATTTTTGACATTGTATTTGTATTTTATGGAGTTTTAATGAATAATTTCCTAATTTTATTATGTTGCCTATTATTATTTTTGTTTCTAATGTGAGTTTGTAATCGTAATGTCATGTATGTGGGCCACGTTGCCTGAATAAATAAACATTTATTATTATTATATTATTATTATTTATATTATAAAAATTTACTCGCGCCGGTGCTCGAACTTGCGTCCTGGGCAGCACCTCAACGTGTTAACGAAGTTCACCACACCACGCCTTTTCTTTTTTTTTCTTTTTTTTCCAGAAAAATATTTCAAGTAGGTACATGACATGGTTAGAGCAGAAAAAAAAAACAAATTACGAAATATTCCCTACATTTTTAAGTTTCGAGTTTGCAACTTTTTAAAGTTTTTTAATTTATAATGCTGCACTCAGTATCTTTCTTCTATTTCTCTGAATTTTGTTTTAGAAACCCGGTTAGTATTTGTAAACTGGAATACCTACTTGATGGTAATTGTCTTTGACATCAACTTCGCCGTCGGCATGTGGATCTGGCTATCCGGTCCTTATTACATTCATCCTGTCTACTCTGTTGCATCAACCTAGTAAACTAACACTGACCCATATTCTCCGTAAGTATTAAAAGTGATAATCGGGTCGATCGAGTCAATCAAAGAACATCTTGCTCACATATAGCATTGTTCCTATCCTTCCGTTTTGTAGGTAAGTATAGAGTGTTTAAGCTCTCGATTTTTTCCAAGCGATGTAACCTTTGTCGAAAAATCGGCATCGCTAAATACAGGGGACAAAATGCATAGTTTTTTGTTGCGTCCCATTGAATCAATTTTAGGTTTTTTGCGCGAAGATTCGGAAGCCGCAGGTAAAGGTCCTAGATCCGGGTCTCGCATTGTTCAGCGCTATTATGTGATTTACTAATGTTTACAAATTCGCAATTTCGTGAGCAATAACTGTCGAAACGCATCAGCTGTATTGCGGCCAATTGGGTTACACGCATTGAAAAACATAATGTTAGTTTTTATGTAACAAGGCTAAATAGTTATTGACGTCAATGGTTTGTTTGTTTAGTTATTTGGTTCCGTGTTTTCAAGAGCAAATTTTTTCTTCCATAAAAGCTTTATTTATATTGATAATATAAAAGGTAGGTATTACCCAATATTTAAAATCCTGGTACTCTATTCTACAATTAAAATGTGTCAATTGAGTCTCAGTCCTTACTGAGACTTCATTTAAAAACAGTTCAATATGTTTCAGAAAGGAAAGTTTCGCTAGAGCTTTTCAAATGTTATTTATTTCATACAAATTACCAACAACTGCTTAACCGTTTTCGAAAAAAAGTTAACAGATTTGTGGTATAGTTAGGATACAATTTAGTGTGGAAAACGTGCCCTGGTTGATATAATTTTCTTTACGAGAACCACGAGAAAAGAGGCCGTTGACCAGATGCATCGTTGCACAATTATCATATCACAAAATCTTCCATAGCTCGTGTAAAGTAAAGCATCCATGAAATATTTTAATCCTATGTAAATCCAGTGCGTTTAGGAAGCAATGAGTAACAAACAGTCAAGCATGACTCGCGTGAAACGGACCGACCAGGGCACGTATTCTGTAACTAAATCGTCTCAACAATGCCTCAGCAAACTCAGCATAGTTAGATTTTTCTATTAGAAAATATCAATTTTTTTTTTAATTTTTGCTAATGTGCTTTAAAATTGTTAGTAATTTCTTGTTAATAAAAATGATATTATTTATTATTTTAAACCATTGACTTTTGAAAATACACTCGTTGTTTCTGCGATTTTTATTTAGCGATTTTGGCTTTTTCAGTTTTGCGATTTCAACGTCAACTGTCAAACAATAAAGCGCTGAATAGTTTTTGAGAAAAATCTAACGCATTGCAGAGATATTTTAGTTATAGAATACATGCTCAGTGGTCACCGCTGATGGCATGTGGCGGAACTAATAAGTGCCATTATCATTTACAGCATTAGTGCACTAAAACACTATTAAGAAAATATCTAAAAGAAAATATACATACCCATGCAGGTAATCAATAGTCATACCCTCATTGTACAAAGGTCATTTAACTTGTAGGTAATTACAGTACCCATATTTATTCAAAAATCTAAATAAATTATTCCTTAATATCAAAACTAGATATTTATCGAAATTTATTAGAATATTTAAGACAATATTCTATTAAAGGTCTTCTTCTTTTCGTATAGTAGTGTGGTTAAACTATACATTAAAATTGTTCAGATCAACCTAACTTGACCTAACGACTACGTTGAGAGAAAACAACAGGGACCACGTGCTTATGGAATCTTCGAAGCACGAAGTCGAGGAGTTCGAGAAAATGTTATTTGCCACACTCATTATCGGTCACCCACCAAAGTAATGACAGCGTCAGGCATTCAGAAAAGCTTCATAAAGCACGTTAAGCAGTTGGGTCCGGTTGTTATCTCTGATAGCAGTATTTATATTAAGTTAGAGGCCTTAGGGCGACCTGACAAATCTAACAATGGGTGAGCCACACCACGAGACGAAAAGAAGCAGAGACCATCTTGAATCCAAGATTAAGTTATTTGAAAGTCTGTCCATAAAAAAACTTCTAAATGGCTACTTTCAACATCAAGCAATTAGTGAAATAAATGAACTAAAATGTGAAATAGCTCAATAATAAAAATTTAAGTGTTCATTGTTGTCCAAACTACTGAGAAAAATTATACGGTATAACAGTTGTAGTAGGTATTCGAGTTCCCAGTTAATTAGTCGTTGTAATGAGAGCCAATAACCTCGCCACAATTGCACTGCAATTCATCAAAACTTAAAATTTCTTTAATTTATATTTATACACTAGCTGAGCAATGCGGTTTTACTCGCGTAGGTCCTGGTCCCGCGGGAATATCGGGATAAAAAGTAGCTTATGTGTTATTACAGGTCTCCAACTATCTATATGCCAAGTTTCATCGCAAGCGGTTTAGCGGTTTTTACGTGATTGAGTAACAAATATACATATATATACTCACTAACTTTCAGCTTTATAATATTAGTAGGACAGGATTTATTGTTAGAAAGGTACGTAATTAAAATGAATTAGAAAATAAAGTCATGGGAAATCATCGAGATAAATAATTAAAGTTGAGTGTTTATTTCTTTTACAGAGATTTAATAGTATATTTATGTATTAGAAATGCCTGAGGAAATCGTTATGGACGTAAGCATTAGTGGGTATTCTAACAATAACGTTCATAACGTCAATAACAAAAAACAAAATATTGATCTCTGCGCCCGGATTAAAGTGATTTTTGCAATTAAAGAATTGCAAACAATTTCGAGCAAAAAAACCAAATTCCAAAGTCGTCGAACAAAATTTGTTCCTTGGGATGTCAAGTAATGCGTTATCAATAACCCTGTATTTAGACCGTGTATATAACAGTACACAATATTATGCAAAGCAAATACGCTGCAAACAGAAAGCTCATGCATCACCTACCGCATGTCGGGTATCGTAAAAAACATTATGATGGTCAATTATCACCCGAACTTATTTGATTCGCCGCTGTACGTAATGTTTACTCTGTCTTTTGCGGCACGCTCCCTATAATTCGAAATAACAAATTATGAAATGGATGAAAAACTCAGGTTAAGCTGTCGGCGATTCCTAAACATAATATTTGATTGTGCCCTAATGACAAGGCGCGGAGTCGAAGCCATCTTTTGTACCAGCCGACTGAGATCGTTAATGTGACGACACAAAAAAGTGTTTATCTTCAATATCATAAAGTCGAAAGTGTAATTTGGTTCATCTGTCAGTGTCTCTACTTCGTCTAAGGAGGTCCTGGTAATTGAGCAATCATCTACTCTAGCCCATTGCGGTAAGCGGCCGACGCATTATACATAAATGAAATTTTAACTGCTTGTTTTGTTTGTTCTAGTACAAGTTGTTTCGTATTAGGATATGTTTCGGAATATTTAGTTAGTTATCTTTCATTTCAATTGTTTGTTTAATAATTAAAATCACTGTTAAGCTTATTAATAAAAGGGCAGTAAGGTCGGACTACTTATTCTGTTTTTTGTTTCTGTCTATCAACTTTGGAAGTTCTTGTCACGAATAACAAAGCACGTTCTCACTACTCAAACCTTACTCCTCGATTATATTATTTAAATAAGACTATGTATCCGAAAATTAATGTCACTATTTGAGAACCAAATGTGATTCAATTGGAATAAATTTCACTAGTGAATCGGTTGGGAATACCTGCCGATAAGATACATTATGTAAACTATGACTATAAGAAGCAATAGCACGACCTTGCGAATGTCGCCGGATTTGACTCACACTCGAAAGAACGCAAAATGAATCACGACCAAAAATCTAATTAAAAAAAATAAATAAAATTGACACAATGTTTTAAAATAATACTCAATGCAAGATCAAAGAGAAAGTAAAATCGTTCGTAACTAATTTACACACCCGATCCGAAGGATTAACGCCAGGAAATCTGACAACAGGATACGTCAATTTAAACTAGTCGAAACAGAGAACGACCAATGCCAAAGCGCACCATCCATCTATTGTTCCCGACACGTATATTTGAAGCTATTCGCTATCCATGTCCCTTTAAACAAGACATGCTGAAACTCAAAGCAAAACAAAACCGTAGTTGGATATTGCTATTGCTTTAGAGTAGTAGCGGGTCGTGGATAGATACTTGAAGTGGCGAGACGTGATCGAGTAACAAAGGATCTCGTCTAAACAGGCTATTAATAAGGAGGTGGCTCGCGGGATCCGCCCGGGACTTCCGTCGCATTCCGAGAACCGCTATCCGGGGACAAGACAAGAATAGCCCCGGTTCATAAATGGCAATCAACATTAAAAGCTAACACTTTCATGTCCAGTCCAATTCATTGGGTTAAGGGCGTACTATCATAACGTCAAATTAAATTAAATTGTGACAGAGGTAGCGTCAGCGTCACTAACTACTTATGCGAAATTTTTAAGCAAAAAATCAAATATTTTCTAATTACAAGTTAACTAGACAATTTATAAAAAAATATATTTAAAAAAACATTATGTTATGATGGCCGGTTACAACTGGGTTTCAAAGACATTTAACAGAACAATTGTGAAACAGGTGTTTTTCATAATAATTATTTTCTATCGTAATTTTTTTGATTGTCGTGTTTTCACGCTAAGAAGATACCTAATAGCATTTATGTTCTAATTCCTGATTTTCCAATATTTTTTATAAACCTACTAATAGGTAAGTACCATTAATGCCGAATTATTTGCATGTTTATCGAAGCAAAATTGGTTATATAGCGCTCTTAAAAAGCCGACAATCCTCTTCGTGTGAGTCATTACATATTGTTGAATTACTGCAAACTATCGCTTTGAAACATCCGCAGCTTTATCCATCAGTCCTTTATATAAATATTTTTAATAAATACACGTAGCGGAATCTGTAAAGAATATCCAAAGACCCTTGTAAATAATAAAATAAATGTGATGTCCCTTTCTGACACCTCTATTATAGAGAGCATCTGAAGGTGGCAATCTCAGGCATCTTGCTGTGTGTTTACAGTGCATCATCACGTCTTACAAAAGGAGACAATTTATACGAAGTGCGGGAGAGAAAGAGACGGTAGAGTCGGCACGGACCACCTTGTTAGTATAGTAATCGGTTTATGGGGCTGGTCAAAAATTAACTTATTATAAATGGGACTTAGTTATAGGGGTTGAAAAATGTGTCTGTCATTCTCATTATCGATAAAAGTTTCATTTCTAACATCGATAGAGTTAACGCTGTTTAAGCTGAGTTGTACTTAGTGGCAAAAATAAATGATCAAGCAAGACTACTTGGTCTTGTCTTTAGTCCGAATCAAGAAAGTGGTATTAATGATGGAATGCGCACGTGGAACTAAAAAGCACAGAAAAGTGGTCCGATCCGATGAGGAGTTCTGTCCCTTTCTAAGTCCCTTAGTAATAATGTAATTAGAAAGAAACAGCAAGATTAATGCAGGAGCTCTGTCCCTTTCTAATTCTTTCTAATACAGGTAGCTCTGTCCCTTTCCCCCGGACCACTTTTTAGCTATTCGTTCACATTCTAGTTCTAGTAATATAAATTCTTTGGCCTGAATAGGTTCGAAGTCATAGCTATAGTTACTCGCTTTTTAACTTTTTATAAAGACTCGTTGCCTGAGTTTTTATTTAAATATCGATATCGATAATAATGATCGCATCACTAAAGGTGCTACCTGCATGATATCGTGATTTATCAACTGAGTAAGCTTTTGCATTGCATGATGATGCGCTTGCGTTGCCTTGAATAAATTGTTGAACTTTATAACTTCATTTATGTTTATAATAAAACCATCGCATTGCATGGATGCATCGGTGCGAAAATGTTGTTTTTAACAAAGATTTCAATTTCATTTATAACTGTTTTTTTTGTAATGCAATTAGTAATATAATAAATAAATATTGCACGATATTACACACAGCGCAATCTAGTCCCAAACTAAGCACTTGGCTTGTACTATGGGTACTAGACAACGGATATACTCGTACTACATATTTTTATTTTATTTTTTGTAAATTTCTAGAAAGACACCCAGACCAGATACAAATATTTATTTTTAAGCACAAATATTTGCACCCGGCGGGAATCGAACCCGCAGTCTTCTGCATTGCAGTCGCCATAAGGACTGTCAAATAAGTAAAACAACTGTTTTACTAATACTTGTTAGATTTTATTGAAAATCTGTCGTAAACATATCCGTCATGCCATTAATCAATCCTACTAAAATTAGAAATTAGTTTGTGAGTAATAGGAATGTAATATATGTTTGTACGTAAAAACCGCTGAAGCGATTGCGATGAAACTTGGAAAATAGATAGCTAAGGCCTGGAATAACACACTGGCTTTTTATCCCGATATTCTTGTGGGAACGGGACTTACGCAGAAGTAGATAGTAATGTAATAATTTTCAAAAATCCTAACATCCTCATCAACCTTGAAAAAGCCAACTGTAAAGTTGGCGAAAGCTCGGTTCAAATAATGAATAAAAACGCGATAAAACCGGATAAATAAAGTGTTTTATTATCCTCATCAAGTTTTGTGTTTACTTGGTGTTAGTTAAAATATTATTTTTTAAAGAAAAAGAGAAAAAAAGGGCCCTTATTCATAAAAAAACATAAGTAGGCAGTAGGTACCTATAGACACTAATAGGTAAATAGGTACCTATCCACTTTTTGTACCAATGTTCAAGATGGAAATCCCCAAACCCAGACGATTAACATTCATGAAGAGCGAAAATCCTTCGGTTTTCTATCAGAGACGTGACCGTAGTAGACCAATTGTTATCGAACAGTATCGGATTATTTGTAAATAATCGGTCGGATCGATCGTTACCGCTACCGTCCGGAACGATACAGACTTCCGATATTTCGATCGATCGATGTAATACTTATTCGCACCATCGATACATATTATGATGCGATAGTAACTGTGGAATAACATGGGGCTGACTTATTTTGTACTCCCTTACTTATAAAATATTATTTTCACATGACTAAGTTATGTGACGTTTGTTTCTGTCTGTCAACTTTGTAACTTCATGTGACAGTAAAAGACAAACGATGTATAGTTATGCAGCGCATTAATTAGCGTTTATAAGTAAGCCTATGTTTCAGTAAATAATAAATATTTTAGCCCTTAACTAAGCACTAGGCATGTACTATGGGTGACAGCATCATCTAAAACAAATTAAAAAATCCCATAATTATTTTACCCGGGTCTTATTCGCGTATTATTATTTTTAAATTCTCTTACCTCGACGTTTCGATCATGTTACAATGATTCAAATCGTGTGAGTTTAAAATGTTTATTAAATTAAAAAATATTAACGACTTTCTTATGACTTAATGACCAGTAAAAAATAAATTTATATCTCTTTGAATTTCAGGAACAAAAGCTTGGGACGAGGGCAGGGCAACGAAGAAACATGGAATATACCTAGTTATAAAGGTATTAAAATATCAATTTTAGATGAAGAAAGTCGAAAAAGGAAATTTTAATCTATATATATATACTAATATTATAAAGCTGAAGAGTTTGTTTGTTTGATTGTTTGTTTGTTTGAACGCGCTAATCTCAGGAACTGCTGGTCCGATTTGAAAAATTCTTTTTGTGTTTGATAGTCCATTTATCGAGGAAGGTTATAGGCTACTTTTGATCCCGATATTCTTACGGGGTCGGGACTTACGAGGGTAAATCCCGCGGGACGCAGCTATAAAAACGAAAATCGTGTTAGTTACACTATTTATATCTCAAGAACGGCGGAACCGATAGGAATGAAATTTGGTACAGGGTTAGTATAGGGGTTTAAATAAAATATAGGGTACTTTAAATGATCGCACGGGTTAAGCAAAGCTTGGCGTGACACATACTTGATGGGTCAACAAGAACGATCGCACCAATTAGAATGAAATTTGGTGCAGGGTCAGTATAAGGGTATATATACGATATAGAGTACTTTAAATGATCGTACGGGTTAAGCAACGCTTGGCGTGACACATACGTGATGGGTCAAGAAGAACGATCGCACCAATTAGAATGAAATTTGGTACAGGGTTAGTTTATGGGTATAAATACGATATAGGGTACTTTAAATGATCGTACGGGTTAAGTAACGCTTGGCGTGACACATGCGTGATGGGTCAACAGGGACGATCGCAGCAATTAGAATGAAATTTGGTAAAGGGTTACTTTATTAGTATATATACCATATAGGGTACTTTAGATGATCGTACGGGTTAAGCAACGCTTGGCGTGACACATACGTGATGGGTCAGCAGGAACGATCGCAACAATTAGAATGAAATTTGGTACACGGATTACTTTAAGGGTATAAATACGATACTTTTATCATCATTTAGATCGTACGGGTAAAGCAACGCTTGGTATGACATACGTGATGGGTAAAAATGACGGTTAAACTGATTTGAACGAAATTTGGTACAGGGATAGTTTAGTGGTTGAAATAAGATATAGGGTACCTAGAGTACCTACTTTGAATAATCATACGGGTTGAGCAACGCTTGGTATGACATACGTGATGCGTCACATACGTTACGGGATAGGAATTTATGCGGGTGAAACCGCGGGGCACAGCTAGTAAATAAATAAAGGACATCAAATAGCGATAGATAACATCCAACGATTTTGCAGGGTATTAAGTCTGCTGTGATTATTAGTGACCCCACCTGCTGTCGCCAGTCACGATCATCGAAAGACCGAGTAGATCACATTCTATTGGCCAGTGACTAATCGATTCTCCAACGTTGACGACTTCATCGGATCTGTGTCGACATAACTTCGTTCATCCACGCACGAATTAGGTCCCAAACTTTCATCTTTTTTATTATATTCTCACGGATCTTGTTGAAAGAACTAATCGCTTTTTCTTTATACAAATAGGTAGGAGTATAGATTCGTCGATTTTAGCAGTCCAATATTCAATATTCGTTGTCTATGTCGTCCTTTTGTCGTTCAAAAAAATTAAGTAAATTTGAAATAAAAATACCCCGACTACTTTTAAAAACCACAGACAATTTAAAAAAATATTTTTTTTTTAAGTTTGTTTTTCTTTTTTTTTAATTATTTGAAGTGTTTTTAATTTTTGTTTTAGCTGAACGACAACGCGACGACTTCGCGACGACTTATAAGACATCATGGTAGGGCCCATTATCATATAATGTAATGTTGGTCTGCTAAAATCCAAAAAAATGGATATTATGTAAATAGATGTACATTAATTTATTCTATGGTTTTCGCGATTTTGCCTAATAAAACACTTTGTTTACCGGGTTTAATCACGTTTGGTTCATGATTTTTAAACGAACCGAGCTTTCGCCAACTTTACAGTTGGCTTTTCAAGGTTGACAACCAACCTAGTCAACCTTGAAAAAGCCCACTGTAAAGTTGGTAAAATAAGCGTTTTTTTTAGATGTATATTGTATACTATCACATAGGTACATTTACTTTTAAAGTAGCGTATTGGTTTGTCGCTCTAGCTGTCCTTGTTAAAAAAATCGATTAAATGCATGTCTCCATTCACCGGCAAAAATTAAGAACAAATCGAGTCAGTAAGTGTAAAAATTTACGGCAACGATAATATAAGAGTAGTTTGTTTTTATTACAACACAAGTAACTTGTAGGTTGTATATATATTCAACCTCACAGCGAGGATCCTACACACAACCGCATCGATAAAGACATTGAAATGCCTCTGATTCGACTTGGATCCAAGATTTATAAACTATAGCGAAATAGAGTGAAAGTTCAAATCTCTTCTTAAGCCAAATCGTAACAAGAAAAAAAATGACTCATTCATTGAGAGAGATTAAAATGCTATGTACTTAAACAAAAAGCTAATAAAATGCTTAATAATAATAAAATAAAAGCAACGCGATTAAAACTGAAAAAATGAGTTTTACGTATGTAAATTCAATTCTAAATACCCCTGAAATTTTATGACATTACTTGCACAAAATAACCGCATTACATAGTTACATTTTACCGGGTCTTAATCGTGTATTATTATTCATTTTCTTACCTCGATGTTACAATGATCTTGGTCGGGAGGGGAAAGGACCCCGCGCGACCATTGATAAAAGAAATATATATATAATCATATGACAAATCATATATTTAAACCATCCATAACAAGTACTACAAGTTCAATGGTAGATTCTCAAGCCAGTTCATGGCATTTGGAGTGTGATCGAAAATGTCGACCGGTAGCCCAGGATATGTTTAAATTGGACAGCGGCTGATGATGTGTTCCATGGTCTGGTTTTCCCTGCCGAATTCACAGATCGCAGAGACATCCCATCCCCATTTGTGCCGCATGTAATTGCATCGTTAATGTCCGGTAAAAAAATAATAAATAAATAAATAATAACACGCGAAGACCTGTAGGCCTATTATGTAACTTTTACTGTAAGCGCTTTCAATCTGAAAGCGCTTTCAATCTGAAACATTGCTTGCATAAATTTTGCGATTCTGTAAGCAATGTTATAACCTTGCAGCGCCCTTGCTATCGACATTTACTACAACCCAACACAACACTAGCCGCAGATAACCCGACTTAATTAAAGAGTCAATTTTGCGGTGCTGCGTCATATATTATGGAGCGTATTTAATTTAACAGTGTTTTACATCTGTTTCAAATGTCATTTTCGTTTGACGTTGGCAATTTAGAAATGGGCAAATATCGGTCTAAAAAAAGAAGATCATCTTTTCTTTGAAAACAATGGAATATTAAATGGTTATTTTTACTTATTTTTGAAGCTAAAAGAGTAAAAGTAAGTGCGAATTGTGAACATTTGAGCGTTTTACTAACGTATAGATGATTATTATTCACGTCAAGCTAATTATTAACTTGTTTTTCAGCAAATTGTCTATACGACTAATAAACGAACGAAGACTGGTTTATGATCTACATTTTTGTTAAAAGACAGTGATATTTCCCTCAATACACAGTCCAAGAGCTCTAGGTCTGCTACGAGCTCATCAGCCATAGAAGTAGAACCTCGAAAACACCCGAAAACGCTTCCGAAAATCTAAAATGTAAGTTTACCGCACATTTGATATTTTGAAGTTTTAGTCGATATAGTAAAGCAAAACTTCGTTGTAACCCAAGATAAGTGGGATATTTTTGACTAGACAACTTTATTCTTTAGTTTTACATCTCATCTATGACTTCATTGATCAAACTAATTTTAAGAATCCTTAAGTTAGGTTATAATAAAAATCTATTATTGCCCTTATACTTACTTGCCTGTAATTGGATGGCCCCATGCATGGTCATCGTAATGGTATAATTTTAAGACCTGCCTGCCAGCGAAATAACTCTGTCTGTCGCAATACGCAATAGCATATTCACACCAAAACTGACGACGAACGAAAGACGACATAGTTAGGCAAACGCGAGTGAAACTGTGGGGCGCAGCTAGTGCCTTTTATTTTATGTTTACTATTTTACAAACTAATTGTAATTTTTTAGATCACGATGTACACTTGCTGTGCTGGACCTTGTCCTGGAGGAGTAGAACGCATCATGATGTGAAGGAGTGATCGGTGTGAGATGTTACCGGATTGGGAGCAACCAACATTGAAATCCTGGAGTGATTGCAGCAGCTTGTTGTATGGCAGAATACAGAAAAGCTACTCAAAATTTAATGGTAATTACGGAAAGCAAATATAAAATAAAATTGAGTTTAAAAACTGCTATTTTATTTATGTAGCCCTAGAAAAATTTAATGGTTATTACGGAAAGCAAATATAAAATAAAATTGAGTTTAAAAACTGCTATTTTATTTATGTAGCCCTAGAATTTATTTATATAACTGTCTCACAGTAATGATTAAATCTCAATTATTAAAATATGTAGTACTTAGTTGTTTTTTAAAATCCAAAATATCAGAGAGATAATAGGTAATTACATATTTATTTATACTTACCTTTTTCAAGTGTAGACACCCTACCTCTCACCTTTCTTAGCTTCCTTTCCATTCAAAGGTTGCCTGGAAGAGATTGCTTTCAGCGGCCGCCCATTGTGCCTCCTAAATTAAAGCTGTATTTGTTTCTATCTGTGTATATTGTAATTTTATATGGAGTGTACAATAAAGAATTTATTCATTTAGGCAGGTAGTGGTAAATTTAATATTGAAACAATATTCTAATGTAAGGAAAGTATATTGTATATTTTCAATAATGCTTGTTAGGGAATCTCTGCACAGGATGTTCCTGACATCTCAGTAGTGTCTTCATTATGTCACTGTAAAATAAAAATAAATGTATGTTAAGACAAGATAAATAATCACCGGGTAAATCCATTAATATAGTTAAACTTAAGAGATGGTCTGCTAAAGTAGGTAACTTTTGTATGCACTGTTGGCACTTACTGTAACTTTTTTATGAATGACAATAAAAATGTGTCCTATGAATGCACTTAATTCTTCCAGACATTCCAGACACTGAAGCATATTGATGCTAGAATAGTTATAAATAAACTAAAAAGATTGTTGATATACTAATTTCATTTGTTCTTTAAAATTTAGTCTGTAAAGATGTGTTGAAAAATAATGATGTGAGCGGGGTTCAAACCGACTCAGCATGCTATGGCTAGCTAACCAACTGAACTATAAATAAATAAGATTTGTCAGTGTATGTATAAGTACATAGTCACAATGTAGAGTTGGATAGACTGCGTTCTTTGAGTTCATCTCGTATTTTTGTACTTCATTTGGAAGCTGACAGAAGTGTGATCACAGTGTTTAACATAGCTTACCAAAAGTGGATTTTGTATGGCGGAATCGCACTAAACTCGTTGTGCAGCAGTACCAAAGGGTCGCTAGCATCCCTTATTCTACACAGACAGGCCATGAAGGCCTTCTTTTACCGTCACTTCTTGGTAAAATTCCAAAGAACTGGCGCTTGCCATTATTGCTTCTGAAATTGTTTTTTATTTAACAAATAACTCTTTCTTAGGGTAAAACACAGAGAAGCACGTAAATATTCAATTTCCACACTATTTTTTCCAGGCTTTCAGACTAGAAAAGGCCGAAAACTAAATGTTTCAATGATGAGAAACAGCCTCGGACCTCTTTCAATAACATTGAGAGTTGATAGTGATCCTAGTTGTCACTTTCATTGTAACAACCATACGTGATCGCGTTTTTCATACAATTAGGTTGTATCGATATTGTTTCTCTTTCAATAAGGTTCTTTCAGTAACACAAACTGTCAAATGGTGCGTACACAATCGCAAATGAGTGAAAGATCGTGTGTCAAACTCAAATTTTTGAGTTTGACACACGATCTTTCACTTTGCAATATGTTGCAAAAAGTTACATAATAGGCCCACTGGTAAAATGTAACTATGTTAACAAATCGTGTGAATTTCAAAAGTTTATTAACCGCATTAAATGTACAATAATCCGCAAATGTTACCTCTATGCAACAACATTAAATATCTTCGCGTTAGGTGTGTGGTTTGAGCAATTTTTCACCTAAGAGTCCGGATCGGTCGGACGACAGTAGCTCCAGGGGGCACCGACAAAGACCCCGGGAGCCTGCTGGCCGGGGCCCCACACCACTGTTTAGTAATAACGTGACATTTGTTACTATCGATACCACCTCTTTATTAAAGGTAACTGCCTAACTTGGACAGTTACTTTTGTGCTTTGAAATCTGAACTTAAGAGCAATATCTAACTGTATTTACTCACATCGAACGTCTGAAGTTGCATCTTACCAACTAATATTATAAACGCGAAAGTTTGTATGTATGTGACTTTGTTACTCTTTCACGAAAAAGCAACTAAGTAAACTGATTGCTAAGTCAAAGTACGCACTATAGGTTTCCTGAAACTACTGTCGTATTGGATCGCGCTGAACGACGACTCATTCTGAATACTCCCTTATTTATAAAATATTATTTACACATGACACTCTGTCTGTCAACTTTGAAACTTCATGTGACGTAAAAGACAAACGATGCATAGTTATGCAGCGCATTAATTAGCGTTTATAAATAAGGGGGTTAGTAACTAACTTAGCGTTAAAAATAAGAAATAGAAAATAAACAGAACAGAAAATATTCTGCAGTATTATTTTTACGAGTACCTATCTAATAAATAAAATATGAAAAGCATTTAATCTACAGTTTATAGGTTAGAACTGAAGTCTACGTTACGTTGAAAGCTAGGTCTGATTGCTATAATAACAGTTCTATATTTTTTACTATGAGAACCTTATCTGATGGCAATTAATCAATAAAATATTATGTAAATCTGTTAATAGCAACACGCAGTGGGGTCAGTGCGGTCGATGGACTAGAGATCAGCTAGGGTTGAAACTATGATTTTTAACTTACTTAGACTAGTTTCCAGTAACTTTTTAGAATGTTAAAAGAGACAAATTACATCTCAGTCAACCTTGAAAAAGTCACCTGTAAAGTTGACGAAAGCTCGGTTCGTTTAAAAATCATGAATAAAACGCGATTAAACCCGGTAAATAAAGTGTTTTATCACTTAGACTGCCATATGCCATGTGTTTCAGTTTCATGTGATTTTAGATTTCAACTTGTTTCTAAGAGACAGTTCCCTCGCGACCAAGACTATTATTTATAACAAATAGTTATGGTTATTTTACCGGGTCTTAATAGCGTGGTATTTTTTATTTTCTATTTTGTTAAAATGATCGAAACGTCGAGGTAAGAAAATAGAAAATTAACAATAATACGCGATTAAGACCCGGTAAAATGTAACTATATAGTCGAAACGTCGAGATAAGGGAATTTAAAATTAACAATACGCGAAAGAAGCCCGAGAAGAATGGAAAAAGTGCGTTCTACGGCATGGTAATGCTATGTCTTAAGGGGTATATACGAGCTATACTGTAAATCCTTGTTGGATTCATCGAGAATTGATTATTTTCTGACTCAATGTTTTAGAATATTTTCGTTTTTAATCGTATGTTATTGACATTGTTTCCTACATTTTAGTGTAGTTTCAAGACAAAAACTTCTTATTGTTTCGAAGCCTTAGCACACTGAATCGATTACCATAAAACCGCTGAACTGATTACCATAAAACTTGGAATATAGTTAGCTGGAAACCTGGAATAACACATAGGCTGCTATTTATCCCGATAATCCTTCGGGATCGGCACTTACGCGGGTGAAACCAGCTAGTTTTCTATAAAATTTGACATTCACGTAAACGTTACGTACGTACGTAATACGTAAAAATCCGAACTAATATGTCCCGGGTAAATACAAATTAACGAATAATCAGGGATGTATGGGGGTTCATTTCGGGGACAGCAAACTGGTAAATTTACTTCATTTTATATAAATCGCTTTACTATACAAGATGTAACAGGTTAGCCCTTTTAAGCCGAAAGGGGGTTGTTCTAGACGTCTAGGCGAACAACTTTTGTTCTATGACTTTTGAAAATTCGAAGTACTTTTCGAAAATTTTAAGTGTAAAGTTTACTTGAAGATCAGCTGTTTCTTAGAGTTCGAGGTCATTGACCTTATGTTGGCCTTTCATTTAGTTTGGTCTACTACAATCAAACCTTCAATTACCTTTATTTTCAAAAACAGCTGTTTTTTTCAGTGAAACATAATCTCAAAATTTTCAAAAAAAAAGTTCGAATTTTCAAAAGTCGTAGAACAAAAGATGTTCGCCTAGACGTCTAGAACAACCCCCTTTCGGCTTAAAAGGGCTAACCTGTTACATCTTGTATAGTTCCAAAGGTCCATTAAAATTCTACTAATGTAATATTATCTAATAAATAATTTACACATTATACTAATTTATAATCTTGCTTAAAGTTTTCTCAGACTTTTGACCTCATAAGCTAACCACCGATAACATGAATAAAAAATAAAAAAAGCGTTTAATACATATTTCTACCTTGTTTACATTTAAAAAGCTAATTTTTAAATTAAATTACTAATTTTTTTATCTGTTAGTCATCCCAGGCGCCGGCGCCGGCGCCGGCGCAGCTAGTTTTATTTACCACACCCAGCACTGAGGCGCCTCGGCGACGACTATTCGAACTAAGAGAGTAGGTAAGTAAAATAAATAATAAAATTTTCCAACTCTACCACAATGAAGCCATATAAAAGCCAATTAGTAAGTATAATAAAGAAAAAACTAAATATCTACGTACATATTAATGAAAAAGTCAGAACCTTTCTAGGTCAATTGTGATTATAAATTTTATTAACAGCCCTATGCTATGGCGTGAGCGTGTAGGCTTGCGTTTTGTCGCGCCACCCACTCCACGTTATTGTCTACCCACATTTAGAAATCCAGACGGTGAGGAGACGTGACGTCACGTGCCTACATCTATCTAATTAAAGTAAATAAAGACACTTTCCCACTGAGCACTACTCCGTACTACGAAACATCACATCGCACCAAGGACAATAAAGCCAATTGACTGACCATACTGCGTTTTTTGTACAAATCTCAACTCACCGTTGTGGGTGAGATAATAATCAAACTGTGTAATTGACCATTGCTTTACCCTTCCATACTTAGATTATTTGTGTTTGCCGATGCGTTACCTATCTATACTCATTTATGTTCCGGAAGTTCCATTAAGATACCTACCTACCTAGACTCATTTAGCGCTACTCCACGTTTAATAATAATGTCTATTGATTAGCCGTTTTTGCACGCGAGTGCTAATAAAGTATGTAATAATTTCGTGAAGGGAGAAAAATTATGAGCGGTCAATTGTTTTTAGCGTCTTTGATTGATAAAACTGCACCGTCTCGTCGTAATCGACCGCGAGAAAATGATATAGACGACGGAAATATCGTTTTTTACAAGTCGAAACTCGAACGATTGAAATGTCGAATATACCTACTATAGCAGCGTACCGAAGTAGAAATACTTGCATTGTTTTCAAGGGTTGAGGGCAATTGAAAATTAAACAGGGTAGAGCAAAAACTCCATAGATACAGTTAATATTATTGGGTGTTTTTAAAACAAGTGAAAACGCATCTCAATACAAATTGAGTAAAGAAATCGCAGACGTGCCTTATAGGCCTTTAGAACGTTTACAATACTCTTAATTGGACATTATCCTTATAAAGAACATCAGGCATCAATTACAGATGTTTTATATCTATCGACATATTAAGCAATGGAAACTTAGGATGTAAACAGTTTGTTGAATTAATATCGACGGATTAATATCCAACTGATCCATATAAAGGAAACAGAGTAAACAAAGCAAGGATTCAGGAATAGGGACCGTTACACAGAAGTTCGCAATGATATATCATTGGTGGGGGTGGATTCTTCAAATTCTAATTTCTGAGCCGGCTCTTTCAGTGAACCTTGTTTTTGCTTGCAGTTTAATGAGATAGACTTAATAATAATTAAATCAATTTTATATAGTCTGAGACCTATATATTGGCATAGGTATATAGGTCTCAGACTATAGGTACATATATTTACAATAACATATTTTTAATTTTTTCAGTACTGAATATTCTTCTTTAATATGAAATTTTATTTTCTCTATGATAGTTCTTTAACTACCTTGTGTTAGAGTTATAGGTCGTCCTAGGCCAATCTTAGGACATTAGAGAGATATGCACTATATTGTTTAACTCAAAACAATCCTTACAAAAGATTCTCTTTTTGCTTTGTAACCGGAAGTTCCATTAAGACAGCGATTAAAAAAGCGGAACCGACATAATCCGCGTATTAACGGCTTACTACCATCCTACAGCCATTGAACCCATCACAATGCGAATAACCCACAATCGTAATAACATTTCTTTAACTCTAATGTAAAGTAAACAAGGCATTAGGTGACAGTGCGCCTGCGCAGCGTGCGCTCAAAACGGTTTATTTCAGACGATTTCTTGGTAAGTGAGGATTATGGCGACTTGTGTGGCGTACTACTATACATTCAGCGGGCCGTACGAACGTAATGCTTAGTTCCGTTTCGGATGTAAGAATAAATCCCGTGAATTGCAAAGTAGAAGCGTACTTACTGGCTTCTATGTTTAACTTTGCTGTGTTAAACTCTTTGTGTAATGCACATTCATGTGCAAATAATAATATAGGTAGGTATTTTAGGTTTCTGTTGGCCGAGTTTATTTTAATTTTAGGTTTTTCTTTTTTATATTTATCCATTTATCAAAATATTTATTACTAACTGCGCCCCATGGTTTCACCCGCGCAAGTGCTGATCCCGCGGGAATATCGGGATAAAAAGTACCGATGTGTTATTCCAAGTCTCCAGCTGCCTATATTCCAAGTTTCATCGCAATCGGTTCAAGTTTTTGCGTGATTGGGTATCGAAAACTTTTGGTCTTATTACGTATCGCCATAGTTGCATTGTTTTTTTTTCAGAGTGACAGAGAGAGTTATGTGAGATGAAATTTCATGCTCTTTCTTCTTCTTTCATGAAGCTCCTAAGAGTTCAGACAGAGACACGTGCGCACACGTCTTTTCAGAATGCTTATTGCTTACAGTCCATAATATTAGTTTATCAGTTTCATTGATAAATTACAGTACACCTCGTGTGCCAAGTGACTCAATGATTAGAACTTCGTTACAATGTAACGGTGATGAAAAGGGCGTGGATTCAAATACCTACCACCTTTGGAAAGAAGCTTTAATTCAATATGTACCTACATAATTCATAAATCGTGTGTTTATTTATTTAACACCTTACAAGAATACAATCTTAATTACAACTTCTTTTCGTTCCCATTTCGCAAATTAATTTCCCCCTTGATTATAAGATTTTTACAAAGATAGTTAAAATCCGTTTGTCAGCTACCTACGGAGCGTGCAGTGCGAGTCACAGATAAGGCTCTAATTTGCACTTAAATAACTTTACAATTATCTTGATAAGCTATCTGTTTTACAGCTAGAACAAAGATAATGTAATGAAGGAGTGGAAAAGGTGATCCCGAGTTGTGGGCGTGGGAACGCGCGAGGGCGGAGGCCTGCACTGTCGCGCTAATCCATAGAACAAACACGCAAGTGCTGCAGTTTCACACCTATTATAGCTAGGTAGGCAGGTATTCTAGGTAGTTGACGGCCTCTGTCTGTGTCGCGTCGGGCGAAGGCCCTACTGCAATGCAGAAGGTTGCTGGTTCGATTACCACCAGGTGTAACTACACTTTAAAATCTAGATTTGAGTAAGAAATGAGCAATAACATTTATTACTACCTAAATACGATATAAACTCACATACAAATAGTTAGATATTAGACCAAGAGTCCGTGAGCCCCAGACCTTCGTTATTTTGTTTTTGCTATATTTTAAAGTGTTTCCTACAATTGGATGACTAAATTTTAGTTAAGACAGGACTTGAACCTGCTTCTTCTTCTCCAAAGATGCAGATTTAAGTCTTGTCAAGTGCGAATTTTCGGAAAGCATTTCTTTAAAATTTTGCTGTGAGCTTGTCAGCGCACGCGCCTAATCCACCAAGGGTTGGAAGCATGCGCTTCAACACAGGTAAGAACTCAGCTCTCCAGCTTCAGCTTTTCCAAAATAACGAAGGTCTGGGGTTCACGGGCTTTTAGACTACATAGTCACAACACATTACATGTACGTACACATTAATACACAAGTCGTGAGAACATTGTTTAATCTACAGCGCGGCACACGGTATAACCGACCCGTTGGTACATACTTTCCTTTACAGAATAAAGTAACTATCAGATGCTTATCAACTTTACTCTCACATACAAGAGACTAATTGTTTTGCTCATCTACTGTGAAATTACTCAGTTTAAACACACAATATTTCGTCAAAAGGGACGCATTTTTATAATAAATGGTCTTTGTGTTTGAGATCATTAATGGCAAATGTATTTTATACAAATAAATAAAAATTAATAAAATGTTTATTTACACCACAAATTATTAATTTGCTTTAATTCAGCATTTGACGACCTCTGTGGCGCGTCGGGCGAACGCTTGGCTGCAATACAGAAGGTTGCGGGTTCGATTCCCGCTGGGTGCAAATATTTATGCTTAAAAATAAATATTTGTATCTGGTCTGGGCGTATTTCTATGTATAATATGTATGTATTTACAAAAGAAAAATAAATATAAGTAGTATATCCGTTATCTAGTCACCGTAACACAAGCTTAGCAGCTTACCATGGGGCTAGATGGCGCTGTGTGTTCGTCACAGGATTTATTTATTTATTTTATTTAAACGGTAAAACTTAACTATTGGGGTCCACACTAAGCAAAAGCTGTAATATTACCAATAATAATGCATTTGCAAAAACAATTTTACAACCTGTATGCCTATTTATTTCCATTTTGTTGAAGTCTTATAGACCCATATGTGACCTCTGTGGCGCGTCGGGCGAACGCTTGGCTGCAATACAGAAGGTTGCGGGTTCGATTCCCGCTGGGTGCAAATATTTATGCTTAAAAATAAATATTTGTATCTGGTCTGGACGTATTTCTATGTATAATATGTATGTATTTACAAAAGAAAAATAAATATAAGTAGTATATCCGTTGTCTAGCCACCGTAACACAAGCTTAGCACTTACCACGGGGCTAGATGGCGCTGTGTGTTCGTCACAGAATTTATTTATTATTATTATTATTTATATGTATACCTGACGTTAATGGCTATAGCAATAGTAAAACACATCAACAGCGATCTGACGGGTTGTGGGCTGCCGGCTAGATGTGTGAGGCCCGTTTTAGCTTGGTATAGGTACTTTGTAATTTTAGTTTTTATTTTAGGTTGTTTTATATTATATTGCTTGTCATATTTTAATAATGACAAACATATCAAGAGTAAATTTGTTTTCACAACTTTTCTTTACGAACGTTGACATAGTAAGATTAAATTGGGGATCTAATATGCTAAATCGAGGGTTACTGCAACGACAACTGCAAACATTTTGAACTGTTGGTATTATGTTTCTTTCAGCATCTCCTGTGCAGTACACTTATAGCCCTTACAGCTGTACCTACGTTAATTGATTCCATGTCAGTCAATAACAATGCTAAACAATGCCTTGTGGCTTATTAGAGCGGGCGAATCTGACCTCATTACGAACCTCATCTGATCCATTAATTTGTGCCAACAACACGAAATAGAAGAAAAACATTCGTAGCAAAGTAATTACCGATTGGACAATCCTGTGTCCAGATTCGATTCGCTACTTGTTTTAATTGGCAGCTCTTGGGAACGTTGGTGTAATTGTCAGTTATGTTCTACGCGTGTTATTAGGTAGCCAACTAATGCATGCCCAGCCGGCAATAGAGGCGTTTTACCCTATGTTTCTATGTGCATAACTCTAACGCTAATTCGCTCTTTCATTCCCACTGCGTTCAAAATAATGACGCTGTATTATTGTGCGTTTTCCTTTATTTAGAAAAATCAATGGTAATGAAATAGGTATTACTTTTTTTTAAATAGTTAATAGGCTAGCATTTGACCTCATCTCACCTGATGAAAAGGTTCCGTATTACTCAAAGAGTAAAAACTCGTCGTTTTACTATAGTACTTCACTGTCCGTCTCCATGTTTGTCACCAGGCTGTATCATGAACGGTGATAGCTAGACAGCTTTTTGCATTTAGTAAGGTATTTCAAGTTAATTCAATAGGTAATTCAACATTTCAAGTTACTTAATTCAATTTCAAGCAAATTCCATTGGGTTACAAGGGTAAAAATAGGACCCTTTACTAAGACTACCTCCTTCTGTCCGTCTGTCTGTCACTAGGCTGTATCTTATAAACCGTGGTAGATAACAGCATTTTTATTTTGTAAGGTATTTAAAGTTAAAGAGCAAATTGCATACGGTTACAATACAAAGGTAATAATAACGGGACTCTACTGTCATTCTGTCTGTCACCAGGCTGTATCTTTTAAATCGTGATAGCTATAGACAGCTATTTTTTTTCGCAAGGTATTTAAAGTAAAAAAGTTAATTAGGTACTATGGTAACATGGTTACAATCACGATAAGAGCAATGCGCATAAGTCGTGTTGATTGCGATAATCCTTAGCGATGATCCGCGTCCGCCGTGCGCCCGTCACAGCCACGGGCGATATGATGAATCCAATTAAGAGCACTAACGAATCTGTCGGACGTTCACTATTTATGTTTCCTTACGCACTGTAAATATTTAGTTCGGGAGGCGTCTGGCATCGCCCTTGTCTTATCTCTCTATCGGCGCGAGTCATTTCACCAGTATATACATACAACTAGGTATCTACAGACAGGAAGCAGCACACGTTGAAAACCAATTCGAAAGTGGCACCTGATCGAGCGTTTCCTGAAATCGTCCTCACGCAATCACCCTCGTCGTGTTTATTTACGCCTGTCGGGAGATAGACACGTGGTGTCGACTGTCGGCGTATCATACCGAGATAAAGATAAACTAAATCAACCTTCTGACGAGAGAAGCGTTCGGCGTCGCGTGCGCTCGCTATCGGCAGGTGATGCCTTTCGATTATCTGCTAATTTATAAGCACTCGACTTCTGTTCTCCCATATATAATATTATTCGTTTCAACGCAACGCAAACGAGCTAAATATAGAGAGCTGCATTCCACGAAGAACGCGCCTTGTTCCGACTGTCGAATTGTTTTATTATCCTTTTTCGATTACAATTTCTTATATTTAAATGCCACTTGCTGTGTGTGAAGCTGAGACCGCGGCTGCCTATTCGAAGATCTTTATTGTTGTTAGGGTGATGTCACCGATGGAACCATGCCATCATCGTGAGGGGCCCGTTTTAGTATCTTTACGATCGACACCTCCACGATTCGCGGTTCATTCACCGGCTTCACAACAAATGTCTCTGCAAAGACCGATCTATGTATGTTATGTTGTTTGCGATCTAATGAGCATACCTACAACATATCCTCAATATAATAGCCACTTTGTTTTATCCGACACACATCGCTAAATTGTTTTAAATGTCACTGAGTGTTTAACAAGGTTGCTCAGGCGCTGAAGTCGTGGACGAATGAGGAACATGCATAATTTCAATTATTAATGACTGGGGTTTTCCTATCATTTATAATTGATAGGCCTTTATATTCTAAATAGATTGTTGATTTATATTTTTAGGCTCGTGCCATAACAATGAGCTACAAGTATAATAGAGACACCATAATGAAAACCATTGTTTAAATAACTTAGGTTTGGGAATCATAGGTGTGTGTACGAAAGAATGTTTTAAAATAATTTAATAGAAAAACACTTTAGACGAAATGTTCTGTATTTCTTCAATGGTGACCCTATTATTAGAATTGTCCAAAATTTCATTTTAACATAATTGCAATTGTAAACAATACACTATATTGTCTCAAAATAATTAAAAAACCGACTTTAAAAGACAAACAAAAAATAGTTTAAAAACAACAAAAAAAAAGAATTGATAAAAAATACCAAAATAACCTCTACATAGGTACAGTGCCACCGACTTATTAATCTGTTTTATCATCTGAAGTCGGGCAGCCAAACTAAGTACAATATGGAACCAACCAGTAAAACTGCCCGGCACTGTTGTTTTTAAACTTTTTTTTTTTTTTTTTTTGAGCATTAATCAATCAGTGCAAGTGCAGGCACCAGTCTCCACAATAGGAATCAAATGACAAAATGTATAAGTGCTACAGTTTTATAATTTTTGTACAAAATTGATTGTTATTGTGTAGAACAGAAATAAAGATTTATATTATATTATTATAATCCAATTCTTTATCGAAGACCCTCATCAGATCCACATCAAATTTTTATGGGACCATCTTGGAGCTCCCACCTATCCATTAAAAAAAGAATCATCTAAATCGGTCAAGCCGTCTTCGAGTAATCGGTGAACATACAAAAAAAAATACATACAGACGAATTGATAACCTCCTCCTTTTTTTTGAAGTCGGTTAAAAATGTATGAAAAGATTGTATTCTCAAAAGAAAATTTTATCGAAATAGGTAAGTACGTCAAATGTTATTTGATAAAAGTTTAATTTGATATTAAACTGGTGACTGCATTATTGATATTGAAATGAAATTTTGGACAATTCTAATATGGGAATAACCTCACTGAGTTGTTTTGATGACTTCTTTGGTGAATTTCTTAAAAATAAGCGATAAAATAGACAATTATTACACATTATTAGAGAGATAAACAAAGCGATGGTCACAGGTGCGTACTAACCCATCGTGCGTGAAATCACTGTAAATTTGGTTCGGTGTGGTCTTAGGGAAAAAATTACGATTACACGAGCTATCATCGCCCGCCGATAACGATTCTCCACGGAAACCCCTGAGCTCATCATCATTTACCACCCCGGCTGTTGTGAGTAGGTACTTACTTATATTAGGTAAAGGAACTTGACACACCTAATATAGGTAGGTACTTTTCGATTTCGTGATAAGACCGGGAGTAGTCTATGAGAACCTATTATCTATTTACCAATTCCAGGACTCTTGGCTTTTGACATACCTAGTTATGTAGTTTTAATATACCCTAGACTAAAATACTTTTTACTTTGCCAAATCAATTTCAAAAAAGTAGTTAATTACATTTTTTTAAATGCTTCCCCAAATTTGCACCCTACAGGACTTGAATCTTTGGGGAGTCCACCCCGACGACGCCTAAACGAATTTGGCCACAGGTGCTCGTCTACTCGAGTTGAAATTAAGGATCGCATCTCTTATTTGTTTACGGCACGCAGCCTTACAAATGTAGACAAGCAAACAAAGCAAGCAACAAATGTAGTCATCCAAGTATAGGGAGCACTTTAAAATATATCAAAAAGTAGTTAATATTTTACCCTAGGACATACTTTTGACATAGCAATGATTTAAAAAATGTATATAAATAACACCACACTAAAACGAACTCACACCAAGTCTTTCGTAAGCCCGTTTTAGCCCTAGTATCATCATATTTTCAGATCGGTAGTTTCTGCGTGAAGAAGTAACTTAACAAGTATTATTTTTACATAATGTGGGTAATATATTATTATGCCTGCGATTATCGTAAGATCATTGGGGATCCCAACATCTCTATCAAAAAACCTACTTTACCGGAATTTTATAACCAACTACTGTTATGTTTTGTTATAACATTTTACACAATGTTTTCATAATTGTTATGTTTATAGCTTAATTTATATTCATATTATAGCCTTTTAAATATTTTATTAGTTTTTTTTAAGAGGAAAGCAAAGTAGTTGACTGGTGTTTCGCACACTCTTAAATTGTGACTAAGCTTTGGGTGTGCCGCGTCTGTTAACCTCACATAGGTAGATGTCTGATATTTGGTTATTTTGATTTTTCGATTTATTAATTTTAATAAAAATTACACAATGATAAAAAGCGGTAAAGTACCTAAGTACTTAACAAATATCTAAACTAAATAGACGAATGTGTGTGTAGCAGCATCAGGAAAAAGTACCTCTGTCTACTGTCTTTTGTCATTGGTTGTAATAGAACTACCCCATCTCATAGAGCGGGTGTTGGACTTGTGGTACATCTACCACAAGTCCAACCCGCGCAACAACACCACGACATTCGAATATCGTGGTTTCGAATAGGCCGCGAACCAATGTATTTTTCTCCAAGAAAAACATATGTGCGCTATTAACATCGCTCTTACTGTAAAGGAAACTCACGGCTTAAAGTCACGCACAAAGGCCTAGTATAGGCTAACTGCGGAATCATACAGATAAAACTATTTCATGTGGGCATCGTAAAAATCCACAGAGCCACTGAGGTCGTGAAGTTAAATTAGGATCTGTTATAATTATAATATAGAGGGTAATATAGGTAGCTTTCAAAGTCTAAGGCCTTTCGTAGCAAACGTCATTCATTCAGGGTAGGTACCTTTTCGTATACCAAGCGTCATGTATCCACCTTTCTTGTACGTACTCTACTGCTACGAAGTGGAACTCTCTGCCCGTGTCGTAGAAACTTTAATTAAGTTTTGAGCGAATTGGTATCTTTTACGCAAGCCTGTTACACCATTGACGTCATCGCACCTTCCATCAGGTGAGATGAGAAATGCAAGCTTATCATATTATTATGTAAAAAAACCACCCAAGTTTTATAAATGAGGATAATATTATGCCGATGGTTTTCAAAACTAAACCTTTAAAGGAAGCCCTAATAGATTCAAAGGTTATTAAAGTGAAGCCCTAACCTCGCCATATATATAAAGACTTTCGTATTCACATGTCCGTAGAGCAAATGTGAAGAAACGAGTCTGTAAGTATTTTTTGAAAATTATTTTAAAAATTGTTGAAGTTGCATGCTTAGAGTCTTCTAAAGTAACACATTTAAGTACATGTAATTAAATAACTCTTCCTACCTTCAGAATATAGTCCAGTGACCTATTTAAAATAGTCAACTTTCTACAGCTAAAGGCATCCGAGTTTCGTCATAAAATCAGAGTATATTGTTAAAAAAATGGGTATCGTCGATCAGGTGCGGGATCAAAGCCGGCGCGTCGGGGTCCGAGGCGCCAAGATCGCAACGATAGCCCGCTAGAACAGTAATCGACAATAAAATCTCAATTTAGATGGCACCGATACCGCGTGAGTTACGGTGCGCCAGCGCCGACGACACGAAAACTTACTTGACGACGGAATGCGCCCGCGACAGGACCCAGCTAACGAATTAGGTACTCGCATCACATACTGCCTCTTTTATTTGGTAATATAATTTATTTTGTTTAGTTTTTTTTTACTAAGTTTTGTTGCTTTTCGATCATCTATTTTGTTTTTTTTTTCCTAAGCGTCTAATCAATTTTTTATTAAAATGAGAATTGGTAGTAGTTCAAGTATTTGGTGGGTATATAGTGGGTAGGTTCGTAGTGTTTCATACAAGTGGGAATTCTGATACAAAATATAGAGTCATTAGGCATTACTATAAGGTATATGGGGTCAAATGTTGAGGTGTATCCAAATCACAACGCCTATTCATAGCCTAAAACTTTTTATAACGTTCAAACCCATCCTACTGGCCAGTCACATATAGCCGATAGGTAAAAAAGGACATCAAAGTGGTCATTTAAAAATAAATTTGTCGAAAGTGATAAATGATGGATATAACTTTTATTATTTCAAATTAAATTAACGACCCGAAGGAGATGTCTACCTTTTCTCACATTAGAGGGATCTTATCTGGAATGATTGCTTCCATTACGTTCAGAATGGACATGTTGTTTTGTTGGCGTGGAAAGATAAAGAGATTAATGCGGAAAGCAATTAATTTTGATTGAGGTGTGTTTTATTAAGTAATTGTTTTTGTTCCCAATGTGGATTTGAAACGCTTCATGTCCTGATTTGTTAACAATAAAGTTTTTTTTCAGTCGATTCGTCGTTGAGCTTTCATATTAATTTCGTTAAATAGTTTATTGCGGTGTTATTAAAGTGGAATATTAATTAGTTAAGTTAATTGATTATATTAAGCTTGACTGAATACTAGCGTTTTTATACTTTGTTAAGATAACTTTGTCCAATAAGCGACCGGCAAGTAAAGCCGAAAACTACACTTCGTGTTTTTAATTCCTTTCCTAAAGGCTAAAAACGGGACCCTATTACTAATTTAAAAACTCCACTTTAGGTCTGTTTGTCTGTCCCCAAGCTGTATCTTATGATACAATGATAGGTATATATTGACAGTACTACTTTACCCTCACAGCCTCACAGCCCAAAGTGCAGGAACTAACTCTTGCAGTTCCTTAACTTACATTATTTTCCTTTGTCCACAAATTACAATTGAAAATCAAAAGCTGTTAACTACAAAAGTGACTAAGGTTTTTTGGTATAAGTGAACTATGGACATTCTAAACAATTCAAATGCAGGATCTGATCAGTCCTGAGACTACTACATTTTGATAAAAGGAGATTTTGCTGAGGATATTGTGAGAAAAATAATTTTGAGAAAAGGACACGATAAGAAAAGGTCATTTTGAGAAATTCACATAATGAGAAAAGGACATTCTGGCACTAAGCACAACTGCACGAGTTATTTAGACCTGAAAGCACCCTGAAAACCCTGAGATAGATATAAAAATAAGACTGCTTGGTATCAAAAAATAGACCTATAATAGTAACTGCGTGGGAGAGCACAAAGGTTCAAAAGCTAGTAATCAATATTTTATTGTTGAAAAGGTATGTTTGGCGTGCGAGTCGTTCCCATAAGGCCTTAATACACTTTCCGTGTTCCAGTTAGCGCCTAATAAATTGATTAAACCCATCGGCGGGCGGCCGGTCTAAAGTTTTTTGTGTCAACGACACAGGTAAAATAAGTTACTCCTGTCCTGCCATTTTAGGGTTAGCATAAACAGTTTTTATCAATCTTTAATATTATCTACCCTGTTTATAAAATAACAAAATAAAATTAAACTAATTAAACAAATCTAACTAAGTCTAAACTACATCAGCTAAACCCTTGGTGCATGGAGGGAAAAGTGACCAGTATGCTGACTGCATTGCCCCGAGCTTAAAGACCTAACTGCGCCTGCACATCTCGAATAATCGTGCGAGTTAAGCAACGCTTGGCGCGGTTTTTACTTGGAAAGGTGACAAAAACAAACAATTTCTCGAGCACCTCCGTGCTTTGGAAGGCACATTACGCAGTTGGTCCCGGTTAATATATCTAATAGCAGTCGTTAGGTCAAGTTAGATGCCTTAAGGCGACCTGAAAACTCTAACACTGGGTGAGCCATATTACTTCTTCACACGAAATGAAGAAGAAGGGTTTTAACACAGTAAAGTTTTTTCAGGCACCAATCTGTGTGTAAAAGTTAGATAAGTAAGCGAGTGTAGGTATATTTGTAGCTCCTTCACGCAAAACTATTCGACCGATATAGCGATCAAACTTTATGTAGATAGTAGGAAATCTGCATAGAATACAAAAAATCTTATAAATACTGGGGGTCCCACGGCGCACGGGTGACACCGCGGGAAAATCGGGATAAAAAGTAGCCTACATGTTATTCCAGGGCATCAGCTCTACATCCTATTCGCAATCAGTTCAGTAGGTACTTTTTGCGTGGTTAAAACAAATACATCCAAACCTAAGAGTATATATTACTACCAGTAGTTAATCCAAACAAAAATACCTACAAACCTTCGCATTTTGAATACTAGACGGAGATATCGTAAAAAAATATAATATCATACAGTATTTTTACTTTAATATTTAGGTCTAAGTGCCTACCAGAATGGAATCAAGAAAATGGAGGGAGCTAATTTCCTGATAGGAAATTACTATGTCGACCAAACACGGCCCCTAAAAGGCTGTTCCAGTCACCTCGCAATCATCAATCATTTCTTCCAAACTGTATTAAAACAAATTCGTTCGGAAAAATACATATTTCTATTTTAATAAATAATAAATAAATCTTGTGACGAACACACAGCGCCATCTAGCCCCGTGGTAAGCTGCTAAGCTTGTGTTACGGTGGCTAGACAACGGATATACTACTTATATTTATTTTTCTTTTGTAAATACATACATATTATACATAGAAATACGCCCAGACCAGATACAAATATATTTATTTTTAAGCATAAATATTTGCACCTAGCGGGAATCGAACCCGCAACCTTCTGTATTGCAGCCAAGCGTTCGCCCGACGCGCCACAGAGGTCGTCGATATTTCACAGTAGCCCAACCGAACCTAAATATTTTATAGGTTACTGTGGGTACGTTAAAGTCACGTAAATTGATTAAGTAGAACTATAGCAGTAGTAATAATTGGAAGTAAATGCTAGTTGGTATTAATCGTACTAATATTATAAACTAGCTGCGCCCCGCAGTTTCACCCGCACAAGTCGCGATCCCGCGTTGTTCATACACCTACCTACCGCAATGCAAAAATCCACACTTAAACGGTCGCCCATTGAAAAACTGTAAAGTAAAGTAGCCTATATGTTAATCGAAGTCTTAACCTACCTGCATACTAAATTTCATTAAAATCGGTCCAGCCGTTTCCGAGATTAGCGCGCACAAACGCACAGACAAACGGACAAACAGACAAAAAGTTAAACACGGAAATGGATTCTGTTACATTAGTACATACCCCTAAAAATAGTTTTTTTCAAAATATATTTCAAAAACAGACACCGCTAAGTTACGATTTTATTATAAGTATATAGATATAGATATATGTGGTAGCTTATGTGTATAGTAATTAAGTAAACCCATCCATCCTTCCATTCTTTTCCATCCAAAGGTTCGCTATTTAGCGATGAGGCCTCCGAAATTGGTTTTAGGGTTCCGTACCTAAAGGATAAAAACGGAACCCTATTACTGAGGTTTCGCTGTCCATCCGTCCGTACGTCTGTCTATCACCAGGCTGTATCTCGAAAACCGTGATAGCAGGTCAGTTGAAATTTTCACAGATGATGTATATCTGATGACGCTATAACAGATACTACAAAAATTAACAAATACTTAAGGAGGACTCACATACATAAACGTGATTGCTTACCGATTTTTTTTGCAATAATAGTACGGAACCCTTCGTGCACGAGTCCCACTCGCACTTGTTTATTAGTTTTAAGTTAAGTTTCCCCATACTAATTTAGAAGCTCTTCAATTATTAAATTACCCCTGCCCTCTGTATTCGACTGTAAGTATGGGCAAAAACACATACAAATAATCATTAGAAGTTCTAGAGTAGATACATATCAGATTACGTGTTGCCTGAATTACGAATTATCATCTGAAGTTACCTAAATAAGAGTACAATGGAGTCAGTCATTACTAATTTAGTTTACGTTTAGTACGTTTCGAACAAAAATGTGCGATGTGACATATAAACAACAATTTGGCCCACCCCGTCGTATGTGGTTCGCCCGGATTAGCATAAGAATGCTGCATCAAGACACCTACAGACCTCACAATGTACCTCCTTGTCTCTTTTACGTCGAATTTAATTTTGATTTACGGTCGTATACACAATTGTAAGGGAAACTTTTTATATGAATACAAACTCTTGATGATAGGTATCGGCTACGTTATACATTTATGTTATGTAGGTATCATCCAAATCAACATCCTTCGATGAAATCACAAGAGTTTGAAAATGGAATTAAAAAAAAAAGGATTTACGAGTTAATAGATTGGAGTTTTGACGAGAACGCGTTGAGATGTGTTGCTAAATTTTCATTTTTATAAAACCTAGTTTAAATGCGTGGACAATGCTTAAACTGGCTAATGTCCAAATGGAATATCCTACTAATATTATAAAGCTGAAAGTTTGTGAGTTATGTGTGTATTTGTGTTTGTTACTCAATCACGTAAACACCGCCTAAACGATTGCGGTGCAACTTGGAATATAGGTAGCTGGATAACAGGAATAACACATAGGCTGCTTTTTATCCCGATAATCCCGCGGGAACGGGACTTACGCGGGTGAAACCGCGGGGCGCAGCTAGTAGCCATATAAAAGAAGAAGAAGAAGAGTTAAAAGGTAGGTTGGTACCTAAAAAAAAAAACCTTCCTTCCTCACATAAAAAAAGAAAGGTTGCCTACCTAGACGAATCAATGTTACCTACATTCACTCATTTCTCTTTACGTTGGTTGTTATTTTTGTTAATTATTTTTAATTTTACTTGTTATGATAATTTCCTAAAAACATTGTTATTGAATACGAATCGCAGTAAATAGGGGGACTCCGCTAGCACAAGTTTGTAACTTAACAGAGGATTCGAGTTCCCACACCTTTTGTTATTATAACATGTAAGTTTTAAATAAATAAATTATTTGTATTTGTAGATCTACTTTTTTGAAGACGGATAAGTAGGTAGCAAATATTTCGGGCAACACGGGAGAAACCTTTAAGACTTTGTACATGCTAGTAGGTATACCAAGTCGCTTGTGCAACATATACTAACGCTCAACGAACTTTAGAGCGGATAAGGTTTTTATAGTGAAAAACGAAAATCACAAAATACGTAGGTACTACTTATGACAACTACTTTTTGAGGTAGATAGGTAGGTACTTAGAAATATTTTTCGCAAGGAAATATATTTTCAAAATATCCCCATAACAGGATTCGAACATGTGCCCCCTCGCTAATCAGGCGAGAGCTCTAATTCCTGAGCTACACAAAAATCATAATTTCTATGTATAAAAAATATTCCCTGCGAATTTCCAAGTTTTATATGCCTTGAGCAATAAAAAACAAAGAAATGATTATTAGGTACTTACTTATTTTCTCGTACCGAATGAAAGTTACTACAGTAGGTTCTGTTTAGTTTGTTAAAATAACAGGCTCATACCCAGTTTCATCGCAATCGGTTTAGTTTTTGCGTGAAATAACAAATCATATCTACTCGTTTACTTACTTACACACATACATTCACATTTATAATACTAGTAGAATTAATTTAAGTATTTTATATAGGTACCTATTTCGTCGGAGTTTGTTAAATTGTATTTTTTTTAATTTGCACGATTTGTTAACATAGTTACATTTTGAGCAGCGAATTTAAGAATATGAATGTTTCCCTGTCTACTATTTTTCGACTACGGCTCGATTGAGACGCCATCTACAGGATCACTTTCCAGTGATTTACCTGCGCCAATGATTAACTTTACAGTTAACGCTTTGGCCAAGAGATGTCACTCTTTTTCCTAATTAATATTCCGTAAATTTGTTTTTATTGCTCAAGGTATATTTACTAAGTGATCCTGTAGATGGCGTCTCAATCGAGCCGTAGTCGAAAAATAGTTACATTTTACCCGGTCTTAATCGCGTATTATTATTTATTTTCTTACTTCGACGTTTCAACCATGATAAAAAGGTCTTGGTAGTCGAGGTAAGACAATAAATATTAATCAAGATCAAGACCCGGTAAAATGTAACTATACTACGAGTATAGTGTACTACAAAAGACATATACAATACAATACTATAATACATAATAGGGGTTAAAGTATGAAATTGCCGTTTTATTGCAATAGGTTCTTTGAATTGACAAAGAATCTTCATGGTTTGAGGTTTTCGAATGAAACTTTTTTTCAAATGGTTTCTGTGATGTTCTTTTTTTAAAAAATGTGAAACATTTGAATATCGACTTTCAATTGTTTTTGTTATTCAATTTAGACAAGAAAGATGGATACTGCGAAAATTCGAGTGATTTTTGAATACGAGTTCCGACGCGGAACTAACGCGGCAGAAACAGCCCGCAATATCAATTCTGCGTTTGGAGAGGGGTCTACTAATGAACGCACCGTGCGATTTTGGTTTAAACGCTTTCGTGATGGAAATTTCGACTTAAAGAACGAGCCACGAGGAAGACCGCCCACACAGGTGAATAACGATGAATTAAGAGAGATAGTGGAAGCCGATCCTAGTCAAACTACCCAGGAATTAGCGGCATGGTTTAACGTTACCTTACCCACTTTATTGACTCACTTGCGTCAAATCAATAAAATAAAAAAATACGAAAAATGGGTGCCTCATGATTTGACTGATCTGCAGAAAGAAACGCGTGTTGAAACTTGTGTTGCCTTGTTGAACCGGTACAGAAATGAAGGAATATTGGATCGAATTGTAACATGTGATGAAAAGTGGATTCTTTATGATAACCGGAAAAGAAAAATGCAATGGCTGACCCCAGGTCATATGCCACAACAGTGTCCTAAAGCAAAACTTACCAATAAAAAGGTAATGGTAACTGTTTGGTGGTCTCAGCATGGTGTTATTCACTATAGTTTTCTTCGATCTGGTCAAGCAATTACGGCAGATGTCTATTGTGCCGAACTCCGAACCATGTTGACAAAACTAGCAGTAAAACAGCCCCGACTCATGAATCGATCTTCACCATTATTGCTCCACGACAACGCGAGACCTCACACAGCACGAGAAACCATTTTGACCCTTCAGGAACTGCACTTAGAAACCATTCGTCATCCTCCGTATTCACCAGACCTTGCTCCAACGGACTACCATTTTTTTCGTGATTTGGACAATTATCTACGTGACAAGAAGTTTTCTTCCTAGGAGGCAGTACAAAATGCTTTCACACAGTTTGTGCAGTCTAGATCGTCGGAGTTCTATCGCAAAGGCATTAATAACCTTCCCATTAGATGGCAGCAATGTAAAGATAATAATGGCAACTATTTTGATTAAATAAATTTGTTAAAAATTTAAAAAATAAACAATTAAGATTTTCAGTACAAATCGGCAATTTCATACTTCAACCCCTAATATATATACAATACTATAAACACGCAAACAGATGATCAGTAACCTAATACGTACCTAAATTACTTAATTAATAAATGAAGGCTTATAGTCACAAATCATTAAAAAGGACATTACGGCCACTTAAAAGACATCAAAGAGCTCCTCAAGATTCCTTTACTTATGCAAATATTGTTAAAAATATCACCGTCTCTTATAAATAAATTAATTGGAGGTACACTTTGGTTTGTCGTATTCGAACCATTATTTGATAAATGAGGGTTAATAAGATCATTTAATTATCTATACAGCTAATAAATTATAAAAAGGTTTCATGTGTAGGTGATTTTTGAAATACTTTTAGCAATTTATTGCCAAGAAAATATTTGTTTTGAATTTCCTGTTTGAGACACCTTTTCGTTTCGGTAGGTTATAATAATACACTCTGTACATTTGTCAGTGACTAAAAAAGCTTAATTATTTTTGACGAATCTTCTATCCTCCTAATATTATAAAGCTGAAAGTTTGTGAATATATGTTTGTAACTCAATCACGTAAAAAACGCTAATCCGATTGCGATGAAACTTGGAACATAGATAGTTGGACACCTGAAAAACACAAAGGTTACTTTTTACCCAATATTCTAGTGGAAACGGCACTTAAGTGAGTGAAAGCGCGGGTCGTAGCTAGGACTTATCTATACTTATAATAAATCTGTAGAAAGGTCAATTGTGTACATTGAATATATTTTCAAAATAACTATCAGGGGGTGATTTGTTATCGTTATATAATAAAAGAAGAGAGGACAAAAGGTCTTGAGGGTCTTTTAGTCCTTATGTTATTGATAGAATGTAAAAAACATAAAATTCCATGTCTTTGAATGCAGCATTTTTATCATATGTTTCTTATGTCACAGTTTACCTAATCGGTTCCTTTCTCTACTTTGCTTATGCATAAAAAACTATGTCTAAAAGTTTTCGTGAATAAGTTTTTTTGGAAAAAAAATAAAAACTGAGTAAAGAAAAACGCTTAAACCAAGCTCTCTGTGAGGCAATAACACAAAATATCACCGGAATTGAATAATGTTAAGGGGTAGAAAAGCGCTTTTCTTTTCAACCACATTGAATGGAGAAATCGCATTAACCGGCTTATCTCTTAATAGTAACGATAGCTGGATTACCTGTCACTCACATCCTGTTCAGTAGTGTATCTAGCGTCTAGCTGCAAGGTGCGTGCAATTCCATTTGTAATCACTGTTTTTACTAAAAGCACATTACATTGCACACCAAAATAATCAACTTTAGATGACAACTATGACAAGTTGACAACTGAAAAGCTCATAGAGTAGGTACCATATAATATATCGAAGTTTCATCGCAATCTCTTCAGATATTATCTGAAGAGATTGCGATGAAACTTCGATTATAGGCAGCTGGAGACTGAAATAATACATAGACTACTTTTTACCCAATATTCCGGCGGGATCGAGACCGTGGAGCGCAGCTAATCTTACTAATATTATAAACGCGAAAGTTTGTATGTAAGTATGTATGTATGTGACGTTGTTACTCTTTCACACAAAAACTACTGAACCGATTGCGATGAAACTTGGAATATAGGTAGCTGGGGACTTGGATTAACACATAAGCTACTTTTTATCCCGATATTCCCGCGGAAACGGGACTTACATGGGTGAAACCGTAGGGCGCAGCTAGTTATACACAATTAATTTATAAATACTTTATTTTACCAAAACTGATAAAGACTCTTTCTTTATATTTTCCAACCGTTTAATTTGACTTTATTTGTTTTTAAAATTGACACATTTTATTGACACTGACTAACTCAATAATATGCCATATAAATCACGTTTTTTTTTTGCTAAATCGCTTTTATTTGATTCTGCATGCGAAACAGTAGAAACAGTATCATGTAATAGTGTTCTGTGAGTAGAATACAACATTACAACTGTGCATTTTATTTATCAGAAAGTTGTTAAGCTACAGTACCTATAATTTGAAACAGAAAATTCTGTAAGAAAGTGATTCGAGGTTCAAATGGTAAGTACCTAACAAGTACTTAAGTTTTTATCAAACTTTGTTCTACCCAGGCCAGGCCACAATCTTATTTATTCCCATAATTAGCGTTTAATTTTATCTAAACAAAATAAAACCAAATAATAAATGACGTGCTCAGTGTTAATACGCATTTAAGATAATATATTTAAACTCACAAAAATAAATGTCCACCAAATAAATCGTGCCGGACCTTATCGAGTTCCGAGGCGAGACACTAAGGACCCGATAAGAGAACGGTCCTTCGTATGATTGTTACCTGTCTTTTACATTTTGGTTTGATTTCAGTTTTTAATTTGGAAAATGCAGCTTATATTTAACGAGGTAGAAGTGATATTCGGGAGTCATGTGTGTTAGTAGAGGTGCGAGCCAAGTTTAATCGGCGTTGCATCTTAATTTAGTTGTCTTGTACAGTGGGAGGCGGTCGGCTCTGTGGGACATAACCTAACCCACTGCGAAGGAAGGCCGCCGTGATATTCTCTCATACACTATCGTATTTATTACGATTTACGCCGTAAAAATATATTAGTCTAATTGTGAGCGAGTCACGATATAATGGTAGTTGATAAATATTAGCTTTTCTACTATTTTTAGTTGAATATTTTAGGACACCCAGCGGGAAGGCGTTTATAGTTTAAGACTTACCACATTGACGAATTCCTGAAAGGTGATCGCTTCGTTCCTCGCATTCTGTGCTTTGTCCAGCAGTATCTGGAATATATACCATGAAATACTAGAATAAATCCGATATTAACGTTATTTAGTTTAATTTATCTATTCTAAAACTCACTCACCTCGCGTTTATGAGGTCCAACTTGCGCTTTAAAATCGGGATGCTGAAGTGTTTGTAGAAAATCAGGCCATGGGATCTCACCGAAACCTTCCGGATCAAACTGAAAATATAAAAATGGCATATGAAAATGAAGCTGTTATAGATTACCCTTAAAAGTTGCTTATAAGTATAACAATTCCAATTATAACTGTTGTAAATGTGACAAACGTGCCTGTTTTTATTAGTTTTATTGTCAGTTTATCGCAAAAGTTTGTAAAAGACACGGTCACGTAGCCCTTTTTACGAGTTCCATCCCTGATTGTGATTTTATAACGACACTCCACGAAACGTAATCAAACGTCCCTTAGATACTTGACACATGTTTCGTTGGTACAACATAATCATTTCCAAAAACAGTAATGATAAAAAATAGCGCCCTATCTTCAACAAAACTGAGATTATCTATATGTTCCCTACGTGACAATAAGTCGTTTGATCCATGGCGCTACCGCCTCACTTTATCTAACGGAAAAAAACTTTTATATTCCGCTTCTGTACATTTTAATAAGGTACATAACAAAGACTATTCTTTGAAATTTGTCACTCAAATCATAAAATGAAGCTTTTTTCATGAATTATGAGACTTTTACACCTGTGTTTTACAAATTGTTTGCTACGAAATCAAAGGGCACGTCTCTATTATTTTATTTTTTGTCAAACCCGTTAACCTTTACTGTGGCTGTTGAATAATTGTTTGTGGATTGAATAACTTATTTTCTAAGAATTATAAATAAGTAATTACTTACCCGATCGAAGAGTAACCGCCATTTCTGAAACAAATGAACCATTTTATAAGTAAAGGTATAATAGGTGTACGTATAACTATGTACTAACGTAAAATGTATGCAGGTGTTTACGTTACGATTTTAGAGACAGAACTCTGCAGTATGCGAGGCTTCCGGAAGCCTCTGGTTTTATTATAATATAATATAACAAAGGGTTTATTTGAGGAGCTTATAAGCCTAGCTGCACCTGCCGATCTTGAACGGTTGTTTAAAAGCAACGCTAAGCGCGGTCATTACTTGGACGGGTGACCGAAAATTTGTGTGGCAAAACATCAGTTGTTCAAGCTTCTTCGTGCTTTGGATGGCACGAGAAGCAGTCGGTCCCTGTTGTTATAGAAGACGTTAGGTCAAGTGGCCTTAGGGCGACCTGAAAACTCTAACACTGGGTGAGCCACACCACTGCACGAAAAGGAGAAGAAGGGGTTATAATACCTATTTTCAGATAACAGAAGCGAATTTAACTTACATCGTGCATCAACTCTCTTCTAATCTCCGCCTCATCCAACTCCGAGCCAAGATCCGTGTGGTCCGTATCGTAGAGCGGTTCTGCCGCCCTCGAAATAGAACCCAAGGAATCCCTCGCAGAGGCAAGGGATCCGGTAACAGTGGGCAGGACTCCAGCCTCGATACCAGACTCCATTGAGGTGAAGGCTGAGACAGCGGCCGCGGTGGTGACCGGGGGACGAAGCTCGCCCCCGCACCCGCTTCCCACCCATACTGACATCTTTGTTTCACCATCCACACTAATTCGTCACCAAGTTTCGTCGCCAAGTTTTGGGCAAATTACAGCTAGTCTTTAACACGATGAACTTCCTTCTCATCCGCTGGTTATCAGATAATTTGGACCGAGAGGCGGATGATGTGTCTGTGGTTAAGTTCGCCGATTGATGTCGGTCTTAAATCAGGTAGCTAAAGTCTCTATTGATCAACAGTCATTTCTTTTCAAAACTTAACTTTTAACACAGTTCAAAATATTTGAACACTTTTGGCTATTCAGTTGCTTTGGCACTTTGTTTTTGGGGTATTCTTTGTCTTTACCTATTAAAAGTTTTAGATGTAAATTCGGATTTAATTGTTCCTAGTCATAAAATCCATTTGAAATGGATGGATTGTACGAATGGCTTTCGTGGGATGGATAGATTACTGGACTAATTTTGATAAATCCTAAGTAAATGTTGAGGAGAATGGATGATTTGATAAGGCACGTTACTTTTGTATTGCTTGTTTAGTGTAAATCTGAAACAAAACCAAACAATGAATTAGAATTATGAATATTATTAGATAGCTAAATATTTACCATGTTTATTTTTATTTACAAGGAGCTCGATATTGCGATGATCGATCCATGATCCATGATCGAGATAACCATGTAAGTTTAAAATCGTATAATGAATACCCTATTAGGTAGGTAGGTCGGCTACAGCAAGCTATTTAGTAAGTTATTGGTAAAAATGTATGTAAAAATAAAAAATAAGTATTTGCCATTCAAACGAAACGTGTACATAAACAAAATTTCAGACCAAGGAACCATGAAACAATCTTCAAAATTGAGTTGGAAGATTCGACCCAACACAAACATAAATAAGACACCTAGCTGCAGGGATTAGGCCCTGCACACGTATATTGCATTTATATTAATACTAGCTTTTGCTCCGCTGTTTCACCCGTGTAGGTCTCGATCCCGCGGGAAAGTCGGGATAAAAAGTAGTTTATTTATTATTCCAGGTCCCCAGGTACCTATATTCCCAGTTTCATTGCAATCGGTTCGGTAGTTTTTGCGTGAAAGAGTAACAAAGTCACATACATACATAAAAACAAACTTTCGCGTTTATTTATACTATTTGTAAGATAAAATTAAAGAAGAGAAAAGGTTTATTTGTTTGTAATGAAAGTAATAAATAAATTCTACGAAACTACTGGGCCGATATTAAAAATTATTTCACCAATTGAAAGCTACATTAGGAGTGACATAGGATACTTTTGATCCCGATATTCCTAGGGATCGCGACTTACGCGGGTAAAACCGCGGGACGTAGCTAGTTACTACATTTTAAGTTAAATAGATGCTTGAAAAATACCCTTCCGAGTTAGACCTGCTTAATTCAAACAAAAGAACCAATCCAGACTTTTGTCAAACGGTCACCCCTTTTAATTACTTTCATTCATATACAAAACAAAAGTCCTTTAGGTTAAGGCCAAGGTCAGGCTTAAAAGTCTTGACTGAAAAGCTTTTGTGAGAGCTTGAGCTCAATGCGTTTAATAGAAGTAAGTCACTAGGTGCCTATACCTATAGAAAGCATAGTACGTAGTTCTACATCTATACAGTAGATAGAACCCTTGGTAGGTACCTACCTATACAAACTAAGAATTTATTGTCGACATAGGTTCGACAATTCTATCCTACTAATATAATAAATGTGAAAGTGTGTGTGTTTAGATGTTTGTTACTCAATCACGCAAAAACTACTGAACCGATTGAAACTTGGAATATAAGTAGTTAGATAAGTACCGGGAATAACACAAAGGCACATTTTATCCCGATATTCGCGCGGGAACGGAATTTACTCGTGTGAAACCGCGGGGCGCAGCTAGTTAACAATATATGTCTATGTATCTATACGTAAGTCTATTAGGTTTGACCCGTGGTATAAATAAAAAAGTTATTGTCCACTTAAGCTAAGTACGTATCTTCTTACTTCTCGTGATAGGTATTATTTAAACGCGAAAGTTTGTATGTATGTCTGTGAGTTTGTTACTTACTCAATTGCAATGAAACTCGGAATATAGGTACCTAGCTGAAGACCTGGAATAACACATAGGATACTTTGTATCCTGATATTCCCGCAGGAAAGGGACTTATGCGGATGACATCGCGGGACGCAGCTAGTATAACAGAATAATGTCTAGAGTTCTTACGTCTGGGCTACGTAGGTACTCGAAACGTGTAATGATACTTGTATGTCTAGACTAGACCAAATAACTTTGGTAAGCCTTAGTAGTCTAATATGACGCAGGGTTTAAGATGAGCTAGGAAAAAATAGTATTGATAACCTACCTTGATATACTCGTAGGAAAACTAGGAAGCAAAGATAACTAAACGCAAATTTTTTTTTTTTCAAAAGAGACTCCGATAAGGGTAAAATTTTCCGCGGTGCGACCGTAACTTTAACGCGCGGTAATCAGAACCAAGGTTCGTGTAAATTCTGCATCGTTTACCCTGAGTTTACGGAGCATAATGAAATTTCGCAAGCACCGAGATAGGCAATCAGCTGAGGGGTAACCCGTGAGCGGAACAGTCTTGCAGAGGGCAGCAACCCTCTTGACGTTGCTATGGCAACGGACCGCGATTACATGCGAGAACCTACCCCATATACCTACGTACGCCCTACTTACCACCAGTCACAGGAAGTTGGGATACCAGCACGTGGTTGTTATAAAACTAAGGGCGACTTGCATAACACCATTTAAAAACAAATTTAACTATATCAATTTTAAAATAATTTATGGGAAATCGAACATTGGACTCTATTTCATTAAGTGGACGATTGATAATTTATGTTGCCACACATTGACAGTTCTTGAAATTCTGACAGATTTTAAACACGTTTAGCGGCTTAAACATGTTTAGGAACCGTTATGCAAGCCGGCCTTAATTCAATAAATAAATTCTGTGACACTTTTAACACACAGCGTCATCTAGCCCCATGGTAAGCTGCTAAGCTTGTGTTACGGCAACTAGAAAACGGATATACTACTAAAATTAATTAAATCATATCTCATATCATTTCATTAATTAATTCATTGAATCTTAAATTAGTAGTTAATTAGGTACCTAAATAGGTAGGTTGGTGTTGGTACAATCTAAGTGAAGTTTACCCTATTTATTTGTGGAAAAATAATTTGATCGATGTGGATTGATTCATCTGCTATGATTCTGTTTCTCTTTCAGTCAAGTCTATCTTTCTTGCCATTCGCTCCCAGTGGAAAAGTTGCTATGTGAGAACAACTGCGAATACTTGTCTTCTAGGTCAGTGTACTAGATGTTAGACCATATCACTATCACCAGACCAATACTAGCCTAGGTAGGTACGATAGTGGTCTAACACACGTCTAGGTATCACATAAAATTTAAAATACGATAAATTCCCATGCAACAAATTGTACCTACCATATCTTCCGAATTGAAGACACAAGGAATAACTTCTACACTACCTACCTACCCAATTTACGTTTTATGTTATTTATTGGACTGGATAATAATAATTAAATACTACTCAGGTAGGTGCATAGGTAGGTACCCATTATTAATTACCCAACCTGAGTACCTACCCTACATTAAGTATATATGTACTGTAACTGAAATATTCTCTACAACCGACAGGCTTCGCCTAGTATGAAAAGATAATATAATCTTACTAATATTATAAACGCGAAAGTTTGTATGTATGTATGTATGTGAGGTTGTTACTCTTTCACACAAAAACTACAAAAGCGATTGCGATGAAACTTGGAATATAGGTAGCTGGGGACCTGGAATAACACATAGGCTACTTTTTATCCCGATATTCCCGCGGGAACGGGACTCACGCGGGTGAAACCGCGGGGCGCAGCTAGTATTTAATATTAAACGTAATACTTGGGGAAATAAATTATTTTTTATTTATTTATTTATGTAAATTTAAAATAATCTTTACCTACACAATTAATATTACATTTTATTAAATGCATTCAAAATCTATCTAACAGCTACCTATCTCAGCACCGTAGATATAAAGCTAGCCAAATAAATCTATGAATGAAAACATTCCGACATGCAAACATAACCAAAGATTGCTTACCGATAATGATAAATTTCTCTATCAGTTCACTTTTATATCATAAGGGGAAGTTTACACGTAACTCCATTTCTCAAAATTATCGTAGGTTTCGTGTCAAGAACACATTAGGCATAGCAAAACGATGGACATTTCATTATACGTCAAAACACTTTGTATTGTATGGCAGTGAAAGTGGTTGCGGCGTCCAGCATTTGGCGCATGCGTGTATCCTTCCCATTCATATTTATGGGGTGGCGGGCGGTGCATCTCGTGAAAGATGCAAGAGAGCCCATGCAAAGAGAGTGTGTTTATTTAGTTTTTTTTAGTTCGCTTTTCTACTTGGTGGCAGTAGGTAGAGAGGCCTACTTACCTAGATTTGCAATTTGTGCAGTGGACATGTGGTCTTAGGGGTTCTAATGTTTTGCGGGTAAATGCTCATAATTTATAACACGTATAGGTACTGACGATTTTTCATCTAAGTAGTAACTTAATTACAGTCTATTATTGGCTCTAGTTTTATTATAAGTAGGTACTCAATAGACGAAAACGCCTACTAAAATAATAATAGCAACTTTAATTTTGGTGCGTAAGTTCGTTGCGTAAATTCCAAGTTTAGGATTTGATAGAGGAACAGTTACTATAAACAAAAATCTGTAAAATATTGTTAGTTAGTGTTAAGGGATATTATAGGTTCGATTTAAATACTTATTAGGTTTTTTAGTCAACTCCCACAGCAGTCTGAATTTAAGTATGAGTCAGCTTTAATTTGTAACGCCAGAGTTATGAAAATTCTCACCGCTTTTTAATGAAGTATGGAAACGGTGAAATTAAATTTCCACCTATCTAATTCAACTGCCTAGTTATCACGGTTCATTAAATACAGTCTGGTGATCAACATACAGACGGACAGTGAAGTTTTAGTAAAAAGGTCCTGTTTTTTACCCCTACTTAATTTAATTGAATGTGCTGCAACCATTTGACATTTCTATAAATAGAAAAAAAAGTCAAATACAAGGAACCAAAACTTTATAGATTAAAGCAATGAGTCTATTTAGAGACGCCATTGCAGAACAAATCATTATTGAAAAGCGGCACAATTTTAGGCTATACAACCTCATTATTTATATTCATTCACATAATTTAAAGAAGAAATAGACGAAACTATTGTTATCTCTTTCCAAAACATAAAGACTCAATGCTACTTGCATGACGTAAGAAAGAGATGTCATAATATTATTATAATATTATTATGACATCTCATAGCGGTTAGGAGAGAATGATAAAACGTCAAAGTCAAAAACTTCGTTTTGGGAGTCTTGGCGGGAACTCGTTGAGGAGATGTGGTGCTAAATTTTCATTTTTGTGAAACCTAGTTCATATGCGTGCAAATTGTTTAATTTCGGGGGCATATTAATCAATTTAGTTTCGTGAAGGTGTACAAGTGGAATGAAGGTGAAAATCGGTGCAAAACATTGACTTAGTGTTGTCTCCAAGGCTCCGTGAAGATTGTTTGTAAATGGCCGCCGTGTTTACAAATGATTCCCTAGACTTGACTTTAACTATGACGACTTGACTGTTTCGATGCAAATAACTTGCATAATATATTAAAATACATGACACTGGCTAATTTCCTAATGGCCATAATCGGTTCACAACCGATAAGAAATAAAAACTTCGTTGAGTTTTTGGAAAAAACACTAAAATAAATAAATACAGCTTTACTTATGTATGAAATGAAATATTTTTGCCAGTTTTTGGAGTATAATTCGTGCATCGCCTAAATACGCACGAAGGCATTGTTGTCTGTGAATAATGTTGTGAACTAAATGTATGTACTGTGTGTCAACAAGCGGGTGATCGTGACGTGAGCTGGGATGGAACTAAGACTTCTCTGGCTAGATAGCTTGCATTTGTGTAGCCAAGAAATTTGCCCTATTACGTATCTAGAAGTTTTTACATATCACTGGATTAAAGTCTGAAAATAACCCAGACACAATGGCTCGTGCTGCAGCATGTCTGCCACATACTTGAATTTATACCATGGATTTATCCAGACATGTGTCCACTGTCCAAGGAACAGTAGTTGTATCTGGGAAAGCATACAAAATTCGAGCAAACCACCGACCAAAACTAAAAACCGACTTAGTTTTGATAAGTAAGTCAATTATTAGTTTCTTGGTCAAATCGGAAAACGTCTTGCCTACTGTTTCGAGCATGGAGGTAAGATAAATGTTTCGAGTGAGTCAAAGACATAAAAAAAAAAAAAAAAAAAAAACAAGATTATCTGTCAAAAGTGTCAATGTTATTCATTTATATGAGTCTTGGCGGGAACTCGTTGAGGAGATGTGGTGCTAAATTTTCATTTTTGTGAAACCTAGTTCATATGCGTGCAAATTGTTTAATTTCGGGGGCATATTAATCAATTTAGTTTCGTGAAGGTGTACAAGTGGAATGAAAGTGAAAATCGGTGCAAAACATTAACTTAGTGTTGTCTCCAAGGCTCCGTGAAGATTATTTGTAAATGGCCGCCGTGTTTACAAATGATTCCCTAGACTTGACTTTAACTATGACGACTTGACTGTTTCGATGCAAATAACTTGCATAATATATTAGAATACATGACACTGGCTAATTTCCTAATGGCCATAATCGGTTCACAACCGATAAGAAATAATAATAATTCATTTATATGGAGTCTTGGCGGGAACTCCTTGAGGAGATGTGGTGCTAAATTTTCATTTTTGTGAAACCTAGTTCATATGCGTGCAAATTGTTTAATTTCGGGGGCATATTAATCAATTTAGTTTCGTGAAGGTGTACAAGTGGAATGAAAGTGAAAATCGGTGCAAAACATTGACTTAGTGTTGTCTCCAAGGCTCCGTGAAGATTGTTTGTAAATGGCCGCCGCGTTTACAAATGATTCCCTAGACTTGACTTTAACTATGACGACTTGACTGTTTCGATGCAAATAACTTGCATAATATATTAATAATACTTGACACTGGCTAATTTCCTAATGGCCATAATCGGTTCACAACCGATAAGAAATAATAATAATTCATTTATATGAGTCTTGGCGGGAACTCGTTGAGGAGATGTGGTGCTAAATTTTCATTTTTGTGAAACCTAGTTCATATGCGTGCAAATTGTTTAATTTCGGGGGCATATTAATCAATTTAGTTTCGTGAAGGTGTACAAGTGGAATGAAAGTGAAAATCGGTGCAAAACATTAACTTAGTGTTGTCTCCAAGGCTCCGTGAAGATTATTTGTAAATGGCCGCCGTATTTACAAATGATTCCCCAGACTTGACTTTAACTATGACGACTTGACTGTTTCGATGCAAATAACTGCATAATATATTAGAATACATGACACTGGCTAATTTCCTAATGGCCATAATCGGTTCACAACCGATAAGAAATAAATAATTCATTTCTATTTACGTTTTCGGTGCGAGTGCGTCGCAGTGCCGTTTTTCAGTGCGGTTTAAAATAAATTGAAACATTTTTTGTCGTAAACTTATGATAGTGAAACCTTATGCAGTGAAAACATAATATTCAGTTTATTATGCCGGCTGGGCGGGCTGTGCTCTTATTGAGGCGTTTGTCTACGGGAGACAACAGATTCAAGACTCTCACTTTGAACCAGAATACTAATATTGAAGCTCTAATAGGCAATACTACGTGTTTTCACAGGGATTTAGGTTTATCGAAGAGGTAAAATCATTTCTTTAACAGACTTATAGGTGTATCACGCGGAAGTACATAATTTGTTTACAAAATCGCCGTGTACAATTACTATGACCTTGTATTTGTTTACGTGCTGTACCTAATACCCTAAAGAGAAGGGAGATAATGTATTCAATAAAGTATAAACTCTGTCTAATACTAAAATACCTTCTGTTTCTATTTTTTTACCCCAAGTTCAATTTCAGACATTGTTGCATAAATCACAGAAGTATGCCATATGGTTGAAAATTGCGTATATTATGTAACTGACGTACTTAGATTTATGATTAGAGTGTCTAACAGCCGTTTTTACATATATAAACAACCTTATACATGTAGTGATCTTGGCTTTTGTCACATTTTTGTTGGTGTTTTGGAGTATTTGGTCATCTGACAACTGTTCGAGTCAGGTTAATAATTTAAATCATTAAATGGATTTGAAACTTTATATATAGTCATTAGTTACAAAAACCTGCCTAATTGTAAGAAATATGATTTCTCAAACATACAGATTAACTGTACCCTAAGTATCTATTTTTAATATAAAATTTATTTAATTAATAAAACCTAGCTAATCAACGAAATTAAACCAAATTGATAACAGATGCTCTTAATATTGACATCAATAAATTTATTTCCTCATATAATTTTCCGTAGTGTATTGTTATGTACAAAAACTATACTAATGTTATCTATAAGGAAATTGTTATTATTACAGATTGTCTACATTTGGTCATAATAATTTATCAACACCTCAACTTACAAGAAGCTTCAGCGATACTAGAATCAAAATGGCGTCATCTACCGACACTCCTCATGTTGAGAAACCTAAACATACGAACAGCTTGGTTAACGAAAAGTCTCCATACCTTTTACAACACGCTCACAACCCAGTAGAATGGTACCCGTGGTGCCAAGAAGCTATAGATAAAGCTAAAAAAGAAAACAAACTTATCTTCCTATCAGTCGGCTACTCCACATGCCACTGGTGCCATGTTATGGAAAAAGAATCCTTTGAAAACGAGGAAGTTGCCAAAGTAATGAATGAATATTTTATTAACATTAAAGTAGATCGTGAGGAGAGACCAGATGTTGATAGAGTTTACATGCTGTTTGTAATGGCAACAAGCGGGAGTGGTGGCTGGCCAATGTCTGTCTTCTTAACCCCTGAACTGCGCCCTGTTACGGGTGGAACATACTTCCCGCCTGAAGATCGTTGGGGAAGGCCTGGATTCAAAACAATCTTGCTTAATATAGCTAAAAAATGGAAAGAAAATCAAAAACAATTTGTTGATGCCAGTGACAGTATACTGGAAGCTTTACAGAAGATTTCTATTGTCGACACAGGCACCTCTGAAACAGTGCCTGGTGAAAATACGTGGGAAAAGTGCGTTCGGCGTTTTATGTCAAATTATGAACCTGAATTCGGCGGATTTGGTCACGCGCCAAAATTTCCACAAGCTTCCATATTCAACTTTCTTTTCCATTACTATGCACGTGACAAAACACACCCTGAGAGTAAAAAATGTCTAGATATGTGTCTTCATACGTTGACCAAAATTGCCAAAGGTGGTATTCATGACCACATTTCCAGTGGCTTCGCGCGCTACTCTGTTGACAATGATTGGCATGTCCCACACTTTGAAAAAATGCTCTATGATCAAGCCCAACTAACTGTTGCATATACTGATGCTTTCCTGGCAACAAAGGATGAATTCTATGCTGACGTAGTTCGCGACATCATAAAATATGTCAACAGAGACCTAAGACATGAAAGCGGTGGTTTTTACAGCGCTGAAGACGCAGATTCGTATCCGGATTTCGGGGCATCACATAAGAAAGAAGGTGCTTTCTGCGTTTGGGAATATGACGAGTTAAAATCGCTTCTTGGCGACAAAAAGATTAATGACAAATCGTACTTGGATATCTTCTCTGATTACTTCAGCGTAGAAGTAGAGGGTAACATTTCTCCAGAGAGTGATCCTCACAATGAGTTGACTAATAAAAACGTTCTTATAATTTACGGGAGCAAAGAGGAAACTGCAAAGAAATTTCGCTTAAATATAGCAGACTTTGACCGAGTTATATCAGAGTGTATTGATGTTTTGTATGACGCCCGTCAGAAAAGACCACGACCACATTTGGACAGCAAAATGCTCTGTTCTTGGAATGGTTTGATGATTGCGGGATTGGCACAAGCTGGCCAAGGACTGGGCGATAAGAACTTCGTAGATGACGCAATCAAAACTGCTGAATTTATTAAACAACATCTGTATAATCCATCTACAAAGACACTGCTACATTCTTGTTATAGAGCTGATGATGGAACTATTGCTCAGACGTAAGTTACATTCATTTGAGAATCCGATGGAGTCACACCTGATGTGATGCGTGGCGTGACGTTTAGTGTACTGTACACTTAAAGCAGTTGCTTTAAGAGAAATACCACACACCCCAGATATGACGTGTTTTCACGCGGGTACCCAATCCAAAAGTTGCATGAAAGTTGCAAACTAAGACAATGGCTACTCTATGTTTGCGCTTACCTGAGAAACCAAGGCAATGTCACACCACGCAATCACACTTGTCTGACACGACCCAACTTTAAATCTATTTTGTTAATTCGCATGAAATTGATTGATTAATCATATTTATTAATGTCTTCCAGTGAAAATCCGATACATGGCTTCTTAGACGACTACGCGTTTTTGATTAAGGGCTTATTAGATCTGTACGAGGCCTCCTTAGATTTCCGCTGGTTGGAATGGGCGAGAGATTTGCAGCAGAGACAGCATGAACTATTTTGGGACATGGAACATGGAGCGTATTTCACATGTTCAGCTAATGATTCTACTATCGTTCTTAGATTGAAAGCGGGTAAGCTGATATTAGAATAATGTAGGGAGCTTTAAATGTGATAGCATTTTTTTGATGAGTTCTGCACAATGCACTTTATAATATCATAGATGAATAAACTTAACCTCCAGAATTAGTCTATGATAATAATTACATCCAAACTTGCTTTTTAATTTTCCGCTCAAAATGACAATTCTAGAGATGTTAAGTGGAAAAAAACTACTTAATATTTATTAGAAATTGTAAACGTTAACTAATTGTTAAACAAAACTACTAAAATGAAGGCAAAATATGGTACAATTAAATAGCAAAAAATGGTAATTTTCTTTTTTAGTAAAACGATTGACTTACAGTCCTGAATTATGACGTTATCTAAAATATCTAATTTTTTTTCAGACCAAGACGGCGCCGAACCATCAGGTAACAGTGTCTCTTGTCACAATCTCCAGCGGCTGGCTGCTTACGCCGACAAATCGGCGTCAGCTGAAGGAGGCGAACACGAAAGAGAATTAGCCAAACAATTGCTGCAAGCATTTGCTAAGAGATTGAATGATATGCCCACTGCGTTACCTGAGATGATGTCGGCTCTTATGTTTTATAATGATTCGCCTACACAGGTAAGCAAGTACCAAGTTTTTAATTGTAGACTTTGATTAAATATTTTAGGTTTTGTATTTCACTTTTTTATTCAGGTTGATGAGTCAAATTGTAGTCTATCATAGCATCAACAGCACTATATTAGAGTGTCACGAGCCCGAGCTTCGTTGTCTATTGCTCGGCGAGCAGTAGATCGGTCTGTTGCAACCGAGTGGCGGCCGAGCAGTGGACAACGAAGCTCGGACCCGGCCGGTGCTCGTAACCTGTCCATTATAAATCATCCCTAACATACCATATCATAGCATCGACATATTGAGATAAATTTATCATAGACGTCTATTTTAACAATTACAGGCCATCATGCCAACAAGTCTAGTAATATCCAGGCCATAGGCTCTGAGTACTACCTGGTCGGTTGCTATGTTTGCTCTCCACTCGCCGTTGCAAACCACTCTAGAACGCGTGAATTAATCAATCAGCAAAATTGGTTCGACATTTGTATAAAGCTCAATACTGTTGGGCTTTATACAAATTGTTCACCTTGCACAAGACCAACCCTTTACGAGACGAGACGTCCAACAGCTCCATGTTGCAACTGAACTAACTATAAATGTTGCTGAACTAACATTCAAATGGGGACGCTACTCTGCAGGTTTTCCAGGCGGGGTCCGCTGTACCTTAAAACCACCCACAATAGCATCGTCCAGGTCATAGACAGATTGTATCCCCAAAGCTGGTGTTCGGCTCCCAACAGCCTTATGCTCAGTGCTCGGTGAATGAAGAACTACAACAACGATAACTGTGTATTTATCTTCCAGGTGCTGATATCAGGCGGAAGCACAGACCCGCGCACACTGGAGCTGATACGCGTGGTGCGGTCCCGTCTGCTGCCGGGACGCGTGCTGTGCGTGGCGGATCCCGCCATTGACGCGCCCGCCGGTATGTCCGACATACGTGAGTCTAGTGCTCTGGTCTATAATACTCTAACTAAGTGGACGATCGATGTCATCGTGAGAAACAAACACGAAGGTTACTACTCCCAAAGACAATAAAACCAGTTAACTACTCATAAGGGTTATTACCTCTCCAAATGCTCGCAACGGTGAGTTTTGTTTTGTAGAAAACAAATGAGGTATGAGCAGTCAATTAACTTTATTGTCTTTGCTCTAGGTGACCGAAAACATTGTCTGCACACCGATATTTAATAGGACTCACAATGGTGAGTCCACGGTTCGAATACATGTGATACTCGCTAATCCTAGGTAGGTTCCCGTAGTTTACTGCCTTAAGGCTCACTTGCAGAGCTTTCTGCGCTCATTTAACTTCAAAATCTGTACTGTATGGTTTAAAGAGTTTATTTTTTATGCTTTTTATGATGTGTTCAAACGTGAACATACTCTAAATTTAAATCATAAATTTTCCTATTTATTAATAATAAACCTAATACCCAACTTGCACATGTCTAACTCTAAAAACAAAAAAGTTTCATACAACCCTTCGACCCTCATTTTACACCCTTAGGGGTTGAATTTCGAAAAATCCGAAAAGAAGAACTCTAAGAAACACTAAGAAAAATCTTAGTGAGCACTTAAATCCTAAAAACAACCCCTATGCAAAATTTCAGACTTCTACTACTTGTAGTTTCTGAGATTTATTGATGAGTTAGTGAGTGACTTTTATTAATATAGATTTCAAGGGAATTAAACTTATCGTTATTTTATTTCTTTGTTAGTTCCCGGCAATCCTGACGAGGAAAGTAAGAAACCTTCACAATATCGTTTACAAGTTTTAGTGTGCTCTTTGTCTAGCCTATTACAACAACAGTTCTAGATCCATATGTAATGTTTTGAAAAAATAAATGTTATAACTTGTATGAGTACAACGTAAACATTGCGAAAACATCATCAGCATGCGATAATTGCATTTAGCTTTATAATAGTGAGCCGTGCCATTAATCAGAGCCTATCAGGGGGTTTAAAAGGTTATTTAAGGAGATTATAAGGAATTGTTTTTGACACGTTCACAATTCAGTCAATTTAGACTCGACGGGCGCGGCGCGGTCCCTTTCATTAATTGCATACAAATATGAATCTTAACTACTTGAAATAAAACTCATTTTCCTGTTTTTGTCGCGTAATATTTCTACCAGAAAGTAAGTTTTATTTCAATACAAAACAAATATCTTAACTACTTAACAAAACGGCATATTTCATTCAGGAAATTAAATCATCGTTGCACGCGTAACTACGGCATTCGAGTCTATTTATCAGAGACCTGTGCGGGCCAGGTGCACATTGTGACCGTGTTAAAAGCAATTCCCATTATGAATCTCGTAAAAGAACTTTTTTAAACCCCTAGATCGCGCAGTCAGAATTGCAGTCATTTGCTATATTAGCTCACTAGTATAAGGCTTGCACATCAACACCGTATAATTGCCCCATAAAAGTTTTGTGATTTGATTGTGAAATTCATGAACTTACCTGCCATATGTGATCTACATTAAGATTTCATCTAGTGTTGGAGATAAAATGCTTGTGTAGATATATACATCTATTTTATATACATGTATAAGTTGATTAATTGAATCAGTGTTGAAATCTAAACCAGGTTTAGTGCTTAAGGTGACACACTCACGATATTGGCGGCAGGGACCTTAAAATTTCTCAGTAATTACAAGACATTCGGAAATACTATCTTCATTTTGGTAGTTTTCTTTACACGATTCGTTAACCTTTATAACAGATTTTATTTAAAATCTCAAACAACTCGTTTAAAACCGAAATTTTCATTTTACAACTAAACGTGACGTATTTACCTCTATTTTTTCTGCATAATAACATACACGTTTTTTATAAATTGGTAGAACAGTTTTACTAAATTGGCAATAGTTATCTTGTTATTAGGAATTGTTTGATTTTACTCACTAAAATATTGCATATTCGCATCTTACGTCCTTCTTTTACACATCTGAAATTTGCTAGCCCTATCCCTGTCACGTGAGTATGGGGCCTTAAGCTCGGCGTTCACGGGTAGAGTAAGGGATGATTTATAATAGACCTTTCCCCTTGATTTATATAGCCACTCGGTTGCAACAGACCGATCGACGGCTCGCCGAGCAATGAACAACGAAGCTCGATCGGGTGACGTTTTAATATAAATCATCCCTAAACTGTAGCATATATGGAAGAGTTAGGATGTCAAATCGAAGTCAGTTCATTATCCTAGGGGATAATGAACTGACTTCGATTTGACATCTTTTTAAAGTAAAGATAACAAATACAAAGAACCAAAACAAACCTTAATCTAGCTAGTGGCTGGATGGAAGAGCTGGGCTGGGTCTTTTATTGACAAAAATAATCATCACATAATAACTCCGTCGCGGAGACGGGTAAGGGATGGTTTATATTAGATCGTCACGAGCGCCGGCCGGGTCCGAACTTCGTTTTCCATTGCTCGGCCGCCCTTCGGTTGCAACAGACCGATCGATTGCTCGCCGAGCAATGGACAACGAAGCTCGGACCCGTGACGGTCTAATATAAATCATGCCTAAAGAAGACCCACTTTGAAGTGGTATATTTCAGAACAAATAGCTCGTAAACAATTACAAAAACACAAACATACAATACATACCTACATGTCTTGGGATTTATTTACATGTCTTGGACTCTACCTGTTGATACCAACCAGCTGATTATATAACTCTGTTGCTAACAAATCTCGATTGAATCAATTGAAATGACGATTTTTACTATTTTAGGTATACATACAATTCGACAGTTACAGTCGCATGTATTAATTGCAATTCGTTCGCTACTGAATAAATAACTACTATTTATTCAATAAACACAAAAATTAAATACAATACAATAATTAACGTAGATTAACATACACTTAAACTAAAATAAAAAGAAGCCATCGTCGACGCCCTCACGAGGTATCGTCCCCAAGCTGCTGGCAGCATTCCCTCTCTGTATAGCGAGACTAACTCGGTGTGATAGGAACCTGCCAGCTTTGGGATCACCGGATCTGAATCACTTGAAATACTGATCTGAATAATTTGAATACAAAAATTTCAATCGTTTCCATCGAGATATGTTAGAATCAAAGTTACGTAATCAGCTAGCAGGCTTCAAAATATAGATTGTAATAGAAAACCTCTGTGAAACTTATCTACATGTCCCTAATAGATTTCTGTACCTTTCCAGTGTTATCTCGTGTGCGGAAAGCGAACGATGTACCGACCGCGTACGTATGCCGACGGTACGCTTGCTCACTCCCGGTTACAGACGTCAAACAGCTGGAAGACATTCTTGACGAAGCACCTTCACCGGCAGCTAAAAGGAAATAATAAATGTATCTTTTGTTTAATTTCGTCTAAGGTTTTCGCGATTTTGCATTATAAAACACAATATATACCGGGTTTTACTCGCGTTTTAGTCAACCTTGAAAAGTCAACTGTAAATTTGGCGAAAGTAAATTTGGCGTTTAAAAATAATGACGTTATTCTATAAAACGCGAGTAAAACCCGGTATATACAAGATGTAACGGGTAAGCCCTTTTAAGCCGAAAGGGCGTTGTTCTAGACGTCTAGGCGAAAAACTTTTGTTCTACGAATTTTGAAAATTCGAACTTTTTTTTTAATTTTGAGGTTGTTTCACTGGAAAAAACAGCTGCTTTTGAAAATAAAGGTAATTGAAGTTTTGATTGTAGTAGACGAAACTAAATGAAAGGACAAAATAAGGTCAATGACCTCGATCTCTGAGAAACAGCTGATTTTCAAGTAAACTTTACACTTAAAATTTTCGAAAAGTACTTCGCATTTTCAAAAGTCGTAGAACAAAAGTTGTTCGCCTAGAAGTCCAAAACAATCCCCTTTCGGCTTAAAGGGGCTTACCCGTTACATCTTGTATTGTGCTTTAGTATCTTCTGTTTTCAAGATGTTGGCTTGAAATGAAACTCAATTTTCCGTGTCAGGAGGGCTATTACGAAACGTACCGACTTCTCCGACCGAAAATCAGTAGTAATTACTATTACGTTCAAGACGAAAAACAAGGTTCAGAACGAACATTAGCTCAAATTATATATTTATAATTTGAGTTAATGTTCAAAGGTGCAAATATTTCTGCTTAAAAATAAATATTTGTATCTGATCTGGGTGTATAATATGTATGTATTTACAAAAGAAAAATAAATTTATGTATTATATCCGTTGTCTAGTCACCGTAACACAAGTTTAATTAAAGGAAAATTGTTACTAACAAATGGATCAAAGACATCTGAAAATTTTAATTTTTAGATTAATATAGATTTTAATTTTTTATTAATAGCTTACTATGGGGCAAGCTAGCGTTGTGTGCTGTTCACAGAATTTATTTATTTTATTAACTACCAACTCATGTTCGGTTGGATCGGTCGGTACGTTTCGTAATAGCCTTCCAGGTTTTAATCGCGTTGCTTTTATTGTACTAAGTATTTTCATAATGCCCTTCATGGCATCGACGAGCATTGATAAAATCGAGGTATTTACGGACCTCTTCCTCAGGGATAAACAGAGATGTAATTTTTAATTACGCGATTCAAACCGGGAAGAAATGAAAAGGAGTGCAAGTACATCGAAGAAATACTGTAGAGATGATTTTCAAAGCTTTGATCTTTATATTTAAAAATGAATCCCTATTTCGCGTGGTCACGGCATCACGCGTGAACGACCGATTTTTCTAATTCCCTTTTTTTAATTCAATTCATTTATTTTGTTGTATTTATTATGATCAGGAGAAGGTTCTTATGAAAGAAAAAATGCTAAAACCGCGGGGCGCAGCAAGTCATATATAAAAATGAGTCCCTTTTTCGCGTGGTCTCTCACGCGTGAACGGCTGGACCGATTTCGCTAATTCTCTTTTTGTTGTGTTTGATATGATCAGATGGTTCTTATGAAACAAAAATATCGATATTCTCACGGTATCGGAACTTACACGGGTGAAACCGCGGTGCGCATAGCTAGTATTTATATTACACTAAGTATCTTTCTACGCTTAATATTGATTTACAAGGATAATTCGTTTGTTTTATTATAATGAATAGTTGGGTCCCGCGATAATTTCCGATCCGACCCCGATTCGAAAAACCGTTTCTTATCAGATTCCAATATCATAAAGAACACGTTCTCTAAATTTTAGATCTCCAGTATCATCGGTTTAGGTTGACTAACAATTATTATGACACACGGATAACGGTGATTATATTAGACCGTCACGGGTCCGAGCTTCGTTGTCCATTGCTCGGCGAGCAGTCGATCGGTCTGTTGCAACCGAGTGGCCGGGCCGGGGGCCGGCGCTCGTGACTGTCTAATATAAATCATCCCTAAGCGTCTTTACAGAAACGATTCGATGTACTTGTACTTAACTATTGTTAATAAAATCTCATTGAAAAACCGATCTCAAATTCAATTTGGTTGAACAAAAATCTCAAAGTTTTTATTTAAAAAAAAAATAGATATAGGTCAGAAAGTATTTCACTTAATTGTAGGCATGCTCGCTTTTTACAACATTTTGCTATTTACTAGCTGTTGTATGAAACATATTTTTGTCGTTTATTCTTAGAGTTTTAATTCTGGTACTGTAGACATTAGACGATAGCAATGAATCGGAGACGAGTCGTTTACAAACGAAACGAAAATAGGTACCTTAGAATTCTCCCTACTCGCGGAGCTCGAGAATTTCGTATATTTACTTATCTATCACCGTCTCTGTTCCTCATGTGTTAGGTACTTACATTTATGCAAATAACTTATAATATTAATAGAACTAGAATGCAGTGTTCAGCTTCATTAAGCATGCTGTCCCTTTCTAATGACACTATTAGAAAGGGATAGCACGGTATCTAACAGTGTTATTAGAAAGGCTCAATGCATGCTCAAAGTAGCGGAACACTTTTTAGTTCTAACTTCTACGTGAGAATTCTAGTTCTAGTAATATAACTTCTTTATATTTATTTCAAACTGTGCTTTGACGCTCGAGAACAGTTTGACTTAGTTCCAAAGTCAAATTGTCCGACAAATTAATTAAACACTTTTAAAAAAGTCGGCTCAAAATTCGAACGTTGTTCCCACTATCTGTGATAAATAAACATCTAAGATATATTTGCTTGACTCTAACGTAATACATAGTGATAGACAGAGAACAATGTACAAAATTCTTCGTGCTCTGAAATGAAATACCTATCTAGTATTTTTGTGCCAGAATGTTACCTTTACGAAGTTTCAATTATTGGGCCCTACCATGATGTCTTACAAGTCGTCGCGTTGTCGTTCAGCTATTCTTCTCTTCTTCTTCTTTAAAAATGGCTTTTCCTTTCGGGCATTTGCCAGTGTCAAGTATTATCAATATTTGCAAGTTATTTGCATTGAACAAAGCAGTCAAGTCGTCATTATTAAAGTCAAGTCGAGGGAATCATTGTAAAAAAAGGGGGCCATTTTTTACAATGTTTGTTCACGGAGCTTTGGAGACAAAACTAAGCTAAAGTACATGTTTTGCACCGGTTTTCACTTTTATTTACACTTGTACACCTTCACGAATCTAAATTGATTAATATGCCCCCGAAATTAAACATTTTACACGCATTTGAACTAAGTTTCACAAAAATGAAAATTTAGCAACACATCTCCTTAACGCATGTGGTTTTTAAAAGTAGTCGGGATATTTTTTATTTAGCATCAACTTTTTTTTTTTTGAACGACAAAAGGGCGACATAGCAACGGCAAATGATCATGGTAGCGCAGATTATCTCAATTATTATCGCTGTTTTGTTAGCTCTATCGCCTATCAATTCGAATGGAAACGAAAAAGGCTGAAATGTTTAAAGATTATATTGAATCAAAACAATAAGCAGTCGGTCTGATTTTATTAAGCCATATTAAATATGCAATTGGTATTTTTTTTTACCGAATCAGACGTTGTGTCGGCCGATAAAATAATTGAGAGTAACTATCGGCCTACACGAAGTCTGTACACCTACCATGAGTTGATATATATTATGCAAATTTATACATGCACTTTAACGTTTACAGTTTGATCTTGTGGTGACCGTGGTATGTTGCTAATAGAGCTTTGAAGTTACCTACCTTTTTCTAATTTGTAAAACGCATATAACAGAACTGATAAATTATTTTACATTCTAATTTATATTAAGAGTCAGGTTATTTTGTTTTTGTCTAAAATTCATTAATACAGTTTTCAGTAATTCTTGAAACGAATTCGCGGTCATGGAAAAATGCCTTCTGGACGCTTGGCGTACCTATTCGTGTCCATTTTTTCTGCTGATGACGAATCCAATGCATGGTTGCCAGTTGGAAGCGTTCACCTCAGATAATTTGCTTCTAAATTTCGTGTACTCTCGAGCATTGAAACGTAATAAATCGAAAGCGTTTTTTATGCAGGAATCGTTCATATATTTTTGACAGCTAATTGATAACTAATATTACAAATCACCAAAATTTTAACTAACGTCAATATAATATAATTATACAGATATTCAAATATTTTACACTGATTGTAATTAATTACGTATCGACTCATGGTAGGGCACTGTAGTTCAGGGGAAGTTAGACTTACCTAAAATTATTGTCATGAAATGACTGATGTATGAGTCACTTATTTATTTAGATTTGTAAAATTAATAGTGTTTTGCTGTAAGCAAAAATGTTTATTTTATGTGATAATGTTAAATTCGAAATATAGAATGTTTTAGAAAATATTTGTTTTTTTATTTCAAGTAAGGTAGAATGGGGACCAGAGCCCTTAGTATGGATTTTGATAGTTTATCGTCTCGATGAAACAGGCAGTTTACTTCATACATTTTCCATCAGCACCCCTAGCGGTTACTATTATGAACTAAAATAATGTATAATGTAAATAATGTATTGAAGTAAACTGCCAGTTTCACCGAGACGATAAACTATCAAAACTCATACTAAGGGCTCTAGAAAACTAAACAAAAAATATTGTGTAGGCGTGTATTCGTTACAAGCTCGTGTTAATAAATCGACCTTCCACCTCCAACTCAATTAGTTTAGCTTAGCTCTGCATAGTTAACCCAGTTTTTCATACATGTCCGTCCACCGCAAAAATATGCTAACTTGTCTGAAAAAATTGCAAGCTGAGCTAAACTAACCTAATATAGTTAGTAACGGCACAGACGCTTAGATTAACTGACAGTTTTATCTAACGATATTTTGATTAGATTGTTAATTCAAACTTCAACTGAGCAGTTTAAGTTTTGGCTACTGACGATTTATCTGTACAGTTTAACTGTCAGATGATCTAGATCAAACGAAAATGAAAATTCAAAAAAATTGATTGAAGTTGAACTTTCGTGCGCGGATTAGATTTCCACCGGTTCAAAAATACCACTCCTCTTTTTAAGAGTCATTATCTAGCTGTTACCCGCGATATAAATAGCGCATAGCCGACTTTTTCGTTAATTACTCGGCAAAGAGAATATAATCACTATGTTACTCGGTTTCAACTAATTGGATTTCGATGGTAAAGTAGGTATACCACGACGAGGTTCCTCGAAAATAGAACATTAAAACCAGTTCAATCGGATTAGTAGTTTTTAATTGTGTAAGGAACAAACAGACAGACATGAATTTTAAAAATGATATAATTTTGTTCTACTATTTTTCCTAAAACCCCTAGCCTAGACAACTTAATTTCAATTTACTTCCAAGTGCAGACTTTTTGCCCTGTCTGCCTTTATTATAAGTATAGAATAGATATAGATATTGTAGCCAAAAATAAAAGAGATTTATATTGACAATTGTATATTTCATTTTCACATCGATATTTTATAAGATGAAATTGAATACGACATTCTTTAACATGTTGATAATAGATTTAAACATCAATTTAAATTCTTATTAGATTAGCCTGCAAGAAGCTAAAGGTATAATGGGAGCTTTTTTCTAAAATATAGTTCGTAAAAACTCACACTTTGCCCTTGATTGACAATCATTCAATTTATTTATTGAGTAACATAATATCTATACTAATATTATAAAGAGGAAAGATTTGATTGTAATGAATGGACTTCGAAACTACTGGACCGATTTCAAAAATCCTTTCACCAATAGAAAGCATATTGAGGAGTGACAGGATACTTTTTATCCCGATAATTCCACGGGATCGGGACTTACGCAAGTAAAACCGCGGGACGCAGCTAGTAACATATAAAGCGCTGGGTAACAAATCTGCTATCGTGGATTGCATTTTTTTTTACTTTTCATTTTGATAGCCATATTATAATAGGGGCACATATATTTTTTATACAGAAATAGTTCGATGTCAAAATGCAGTGCGGTCGCAGAGATGGAAGAATTTCGAACATTTACCTTACTTTGTCGCTCATTATAATTGTTATATAATTAAACACTTTATTCATCGGGTTGAATCGAGTTTTCTTCATGGTTTTAAACGAACCTTGCTTCCAACTTTACAGTTGGCTTTTTCAAGGTTGACTGAAAAAGCAAAAAAAAAAAACCATGAATAAAACGCGATTCAACCCGATAAATCAAGTGTTTTATTATGCAAAAATCGTGAAAACCTTAGAAGTTATATAATTACATAAAGCAGGCTACAGACAATTACCTATCTATTTGATTGCGCAGTTTTAACTGTACAGTCGAACTGTCCAGTTAAATCGTGTAGGCTAAACTAAGAACTGTACATGCTGTACAGTTGAAGTTTGAACTGATTATCTAATTGTTAGATAAAATTATACAGTTAAAACTGCGAAATTAAATCTCAAGGTCTGTAGCTTGCTTTAGAGCGACATAGATAGAAAACTATGCGACTGCAACTATGAAATTTTTAATGAAGACGGCATTTTTGAAAGATTTATTTTTGCTTTTTAAGGACAAGGATTGACGGAAAAGCTTATTAAGTACTAAACATTAAACATATAACTTAACTTTGTCTAGTGATTGATTCCATCTCATAATAATTCATGATCAACATAATAATAATATCATATCATTTTATTTAATTAAATAGGTACCTGCGTTGATTTTGAGAATCATTATATTCCTAACACAATTTGATCGATAAGCATAGAAACATACATTTTTCATTTAATTAGATTTTTTAAATTAAATACTTGACTAAATATACGCGCATCTATCACATTTTTTTTTCTGTATTTATTATGAACTACAAACTAAAGTATTAAATGCAAATTAATATTTTGTTGGCGTCAGCAAATGTTCAAAATTCAAGATTTTTGAGTTGGAATGACAAGAAACTGTAACAAATGTTATCGATCATTAAAAATGTTGACTGTTTTGTTATCAAATGTTGCTCAGTAAAAAGCAACTGGTGTGTGATTTCTGTAGATTATTTTTTTATCATATATTCAGAGATAAGTATAGCCAAGACCACACCACTTAGGCTACGTCCGCACTGGCAGGCGGCTTGATTAGCACCTAAAGCCTAGCGAGTTACCTAGTGAATACCTAAATTAAAACAACGGTCCTTTTTAATTAGGGCCTTGCTAGGTGACTCGCTAGGCTTTAGGCGCTAACCCAGCTTCCAGTTAGTGCGGGCGTAACCTTAGGAAGACGAGACAGAACTCTTGCTACTCCCGTCTTCCTACCTTTCTAACTATATCTCTTAACACAGTCCACATCATCACTTTCCACCTGCTCCTTATTAAAAAAAAAACGATCTTTCCAGTTCAAACTTTACCTAAAACTTACGAACATTCACTGTCCCCAACATTGAATTGTCCAGAATTAGACAGAATTGTGTAAATTGATAAAACTAACTACATTTTTTTTTATTTAATACAAGTCATAAATATCACATTAAGCTAATGTCAGTTCAGTCAGAGGTTACATACTAATTAATTCATCTACGGTAAGTACACATGAGCGAGAAAAAAAACACTGAAAAAATAAAATAAATATAGTAAGGTCGTATAGCGGAAACAATTTCCTATATGCATTAACTCCTCTGTCTATAAATATCGCAGCATCTTTGCGAGCGTGACGGTAAGGGCCTATATAACCCTAATAGCGTGACAGGGATAAAGCTAGCGAATTTCAGATGTGTAAGTGAAGGACGTAAGATACGACTATGCAAAACTTTATTGCGTAAAATCAAACAATTGCTAGTTTTGAAATAACTAAACGTTAATCTTGAAATTCAAAACATTCACTGCCATCTGTGGTAGCATGTAATTAGCATTCACCGCTGTCAGTTGCTATTTGCTGTCAAAAAGCATATTTTGTATTGTACATTGCTGTTTGAAGTAATCACCAGTAACAACCACGTTACGTCAAAGCAGCAATGTACTGCAACTTAGCCACTAGTAACGGTTGATGCTAATTACATGATACCACAGCTGTACTGAGCTAAGTTCAGTTCTTATACAAAGTTTTATTAGTTTTCGTACAATATTGACTGAGTAATATCACTTAGATGTACAATTTAGAGGGAAGTTTGGAAAATTTCCAGGAATCATGTTTTCACGACATTCACGTATTAGTAAATATCCTCGACTTTGATAAATATGGTTTCAAAAACTTTTAAAATATCTTTTGTAGTAATTCAACCTAGAAACATCAGTTCTGGCCTACTACGGCCCCTTAATATTATAATAACGTAAGAGCGACAAAGACAGAATGAGTGAAATGTTTTCAATTTCTATTTATATCAGTTATCTATCATTTTGTAAGATCTTTTCAAACTCAGTTCAAATATCTAAAGTCGTAGAACAAAAGTTGTTCGTCTAGACGTCTTATACTGCAAGAACGCTTATTTTTCGCCTTACCAATAGGTCTTATATAGTCCATTTTTTTAAATGCTTTTCCCAATAATGGGAAATGTCAAAGAATAATATTAAAATTATGATAATCACTAACTACATTACATATGTATGCATTTACAAAAAAAGTATAATATAAAATAAATAATAATACATAAATATTGCACGACATTACACCCAGACCAGATACAATTTTTTTTGTATAATATGTATTATATCCGTTGTCTAGTACCCATAGTACAAGTCTAGCGCTAAGTTTGGGGCTAGATCGAGCTGTATGTAATGTTGTGCAATATTTATATTTAATCGTTAAATGCAGGAAGTAAAAAAAACAGGCTTTAGTGGGTTAATATACGAAATTCTTCCTGCTATACAACCGAAGTACATTACTTAGTAGAGTATACAAAAAAGTGTCTTTGCATTACGGCGGGCGGGTAACAGTAACTAAACTTAACAGCTAAAATAGAAAAAAAAATGTTTGCTAAATCTACAAATTGTACACTTCCATACATCTTCGTTACTACCAACTAGATATTATTTAAAATAATCTAAATTATACAAACTCACACAAAAATAACATAAAAATAATACTAACATTTTTTTACTGAACGCGCTTCGTTCATGTGTACTTACCCTTAAACTACAAGCGTTTTACAAACAAAAAAAGCAATTTCTTTCAGAGGCTCAAGTGAAGTGCAAAAAAAATGAAATCACGACTAAAATAATTACAAACGAGATTTTTAGTGTGGTTTTCATTAATTAATATTAATGAAATTAATTCAATTATTTGAATTAATTTCATGAATTGAATGACCATGAATTGCCGTGAATTATGAATTGAATTGAATTATAGGTTGGTGGTGAATTTAACCTGTGACAACCATTTACGGAGTTCTACGTAGAATTTCGGAAAGCATTTTTTAATTCCAAGTCATATTCATGTAAATATGCCATTTGTAATAAACTTTAGTCGTGAAAATAAGTACGTTAGTTCTAAATCCTGTGTAATGAAGATAGCGATGTATCTTAATTTTTTTTCTTAAATTGAATGAAATTAATTCAATTATTTGAATTAATTTCATGAATTGAATGACCATGAATTGCCATGAATTATGAATTGAATTGAATTATAGGTCGGTGGTGAATTTAACCTGTGACAACCATTTACGGAGTTCTACGTAGAATTTCGGAAAGCATTTTTTAATTCCAAGTCAAATTCATGTAAATATGCCATTTGTAATAAACTTTAGTCGTGAAAATAAGTACGTTAGTTCAAAATCCTGTGTAATGAAGATGGCGAGGTAGATTAATTTTTTTTCTTAAATTGAACCCATACAATTTACGTACACAGTTGGATGGTCAAATCTTCACAGAAATGAATCAATTCTTTCAACACACAATCCTATATGCGTAGTATGATTTGTTTTGCTCTTGTGAGTAATAATAATCAACTTCAGTGATTGCGGCTTTTTGAGGGTCATTTGTTAATACGACCGTAAGACTTCCGCATCAACTTCAGTGATTGCGGCTTTTTGAGGGTCATTGGTAATACGATCGTAAGACTTACGCATCAACTTCAGTGTTTGCGGCTTTTTGAGGGTCATTTGTTAATACGACCGTAAGACTTCAGCATCAACTTCAGTGATTGCGGCTTTTTGGCGTGCAGAAGCAATCCCTGCGGGACCTCTTTAGAACGGGCCGGAGCGGGGACGGGTTTTTTGTATGAAGAAGGACAGACGCGGCACGTCGCGATGTTTTTAATAAAATGGCCCGTGTTCGGGCCGGGGCGTTCTTCATTTAAACAGCTCGTTCCCACCCCGTTTTAATGTGAAACATCCCTTATTTACCGAAAACTCGTTTGTTGAAGACTTTGTCACTCTTTTGATGTTTCTCAGTCATTGCAGACTGCTAATTAGAATTAATCTACGCGTGATAGATGAGTGTTTGACCACTATCTCACTTGAGGGTAGTGATGATTTGACCTATTATGTAGCACGCTCATTTAGATGAAGGAAGACGGAAGTGGAACAAGATACGACCTGTCTTCCTTAGTATCTGCGCCGGTCTACGTATCGGAACACGGACGAGTCCGTGGATTAATCTGACCATGCATTGTTTAGAAACGGCCTTGATTACTGGGTTCCAAATCACAATCTACTACGAACAATCTGTAAAAAACTATTCTTATACACACTCTAACCTCTGTCGAGAGAAACCATTTAAGTAGAAATGAGCCGATGTGAGAAGAAAAGTACAATGCAAGTCGAATTTAATAGCGGTTCTGACTGTATGTGGGGACTGGCAATGCACAAAAGGAATAAAAGCTATATGGGGTACTTGTATACAAATCAGCGATCATGTTACGAAAAGTTCAAAGAAAATTGTATGAAATTAAAATTGTCTGTACTTCAATAGGCCGCTGCTTATGAGTGGAATTTTGCATAATGGGCGGTAACGTGTTACGTGAGCTGCTTATCTATACTAAATATAAAGTTTTAACTGTGTGTTTCCGCAACTTGCTGTATAAGAGATGATTTATATTAGACCGTCACGAGCGCCGGCCGGGTCCGATCCGAGGAGACAGACCGATCTACTGCTTGCCGAGCAATGGACAACGAAGCTCGTGCTCGTGACGGTCTAATCTAAATCATCCCTAACTAAGGGCGACTTGCATAAAACCATTCAAAAACATTTTTAACTAAATCAATTTAAATTTTTTTTATGGGAAATCGAACATTGGACTCTATTTCATTAACTGGGCGATTGATAATATGTTGCCACATAAACACGTTTAACAGCTTAAACATGTTTAGGAACCGTTATGCAAGAGGGCCTTAGCCTTTTTTCCTGACTTTAAACCGTGGATTGCATTTCCTCACGATGTTTTCCTTCACCGTAAGATCGACTATGTTAATAGCGCACATACATACATTGCTTTTATACAAAAACACATTGGTTCGCGGTCGGCTGGGATTCGAAACTACGACCTACGGAATGAAAGTGCATGAAGAGCACAAATTCATAACATATCTCAGAAACGCTATCAAGTTCGTTTCTCATATCAACATGTGCGAAAACTTCAAATTACATAAATAATAGCTTTTATAATAAGATCTCTTTAGATTTTAGGTAACTTACAAGTTGATTTAATAATTTAATAACTCTGATGTTCCAAGATCTGTTTATATTTCAATAATAAGTCGATATTTAATATATATATATGAATAGATAGTAGGTCTATGAGATATTTTTTTAATTACACACGATTAGGGGCTCTTCTGTGTGTAAAATCTTCTGATAAAATTTAAAAAGTTGGTTTTAAGGGTTTTTATCCTTATAATCGTATTATGATAACGATTGTGTTTTCTGTCTATCACCACTGACTTTCTCAATGTAATAAAGTCTATGGACACATTTAGATTTTCGCGAAAACCAGTAAGTACCTTATTTTAGGCTTCTGTTATTTCTCTGATTTTCTATTTACATTACGAAGTTATAGTGACGGGATATATTACATAATTAGGGATACATTTTGTGAAATTGTAGTCAATTTCACAATGTATGATACTAATTTCGTAATGTTAAAATTATTTAAAACTATATTTTCAAGCAATTTTAACAGTAAATTGCATACAGTAGATAGAACCCCTAGTTCATTTGAGATGGCTGTGAAAATGTTTTCACATTAAAGCTTAAGACTAACAAATTCGTGAACAATTTTTAAGCTAAGCGTCCACATTTCGGCATCGGACGGATCGCATCAAACGGATAAATTTTTGACAATGCGTTCGCATTTGGCGACGTAACTACCAAATATTACAATAATTCTCAATATTTTCTTTGTTTTTTCGTCTTGAACGTATAGTAATTATTGGTTCAGAACAAACATTAACCTACTGCTGGGACCCGAATACGAAACAACATCCGATCATACGTCAGTAGGTGGTTATCCTTCATTCTGGACCCATAATTTTCAATACATTCTTTGTTTTTTTTTATCTTGAACGTATAGTAATTATTGGTCCAGAACGAACGATAACCACCTACTAGCGTTTGATCGGCTGCAAAGTTTCGGCCGATGTTGTTTCGTATTAGGGTCCCAGGTTCGAGCGTTTCGTACGATGCGGATTGGTGGACTTTCTATACGAAGAATATTACGATCCGTTTGACGCGATGCGTCCGATGCCGAAAGGTGGACGCTTAGCTTTAGATAAACATCGAGTTGATGAGAGTCCATAGAAACATCTAACACTAATATCACGAGAGGAAATGACTTATTTTACACAACATTCAATAGTGTGGTACACATTGTTTTCTTTTTTATTGAGCTTCTTTTTTTTAATTAGTTCCGAATCGCCCGATAGATGGCGCTTTGATCTACGTATAGATTTTGTTTGTCTATCTAGTGATGTCGATTTCAAATCTTGAAATTGCAATGTTGTTGAATATTGAAGTGAAATTTTGACATTGCAATGTGAAATTTTAGTATTGAAATTCAAACTAAATCAATATCCAAATCTGAAATTCCATCGAGAAACCTCAAACTGAATTCAATTTTAAAGTTTAGGCATTGAAACTACTTGAAACTAATTCAAAATTTTGCCATTGAAACCAAAGCACGAAAGAAGTTTATTAGAACTAGAGTGCTCATTAGAACTAAAACGTGGGATGCTTCAATGCAGCGTTATGTACCTTTCTAATAGTGTAATTAAACGGAGACAGCGTGCGCAATGCAGTGTTCTGTCTCTTTCTAATAGTGTCATTAGAAAGGGACAGCATGCACAAAGTAGCGGACCACTTTTTAGTTCTACGTGAGCGTAAGTTCTATGTTCAAAATTTGCCATTGACACAAACTACTTGAAACATTTGTCAACATTTGCCTTTGAAATTGAAACAATGTCGAAATTTTGTTCAACTCTGACAATACCTATCTGAAACTTTTTATCAGACATAGAAATAATTCAGACATCTACCAATACATAACGAAACTGGTGGAAAAAGCTCATTTTGTGTAATAAATACATACATCAAACATAAAACTACTTGTATACCGTGTGTGAGAGAAACCAGCTTAGGTCTCGTACTCCAATACAGTTTTGTGGTAGAACAGCAAGTATCTGAAAGAATATAAAATAATTAATAAATAAATGTTGCACAACGTTACATACAGCACAAACTGGCCCCAAACTAAGCACTATGCATGTACAGGGTAACAGATATGTGTGTGTATGGGTAACAGATATCCTACATATACTTTTTTTGTAAATACATACATAATATTATACATAGAAAGACACCCAGACCAGGGGCTCGACGTCGCTTTGAGATACACACTGCGCAAAGATAAAACCTGTGCGAAACTTGCGCGGCGAGAACCATTGCGTTGTTTTGCATGCATTTGAAGGCGACTACGTGTAGTACAGTATAGTACATTTGCCGTCGAGTTCAATGCGACGTCCCTTGAGCTGCCGCATTTTATGACAGCTGAACTCGACGGCAACTGTACTGTACTGCGCGCCGTTGCCATCAAATGCATACAAAACAACGCAATGGTTCTTACCGTGCACGTTTCGTACAGGTTTTCCTTTGCGCAGTGTGTATCCCAAACCAACGTCGAACTGAACCCGACGGAGCTTGCGCGGTCGAGCCCCAGATACATAATATATTTATATGATTATTTATTTTATTTATATGAAAATTAATTTACACTACATGTTTAGCTACATTTTTATCATAGACGCGCCCGCAGTTTCACCCGCGTAAGTTCCGTTCCCGCGGTAATATGGGACACAAAAGTAGGCTACATTTATCTCTGTACCAAAATTCGTCAAAATCGGTTCAACGGTTTAGACGTGAACCGCTGAACTTTCGCGTTGATGATATTACTAGCTGCGCTACGCGGTTTCACCCGCGTAGATCCCGATCCGGGAATATCGGGATAAAAAGTAAAAAGCCTATGTGTTATTTCAGGTCTCCAGCTAGCTATATTCCAAGTTTCATCGCAATCGGTTCACTAGTTTTTGAGAGATTGAATAACAAAGTTAAATACAAACTTTCGCGTTTATAATATAAGTAAGAAGTAAGATATTGGTTAGAAAAGTTCAAATACCACATACCCTTCACTATCTAAGACCTCACGCAGCGAAGCCCTCGTAATCATATGGTCATCACATTTGAACCAGCTTCCCTTCATCTGCCTCACATAAGCCGTATAATGCCCAGCGTCCAACGAACCCAAATGATTCACAACTGCAAACAACGAGTACCGATTGTCTTCAAACAGTCCTTCAGGTCCATTGTTATTATCTTGACCAACATCAGCTGCTCTTCGATGAGATGACATGAATGGAGTCATGTCCAATTCAGCAGGAAAGGAGACAAACGCTGAGATTTTTCTATCGATCTGCGATGAGTGTTCGAACCTTTTTAAGTGGAAACTCGCAACTATGGGTAAAGTTTCTAAGGTCAGTTGTTTGGTGGATTCACGGTAGGCCCTGCAGTTTGAGCACTTGATCTTAGCTCCGGACCCTAAGTGTTCGGCCCGGGTGAATCTTTCTAAGCAAGCTTGTAAGGAGCCCGGGCCGGCTACGTCCAGACTTATGTCCCAGAAAGGGTCGATAGTTGTGGAGACTCCGGAGCAGGATGTGCAGACGACGTCGCTCTGTAATCCTCCGGTGAATATTTGATCGATGATACAGTTGCAGCGGCCGTTTTCTTTCTTTTCTACGTCTTCTACTCCGTTCATGCAATGTCTGGAAAAAGTTAACGCATTTTCAATATTTATTATTAATATTATAAGTATAGTTAATAAACTTTAAGAACACACATAATCTCATAACAAAACGTCTCAGAAAAAACAGATAGCAAAAAATAGAGCTTCAAAAAAAAAAAGAAAATCAAGTGGGTTAATAAACGCCTAGCCACAAAAGCGACAAAATCATATATTAAATATATAAATATTGCACGACATTACACACAGCGCTGTCTAGCCCCGAACTAAGCACTAAGCTTATACTATGGGTACTAGACAACGGGTACTATACTACACCCAAAACTAGAAAGAAACATATTATGTTTAGCAGAAATATTTGTTCCCGGCGGGAATCGAACCCGCAACCTTTGCGTTGCATCCCTCTCTCGGTAATCCAGGGTCCTCAAAAACCCCAAATTAATTGGAGCCGGCACGGTAGGTAAGTCATCATGAACCAAACAAATATTTTTATGGTCGGCCGCTTGCCTAACACCGACCCTATGCCTTCACCATAAGAGCCATGTTAATACCTCACTTGAGTTATAAATACCAAAATTGTCTCAGGTCAAAGTTTTTGTTAACAAAATCAAAGCACGCTCTATGGATTTCAGCCTGAATCTCTCTTACAAGACCTACCTGTGTAAAACGTCAAGAGTAGCGATGAAGAATTCATGTGCGTCTTGCTGCTCGTAGCCGGCGAGATGTCGCGCGTGTGTCCAGATCAGGTGCAGCAGTCGGTGCAGGGTCAGCGGGGTCTTGGCTCCCGAGTAGAATTCCTGGAGATACCCCGGGGAAGGATTATATGTACATTGTGGTTTTAAATTGGTTCTTAAGGTACAAAATGCTTTGTATTGTTTATAGAGTCAGGTGCAGCAGTCGTTGCAATGTCAGCGGGGTCTTGGCTCCCGAGTAGAACTCCTTGAAATACCGGGGAAAGATTAAAAGTACAGTGGGGGTTTCAAATTGATTCTTAAGGTTCAAAATGGTTTGTATTGTTTATAGAGTCAGGTGCAGCAGTCAGTGCAATGCCAGCGGGGTCTTGGCACCCGAGTATAACTCCTGGAGAATACCAGAGAAGAAGATAGATAAACGCTTTACGCGCAATTTTTGCTATTGTTTCTTGTTTTTTATGTTACTATGATGTTGCTTTTTCTTTTGTGTCTTTTGTTTTTACTGTCATGTGTGTGTTTCGTTGTCAATAAGTGTCTTCTATTTTATTCTTTGTTGTACCAAAAAATATACGTATATAAACATTACAAAGAAATTCTTAAATCTAGTGTGACACTTTGGGCGGCCTTATCGGCTAAGGGCAATCTTTTTCAGGTAACCAATATAAGAACTATAAGTAGAGTCGGGTTCAAAATTTGTTCTCTACTCGTATTATAAAGTTCAAGATTATTTGTACTGTGAGCGTTACATGCGATGTACGGTCACTACCGATACCTTCTCTTTTCCTTTCAGAATATAATGTTTTTAAAAACTGAATGTTGTCTTCGAGTTTTCGACGATTCCATTAATGCGTAATTTGCGCTTAATTAATTTGCTCGAAAAGTCTGTGGTCCAGATGTAGGGAATCTGATTAAAACAAATGTTAGGGCTTTCTCTGCCAGCAAGTTACCTATTGTTATTAAACGTCGTTTAAACTAATTAGTTTTTTGTTTTTATTATTTAAAATGTCATAGAATAAGTACAAACACAAAACATAGAATATGCCTAATACATAATTATAGTCAGTCAAATAAATCGTTTAAACTATACAATACTCGTATAAGTCGTTTAAACTATAGAATACTCTTAGTCGCGAGGAGACTCCACGATGAGGTAAGGGAATTTAAAAATAACGATACGCGAATAAAACTCGAAAAACTTTATATAAGAGTAGAACCGTTCTACCAGAAGGCATTGAGCTAGTATTACCAAAGTGTATAAAATCAACGTGTACACAAGACATAAAATTTAATATACGTTAACCCTGAAAATCATTTTTTACATTCTTATTTTTTTCTTCAGTGTAGGTGTTATATCTTACCTGGAATAATTTCGATACTTCACAAACAAGACACTTCCCAGAACTCTGCGATTTACATTTATGACGTTCTCCTAAGAAGTAGTCGCGCAGTAGAGGCGTATGTATCAGAGTCTGTAAACAATAGGTAAATATCTACTACATATCGACCGGAGGTTAAGCGAAATTTACATTAGGAAATATGTGACACGCTTTATAGAGTAAATTTTACAAAAGCTGTCCCGCAGCAGTTACTGAAAGCAACTAATCTTACTAATATTATAAACGCGAAAGTCTATAAGTATGTATGTGACTTTGTTACTCTTTCACGCAAAAACTACTGAACCGATTGCGATGTAACTTGGAATATAGGTAGCTGGATACCGGGAGTAACACATAGGTTAGTTTTTATCCCAATATTCCAGTGGGATCTGGACTTACGCGGGTGAAACCGCGGGGCGCAGCCAGTGCTTTATTATTTTTCATATAAGGTCACACCAAACGCGAAGTTTGCGTGACGTGACGTACCCATATGTTACGCTTGCCAACCTTGTTACACATGAGCGGAGCAGCATATTCTATACTAATGTTATAAAGCAGAAAGATTTATTCGTTTGTCATAAATAGGCTCCATAACTACTGGACCGATTTCAAAAATTCTTTCACCAATAGAAGGCTACATTTTCGAAGAGTAACATAGGCTACTTCTGATCGCGATATTCTTAATGGATCGGTGGAAACCGCAGGACGCAGCTAGTATGCTATAAAATGCGCCATTTTAAGGGATATATTTAAAGTTAAAGTTTTTATATTAGATCGTCACGAACACCAGCTTCGTTGTCCATTGCTCGGCGAGCAGTCGATCGGTCTGTTGCAACCGAGTGGCGGCCGAGCAACAGACAACGAAGCTCGGACCCGGCCGGCGCTCGTGACGGTCTAATATAAATCTTCCCTAACACAAAAAAGACTAAAACTAAAGACCATGCCACGCTAATGCAAGCTTTCGGTGTAGCGGACGGCTTTAAAATTAAACTTGACTATTTAAGCAGGTTTTATGTTCTGGCAAGATATTTTATACAGCCTTTTCAAGTCTTAAAATAGTTCTGTGCTGTAAGTTGATGCAGTTGATGACCATACAGTACCTAATGAAGACTCTATTAAATTACATGAATGTGCCAGTTCAATGAACCTGCAATATCAAGTTTACATGACATCAGGGCCCTGTTTTTCGAAACTTACAAGTTTACTCATTGAAATTGCTCAGTGATTGGTTCACTTGGTGCTAAATTAATTGAGTTAACCAATCACTGTGAAGTTTGTTTTCAGCATTTCTGAGGAGTTTCTACAAGTTACAAGTTTATTTTGTAAAATAACGACAGCTTTTTCTTGCAAACTTCTAAGTTTTGACAGATAGGGTACTTTGTATTTACATACCTGTACAATACAATTCATAAAACATGTAGAGCCCAAATTTTGCAAGCCTCGGAGGCCGATTGTCGTATGGGGGCTGATCAAACGTCGTTTCCGCAGGCGACGAAGCGCCATAGCTTCGTTGTTATTTGGCATCCACGGAATGTATGGCACGCTGATTCCAAGTGACCTGTTCAATCAATGATGTCGGTTAAAAACATACAATTAAACTTCATCTATTGTTTGATGTTCTCATCAATAATTTATTATTTTTCTTTGGCCTATTTGGCAATGAATTGATATAAGATGTGCAATTGGTTTTAATCATATGTGAATCATAAGAGATTCACATGTTTTCAATTAGGAAAACATACTGTTCAAACCACTACAAGCATATTTATTTATCAATGGCAATAAAGCTAATTGACTGCTCATACCGCAAATTTTTCTACAAAACAACTCATCATTGTGGGTAGGGAGTGAAGTAATAATCAAACTTTGCGACTGGCCATTGTGTTATCTACCTATACTTACTCTTTGTGATTGGCTTTTCTTGCACGAGAGTGCTACTAAAAAGTCGTAATATACAATTATAATAAAATTTTTAGAATTTGTGTGTAAGTTTTGAAAACAAGTATGATTATTACTCCTCTACACAAAAACAACCGATTGCAATGTAACTTTTATGTAGATAGCTGAAGATCTGGATTAACATGCAGGCCACTTTTAATCTCAATATACTAACAAATTGGGACTTAAGTGCAACTGCAGGCACAGTAATAAATAACTTACTTAGCCTGTCTCAGCTTCTGTGTCATGGAAATCTCAGCCAATTCTCTGTCATAGATGTAATCCTGGCACTGGGCACAGTACACATTCCCATAACTCAAGTCAACATAGAGGAAATGTTTCTTGATCTTCGAGTGCTCTTGAATGTGGCCAGCGTAGCATGCGAAGTAGATGCAGTGGAGACAGGAGTGCATGCGGGGCCCCGGCTGGCCGCATGCAAAACAGAGACATGCCGTTGCCTAAAAAGTAATAATATCTTGGATAAATTTAATTATGTTAGATGTTCAATGCACCGTATTTCAGGAACCTACAGCATCAGACAATTTTTACTGATCCTGAGGAATGACATAGTTATACTGATCTAACTCTGGGTCAAATCCATATTTAACCAAGGGTTACTGGAAAATTGAAATAACTTTACAACTGTATGTTCTTTCCATATGGTTATAGAGAAAAACCATCTATTAGAATACTGTGCAATGGATTAAGTTACAGTATTTATTTACACTGGTTGATTTTAGACCATTTTGTATTACTTAAATATAAATCCTACCTATGTGTAGACTTACCTACCTATACAGTATTTGCACATTGTGTGAAAGTTAATGTGTTTTTAGTTTCTGCTTTAAATTTTATTATTTGTTTTGACCATAAGTACGTGTCAAATCGATAACCTCCTTTTTCAAAGTTGGTTGGAACAATCTCAACAACAATGGGGCCAAAGATCACTGATCAGCTGATCATAGTGATCACTGATCATCAATGACCACTTATATATAACCCAGTGGTATGATAACAGGTTAATTTTTTTTAAGAGAATTGCGCAGTGGTTTAGCAGCTAGATAATCTTGTTTCTATTTTTACGCCTATTTGCGTAGTTTCTATCGAGATGTCATTCAACCAACTTTGAAGGTTTGTTTCTCATAACAAATTCGATAAAGAATAACGAGTGATTACCTTGTATCTTCTAGCTTCGTGTGAAGTAGACGCCACAAAAAAGGCATGTACAATTTTATAGGGGTTTGTACCCTTTGCAGCCTTGAAATTATTCAGGTGTATGCAACCATTATCATTCATCTTCTTAGCTTGTATCAGGGTGAATCGAACCGGCTGGTTAGCTTTTGAAGGATTGATGTTTTCACTAAAATTTTAGTACGACACGTTTAGAGTATTGTGATATGAGGATTTTACTCACTTCAAAAATACATAAAATCAATGCTAATCAATTTTTATAATACCTACTGCATGTACACAAAGGACCAAGCAAGAAGAAAGAAAACAGATGAGAGACTGACAGACTGACGGAAGTTCTTTAATTATTGATTGATTGACTGATTCCGTTCGTTAGTTCGGAAAGGGAGATTGATGGTGAACGAATGGTTAAAAACTGACGCCGATTCACGTTTTTTTGTTAGAAAAGTTTGAGTCCCATTTTTATTATCTGTGAGTATTGTTCTTCCGGTTTCGTAGTTTGATCGGTGATTGCTTTTTTAATCTGTTGTTGGTGTAGTAAATAAATATGGCTGCTTAGGTTCTCAACGATGTAAACTTTGTTTACTGTTTTTGATAATTTTTAAAATAAAGTCATGATAAGTGAATTTGAAAACTTGTCCTTAGGAGGAAATAACGCTGCAAGTAATCATGGTGATCCTTTTACTCACACGGGTTAGTTTATTCTATTGTGCTAGCGATGTTGAAATTGTAGACGTAGAAGAACAAGTTGTTTTCCAATTAAAATCGTGACCTCAATGACTAGTTTTATAGCGTTTTATGATGAATTACTCAATTGCCGATGTTATTTTCAGAGTTGACGCCCGAGCAGCAGAAAACTTTAATTGATATTCGACGTAGGAAAACGGAATTGCTTTTAGAAATCCAAGTAAGTCAATGTTCTGTAATCAAGTGTAATTATGTGTTTAGCAGTGACTCCACCTCCTTGTTTTGCTACGTGAAAACCACGCAGTGTATCTTGTTTATTAGTTATAACTTGAGTCATAACAAAGTTCAAGTTGTTTCTATCAAAATACTGGGCAAAACAAAACTGGTCATAGCAATACCTATTCAAAACAAAGTAAATAACAAACCTACTTAATTACAATAACACTAAGTATATCCCTTTAAGACTAAAGGTTTTTTCTGAAATAGCTAGTGGTAGGTATTTAGGGCCTTTCAGATCAAAAAGGTAACAAATGAGTTACCTTTTTCAGTTTTACTGGACTTTTTCCCTACCTTAGTCTCATAATAAAATTTGGCTATTATATTGCACTACCTAGTCATACTATAAATAAGTACTTATGATAGCTGATTATTATGAATGCTGATATATACTGGCTGAGCTAAAGAGAGGGTTGTGTCTTGTTCCACTGCAGTCTTCATATCTTCTAGATGAGCCTTCCTACATCTTAGATCACAGCATCATTTGCCATTTATTTGTTTGACCTGACATGTTATCATCGTGGTTTCAGCAATAAGGTGCTAATTTAAGCTTATTTGTTGTAAGTAAAAAGTATTAAGAAGTTACTTCTAAAGATCAAAATTACTATGATATTCAGACCAAAACTTTGTCCAAATTGGTCTGAATGAATTTAATTAAACACAATTTTCAGTTTTAATTGTTTTTTTTTCCTATAAGGTAAGCTAAGGTGGTCTAGTTAGTTCATTTGAACCCTAGATGTTAAAATGAATAAAACAAAAGTGAGTTTTATAACCATATTTGCATACAAATCCTTCTAATGAGTGATGAGTGGCTAATAACAATTTCTGAGACTACATTTTAAGACAATAGTCAACTTGCTTACCTATTAAAATATTTATACAATGTATACTGTACAGTCCGAAATTTTCTGGCTGTGGTCTGACCAAAATGCAAAACAGTAGAGCAAAGATATTTAAGTAAATACTTAATTTGAATTTGAAATCCTAAATCTAGTATTCATTCAAATTTAGAAGCAAGTATATTAATCAGGTATTGAACATTGGCTTATGAGAACAAGGGGCACTTGAACATAGAACTGGACTTATTAATCGGCAAAAACCAGGTCAAACTGGGCCCCGGACTCAGTAAAAGATGGTGGGGCGAGAGTTTTACCTTAGGGATTGGACCCAGCTGGCACTAGATAGGGACTATTCAAAAGAAAGGAGGCAATCCTTTGCCCTGCAGTGGGACCGTAGAGGCCAAAAATAAAATAAATAAAAATATTGAACAAAAAGCAGTTTAACATGATGAGTAAGCCATTTAAATTTTGTTATTTATTATGAACATTGTGTATTGTAAATTTTAATATGATGTAAATTATAAAATGTAATTATTACCTTACATGCTATTGCGTGCGTAAATTATGCAAAGTTGGTGTTTGCTTATTTTATTTTTCCTACTTTTAATTTATCTAGGTAACTAGAGCAACCTGCAGCCCACGAACCAAATGAGGCCTGCTTTTCTTTAAAACGAAATCAACCTATTGGTAAATGGTTAATTAATGAATTTAAGTAAAATTTATATTGTAGGACGTACTTAAACACAGCGCAATTTAGCCCCGAACCACGAATTGTATTTGTATTTGTTTGTCGGGCTGGTTTCAGTCGACGTCTGAGCGCCTATTTTGCGTCCAAACCACCAAACTATGCACTATGCTTGTAGGTACTACACTACAAGGGTACTAGACAGTGGATAATACTGCGGAATACTGCCTGTTTACTTTTTTTGTAAATACACACATAGACATATAGAAAACACCTAGTATGTAGTAGATAGAAACATGTATAGTCAGCATAAATACTTTGTCCACCGGAGAGAATCCAACTCACAACCTTCTGCGTTGCAGTCGGGGATTTGCCCGTCGCGCTACAGAGGCTGTCAAATCAAATAAGTAAATTCAAAAATTATAAGGTAGGTAGGCAGGCTTATTTGAATCCAAAATATGCGATAGCTCTAGATATACAGAAAAACTTAAGGGATACATAGGCAATATTGCAAATAGCTTATTGAATCTACAAATTCAAATAATGAGGTAGGTAGGCAAGCTTATTTGAATCCAATTGACTCAAATATGCGATAGCTATCTAGTATACAGAAAAACATAAGGGTTGCCTATTGCAAATAGCCTATTAAATCTACAAACTCAAATAATCAGAAAACTGAAATCTTCCCTAATATCTGCTGCCATTAGGGGGAACTTTCTCCCATTCCTAAGTTTTCTTCTGAATTTTTTTTTCCCTCAAACACTAGGCTAGTTTTGCTAGGCAGAAATAAGGCCGTGTTTATTGCAATTAACTATAATTACCCCAAGGGTCCAACTGAACCTGTTTGGTCATAAGTGTCCACAAAATGCTAAGTTTTGCATTGCCTACAAATTAAGTAGGTTACGTTTTAAAATCCCACGCTTTAACTGGAAAAGAGCAAAACGAAGGACATTTTAAAGTTAACGGAACAACAAACATCCCGCACCCTAACCGCCGCGTCCCCTAAGCTACGTTTCATTCAATACGCCTGCAAGCATGCGGTCCACTCTGACGTAAGCCGTCAATGTATAGCTAGGGTTGGGCGGGCATACTCTACTCCGGCCGGCCGTACCCAGTCAGTGAGAGACCGACCTCGGCATCGACGCCACGTCTCTGTATTTTCCGTATCGGTATTCAATAATATTATCAAAAAACAGATTCTACATTTGAATCTAAATATTTTCCTCGTGTAAGAAGTAAACAAATAGTGAGTTTCGCGTAATATTTCATTCATCGTTCTAACGTGCAGTGTTATCAGGAGTAAGTTGCAGTGATAAGATGGATATGTGGATATGACTACGTTTTGCCGGACGTCAAGATTCTCTTGTATCATCATGTGATTTTCTGTTCTTCCCACGATATATGTTCCCAAACAGAAACTGGTTGATTTATATTCGATAGGGTCATGTGGTATTTTGCAATACTTCCACGTTTGTTGGCTGTAGTGTTTTGAATCGGTTGGGTTAGTCATCCATCCATCAGTATTCTTGGAAATACTTATATTTGCTTTGAGCAATTGTATGCTATTTACCATATTCTATAAAGGTACTTAGGTATATAACAAACATACAATCATGATGATGGTTAATTATATTAGTCACACATTGTTCTCATAAATTTGCCCATTCTAATCTATCGTTAATTAAACGCGCTGGTCCCTCAATTCATTAAAAATAACTTGACTTCACAGACGAAAAGTATAACTCGCTATAATTATTCTTCATTAAACCAATTAAAACTATGTTCATTCGTTTAGTCCTAGTTACATTTTAATTTTAACTTTGATTGTTAAAATAAAGCTGTTGTACCTAATCCAGCATAATCCTTAAAAATGTTTAAAATTTATCGTATTCAGAATAAAAATTCTCAAAACACATTTTTGTTTTTTAAACACGGTCACGTTCTTAGACTTTTTGAATACTAAATGATAGATTGGTATTCTTATCTATTCAAAAGCCAGATACATGCGTAAATTCTGTGTAACCATGAGTGAGTTGCTATGATCCTTATCTACTTTATCTGTTCCTATAAATTTAAGAGTAGGATTACCTAGATATTCTAAAAAAACGTGAATCCCTGCAGTGAATACTGCTAATCTCACAAATGTTATTTTACCCCATTCTTATTTGATCTGTTCTATTGTTCTTTTTCTATCCCAATTTCAATTTCCCGAAGACTAAATTTTACAATAATAATAACTGTTAACTTCCCATTTTACAATGGACTTGGTCCATTCCCTATCATTGTTTCAGTGTGTTCGAAATGTAAAGTTCCCTGGACAATGTTTGCGATTCATTTCAGTTTTACTTATCACATTTCCTTTACCACTTCCGTTACAGGCTGCTGGCTTGCGATAACGATTGCCCATGATTCATACGTAAATGCTGTTACAAATATTTACAAAGTCCGATAAAATAATTCTTACGGAGCTACACTTTTTTAGTTTTTGGTATTCTGAGAATTATTCTAAAACTTGGTTAACACTTACAGATCTGCTTTATTGAAATTGATTTCATATAGAGCGGCGACGCGTTGCCACGGCCTGTATCGCCACGCCAACAATCTATTTACCCGCGCCTATAGATGTTGCACATACAAATTTGTATAAGCAGTGGACTGTTAAACATCGAAATCTTCTATGATCCCTACGCAATTTTATGTACTCAGACGTCAAAGGACAATAATAATATCCTGTTAGGGACTTTGGTTTCTTTTTATCTGGTCTGTTTATCTTGTTTCCTACGTTTGTGTGTATGATAAACGTAAACTTGAATTACGATGACGTCCTTGTATTGGACGTGCAAAAAAGATAAAGTTATATTATGTCTATGTAGGTATACAATTGTAATTGTCACCGTGCCAAACAACGACGGCGCCCGCGACTATCTTCAGTCGAGTGTTTTCCTTAGAGGGAAGTGTATGCGCGCGATGTGTTTACATTTTCGACTTTTCTGTGGTGCTTTATGGTGGCCACTGCTGGTTCGATGCGCGCAAGCGACCCGTTTCTACGACGACGACTATGAACAGGTGTGTCTTGAAGTCATCCATCAGCGACGCTGCTTTCTGTGCACTTCACTTTACCCCTTTGTGTAGCTTCACGCGCTGTGTTTTGGCAACAACGTAGGTTAGAATCGACGACGATCCGGCGATACGCAGTCATCCACATTTCACTATGCTTTGTTGTTATTTTGCAATAATTTTAATTTTATTATGACGGCTTTTTAGGCAAAAGTGTGACCGCAAGCTTCTCTAATATTGGTGTTCGTGTGATACTTAAACTCGCGGTGTGTTGAAGGGTGATGTGCTCCACAAGCGGGCACTTGTGAAGTAATGTTTATCAAAGGCGGGCCGGCCCCGGCCGAAACAGAACGCCGTGGATCAGTGTCCAATTGGTTTTCATCACTGAGACGTGGTGCCGGTAGACGAAAGCGTGAGGAGTCTACTGTCCCTTCGAATTACGGTTCGTTGGGAAGACGAAAGGATGGCGACAAACCTCGTGGCAAGACGAGGTCTGCATGGGATCTAACCACCGTCACGAGATTGGTCTGTACCTTGTTGTTCATGATATAAAACATCTAGCACTGTAATTTAGCGCCAACTTGCTGGAGAGACTGTTTTGGCATATTTCCAAATAGCTGAATCGATTTTCCTGTTTGGGTCCGCATAAGATTAAAAGATGATTGTACAAAAAAGTCTCTAATGTTCTGGCTGGGCCAAAGGTATTATTATAGCGTTTATTGCCAATCGATCGCCAATAGTAGATGTGTACGAGTCTATCAGATAAATAACAATGTTATTATTTGTTGTGCATACGTATTTAGGTTTTGTTATCGTATCGTATATTTCCGTAGGTCGAAGCAATGATATCGATGATACCGTCGCGTCTATAATATCAAAAATAAAATTTAAGTTTATGACTTCATACTTATTGCATGTTATTAATTTAAAAAATCTGTATGATTCACTGTGTAATCGCAGGCAAAATTCTTACGCCCTTTCTGTTAATCAAATTACTTACTGACAAGGTAAAAATATGCCTAATTAGTACCTGTCTTTAATCCTTATCTTCTGACTTCTTTACATTCGCATCTTTTGTGCAAATCAACAACAGTTCTCGTACTTATTGTTCGAACTAGGTATAATCACTCTGACAATTCTATTCCATTAGAATACGTGGACTTTTTCCTGGTTAAAGTATTCATTTGTGTTTATCTTTACTTAGTCACTAACTATATGATTCATTACACAAATAACAATATATTTGTGAAGAGTCTTAAGTAAAAGATACATAACAAACAGAGTAATAAAAGTTAATGATTAGCGGTAGATTTTATAGAAAGAAACTCTGTTATTTCAATGCGTAGTTTCCCATTAGGTAGGTAATCGCATATTTTATTTTTCTTGCTAATGTTTTGATTTATTTATTCATAATAATTATGTTTTTACTTGGTATCAATATTTTATTATCTCGCATTATCGAACAGTACCCTTAGTGTGAGTTTTTTCGTAAAAAACGCGAACGTGATGGTTAAGTTAACGCGTATTTTGTATGGAAACTAGCAACTTCGATATCGTCCGCTAGGGGCGCTTTTTGAGTTTCCATACAAAATAGGCGTTATCTTAACCATCACATTCGCTTTTTTTTTACGAAAAAACTTACACTACTAGGTACACAATACACATACAGGGGTGCTTAAGAGTTTATATCTAATGTTAAGCATTTTTTTATTCTAATTAAAATCACTCCTTTCTCAGCGTAGACTTACCTATTTTATCTTACCCTTAGGAAGGAGTCTGTAAATGCTTCGAATAATTATAATTATAAATTATTATAATTTATAATTATAAACGGCATTGCGACAATGCTAAAAATTATAGCAAAGCGAATTAAAATTGGAAAATGAGTTTCATTTCAATTCAACATCGCAATAACAGTAGAAAAATCATTTTTTATTCTTTTACAAAAGAATATATTATAAGACTCAGTGTAGTGACATAGTTACTACTAACAAACTACTGCAGCAGTCAGTAGGTATGCTAACATGTTTGCTCGACCCAATAGTTCACGCAAACGAAGGCTAGGGAACAATAGCCCATACATGACATCAATAGATAGTCTACCAAGATATTATTTCCACTTGTACAAACAATACAATATCAATTTATAAATATAGCGCTATTTTAAGCAAACTATATTTTAGAAATAATTTTTTAATTCTGTAAAACTACTTGAATGAGAAGTTAGGCTATAAAAAAGTCTTAGGGCCGATTTTTCTTTCCTCAAATAAAAGATATCTGTCTTGATAAGTTCGAACCCAACCAAATTTAAAAAGCCCTCAAATTTTGTTTCTTTTTAATATCATAGTGACGTTTTTTATTCGGTAGTGTTACATTTTATTTGTCGGGTATCTCTATCTGGGGATTTGAAAAATCAGCCCTATAAAATCGGATTTGTATTTTTTGGCGTTATTTAGCAAAAATATTACTACAGTTTGTTTCATTAATTTGTTTTATAGTGGAAATAGTACGATTTCTTTTTAAAAAAACTTGTAGTCAACTAATTTATGTGTTGAGTAAAACATACATACACACGTGAATATGCGATTGTTTGCGATAGTGTGTAGTGTACAGTACATGCCTATTGTGATTACGCGTAGTTAGAACATAAACAAATAAATTAAAAACTTGATTTCGATTTCAAGACACTTACTTATTAATACAGGCACCTCAAATAGAATGGCTATTATTATCAAAAACAATAAAGCCAATGGACTGCTCATACTGCGATTTTTCTACAAAATACAACTCACCCTTGCGGTAATGTAAGGTAACAATCAAACTTTGTGATTGGCCATTGCGTTGCCCATCTTTACTTAGTCTCTTTGTCATTGGCCGATGCGTTACCTATTTCTTAATAACGTACTTTAACAATGTTCCTACGTAACGTAACTTACGTAGCTTGCACGAGAGTGCTACTAAAAAGACGTACTATTTTAGTGTGGTGGAATACTTATGACCAGTCAACTGGTTTTGTCGTCTTGGTTATCATTAAATGCAAATTTGTTCTTTGTTAAACCAACGACCGTATATCAAAGTTTCAAACGACTACGGGTTTGCACAAAAGTATTTGGCGTCACGACGACGCGCGGTCACCTACTTCACTTGCCCACATTGGTTTGTTCTGTACCTACTGTTATTCTACCTACACAGTGGATTTGTTTTGACCATCTTTAACAATTCTTCCGACATTCTTGATGTTTTCAACAAGATGCCGATCTTGTCTTGAACGGTCGCGCCGGTTACCTAATAACGCTTGGTCCGGTCATTACTTGGATGAGTGACTAAAAATTTGTGTTCCATACAAATCATTTTCTCGATCTCCTCCGTGCTTCGGAAGGCACGTTAAGCAGTTGGTCTCGCTTGTTATCTCTGATGACAATCGTAAGGTCAAGTTAGAGGCCTTAGGCGACCTGAAAACTAACATCAGGTAAGCCACACCACTATACGAAAAATAAAGAAAGAAGATCATCATACTCAGTGGCTACTACATTTTTGTTTTTCTGTTCATATAATTTGCGACCTTTTACGTTAAGTTTTTGTTAGGTGATAAAGTGACTGAACGTGCAGTCGCGTTTTCCGTATATGTAGGTAGGTCTTTCTTATTACGTTTTGTGTTTTCCTACTTAACTATGTAGGACTTGATTATCATTGCCTCCTAGTCACTGTATTTTGCTTGCGCTTCCAATTGCGCAGGTCCAAGTTCATCATAAAAAGTTACATTAAAATCCTCTTATGGAACTCGTTTACATCGACAATTGTTGTTTTTGCTATAACATGCAGATTATTGCCTGCCTACATTTGCAATCTAGATTTTACTGTTTTAGAACATAATTCATAATTGTTTTCCTGAATATCTGTTACCTTTGTTTAACGTCTTTTTACTCGAGTTTTTATAAACACTGCTTTATTTCTGTAGTAACTGAGTTATCACTTTTCAAACATTTGCGATATTTTTCTTTTGTAAGATTTCGCACTCTAAACACCAGTTTCTTCATTGAAATTAGAAGAAAAAGTAACAGTCAAAGTCATCTCTAAAATCAATCCATTCTTCCATACTAATATTATAGGAGATAACGTTGGTAACATGTATGTATAAAGAGGTAACGTTGGTAACATGGTAATATTGGTAATATTGGGAGTAATCTCCGAAAATACTGGACCGATTTCAAAAATTCTTTCTCAAATAGGAAGCTACATTATCGAGGAGTAACATAGGCTGCTTTTGATCCCGATATTCCCACGGGATCGGGACTTACGCGGGTGAAACCGTGGGACGCCGCTAATTTTGGATAAAGATGTAACTATCACTTTACTATTACTTCAAATGAAAAAAGATGCCGTAAAGTACCTGAATATGTACCTGTTCGAACCAAATAATCAATTGCATTTAACAAAAGCTTTCGCATGACGTTATGTAGTTACACAACCATCCCACAAGTATTGATATAGTCGCATGCCGTGATACGTTTAAATAAAAAGTACATGAAAGGGTTCAACCATGCATGAATTTGTATAGGTTGAAAATGCACAGTCTATTATACTTATCCGATCACTGAATTTAGTCGAGCTGCTCTAAAAAATTCATGGGTTGATGTAGACTGCTGTAGGTTGTGGATTTAGATGCATTATGTCAGAGATTTTGAACGTTAGCGATATAAAACGGCGGGCGCTCTAAATAGTACTTGAATAAATTGTGAATCAATTAAGAAAATGTTTATGTTAATAAAGTGCAGGCAAGGAGTGGAAGTTAATGCGCAACTTATCATAGCTATTATTGATGGCTTTGTGTCGTATAGAACAGACGAGAATATTTTATAGCTAGAATATTTTGTTCTATATTGTGCTCTCAAAGATATAACAAAATAGATAGAAATCATAATCCGTAATCAGCCCGTTAATTTGTCCCACTGCAGTGGAAGGGCGCCACGGGAGCCTAATTCGGAGGATTAACGAATGTCCCATGTCTTCGGACCGTGGTGAGTCCTAGGACATGTCAGTTTCCTCGCGATGTTTTCCTTCACCGTAAAAAGATTGTTATTAGCGTACATAACTTTTTCTTAAAGAAAAAATACATTGTTGGGCCTGGATTCGAACCTACGACCCTCGAAATGAAAGTCAGGGTATCTACCACTAGACCAACACCGCTCATATTATTATCAATATTTTACTTTTAACAAATTACATTTGGTTTGACCGACTGATTCCAAAAGAAAGAGCCCAAGAAATAATGTTTTTGCACGGTGTGTCGGTCTAGAAACTGTTATGTCAACAACAATTTGCCAATTTATTTCGTTTCCGTACTTTTGCTACAGTAATAGCGTATTGTTGAGTTGACCTTAGGATAGGATACACTACAGATTTTATATTGGCCGATGAGTCGCCGATCCATTTGCATCTGAAAGCAGTTGTCAATTATGTTTCTTTTAACTGTTCAGTTTTTTAGTTATGGCCTTTCTGCCACCGATAAAAGATAATTCAGCCAGTGTCACGTGTTTTATATTGTACTATTAAATCGTTTGAAACAATTTTAGCAATGCGTAGGTAAGATGCAATAAAAATGGCGGCACATTTTATTGCAATTTGCAACCCCATGGGAGCATATTGTTGGTAGGTAACGCGCTAATTCCGTCTTTGACGCTGTTTTTTTTTAAATTTTAACTATACACTCCACTGTCGTGGAACTAAATAGTTAATATGCCACCGAAATTGAACAACTTACACGCATAAAACTGGGTTTCACGAAAATGAAAATTCAGGACCACGTTCCACTAACGCGTTGCGAACAAAAGTACTGATGGTCGATCAATTATCGGATGATAAAAGTCTGTTATGTCTGACTTGACACTGTATGTCTTACGTCACTAGTGATAATGAGCCTGCTTCTTGTACCGCTTACCGTGCACGATACCGTTGACATGTCTAACATATTGTCACGAGCTTGCAAATTTTCTCGTGATCTAGTTCTACACCTAACTCTTTAATAGGTCGCTTTTAAATAAACGAACATGATGTTATGTTTCGTTTATTTAATTCTGTTGAAATGTTTTTTTCTAAGGTAGAAGGTTGTATTAGTTTACTGTTAGTATTATCACAGTTACTGCTATGACCGACCATTACCATATATCTAGCTTCGAGGTCCTTTTGGCGCTCTGCCATACGCAAGAATATTAAATCCTTCGAGGAAAGTCTTGATAAGAAGAAAACTTGATAGAAAACACTAAATTCTAAACGTTCACCGACTTTCTATATCTATTAGATCTATACATTTAACTATCAGGGAGAACCTTATTGTAAACCTCTGCGGTAGGGTATTTAAACCAAGTTTGGTATGGCCAGTGACATTCGCGGCCACTTTAAGAGGCAAGAATGGTCTATACTTCTTGCAATAATATAGCTAAGGTTCCCGCCATCGAAATTGATGAGGAGCACTATACATCTAATTGTGATTTATATTTGTTTTTGGCTGATAAAGATGAATGACGCTGGATTGAGCATAGATTTCAAGCAGATGACACAAATAAGATGACAATCACAAATTATTATCATCATTAGTCTTTTTACACGACTGCCAAAGGAAGTGTTATGTTTTTGCCGTGAGTGTATGTATGTATGTGACCTATTTTTGTGCCGTCGTAGGGCCTAAACGGCTGGGCCGATTTAGATAAACGATACGTCGTTAGATTCGTCATGACCGTGAGAGTGACATAGGGTACATTATAATAATAAATAAATGAAAATAAAGATTTAAAACGCTATAAAGCAAGATTTGTCTTGACCATAAAAACCGAGCAAAGACAACGAAACGTTACTTAAGGACGCGACTCATGTGAAATCCCTTCCGATGGAATGGTTTTATTCATAACCGGTATCAAATAGATATTTAAACAATGTATTATGTTATTGTACATGATACAAGAAGTGTCCCCTTCATTTCAAAAACAATAAAAAAATAACTTTAAATACCACTATTATAGAGGCAAAGTTACCCCTGTTTTACAAAATAAATCAATTTTTCTTCTAAATTCTTAACCGCTATATTTTCTTATAGGCATCATAATATTAGAAAATACAATACCTAGAACCCCTTCATCGCATTTTTTCAAAATATTATTTTAATCTTTGTTAATTATTGATTTTACGAGAAATTGTAGATTTTTCACGCAATTCCATCTCGCTCATTTATATGCAATAGGACAAGGACCGTTGCTTATCATCTATCGCCGCCTTAAACACTTTTCGATTTGACTTTGACGCCGAGTTTCAACTTTTGAAGGAATTTGAATGTTTGATTTGTCAGTTTGTCAGAGATAACATAAATAACAATTACTATGTTTACAATAAGTAAATAACAAAAAATTTGAAATGTCGCGCTATGGATAATGGATAGCAAGGCTAATCCGCTAGGACAAGAAACCGCCAGCCTTTGTATCACCAGTCGCGACGAAGTTTTCGGATTTGGTAAGTAATTATATTTTAAGATGGATACCTGCCTACTTCATAGCCGTCTCAGCAAAACTAAAAGAGAATAGCTATTATAATATTGAAGGCTTTTAGATAGCCTATCTTTAACCGATTTCGAGTCCTCGCTACTGGAGTATGTATACACATCCAGAGTTAATGAGTTTCTCTGATGTAATTGTATCTAATCTCTAATAACTAAAAAGCGTTAAATAAAAAAATATTAAAAAAAAATAAAAAACCCGACTGCCGTTAAAACTGAAAAGTAAAAAACAAGAAGATACCTAAAGGTAAAGAAACCTTAAAAATCGTTCGACGCATCTAGGAGCCTTAAAAAATTGTGGATGCAGTCGGGTGGAACTCCTTTTAAAGGTAAAGTATAATGACACCAAATTGTGTTGAAGTCCCACCCGAGTCCATCCACAATTTTTTAAGGCTCCTAGATGCGTCGAACGATTTTTAAGGTTTCTTTACCTTTAGGTATCTTCTTGTTTTTTACTTTTCAGTTTTAACGGCAGTCGGGTTTTTTATTTTTTTTAAATATTTTTTTGTCTTAAATAATGACAAATGGCGACAAAGTGATTTTAAAGCAGAACTGATTAATTTAGATTGGGGTGTTGCTGGGAATCTTCCACTGAGTAATACGTTAGAGGGGTACCTTGACCTTGCCAGGGACTGTGGGGGGCGAGGTCCAAGACTGCACGCAAAACGGTCTCTGACTTGTCCAACTAGTTTTACTGGAGAGATGCATTATAACTCGAAACGACCTCACTCCACTGATCTGCACATTGAACACATGCACAACAACTGGATCTAATGTACAATCTACGATAATAACCATTCTAAAATTTTGTACCTAATAAAAATTAAAACTAAATGAAGTTGCCATTGCTTTCTATTGTGCAATAATGTAAACTATGTTAAAATTGACAGTTGCCTAATGAATTTCGTAATTTCATCTTTGTCGTTGGGGACATTCCAATCATACCGACGCCAATGTCGCAAAATTTCTGCCTACCGTACAGAATCGTACATTGACAATTCGTGACTATTTTGCAAATCGACTGTTCTTTAACAGAATTTTTTCTACAGACGGTCATTTGTACTGTATTACTGTACGGTATTTTGATGATATATTCGTATTGGGATTAATTTATAAAAGAAGTTACCAAGATACAGCTTTGCTTTGCATCTAACAAAGTGGAGTTTTTATGCTTTAGGGTTAATAAAAATAATAAAATAAGTATTTATTCAGGCAATTATGGACCCATACAGTGTGAAAATTAAAAACATTATAGTCATAAATTAGAATTACGATTAGTCAAAAATAAATATAAAAATAAAATTAAAATGAGTCAAAAAATATCACAAATTACAAATTTAAAATGAAATCAATATAAACATGTCAAAAAAAATTTCAAATTCCATAAATACATACACAACTAATTATAAATATAAAATAATTAATGAATGCATTCATTGTGAAATAAAAATGGTTTTGAAGTAGCCCAAAGTGATTTTTCTTGTACCACTGTTAGCGTCAAACTACCATTCACCACGAGATGGGTAACGTTAGACTTATAATATTCTGTATTCTCTTCAACTACCGGTACTAACATAATACTTAGCAAGAATTTATGATTCGCATGAAAAACGAAAGTACACGGAACATTCCATAAACATTCGTTTTTCTTGCTTTTGCGGCCCACAAAAATATAATAAGTGCTAAGATACCAAGCATAGTTCTAAAAGTTAAAATCATAGTTAAAAAACACGGGAGATTCACCATGAATGGAATTCCATTACCTATTGAAATATGCCTTTTGCCTGCACAATGTGTCTGTGGGAAATTCTTCATTGTTCCTAAAAAACCGTTCTGGAATTAATTTACCGTAACCAAAGTGCTTGAAACTCCTGAAGCTCTAATGGTAGGGGAGTGTAACGTTTTCCCATGGGGCTAGGTAATGCTGTGTCGAAAGCACGCTAAAGACATAATTGCCTTTCATAGGTCGTTCGTCAGCTCGGCGACAGAAAGATCAACGCTTTTATTAAACTTTTTATAGGAGTGTTTTTGTAAAGCAAAAGGTCCTTGCTCGGCCTTTTTGCAAGTGCTTCATTTAGCAGGTAGATGACTCGAGCCCACCAGTTTTTACACTTTGCATATTATCTGGTAAATGTTTTAACATTTTTTGTACACCCGCGTTAGCGATACGACTGCCACATGTTTTGTGTCACCAAACTCATCGTTTTGTACTAATTTTTGCTTCAGATTTTGCCTTTGCTTTTCAATATTTAGTTTAGGTTTCTATTTTTACTGCTTTTGGTGCTAGTTATTTATTACCTACTATCGTTATAAATTATACTTGGCTCAGTACATATTAAAGTTTATCTAAATTAATTTAACTATGTGGGCTTGAAGCTTATAGCTGTGCTTATAGACCGTAATATTATAATTAAAAATAAGCCATGTGGTTGCTTTATCACACCACTTGAAAGGAAACAATAAGATAAACATACACCACATGTAAGTTGGTATAAAGTTATTGTTTAGTTTTTAAAAACATATTTATAGGTTACTCAACCTATCTAACATCTAGTTTGTGTATTAAACGGACACCAAAATTATTAAATTAAAACGCTTTTCTGATGTTCATAAACATTATCTGTATTTTGTAATTTGATTTTAATTGATTGATCTAGGCATTTTTTCTAGAAAATTCTTACCGGAAAAATACATCTTTTTAAAATTCACTACTCCAGCATCCTAACGAACTAGACTTCGCGAGTTTTTGGGAAAGAGGCGCGAATTCAAACCTTAAATTTTTGTAAATGTATTTTTCATTTCAAATAGTTCTGACTTTAGCTGTTACGGAAACATTTCTAGTTTAGATTGCTGTTGTATATGTTTTAGTATGTACAGTATAAACAATGGTAACATAGAAATTTACCTTCCATTGTCTTCGTAGGTCAAAGGCCAATATCAAGAACTTCCTATAAACAGGACGTACTGCCAACTTAGATTTACATTCATTGAAACATACCTACATTTATGTCCTTATTAAAATGTACTGATTTATGTTGAAACATAGGTAGCAAGCATTCCTTATAGAAATTGGAACAACAGACGGTACGCGAGTCGATTACATTAATTACTGAACTTACATAACAAACAATAATTTAATGAGAACCCGCTCTTCTGTGTAACAAAAGAATTTAAGTACTTACAGTTGAAGAAATTGTCGATTTTGTAAACTTGTAATAAAGCAGAGTTAACGCTCCAAGTATTTTATGAAATTTACATGAAAATATTCTTCTTTAGCAAATTCAGCACTAAGACACTGAATTAGTCGATAATGTAGAAAGGAAAGCAAGTGAAAATTTAGAACAAACAATTTGTATATCTAACTAATATTATAAACGCGAAAGTTTGTTCGTATGCATGTATATCTGTATATGACTTTGTTACTGTTTGCAAATATATATTTTGTTATATGCAAAACCTAATGAACCGATTGTGATGAACTGACTTGAAATATAGGTAGCTGGAGACCTGACACATATGCTACTTTTTATTCCTTTATTCCCCCGGGATCGGGACATACGCGGGTGAAACGGTGGGGCACTGCTAGTTATTTATAATACTATGTGTTATAAATTATCTTCTAGCAATAGTTGTTTGATACTATAAACATATGGCACCTAATAATATGTTTAATAAACTAACTCCGATCCTTACATAATAATATTTACATTTGTTTGCTATTGGCTTCTGATTTTATACTTCATATCCGTTTATAAAATCAATTTCTTCAACTTTCTAAGAAGGAGGAGTCGTTGGATGTTTTAAAAATAAGAGACGTAGGTCATTCGTCTTTCGATTCTGAGCTTCACAGAGATCTGACTATTTGCTCTTACTCACACATGACCCTCGATGAGAAAGGCCACATTCTGTATTGAAGTGTAATGGCGACGGGATTCTACACTTGTTTTATTTGTGAGGAAGTTATGACGGCTTCTCTAATTGAAATGAATTCAGGGACGTTTATTTGCTTTGTCATTCGAATCATTCATGTCTCGTCAAGTGATTGTAACAATATGCTACTTGTCAATATGTAGATATCTGGTACATTTACCAATACATACGTGGCTGGCTAACTTTCTGTTTCTATTGACCATTAAACTATCGTTAGCTATATTGGTTCTATAAATTGAATAATTTTCCCTAATCTTCTGTTATATTATTGAAGCAATAATGATATTGCGAAATGGAGTGTTGGAAGACCACCTACTCGGTGTACCGACGACATTATAGCGGTCGCGGGGAGTCGCTGTATGGAGGTAGCTCGCGATCGCTATTTGTGATATCGTATGGGAAAGGCCTATGTTCAGCAGTGGACGGATAAGGGCTGAGATGATGATGATGATGATGATATTGGCAGTAAATGAGACATCAGAAACCAACAGTGAATTATTTCAGTAAACCAAAGCTTACTCATATATCAAGACATCTTTACTTTGGACACATGTCGTTAGCCGATAGATTTAGGGCCAAAACACAAACACCAAACCGCCAGCAGTCAGAGTAATTCTATCGGCAATCGACATGAGTGGTTCGTTGGACGCAGTGTTTAAGTCTCTATGATGTCTCTGCGTTCTTCCCTTTTTGGCCATTTGCCAAACTTACAAGCGGCCTTAATTTACACGAGAATCGTAGGAGTTTTTGCAAAATGAAAATCTTTAAAAGAAGCTTGGCTAAAGTACAACTCTACTATGTCTTCATTTCGTGATCATAGACCGGAAACATAAACCTATTGTGTGTTGCAGTCGTTTTGTTCCCTTGGGATTTGTTACTGGGGCAACTTCGAAGTTCAACTGCATGCCTGCTTTTATAAACTACAATTATTGTTTGTTTTTATTTTACATCAAATTTTGCTCTAATAGCATGCAATAGTAGACAGTATTATTTTCTGTTTGAAATAGGTACCTATGCATATTTTTGTTTTCACTGGTTGCAAATGTTGTAGGTATCGTTCCATAACCGGTCTTTGCTGTTGGGAGTATCCGTTCCAAGCAGATAAAGTGGGTAAATTTGGTGACTAACCAGTTCCCCTTTAAAATATTTGCTCAAAAGTTCAATCTCCTTGCATGTATTTAGCAAAATTCTAGAGTTCGTAGGAACAAGAAGGTCTCATAAAGACCAATTTGTTCTTTCTGGGTTATGTGAATGTTTTCTTCGAATAATACTCGAAAGCAAGTCTCAAGAATGCGGTGACGACTCTTGAGGTCAAGCAGGTCGAATCATCACATTTATTGAATCACGCCACGCCAGCACCACCAATTTCGTCTTAATATATAATTGAGATAAAACTAGTATATTTAACTAAGTAATTACCTTCCCGATAATATTTTATCTAAATAACTCAGTGATTTTTACCGAAAATTCGTAGGTGTGTGGATTCTAACGTCTGTTTTAACTCGCTAAAATATCTCAAACAGAACCGACGGGAATCAAAGGTATGTTAATGTGCTTGGAACTCAATTAATTAAATATTTTAGAACAAGTTTAGTGAGTAGGGTCGTCAATTCATTGTTTTTGTCAACAAAATAATTCTTACGACGGAATCTGATGAATGATAAGTGTTTTTATTCTTTTGGATTATCTTGATGGCAGTTTAGTTAGTTAGGGTTTTCAACACTTAAATCATTTACCTACTTAGATTATATCTATCTATCTAAGCCTTATAAAACAATTTACGTCATCGCATTGATTTATCATTCCGAGCTAACCACCAGTTTGCTTACACAATTACACCTGAAGGTCGAATTATCCGTGCTGATGATGTCGTCTCGGAAAATTCTTCAACAATCTGTTAAGGTTTTTTTAATGGATTAATATTCTATTGCTCTTCATCCGTGTTTGGATCAATATTTTACGAATTATTATAAAATTATACATAATAAGGCAATGTTATTATATCAACCAATATTGACAATAATCTTTCAAGGCCTTTTTTCCGTTCGATTGTTAATATTAAGTTAATTGCCCCGAAAGATTCCGTGTAATTCAATTAATTATATTATCTTCATATCAACAAACTTGACTGGGGCAGTAAACAAACTTGTTCCGTACCGGAAGATATCACAAAAGTTATTACGACGTGAATTCTACCTTAGAACCAGAACATCTACCAGTTACCGACTGTTCTTGGTTGAGTTCCGATAGATTATTTACTCAACTGCTGAAACTGGAATTGTGTTATGGTTCCACTTTGTTTTATCGATAAATTTAGCGGTTTACATGCATGTTTTCTAAGAAACGAACGGATAACCAGAGAGTAGTTGTTCTACAAATCAGTCGATGTCACATATTTATATCTTTGTTTGTTATCGATTTCTTTTTGATAGTCTTTCGTAATTTAGATCCAAGATAATGCAATAGTAATAAAAACGAAGGGGAAATGCACTAAATCATTACTTTTCATGCATGACAATTATGTCATAATATTTGAATAGTAGATAATTTTATCATTAAATAAAATTATCTACTATTCAAATATTATTAATTACTTCTTACCTAAACCCATATTTACTAAGCTTTAACCTAGATACAGCTACTCTTCTTTATAAGGATGCCGACGCTCCCCATATACCTGGATACACCCAGATATATGGGCTACAGGCATGCAGTACGTCTCGTTAAATCTGGGTTATTACTTAAAATTGTTTAGGTGGGTACCAATACTATTACTTATAAATGTTATTAGTATTATTTAGCTACGATGTCGAGTCAATATTTGTTTGGACATACTTACTCGCACTTCTATCATCGACACGACATCTCAAATATTATTAACTGTTCTTTTAAATTTCGCCTTGATATTATTTTAACTTATATTTGGCAGCCGAACACAATATAGGTCAAACGTAGATCTTGACATATCAATGAATCGAAGGCGACTGAGTGTTGATGCATCAATGCGATGATATCATAACAAAAGGACTTTCAAAGTATGAGAACTAAGACGATGACGGAAATCCCACCTACAGTTAAGATGGTATAGTATACTTTATCGTAAACATTTCATATGATCGTCTCGCCAGTTGACATAAACTCTTCAGAGTCTAGACATATTAACCTCATATTCTTATAAACACTACAATTCGTCGGGACGACACTAGACTTCGTTTGTTCTTAAATTTTGTAAGAGGTTAGAAAGTTCAAAGTTTACCAAAATTTCTCTAGGTCTGTGATAAAAGGAGAATTGGCAGACAATACAGCAGCAATAGCAAATGCCACTAGGCCAGAATGATCTGAAAATATCTCGACTTGTAGGGCACATTCATGCAGGTATTCTTGTTTTAGATTTCATTCAAAATGTAGGTTTGGACAAATAAGAAATATAATATAATATCAATACATTCAATATTCAGGGTTAATAAAAAAAGACTGCATTTCGTTCGCATAATTAATTCAGTGAGATGATTGACTTTTATACCTGTTTTGTTATTGTTAGTATAGATAATACCTACCTATAATAAAGGAATTGTTCCTTATAGTACTACTAGCTGCGCCCCGCAGTTTCATTCACGTAAATCCTGATCCCGCGGGAATATCAGGATGTGTAATACATATAAACCTTCGTATTGAATCACTCTATTTATTTAAAAAACCGCATTAAAATCCGTTGCGTAGTTTCAAAGATCTAAGCATACAAACACACAGACATCGGGAAGCAACTTTGTTTTATACTACGTATTAATAATATGCATAACATAATATGAGCTAATATTTTAGTGCTGGATCAAAAGTATTCTCAATCAATTGTCACCGCCACTTTGACGCCTACCACAAATTAACACAATTTGCCGCAATTAACCCTTTCTTCCACGAATCATGTCGCAGAACTATGAGCACAAAATGTCTTATTGGCACGAACAAGTTCGCAACAGCATTCCGTTGATTAATAGCGGTACTGGCGACTTCGCAACGCTAATCCTGACTGAGAATCGAATCGAAACGTATCCATTACTCTATAGCAATTAATGTTCTAAAACAAGTAACGGGAGATGGGAGACGTTACTTGTGTGAAGGTCGGTCGTTGTTGTATGGAATGACAATAACGTTGCTTGTTTGTTGTGCTGTGCCTTTGGGAACATTGCCAGATGCTTTACGCATTTTGTTTGAAGGCGAATCACCCCGACTTGCAGATAAGCCGGTTAATATTTTATAACCTATTTTTATAGTTTTGCAACAATAATAATTTGCTACCATTTGTTAACTCCAACATTGATGATAGCAGATCTTTTGTTTGCTTCAGCAATCGGTATACAGTTATCGATTCTTCGCAGAACATCGCCGGGAAGCTTTTAAATTGATTGTGTGTGTGTTCCGCAACCATAATTACCCAAGCTATTTATCAGAAAATAATCGTTTCTTTGTGAAGCCAGCTCGTATTTTTAGATCACTAACAGTAACTAGCCCATTAGCCGATGGACTGTCACATTAAGGGCCGAGCGTATGACCTAAATACATTAATAACCCCCCTGCTAAATTAAGAGAATATTTCCGATGTTTTTATTTGCATTTCTTCTTTCGTTGATCTTATTTAATTCTAACAATCTTGGCTTAGTGGCTAATTTACACCCGAATTAGAAGGTTACCCGTATTAAAGTCACATTTATACAACATTCTCTTAGCTGTTAATGGTTACACTGGCTTTTAAGGGAACTCTTGTTTCTATTTATAATACATAATGTGGCTCTTAATAATGTTAATATTTTAGTCCATTTTAGTCAGGACGTCGAGGGAAAGTTTGTAAACAAACCGCTCCGATATGTTAGTATAGTATACTTCTACTGATGGGGTCTTAAGTTCAGTTTGTTTGTGTATCTTGTCAATTTGTAAACTCAGGCGTCATTTTCGCCTGAACATCGACATCTAGTGAACATATTGAACTCATAATCCTTATCATCCTCAATAACTGTTTCCTACGCCCGTATGCGTAGTAACACCAACGATAAGAGCTCTTCAAGTCCGTTAGTCTTACAAACACAATACGGTTTCACGATTGCTTCTAATTTACTATGTATTGTTTTGTTAGTCAATCGTGAATTCGTGATTAAGATATTCTCTAAACCGAGATAGCTAAATGGAAAGTGAATTAATCGGGGAAAGTCTCTAAGGATTCGCATGGTCACTTTCATTATGTGATACCACTATCGCATCAGACCAAATTACATATAAAATTTGTACAAACACGATTTCTGTTCTAATTTGTAAACAGGTTAAGAGTGTACAGATCTAATTAAATAACGTCTAACTAAATAAACCATTATAGTCACCACTATCAATTGGCCAAGAAATTGCAAATAGGCACAGCTTTGCAGTTTGAATTACATGATTGCTCGTTGCAACGTCAGAGTTGATATAGATTTATAGTGCTCTCTCAATAGATTTCATGAAGACGATTGCACGAGGAATACAATTGGTACTGTTAGTGACATGTCCAGATTTCCCTTTATGACTCCTCTTTCATTAATGCACGAGTCATGTTTTATTGATGTAAACAGGGTTCTGATTGGCCCACATGACCCATTGTATGAAAATTGATTAATTTCGACCGTTAAAGGTAAAATGAATTGAACAATATGTGGGTCACGTGTCGAATCATCCCTTCCGCATTTTAATTTCAATGTGATGTTCGTGTTAAAAATTCTAATGATTTTCTCTTCTATAAAATTTTTCTAACTCACAATTTAAAATTATTTTATCTTATGTAACGTGAAGTCATTGGTATGTTTAAAACACGAACTATTTCTGAATATTACTCGTTAAAAAAGTAATTAGCCTAAAAATAAACGTCGCCGTGTAAGCTGAGACACAAATCCACGTGTGCGGTTAAACTGGGAACGTTTAATTATAGAGACTAAAGTTCAAAATACCAATAAAGTTCATCTCTCGGCTCAATGTCATATTACTACTTCACTCTTTTTTGGGTCAAATATCAATTGCGATGTCGTTTTGACCCCACAACTTGTGACGATGTCGTCCCTTCCTAAATTACTTTCATTGATCCCTGCCTTTATGTATATTGTGTATCAATCATAGCTCATCGATTGAAAAATATTTATATTGCTAGCTATTAGAAATCATCGGGCATTTGATAATTTTTAATAAACTGATCAAACGATAATTTTCATTAGTTCACAAAATTTACTAATTTCACACGCATTTTGTTATTCAAATAGATGAAAGTTAATATTAGGCTGTAAACGTTATGTAATCTTTAGGTCACGGTGTATTTTATAGATAAACAAAAATCCCAAGAGAAATTCTAAATTTTGGTAGAATATTTAAATTCGCCTATATTAAATTTTACAAAATATGTTTTCTAAATGCATTTCTAGCTGACTGTTATGGCTATGTTATGACGTGCAGCTTCTCGTCAAAAATCTTATTGCCTTCACTTTTCATTTATAATCCTCTCACGTCTTGGGGTTATTTTCTTCGCAACAGATTTAACAGTCGGCTCGCTAATTTATGCTTTGCGTTTGTGTGGAGTCATTTTAAGCCTTAATCGTCTTCGTAACCTACGGTCTCACGTGTGACATATTAATAAGTGGTGTCGGGAAGTCTTCTTTTAATTTCCTTTAACATTGTATAGCATTTTCATTTCATTTTCATTTTCATTTTCATTTCATTTTCTATGTATAATATGTATGTATTTACAAAAAAAAAAAGTATAATATGTAGTTTATCCGTTCTCTAGTACCCATAGTACAAGCCTAGTGCTTAGTTTGGGGCTAGATTGCGCTGTGTGTAATGTAGTGAAATATTTATATTTATATTTATTTTATTTATTTATTTTAATGGTAAACACTAGTTTCTCAGAAAAATAACATAATTGAAATATCTAGTTTTGGCAACACTGCACTGTTTGATCACAAATATTACCTACATTAGAAATTGCATTTCGACGTTAAGAGTCTAGGACGATCCCTTCAGTAATACCTACGTCTAGACGAGATAAATCTTTCTCGATCAAACTGATATTGCAATCAATCTTCTATAGAGACATTAATCATACCATCCTACATTTTATAACCAACGCTTTTATTACATTTGTTGCGTATATCGTTGTAATACTTGTAAATCGTAGACACGCAGAAAACGTCCTCGAATTTAATGTGTAAACACTGGAAAATGTCAGGTTGCAATTCTTAGTAGTCCATGACTAAATGATTGAATGTGTTGTTGATTTCATTTTAGATTTGTAGTATTTTAATATTGCATGAAGTTTCGGTGATTTAAAATTCGCAACGTTCACTTTTCATGTCTTATTATATTATATTGGTGAAAGGCAATCAAGCGAAAGTAAAACACCTGCTGTTATATTGTTTAGTTTTTTAATGTCTAGTAATAATGATACCTGTAGTCCACACGGATTTTAAGTTAACAAAGGATTTTACGTCTAGTTTTAAATTACACGATGAACGTACGTTCAGAATTCTGTAAACACATTTGTCACACTTTACCTAATAGCAGCTTGACCAATCTATTGTAAAGTTCAATGTTTTCTTATTAGTAGTAGGTACATAGATATCTAAGTAGGTACAAAAAATCTATCTAAGACTGATGAACATTTTCTCCTCTCTTATAAATCCGGGCTGCTCAAACAAAAAACCCGTCTAGACTGGCAGTGTTAACGATAAAGCACACGCTTATAATATCTTCTACGTATCGATGAAATAAACTTTTCAAGTTATTGTCAACCTTAGTTACACGAGAAGTGGTTCGCATTCAAACTGCATGTCTTGAAAGCCGAGGGTGAGGACAATCATTCTCCAAGCCTCTTGAATCTTCACCGTCTTCTGTGAAAATAACCTCGTTAACTGAACACTGTACCCGTCTCAATTTACAATACCTTTAGGGAGATACAAATTCAATGTCCCTATTCCGATTTCAATCATTGATATATTCTACTTTACAATGAGACGTGTTTCCGTAATGTCATCTACTTAGGCTCATTTTGCAATGAAATCACTATAATTGTTGACGTATCCAAATTAATTATTGCTTGTAAAACAATCATCACCTTATTTGCTGATTTATTGGTTTAGAGAAGAATGTGATGTCTGCATGTTAAAATAATTAGTCGTCGCTGCAGAACGTGAACAAGCCGTAATTTAATTTGAACATTTGTTTATGGCATGTTGTCTAGACGGGGAAGACCGGTGCATGCCCCTAGGGGGATAGGTAGCGGACCGCAAATACTGTTGGTGCAGGCAGCCCGACCGTATCGGCAATAGCTACAAGCTGCATTGTGTGTGGACTGTGGACTATGTATGTCGTTAAGTGCATGAGTTCAAATGAATCACTATCAGTGGTACGGCGGCATCTGAATTTAATGTTCAACGTGGTTATCTAAATGAGCATTATCGATTTGTCTGTGTGTATTCAATACTCTATTCCGCGATCATAAACCTCCCATTGAAGACTATGGTTATTGGAAATTTAATGCATCGCGAAAAACAGTCCAACGATAAATAAGTTAGGTATAATGAACGACCAAAATAAATTGATGGGTTTCAAATTGTGAATGCAAATATTGATCTGCTTTTAATCAAAAGGAGTGGAGGTTCCGTTCACTAGACCTTGACTGGTTCGGGGTTAATACACCCACATATGTGGCTTGCATTGCACACATAACAATGCTTTGTTTTAAATTAATTAATGTGCAAATCGTGTTAAAACAACTTTTTATTATGCTTACACACATCATAAGACCATAACGATTAAACTAGAAAGGCTAGCATAGTTAGAACAGTTTTGTTATGCAAACTTTAAATTAAAATTCCAAAAATAAACGGGACTATGAGGGTTTCCAGTGTAGTAGTTGCTGTTGGGGAAAGTGCGACAAAATCACAGAGGACTAACGAAACATTGCCGCCCGGCCGGTACGGTCATTGTTCTCACTTCGTTTATCTTTGTGATTTTCTGCTAAGCTCATTTTGCTCGCATCAATGCATAGTGGATGTAATAATAAGCATTCTTATGCATTGTACTCTTTAATTCCATTTGTCGTAATTTTATTGTTTTGAAGAAGTATCTAAGTACATAATATACACATACATACAAATACATAACATATTGACGTTGATATTATATTTGTCATCTTACGCATTATTGTTTACTCAAAGTTTATATTTCTTGTGTTTCTTACGGAGAGCTTACACTCCTTTTAGTTGATGGAAGATATAAAACACCGAACCGACAGTTTCATAAAACCGTACTTTCTTTTTATCTTGCTCAGCTACTGGAGCTGATATGAATGAAAAAAATTGGTATACGATGTCGGCTAAGGATATGTGTGTATCATAGTAAATTAGTTTTGAAAAAGCGTCGATTCTTCTTTTCGTGTAGTGGTGTGATTCACTAAGTGTTAAGGCTGATTTACTTGATCTAATGGCAGGATCCAGTGACGAAGAATCCTCCAGTGCTGGAATGAAAAAATCCATTGGGAATATCGAATCCAGCACTGATTGGCGCGACAGCGCTGGAAAGGCTTTAGAGCAGTTTATACTATGCTAGTATCATTCCACCACTGGATTGCCTAGTCACTGGATTCAGTCGTTTGATCAATGTAAATCTGCTCTTAGACTTGTCAGGTCGCCCTAAGTTCTCTAACTTGACCTGACGACTGCTATCAGAGATAACCTGTAGCTCTGTTCCGAAACTTAGGAGCCGATCAAACGTCAGTATGTGCTTATCGTTCGTTCTGGACCAATAAGAATGAAGGATAACTCCTACTAACGTTTGATCGGCTCCGAAGTTTCGGCCGATAACGTTTCGGAATAGGGTCCCTGGACCGATTACTTAACGTGTCTTCCGAAGTACGGAGAAGATGTTGCTGAAATTCACATTATGAATAACTACTTCATTTTGATATCATTGAAATGGTTTGCTTGATTTACAACCGCAATTTACCTACTGCAGCGAATGCGGAAAAAAATGATTACTTCTGTTATGCTTAAAATTTAGTAATAGTGATTGTAATCAATTACACGCTTGCTAAATTACGATGTTGTTCAAAGATGAAATGTTACGCAACTTGCTTACCCACTAAAATCATAATACTTTCTGATGGTAGCGAACGTTGTTTTGATTTCTCTATTTCCATTTCTTCAACTATTATGACGATTTTGATTTGGTCTCTAAAAATGTTATGTAACAGTGAAGCATAACTGAATCATTCTGTAATTGGTTGCAATTCCGTAACATTGAATATTATATTCATTATATTCCGTAATATTCGACGAAGCTTCGCCAATTACAGACAATGCACCGATGTTAGGTAGTTAGGTTAGGTACTATAAACTTGATATACCTACTCAAAGAAACATTGTTGGGGGTGCCCTGTTATAGAATGTGCTCTTGTGGTTCGCCTTGCGGTCGCCTAGTTGCTACTGTCGAGACTTGTTTATCCGAATAAGTATTTAACCTAAGAGTAAAGTTAGCAATTAAATTATAATTTCATTCCGCTTTGAGCGTTTTCTGCCCTGCTTTGCGGTTGAAGGATAGGCTGCCTCAAATTGGATTTGGGCTGCGCTGGGTGTTTAAATATGTATCGCAGAAACCAAAACAAAGTGAAGCCTTATATAGATCAATAATTTATATAACTTATTGTTGTTTAGCATATAATTATAACTGCTGTTAACATATTAGGTATTAGAAATATTTTAAAGAAGAAATACATCTTCAAAAGTTAACGTGCGGCGAGGTTTGAATTTTGAATTTTTGAAGATGTATATTTCCTTTAAAGTATTTCTAGGAGAAATGCTTTGAGCAAACAAAAACAAATAACGAAATGATTGGCATTTTTTAAATTTACATAAACGTCAAATCTAAAGTATTTTCTCTATTGTTACAGCAACTTAAAGATGAACTCGGAGAAGTGGTGGCAGAGCTCGAAGCTCTCGACGGCCAAGAAGAATGTAAACAAAATAGCAAAGCCAAACAGATGAGCATAGGCAGGAAGAAATTTAATATGGATCCTAAGAAAGGTAAGAATTTTGTGTCTTTGAACCTTCTCAAGTTCTTAGCTACCTCATTAGCATGATGACGACGTGTTTACTTGAGCATGACCTAAGCTTTAACTTGACTCTAAAAATATATGTATAATTGAATGAAAAACATGGTATGGGATATATACAACAAGCTTAAGTTTATGAGGTACTACTACCTGCGTCCTGCGGTTTCTCCCGCGTAAATCCCGATCCCGTGGGAATATCTTACCTCTTTATAATTTATAGATGTAACAATTATTTCTTCATAAGTTATGTGCGTTAATAACATCGCTCATACGGTGAAGGAAAACATCGTGAGGAAACCCACGGCTTAGTTAGCTAGCTCCAGGCGTATTGACCAGTTCTTTCCTCTGGGCATGGCTGACTAGGCTGGGATGGTGGTATAGGTGCTGGGCAAGCCTACCCCACCTAACAATGTCCCGGGCACTACAACGCCACAAAATAGCGTGAATAAAAAGATTATACAGCTTGCGCTAAAATCATCCAAAAATTACATGAAAAGGCCAATTAAAATGCCTAGTGTGAATAGTAAAGGTATGGGAATGCATTCGAGACTAAAATTGGTAGGGTAGTTGACGTAGCAATGGTATGCGATGGCAGGTGGTTCGCTCCCACGACACTCCTGATGAGCCTCTACCTACATCTATACACGCTATTACTACGCCGGCAGTTTTCCACCTGCTTAACGGACTTCGCATTATTCCATAAATTTTTAAATGATCTAATTTTTACTACTGGACGTTAAAAATGGCGTCCTTTTTAACCCCAATCTACAAAGGTCAAGCGAAGCCTATGCATCTTCTTTACAAAACATTCAATTAGTTATGCGATAAACATGCGATTATATGTTTATCTACCTTACAAGGAGGTAACTTAATTAAAATGCTTTGTTCCTAAACCCAATCGTTAATCTAGGCCTTGCGTGCTTTGTATTTAACTACTTTCCTAGTTAGGTAGTATATACTTTATATTTTGTAATTAGGTTTTGGTTAAAAATAAAAAATCTATATCGGTTTATTAGAACTGTACCTACATAACCTACCTAAGACCTTTACCTTTTAGAATGGTAAATAATTAAATAATTTATTACTATTTAAAAGGTTTGCGATGGTAATAAATCTCTTGATTTATTGCTGGCTTATGATTAGCTTATTATTTAGCTCATATTTCAGCATCAAAATCCTAGAATGAACGGTCTCTCAAACCCTTTACTGTTAATTGGGTCACGATGACAGTAACAACAACCTTCAGTTGGCAAACCGACATAGAACGGACTGCCCTGAATAGATGCTTCAAGCTTGGCTCACTCTCGCGCTTCTTTCAAGGATCCAACACAACCTCCTAATGACGTAGTCTCCCTCTAAATTAGGACATGTCACGTCCATACATCTCAAGCATGTTTTAACCCGTCCTTTGTAAATTTTTAGTCTACATCAATAAAAAGGAGGTAATTTTTTTAAAAGAAATGTTTTCCTAAAATTCGCACCTAACAGGACTTGAACCGGCATCTCTGGGGATCCGGCCGAGCTGGATTTGCCGAAATTAACCAAATTGTTCCTAGCGCTGGGCCGTATCTCTAGATATGCAGGTTCAAGGCCTGTTGGGTGCGAATTTTAGGAAAACATTTCTTTAAAAAATAGTCATCCGAGTTTAGGAAACACTAAAATAAATCAAAATTAGTAGCGTATATATATTTTCAAATGCAACTCTCATTTTTATCTCATGGACGAACGGATGCGCATATATATTGTGTTTACATTCATTCATTTGGTATTCGATGTCGCTGCATTTAAAACATTTCAGTTTCAAGTTTCACCTGTCTTAGATAACCGGCTTCAACTGTCATCGCATCATAAAACTGACCGGATGGTAACTTTTTGTCTCGCGTAAACGTTACGTACGATGTACATTTTTGTAGCATTAATTGAACCATTTTGCTTGGTCTATTTCATATTAGTTACGACCAAAGACAATAAAGCCAATTGACTGTTTATAGCGCAACTTTTCTACAAATCAAAACTCACCTTTGCTTTGAGGTAATAATCTAACTTTGTGATTGGCCATTGCGTTACCCACCTATACTTAGACTCGTGATTGGCCGATGCGTTACCTATCTATACTTAGACTCTTTGTGATTAACTGGTCTTGCACCAGACTACTACTAAAAATAGATACAATTTTATACTTATAAGCAGTCAACTGGTTTTATAGTGTTTGATTACGACGCGTTCACAGACGCGGGCATGCAAAGTATCTTTGACTTGCCATTATTACATAGCTCATAACTGCATGTTCCTTCTTTGCAACGCAATAATCATGCATAATTCAGAATATATTGTACGTCACCGCCGCCGCCGCACGCAGCTCCAATGATTTCATTCCCCAGGGTAAATGCTTTACATTATTTAGGTTATACCGCAACTTGGGTTTTGTCGCGATCGTAATACTTGACGTAGGTAGGTTTTGAATTTTCCTGTTTCATAAAACTTTACCCATATTTATTTCATAAACTATAAGGTGATGTTAAAAACAGATTTAAATATTACCTTCCTAAAGATATATTTTGGGGAACAAATTGTAACAGATATAAAAAGCTATTTAAAGTAACCTACTTAGTAACGTTTCTCTGAAGTAGAATGCACATAAAATAAAGCCTTCTTTATACTCATCGCTAGTGCCGATAGCGAAATGGCAAAACGAATCACTAACAATCTTGTTATTATGCATTGGCGCATTCGAAGTGCTTTTACTCACTTTGCTCATGCTACCAATCAGACATGTCATGACGATATCAGAACTGAAGTACAACCATACGATTGATATAAATACACAGTAGTTAAGTGAAAACATTATACATCTTTTGTTGCTACTGAGCGAGATAGATTGTGGCAGTTATTTATCTCGGCGGTCACAATGGAACGAGACTTCCATTCTTTGCTCTAAGAGTGCCTACGACGATTTTATAAAATGCGGAGCCTTTCAGAATTTTAAAGAAAAAAGGACACGAAAACCATTAGAAGAGACTACTGTCTAAATAGAAAATCCAAAGGAATGTTTCGTCCCTAACCTGAATGAAAAATCTAATTTACTTCAAGAAACAATTGTATCCTAAGTAAAAGTACTTATAAACAACATAGACGATGACGTCAATGATGGAAACAAATACCTACCTAAAATACAAATCTTGAAGAGAGACAATTCATGAAAATTCACAGAAATATTTTAGAGAATTATTTACAATCGCAATGCGACGTGCCACTTGGTCGCCCACGCATATGACCCTACATTTCAAGGGAGGCACTCTGTAGGGTAGATTATCTATTTACGTCACAAAAATATTTTTATACTCCATTCTGTAATTTATTGTACATCATTCTGTTTGTACATGACGGAAATAACGCTAGTAATTAAGGCTGTCATGGCACTTTACGTTACGGTGGGTGTAGGTAGACCTATTCAAAACACCTGGTGAATATTTGATGTCCGTTTTGTACCAGCCACAACTCTCATTCCAATGTTTCGTCATATTTGAAGTATTTCAAAGCTTTCAAAGGTCGAGGCACAAACATTCACTGCTAGGCTGCCAGGCATTGTTCGCATGAAGTTGCATGCCATTGCTCTTACTATTGCATCGTAATGGATGCAGCACGGTCACCGGCTGGCACTTTACCGATACTTTCGCGTCGTATTACCATACACAGATGTTGATATACTCATAATGACAGAATTTCCAGCTAGATAAGCGAGTTTACGAACTGAAAATTTGATATAAAATGTGCATATTGAAATTAATACGCTTCTCTCATTTTTATGGTATACGTCCTTATTTATAGATAAATCGCTAACTTGTTACAAAGTTTCTGAGAGTTCAGATAATCTCCTAAACTCGCCTTCGACTTGGCTTAACCTTGTTGGAATCACTTGTCTTTTCATAAGTTTTACGACAACCCCTGCTATCAGCGTTTCAGATAGGATGAAAATATTATTTGAATAATATTTTTTTCCTCGTTTCGAAGTTCTCAGTGTCTGAAACAATTTCCATAAAAACAAGAAGGTCTAAAAAAGAAGTGAGAATAAACGTACTTTCGCTTCGTTGGTATACTGTCTATGTACAAACTTACTATTTCACTTTTCTCCGAGAGTCCCACGCATGATCGGAATTCATTACTAAACGAAATGCGCCTGCAAATTCTCATACCAATGGCTAATTTCCTTTGTCTTTGCAAACTTTCTTCGAATTGTATTAAAATTGCGTGTTTCGTCCGAGGAACACTTTTTCATTGGCATCATACAATTCGGAAACGATTAACAGTCTACTTTCACTGGCTTCGCAGATTTGATGTAAATACGAATTTAATAATAATATTGACATCAATTCTCTAAAAGAGACTAGTTCAAGGCTTTCCCAGCAACTAACTATGCGTGATTTATCGCAAACAATAGGCCACATGGACAGTTCGTTGTCGTAATAGTTGCATCGCTGTTTATGTCACAGCCAACACTTAAGCCGCCGGCATCTCTATTGGAGAAGTTCCAATTGAAACTCCTCAGCCTATTCTACCACTTAAGCTTAAGCATATGTTTATTATTTTCAGGTATCGAATACCTTTACGAGAATGGTCTACTGCAGCGGACGCCGGAAGACGTCGCTCAGTTCCTCCACAAAGGCGAGGGTCTTAGTAAAACGGCAATTGGAGACTATCTAGGCGAACGGTCGGAATTCAACGAAGCTGTACTCAAAGCATTTGTTGAACTACACGACTTCACGGATCTCATACTTGTACAGGCTTTAAGGTAAGTCTCTTGAGACTTTGACATAACTTATTCAATGCATAGAAAAATTTAATCATCGAGACCCGGTGTAAAGGTATTTCCAATGATGAGAAATCCAGTTGACTGATCATAGGTATTCCTCCCTCGGAAAAATAGTACGTCTTTGTAGTAGCACTCTCGTGCAAGAACGGCCAATCACAAACAGTCTAGGTATAGATAGGTAACGCAACAGCCAATCACAAAGAGTCTAAGCATAGGTGGGTAACGCAATGGCCAATCATAAAGTTTGAATATTATTTCACCCCTGCCCACAACGCTGAGTTGTGTTTTGTAGAAAAATCGCGATATGAGCAGTCTATTGGCTTTATTGTCTTAGGGTATTTCTAAGCGACCGTGCTACATCTTCCAGTTTATCTTCAATTTCGATCAGGTGATATGAGGTCACTCAGATATTATACGAGTTCACCCTATCCACATAAAACCAATGTTTTAGTGTTTTCAACATCGTTGAAACCAATTTATTAACAAGTACTGCTATCTACTGATAAGAAGCGGTAAATTTGTTCTAAAATGACTGTTATTATTAATTTGTATTTGGAGCTTGATAGCGATGTAACATTACGTTATCTCTGAGGTTTTCGGCTTGCCCACTGGTTTTTGTATATATAAGGATACGTATGTTACATTACACGTGTACATACCTAAATATTAACTTAGCTCAATGTTTTTAGAAACTTCGTTTGCCAAGCTTAATACCGTTTAATATTTTGTTTACATTAACGTGAGAAGAAAAAATAAGATTGTGAGATACGTTTCTCAGAATGTAGCGGTTTGTTATGATATTGTTTGATTAAGAAAAAGACTGAAATTTAAAGAGTAAATACGTTCCGTATTTACTCTTAGAAGTAGTTTTTACCTTGAATTTTTACAGCGATTGGAGGTCGAAATTCAGAAAATTAAGCTCTATACTATAATTTTAACACGTTTTTATAGTATAATAAATAACGTACAACATTGCAAGTCATTGATATAAGGCGTGATCCACGATAATAACATATTCATTCAGGTTACCGTTAACATAAGTACCTACATAAATAAAATACCTAAACATGTTCAATTCAATTTGTAAATTGGACTTGGCAACCGCACTGGAAAGTCTTGACTCTAATGAGATCCTAAACTTTTGTATGCATGGACGTTTTTTCCTTTAAAGTAATTGAACAAATTGCCCGGATTCAGTCTTGTTAATTGACGTCTTTATTAAATTAAAAAGCTGAGAACATTTTCTTTAGTAAATTACTGTATTATGAGGAAGGAAACCGTTTTATACGGAGGATACTCCGTACTTTCGTAATTGGCTTGCACGTTAAAGCAACGAAAACGGGAAAGGCTAAAATGAAACTTGAGACATTCGCAGTATATTTGCTAAGTTAAATTCACTCGTTCCTAAAGTTACGTCCGTTTAGACGGCTTACTCTAGCGCGTAGTGGTTTGTATTCTGACATGATACACAGATAGGCGCCGAGTGCTCAGTGCGGTCAGTCAAGAACTTTAGTATTCTGTTTTAGTAGGTGACTCGTTTCCAGTCTATGAAGACGTCGTAGCCTTCTATTATTTAGATAGATTGATTACAAAAGCCATTACAACAACAATCAGTTTACATAAGAGCTTAAAAGTAAAACGTTGTAAAAATGGACGACCTTATCGCTAAAAGCGATTTCTTCTAGGCAACCTTTGAATAAAAAGGATCAGTAAAATGTATGTAGGGGGTAGGATTATAGTGATGCCATCATACTTCGTTTTTTAATTGTAGCCCACGATTTGACACTTCTTTCTGAAGTAACAATGTCGAAATCAAGGAACCAAAACGTCAGATTATAGTCTATATAGTTTTTTCTTCTGTTTTCGCAACTTTGTTTTGTAATACAAATCCCAGTATACCCTGAGGAAACTGTCTGTAAAGAACAGTGAAACTTCGGTACGACACTGCTGTTAATAAATATAACGCGATTCGAAGCCGGAAAATATTGTGTTTTAGTACAGTCTGTAATTAAAAAACGTACGTATACGTTTTCCAGGCAATTCCTCTGGAGTTTCCGTCTGCCGGGCGAAGCGCAGAAGATCGACAGAATGATGGAGTGTTTCGCGCAACGTTACTGCCAACTCAACCCTGACATATTCACGAATGCTGACACGTGCTACGTGTTAAGTTTCGCTATTATAATGCTGAACACATCGTTACACAATCCCAGCGTGAAAGACAAGCCGGCTCCGGAGCAGTTTGTTGCCATGAATCGGGGTATCAACAATGGAGGTGATTTACCGCAGGAATTGCTCTTGGTGAGTTTTTATTGTGCCATAAAGGTTACGTATACTGTAACGAACTTTCGACTTTAACTACTGTCGGGGTAGATTTTGTTTAAAACATGAAAAAGCTTCAGAAAGAACTTCATTTTACAATTGCTGCGCCTCGCGGTTTCAGCCGCGTAAGTACCGATCCCCCAGGATTATGGGAATCAAAAGTCTCCTATGTTACTATCCGACCCTATGCAAATTTTCATCCAAAACGATTGAACCGTTTGACCGTGAAAATGGTCACAAACAAACAAACGAACGAACTTTCGGATTAATAATATTAGTAAGATGTTGAAATTGGAGAGATAATACAAGAGATTCAACTTCAAACTATAGACTTTGATAAACATTTATCCCCTTCCTTATAAACGATGATAACGTCGTTTTATAAGTAAGGGACCAATCTTTATTTTCGTCTTAGGAACACTCACAACCGGTCATAGAAACGCTACCTAAAATTTGAGTTATACTTGAATAACTAAGAAGCTCTAAAACTTCCCTACTAACTCTAAATTTAGAAGTTGCTTAATTATTTAATGGCGTTTTTGCATTCGGCTGTATGAGTTTTAAGAATTTTAGCACGAAAACGCCACACAGTCTGAACTATTTTGTGCTAGCTAGAACTAATTAGTATTAGATTGAAGAAATTTATTTCGTTATCCAGTCCACAATTATTTATTAGTCTGTGTAGCAGACACTTTTCACTAATAAGGTTAAAGATACTATAAATAGGATTATCCATCATATCATCATGATGTCATTTGACACACATTTTTAATAGATAAAACATTTTGATACACGAAACCTACCTCGTTTCGTGCCGGGCTTATTTACGATACGCCGTAAATTCTGCAATAAAGTATCGGTATGGTACAATTCTTAAGTGCGTATTTACACATATTGTACCAACCTTGATTATTTATTGTTTACTATACAAACTAAATTATGACAGAGTTCCTTGCCACTTATTGCACAGTTTACGCAGAATGTTGTAAATTGATTGTAACTGGTTATAGGTGTCTGATATTGACCAGTTTTACGACAATGTATTTTGACTAAAAAAATTACGGCCTCTGTGGCGCGACAGGCGACGCCCGGACTTCGACGCAGAAGGTTGCGGGTTCGATTCCCGCCGAGAACAAATATTTCTGCTGACTATACATTTTTGTACCTGGTTCTAGGTGTATTGTATTTATCAGTATGTATGTATTTACATCTTACATAGTACTTGATTGACCCGAAGATTTTGCCAAAATCCAAGCCTTTCCATCCACCTTTTATACCAATATAATTTGTATGCACTTTACTCTACATTTTTGTGGTCAAGAACTAAGAACGCGTATCTATAACTCGTTTTTAATATACCTACATATCACTGTTTATCTAGAATAAATCAAAGTCGGTAATGAGTAATGCTAATGACACAAATAATTAAGCTAATAAATGCATTAGATTAGAACTACATGGCTACACGCAATCTGTTAATATTTAACTAAATTACAGTTGACTCACAAAAAATATGTGTTCATACTAATTGAGGAACACTTCCTTTTTAAGTCGGATATAAATGGTACAAAACATCTCGTTTAGTTGTTGTGTCCGTAAGTTCTAAGTTTGTTTTGATTTCTCCTAGTTTGATGTAATAATTGGTTTTTTCATTTAACTTTAGATGATTTACAGATACAGCGCAAGCAATTTTTAATATATGCTATTTAAGCGGTGTAGTGCCCGGGACATTGTTAGGTGGAGTAGGCTTGATCAGCACCTATACTCTCCTAGCTTAGTTAGCCATGCAAAGAGAAAAGAAGTGAATAATTCATCTGGAGCTGAATAAGCCGTGGGTTTCCTCACGATGTTTTCCTTCACCGTTAGAGCGATGTTTTCGCAAGAAAAAATACATTGATGCGTAATTTTGATGTGCTTATGCTCTAAATATTTTTACCAAAACCTTATTTTTAGAGTATTTGGTTTTGTCTTCAACTCACTAGTCCTATGAACGGCTGTGACCGTGTGCTGCACATTTTTGCTATAGATAATCGGTATTGACATGGTAATGTGCTCACTGCTTATAACCTTACTTTATAGTACATTTTCACTCGTTGCCCACGGTTAAGTCATCTTATCTGTGTGCAACGAGTAAAACCATTAATTATGGTCCACTTCGTAAGGTGGCACAGTGTGTTTTGAGACCCGATTTTGTTGCATGGTTCGGTTTTTTTTATAAATATAAAATTTAGATCATTCCTAGCACTACTGTGTGACTCCGACATCGATACGACTTGTAGTTACGTAGAAAATTAGAGTCAAAGTTTGCCGGTTATCCGGGTCATGAAAATCTTAAAAAAAATATTTAGAAAAAACTGTCCCACAAATTTCAGTTTTAGTTTCATTTATAAATGGTATGTATATTAATCCACATTGTCACAAATTTTTGAATTTCTACAATCAATAGTTTACGAATTATTGACGAATTTCTCAATTTTCTTCTTTAATTTGTAACTTCACTTTAACGCCGAATTATAGCTTTTTATTCAGACCTAACTGTTGTTTTTACATGCTTCTATCGACCATATTAAAACCTTAACATAATTCAGCGTTATTCAAAAGTTACACGTATTTTAATGTTTTTCTTCAGGGCTGTCACCCACATAACCGGATAAGTATTCAAATTTATATTGTGGTCTCAAAAACTTATACAATAAATATTATTAAATATGATACTTTATTTTTGTTATTATTTTCCACAGAAATGAAAGAAAATCACTAATTAATTTCTGAATTATTTTTGAAAGAAAAATTTTAACTTTTTAATCATGTTTCTTTTTAAACCTGACGTATTGAGGACTTTTCAGTTCTTCGTGGTCACAAGCGATCTGAGGAAAACTTAGTCAAATTATTACATATTAGCTTCTGCCCGTGGCTTCGCCCGCGTGGCTTACAAGATACAAATGTAAATCTATCTACCTATATACAGATACAGATATTTTATTGATAACTCAAGTTACATGTCATTATAGCTACTTAAGTAGGTGTAGGTAGTTAATTATTAATTAATTAATTTCATATTATTCATAAAAAATTAAATTCATATTATTAAATTAAAATCTTATAAAATTTGTAGGTACTAATATTATTATGTACCTTTTTAAATATTTAAACATATAATCATATTAAATCAATCAATCAAGCGTCGCCGTAACATCGATTTCCCGTAAAGTTGTTTTGTCGTATTGTGTTTCCCGTAATGTCCACAGGGGCATTAAAACTTACAGGAACACGGGTTTCTTGAAACGCTGCATTCCCGTAATGTCGCATTCCCGTAACGTCTTTGGTCCATTTTTGTTTTTTTAATTTCAAAAAATTATTTCTTATTGTTATTGAAATTCCCATGCAAAATTTGAGACTCCTAGCACTTACTAAAATAACTTATTAACAGGGTGTTTACCATGTTTAATAATTTATTCGCGGAGCTCGTTATTTCGCTAGTAATTCCAACCAGCTTGTTCACGAGACAGTTGTTTTAGTAGTGAAAATAACCATGTTAGTTTAAAATCCTAGCAATTAATTGTAGTTTCTGAGATTTCATGATGAATTAGTCAGTGATCTCAATCCCCCATTTCAGCTTCTTGAAGATAGAATTTTGAAAAATCCTTTCTTAGTACCTACATATCACAAAACCCAATACCCTCTAAATTTCATGTCTTTAGGATTAGCGGTTTAGGCTGTGCGTTGATATGTCAATCAGTTAGGATAAAGAATTTTATAAATTATAAATAGATATAATAATATAATACATAAATATTGCTGGACAAATTACACATCGCCATCTAGCCCCAAGCTAAGCAACTAGGCTTGTGTTACGGTGGCCAGACAACTGATATAATACATATACTACTTTTTTTTTGTAAATGCATACCTACTTATTATAATACATACAACACCCAGACCAGAAACAAATATCTATACACAAATACTTAAGGAATTGAATGAATTATTAAAAGTGTAAGAAAATGTATTTACCATTTAATTTATTTACTACCTGATTTGATTTACTTTTATTTACAAATAAATTATTGATTAGGTCTGTTTCTCCATACTACATATATAGACATGGGGTTTTAGCGTGCGCCTAACGAGGGTGGACTCCTTCCCATATCATATGTAGCACTTCATCGAAATTTTGTTTATTATTTACAAATGATGGATATAAATCGAAATATCCGGATTTTGTTTTATTTTAGTTGAAGTGATAACCCTAGGGTCGGAAAACCCGGTTAAGATTAAATTATGTTATAACTTTTGAATAACGCTGAATTATGTTGTGGTTTTAATATGATCGATAAAGGCATGTAAAAATAATAATTTAGTCCAGAAAAAACCCCATAATTCGGCGTTAAAGTGAAGTTATAAATTGAAGAAGAAAATTGACAAAATTGTTAATAATTCTTTAATTATTGATTGTAGATACCCAAAAATTTGTGAAAAGGTAGAGTGTTATACATGTTACTTATAAATGAAATTAAAACTAAAATACGTGGCACAGTTTTTTTTAAATAATTTTTTTAGGGATTTTCATGACACAAAATATGCAAACTTTGACTCTAATTTTCTACGTAACTACAAGTCGTATCGATGTCGGAGTCACACAGTAGTGCTAGGAATGATCTAAATTATAAATTTATAAAAGAAACCGAACCATGCAACAAAATCGGGTCTCAAAACACACTGTGGGTGGGTAGAAGAAAACAAGTCACGACCGAAGCCACCCACCAACGACCCTTTTGGTCGACTTTTACGACGATGTTATTACTATATTTTACCGTTTTGGCATGTGTGATGCAGTACTCTCTCTTCTTCTTTTCGTGTAGTGGTGAGGCTCACCTAGTGTTAGAGTTTTCTGGTCGCCCTAAGACTTCAAACTTGACCTAACGACTGCCATCAGAGATAACAACCGCGACCAACTGGTTAACGCGCCTTCCGCTTCTAAAGCGCGAAGGAGCTCAAGAAATTAATTTTTTGCCACACTTTCCCCAAAAGTCCAACAAATAGGTCATACTTGATTTGTCAAATCCGGTTGCAATGCAAATCCAATGCAATCCAGTTTTTTACCTTTTAAACATTTTCCTTATTTTTTCCCCATTTTGAAAAAGTATTAAACGACCATTTTTATGAACTAAAAAAATGTAAATGTAGTAAATGTATGAAAGCAAATAAATGAAATAAAAAATATATAAATTAACACGCCTCGCATCATCTTGACCGTGATTATTTAACCGATAAACTTTAGTGGTATATTTAATAATATAACAACCGATTGACGTAAACACATTAAATATGGCATTTTCTTATCGTGCACGATTAAAATCATCGAGCGTTCATTCGTCGCGAGAGTATCGTACAAAGTGGCTGTTATGTTGAAGCAGTAAGTGTTACGTATAACTGTTTCATTTATTGCCAGCATGTGCTAATGTGTTCGAACCGTAACATCTCGTTTATAGGGAATTAAAGATATGTTACTACAGTTCACATCCTACTAATATTATAAAGCTGAAAGTTTGTGAGGGTGCGTGTATGTGTGTTTGTTACTCAATTGCGCAAAAACTACTGAACCTATTGCGATAAAACTTGGAATATAGGTAGCTGGATACCGGGAATAACACATACTTTTTATCCCGATATTCCCGCGGGAACGGGACTTAAGCGCATGAAAGCGCGGTGCGCAGCTAGTATTGATATAATTCTCAGTTAAATTTAGCTAGATTTTCATTAATGAATGATTTTTTTTTTTACTTGCTTTCCTGGGATATATCATAGATTTAGCTTACTAGTAACACCACACGGTAACGACCGCATAAGTCCCAGTCCCGCGGGAATATCGGGATATAAAGCTTATGTGTTAATACAGATCTCCAGCTATTTGCATAGCAAGTTTTATCGCAATCGGGTTAATAGTTTTTCCGTGAAACAGTAACAAACATACTCGTCAACTTACTTGTATTACTTCTCGATAATGTAGCTTTCTATTGGTGAAAGATTTTTTGAAATCGGTCTAGTAGTTTCGGAGATCACAAATAAACCTCTTTATAATATTAGTTTAGTTAGACAAATAAATGATTTTGATTCTCAAAACGCTTACAATGTTATCTTTTACTAATATTTACCTAAATCTCTTTACGAAAGTAGAATTAATGTGTCCTTTACATTATAAACGTTAATTTTAAACTTATTCATCAATTACTTTGTCAATCAACAATGCTGATTGACATTTATTAAAGTCAACAGAAGTGGCACAAATTACCCGATAAGCGGGTAAACAGGAGACGGGGGAAGAAAAATGGGCCCTACTTGACTATATTATTCCATTCAGTTCGTTTATTTACTTCTCAAACAACAGCAAATTATTATTAAGGTGATGGATTAATAAAATAAAAGCTCATATTTACTAGTTTACGAGCTCGAGTTGCGACATCTCAGCGCCGAAACATTGCTCATTTAATATTTAAGATTCTTCGATTCGTTCTATTAAGGTTTTATTTATATTAAATATCGAATTAAACTATTTTTTCGGTATAATCGCATTCCTTTAAACCCTACCCTTGCGTCTACCCGTAATGGAGAGGTAATTTGTAATCTGAGGGAAGCTGTAGATTGCTGTGATAATATTAACAAAGTAACATTTTGTACCATGAAGGTTAACCAGACCTTTGAAAACTCATGTTTCAATCGCCCTTCCTATACGTGGACTCAACTTTTGTCACATTTATACTGACGTTGATTGTTACTCACAAGAGCAAGACCTAGCATTAGGTTCGTTTGTGAATACGGCTATAATTTTCCCTGTACGTCATTGATCAACAATGGCTACATCCCGCTTTCAGATACACATCACAAAACTGATATACCTACTCCAATTGTACAATAACGGCTCAATCAATTTACCTCAGAAGGCATTGCACGTGTCGGATACACCGGCAGTCTAAGACGTGTCTACTTCCTTCTTGCAACTCTTTATTGGATAAATACTCGGATTATTTCGGTACCATGACACGTTCACTTGTACGATACTTTTAGTTCTTTATAGAGGAGTTATTTTTTAGATCAAGGTTGGCCTATCGATAAATAGCAGGCAAACTAAAAAAATCTCACCTACTAAAATTTAAGATTTAGAATCTAAATCCTACTTAAATTTTTTTTTCGATGAGGGCCAGTACTTTTTTTAGAGAATAGAAATAATAGAATAGAATACATAATTTATTGACAATATAAACACATATGAGTAATAACGATAACTTGATTAAATAAATCCATCGCATGGTTTGGAAGATACGACCTGAGGAAGAATATTACAAACATACATAGGAACAAGATAGGCGCGAAAAACATAACCCTTTCCTTGCAGCCGGGTCAAAACAAAAGACCATAAAATAAATACTTTCCCTAGAGGAAATTAATTATTTCAAATTATCTTTCTTTCAAGTCATGTTGTTAATGGGGCTTAATATTTGCGAGATATTAAAGCAGTCAGCAGAACGTAGTCCAAGAACATTCATAAGTAGATAGCTGTTCTTGTGGTATTTAAAATTGTGGAATTGTTCGACATTAATGTTTGCGCGCAACTTGCCTCGACGGGCCACTTTATGGATCGCTGGCCCGGGTTTGGCCCGCCTAGTTTTAGAAACTTTTTGGTCCCTTATTTGGTGTCCCCTCAAGACCAAGATCATTGAAACATGATCGAAACGTCAAGGTAAAAAAAATTAAAAAGTTAAGCGAGTAACTTTTTAATTGCGCGATTAAGACCCGGGAAAGTAAATATGAAATATAATCGTATTAGTTTAAACCGTTTACTTGTTTGGTTACTTAAAAGTACATACATACTAAGATACCAATACTAATATTTATTCTCACGTAACAATAACCTTATAAACGTTTTGTTTTCAGTCTCTGTACGAGTCTATAAAGACAGAGCCGTTCAAAATACCGGAGGACGACGGCAATGATCTCATGCATACCTTCTTCAACCCTGACAAGGAAGGCTGGCTGTGGAAACAGGGCGGCAGGTAATATACAGCTTACTTTTACAACGACTGGCTACAGTAAACAACAAAATATAACAATGGAAACGCCTGACAAAATGGTGACCATATTTTTTCCATTAAAATACGACAGCTGTCTTTTTCGCTTTCACATCCTACTAATATTATAAAGCCGAAATATATTTGTTACACACTGCCGTAATACCGATGACCCGATTGCGATGAAACTTGAAATATAGGTAACTGGAGACTCGGGAACAAAACTTACGCGGGTGAAACTGCTGTTGTAGCGAAACACTTTTTAGTTCTACGTGAACATTCTACTAATATAACTTCTTTTCGTACACAATATATCAATTTGACATCTTATTCCAGATACAAGTCGTGGAAGAGACGGTGGTTTATACTCAACGATAACTGCCTGTACTACTTCGAATACACGACTGACAAGGAGCCCAGAGGGATTATTCCTTTAGAAAATATATCTGTGAGTATTTCAGTCCAGCTTTGTTGAATTCACTCACCTACTGCACAAACTCTACAGACCCTTTCCATCCAAAGGTTGCCTGGAAGAATACGCGAAATGGTCGCTCTTTTGTACAACATTTTACTTTTTTTCTTTTTTTTTTTTCTCATAAAAAGAAAATGGATTATGATTGAAACATTACCTCTAGTACTAGTACTTAATATCTCAATGGGATGAATAATCTACGAAGCTGCTAGAGCGGTATCATAACATAAGGCCGTCAAAGAGATTATATTACACTGGTTCATAGTCGTATGTTATGTATGCAGTTATGTTTCTTCCTATTGTCACTCGGTGTAAGGTTACAGGAAACTTGAAGTGTTACACGTTCACGTTTAACTGAGCTAGTGTGTAAATACAGTCATGAAGTAAACTTAGTTGTACCTACACTAGCTTCGGTAGTTTCACCCGTGTAATGCCCGATCCTTTGGGAATATCGAGATAAAAAGTAGCCTATTGTTAATCCAGATTTCCATCAATCTGCATACCGAGTTTCATCGCAATCGCAACCAATATAGGTAGCTGGGAACCTGTATTAACACATAGGCTACTTTTTATCCCGATATTCCCGCGGGAACGGGACTTACGCGGGTGATACCGCAGCTAGTATCCTATAAACTGCGTATAGGCGTACGTGTCCGATCAATCTATTAGTCACTATCTGGCGCCATAATATGGTTTATGTACTACGTGTAATGAGTAGGTTCGTATGCGGTTTTATATCGCAGTAACTTGCCTCTACTCACGTAGGTACCGGTTGCAAGGGAATTTTATTGAGTAATATTATCTGTCAAGGATTGTTTTGTACTAGGTTTTAATAATTATGTGACAACTAGCTGCGCCCCGCGGTTTCACCCGCGCAAGTCGCGATCCCGCGTTGTTCGAACACCTACCTACCGCAATGCAAAAATCCACACTTAAACGGTCGCCCATTGAAGTACTGTTGAAGCCAGGCGCTACCGCGCCTGGCATCATCAGTACTTCCCTGGTCGTCCGTTTAAGTGTGGATTTTTGCACTGCGGTAGGTAGGTGAAGTAAGTTAAAGTTTGTATTTCGTCAGTAAGTGACGATGACGATGACGAAGGATGACGATGACGATGGATGACGATGATGATGATGCCACTCTACATCACTTATCCTACCCCTGTGTCGATTTTCATTCATTGAATGGTTATCACCCGCGTAAGTCCCGATCCTGCGGGATTTTCGGGATCAAAAGTATCCTATGTTACTCTCCATCATTTAAACTATCCCTATGCAAATATTCATTCAATAAATATTTTCACCCGCGTAAGTCCCGATCCCGCGGGATTTTCGGGATCAAAAGTATCCTATGTTACTCTCTATCACTTAAACTACCACTATGCAAATTTTCATCTAATAAATAGTTATCACCTGCGTAAGTCCCGATCGCGCGGGATTTTCGGGATCAAAAGTATCCTATGATACTCTCCATCATTTAAACTATCCCTATGCAAATTTTCATCCATTAATATTATCACCCGCGTAAGTCCCGATCCCGCGGGATTTTCGGGATCAAAAGTATCCTATGTTACTCTCTATCACTTAAACTATCCCGATGCAAATTTTCATCTAAGAAATAGTTATCACCTGCGTAAGTCCCGATCCCGCGGGATTTTCGGGATCTAAAGTATCCTATGTTACTCTCCATCATTTAAACTATCCCTATGCAAATTTTCATCTAAATCCGTCGAGCCGTTTGACCGTGAAGAGGGAACAAACAAACAAACAAACAAACAAACAGATTTTCGGATTTATAATATTAGTAGGATAAATATTATAATAATTACTTACACTTACAATAATTGAGAGAATCACACGATTAGAGCAAAGACCACTAGTTTCTTGCATTTTCTTCTAATTGGACGACCTCTGTGGCGCGTTGGGCAAATACCCAACTGCAAAGCAGGAGTTCGTATTTATGCTCAAATATAAGTTATTTATTTTTGTTAGCCCGTTAATTTGTCCCACTGTAGGCAAGGGCCCTTCACTTTGAGGGGTTAGGCAGAAAGATGTCACGGGAGCCTACTCCGGATTGGCCATCCATATCTTCGGATCTAGTTGAGCCCTAGGACATACAAATAACAGTATTTAAAAGAAAAACAAACAGAAGGGTAAAAATAGATGTTCTTCTGTTTTCGCGATGCTGTATTGAAAGAAACCAGTAGGGCTCCCATACAAGAAACGTATTGTTTTGCCCATTTAACCAGTCTTAATGAAAACAAGTAAATGACTAATATTACTTACTAAATACTTAGTAATGACTAATATTAACTTTAGATTGATTTTGAATTGAGTGAAACCTATTTTTCTGATTCGCGTTGCTTTTGTTATTTTCAGCATTATTGTAATGTCGTTCCTCCGTTTCCGAACCTTTACAGACTCATTTCTCAGGGTTTTAGGGGCAAAGATACCAATTGTTGGCGGCATTCCACTTCAATTCAGACAATTGGTTACTTTACCGTATTAAATCCGTTTTTTGCGGGCTATTTCGCCTCGTTCCTCACATAAACGCTTGACCCAGGTCCGGCCCGCCAGCGACCGCCAGCGGCCGCATTGCCTCGAGCTGTACGCCAGCGGCGGCGCGGACCTCATCAAGGCGTGCAAGACCGACTCCGAGGGGAAGGTCGTCGAGGGGAAACATACTGTTTACAGGTAACCCTCACTTACTATATTATTATTATTAAATCATTTATTTCAGAACTTAAAATTCCATAATGTTACAATAAAAATTAAACTAAACATTACTTTTATTTAATAAAAATTAAAATATATAAAACACATGTCAAAATAAATATGTCCAATACCTCACTGGATGCCAAATAAGGCTCTTTCCTGCCCCAACATTACAATAGTCCAGTGTTTGTGATATGGGCCATCAAATCTAGACTCAAACATCCTCATAATATTGTTTCTGCTGGCCCTAAAACGCTACCGCTATACCATTCCGCGGCGAGACGTAGGGAGCATCGGCTTTTGGGCTTTTTCAGTCCGCCGTCAACGCTCATGGCGATATTGGTCAAACTATAACACTAACACACGAAAATTACTTTATTCCAATGTAAAAGTAACTTCCTGTTTTTCAAATCCATAAAATAGTAAAAACGGGAACGTTTTACTAAGACTTGACTGTCCGTCTGCCTTACTGTCTGTCACCAGGCTGTAAGCCGATCACGGTTCATGATACAGCCTAGCTTTTAAGTTAGACAGTTGAAATTATCACAGATGATGTAATAAAACACTTTATTTAGTGTTTTTATGCAAAATCGCAAAAACCATAGAAGAAATTATACAGATGATGTATTTCTCTTGCCGCTATAACAAAAAATACTAAAAATAGACAAAATTGGTCGGATCTTGTTCCACTGCCTTCTTCCTTCTACTAGATATGCTTGTACTTAAATCATATTATCACATACCATCATGTGAAATAGTGGTTAAACACTCATGTGTAAAAAAAATCCAGTATTATGAGAGCCCAAACAACAGCCGAATTTTTTTTGCTCAATTAACCAGCTTTCATTAATAATATTAACTTTTGATTCCAGAATGTCAGCAGCTACAGCAGAAGAGCGAGACGAATGGATCGAATGTCTCCGTCGCTCCATTAGTCACAACCCGTTCTACGACATGCTCGCTCAGAGAAAGAAGAAGGCACAACACAACGTTCACTCCGCGCACTAGTCCACTCTAGAACCTTCTGAATACTTCTAGAATATTCTGGTAAAGCTCTCGAACTTCTGGAACGTTTTGGTGGTGTAGAATATTCCCAAAGTAGAATGATCGAGCTTAGAGAACGTTCTGGATACTTCTAGAATATTATGGTAAAGCTCTCGGACTTCTGGAACGTTTTTGTATCGTCTGAATTATTTTGGTAACGCTCTCAAACTTCTGGAACGTTTTGGTATGGTCTAAAATATTTCCAAAGCGAACGATCGAGCTTCGAAATTATTCTGGATACTTATAGAATATTCTGGTGAAGCTCTCGAACTTCTGGAACGTTTTACTTCAGTTTAGAATATTCCTAAAGCAGAAATATCGAGCGTAGAGAACGTTCTAGATCTTTCTAGAATATTCTGGTAAAGATCTAGAATTTCTGGAACAAAAAACACAAAAACTACCCCTTAACTGTCCAGAAGATTCTTTTAGTAACCTAAAACCCTACCTTATTTTAGTACTTTTACGTCCTTTGGAGCGGTATAGTAATCTCAATATGATTTATAAGAAATTTCTTCTATAGTGCCCTGTCTAGTCTTGTGACGTCTTCTAGAATATTCTAGTGCGTTCAAGAATATTCTAGTACCTTCTAAAGCGTTCCAGCATCTTCTAGTATAGAGTTATACAAGGCCATGTAGATTGTTATTATTAGAACTATGGGTCTAGATCGCGTTGCGGATAATTTTAGATTTGAAATCCTTCGACGTTTCGGCAAACAGGTTAAAGCGGCCGTAGTTACGAATTCTAAAATTATCTACAATGCGATCTAGACCCGCTAGCTGATGACTTAACTCTGTTGCTAACAAATTTCGATTGAAACTAATGAAATTGTTGTATTCAAATCTTTCAGTAGCAAAGAAATTGCCATTGCAATCAAAACTAGTGACTGTAACTGTCAAATTGTATACCCGTAATTGCAATTTCAATCGTTTCAATGAAGATTTGATGGCTACAGAGATACATAATCAGCTCGTACTTCTAATAATAATATACAGAAATCGTGTAAGTTAATAAAGTGTTAGGCCATGTAGAGTTAGAGGAATGTAAGTCAATTCAATAATTGGTCAAGTGTGAGAAAGCCTTCGACCATGATTCAGGCTGAAATCTATAGAGCGTGCTTACACTTTACTAAGCACTATAGAGCGTTCTTAGACTTTACTAAGCACTGTAGAGCGTGTTTAGACTTTACTAAGCACTATAGACCGTGCTTAGACTTTGCTAAGCACTATAGAGCGTTCTTAGACTTTACTAAGCACTGTAGAGCGTGTTTAGACTTTACTAAGCACTATAGACCGTGCTTAGACTTTGCTAAGCACTATAGAGCGTTCTTAGACTTTACTAAGCACTGTAGAGCGTGTTTAGACTTTACTAAGCACTATAGACCGTGCTTAGACTTTGCTAAGCACTATAGAGCGTTCTTAGACTTTACTAAGCACTGTAGAGCGTGTTTAGACTTTACTAAGCACTATAGAGCGTGCTTAGACTTTACTAAGCAAAAACTTTGACATTAGACAATTTTGGTATATAAAGCTATCGTAGTAGCAATACACGATGACTCGTTGATAAAACCTTTTCAAAGTACATAAATAATGACAAATGCTTACGCATTTTCTTTGCTTTTAAGCATTTGTAATTTTTTTTTTACTTTGAAAAGGTTCCACGAACGAGTCATCGTGGATTGCTCTGACTATATCTTCGCAACTATCCATAGTTTTGCTTGGCCCAATCTAAGTTTTTCAAATTTAATTGCTTCTCTGTTCTTTTTATTTTATTAGTATTAAAAATTAATTTCGACTATTTCAATTCAATATTCAAAACTAAATTTCAATTCAAAGTTTCTACTTTTTTACTTTTAGCATAAGCTTTGCCAAGTTTTTACTAAGCCAAGTCTGAGCAAAGTCAAAGTACGCACTATAGATTTCAGCCTCAAAGACTTTATCTTCAATATTGTCCGTTTGAATGGTGTTTTAAACCGGATTCGCGTTTCGTTGGAAATAAGTTTTTTTACTACCTACAGATGTTTGTTAGTATGAAAATGGATGTTGGAGCTAGAGGGGCCATTTTTTGTTCAGAATTCAGTGCGTATCCGGTTCGAAAGCACTTTAATCAAAGCAAACAACACTTAATAACTGTTTTTCTACAGAACACATAGAAATCAAGGTCGTGGTAGAAATTGCTAACAAAGTACTATAACCTCATTTTCTCTTAAATCTTGGCTTTAAAAAAGCTACAGACTATTAGACTCAACTGTGCATTTTTAATTGTACTGATTTAACTTAACAGTTCGACTGTACTGTTAAACTGCGCAGTCAAATCGAATGTTCTGTAGCCCGCTTTATATGATGACTTCTTAATTTGGCGCTGAAAACTTTTCTAAATTGAATTCGAGTAATTACATCATCCCACCTTCTAAAAGGCTTAGTGCGGCTTTTGCGTATAAAAACGTTCATTACATTTGAGTAAACGCCAAATTAGTATGACAAATTGAAGAGCGGCCCTAGCGGATGTAATGTGAAGCTTTAACTTTTATAAACAACTTTGGCGCCAATTCAAACGTGATTGTTTGTGTATTGCTTCTAAAGAAGCACTTTCTTACCATTAAGAAAGTATACATTTCACACATCGCTCACTTAGATGAACAGAGTATTATGTCAAAAACGTTGTTTTTTTTTAGGAGACCAGTTTCAAACTTTCTTGGAAGCTTATCTCAGATTCTAATTATATTTGGTTGACCTAACTTTTACACTTCTGTAGCCTATACTTCATCAATTGAATGCAACCATTTGACAGTTCTTTCTATAGAAAAAATGTCAAATACAAGAAACAAAAACGTCAGATTAGGGCCTGAAATTAATAAACTTGAGTACAGTAATACGTGTCAGTGAAATTTTATGAACATAATAATGTTTTCTAATCTTAAAAGTTCTGGGTGATGAAGTTTAACTTGAAGTTGATTTAGGAACGGTTTTCAAAGCACCGCTTGTCTGTCTATTAATTTTGTGTCTCTAGAAATATTTTTGATGTAGTTTCCTTTTCCTTTATGTTTTCCGAATCCAACGGGGTTTAAAAGATAGTTTGGGCAAAAGTACACGATCACAATAACTGTGCACCTGTCATAGTTGCTCCCTATACGACCGCTTTCGAAACTACATATCAGATCCGTGCGAGCCAGATGTAGATATTGTAAAATTGACAAAAAGCAGAAATGCATGCAGAATCTTTCAAACTACTTTTTTAACCTCCAGCAGTTTTAGCATACACAAGCACGAGAAATATTTTGTCGCTCGAGAAAAATGTTCCGTCAATCTTTTCTCGTCGTTTGAGAAAATCGAACTAAACTTTTTCTCAATCGACAATATGTCTCCCATGTTCGTAAGCTACCACTACTATCTAGGTGTTCAAGATTTTTGACTATTTGAGGTTATAGTACTAAGAGATATCGAAAGAAAAAATGATTCTATGGCAATAGCATTTTGTCCAAAAGTGTATAATATTACGGAGGAAAGACTGAAGCTATGTATTGTACATGATATCGTCGCATGAATAATGTAAAAGAATGTACATAACAATGTACGAGAATGTACATAACAATATACGCGAATGTAGGCCTTAATTTACGTTCTGGCTTATTTATTTACCGTCGAAATTTGCCTATACTTTTTTTAAGGATACGGTCTACCCTTTTAGGGAATTTTTATCTACTAATATACATGTTTGAACTTATGTTGGCGCATGGTTGTATTGTGTTTTTATTCTAGATACCGAGAGAAACCGAAGTACTAAATTCGTTTTATGAATTTATGTAAGTTTTATTAATAGTGCCTACATTTACATTTAGATGTAAGTATTTAAATTGAACGTATCTCACTGAATATTTCGCCTAAAAGACTATCAACTAGTTGAATCTAGCCGACCTCCTTCGTTAATTTCTTCATCACTGGACATTGGCGGAATTGCAACGTATTGTGCGCAGAATCACCATCAGTCGAAAATTGAATTCAATTCTTAGGACCATTTGTGTCAAAATTGTTAAATTAATTGATCAAAATAAAACTAATAAGTCATTCCGAAGGTCGTGCTTTCGAATCCCGGCCGCGCAACAATGTATTTTTCTTTAAGAAAAAAATCATGTACGCTATTAACATAGCTCTTACGGTGAAGGAAAACATCGTGAGGAAACCCACGGCTTAAAGCCACGCACAAAGTTAGTTAGTCACGCACCTAGTTGTAGGTCTAATTGCGAAAAACACCCAGTTAAAACCTTGTAATTTTTAATTTCTATATTTGCTGTCAAACGCACACATACAACTATGCGCCAACGTGAGCTTAACCACGTATACTATTTCTTTCTTTTTAATGTCAAAAATTTGCAACGAGTGTGCGGACAGGTGTCGAATACACTTTGACATTAGAAAGAAATTCGTACTATATAAAATAGTTATAAATAGTCGTAGACAGAGGAACAGAAATGGAATCTTGAAATTGAAGCATTTTCATATATAAGTTTTCTTTTCTGTTAAATAATGCGCGAAAATATTTATTGATATCGTCTGAGTCGCAGTTTGGATTGACAATAATCTTCACTGCAACGTCAGGAGACCAAAAAAGCCTCACAATTAATAGTTCTCAAAGTTTAATTCTCTATTCTCTTGATATTGCGGGAATCTACTCAAAGAGTTTGACAATCAAGTCGAACGATAGGTAATACGTATTACTGAAATCAAGTATTAGTTTTTTTTAAATAAAATGTATAATAATGGGGTGTAAAGTAATTCATATTGTAAAAAAATAAATTTTGTTTAATGTTAGTATAGTATTAGAATAGGATATCAAAAGCCAATGCATATAACTTATGAATGAATGACACCAAATAATTGTATCAGAATCTTTCGATGTAATGTGAGTTTTTTTTTATCAAGTATTGGTATTATAAAATTAAATAAATAAATTCTGTGAACAACACACAGTGCCATCTAGCCCCATGTAAGCTACTAAGCTTTTATTACGGACTAGACAACGGATATAATAATTATATTGATTTTTCTTTTGTAAAAACATACATATTATTATTCATAGAAAGGCACCCAGAACAGATACAAATATTTATTTTTAAGCATAAATATTTGCATCTGCCGGGAATCGAACCAGCAACCTTCTGCATTGCAGTCGGGCATTCGCACGACGCGCCACAGAGGCTGTCTAAATCAACTTAATACGTCACTGGGAAGTTAGTTTCGATGAAAATCCGGTAGAGGCGCTGTCGATTATATTATCCGTACAAGAAATCACAAATAATTTTAGATTAAAAAACTCACATTGCAAACTCTTAACAATTCTGATTTGTTTTATGTAGGTGCGTTATTTGAATTTTAAAGTTTTCAAAGGTGATAGACGTACGAACTTTAAGTACGCTGTTTATAAGAACGAGAACAAATTTTCAAAGTCGGTGACACACGGGCTAAAAAGGTCGAACCACAAGTCCGCGTACTTATTCGCACGTCTAAAACCTCTTTAAAAAGTTCAATTTACTCACTAGTTGTACCCACGGTTCCACCCGCGTTAACTCCGTTTCTGTTTCCAAATCGTGATAAAAGAACCATTGCAGGAGACTATCTAGCACGACAGTTTCATTGCAATCGGTTAAGTAACAAACAAACACACAACTCTAGTATATGTTTCGCATTTATATTGTTTGTATCACTAGGGTTTGATTACACACCATTTTTAATTAACAATTTATTTATCATAAAGTAATTTGGACAAATATATTAACATTCCTATAATTTGAATATTTGAAATCTGCCTCCCAATTTATTGTGATTTTTATTATACTATTAATAATATTTTATTAATCTATATCCCTAATTCAATGTCTGTAAATATAAAATAATATTTATAATAATTATTAATGTCTAATAAATGATAATAGATTATTGACCGACTTGTAAATCTGTCCACTCAGTTACTAACTCTACTCAGTTATCAAAATATCTTACAGTGAAAGTTCTACTGAAATCGGTTCAGTAGTTTCTCAATGAACGATTCACTTCTCAATTGAAGTCGGTTAATAAATAGGGGTTTTATTATTCGTACCTTTATTTTCTACATAATTGTATCGATTCTATTGCATTGTTATGATAATTCTATATCGTTTTCCTACTTTCTAAAACAACGCAATGTTAGTTAAGGTAGCTAGGTCTATCATTTAGGCCGGAAATAGTTTAAAGACTTTAAATCGGCCGGATCTTTCGACAATATGCTAATTCAAGTACAGAAAAATCTGTTTATAGTAGAATTTTATTTGCTATCTATGCTGTGAATGATGTCATATTTATCGGTTGGTCAATATCTGCGGAGTCGTTATAAATGGATTCTTCTGTAAATTGAAGACAATGAGGTATCGTCTGCGACTTACATTTTCGCTCGATATACCTCTTTGTTTATAAACTTTAATAAGCAGCCCTTTTAAGTTTACTTGCATCCTTATCTTGTGTGATTGCCCTTATATTGGTCTATAAATAAAAAGAAATGTAATAAATATGACTTGTTTCACTCGCACATCTATCATTTTGTAAAAGTGTGAAAGAGACAAAACATATTTCATCTACATTTATTCATCTTAATTATAAGGAAAGATGTGGTAAGTTTATTCTGTAAAGGCTCTTTCATTATAGTAGAACATTATTTCGTTTATATGGAATGGTGCCTAAAATCGATCTGTTATTTAGTTTAGTATAGTTTAGTCTAGGTATGCTAAGTGTTGCTGTAAATTCGCCAACGGAAAATGTTAATTTATCTCGAACATAATGTTTTGTATGACAATTAATATGAACATAATAATGGCGGTGTAAATAATTTTGTAAGAAAATGAATATACAATATCTTTATTTATATGTTTGTTTCATTTGATTCACTAATAACCTTATTAATAACGTTTAATGAATATATTATCCTGAATATATGAATACCCTGAATAAATCCAGGTATTTACGCGTATGAGTATAGGCTGCTATCTCGCTGATCTGCCCCCCCCCCTACCGCGTAGCTCCCGTCGAGTTCAACTCGACGTCGATTTGGGAACCTCTTGATAACGAGGTTGGAAAAAGCAGAAATTGTCTATGGCTTTCACGTCGATAATTTCTGCTCGTTCCTTGCGCGGTAGCTTTTTCCAGTCCAATCCTTATTATCAAAAGCATCGTATTCCCGAATCGACGTCGAGTTTAAAACGACGGGAGTTACGCGGTAGGAGGGCTAGATAAATAGGTAATGATTTTAGTTTCACCTGTACTAGACGGGAGACCATAAGTGCTCCCGAAGGTAAGATAGGTATATGTGAGGTGCTAAAACATCGTTTCAAAGCGACACGAATGGTTTCCGTATGGTCCAGCTCGGACCGAACTGAGGGCTTACTTTGTTTTGTGACTTTCGTTCGTTTGATCGTATATTTTTTAGTACCTTAGACATAGCGTAGTTCAACCCCTCTATGGGTACTAGAGAACGAATATAAGTGCTTTACATTATATTTTTTTATTGTAAAGAAATACCTACTTACTTTTATGGATGACACATATAGAAAACACTCAGAAACAAACATTTATGGCCAGCATAAATACTTGATCCTGGCGGGAATCGACCCCGTAGTAGTAGTGCGTCACGCCATTTCCTATAACGGTTTTTATCACAGGTTTTTATCCATTTCCCGCAATTTCGGACAAACGAAAGTTATATGACGTCAGGCTTTAAAGCTAGCTATGCCCAAAAAATATCATTTGAGATCTTTAAAGACGTGTCTACTTCATGATATGTTTCAGTGATATTTTTTCTTGATAGGCGCTTGCATTATTATAATGAAGTAACTACGAACCATTTACAATTACATTATAGCTACAATATCTAATTTAAAATTCTGAAACGTTATATGAACACTTGCATTAAATCATTGGTCCGTAGCGATTCTCCTTCCTTTTCCGATGTCGGTGAAACGTAAATTGCGCAAAACTCTTGTATTTGTTAGCAACTTATAATGTGTACCGAGTGGGTACAGTCTGAATCATTCATGACACGATTATGTTTCATCGTTCTAGCATTTAGTGACGGGAAACAAATCGTCGTTTATCTGTAAACTAACAAGTTAGTAGGTTCTCTTGTAGGTATGGTTCATTACATTAGATAGAACTGAAAAAAATCTTACTAATATTATAGACGCGAAAGTTTGTATGTACGTACGTACGTACGTGACTTTGTTATTCAATCACCTAAAAACTACTGAACCGATTGCAATGACATTTGGTATTCAGATAGCTGGAAACCTAGAATTACACATGGGCTATTTTTTATCCCGGTATTCTTGCAGGGCGCAGCTAATAAATAATAGGTATGCTGAAATCTCTTCAAGGAACTATTTCTACGCGATCGGTCAACCTCGTATAAAAGTAGGTTGGCCTTTTCATCTAATTTTGAGATGATTTAAACAGCGCAAGCAACTTTTAACCAATGCTATTAATGGAGCTGTAGTGATCGGGCCATTTTGTTAGGTTGAGTAGGTTTGCCTAACACCTACACTACACCACCTTCCAAGCCTAGTCAACCATGCCCAGAGGAAAGAACTGCGGTCACTAGGTCTGGAGCCAACTAAGTCTTGGTTTTTCTCACTATGTTTTCCTTCACCGTGTGAGCGATGTTATTAACGCACAAAACTTTTCGTATATACCTAATTAAATACACAGGTACCTAAATCACAGCATTGTGTATAGGGTAGGGTAGGTAAATACTTATCTAAGTAAGTAGGTATAGGGTTTTATAAGTTAACAACTTAATTTCAATTTCATTTTATTACTATAGGCAATACTTACCTACTCGTTATCTTTCATGAAAATATAGAATAACATTATTCTACCGAAATGTGATAAATTTTTGGTGGTGATTAGGAACCTCTTAATAGCAATCGACTGAATAGTGCCTATGAAACTGAGTTATCAACTATAGTTACAAATAATTCGGACTGCGGTCTTCAAAAATATAACAAAACTATCAACTTTTATATGCAAAATTTATTAGTGCGTGCCGTGTGGCCCTGCACGCACTTGGATAGACAAAATTTATAAATAGGTCTACCCATACTATGTTGTTTTAGATCCCTTTGTTAGCGAATCGCGCTTGACTATTTTGTAGGATTTTATAGTGAACAAGAAACCCTTATCCTCTCATATCATTTACAAGGCAATCGTAGGGGTAATATAACATTTTAATGATCATTGTAATTAGGGGGCGTTTATTTAACGCCCCCTTAACTAATTAACATTTATTTAACCCTTTACATATGAATATTGAATTAATCACGTACATACAGCTAAATATAGAAAAATACTTAACATTTCAAGGGTAGGAAGGTAACCTAAATAATTAATCAGCTTCTAAATTTTAAATAGTACTTGACGGGATTTTTTGAGTATGAGAGCTGCTTACTAAGTTGAACTTCAATTTTGAGTTCCGTTTTTGTAGCCGGTCGTTATTTTAACTAATAATAAGTAATTTAGTCTAAGGTTTTCGCGAGTTTGCATAATAAAACACAATATTTACAGGGTTTAACTCGCGTTTTATTCAATAACGTCGTTATTTTTACCGATCGAGCTTTCGCCAACTTTACAGTTGGTTTGTCGAGTCAACCTTGAAAAAGTCAACTGTGAAGTTGGCGAAAGCTCGGTCGTTCAAAATAATGATGTTATTGAATAAAACGCGAGTAAAACCCGGTAAATATTGCGTCATATATCAATACCTAAGTACTTTACCTATTCGTGAATTCATGTAACTCGCTGTCGCTAACTCTTGTGACTTAGTAGTCACAAATAAATAAATGTTTTGCCGGTCAATTTAGCAGAAATCTACTAAATTACTACAAAGTATGTGTACCTAAGGTATGTTTTTGCACACACGATTTAAGAAAACAGACTCCAGCTCACAATTAAGTAAGTACTTAGATACATATTGAACACCGACAAAATATGGATAATTTCGTTACCTATTATTGTAATTGTTTGAACACAATTCTTAAGGATAACAGCGGAATTTTTGGTGTTTATCAGATCAAGTAAGTTCTGAGAACTATTTATTCGTAAAAAAAATGCTGAGGTAACCACCCATATCTGTAAAATATTAGTAACAACATAGGTATTTTTGTAATCAGGTATTATTATATAATTTTTACCAATTGAAAATGATAAATTAAAGAAAATAGTTTTAGTAAGGTATTATTTTCCATGCAGATGTAACCTCTCGAAGAACAACGATTTAAACAATGAGTCTATTAAAGTTATAGAGACGCCATTGCAGAACAAATCATTATTGAAAAGCGGCACAATTGTATGCTATACAACCTCATTATTTCATGCATTATTTATATTCATTCACATACTTTAAAGAAGAAATAGACGAAACTATTGTTATCTCTTTCTAAAACATAAAGACTCAATGCTACTTGCATGACGTAAGAAAGAGATGTCATAATATTATTATGACATCCCATAGTGGTTTGGAGAGAATGATAAAACGTCAAAGTCAAAAACTTCGTTGGAGTCTTGGCGGGAACTCGTTGAGGAGATGTGGTGCTAAATTTTCATTTTTGTGAAACCTGGTTCATATGCGTGCAAATTGTTTAATTTCGGGGGCATATTAATCAATTTAGTTTCGTGAAGGTGTACAAGTGGAATGAAAGTGAAAATCGGTGCAAAACATTGATTTAGTGTTGTCTCCAAGGCTCCGTGAAGATTGTTTGTAAATGGCCGCCGTGTTTACAAATGATTCCCTAGACTTGACTTTAACTATGACGACTTGACTGTTTCGATGCAAATAACTTGCATAATATATTGAAATACATGACACTGGCTAATTTCCTAATGCCCATAATCGGTTTTTATTATTTTATTTTCTTATCGGTTGTGAACCGATTATGGCCATTAGGAAATTAGCCAGTGTCAAGTATTATTAATATATTATGCAAGTTATTTGCATCGAAACAGTCAAGTCGTCATAGTTAAAGTCAAGTCTAGGGAATCATTTGTAAACGCGGCGGCCATTTACAAACAATCTTCACGGAGCCTTGGAGACAACACTAAGTCAATGTTTTGCACCGATTTTCACTTTCATTCCACTTGTACACCTTCACGAAACTAAATTGATTAATATGCCCCCGAAATTAAACAATTTGCACGCATATGAACTAGGTTTCACAAAAATGAAAATTTAGCACCACATCTCCTCAAGGAGTTCCCGCCAAGACTCCATAATCGGTTTACAACCGATAAGAAATAAAAAAAAAATAAAAACTTCGTTGAGTTTTTGGAAAAAAAAAAAACTTTTTCAAAAAATAAACTAAAATAAATAAATACAGCTTTACTTACGTATGAAATGAAATATTTTTGCCAGTTTTTGGAGTATAATTCGTGCATCGCCTAAATACGCACGAAGGCATTGTTGTTTGTGAATAATGTTGTGAAAGTGAACTAAATGTACTGTGTGTCAACAAGCGGGTGATCGTGACGTGAGCTGGGATGGAACTAAGACTTCTCTGGCTAGATAGCTAGATCTAGCGAGATCTAGAAGTTTTTACATATCTCTGGATTTAAAATTAAAAATACAAGCCATGACGCATATATATTACCTAAATTATTAGACTAATACTTTTACGCAAAAACATAATATTATTTTGATGTGGTGGAAAATGTCATAGACATGGCAATTTCCACAACGAGGCTATTAATTTATTCGACAAGTTTTTCATTACTCATGTTATTACAAAACTCAGTTTATCGGCTCTTGTAGATTGATTTAGCTGGTTCCATATAAATTAATCAACTTGTAGAACATTTTTTTTTCCTGACGCATCGAATCCCAAGTCTATTCAGCATTTCTTCTAAGTTTGAGTTTAGTCAATCATTATCATCCTAGCGATGTTCCCAGTTGCATCCCTCTCGGGAGCCCGGGGTCCGCTTTCCTGCTTTTGCGTCTCCACTTCGCACGGTCTTCAGCATCCCGTGTAGTGAGACCATTGGCACGCATATCACCCTTTACGACGTCAAGCCAGGACTTCTTAGGTCTACCCAGTCTGCCGCGGCCAGGCGGAGGCGCCATGGCAAGACATTTGTTCCTTACTTAACTGGCCGGTTTTTGCAAGACGTGACCGTACCAGCGAAGGCGACATTCAGTTCCATGATAGTTACTATCTACGTACAATACTGTAACTGTGTCGGTGGAAGTTGGCAAACGTTGCATTACATTTAGAGACTAATAAAATTACATATCTAGTAAAGATCTTAAGTAGATATACCTACATGGAATCACAAAACAAGTTAGTCGGTTGCATATATAACCTACGATTGTAAATCAACAAGTAGGTAGGTATATTAGGAAACAGTTTCCTTCTAAGGTTCACAATCATGTAGTAATTGGTGCATCGTGAATGTGACGTCATAGGGGTTTGTAGGCCGCGGTATGCCAAGGTGAAAATAGCGTGTGAATTCGAGACACGCACTCTTGTGACAAATCAAACCGGTTATTTAGAGCCTACTTAACTATCGAAGGGTAAACTTAAATATGATGATACAAATATGGGTAAAGTTATGCACTGATAGGATAAAGATCTGACATGCGTTGCAAATGACTTACTACACAGGATGCCGAAGATCGTGCGAAATGAAGACGATAAAGTAGGAACAGGGACCCCGGGGAACAAAGGGAACATCGCTAGGATGATGATGATAATGAATATGCACTGATACGGTGATAAGCGACAGCTGATATCAAAACTGGTGATTGCTGAAGCTTTCCTTCACATTAGTGATATAGACATTCACTCAGAGCACCGGTTCTTTTTATAGGGACTATGCGAAAGCGAAAGAGTTCAAACGTCAACCGCCCACTGCCGCAAGTAGGACCTGGGGAGTTACCATGGTCTCCTTGTTGCAGTGACATAAATCATCCTGCTATTTCCTTAAAAACATCAAATAATCCTACTAATATTATAAATCCGAAAGTCTGTTTGTTTGTTTGTTTATTTGTTTGTTTGTTTGTTTATTTGTTTGTTTGTTTGTTTGTTCCCTCTTCACGGTCAAACGGCTTGACCGATTTGGATGAAAATGTGCATAGGGATAGTTTAAATGATGGAGAGTAACATAGGATACTTTTGATCCCGAAAATCCCGCGGGATTGGGACTTACGCGGTTGATAACTATTTATTAGATGGAAATTTGCATAGGGATAGTTTAAATGATGGAGAGTAACATAGAATACTTTTAATCCCGAAAATCCCGCAGGATCGGGACTTACGCGGGTGATAACTATTCAATGAACGAAAATCGATATAGGGGTAGGATAAGTGATGTAGAGTTACATCATCATCATCGTCATCCATCGTTATCGTCGTCGTCATCGTCACTTACTGATAAAATACAAACTTTAACTTACTTCACCTACCTACTGCAGTGCAAAAATCCACACTTAAACGGACGACCAGGGAAGTACCGATGATGCCAGGCGCGGTAGCGCCTGGCTTCAACAGTACTTCAATGGGCGACCGTTTAAGTGTGGATTATTGCATTGCGGTAGGTAGGTGTTCTAACAACGCGGGATCGAGACTTGCGCGGGTGAAACCGCGGGGCGCAGCTAGTAATAAATAAATAAGAAAAACCCAGACAAACATACACAGAACTACGACGTAGAACGGGAGTCGCAGATGTGAGCCATAAGACCGCCCGGCTTAAATGGGAGCGGGCTGGCCACGCTTGCCGAATGCATCTAGATAGATGGGCAAAAAGGGTAACCGGTTTAAATGGCAAACGTCGGAGAGGGAGACCCAAAAAACGGTGGCGCGATGATCTGGGATGCATTCGACTCAAAGTGGCTAGTAACTTCTGGGAACCGTGACACGTGGAAGAAATTGGGGGAGGCGTTTGCCCAACTGTGTGACCCTATAGACTAAATATTATATAATAATATCATTAGGAAAACTCACAAAAAAATTGAAGTTTTTTAAAGTATAGGTTTTTTTCTTTTATTAGCAGGAGTAACTATTTAAGTACTGCAATTAGGATATCCTGGATGGTAACTCTCATTACGTTGAATGTAATGTGATTTTACAATGTATGAGTTATTTATTATATTGATGATTACCTATATCATGTTATTTACTGCAATCGTTTTATATAGGTAGGTATGCATGTTATTTACATTATGTACTTAACTGTGTGGTATTATTTTTGCCTAGTGTGTTAGTAAATAAGTGGAGGTACATTTTATGCCCAAGTAATGTACGCAAAGTATGTTAAAGCACATACAAGCGGCAACCATCATTATAACCTTATCATTCATTACCATTTGTAATTTATGCCAATACCGTGCATTATCAATACCTAAGTAAATACCTACTCACCTGTTTCTCAAGATAATTGTCGTTTGAAGTAAATTAACACGAAGTTTCTTGTTTCACACGCTATGGCGTTAATAAGAAACATTTTTCATTTTCAAGTAAAATAATAACTTTTCTGAAAACGTGATTACATGAAATAATTGTCAAGGACACTTTTTTAACTTGTGAAAAAAAAAACAATACATTGTTAATGAGTTTTTTCTGTTTAGTCCGTGATGAAGCTATAAACGTCATGGTTTGAATTCACTAACTAGTTTTACGCTTCATGGTCTTCGATCTTCAATGGCAAAATAGACATAAATAAACGAAATTATGTATTAAAATTGACAGCAGAAGTATCTAGCAGCCTGCTGAGATGATAGTGGTAGCAGGAGAAATATTTTGTCGATCAAAAAAAACTCTTTGTGCTGTTTCTCGTATCAGAGTATCAGTAATGTGTTACAGAGAACACGTATGCTATTACTGCTAGCTAAGTGTCGCCCTATGGCTGGTCCTTATCCCCAAATCACATGGGACCAATTTGAGAAATGAAACGGGTTCATTACTATTTTTCAAGTTTTAAAGCAGGAGCAGCAGGCAACTTACTTACCCCTTATTAAGTACACATATAAATTGAAAAAAGGACTGCGCTCTAAAATAAATAGGTATTTTAAGATTTTGACAACAATTTTATAGTTTTTATTTTTGCTTTAATCTCCTTTTGAGTTGGGTACACCCATTTTCTAATTCACGTACGAGTGAAACAACTTCAGACATGAATAACAACTGCAACACAACTTTAGACATCGAAATAATGTCGTGAAAGTGAGGCCCAAATAAATCCACACAATAAAGTTTTAAAACCACAAAATAATAGTTTAAAATGAAACCGTCTATGGTTCAATGGCCAGGGTCTTTACTTGCAACATGCTATTTCGTACTATACCTATGACGTAATATACGAAGACACTGAAATAGTTTGTTTGTAGCCAACTAAGTTAAGGTAATTTTAATCTCTTATGTCAAAGATACTGAAGGGGGTGAATTCAGGCTCACCGCATCTTGTGTCTTTGTCTTTTAACAATGTCTTTTTTGGGAAAAAGTTATGTGCGGTAATAATATTGCTCTTTCGGTGATGGAAATCATCGTTAGGAAAACCCACGGCTTAGTTAGCTCCAGACGTATTGTACAGTTCCTCTATCTGAGCTCTGGGCATAGCTGACTAGGCTGGGAGGGTGGTATAGGTGCTGGACAAGCCATTCCACCTAACAATGTCACGGGCACTACAGCAATAAAAATAAAAAGCATTGATTACAAGTTGTTTGCGCTTTATAAATCATAAGATTAGATGACAAGGCCAATTATTTTTAAGGTGTCTATAAACTTTTCTGCAAACGCAAAAATAATTTTGTAGAATAAATCAACTACTACCAAAAACCTTCATCACAAAACTTGTCGTATAGACTATAAATACACAAATGGAAACAAACTGTTACATTAGTTAATTGAAAAAGAGGTAACTGCCTAATTAGGCACACTTTACTCGCCGTGAATTAGAAATCTGAACCTAGACACTTCAGCGTGCTTCACCGAGCAGTATAGCATGTTAAAAGTAGTAGTACCTACGTATGTATGTTGTACGTACCTACGTAACTTACTACGTAGGTAACATGGGTAGGTGCGTCGTTCAGTGTAGTGGCAGGAACCTAAGTTACAGTTAATGTTTTAAACAATCATGTTACAATTTCTTTGTTTTTATTGCTCAAGGCATATTAAACTTAGAAATATTTCGATATGGGCGAGAAATTATAACATGACACGTGATTCTTGTGGAGCTCAGTGGTTAGCGCACTCGCCTTGTCAGCAAGGGAGCGCAGGTTCGAATCATGTCATGGTGATTTTTTAAAATATATTTCCTTGCGAAAAATATTTCAAAATCACGGTACCTAATGTTATAATCTAAACTTTCATGTATTTTATTACGTTACATTTAGGAACTTAATAATAATTGCTACAAATTAGGTATATAATAAATGGTCAGAACCAAACTTGTCGATGATAATTTAAAAACAAACAAAATACAGTTTTCAGATCCTTTTAGTAGGGGTAGATAGATCTAGGTTTGATTTTAATAGATCCGTTCTAAGTTGTTTAAAATAAACATTACTATTTACCTTTAAGTAACCTATCTGGTATAGAACTGTTATTCATGTAGTATTATTTATTTTTGGCAGGCTACCAACACCTCAAAAAGACATCTCTATGTGATTTGTACACGACTATGATTGTCGAACAAAAGCTGTTATCTATTTGTCGGGGTTGGTTTATGGCTTGAACTTAGGTATACTTAAAACGTTTACACATTGCCAGCTGCTGCTTAGCCAGTAGACTCGTACGCCAGTAGCGACTCGCCCCCCCAGCTGTCATGTAGGTACGTAATTTACGTTCGAGCTATGCGAGAAAATGCATTGCAGCTTATCAGCGTGCTGATTCGTTAAAGGTGTTTCCACACCACGAGCATTCAGTTTTGACTTTGAGAATTATACATTACAATACTACCTGCCTATCTGACGAGAATTCACGTGTAATATAACATTTACTTATTACAAGTGAAGCGCATTGATCTTACAAGTTGTATCAAGATATTACCAATTGTAGGTACTTATCATTACAAGGTGCGCGCTGTTCTAATGCTCCATGCTCATGTAATCTGTAACGTTAAGTTAGATTTACAACAAACGAACCAAAAGCTAAAACTAGAACAAGAGCATTATTTCTAAGTGTAAACGATAGCTCATTTTATTGTTAACATCAATAGATCAATGAGCATGAATGCGAATTAAGTACTAAAATTCAAACTATAGGTAAACTGTGGTAGAACACAAGACATCGCTCGCTCCGGTGAACGAGCGCGTGCGAAAATGATAGAACGCTTCCTAAAGCGTTTCATTACACGCGAATGCTCGCGTTGCAGAAGCACCTTAAGTTTGACTTGCGCTGTATACTTAGTCAGGGCTAACTATATAACTAACGTGCTTACCTTAGTGGTGCTAACTATTGTGATTGGTCTTGCACTGACACAAATGTTATTACACGCGAATGCTCGCGTTGAGGAAGCACCTTAAGCTAGCTAACTCGCACTGTGTAAGCTAGCTATTAAAGTCGTCAAGTAACTTTTGTACTTACGCCTAGTTTTTTTCAACAAATGATTGTGTCAATAAGATCGATTGTTAGCGAGAAGCGACATTGAGATAACAATGGGACCGAAGGTGCTAACCTTTACTTTCAATTTACTATTTTATGTTTTTGCTCTTCATGTCATCATCGATATTTTTTACGTTATATAGGTACATGCCCTTGAAGATGTGGGTAGTGCTCACCTCCTGATAAAAATAACGGTTACTTTAATGTATATAGGATTGCAACCGCCGCAGTTTCATTCAGTCTCCTCACGACGAATACAAGACCGTATGAAATGTAAATGTATGTAATGTAACAAAGGGAGAATATTTTGTTTCTTTTTTAAATTTCTATATATTAGTATGTAATGTACCATGCTAGTGATTTGAATTTATTTAATGTAGGTGTAATCTAATGTAACAAATATAACTATGTTATATCTAAACAATAATTTATACCTTACTTAATAAATACGTTTGTTATGGTTATGTATGACTGTGATTCAGACTTTAATAAATTCAAAGGCCATGGGTATAACAAAAGGTAATGTGAGTAGAAAATCAATGCTACGAGCCCTAACTGTGTATTCGTAACACAGTCGCATCATTTAGAATTAAATAGCTGTACTTAGGTAAATTACAAGGCTGCTCATGGGTATTTAAAAGAAAATTACCATTAGGACAAAGATTTTTGTCTATTTTGTTGCTATAATATATTCTGGATAAAAGATCAAATAGGTAGGTAGAAGAAAAGCAGACCACGATAAACAAGTGAAAAAAAATACATATATATTATACATATAGATAGACACCCAGACCAGATACAAATATTTACTTTTTACCAGTTTTTATTTAAATGTCTGCACCTGACGGGAATCGAACCCGCAGCCTTCTGCATTGCATTCAGGCGTACGCCCGACGCACTACAGAGGTCGTCTCTATATGTATAATACCTATGTATTTACTAAAATTACTTAATAACGGGGTATTTACCATGTTTAATAATTTATTCGCGGAGCTCGATATTTCGCTAGCAATTCCAACCAGCTTGTTCACGAGACTGGAGAATGCGGGTAGGTGATGACAGTTAGAGGCGTCCATATCGGACTACCTGCTTTCTGACACGAGTTGAACGTCTGGTTATCTACTATGGTTAATAGTAGGGGACCGATGACATCCACATCAGGGGACATCCAGTCTCGTGAACAAGCTGGTTGGAATTGCTAGCGAAATATCGAGCTCCGCGAATAAATTATTAAACATGGTAAATACCCCGTTATTAAGTAATTTTAGTAGTGAAAATAACCATGTTAGTTTAAAATCGTATACCTATGTATTTTTTATAATAGAAAAATTAATATAAGTAGTTTATCCGTTGTCTAGTCACCGTACCACAAGCTTGGAAGCTTACAATGAGGCTAGATGGCGTTGTGTGTTGGTCACAGAATTCATTTATTTATACACGGAAGGAAAATCCTTCAAGGTAAAGCCGTTAAGCATCATAAAAATGCACTATAGGTATAATTTCTCATCGACATTCGTCAATTATAAAAGAATTCAGTATCTGCTTACTACGACAAGTGGCTAGATAATCATCAATGACAATAGAACAAGCAGCGTGTCGAACAATGAGGATAAACTGATGCGAATCCATTGTGATATTGTTTGCTGATGATGTTAACTGGTAAACAACACTAGAACAATTCAAAACGAATATTTTGATCGATCAAATGTTTACACTTTTATTAGCAAAACTAGCTGCGCCCCGCGGTTTCACCCGTGAAATTGAAAAACGCGTTATCACGGGCGCGGGCGGCCGAGCGATCCCCGAGCGGTTGCACTTTTTCTTTCATTACTCGGATTCTACTAATTGGATTTTGATGAAAAGTAAAACCACGACTTGCCTCGAAAATAGAACTATTGAATATTGAAAACCAGATTTCAAACGGATTATTAGTTTTTAATTGTATAAGGAACAGAGAAACAGACAGACAGACATAAATTTTAAAAATGAGATAATTTTGTTCTACTACCTACTTATCCAAAGTCCCCTAGACCACTTTTATTTTAATTTACTTCCAAGTACAGACTTTTTGTCCTCTCTTCCTTTATTATAAGTATAGATAATGGCGTGTTCTGCAAACGGCATCTTGAGGCTCTGTTTTACTTTTTCGGCTCTCTTAACAAAATTGATTAAAAAAATAATAACAGAAGAGATCCATAATTATTTTTGCCAGGTCTTATTCGCGTATAATTATTTTTAAAATTCTCTTACCTCGACGTTCGACCTCGTGTGTCCCCTCGCGACCAAGATCATTGTAACATGATCGAAACGTCGAGGTAAGAGAATTTTTAAAATAATTATACGCAAATAAGACCCGGGAAAATAATTATGAGTTCAAATGGTGTGAGTTTAAAATGTTTAAAAGAGATCCAGGTAAGGAAAATGTAAATGAATATTGCGTCAATAAAACATACGCGTAGAGGTTATAAACATTGGTAGAGGACGGCGCCGGCGCAGGCGCAGTCTTTGTCTTCTTCCTCCTTCCGCAGTGGATATCGATTAGTCAAATTTGATTTACCGTAAGCCAGCGCTTCTTTAACATCCAAGGTAACTTTGACAGTTTTTGGGGCTACTTTAACAAACCCCCAAAATCTCAGTTTAACTTAAACTAAAATTAAATTGAAATCCAAAATAAACTATAAGAATTATCCTAGTTTGATTGTCAAAACATCTAGGTCTGATTTTTAATCATAAGTGATGATAAGTGTTTCTTTATTTCTATTAAACAAGAAACAAAACAAAAAAAAATACGTTAGAAGCTAAAATTTAAACTAAATATAAGCCCCTATACCCATGGGGTTAAATAGATACTTAGTGCCTAAATAGTATTTATCTAAGTACCGTTTTTTTTTATTAAAAAGTGGAAACTATTATAAAACATAATAGACTTTTTCTAAATCGACGGGACGACGTTCACACGGAAAGAGATAACAGAGAAATAAAACAACTAGGAATAAAGCATACAAAGATACATTTAATTAGAAAAATAAAAACATACAACACACAAACCTAACTTAAAAAACACATTCAAACACAAAATATATAAAAACCAAAACTAAAATAACCCATCCCCAAGCGCTCCCGCTGCAAAACTGTCCAAAATGGTAGCAGCATTCCCGCGCTGAACCGCAAAGACAATATTTGCAGCAGGAACGCTCTGGAACATCAAGACCCCAAGAAATTCAATACACAACATCACTAAAAATATACGTTAATTAATTAATACTATATGGTACAATTAGGTGGCCTAATCGCTAAAAGCTAACTCTTTCAGGCAACCTTTCCTGGAACGGAACTAGCAAAGTTTAATCCACACACGCAAACGTAAGTAGCTGCATGTAATTCGATGAAAGGATAATTAATTTTCCGACTATTGACAACGTAAATAAAATTGGTGCAAGACAAAGAGATTTGACGCTATTTAAGGTCTCTACGTAGGTAAATAGAGGTAGGTGTTCAATTATTCATGAAACCGTGCACTGTGCAACACTAATTTGGCTCCCAATGATTTCGTTAACAAAAACAAAGAAGAATCTATGGTACAGCCTTCATTATGTTTAAACATTGTTTGATAGGTACCTACTCATGAGTAGGTGCTAGTATCTACCTACCTCCATGTTTCATGTTTATTTAAACACCCGCGTAGGTCCCGATCCCGAGGGATATCAGGATATATTTTACCTACATATTATAAACCTTTCTATCGAATCTTACTTTATATTCTTAGTGTATGCATGTATGTGACTTTGTTACTCATTCACGCAAAAACTACTGAACCGATTGCGATGAAACTTAGAATATAGGTAGCAGGAGATTTGGAATAGCACAAAGGCTACTTTTAATCCCGATATTCGATCGGGACCTACTACGTTAAACCGCAGGGCGCAGATAGTCACTAATAACAAACAGACAGTCAGCGGGAAGCAATTTTGTTTTATACTATGTAATGATATTGTATGTAGATATACTTGCATATTTATAAGCTGTAGCTAATTATCATTAAAATGACATTTGATTAACAAATATCTATCTAGTTAGTCCACAGGTCATTAAGCTTTCGATCTTCTTCTTCTCCTACAAGAAGTTGAACATCAGGGCCCTGATTCTGTAAAAACATAGCATGAGACAAGCAGGCGTAATGCATGAGCATTGCAGAAGTCGATTTGTTGCATGAGTAAAAATAATAGCTATATAACTTCTTTAAATACTGATTGGCTGAGGAACAAGGGGAGCTATTTAAATAATTAATTAGCCCTTAATTTTGAAGGCTACTTAACTAATTAAGTAGTAATTATGTAAAATAACATTTACAGAATACGAATTAACGCACATCTTCTGCACGTCGCGTCGCCTGCAGTTCACCAGCACTTCGCATGGTATGTCCTTACCGAATCGAGGCCCTGGCCTATTTTATTTATTCTTGGAAACTGTCGCTCTAAAAATTCTACAATTCTTTTGCCTTTTTGAGTGTTTGCTGTCCCACTGCATGACAAAGGCTTTGCTACCTACAAATAATCCTTAAAATTATTATGTTTGGATATCATCCATTTAATATCTCTTTTTATTTTCTAATTAAGTTTTTATTTTTATGAGTTTTTGTGTAAGGTATGTAGCATTATTAAGCATTATTGGTCAATGAGCATTTCGTTCTGTACCCTTAGTGCGGGTTTTTTCGTAAACAAAACGCGAACGTGATGGTTAAGTTAACGCGTATTTTGCATGAAAACTGGTAACTTCGATATCGTCCGCTAGGGGCGCTTTACACGATTTGTTAACATGTTTTCTGCTACGCCTCGCGGTTTCAGAAGTGGAAACGCGTTATCACGGGCACGGGCGGCCCAGCGGTTCTCGAGCGGTTGCACTTTTTCGTTCATTACTCGGGTTCTACCAATTGGATTTCGATGCAAAGTATTCCACGACGTTCCTCGAAAATAGAACTATCCATTGTTGAAAACTAAATTTCAATCGGATAAGAAGTTTTTAATTCTATAAGGAACAGACAGATAAACAGACAAACAGACAGACAGACATGAATTTTAAAAATTATATAATTTTGTTCTACTCAATCAAAAAATCAATCAAATATTTATTTATTAACTATGACACTTATTAGACATTTCTCAAATTACATATATCAGACATCGATTCTACACTAAGCACATGCTTGTATCGCAGTAACCGAGGAACCAATATAATGAAATATAGATAGACACCTAATAAATCCATAAAAATATATACCTTATAGACTAACATACATAGATATTTTATAATAAAATGAATGTGTTAATAGATAGCTTAGAACTATGTTAGTAGCACTTCCATTACACTACACTTTAGTCTTCGTGTGTTCCTGTGGGATTTGTCCGCGGAAGCGACGGAACACCACGCCGTTCGGCCAGAAGTCTTCGGCCATAACGCGAGGCAGATAGCACGTCGGGACTCGCACCACAAACGCCTTGAAATTGACGTTCCGATGCGACTCCAGCATATGCACCCTCAGCGTATAGCCCAACTTCCGGCGCACGTACTCGACGATGTCCTTCTCCCCGACCGTGTAGTGCAGACGGGAGATGTACACCGGAGTGTTCGGCATCGCAGCACGAACTCCCAGACTCGAATCAATCGGGGCTGTACCGCAGCGATTCGTGGTAGGTCTTGCTCGGCGTTTCTTTTGTACCTTAACAAAACCTTCCTCATCTTTGTTGATAACTTTTGGCTTCTTATTAGAAGCTACAGGGACGCTCGCAGTGACGGTGGCGAAATAAGGTTTCACCGGAGCTGCAGGCACAAGCAGCGGGGCGGGGAGCGTAGGTCGTGCGGCGGCGCATGGAGGAGCCGCGGCGGGGCGGGGGGCGCGGGGCGCGCTGTCTGCAAGCGGCGCACGAGGCGACGGCGACTGCGACAAAACTGCTGACGCGAAGCTATTATCTAGGACAGCTCCGCGCGGCGAGTTGACATTCGTCACCGATACTGGTGACCTCATTACCGCTCCGTTCTTCCGCAACTCGTCAAGTTCTTTGCGTAGTTCGGAAACGGTATTTTGAGATGCATCCAGCTTCTCGTGCACTTCCTTGAGACTCTTCTTTAGAAGGACGATGTCCTTCAGGAGGCTCGTAGCGTCGACGTGGTCGAAAGTGACGGGAGGGAGCTTGTTTAGGTCCCTCGCCACAAACGTAGGCACGTCGTCCGGGTCTGTCTCCTTGAACAGCGTAATGATGTCCTGTACGCTTTTCTTGGTACCGTCGCGGCGGCGAGACACCATCTTTTCGCGCTTGTTCAGCACCTCGAACAGCAGCAGCTTGGCTGCTGCTATGTCATCTTCACTGAAATTCGTGACGCAGATCTGAAGTGCAGACAACTCGTCCATCACGTCCAGCTTCTGCTGCAGGAACGCCAGCAACTCGTTCACCACAATGTTGTTACACATCGTGACGAATTACGCACGACAGCTTACGCTGCGCTATTCGTCACAAATACTACTTATCCTAAGTCCCCTAGACCACTTTTTTTTTTAAATTAACTTCCAAGTACAGACTTTTTGGCCTCTCTTCCTTTATTATAAGTATAGAATAGAAGATAGATAGAAGATGATCTAGGCCGTGAGGCCGTCTCCTTTACTTTATTTTATGTTTTTCACGTCATCATAGGTACATGGTAATACGTACTTTTTAATTCAGTCCCCTCTCGACAAAAAAAAATACGTTAGAAGCTAAAATTTAAACTAAATATAAGCCCCTATACCCATGGGGTTAAATAGATACTTAGTGCCTAAATAGTATTTATCTAAGTACCGTTTTTTTTTATTAAAAAGTGGAAACTATTATAAAACATAATAGACTTTTTCTAAATCGACGGGACGACGTTCACACGGAAAGAGATAACAGAGAAATAAAACAACTAGGAATAAAGCATACAAAGATACATTTAATTAGAAAAATAAAAACATACAACACACAAACCTAACTTAAAAAACACATTCAAACACAAAATATATAAAAACCAAAACTAAAATAACCCATCCCCAAGCGCTCCCGCTGCAAAACTGTCCAAAATGGTAGCAGCATTCCCGCGCTGAACCGCAAAGACAATATTTGCAGCAGGAACGCTCTGGAACATCAAGACCCCAAGAAATTCAATACACAACATCACTAAAAATATACGTTAATTAATTAATACTATATGGTACAATTAGGTGGCCTAATCGCTAAAAGCTAACTCTTTCAGGCAACCTTTCCTAGAACGGAACTAGCAAAGTTTAATCCACACACGCAAACGTAAGTAGCTGCATGTAATTCGATGAAAGGATAATTAATTTTCCGACTATTGACAACGTAAATAAAATTGGTGCAAGACAAAGAGATTTGACGCTATTTAAGGTCTCTACGTAGGTAAATAGAGGTAGGTGTTCAATTATTCATGAAACCGTGCACTGTGCAACACTAATTTGGCTCCCAATGATTTCGTTAACAAAAACAAAGAAGAATCTATGGTACAGCCTTCATTATGTTTAAACATTGTTTGATAGGTACCTACTCATGAGTAGGTGCTAGTATCTACCTACCTCCATGTTTCATGTTTATTTAAACACCCGCGTAGGTCCCGATCCCGAGGGATATCAGGATATATTTTACCTACATATTATAAACCTTTCTATCGAATCTTACTTTATATTCTTAGTGTATGCATGTATGTGACTTTGTTACTCATTCACGCAAAAACTACTGAACCGATTGCGATGAAACTTAGAATATAGGTAGCAGGAGATTTGGAATAGCACAAAGGCTACTTTTAATCCCGATATTCGATCGGGACCTACTACGTTAAACCGCAGGGCGCAGATAGTCACTAATAACAAACAGACAGTCAGCGGGAAGCAATTTTGTTTTATACTATGTAATGATATTGTATGTAGATATACTTGCATATTTATAAGCTGTAGCTAATTATCATTAAAATGACATTTGATTAACAAATATCTATCTAGTTAGTCCACAGGTCATTAAGCTTTCGATCTTCTTCTTCTCCTACAAGAAGTTGAACATCAGGGCCCTGATTCTGTAAAAACATAGCATGAGACAAGCAGGCGTAATGCATGAGCATTGCAGAAGTCGATTTGTTGCATGAGTAAAAATAATAGCTATATAACTTCTTTAAATACTGATTGGCTGAGGAACAAGGGGAGCTATTTAAATAATTAATTAGCCCTTAATTTTGAAGGCTACTTAACTAATTAAGTAGTAATTATGTAAAATAACATTTACAGAATACGAATTAACGCACATCTTCTGCACGTCGCCTGCAGTTCACCAGCACTTCGCATGGTATGTCCTTACCGAATCGAGGCCCTGGCCTATTTTATTTATTCTTGGAAACTGTCGCTCTAAAAATTCTACAATTCTTTTGCCTTTTTGAGTGTTTGCTGTCCCACTGCATGACAAAGGCTTTGCTACCTACAAATAATCCTTAAAATTATTATGTTTGGATATCATCCATTTAATATCTCTTTTTATTTTCTAATTAAGTTTTTATTTTTATGAGTTTTTGTGTAAGGTATGTAGCATTATTAAGCATTATTGGTCAATGAGCATTTCGTTCTGTACCCTTAGTGCGGGTTTTTTCGTAAACAAAACGCGAACGTGATGGTTAAGTTAACGCGTATTTTGCATGAAAACTGGTAACTTCGATATCGTCCGCTAGGGGCGCTTTACACGATTTGTTAACATGTTTTCTGCTACGCCTCGCGGTTTCAGAAGTGGAAACGCGTTATCACGGGCACGGGCGGCCCAGCGGTTCTCGAGCGGTTGCACTTTTTCGTTCATTACTCGGGTTCTACTAATTGGATTTCGATGCAAAGTATTCCACGACGTTCCTCGAAAATAGAACTATCCATTGTTGAAAACTAAATTTCAATCGGATAAGAAGTTTTTAATTCTATAAGGAACAGACAGATAAACAGACAAACAGACAGACAGACATGAATTTTAAAAATTATATAATTTTGTTCTACTACTTATCCTAAGTCCCCTAGACCACTTTTTTTTTTAAATTAACTTCCAAGTACAGACTTTTTGGCCTCTCTTCCTTTATTATAAGTATAGAATAGAAGATAGATAGAAGATGATCTAGGCCGTGAGGCCGTCTCCTTTACTTTATTTTATGTTTTTCACGTCATCATAGGTACATGGTAATACGTACTTTTTAATTCAGTCCCCTCTCGACCAAGATCATTGTAACATGATCGAAACGTCGAAGTAAGAAAATAAATAATATAATACGCGACTAATACCGGGTAAAATGTAAAGAAAATTTTATTCCAAAAAACAAACATCGATACCTGTCTATTCAACTTCTATGACTAATATATATACTAGATACATAACATTTACATATAGGTACCTCGACGCAAACGACAGAGAAATAACAAAGTGTTATTTACCTACTCAAAATAGATGCTAATAAGTTAATACGTTGTTGCGATGGATTATTCCACAGTAAAATATAAGTAAACCCACCTTTGATGATATATGTGTAGGTAAGTATATGCCTTACCTTGAAAATAAGTCGCAAAAAAACATAAAAATTAGTGGCTCTCGGAATAACCTCAAATATTATTATTCAAACATGCTTGGAAATAGGTAGATACTAGAAATGGGCCGACTACAGTTTTTGCCGTCTAGCAGACTAGCCGACTAGTCGGTTTTAAAATTGCCGACTAGTCGGCAATGCAAATCATTATAATTCGGAAATATTCCTCATCAAAACTTCCAAAAAATGGTCGTACTGCTTTGAAAATGTAAAATTATATGATACATGCTGAGACTTTTAACGTTCGTCTTGGTAGTGAGGTATTTATTTACGTTTTTCTGACTACCCAGTCTCTAACTATACTACAAGGTAATTCAATAAATAGAAATATAAATAAATAAAAAAAAATATGTTTTTATTGCAGCAAAACAAACTACATACTAACAGTTAACAAACAACGTAAAGTAACTTTAAGGAAAATTCGTTGGTAACAGTAGTGTTTGCTGGATGAGGGTACTTATGAATAGTGTTGACGATGGCATCCACACTAGATTAAATCTGTGCCGCGGATGTCAGAAATTGATTAACTAGTAGGAATGTACCTCGTCGGCGAACTTTGATTATTACTTAGGTGAAAACTTAGCAAGTTATGACTACATAATAATTGTGATACTAATAAAAAATTATGATAAATAATATAATATACTATTATATATACATACCATACCACATATACAAACATATATACACATATACTTACATACACACATATTGCTATTGCACAATTTGCAGACTAGTCGGCACCTAGTGACTAGTCGGTAAAAGTGCCGACTAGTCGGCCCATCACTAGTAGAAGGATACGCATCGAGATATTTATGTGTAGATTTTTTATATTTTCTTTTCAAAAATATGTACGAATTTTCGAGATCTTTCTTAAATTCGTACATATCTTTTGTATTACAATACAGCCGCGTCTGGGCACCACCAGGGGCCCAATTCTGTTAAAAAAAATCATGTAGAATCCACACGAAATGCACGCGGTTGTTCAGAAAGTTCAAAGTTTTTTACATATTCTATCGTCATAACATCTTATATTCACACGTTTCAACCAAGTTTCCACATTGTTTTAGAAAAACAGCAGAGCTACACGGTTTTTTTCTTACAGAATTAGGTCTCAGCATAGGTGCTTCTGGTGCACCTAATGGTTAGGTGGTATCCTAATGGATAGAAGAGAAATCTGGGCCCCTTAAAGCCGAATAGGTAAGTACCTACTTACTAACGGGCTGTAATCGAAACCCGCTTTGCACACCTACCCATACTGTAACAAAAAAACAAAGCGGTGTTTACATGGTTCGTGAACCGCAACGAGCGCTACATGCAATGAGTCTATTAAAGTTATAGAGACGCCATTGCAGAACAAATCATTATTGAAAAGCGGCACAATTTTGTATGCTATACAACCTCATTATTTATATTCATTCACATAATTTAAAGAAGAAATAGACGAAACTATTGTTATCTCTTTCTAAAACATAAAGACTCAATGCTACTTGCATGACGTAAGAAAGAGATGTCATAATTTTATTATGACATCTCATAGCGGTTAGGAGAGAATGATAAAACGTCAAAGTCAAAAACTTCGTTGAGTTTTTGGAAAAAAAAACTTTTTCAAAAAATAAACTTAAATAAATAAATACAGCTATAATTACGTATGAAATGAAATATTTTTGCCAGTTTTTGGAGTATAATTCGTGCATCGCCTAAATACGCACGAAGGCATTGTTGTCTGTGAATAATGTTGTGAAAGTGAACTAAATGTACTGTGTGTTAACAAGCGGGTGATCGTGACGTGAGCTGGGATGGAACTAAGACTTCTTTGGCTAGATAGCTTGCATTTGTGTAGCCAAGAAATTTGCCCTATTACGTATCTAGAAGTTTTTACATATCTCTGGCTACATGAGCGGTTCACGGCAAGCCGCGGTAAAAACCAACACATGACTGTTGGTTTTACCGCGGACTTAAGGGCGTTCGGGCGTCAAATCCTGCGGGAATTGGTACCAAGATAAACAGTGACTTTATGATTGTCATTTGTTAATGATGTAACGATAACAAATGTTTACACTATTTCAGCTCTTTATTATTTACTCATCGCCGTAGGTGCGCTGTTCTCGCCGCCCCATCCGAGGGCAGCTCGACGTGAAGTGATGCCGCGGGAAAACTGTGAACTTTTAAAAAGCCTAAAAGCAATGAGTGTTGCTGCTTTTAAAGGCTTGTCCTTATGAAGTAACTATGAAATAAATATAAGTAGTATATCCGTTGTCTAGCCACCGTAACACAAGCTTAGCAGCTTACCACGGGGCTAGATGTGTTCGTCACGGGATTTATTTATTTATTTTATTTATAAAAATCTTCTTTTCGCCGGCCGGCTCCGAGTTTCGATATTCATTGCTCGGCCACCACTCGGTTGCAACAGACCGATCGACTGCTCGCCGAGCAATGGACAACGAAGCTCGGACCGTGACCGTCTAATATAAATCATCCCTAACTTATGACCTAACCTAACGAATGCTATCAGAGATACCAACCGGGACCAATTGCTCAACGTGCCTTCCGAAGCACGGAGGACCTCAAGAAAGTGATTAAAGATAGAGATAATATTTTTTTCTTTCTTATTCTCAGAACAGGTAGGTATGATGATAATAATTAAGTAGCATTATAAGAGATAACCACTTAAATTTATTACGATATCTAGGTAATTAAGTAAGTAGGTAGATACAAGAACATTGAACTGAGTCTTCAGTTAATATTTTCCCAACATAAAGAAATAAAACATCGTAATTGTTTTATTTACTTACTTTAACATTATTATACGTAATTTAGTTAACGTTGATAGCGTGTGTATTTAATGTAGCACTTTATTTAATGAAAACTTTATAAATATTACTTTCTGTTCTTTTGATAGGTTTTGATCGTTATGAAATTGATATCAATATATGGTAATTGATTCTAGATTTATTAATTTTATGTCGTTTTTTTCTGTTATTATCAACATAATTTCTTATTTTTCCGGATCTCCTCGCGACCAAGATCATTTAAAATAGTTTTTTTTCGCCTTTGTTTGGATATGAATCACGGCAATATGTCTTTACGATAATAAACCCTTCCTGTGTCTTTTCTTGGGGTTTATGTGGTAATTTCAGGTAAAGAGTCAATTGACTCTTCATTCTCCTGCTGATTTAAAAGGTAATTAGGTTTTTAGAGAGACTGATATTTTGAATCACTCAATAACCAACTCGAAGTCGGATAATTCAAGATTTAAAAAAGTGAAACCTATAATTAGAGATTGCGACATTCTGCTCTATCTAGGTGAAACTTTCAAATCAAACTGGCTATTTTTCTTTAACTTAAAAAAAAAAACAAAAACTGGGAAGTCCCTTCCGGGGTGGAAGTGAAAGTGTGCTCATAGTTCGCATGTCATCGATCCCGTGTGAACAAAAAAGCGCTATAAATGTGGTTTTCATTCCACCGAGTGTTTTCCCTGAAACGTATTAAACGTTAGTGTAGCGTAGCAACGGGTAGCAGTAAACACTGTAAACGGTACACAATGCAGTGCTCGTTCTGCGACTGCGACCAGTTAGCGACTTCACTTGTCTAACAATCATCATCTCAACCCTTAAGGACGCGACTTATGTGAAATCCCTTCCGATTGAATAGTTTTCTTCATAACCGGTATCAAATAGATCTTTAAACAATGTTTAATGTTATTGTACATGATACAAGAAGTGTCCCCTTCATTTCAAAAACAATAAAAAATAACTTTAAATACCACTATTATACAGGCAAAATAATGTTTTACAAAAAAAATCAATTTTTCTTTTAAATCCTTAACCGCTATATTTTCTTATAGGCATCATAATATTAGAAAATACAATACCTAGAACCCCTTCATCATATTTTATAAAAATATTATTTTAATCTTCGTTAATTATTGATTTTACCAGAAATTGTAGATTTTTTCACGCAATTCCATCTCGCTCATTTATATGCAATCGGACAAGGACCGATGATTTTCATCTATCGCCGCCTTAACCGTCCACTGCTGAATATAGGCCTCCCTAATACGACGCCACAAATAGCGGCGAGCCACCTCCATCCAAACATCGTGGTCACTCGACGACTTTTACTCCCCATCGGTTATCTGCCCTTTGAGCTATATGGCCTGCCCATCCCTTGCCCTTGTTTAACAATATTATAAAGATTTACGCCGATAGACAAAACAAGTAAAACTTAAGAATTATTGCTTGAATTTTATTTCAGCTGATATATAGATAAAAGTAAATTTCAAGCTGTTACTTTGTAATTTACTGTCGGTTAAAAACACGCGAGAAGTTACTAAGCTGCCTAAACTGTAGACGATAATTTGAATTGTCCAGTAATATAATTTTATTGGTTAATCATCATCATTATCATCGTAAAAGGATAAAGTGTTTCAGATGTTTATATATAGGTAAGTCATTTTAAAATATGTATGGGTATACCTACCATTGCCTAAGTATTCTTTAAATAAACTGTTTGTATATTAATTTAAATTGCTAGTCAAATTGCCAGTAAGTGTAGTTTTGGCTGTCGCATGTTAATTATCGCTGAAGCATTGTGTCTTGATACATTTCTACTTATTTACTATACATTGCTGTTTACTTGGGCCACGCTTGAGCGAATCGATTGTCCCATTTAACGTAAGAACTGGTCATTTTGAGGACTGGCTGTCGGCAAGTGTCGTTTGTTTTCTGCTGAACATTATCATTAGGTGTTTTCATGGTTGATAGAACGGTTCCACTTGCGTAACACTACCTACATACTTCGCTCTAATGATATTCTTAAAAAAATGATACATTTGAAACTAAATCTTATACACAGGGTGTCTCAGTTTATGGAGCAGCTGCTTATACGTTGCTCTACACGTCTAGGTGAACATTTAATTTAGTAGTTAGAACTAAATAAACTTACAATTTAAGGTCAATGACCTCCAACTGTCAGAAACAGCTGATTTTCTAGGGAACTATAAACTTAAAACTTTCGGAAATAACTTCGGATTTCCAAAAGTTGTAGAACCGAAGTTGTTTACCTAGATGTGTAGAGCAACGTATATAAGCAGCTGCTCCATAAACTTAGACACCCTGTATAAACCGGTCAAGAGCGGGATTCGAACACGAAAGGTTCCGCACAATTGGGTATCGCACCCTAAAATAATTATTACAAACTGATTCACAACAATAGTATTATAGTACCCCTAGTTTTCCTAGTTCAGGCATATGAGTTACTTAGATTTATAATTTGATATTTAGACTTTAAGAAACTTAGTATATACAATATTTTTGGAAATATATATTTTTTTACCTATGTAATGTAATAGGATTACAGTGACATCTTAGTCGAACAGTTATTGTTGCCATAGCAACAGTATACAAACAAACAGTATCAATTTGAACGTTTTTCGCAGAGAAGTAGGTATCCCATATTGGGAGAGGTGAAAATAAAAATCACGTTTGTTGTATGGGAGCCTCCATAAATATTTATTTAATTTTGTTTTAGTACCTATTTGTTGTTGTAGCGGCAACAGAAATACATTTTCTGTGATAATTTCATTTGTCTGTCACGGTTCATGAGATACAGCGTGACAGATGGACTGTCAGACAGTAGGGTATTAGGGTCCCATTGTTACCCTTTGAGTACGGATATCTAAAAATTGAATATTTTTTCCTATTTCACGTGGTCACCACATCACGCGTGAACGGCCGGACCGTACCTGAGAATTGTTTACTTAGGTACCTAGTATGAACAAAAGGTTTTCACAGTAGGTAGGTATCTATATTGAGATTTTAATACCTTAGGTATTATTGATGTTTATTTATATAAAATTAAAATTATTTCCTGATCTTGCTTGAATCATCATCATCATTAAATAGGCAAGCATCGTTATGATATCATCAGTGATGCATGGATCTGAATAATGGAAGCATGACTTCGGCGCTGTTTGCTTAGCTTAAATTAAATACCTATTCAATATTTGTAACAGGGACTGAATCAAGTAAGTATTGAAAAGTGCACAATACGCAAGCAGTCAAAAAGGCCCGGCCTGTCTCGCGGGACGCCTGACAGTAGTGGAATAATTGACATTGACAGATGTAGCGTGGCAAGATCTCGCCACGTCAACAATCTGGGTTACCCCCGCCTATGGATGTTTCACATCAAAATGCATTTGACGCATCGTCGTAGCGTCCCGAATTGCTTTGTGACTATCTGCCTATTCTGTGGTTATGACAAGGGAAATCGCGATGCGACGAATAACTTTAGATTTTAGTTTTTGTCCGTATTTTTTTTGGATCCATAGATAGCAGCATGAGCAAGTCGCAAATTGAGCACTAGGTCAAGTCGCAGAATGAGCTGGTATAGGTAGGTACATATAATATAGTAAAACGTGCAGATCGTGAAACGAGCAAGTCGCAGAATGAGCAAAAGTGCATAAAAAGTGCAGTTCGCGGAATGTGCAAATCGTATAAAATTTTAGTATTTTATTGGCGTAGTTTTGGTCTATGTCCTTGGTCATAATTTTTTCCTATTTTGTTTTACAAGGTACATAATACCGTTTTAGTAATATTTACTTGGAAACTGAGCAAGGTGGTAGATAAGCGTACTTACTCCGCCTAATAATATCCCTGGCACCTGGCACTAAATAGCGTTGAGTTGTGTAAATCATTTCAATATTAGATGAAAAATCCAAGAGCACCTTAGTGGAATTGACTTAGAATTTAAAAATGCAGGTGCAAGTCCTATCTAAAAATTTGCACCGCCCTCTCATTTTTTTACAATGGGCCCTAACATGATGTCTTATAAGTCGTCGCGAAGTCGTCGCGAAGTCGTCGCGATATAGTTCAGTTAAAAAAAAAATTAAAAACACATCAAATAATTAAATAAAAAGAAAAGAAAAACAAACTTCAAAAAATTAAAGATTTATTTAAATTGTCTGTGGTTTTTAAAAGTAGTCGGGGTATTTTTTATTTAAAATTTACTTCATTTTTTTTGAACGACAAAAGGCCGACATAGCAACGACAAACGAGCATGGTAGCGCGGAATAAATCAATTAACTCAACACCATTTACAATAAGTCTTTGCATATTTCATCTACATTTACTTGAACCTCTGAGAACCAAAAAATATATATATACATCATACAATAAACTCCAGAAGTATACGTTACCAAATACAAAATAAAAAAGTACAGTGTAACAACACAGAAATGTGGAGAAAGGGGAAGCATGTAATCATTATGCAAGGAATTAAATAGGATGAAATAAAAATAATAAAATGTTCAATCAAAACTGATTTCTTCTATGGTTTTCGCGATTTTGCATAATATAACACTTTATTTATCCGGTTGAATCGCGTTTTTATTCATGTTCTAAACGAACCGAGCTTTCGCCAACTTTACAGTTGGCTATTTAAAGGTTGACTCGGTCGTTCGGTTCTTTTATTTAGAACAATGAATAAAATCGCGATTCAACCGGATGAATAAAGTGTTTTATTTTCAATCTAAACTGGTTGAGGAATATAAGTAAACATTGCACGAAGTTACACACAGCCTAAATGGAGCTTCAAACTTACTAGGTATTCGTTATTGGCTACCACTAATGCCTCAAAGAAAGTAGTAGGTAAGTATGACTATTAAAGCAGGTACATCAGTAATACATACACGAGGCTTCTCAGTGTCATTCATCAATCATTCTACTAGTAAGTACTAACTTTTTAAAATGTAAGTAATTGAATAATTTAGCTTTCTATTTAATAGAAAACAAACAAGTTTAAATTCGCATACGAAATTCGTACCCAAAGGATCCTTTCTAAAGTTGAAATCTGTCACTACAAAAAATGAAGTGACAGATTTAGGTCACATACCCACAATCACTAGAGGGGACAATTTGTAGTGAAATCCGCTTATAATAATAATTATTATGTGCTTGGTTTTTATACTTAGTTATAACTAGAAGTCTCCCGCGGTTTCGCTCGAGAAAGTCCCGATCCCACCGGCATTTCGAAAACCCTATTTGAACATTTACGCACGATACATACCTACGGCCACGATAGTTTTAATAATCCTTATTAATTATTATTATATTATGCTCAATGCATTCTACTAGAAATATTATCATAAAAAAAATGCATAATCGAAAACTTACGGCTGAATGGGTTCCACACAAAGTCACACGGTTCCGGTGGCTTTGTGGTTAGAGCACTCGCCGGGCAAGCAAACCCCGTCACGGAGCATTTTTAACGATATAATTTTTCCTTGAAATACTTCATTTCCTTTAGTAGGTGTTATCTATATTTTCTTTTATTTTGTAAGTATATCTTATCTTACTAATAATATTATGAACGCGCAAGTTTGTACATACAAACTTGCGCATACATACCTAAGTATGTGACTTTGTTACCCTTTCACGCAAAAACTACTAAACCAATTACGATGAAACTTAGAATATAGGTAGCTGGATACCGGAATAACACATAGGCTACTTTTTATCTCGATATTCCCGCGGGAACGAGACTTATGCGCGTGGAACCGCGGGGCGCAGCTAGTAATGGACATAAGACAAAAGGTTCTATCCATACACCTATGACTGAAATGTACAACTTGAAGTATGTCATATCTACTTAGGTAGATCTTAATGTAATTAACTGGAGTAGACAGATCAGTTTAAAGTTTAAAGAGTTGTTGTTTCACACCTATCTACTGCGAGTTCTGCCAACATCATTATCGCTTGTTTATTAATTATTGAGGTTCATTAACATTTGAAATTGAAAGTCAGCACAGCGATCTACATGCATTCTTAATGACGGGTTCAGATAAGTGTGATAATTTGGTCCTCCTCGAAGAGAAAGTTACCTTCTAATTTTAAAAGCCAGTAAAGGTGGATACTGTCCGACGTTACATGGTGTACCTACTTAATGTAACGTGTTACACGGCTAACATTCATCCCATCATTAGGTATGTAGTGAGCGGCTCGTTGCTCGCTGGTTTTCCCGTAACACTAGGTACGCATTGACTGTATGAATGCTTGCCATCAAGAATCAAGAATCAATAAAATTTGTTAAATAACTGTGTACATTAAGGTGACATTAAATATTAAAGATATCAACAGTTTGTCCATCCCAGACATACAATATAGAGTAGAGGTACTTAGGTACTTAATTTAAGCACTTCTTTAAAATTAAAAATAACAAAGCAAGTTATAGTAAAGTAACATGTTACATTACACCTCGTAATATAGAACCTTTATAACCAAGTAATTGACCATTTGTATAATGTCACTTTCCTAGCTGTTTCAAGAAAACAGTAAACAAGCATCGTGTGAACGAATGAACAGGTTTAAATTTTAGTTTTGTTTATTTCATGTTTTCTTTAATATTTCTGTAGGTATTGTTTGTCATATTCTGGTACAATAAAGATTTATCTAATCTAATCTAATTGCATTAATTGTGTGTTTTGTTTATTAAATCATTTTGAATTCGTATGACAAATTTCAGCTAAATAAATAGGAACAAAACATCTAAAATGTTGCATAGGTAATATTGAATTGAATTTATTTATTAATATGAATCTTACTAAACATTTATCAAATTATATTAGAAATCGGCTCTACACTAAGCACAAGCATGTATTGCAGGAACTGAGATACTAATATAATGATGTATATAAGTGGAATAGTGGAATTACTATTAGGTAAAATAGTGTTTAAACGCTCATCTATCAATGTGTAAAAATAACTAAATTCTACCAACCTACTACCAACCTCACTTATAAAAAGAAAAGTTATTTTCACAACACAATGCCGCAATTTCTGCAAAATTAATTTTATACTGTATTACGGAATTATGTTCGTATTTGGAAATTGGATGACCGCACGCAAGTCTCTTGCCATACAATCCATACATGTTATTTACATCATCGCTCAACTTAAACACCTTAAACCTGTGGAGGTGGCGGTCAGATGGCTTAGCTGTTCACCTCAACTCCATAACAAAGTCGACCTTTGCCGGTTTCGAGGTCGCCGCTTGCGTACGATCTTCATTTGTAGTATTTTCACGTTTGAGATGATGCTCAGTCATGTGGTTAAACTTAATTTATTTTTAATACAGTGTTTTGGAGACATTTGAATTTATATCTTACTAGTTGGGTTACGCGGTTTCACTTGCGTAAGTCCCGTTCCCACGAAAATATCTCCCAATGCTGATGCGTTGTTCAGACAATTTAACTGTACTGTGGAATCCATTCCTAGTATTCTAGTCAAGAATTGGTATTATACAATTTGTCTCTCTCGATCCAATAATACTTAATAACTTCTTGTATCTAGTTAAATAACTCTTAATAATTTATTTGTGTTAACAATAAATAATTATAACGAATAAATAATGACAAAACAATAGGTAATGCACATGATTCACGATAATAAATTAACAGCGATATATCATAAAAATAAATCACATTGTGCACCGATAAAATAAAAAGAAAATTAACATTTTACTCGCAAACTTTGAATTGGACACTAAGCTGGCGATTATCCCCATAGATCTACACTATAAAATTCACCCACGAACAACCACCGAATCTGATGGAACTCTTGAGAAATCTACGGATGAAAACAACTTACCCCCTTATAAAATATTATTTACACATGACTAAGTTATTGACGTTTGTCTCTGTTTGTCAACTTTGAAACTTCATGTGGCAGTAAAAGACAAACGATGCTTAGTTATGTAGCGCATTAATTAGCGTTTCTAAGTAAGGGGGATAGGGTATAATGTAATGGTAGTGGGGTAACTATGAAGATTATATTCATAGTGTCCGGTATTCGCTCTAGAAAATGTGAAAATAAAAAGAATGCTTTTACGAGTATATTGTATAACATTACTTAACGAAATCTTATTAGTGCAGAAAGCAGTTTTTAGATTTAATTTATTCATATTATGCTTTAAAAAAGGAGTAATTTGGCAAATGGCTGTTTATGAGGCTGTTTCATTATGCCAATTTGGAACATTTATTTGAAGGTAATAAATATAAATAGGGCGTACTTTGACTTTGCTCAGACTGAGCTTAGCAGAAACTTAACATATTGAATTGAATTGGAACTTAAGTCGAAATTATTTTTATATTCATATACGAATAAAATAAAAAGAACTTCATAGTATAACAGAGAGGCAAAGTTTAGGTCATTGTTTTTGATTGGTTAATTACATTCTAAATTTGAAAAACTTCTACTTTAATAGTAAAGGTTGCCTGGAAGAGATCGCTCTTAGCGATAAGGCCGCCCATTGTACCTAATTTTTTTTTTTGTATATAGTGTTAAGTATATTAATAATAAAAATTAGTTTATAGTATATATGTCATTTAAATGGTTATATTGTAATTTTTAATGTATTTGTTTATTTTGTCATTTTTATTTTGTTTGTTTTAATTTGGTACAATAAAGAGTTAATCTAATCTAATCTAATCTAATAAAGCAGAAACTTTGGATAGTTCAGAAGATCGCTTTATAAATACCAAAAATTGTCTTATGTTAAAGTTTTTGCTTAGCAAAGCCAAAGTACCGACTATAGGTTTTAGCCTAAGTCCTGACTGATTCGCCTAGACGTCTAGAACCCCCTTTAGGATTAAATAGTCGTGATCGAAACACCCTATATTATTATAGGAACGCACGCCGTAAATCGCTGGTGCCAGAAACGTGAAAAAGGAGTTTTGACGGGAATGCATTGAGGAGATGTGTTGCTAAATTTTCATTTATGTGAAATTTAGTTCAAATGCGTGTAAATTAATGCGTGTATAATTTCGGGGGCATATTAATCAATTTAGTTTCGTGAAGGTGTACAAGTGTAAATAAAAGTGAAAATCGGTATTTTCACTTTTATTTACACTTGATTAATATGCAAAACATTTACTTTAGCTTAGAGTTGTCTCAAAAGCTCCGTGACCCCTTTTTACAATGATTCCCTCGACTTGACTTAAACTATGACGACTTGACTGTTTCGTTCAATGCAAATAACTTGCAAATATTGATAATACTTGACACTGGCAAATGTCCGAATGGAAAAGCCATTTTAAAGAAGAAGAAACGTGAAAGGAGAGTGCGTCATTTCTTTTTTGCGAAAAATTAAAAATAAATTCACATAAATGAAAATAAGTACCAAAAACAAAAAAGGCCCGATGTCACGGGAATATCGGGATGAAAAAGGGGAAATCGAGTTTTATCTCAATCGATATAGTTATAATTTTTGTAACGAAATTCTGGTCCAAATATCTTTATATTTTATCTTTTTGTTTTTGCGTGAAGGAGTTAAAATATTCGTTTATTTGAGTTAGCATACTAATGTCGATTTTGAAATCTTAACTTTAACCTTTACACTATTTGTAGAGTTTCCATTTTTTGTAAACACATTATAGAGGATTGGTGTCTAAAATATGTTATTCAATAGAAGCCTAAACGACTCCAAACACTACAATGGGGCCATATTTTATGTGTTTTGTTATAACCTACCTACATTTGTTTATAGAAAAGTCGGCCTCTACTCTAATCATGTTATTAAAACTTATATTTATATTTGGCAAATGCTACAAAAAACCCAAGTAAGTACATACTAAACCAATATTTTTAAACACTATAACCTGATGTATATACAACTGTTATTCTTGCAATGTGTAGGTTACCTATGTAAAGTATGACAATAAAGTTTACTCAGGTACCTAGCTAACTATGTCATACCTGTTTTTAGAATTGTTGGCAGTCGGAGGCATCAAAACAACTTGACTTTATGTACAAAGTAAGTTGATAAATAACAGAAAACGTAAGTAAGTAGTTAGGTATAGGTATATATACCTAAGTATTGACACCTAATTGAATTTTCCGATATGCATTTTATTTATTTACGTAAATTCTAAACACATATCTGTTTGACTCCCTACAAGTAAGTATTATTCGTAAAAATTTGTGTAAAACTGTTATTATTTGTTTTACTTTAAATTTGACGCTTTTAAGCACGATTTTCGCACTTTATAAGAGATTCGTTGCAAATAAAAACAGCAAACATTGTTTAGAATTATTATACACGTTTATTGAAAAACAAATTCTCGTCACGATCACTACATTCCGTATAAGATACAATAGCTAAAGTATACCTATCTATTTTACAATTAAATAAGAATTTTACACAAAATTTCTCGTTTTACAATCAGTATTATTCACTAATGAGACTCATATTTTATTATTTGAGCTGAAACGAAGTTATTTCGACTGGCCCACACACACATTACAAATAAAAGAATACAAAGTGTATTTTAGATTCACCTTTATGATAAAGACAGATGCACCATACAAGTTGGTGCAATATTCGGAATGTTTTGTTACTGAACGACCTGCGGCATTTGGCAATATGTCCTCGAACTTTCGATGACTACATACCAACACTACTCGTCTTCGACACGATACACCAAGTCGTACTATAGTATTTCTAATTTGGTAAATTTTTTTATTATGGTCGCTTCTTAACTCTACAATTAAATATATAACTTATTGTAAGCTATCTACACGCACTATCATATCACTTTTATCGACCTTTAAAGGGTCACGGTAACTCATAATTTTTGGTTTTGTTCCGCATATCCAGCGTCGGTTACTAGTTCAAGTAGTGATCTTGAAGGGTAATATAGGACTAGGCGAGCAAGTGAGCTAACGCAAAGACTAATAAAGATGCACAGAAGACAGGTGCAGCACCTGCATTTTGATGCACTGTCGTATCCACTGAGATGTCTTCGGAGAACACGTAACTCTTCGAACCTGTATGAGACTTCAGAATCCTGTAGTTAACTTCATTCAGAGATACCTGATTTTTAACGAAGTTGTACAGTCTATTAACAATGACGTAAATATTGCCTTTATCGTCAAAAGTAAAGCGGTCTACCCACTGGATATAGTTGGGGTCACGGGCGATCGTTCGCTGACCGACATGAAAATCAACTGTCGTATTCCATTCTGCAATAGTAGAGTTACCAATCAAGCCGAAGAAGAGGACGCCTGTTGAGTCCATCTTCATACCGTCAGTCTGCGAAGGCTTAATTCCGAGGTCAGTGACGTAAGGTCGTAAAGCTCCATCACCTTTTTGCGCCAAAGATTCGTTCCGAAGCACAGATGCATGTATTTCGTATAGATGGTAACTGGATAACGGGCAATAGTAAACTTTTCTATCAACTTTGTCGTCTTCCGTTCGGTATTGCGGTCCAAGAGCAATACCATCGATATTCACAGGTAGAGTTACCATAGTTCCATTAATACGGAAGAATGTCGCCTCTGGAACGGAAGACATCGACTGACTGTCACGGAGCTTCCAGAACTTTTTGTCGCTACGACGGAAGACAATAATACCAGGGTCGATAGCACTGTTGTCCGTGATATAGGCGAAGTCTCCGTCTCTGCTGTCTACTACGAGATCGTTCAAGTAGGTAGTGTTGGGGTTTACCGTATCGGCCGGTATGACAATACGTTCCATTTCATTTTTGCCAGTTTTTAAATCGATAAGCACTATCGATGGCGGGCATTTCGTATCCGGTTTCGAAGTGAGAGTGCCTACTCTCCCGTTGTCCAAAATCCACATCATTCCATTTTTGTCGATCTCAATGTTTTGAACGAACTGCAACGCACTGCAGTCTCCGATGGCGTTCTGGCTCCAGCTAGGGAACGGCTTTAATTTGGGCGCCGTGTCGGCTTGTTGAACCGCTATCGACGCCAGCGTCGCCGGTACTCCGTCCAGCATCCTCGGCATCGTCAGGAACAGGTTTTCTCCGTAGAAGTTTATTCCAGATATTAAAACGTTTTGGGGGATGTATCGGCTCGTATTGCGGTAGGCCTCGCGGTCTTCCGGGGATGCCCATTCGAAGTCGATGGCGTTCCATTCGTAGATAACACGGAATTGTTCGCGGCGTGCTGCCGGCGCTCGAGGGGGTTGCGTCTCGTTTTGTGCAGCCGCGGCGGCTACGAGTGTGAACAACACTAAGGCAAGCATTGTCGAGGTTGCGCGGCGTGCGACCGGGCTGGCGCTCTCGATGTGACTGACTCCGGAGCACCACCACCGCCGACTGTAGGGCTCCGCGCGTGACCGCACGCCGACGTCACCGCACGCTAACAAACCAACCCTGAGCAATACAAGGCGCGCAAACAAAAATAAATAATCGACGCCACTCTGTAAACATTATCAACACGCAATATACTCGGTTGTCGTGCTAAATAGTTAACGACACAGTTTCACTTTGCATAATATGTAAATCTCAGGCAAGGGTACCTCAAGGTCGATCTCACCCCATGCCAGACAGAGGGTTCGGCAATCCTCGACATATTTATTTTCAAACTACAGCGAATTCAAGCGAAGGGTTGAAGTACTTACCTATTGAAAATAGACACCTATGTATATGAATGAATACTTTTTATTTAACAATAATATATTGTTAAAGAGTGAATTGGAATAAATTGAAAACAACTTAACGTTAAAAAAAACTTTACGTTACAATGATTTATTAATATAATTGGGTGTCTATTTATTTATATTATATTATAGGTACTAGCTGCGCCCCGCGGTTTCACCGCGTAAGCCCAGATCCCGCGGAAAGAACGGGATAAAAGGTAGCTTATTTTATACCTATTCCATCTATTATACGGTCTCTAGCTCCCTGCATACCAAGTTTCAGCCCAATCGGGTTAGTAGTTGTTACTTGATTGAGTAACAAACAAACATAAAACTCACAAACTTTTAGCTTTATACTCGTAATATAAGTAGCATTAGAGCAGATTAAAGGAACCTAGATTAAAAGCTCCAAAGTAGACATGGGGCGGGTACCCGGTTTGGACCCGGTACCCGGTGGATCCGGCACTTTTTTTAGGATCCGGCCGGGTACCGGGTAATGGTGCCGGGTATCCGGCTCTGCCGGGTAATTTGATAGACCAAAAATAATGAAACATATTACACTTTTTAACCGGCTTCAAAAAAAAGGAGGAGGTTATGAATTCGTCTGTATGTATAATATTTTATTTTTTGTCTGTTTACCGATTACTCGAAGACGGATTGACGGATTAAGATGATTCTTTTTTAAATGGATTGGTAGGAGCTCCAAGATGGTCCCATAAAAATTTGATGTGGATCTGATGAGGGTCTTCGGAGTGATGAACGGAAATGCTCCTCAAAACGCATTAATCAATCCAGTTGTTTATCGATTACTCGAAGATGGCTTGACCGATTGAGATGATTATTTTTTTAATGGAAAGATGGAAGCTCAGTGACTTCAGATGATAAAACAGATTAATTAGTCGGTGGCTCTGTAACTATGTAGAGGTTATTTTGGTCATTTTTATCAATTCCTTTTTTTGTTTGTTTTTTAAATTATTTTTTGTTTCTTTTTGAAGTCGGTTTTTTAATTGTTAAATTATTTTTTTATTTTACCCTTTTTAGTATACTTACCTACCTAAAAATCAACAATATTGTTACCGTAATTTTCATTATTGTTAAATTATTTATTATGCTGAACACAAACGGTAATCATTATAATTATGTTTTGCTCACTAATTTATCAGAAAGAACTAAAAAAACTAAATATATATTTTATTTTAATATTGGTAATTTAATATGGGTAAGTAGTGATGTAAAAACGCCAATTTTTCTGCGCGGTTAGCATTTAGGGGACTGCGTTTCTTGTCATGAATTAGCCCTGCTTCTGAGAACAGGCGTTCGCTGTATACAGAACTAAATGGTGTGCATAGATATTTCGCCGATACTTTTCCTAATATAGGATAATGTCCTCTGTTAGACGCCCACCATGTGTAAGGATCGGTGTCTCTTGCAACCCTAACCATGCTTAAGTAGTGATCTAATTCTGAAGCTGCAGAATTTTTAGGTTCAGCATTGCTGGTTGACTTGTCGTTATCAGCAGCTTCATCTAAACAAGACCAGTATAAATCATGAGCCTCAGAAGCAGAAGTCGCATGGTTGTTTAAAAGTCTAGATCTTTTGTTTCACTTCAGTTGCGCCTGAGCGGGCAAGGGAGACACACACGTCACGACGCGTTACCGCTGCCGGGTACCCGCCGGGTACCCACGAGTACCCGGCACAGAATGTGTCGGGTACCCGTTCAGCGAGTACCCGGCAAAACCACTACCCGCCCCATGTCTACTCCAAAGTCGATATATGCATCATTAAAATTGTGATTTAGGTACCTACATAAGAGTTAACTCGCTACAAACTAACTTAGTTTATGAGGGCATCGATGCTGACTCATTTATTAAATAGGTACCTTGCTTTATTTAAACCTACAAGCTTGAATCAAAGTCCTACAAACCCTGTAGTGAGTAATATCCCTAATCAAGTAAGCATAAATACCTACAGTTTCATTATACTTACCTACCTATGCAGCTGGATCATTTGATCCTAGTTGCATCAGACCATAATTTTCGGGTTCATCGCGATCTCCCGTGAATATATACTCCCGCGATAAATAGTAGCCAATGTGTTATTCAAGGTCTCCAGCTGCCTATGTTCTAAGCTTCATCGCAATCGGTTCAGTAGTTTTTGCGTAATTGAGTAACAAATTCACATACATACAGACATATACGCATGCAAACTGTCGCGTTTATAATATTAGTAAGATATTATAAATACGCCTTAGCATTTAAGTCCTTACTTAAAATAGTTTTGATTGCGAGATTACTCCTTGCGGCTACTGTAACATAGTTGAAACGTCGAAATAAGAAAATAAAGAATTAAAGGTGCTTTAAAACCCGAGAAAGTCACTTAATAAAAAAAACAGTAAGCGCGTTTCAGACCTTGCGGAAATGTTACAAATCAGAATTACTATCAAAACTAGAATGAATCATACATAACATAACATCCGGTTGACATAATTAATTCATATTTTTTAAAGTTTCGCGATCTCGGTTCGGATAGGATCATCAATCACTCACTAGGTATCTCTATCTAAACCTACTTATTTTGATACTATCCAATATTTTAGTGCCTTGGCAAATTCAAAGTAAGTTATGCGGACTGGTGTTATTTTATTTTCAGTTCGAGTATTTGAACTAAATTTCTTAAGGTGAAGTATGAAATGTTACGAAGTATGTAATGTAACATGTTACACAGCGAGCATTCCTGCAGACATTCATCTATGTATCTATACTTATAAGGAAGAAAGAGAGGACAAAAAGTTTATACTTGGAAGTAAATTAAAAAAACAGTTGTCTAGGGAACTTAGAAAAAGCAGAAGTATACAAGATTTATAATTCATGCCTGTCTGTCTGTTTGTTCCTTATACATACCGAGATTCATGGTAATCGGTTCAGCGGTTTTTACTTTTGTACGTGATTGAGTAACAAACATATACAAATATACACATACACACATACTTACTAAACAAACTAATATTAGTAGGATAGTTGATGACATCGAAGATCAGCGATGCCGGATACAGCTCTAACAATACCTACCGATAAATATAAAACGACCACTCCTTGTTCATCATTGTATAGCTATAATGCTAGCTATGTACCTACAACTACAACAAGTTATATGTTTATTTACTTAATTATTTTTCAATTGCGGTTTATCTGCGACGTATTTACCACCAGCCAGCCTAAGTCATAGAACGTCATAGCGTCAAGCGGACTCGATGTGTTCCAAAAAAGTAGTTAAACTAAAATCGTGTACCAACAAAACTATCAAAATGAAACAAAAGGATGATAAAAAAATGGTTTCCGTGTGATATGTCAACGTCCAGCTGTCGTATCATCTAATTAGCATCCACCGCTGTCAGTTGCTATTTGCTGTCAAAAAGCATAATTTTGTATTGTACATTGCTGTTTGAAGTAATCACCGGTAACAACCACGTTACGTCAAAGCAGCAATGTACTGCAACTTAGCCACTAGTAACGGTGGATGCTAATTACATGATACCACAGCTGGGCACTACAGCGCCATAAATAGCATGGATTAAAAGTTGCTTGCGTTGTATAAATCATCTAAAATTACATGAAAAGGCCAATTATTATTATTATGATATGTCAATTAATTACCTACTGAGATTTATATTGACAACCAAATCTACAAAGCCTTCGATTTGTCCTCTTAAATTTTACTTACCGGTTATCTAGGTTGAAGTGAATTATTAGTACTTACTTACAACTTACAACAGGTAAGGTATGCCATCTCTGTAGTTTATTTAACACACCTTTGTTTTATTGACTGTATTTAAAATTCGTGCCGTTAAACATAGCTAGGTACCTAGCAAGGCTAAGACCTAGGTTGACTAGGATATTATTAATGTTTTACCGCGATGCGACATGAATTACTAATTATTTCTTTAATCACCTGCTGCTATTTAAATAAATCAAATTGCATTAGCGTTTTGTAAGGTTAATGCAATTGTTTTAAACCATTGTAAGTTTCGGCGTGTACTATTAAATATTCTGTGGTTTCGGTTGATTACCGCGCTACCATGCTCGTTTGTCGTTGCTTCGTCGTCCTTTTGTCGTTCAAAAATATAAAGTTAATTTTAAATAAAAAAAACCCCGACTACTTTTAAAAACCACAGACAATTAAAAAAAAATTTTTTTTAGCTGAACGACAACGCGACGACTACACGACGACTTCATGGCAAGGCCTATAGAGTAGGTACCTAATAGCGCCCTGCGGTTTTGCCTGAGTATTTCCTGGTCCTGCGGAATTATCGGGATAAAAACTGGCCTGTGTGTTAGATTTTTCTCGAAAATTCTGAAATCTGTAAACCAGATAGATAGCTAAAGATTATCTAACACACGGGCTCATTTTTTTATTTCATTTCTAAGGGCCAGTAGTTGCTTGAAGGAGTCATAAATATACTTGTTTACTTAGCTACATACGAGTAAACTTACGTATTTGTAAAATTGGTTGGATGGGATTATCAGAAGTCCCAAATAGTTTACCTCTAACTTAACCAATGCAGCTCTGGGATTGACATGAAATAGGTGTATATATTAATGTTTATTTTATTAATGTATTAATGTACCCATTTATTAATGTAGCTGTCGTAAAATACGACTTAGAGATCTAGCGGAGGGAGTGAGGGATCTAGGGAGCTTAGCGCACCTGTAGAGGTTTGGTAACCATTGCCATTTGCAATAGGTTTATTGGTGTTAGTCCAGTGGTAGATACCCCGACTTTCATTCCAAAGGTCGTGGTTTCAAATCCCGGCCGCTCACCAATGTGTTTTTCTGTAAGAAAGATTTATGTGCGCTATTAACATTGCTCTTACGATGAAGGAAAACATCGTAAGAAAACCCACGGCTTAAAATAACGCGCAAAGGCCCAATAGTAGGGCTAATTGCGGAAACACACAAAACTTTAACTTTTGGGTTTATTGGTCAATAAGACTCACTCATTGAGTTTAATTAGGTAGACCCCGCGCCGCGTGCTTTTGAGAGCGATGGAACTGGAAACATCGTTTAGTTGAAGAATTAGATATGGAATACAATATTTTAAATAAGTAATAAGAAAAAACTAACTCTAGTAGATAAATAAAGTACGTAAGTATAATCATCTTATTTAAGTAGGTAGGTATCTCTTCATTATCACTCTTCACGGTCTATGCTAAATATAAACGACAAAAAATATTCAGGTGGACTTGGGCTCAGAAGTTGAAGTAATAAATCTCTAGAGTATAGTAGCGCCATCTTGTAACTTTGTTGGTAACTAAAAAAATTCAGTATTAGTGCCATCTAACGTCAAGTAGCCGAACTTGAAGGTTCGTTACAATCTTGGGTTTGAGTTCAGATTTAAGTTTTACGTTGTAAATGTAGATGTCGCATTTTATGAATAAAGAACATGTAAATTCTAAAAGTAGCATGATTAGTAATAATACCACGTTATTACGCGTAGTAATTTGTCTAATCATTATGGAATTATATTCAAAAATATCATAAAATAATATGATAATAACATTTGAACTTATTTGTATATTGTGGAGCAAAATTCCAACTCCGTTCTCAACATCCCGTATGGTCTAGTGGCTAGGATACCTGGCTTTCACCCAGGAGGCTCGGGTTCGATTCCCGGTACGGGAAACTCTTTTTGTTTTTGAAATTTTATTATGATAGTCCTAAAAATAAACAGGTATTAGGTACGATACAGTAGGTCATTTATTAGACCGGCTCACCCGACGCGACGGGCCAGGAAACGGTCTGCTATAAATCATCCTATAGAAGTACCTAGTAGTTTTGTCCGTCTCTAATATTTTATTATTTTGTGTGCTGAAACTTTATTTACAAAATGTTCAACTTGCATATACGCATAAACAGAATGCCACGCTTGTTTTTAGAGAACCAACCACAGGAACTAACAATGACATGGAAGCAGGACGAGATTGGATGTCGAGAGCTCGAGATCTTCAGTGGAAGAGGATGAAGTAGGCCTACGTCCAATATTGAACATGAAAGCACTAAATGGATGGATTGAACCAAAGTATAGGTAGTTTATTAAAAACTAGCAGGGCTCTGCGGTTTCACCCGCGTAACTAATACAAATCTCTATTGCTGTTTGCATACAAATTTTCATCGCATTCGGTTTTGTCGTTTTTGCGTCACAAACAAACATCAACTTTCGCATTCATATGATCGCTAATTCAGTGTGGACACACCCAAACACCTTCATACATTTTTAAACAGTCTGAACAATCACATAAAGCTAGATTAAACTATTGCCATGCATTATAGAGTCAATTTCACAAGCAGTATCGCAGCAGTTACTGGAAGCAACTGAAAATGAAAATAAAAAATAATTATTTACCAGAAACTTGTATGGACAAAGTATGGATTAACTACAGCCCCCACACTAGACTATCTTGACTTAGCTTCTGGTAGGTTTAGATTTTTTATATCACACGCTTTTACGACAAAGTTGTATATTAGACGTTCTCCAAAACGAAAACCAAAAGCCGTTAACTTTATCAAATAGGTATGTAGTACTGCTGTGTCTACGCAACATTTTTGTGTAGACCACCTACTAAACATGCTTGTGAGACAGAATATACAGGAAAACAACTTATTATTGTTTTACTAACAGTTTATTTTAAATACCGATAATGGCTTGCCTATTATTACAATAGGTGGCGTGTTCTATCTTAACTAAGCAGGAAGGTAAAGCACGTTTTATATCTGGGCTTTTATCAACCTAATATTGTATTACTGTAGTTAAATCACGGCTGTTTCATTAACCATTGTTATAATCCGACTTTGGAAATGAGATTACTAACCAGTGTTACTCTCTACTACTGATTTGTACTAGAAATGCTGCTGACTGGTTTTATATTCATCATTGTGCATTGCATGTTTTATAGTGCTAGCTGTGCCCCCGACTTCGTTCGCGTGGTGTGGCGCTTGCGCGTTGGTACATGCACCTAGTATTGTTGCCGAGCAAATTCCTTTTGATATTCGTGATCTTCCTCTGTTTTCAATGAAAAAAAAAAAAAACCCTATCGTTATTTATACTAACTCTACACTCAGTGAAGCTCTCCGGGGAACGTAAGTTAGTGAAGTAGTATCATGGCTACGAAGCATACTAAGTGCTCTCGATCAAGTAATTTATATTTGGAAAAAAGTACCAAGCCTTTGAGTTATTATATTAAGGTCTTCAGTTAGGTATTATTTATTTATCTACATACTTAGTTGAGATTTGTATGAATAGTAAAGTAGGTTTAGCAGGCATAAAGCTTAAAAGGTTTACTTTAGAAGTTCTTTATAGATAACACTAAAGATAGGTAACTGTGTTCCGGGAAACGGTGACCTGCGTTTTTACCTGCGTAAGTTCCATTCCTGTAGTAGTACCCTTTCATACCGGATGCTTAAACACATACTCTCCAAACTTCAGGCCTTAACCATTACCAGTGCGTTGATTTGTCCGTCAGTCAGGACAAAATATATATATATCTTATATAGATATATAGATAGAAAGATAAAAGAATAATAACAATGTAAATAAAGGAAAAAAACACCCGATATTGTCGACTATTTTTTTTGCTAATCTGAAGCTTTATTTATCAACATACAGTTTGTTTATGGAGCCCAGCCAATGATCCATACGCGTTTAAGTGTTTTGCACTCAAAAATAGATAACCGTGAAAGGCAACGCCGACATCGACGTAGAGAGAATAATAACAAGTAAAAGTAAAAACTAACTCAGTTTCAGTCAGTCTAGATATTCGAACTGTCAGATGTAACAGTTCGAATATCTAGACTGAAGTAGCGATGGACAGGTATTTGGCTATAAAGAAAGACAACTGATGTACTAACGATGGTTACAACCGAATAGTAGCCGACAGTCTATAAGAGACCTGTACGTACCCATAATATCTATCCAGTGGATGTCTGACTACAGTAGAAATTGACAGGCACTATGCAGTATATTATTGCTTTGACGTAACGTGGTTATTACCGGTGATCACCTCAAAGCAGCAAAGTACTGCATAGTGCCTGTCATTTTCCACTGTTGTCAGACGTCAACAGATAATACAATATGGGTACTGTAAAGTACTGTTATTGGGCAGACCACCAACTTGATCCTTCGTGCTGGTGGTCTGTCCTCCTTTCCAAACAGCAAACTTGAGATTTTTTTCTCTACAACTGTGCACGTTTGATCCGAGGTTACTTCTGGACAATTGATCAGTATAACTACTACGTATCTATCCTCGGGGCCAGTAAACATATGACTGGTGCCAAGGTTTCCTGTAATTCTTAGTGTATTCTGACTGGCAAGCGGTGCATGACAACGATCGCGATGGCATGGCGCATTAAACAGGCGACCTCTCTATAACATTGGGTGAGCGAAGTCCTGGAATGAAAAACTAACTACATATTATTTATAGGTGAAATTCCATAAAATATCAAAAAAACGTGGTGCCTTTTGACTGTATAGTATACACAAAGTACTAACCCCTTGTTTTTACTTAGAAATATACTTATGGAAAGTATGAAAGTAACTGCTGTAACAGACATTTCCAGAACTGTAGATGTCACGTCATACTGAATGGCGATTTACAAACGTTAACAGGAGAGTACAGAACTTGGTAAATAGCCATAGAAGAGAAAATGGTCATAGAGCAAGATGGAGGATAAAAAGAGATGGAGAGACTGTGCTGGGTAAGATACGGAGGAAAAGGAAATGAGCAAGAGCTTGACAGGAACAGTGGCTCATAGTGAAATGGTAGGAATAAGAAGCGAATATCCCAGGAGTTCCCATAGAATACAGACTTAATTTGTTTGTGAGTGCAAATCTGAACAGACATATTTTACTGTATATGGATATTTTATATGAATATGGTTGGACGGCATATCTAAAACTCAACGAAAAAAGTTAATATTTTACCTTACTTACAATTATGTACTTCAGGGCATATGACGTTAGTGACCGCTTGATTAAATAAAACATCCGTTTGAGGACAAAAGACTAGGTATAATATATACTACCTATATTCTAATACTTACAGAACTTTTCATAACTTTTTAGATAGGTACCCTAGTATCCTTGAACCGTTTATATACCGTATCCGTATTATCTATCGATTTCCTCGAGATATGAAACCCATATTGTGAATTCAGTTACTAAAAGCATATTACTTATAATAATTTGTTATACTTCAAATACCTATTATATAGTAACCGCCACAATCACTTAACCTAGTTTACTAAAGCAAACCTAATAAACTAAGTCGAAAGATATCTCAGAAGTGGTGAAATTGTAATCGGAGCTGCGGATGTTAGACATTTCTCATAGACCGACTTTTAGCGTCAATTCACGTGGATATTTACCGGAATTGGCCCCAGTTCCAGCGAACATGGACCTTCCTTCACACCTCACGTTTATTTTATACGACGACGACTTCGCAAATCGGCGAATATACAAGCGCGATTTAAATTATTCTGCCGTCAGTTGTGTCGTGTTCGTTCAACACTGCCGACGTGTGATCCACGTGAACCGAAACCGCTCTAACAACACGCGAATCAAAATAAAATAAAAACGTTGTCTTAGTTAAAAATATGCCTAAAAAGAAATAGCACTACCGTTCTACAAATTGAAATTTAACCAATTTTCTAGACAAATTCGTTGTAACAATGTGCTTTTGACTGCTAATTTGTGTGTTTAGTCGCGCGCGTGTAACATTTTATCTGTGATAATAAAGCTGTGAAAACTTTCATACATAAACTTATTACCTACTTAGTACTTTTCGCTCGTCAAAGTTTCGTGGCGTCCCAGTGTGTTTCGTGAAATTTGATTTCGCGAGACGTTCAAAGAAATAATTCTTTATGATAGGTCCATATATGAAGGTGAGTTGACATTTGTTTTTATTTAACGTTTAGTGACGTCAGAGTGATAACATTATCACTCTTTTAGGTTAAGTACTTAAGTACCTATAATAATATGGTTAACGGTTGCCTTATGCAGTTTAACGGTGCGGTGTTCTGATAATGTTTTTTGATTACCGACCCTACTATTACATACTATGGTATGACATAAATTTGAGCATTACAAATTTGTATAATGCAATGGGTGAGAAAATCTACTATACTAGAATCATTAAATAGGTTCTTACTAACATTATGGAATCCACTAAAAATTGTTATCTAATTTCTAAAATAATTTTAACTCCTTTATATATCCTTATACCAATTATTTGGAGTCGGCTAGGTCGTCTTCTTCATCTCTATATCATCTCCTGTCTCAAAGCCATTTAATGTTATTATTCTAATACAATTTATAGTGGTTATGGCATAATAAAATCAACCTGTACGTAAATAATTCAATGCTAAGACAGTAGACTACAGGTAGAGTTTCAAAAGACAAAATTGTAAAAGTAGAAATATAATTGGCACGAGGGTTTTCATTTAGGCGAAGGTACTCAGAAGGTTACCCACAGTTCAAAACCGTCTATTAATTAATTCCCTTGATAAGAAAGCGATTAACGATAAACGATTAACTGATTCAATACAATTGAGAAAAAATAACACTCTGTCTGTCACAACATTTTTCCTTTTTATGTTTCCCAACTCAACCAATTTTCTGAAAAAGTAACATAAATAAATAACAAACTAAGATGATGTAAGATAAAATTTAGGAAAGAAATAACCCGTGTCCGCATGATAAGTAAAAGTCAATTGGATATTTAAATTTCTTGCTCATTGGTCTTAGATATCCCATATCTCTGCACCATAAAAGTTGATTATTATAGAATATTAAAGCATCAATGGTCCAAAACTGCCACCATTTTCACTTCAAATAATAAAGGTAACACACTAATAAAAGAAAATCCGTCAAATCTGATTTAAATAAGACTACGTGACCACATTCCGTGACATTATAAGTTATTTGCATTCCTTAGTTTCTAAATTTCATCATCAAGGCAAACTATAAATAAATTGCGATCACATTTTCTTAGAATATTTTGACCCCAGAAAAAAGGCAAACCCGTTTAGTGACTCATCAACGGACTGTGATTAAAAACCGTTGAGATCGCGTCAGAGGTACCTTGGCGAAACTTTTTGTGAACTTCTGTTTTTTAACGCTTTACAATTTCGAACTTTAAATCGAACAATATAGAATGTAATTTTAGTTGTACAGTTATATAATACATGCTAAAAATACACCACCTACTTTTGTCAAATTGGTAATCATGTCATGAGTTCACGACAGTAACAGTGGGTTGTGGGAATTTCATTCATAGAAAGTGGTGGTTGCTGTTACCAAGCCAAGTTTGTTTTAAGTTTGTTATAATTTGCAAAATGGTACATATGCCATTCTATTTGTTGAAAAGATGCAGTTTTACTTAATGGTTGTTTTAAACTTTAAAACTTACTATATTGTTGCAACCACATTATGCAACAACGCTGCAATTAGGCTGAAGAAAGTAACAATCCTTCTTGTAACAATTGACTACATTGCTGCTGGTCTCCACTGCTCAAGCTTGTTAGCATGAAAAAGTGATTTTAGTTGGAATCCGCTACATGCTCCACGGTACTTTAAAATCCAAGTTGCCTACAGGTGCCAACAATGCATAGTCAAATTTATGACCCACGCGTCACACACATTGTACTTTTATGTAGAAACGATTTCGTCACAAAACTGACGTAGATTCTTACAAAGGTTTTTAGTACTAAACCACCAACAAACCGGTATAGTTGCTTTGAATATTTATTGTAGATTGAACAATGTAAGTGTTGGTATGTAAGATTATACTTAATACATAATAATTCGCGTCTCTCTGCAACATAAAATGATGAATGAATGAATAGAGTTTACTAACAAAACAACATTTATGTTTTTTTTAAGCAAAATCTTACATACTCGTATAATAGCTGCACCCTGCGTAATTCCTATTCCCGCGGGAGTAGGTACCTATTGGAATACAAAGTCTTCTTACTAAAAAGAAAATAGGAAATATAAAACATCAAGCCTCATACAAATGAAAACACTAGTTTTAATTTAAGAATTAAATTAAATTCATCTATGATGCAGAATATTGATGATTTCAACGCAATAAGTACGGGTAGTTCCCCCACAACTTAGGTATTATGTGAATGGGTAAACAATGATCACCGGCCTACAGCGTTAGTCGATAAAATACTTCCTAGAATTTGCCAAATAGTGCCAATTTAACGCATTTTTGGGGTTTTGTACCCAAAAAGGTGTTTTATTATGTAAAATCGCGAAAACCATAGAAGAAATTAAGTTGGGCTTCCATACAACAAACGTGATTTTACAAAATCAAAGTCAAAGTCAAAACTATTTATTTCCATAGGATGCTTGTATAATTACAATGATCACTTGGCTAAATTGGATCACTAGATTTGAGTGTGGCTTAGGAACGCGCCCTCCGATGAGACAAAGCCACAAGAAACTGATGGTTTTTTTTGTGATCATGTGTTAAATTACAATCGTCATACATAATACAGATATCTGCAATTTGAACATCAATATCAAATATAAGCGGAAGGATACCGCGATTATTTTTACCATTAGGGCCGTCTAGTGATAATGATAAATTAACGTAAATTGCATTCACGGATTTCGCTTGGTCCAGTGTTTATTTTTGGGTTCGGTACCTAATTGTGATAATAGTACGGAACCCTTGCGAACCGAGCGGACTCGTACTTCACCGGTTTTTAATTGTTTAATGTTATATCTGCCGTTTAGGTGCCAGACTGTGCCAGACGTAGAGTGGCGTGTTCGTTTACAAAACATACACTACTTCAAAGAACTAAAGCCATGTTGATTTTGTCTGATATTGAGATGATAGGTAAATTAAATATGTACTTTCCGTAAGTGAATAATCGGAAATCCTACTAGATAAAGTTTACGCCCACTTTATAATTACCATTTTACAAAAAGTTTACCTGTTTTCTAAGGTTACTATGAGGAAAGTTAGGGAGGGAACCTAATCGTATTTACCGGGTTTAAACTATTACAATAACTCTACACTGAAACGTTTTGACACAAATAATTATGAAACGGTAGTTTACAGTAACTTTTAGAATATTAAAAAATAGACAAATTACATATAAGTCGAAACGCAAAACCTATACGAGAGTAAAACCCGGTAGTAAATATTGTGTTTTGTTATGCAAAATCGCGAAAACCTAAGACAAAATTAACCTAATCGTTCATTTAACAAACGAAGTCTACTGTTTCCTCCTTGACTGATTAATACAGGTACCTTTTAAATAAAGATTAGAATATGAAACTAGAACATAGGGTCATAGTTGTGGCAGATTATATAATAGTTTTATTTTAAGGCATAAAATATTTGCTCTACGTCCTTAAAACAGTCAACCTAAATAGGTTTATATTGAGAACAAGTAGGTAGGTATCATCGTTTCTTAAAGTGGACCTAAACTCTGCTTAAAAACTGAACTATTTTACTTGCTTGCTTGAATTTTATGGTTTTCTAAATGTTGATAGTCCAGCAGTAGACCCGCGACTTCGCAATTAATTTAGTTTTATCATAGATTTCATGAAAATTATTTTTGTGCGCAATACCTATATCCTAATGCGTATAGAAGCAGGAAATTCAGTTAGTTTATGTTGTGAATACTGCCGTGTATTTGGTACGTAAGGTAAGTACTTGACTGCCCACAATTTGATACGGTTATTTAATAATTTAAACCGTTTCAAGTTGATTGTAGTTCCGGTCACAGTGTCCTATTTGACATTTTATTTTGCGATGTAGGTATAGTGGGGTTCGAAAGTTTTATTATCGGACTCTATTTTTGAATTGCTTCAAGCAATGTAAATAGCTCGTACTATTTTTAGGTCGATGTCGGTAATATTTCTGTTATTTAAATCGCACGACCGCAAACGAATGGTCTCAACCACTCGACGCAATAATAGTCCGACATAGAAAGAAAATCAGCAGAAGTTAAACAATTTAAATCGCTTAAAGTGGCACGAGCGATTTTAAAGGGCTCATACATTATTCAAACTTTTTTTAATACTTACAATTTAGATATTTATAAAAAATATATTATTTTATGTACTTAAGTATATATCGGAATGTTTTGTAAAAGAGAGATCAAATTTAATTTATTTTTAAATTTAAACTTACAAGTACCTACAAAGGATGTTTTCGGTTGCATCCCTTTCAAGAGCCCGGGATCCGCTTTACGAAAATTATACTGCTTGAGTTGCCAGATTATAAATTTCAACTCATGAGACTTTACAGTAGGATAGGTACACCTTCAAAATTAATGTGATAAATTGGCAATTTTAAACTCTACGGTCGAGAGTACCTACCTAAGTATTAGGTATATATTTTGACCCACACAATATATTTTTAAAATAAAATGTGGATAATACAATATTTTATTTTAGATATATGCAATAATCATAAAATACAGTAAACTATACCTACTTAGTTTCAGTTGAAAATACTAAGTTAGCGAAATAGTTTTAAACTGGATTCTAGTCAAGTTCTTAGTCACGTACAACCTTCCGATAATGTACAAATACGAACATTTAATTTAAGTAGGTATCTCACTGAACTCAAATATACCACAAGTTTTTTTCCTTATTTTTATGCTCAAATCACTGTCAAGAAAGACCTTGGGTTACCTGTGAACTATCCAATGATGAAGCACATTAGATACCTGTAATTAGCAGGTGGCAATTAAAATAACAATACATTCTGCTCTTAAAAGTATAGGGTAGAGATCGTTAAGAGCACTTAATAATTAATTAATTATGATCTTGTATGCTTGAGTGAGAGGGTTAAGCAGAGCCTAGCGTGGTCGTTTCTTGGATGGGTTATCAATAATTTCAAAAACTAGTTCTCCAGCTTCTCCGTGCTTCATAAGGCAACTGGCCCCGCGGTTGTTATCTCTGATAGCAGTCGTCAGACCAAGTTCAATAGGGCGACTTGACAACTCTAATAACAGGTGATTCACATCACTAACTAAAGAAAAGAAATACTAAATTCAAGAACTTAATAAATATTGAACGCTTTTCTCAAATTACCTACATTTTAGAAGACCATTAAAAAAACTAGGTTATTTACGGTTTAGACGGTTTTAAACACAATTAAATCTAGGTAAAGTGGTAAGTAGGTACATTGTAGGTACAATACATAATATAAATAATGACGACGATTAAATTATTTTTTTAATCACTATAAGTATAAAGGTAATAATTGTAGCGAATAACTTAACGCTTATTTGCGTCATAATAAATTATATACACTTAAACAAACAAAGCGTAAGTAAAATTGCATTTATAAATAAAATTATTGGCGCCAGATACAACTATCTAGGTTTATGTATTTGCTGTGTTATGAATTCCCTTTCAAATGCCTTTGCGTAGGTAACTTGCTTATATTAGATTTACTACGTTTAAATCGTTGCGTTTAATTTTACGATTTTCGTAGTAAACTGGATGGATGGTGGATTTTGATATAAGTAATATTTTAACCACAGTGTTCTGACTCATTAGAATCAAGAGTAGTTTTATTGATTAATTAAAATATTTTCGTAGTATAAATCTAGGTGCCCACTGTACAAGACAAAGCAGCAATAAATAACTAGACTAATGGATCTATACCTACTCATACCGATTTAATTTTCGTGCAATATAAATATTAAGAAAATGATCTAATATGTACTATTATGTGTGCTAGTAAGTACTTAAATAGTTGTTTTTCAAGTCAAACATAACTAGCTTGTAGCTGGTTGTAGTAAGTACAAAAGTACTTCGAGCAACCACTTTCAAATTCCGTGAAATAGGTACATTGTATTATATAGCTAGGTTTTAAAAATTCGCGCATGTCTCGCGTCGTGAGTGTGATTAGTCGTGCCTGTTTGCACACAGCTTAAAGTGTAAAAAACGTTAAATTAAGAATACCATTAATTGAAAGATTAGAAAGCGTTCGTCTGGTGGACAGAAGTCACTTGACTTGGTCATTGTAGAATAAGCAGTCTATTCGTTTCTTAACAAGGCTAGATCGTGACTATTTCAAATCTGGTGCTAAAACCACAGTTTAGATAGTAGTCGGCACGGCGCCTTTGCGACTTCTTTCGGCTATGTTAAAACTATAGGCTATGCTATAGGTATACTGGTATAGCTAAGTACTTATTTACTACACCTACATATACCATAGAATACTCTAGTATTTAGTCGCCGAAGATCGTGCGAAGTAGATACGCAAAAGTAGGAAAGTGGACCCCTGGCTCACGGGACCCAAGATTGATGATAGTTAGCAGTAGGATATAGTAGGTACCCGTGTACCGATTTCAACTGAAAATAGGACAAAAAAATCGTCTAACAAAATCTACTCGATTAATAAACTTACCTACTTAGTATTAAGCACGTAGATTTCTGAGAACCTGTTTTTACTGTTAATGGATTTTTCCAAATATTTTTACAACAATAGGAAGTATTTTGGACATCCGTAAAACAATACTTTAACTTAAAAAATGTAATTTAAAGATTTATGTTGTAGATGACGCAGTTTGATTAATACACAAATTGAGTAGAATCATGTAAGATATAAATGTATGTGAATAATTGACCGAACGAGCGAAGCGAGTGATGTCCAGTGTAGACGGGCCTGGCGCTTGTATCTTTGTATGTTTGTTCGACGATAACTTGAGTATCGTAGCTCCGATCTTCATGAATTTTGGTATGCGCGTTGTTTAGGTTAATAGAATTTATGAGTTCGAAGATGAGCCGGATCGGTAGGGGGGTTAGGGAGATAGGGGGTCGTGAGGTCTTAGTTCGGGGCGAACTCCTAGTAAGGATAGAAACATAATAATACTTAATACAAGTTATCGTCGAACAAACATACAAAGATACAAGCGCTAGGCCCGTCTACAATGGACCACACTCGCTTCGCTCGTTCGGTCAACTAACTGTGTTTCGCGGTTACACCGGCGTAAATCCCGATCCCTTAGAAATTTCTAAACACTTTTTCTTAAGGAATATCTTTATCATATAGATCACACTTTCCATATTTGAATCAGTGGTTTAGCTCGACAAAGCAATTTATAAATATAAAAATAGTTACAAACAATCCTTTGTATGTAAAGTTGAAAGACGCATCTAGTGATCAAAATGCGTAATATCAAGTTTTCATACTCTTCCGCATTTACACAAACAGACAGACAAACGAATAATTTTATAACGGGCTTGTTTTTTTACTTTTTAGGTACCTACGGGACCCTAAAACGTTTAGTTGGTAGGTTCCTATACAATTAAGGTAGAGCAGTACCTATATCTAATTAGAGCACTTGATTTTGTGTCTAAGGATAACGTGAATCATTTACCCGCATATCGTATCCAGACATTAAAGTTTAACATTGAATTATTAAATTAGCTTAGCAACAAAAAAACGATTACGTTGTGGGTTTAAATGTTCATGGCAGGTAGGTATCTACATATCAAATTGCAATGGATTGGCATTTATTAAAAAAAAAATAATATCTTGCAGCGTATGATATATATATAATTTAGGCTTACCAAACTCCCTTTTATAACGAACTCAGTCATCCACGTGTTGATAATTCAGGAGGCTTACTTTTAGTTTTAAATTGCAGGGTCACCTTGCTCGCGTAGTTATATGAATTTCTAAAATTAAAATACCAACGATGTAAGTAAAATGCAAGTAGGTACTTACCTTTGTAATTCATTGAGTCAAAGTGAGTGATAGTATGAAAAATAAAAATTTAAATAGATCGTTAGTCGACCGCCTTGCAAGGTGCCCCCAGACTTTAATCAAATAATTTAACAGATTGGTCCAATGTTTACAGTTTCATTCAATCACGTGTTATTCGATGTCGATGTTAGACACAAGTTTAATTGTTTATGGTACAAATAGAGACTTATTAATATACCAAAAGCCTCTAAAAATATTTGGTGTTTGGAGTACTTAAGTGGTCTATTTTTAAGAACACAAAAAAACGAAGGAAAGGCTAAGAGTGATTGGATTTGTGTCCAACAATTTGGAGCTGATAGGTTACTTACTAATAAATATAATAGTTTAACAAATATCGTGTGTGCTTTAGCTAAATAACTTTTACTAAATTATTCACATTTATAATAGGTAAAACCTAAAGTTTTTAAACTTAGAAATATTTTTAGCAAGGAAATATATTTCCAAAAAATCCCCATGACAGGATTCGCCGGATTAAAATGCCTTGAGCAATTATAACAAAAAGAAATCCTAAAGTTTTTTTCAAATGTTTTGCGAATCGCTCAAACTTTGTAGATAACTTTAATCAACTTCCGCACTTATTATTAACCAATTGTTTTGGTTAACCTCGGGCGGTGACTGGAAACCATGTTGACTTGACAAAATTTTAACAAAATGTACACCGTATACCTTAATATAGAAATACGTAGTTATACGTGAAAATTGACGACGACAATTATAAATAGGTAGATGGAGAGCAGATTTGGGTCAGTGACAGAACTTAGTGCCATACAATTTCGACCAAGTCAGTGACTGACCACGAAAATTCTTAAGCACTGACTTCTATCACTGACCTAATGTAAATCAGCTCAATACATCTACAGATGTAATAGTTTATAGATTTCAACTATAACTTGCAATACAACTGCAATCGAAACTTTATTGACTGAAAATTGTATGTAAAAAGGTACCTATTCTTAAAGGAACACTTTATTGAAAAATGACAAATTTGAAATTGAAGATTGATTTTGGACAATTTTATACGCGGATTGATTATCAGTACAAATTTAATTTTGATTTGGCGCTCGTTATAACATTTGTTGCCCATACAGCGTGGTCGGTTTAGTAAACATTAATGTACCTACCATCGATACAAACATGAGGACAATGGTACCTACCTAGGTAGGTACTTGGAGGTACGATCTTAGTAAGTACTACATACGTATGTACTCGAAGGCGATCGCATTCAACATTAAATATTGCATCGTGTAGAGATGCGAAACACGTTTTAAGAGAAACTCATTTCCTGAGCAAGCGTGTTGAAAAACATTTTATTTACTAACCTAGTATTTTTATGGGATTTTGTGAAGTTTTACAATTTTGTTTGAATTATATTGTGAAACTATATCAACCCTTTAAGAAAACGTAAAATTCAAACAATACTCTCGAGTTATTTGGAACTGTGACACTATTAGGTAGGTAAAGCAAAAAACTCCATTATATTTTCAATGAGCAATGTAATGATAATAGGTCAACAAATGACAACATAGAAGTGACTGCAAAAAATACTAAATGATGATTATTATAATTTTATTTAAAAATGTACATACTAGTGTTTTTCTACAAATACGAAGATAAGTGTTTTTGTGAAAAAATTGGGTACCTACCTAAATCTACGAGTATTAGCTTAACCAAAAACTATGACATAAATATTTTGTATGGTTTTCATGAATACCACCTACATGAGATAGAAGATATCATCCTGCTGCATAATTTTACAGGTATTCATGAAAAATGTTCCAAATTATCCACAGAGTTAATTAATTCTTGCCAAGAATTTCTCAACTGAGCTTAGAACTGGAACAAGATTATAATATTTCATAAAATAATGAAGTTTGGCTCAATTGCATGGAATGTTACCTAGTTTATTTCTGTTAGGGGCCGCAGGAGCTACCTAACTTGTTCATTCCTCTATCCTTTAATAACTTAAAAAATAACGAATAAAAATATTAAAGGCGCCGCGAGGTGCATCAACTATTATGATAATTAGTAATAGTCATAATAACACTAATATTAGGTACTTTAACAAAAAAAACAAATGCAGGATCTTATTTGTCCTGGTTAAGAACTGCAACATGCAAATGTATGAGTTAGCTTTACAAAATTTCTAGAAAGATTTTCAAAAAGAATTTCAAGAGAATATAATTAAAAGTTTTACGTGTCAGACCAATCAACTACCTACGTAACTATAAATATATGCACATATAAACATACAAACAATACACGGGTCGGGCTGAGAAACTCCTCCTTGTTTTGAAGTTGGTTAGGTTAGTTGGCAATGGTTGTAGTTGATTGTTTTAAATCTCCAATTTACAAATTGATTTCAATCAATTTATACCTATTTGTTCGCTTTGCTCAGTTTACTCTTAGCGTTCTGGGATTGCGGTTATTAGGTTTTTTATTTTTATTTTTTTTCTAAACATTAATCACTAATCCTACTAACATTATAAACGCGAAAGTTTGTATGTCTATATGTGACTTTTGTACTCTTTGACGCACAAACTACAGAACCGATTGCGATGACATTTGGATTATAGGCAGCTGGATACCGGGAATAGCACACACGCTACATTTTGCCCCGGTATTCAAGCGGGCACGGGACCTACGCGGTTGAAACCGCGGGGTGCTGCTTTACTAGCTGCTGATTATAAAGAGGAAAGATTGTTTGTTTGTAATGTGAATAGGCTCCAAAACTACTGAACCGATTGTAAAAATTCTTTCACCGATAGAAAGCTTTATTATCGAGGACTAACATAGGCTACTTTTTATCCCGATATTCTCGTGGGAACGGGTCTTAAGCGGGCGAAACAGCGGGGAGTTGCTAGTAAATAATATTTTCTAGAACCTCCACTGATTTATTAATGCTAAAGCAGGTAAACGGACATCGAAAAATTAAATATGCTAAATAAGAATCTGATAAAGTATCTGCAAAATAATTAATACCAGCACGGCATTGTTCTGAGTTCTCACAACGTATTATTTATGGAACTTGTCGCGATGGGATGATAAAGTTAATTCTAAGCGTGAGTTCTAAGCGTGCAATTTACAATTCATTTTAATAGATATTTCTCGTAAACATTTTTAATTCACACGATTTGAACTCATAATTATTTTTCCCGGGGGTACTCAAGAGTCAGGAGTCAGGGGACTCAAGATGAGTCAGTCCCCTCGCGACTAAGATCATTTGTAACATGATCAAAACCTTAAAATTTACAAATAAAAAACATCTTCGAGGGCGTCTATAAAATTTTGTCTTATATTTTCGCGTTTTTGCGTAATAAAACACAATATTTATCAGATTTTACTCAATGAACTTTTAGTTTTTTCTCCGTATTCGCAATTTAAACCGAAAAATGATTTCATTTCGACGTATTTTTTCCTTGAAAAGATTTCTAGTAAATGGATTTCCTCTTACTGTAAACACCTACTTATTGTAAACTAGTTTCGCCTCGCGGTTTACCCGCGTAAGTCTCGATCAAAAATCCTATCTTACTAACCATCACTTAAATTATCCCTATACAAATTTTCATCCACGACGACGAAGACGGTACCTAACAAACAAACCAACGAACAAATGAACTTTCAGATTTATATTATTAAGTAAGGATAAGGATGTGCAATTGCGAGCATTCATTTGTAATACTAATAATAAAAAATCGACTTACAAGGTGTGCGCTGTATTTATATGTGACTTTGAATCTGAAACGATACATTTCACGAGAATATTCGTTTCGTGGTGAAGAGACACCTTTAGTAAACATGGGTCACTTAAGTACCCAAAACATTCTATATATGTGCTAATGCTAATAGTTAATTATCACGTGCTTGTCATTCCATTGCGATCATGGTGCGTACGTCCAGGTGTTGTATTTGCATTCACGTTTACTCACTTGTGTCTTCTAAATCTTTTCAATACTATATATTGCGTTAAACAAATTGTAAACAAGCTGTTAGAATATTTACGATATTTAAACTTACAATAAAACAGTTTTAACGGAATCAAAAGCGTTTATTTATTTTGTTTATTCTTAACACCTGTGGGTTTCATGGACTTTTCAGTACCCCATGGTCAGAGGCAGGTCGAGGTAACTCTTATTTTAATTAAACAGAAACTGTTAATGAGTTACACACCTGCAAATTCTATTTAAAAAGAATTGAGGCTTTAGATTGAGTTTATATTCTGTTATAAAAAATATTCTAGTATTGATCCAAGTAAGCGAGTTCAAATCTCGCCGCGAGTAAATTTTTGAAGATGAATTTTTTCTTTAAAATATTTGTAGTAAAAAATATTCTGTTTAAAATCAGGGGATTCGCTATGCAGATCGAAGGATTCATTTTCATGAAAAAATTATAAGTATCTGCGTTTTAAATCTGTCGCTTCCAAAGTTCCACTTTCGTATTTAAATTGATCCCGTTATAAAAAAAACATTCTAATTTCCAAGTACTTATTTAATTTTGGAACGAGATTAGTGCGAATAAAAGAACGATATCAATATCCGTGTTCCGAAAACACCTCAATAAAGTTCGTTGTACAGTTTTTGGCACTGGATAAAAATGAATAATTTTCCACGAAGACTCTAAATCCACATCTCAAAATCAAAGGTTTACACCCACTGTTACACTACTACAGGCAAAGTGCGACATGATACTAGCCAGTATAATCTTGATGGACAACGGCGGATTGAGCAGCCACACTTAATCGGCGCTGAATAAAAACAAATGATTTTCCAAGAAATTTGTAGAACTAAATTTACTTTATCATATTCCGATGTTAAAAGATCATCGGACCGTGAATCAGCTCACTGGAGCATTGACCTAAATTCAGAGAAGACGGGACATTTGGCAGATGCCCCGTTTTAAAATACGACAACCCATCATCGGCGATCAACTCTTAGCTAGGTTCTGCTTGTACTTCTAGCAAGAACTTTGAATTCTCCTTTTTTTTTCAAATAATATGTTTGGATGCCATTAAGCCTGTCATAAGGTCTCCTAAGTCAATAAGCAGGCGATATAGCTCGAAGGACAGTAACCGCTGGGGAGTAAAAGTCCTCGAGTCACGATGAAATACGAAACGGAGTATTGGAAAACCACCTGTGCATTGTAGCGGTCGCGGGGAGTCGCTGGATGGAGGTTAGCTTGCGATCGCTATTTGTGGAGTCGCGTCGTGTTGGGGTGGCCTATGGTCAGCAGTGGACGGTTAAGGGCTATGAGATGATGTAAGGCCTCTGACCCGTCGCTGACCCAACAACATATTTCGGGAACCTTATTCTGACAATTTTTTGAAGAAATGCTTTACAAAAATTGCACTCTCATCGTGAAATTATGGTGAATTATCTTACGAGTATTTCAGTCAGTCAGTCAGTTTCCTCGCGACCAGAGCTATTTTAATATGACATAGTCAAAACATCGAGGTAAGAAAATAAATGATAACGCGAGTAAAATGGTACTTAGTAACATATTGTGTAAAAAAAATACTTAGAAATCTATTCAATTTATTAAAAAAACATAGACATCCATAGGTTTTGAATTGTTTTCTGTTAACTATTGTGTATGGTACAATAAACAGAGTTCAGGCTTTTAGGTACTTTTGTGTGTTCTGTGGTTTATAGCCCTTTTGTCGTAAAGCCCTTTTGATTATCGCTGGTATACCTACTTCGCAGTTAGACACCAGAGATCAGACAATAAGATAAAATCAAGCTATAGGTAAACTTTTTTACAGATTAAGGAGAAACTATTTTAAATACTTACTTAGAGACAAATAAAATAGCTTATTTTTAGTTGCGTTTAAATTACCTATGAGTTAATTTCTAAAAATAACCGAGTCGCTATGTGTTAAACAGAACAATGTCAGACGTATCGCTTAACCACAGCATTGAAAAAGTCATTTTATTACGTTTTGATGTTCTGTTTCATTAGAAGTAGCTTCAAGATAATTCTGGGCAGGTATAAAGTATCACTTTTTTTTATTTTATTTTATTATATTTACTTTTTTATTTTTTATTTATACATTCATTTATTCATACTTTTTTGCCTGCCCTTGCGGAGTTCTTATTATTAGGTATTGGTTAAATTTAATATATTAGGCATCCACCCGTTAGATATATAAAATTGTATTGTATTAGATGGTTAGGTACATCGATTGACTGTCGGTCTTCCATCATCGTCTGTATAAGTAGGCTGCATGAAATAAGACTTTTTCGCCTGCTTAAAAAAGTATCACTTCGAGGTAGTTAGGCACTTATTATAGGTAGGTATATTATACTTATATTTATAATTTAATACTAACGCGATAATAATTGCAAAATTGTAATTGCCATTTAGATTATCATGATTTTCTTCAAAGCAAATAGTTAGTCAATTTAGCAAAGCAATTTATAGGTACTTCGTTAAGCAACCAAGCCATATAAAATATATAGTTACATATTTGCAAATGTTAACAGTTACGCTGAGAAAGTGGTTGAAAGTTGTTATAGTTGATGATTCCGTTACAGTAGGTAACTTTCCGAAATATCAGCAATAATAATTTACTTATAATAAAATAAAAACTAACTAGGTAGGTACATACATAACAAAGGCAGTGTTATGTAAAAGCCAATTTGCTTTTCATCACATAGACTTCTATTAGATGACTCAATTTTAATGTAAGTTGAACGTAGATAGAAAAATTTGAAAGTATATTATTATCTGAAGTTATTAGAATAGAAAGAGTTAGGCAGCTGTAATGGCAGAGAACAAAAAATGTACTTATATTATTAATGCGAAAGTTTAAATGTTTGTTTGTGTTTTAATCACGCAAAAACTAGTGAACCTATTGCAATAAAACTTGGTATGCAGATAGCTGGAGATCTGGATTAAAACATAAGTTATTTTAATCCCGATATTCCCACGGGATCGTGACTTAAACGGGTAAAACCGCGAGGCGCAGCTAGTTCATGATAATTACCATATTTTTACAGTAGAGAACTGGCTAATTGCAGGCTCGCTAAAATTGTTTTCCTAATTACGAATACTAGTATGTTCTGTTTGTTCACCTTTCTCTTCAAACAATTCTCGGCTAACAACGAATAGAAAGTATTTCGAAACTTTCAGATAAATTGTAAAATATGCTTCTTTTATTTTATTACACTATTCAGTTTAAGAACAATGTAATAAACATAATTTCAATTACAAATATGTTTTTAACTGAACCTGTAAAGTTCTTTATTTATTAGATATAATATTAACTTAATAAATGCTTCTTCCTCTCGATTCGTGCACTTGAATATCTTCAGTGTCTTGAATTTAAATTCTTTTCGGTTACAAATATTATTAAATAATGGGGTATTTACCATGTTCAAGTTTGTTTTTACACGGAGCTCTAGATATTTCGCCAGTAATTTGAACCGTACCCTTTATATGAGGTTTTTTGTAAAAAAAAACGCGCACGTTATGGTTAAGTTAAAGCGTATTTTGTATGGAAATTAGTAACTTCGGTATCGTCCGCTAGGGGCGCATCGCGTTCGCGTTTTTTTTTTTACAAAAAAATCACACTAAGTGTTCTGGCTTGTATACGAGAACCGGGGTAAATACCCCGTTATTTATTTATATTTGCCAGCGAAACCACGTAAGTTTAACACCTCTTTCCAGTTTTAATCGAATGCCTCTCTTTGTTTCAGTGTCAACATTTCTTCCCCAAACAATATGATTTACAAATGGATATTATGATAAGAGTGAAGTGTTATCAAGAAACTAAAAACCCAAAGTGACGAAGTGCCCTGTAGGTGTCTTGTCTGTAGTGCTGCGTTCCGAAAAGTTCTGTTTTACCTTTAGTGAATCAAGATGTCTGACAAGACTTCTTCGTCGGTCGGTCCGAGGAGTTTCGAGACGATTTCGGAGGAGGAAATTGAGTCGCCGTGGGAGAAACTGCTGGGGGAGGTGAATAATGCTGTTCCTACGATAATAAGGACTAATGCTTCAAGTACCACTATCTCCAAGAGCGGGGAAGAGGTCTCTGCTCACCCGGGTGCCGACCTGGAGGAGGGGAAACTGACACGCTCTAAGAGCCTCAACCAAAGGAGAAACAGCAGCGGCCTTCTGGCGTCGATCCCACGGTCACTGAGGAATTCCCTTCGAGGAGTCCGAAGTGAGCCTTCGAGCGTCAAAGGTGTTCCGACGACCAGAAACGACAGTTCCTTCAATTTATTTCTCAAGTAAGTTTAACATAACTATCCAAAAAAAGATATGCAAATAGCAGAAGGTTTCTTTAGTTTTTTTACCTAAGTAGTTGTTGACCTTAGTTATAGTGAGTTAATTATCTCTGTAAGTGATGAATCCGCTGCAACTATACAAATAATAGGAAATCATTACGTCAATCTCGAATGCAATAAATTGTCATCCTTCAGCCAGTTATTTACGAGCTATTAAACGTTCTCAAGTTTAATTACATGAAACGGGGACGAAAGTATTGTATTTTATATCTAATCTGCTAGGTCACGCGTGACAAAGGATTCTGCAGAGGAATCTAGATGAAAAATATAAAGGTCAAGAGCGAGAGGCGCCGGCATGGCTTCATCTAGTCTCGTCATGGTTATTGCTTTTCCGATGTATACTTAATTGCTGTCTAATTGCTTCTAGTTTGCAATTTTCGTGGTATGGATTGCATAGGGTTTCTCGATAATATTCGCTAGCTACGTTCAATGCTGACTTTTTGTGACATCACTATAGCTACTTATATTTTTTTTGGTTACGAGTATTCTATTGAGCAGGCAGTTATGATCACCTTTTTTGCATGTTAGGCAGGTATTCTATTTGTTAATCGATGAGTCTTGGATTTTAAGTACCTTACTAAGTCGATAAATTATTTTAATTTAACTATTTACCTGCTTGAGAGTGTTTACGTTAGAATTTAGTTAATTATTCAGTAACTATTTCTACGAACGAAATGCGACGTGCTCAGACACATTAGACAACAATAAAGATGGTTACGAAAATGGCACATCCTTTTATAAATTAGCTTTGCGATGTTATAAATAATTTCTGATGGAGACTTTTGCGGTGTATGCAAAATTTTGCAGAAAGGAAACGGATGTCCTTCCATGGAGTCTATATTCTTACCGGAAATCAGGCAATAGATGAAACAATAAGTCATTGGATGATTGTAATGATGCTTGAAGAATTGGTTAGGGTTACAGCCCGTTCAGCCTTATTAATTTGTTGATGGTTGTAAAAATTCCAATTGTTTTTATTTATAGCTATAAAACTCCGTTTTAACAACAAAAAACGATAAAATATTTAGATATCTACAAAGTACGGAAGGATCTTAAAAGACCTTTACATTGAACTTTATTAGCAACCGTTTAGTATCGAAATCATTGAAATTCTGTGTTATTTACATAATTTCAATTTACTTTAGACGAAAACCTTGAGACAGGTGTCTAATAATAATTATTATTTGAAGATAATCGAGAGGTCATGGGCATGGAGTGTTATCTTCACTTTGTGGACTAAAACAATCAACATAATGTTATATGACGTAGTTTAAATTTGGCACTGTTATATAACTTGGTGACTTTTATCGGCAAAAGTTGAAATAAAATTGCTTTTGCGATATATTTGTGGGTTGAGGACATTTCGGAATAAATATAAAACTACTAAAAGATATCAAAATAAACCGACTACTTTAAAATTGACGTTTATTGGATCATTCAACTTTACTATATCGTCAACATTTTAAAAAAACCGAAGTGGCAATTGTATGCAATCAAATCTATCTATCTTTTAATCTATATAAAAAGAAAATATCTATTTGTTTGTTTGTAAGTAATGAATAGGCTCCGAAATTACTGGACCGATTTTAAAAATTCTTTGACCAATATGCAACTACATTATCGAGGAGTAACATAGGCCTTGGTCCAGATATTCCCGCAGGATCACTACTTACGCGGGTGAAACCCCGAAACGCAGTTAAAGTACTAAATAATTTAAAGAAAATACCTTACAGTTTTATAACGCTATAGAATGTTCAAGAAAGATTTACTTACATCTCTATTCGTGACTTTAGATGCTAATGAACTTTTAAACATAATATTTAGTTGTTTACTTAGGAAAATCACAGTTCTTAAATTTTATAGTAAAGAGTCGATGACTTCTTGCTCTACATACGAATGTATCTAGAAAATCATCCAATAATATGTCTTTATCATCCGGAAGACTTATAGGAATAAAGCTACACATTGTGTAATGAAATGAAAGATACAAAAGTAAAGGTGCTCCCTCACAGCGAGCATTCACTTGTAATGTAACAGTATAAATTCGACTTTGAGCATCACATTACAATACTACCTGCCTGATTGACAAGCACAAGATATTCCGAGCTACCATGATCGTTTGTCATTGCTTTGTCGTCCTTTTGTCGCTCAAAAAATAACGTAAATTTGAAATAATACCTCGACTATTTTTAAAAACCACAGATAATTTAAGTTATTTTTTTAAAATATATTTTTTGATATGGTTTTTAGCTTAACGACAACGCGGTGACTTTGCGACGACTATAAGGCTGAAATCTATAGTCCGTACTTTGACTTTGCTAAGCAAAAACTTTGACTTTCAGACAATTTTTGATATTATAAAGCGATCTTCGCAACTATTCGACGTTTTTGCTTAATAAAGTCGAAATTTTTCAAATTTAGAATGTAACCAATCAAAAATACCTAAACTTTACCTAAATGTTACGACTATGTAGGTTTTTGTTCTTTGCGTTCTATGCAGTACTTTGTTCGTATGTTACAAAATGAATTTCGACTAAAAATTCCAATTCAAAGTTAATACTTAGTTTTGGCTAAGCTCAGTCTGAGCAATATCAAAATACGCACTATAGATTTTAGCCTTTGACATCATGCTCATACTCATACTCATTTATTTAGACCGTAGCAACATCACAATTATATTACATTATATAAGAACACTTCATCACGTCAACTATGAAAAAACAATAATAATGTCAAAAACAATAGATGGAAAAGAAAACAATTACTACAAATAAATTAAAGGAGCCAATAGATAATCAAATCAATAACATAGCAGTAGCTGCTGTAAAGGGGCATTGCCAAACAATAATAATCCTAAGAATAAATAACTTATGTCATCAAGAAGAATAAATAATAATGTCCATGGTATACAAGGTGTAACGGGTAAGTCCTTTTAATCCGAAAGGGGGTTGTTCTAGACGTCTAGGCTAACAACTTTTGTTCTACGACTTTTGAAAATTCGAAGTACTTTTCGAAAAATGTAGGTGTTTAGTTTATTAAACAAATTAAGTCAAAAGTGGTAGGGCGGATTAAAGTGCCCGCTGTATGTAATGCTCGAATCTATAACGTCACATTACTCACGAATGCTTGCGGTGAGGTAGCTTAAACCTTTAAAATACTTACTCCTACTTGCATCCGTGATACGAAGCAATAAATTGAAACGATCGATAAGGAAGATGTCATTTTAGTAATAAAATTGGCAGGCTTTTGAGGATACTGAAAGGCAGTTGCATTTGCTCATCATCCTTGCGGATTCAGAACACGGCATTATCAAGAACATGGCGAGGCCAAATGCTTCCTGGGACATGTTTTGTTTGTATGATAAATTGAAAGTAAGGCGGAATGAAAAGAAAGATAAACTTTTTATACTAACACGATTGGAACTCATAATTTCATAAATTTCATATATTCCCGGGTCTTAGTCGCGATCAGTGATTTCACCCGCGTAAGTCCCGTTCCCATGGGAATATCGGGATGAGAAGAAGTCTATGTGTTATTCCAGGTCTCCAGCTATCTATTTTTCAATTTTCATTGCAATCGGTTTTTACTTGACTTTACGGTACTTACTTTAGTAGTTTTTGCTTGAAAGAGTAACAAAGTCACATACAGACTTTCGAGTTTATAATATTAGTAAGATTTTGTTAGTAGGGCCATTTTGGACCCTACTAATGAAATCATGGTTAACCACGTCATTGGCCTTTCTTCTAGCTTGGTTATGGCTAAGGAACAGTCAGTAGGAGCCTCGACAACGTTTGTATGCACAATCTAAACTACTGTAACGGGATATGTGTAAAACGTATGTACTGCTTCCTGGCGTACCTTATCGCTTGCCCTGGATTAAGGTTATTGTTTCTAAATGATCGTGCTGCTTTTATTTCATTATCGCGTGTTTCAGTTACACTATATTAAAAAGGATGAGTCTAGTTAATTTTTAACGTAATTTGAGGCCGTTGTCACAGAATCATTGACATGACCATAATTAATATCATCATTTTCCATGTAACAACTTAAATATTTAAACTTATTTTCACGTCATCTGATAAATTTAGAGAGTCCTATGCAAACGGTTCCGATAACCTTAGTTAGGTGATTCATGATTTCAAGTTTTTCTTGATAAAATTATTTTGTAATAACGCTATGATTAATATGCAACCAAATTTCTCGATTTACTTTTAACTCGTCTTACGAATATATTGAACACTAGCTGCGCCCCGCGGTTTCACCCGTGGAAGTGAAAAACGCATTATCACGGGCGCGGGCGGCCGAGCGTTTCTCGAGTGGTTGCACTTTTTCGTTCATTACTCGGGTTCTACTAATTGGATTTCGATGCAAAGTATACCACGACGTTCCTTGAAAATAGAACTATTCAATATTGAAAACCAGATTTCAATCGGATTAGTAGTTTTAAATTGCATAAGGAACAGACAAAGAAACAGAGAAACATGAATTTTAAAAGTTATATAATTTTGTTCTAATACTTTCTCTAAGCCCTCTAAACAATTTTTTTTTAAATTTACTTTTAAGTACAGACTTTTTGTCCTCTCTTCCTTTATTATAAGTAAATATAGATATAGATGTCGTCCATTGAGAGAGTACAAATGCTATCGTTGCCATCTGAGCAAACAAGGTTAAAGACGATATTATAATGTTAAACCATTCAGTTGCATTAAACTGCGCGTCTCTCGGAAAAATACATGATGTTTTTCTTTAAATTATTCTATTGAGAGCAAGTAGGTTTGTAATAATAATTGTAGAAAAAAATGTGTGGAGCAATCACGCAATACATTTAATTAAATTAAACAACATAATTAAAGTTAACTCCGAACACGAAAATAAACATTGATACCAGATTGAACCTCGAGCGAGGTTTGAACTCGCAGCGATCTTTGAAGATGTATTTTTCCTTTAAAATATTTTTAGTAGAAATGGCACAACTCGGCACAAGCAATAAAAAACAAATTATGAAATATTGTATTGAGTGTTTTCTGTACAAATCTTATGACTTATACAAAATCTAACCGTATACATATAATGAAACTTTACACTAGTGTGTTAAGACCAACACGTAAGTAAACGTAAACACCACGTGTAGCTTAGTGGGTATATCTTTGAAAAAATAGTTAAATAAGGAGTAGATTACTTACTTATAGTCACGACAGACAACAGATGATTGCACACGCACTAACACACAACCTCTCACCCCAAACGCATATACCCTGCTCCGTTCCGTCGTGGGTAAAAAGGGTAGACACGCATAGTGATGCAGTTTTATTGTCTCATTTGTCTTGACTATGTAACGATTTAGTCACGACAAATGAGACGATAAAACTGCGTCTGGAGTGATTACTATCTCATTCGCGCTACAGTCAAGAACGGCTCGCTATCGCTGTCATATTCATCGCTAGACGCAGTTTTATCGTCTCATTTATCGTGACTAAGTCGTTACTTAGTCAAGACAAATGAGACAATAACACTGCATCACTTTGCGTGTTTACCCTTTTCTGTTTTATAAACTAAATTTATAGCTCTAAAGTGTACCCATCACAACGTCATCAAACTAATTTATTCATTACAAAATCAATTCAAAATTGATTAGGTTTCTTATGAATGTAGATTTAGACGTTTTAGTGACGTCATAATGGGTAAACCACTTTATCGTCTTCGAAATTTATTACACCGGCACACTAGCTACTTTGCTATTAGACGTGGAACAGTGGCTAGATCTATTACAACTAATGCGTATGAATCATTGCCTTTGTAATTATAAGTACTATAAGTATTATGTGTGAATCACACTGGAAGTACCTGGAGCCTTAATTCTGATTCATTTATCTTAATTTCATCTCTATTGAAACTTTTGGTATCATCAATAGTCGTTATGTGAAATCTATATTTAAATAGTAGTTTATGATGCTGCTAAAATAAGTGTCAATAGATCATTCCTTATAAAGTTTATAGTTTTAATATCATTCAACACAAATCATAAAGAATATCCTATCAGTTCCCCCTATGACTGCTGAAAACACATACTTTGTGTTTGCGATTTTTATTCAGCAGTGAAACAGTTATGCTCATTCTGACTTACACGTATTTGAATCAGTAATAATCTATTCTATACGAAGAAACGGTTGCGTATAGCCAATGTTCGAGGCTTGTTTCAGCCTGCGAATGGCCGTCAGTGGGAACGCTATAACATATTAAATAAATAATGTATCAGTTGTGAGGGCTGTTGGAGGCTTTCGTAGAACTGCCAAGCATATGTTTTATTAATTACACTAAGATCGTGTTAAAATATCAATGACCAACAAATTTTGTGAACGACCATAGTGATCAATCTACAACAATGATTGAAGGTTAAACACTATGTATGATAAATGAAGTCATCAATGTACTTTGTGTACATCAATCACAATATATTATAAAAAAAATTTATTGCGATAATAATTATTTCGTTTTTTAATTGAAGACTACGATTTAATTACTACTAAAGTAGGCTTGCCCAGGTGCTGGGCAAGGCTGCTTTACTTAACAATGTCCCAGGCACTACAGCGCCATAAGTAGCATGGATTAAAAGTTGCTTGCACTGTATAAATAATCTATAATAAGAAGAAAAAAGCCAACTGATAGAATCTATATTTTTTTCCAGCCTGGGAAGTAGGAAAAAAGGACAAGCTTACCCATCTAACATTTTCATAACTAGGAATAAATTTACTACATAATATGAATGCAGTGATTGTTAAAGTTTGTTATCGCAGCTATTTTAACGTTATGTAACAATTTGAGTCATGGTCACAGCCATAGCCGGCACTAATTTAACTATATCAGTTACATGTTCCATGTACTTAAATGTAGGTATTTCTGTCGCAATGTTTGTAAAACAAATCACTATAATTATCACTTGAACAGGCCAATTTTAGCAGGATATCAAATATTTATAATTTGGCCATATGTTTCATGCAATTTTTTTTAGTAATTGCATTGCGTCCAATTTTAAAAAAACTTTCAGTAGGTATCACCGTTGAAAGCTGAACCACTGCGCTCTGTAATAAAATAAAGTATAATTTTCTTAGGGATTATAATGGCTTCTCTATAGATAACTTTATTGACCTTTCTAAATTGTAAGGTTGCCTGGATGAAATCGCTTTTAGCGATAAGATCACCCATTTGTACAACTTTTACCTCTTAAGCTTTCTGTGTATTTGTCTTACTAATGTAAACTGATTGTAATTGTTGTTGGTTGTGCAAATTAAGTATAAATATATAGATAGATCTATCTATCTATTATAATAGTAGATTTTTGATCTTAGATACAGTAGGTTCAGACCAGAAATTCATGCACGTTTTAAATTAATTTCGTACATTTTACAGTTTTTACCGATCTTATACCTAGTTTTTATAAAGTGTGAGAGGTTTTTACTAGTTTTTCTATAAAAATCAATTTAAGTAATTGTACCTAATGTAAAAAATGGTGGTGTGAAGGAACCGGTTAGTATCATTGACCGATGTTCTTCGTGACTAAAGTCTGAAATTCTTTTTGTCGTTTTTGCCAATAACGTTATTCATTTTGAAGGTTATTACGTGTTTATTCTTAACAATTAAATTCTATAGGTAGTTCACATTGAAATTCGTGGAACATTTCAAGAATAAGTAGGTACCTACCTAGCTAGTACTAATATATTTTATTACCTACTTTTACCTTATTACAAAAATGATTAAATAACGGGGTATTTACCATGACACTATGTTTTAAAATGCTCGATAGTTCGCCAGTTGAAATTACTTGGCATATATGAGCTCTTTATAAAAACAAATTTAAACATGGTAAAAACCCCGCTATCCTATCCTACTACTAGGTAATATAAAGCCGAAAATTTGTGAGTATGTATGTTAGTTTGTTGGTCAATCTCCTAAAAACCGCTAAATCGAATGCGATAAAACTAGAAAATAGGTAGCTGGAGACCCGAAATTATCCTGATATAGGCTACTTTTTACCCCGGTACTGCGGGAACGGGACTTACGCGGGCAAGACCGCAGCAAGTTATTAAATATAGGGTTATTTTAAAACCTATTATTTACCGGGTTTAATCGCGTTTTATTCATGATTTTTATATTTACAGTTGGCTTTTTCAAGGTGGTCAAGGTTGGAGAAAGCTCGGTCGTTTAAAAATCATAAATGAAACGCGATTAAACCCGGCAAATAAAGTGTTTTATTATGCAAAATCGCAAAAACCATAGAAGAAATTATAGGGTAATTTGATTTACCATGTTTTATTATATACTTACCATGTTTTCGGTATGCTCGATAGTTCGCCAATTGAAATTACTTGGGAAATACCGAGCTCCTTATAAAACAAATTTAAAACGTGGTAAATACTTATTTAATGGGTAATATTTGTAGCGAAAACAAGCATGTAAGTTCTAAAAAATTGTTAATTACTTTACTGCAGATTAGTAAGTACTACATCGATTAAATACATATTTGTTTGTTGGATGTGAGATCGACTGATGATAGATTAGACGTTTCCTTGTCAAACTGCCACCTCGGATATTTTGCACTTTTGTCAATGAGAAATTAAGAATATTTACAGACACATTGCAGTTTAAAATATATGATTAGCGTGTGTACTTATACACGTCACATATGTGGGTTGGTCGATGATATGTGTGTACTCCTACCATGAGTTGATACGGAAATAGATACATTGTAGCGTTAACAGTTTGGGCATGTCCGCAATGTAAAATATCGGTTCGCACGTCTGAAATGGGTGATAGACGTAAGAACTTGAAGTATGCGGTTTATTAGGTCGCAAACTTACTAGGCTCCACGTCGGTGACACAAGAGAACAAATTTTCAAATATTTCAAACCGGTGGGATCGTCGGCGAACTTGCGTGGCAAATAAAGTAGGTACGCGTACTTAAGGTGACACACAGGCGAATAAGGTCGTTGAACCAAAAGTCCACGTACACACTCGCATATCTAATCACCTCTTCGACAATTTCCGACCGGTGCGGCACAGAACACGCGGTGCGGGAGCGCTGTGCACAAGGTCAAACTGTTAACGTTATATTTACGTATCAACTCATGGTAGACGTACTCTATGTTTAGATACTGTGTCATAAGTAGGGCAAGCTATCTGATGGTATATTATACCTAGTAGGCTTGTAGATGGTAAAGAGTAGATAAAACACAATTATTTGTGCTACAGTTTAAGTAATTAATTAAGTAGCACTATTATTCATCAGTAGTATACCGTCCAAGGTATTTAGCTTTGCCAACATTGGGTAACTAACTAATGTAACAAGTGAATCATTCTCATAAATTTTAAACATATGGCAAACAAGTGAACGTCAATTCCTTTATCAGATTTTTTTAAATGGATCTTGGTTACCTTATGTATGGCTTTATTGTCTACTAACAGTTAGTAGACAATAAAACCATACATAAGGTAACCATGGGGTAACCAACTCACGGGGGGTCATACATAAGGTAACCAACTCCCGTGAGTTTACCCGCGTAAGTCCCGTTCAGTATCATCTAAATCGGTCCAATAGTTTTTGCGTGAATGAGTTCGAACAAAGAGGTTAAACTAACATTAAGTGTCTTTGCTCCTGTTTCACGATTTCCTTTTTATTCTAGGTATAACTACTTATATCCCTACGTAGGTACATTTGATAGTTTTGTACCGAAACACTAAAACAATAGGTACGTTGAATGGTTTTTCACGCTTTCAACTCGTGCGTGAGTCATTTTTCCAGCTACTTAATAAACATTTATTTAGTTTTATAATGGGTATAGTCTTAGGCAAGTTTGTACGTAATTTATTCAAAGAAAATTTATTTCTATTAGCTATCTATCAGCAAAGCGAAATCGACGAAAAATCTATTGGTACGTTTATAGTATAATCAAAGTTTCATCGCAATCGGTTCAGTAGTTTTTGCGTGATTGAGTAACAAAGTCCTGTGACTTTTTGTTTTGAAAGTTTGTTTGTATGTACAGACATACATAGTACATACAAACTTTCGCGTTTATAATATTAGGTAAGATGTAGGTCACCTAATCGTTTTTCTTTAAAATGTCTATCAGCGTCATCTGTCGGCGAGTAGCGACACCCACAGATCTAAAACTGTAAACCACATACCTACAGTTATTTCCGGTATACAGTCACAGACCGAGTTGGCAACAGCGAGTGACCCTCGGATAGGGATTGATCTAATGTCAGACTATTGGCCGACATAATCACCAAAATGTGTCACGATTTGAACTCGTGTAATATTATTGAAATATTTATATTAGGCGTACCTACCTACAGTGTAAATATGGCGCCGTTGGTTGCCGTTTTGATTATTTTATATCACCTATCTTATAAGAACTCTGAGATTAATCTAACAATACCTTGATTAAAGAAATCTATCGAGTGGTTTGGAAGCATTTTGAAAGATATGAGAGTTTAACGAATTTTACAAATATACATGATGGGCACGAAAATCATTACCCCTTCTTTGCAGTCAGCTCTGATAGAAAGAAACAAAGAAAATACGTTTATTTAAATAACACACAACTATACAAAATGGTACACAAGATGAGAATAAAAAAAAATACAAACAAATACCAAAAATTAAAAGAAGCCGTGCGCTGCTGCGCTGGTCTTCACCCATCCTGCTTCTCGGGCCGAAATACAGGATGAGTCCTTAAATCTATACTTAGTTGGAAGTAAATTTTAAAAAAATTGTCTAGAGGGCTTAGAAAAAGTAGTAAAACAAATATATAAAATTCTTAAAATTCACGTCTGTCTGTCTGTTTTTATACAATTAAAAACTACTTATCCGATTGAAATTTCGTTTTCAATATTGGATAGTTCTATTTTCGAGGAAGGTCGTGGTATACTTTGCATCGAAATCCAATTAGTAGAACCTGAGTAATGAACGAAAAAGTGCAACCGCTCGGCCGCTCGCGCCTGTGATAACGCGTTTTCACTTCTGCGGGTGAAACAGCTAGTAATAAATAAATAAACAGTAGCAGAAGTCGTTACAAACGTAATATTTAGGGTTCCGTTTTAATTACATAAGAGTATAGTACCTACTTACATTCTATTAAAATACTTACATAGTTAGGTACCGTTTTGAGGCAACAACTAAATTTGGATTTTATAAATACGTTTTATCTCGTACACATGTTTGATAAAAATAGGCAATTAAGGTTTATTTACGTTAATTAAATACAATTATTTTGTGCAGATCATGCCTATAGTTAGCTGTTAACTTCTCAGTCACGTTTACACACTCGATTATCTACTGTTTTTTAATCAACCTTACCTATAGCTGGTACCCGCGATTTTAAATAATAAGCAATGTGGGTTCCACTGAACAGTTAAATCCACCTAGAGATCCTATTCAACTATGGCGATATTATTATTTTTATACATCCTTAGGAAGGTAAAAAGTTGGTTCCAAAAGCTACTTTATGTTGAAAAAAATCTGTTAGTAGAGTCTTTTTAGTTCTTTAATCGGAAAAAAGAGATTGAATTTTTCAGGACCGGAGATTTTCCGAATTTATCACGAACAGAGAAGTAGTCAAAGTTTTCGTCACTTCAGCAGTTTGATCTAAAAAAAAACGTAACAGACAAACTGCTTTCGCCTTCTTAATAATTTATAATGCCTGAATTTTTCATGGATTATATGGTACTAGCTGCGCCCCGCGGTTTCACCCGCTTAGTCCCGTTTCCGCTGAAATATCGGGATTAAAAGTAGCCTATGTGTTAATCCAGGTCCCCAGCTAGCTACCTATATTCCAAGTTTCAAGTTTTTGCGTGAAAGAGTAACAACCTCACATACATACATACATACAAACTTTATTAACCTTCTCCATCCAAAGGTTGCCTGGAAGAAATCGCTTTTAGCGATAAGGTCGCCCATTTGTACAACTTATACTTTTAAGCTTTCTGTGTATTTGTCTTACTTTAAATGTAAACTGATTCTATTGTTGTTGGTTGTGCAAATAAAGTATTAATCTATCTATCTGTCTATCTACAAACTTTCGCGTTTATAACATTAGTAAGATGGTTATCAAATAGCAAAATTGCAAATATGAAAATTGGAATAAGTCTCTACCTACTTGTACATTACCTTATGTGTGTACTAGAATGTTTTCATAACACGTACACGTTTCCAAGTCACGTGATACATTTCAGAAACGGAAACAAAGCTATTATAGATTTATTTGATATGGCAGTGCGTATATTCTTATTAATAAGATCAATAGATTCGTATATAAAATGTGGGTCCCGGTTTTGCAAAATGATAGAATTCTAACTGAAAAACGAACGGGACATTTGGCTCTCAGGGCTCATGTTATTTAAAATTACGTACTTACTTTAATATAGGTATGTAATTAATAAACCTAATAATATCATCTCATTAGGTTCGCATTTTTGCAGCTTAATCGTTAAAGTTTCTAAAGCTATACAGCCCCGGGCGGCGCGGCGGCATACAAAAGGGCAACGCGACACACCTTCCGTCGCGTCTTATCAGCGCGCGTACCTATAGCCCAAATATACCAAAATACTTTAACTGTTTTTTGAATAGGTACTTTACTGATTATTACTAGATTAGTTTTAAATAACTACTGGAAATCTTAACGATTCCTCATCCGCATCCGAACGACGTTCCGGTCGCATCCCACTCGCAACCCGGGGTCCGCTTACGTACCCACCTAACGCTGTCGTCATGAGTTACCTTACTATAATTACCTACCTATTACGTTAGAATGCGTTACTGTGGTTTCACGGAGTGAAATTTGTTCAAAAAATAGACTGACAAGACAGTCGCGACGATTCGGCGCCACTGGCGACTTTGGCACCGGATCATGCTCGTCTTCAGTTTGCGAGTGTCTTCACATCTGTTTCATTAACCACTCGTTTCAGTATTCAACTAATTCCCTTCGCAACCACTGTGTAAAAGACTCCAGAGCAAACACGCAATTTACAAACGTCGCCATTTGTTCGCAATCTTGTTTAATATCAACATGACTTTTGGGACGAATATGCGTTTTGTCGTTCTATTGTTCGATATAAAGGAAGTTTTCAGTGAATCTCTTATTAACGTGCTCCTAAAAGATATAGAGACAGTTTAAACATCTCAAAGTCTTTTTCTACATTACCTGTACCTTGTGTATGTTATGGCGGTTAAATTTGTGAGTTTCTAAACAGTTTGAATGTGGTTTATTGTATTTATTCGAATGAAATATCTGTAAACGTATTGATAGTTGTTTATTGAAGGAGATAAAGGTTAAACTTATTCGTGTTCTAAACTAGAATGTCGGGACTTAAAAAATGTATAAGTCAAGTTTCTATGTTTATGATTGGGAAACCTCTCAACTCAGCGGAATCAGCATGGAGAGAAGAACTTCACAAGTGAGTCCTATTGTTAGAATGAAATAGACTCATTTATTGTTTATAACTACGTATAAAAGTGCTATTAGTTAGTCTTAATAGTTACCACACAGGGCGCACAGAACAATGAGGGGGAATAATAGAAAGCTTCTAAGAATTTCTGAATCATGGTATAGTCCAAAAAACTTTGGCAACGGTACCTACGTTTTTCATAAATACAGTTCTTAGAGCTTCAGTAACGTTGTCTAACGTTTTTCATGTCTTCGATTGATATCCTGGCATTATTATGCATAATATTATCCAAATTTATTTGTGTTGGTAAAGGCGTCATTGACGACCTTCCATCTATTCCCGGATTTAGCGTAAATTTGTCAAAGTGAATAAAAGATACCTATTTTGACTCCTTGATTGCGTGTGATGTTATCCACCATCCAGTGTGGGCGGTATTTAGTTCCATCGATTGACTCAAGTGTCTTCAATCTGTATTTCTCGTAAAATAGCGTATTTCATAATAAAGTTTATTGAATATAAAAAAATGTGTTATTCATTTTTTTATTTATATGTTTTTACCAGCTGCGCCTCGCGGTTTCACCCGCGTAAGTCCCGATCGAGTATCGGGATAAAAAGTAGCCTATGTGTTACCAGGTCTCCAGCTATCTACATACCGAGTCTCATGGTAATCGGTTCAACGGTTTTTACGTGATTGAGTAACAAACACACATCCTCACAAACTTTCAGTTTTATATAAGTAGGATAGGCTAGGATATTCGGGGAACAATTTATAGGTATTTAAAATTAAAAAGTGGAAAGATTGATTTGTTTGTTTGTAACGAATGAGTCTCGAAACGACTGGACCGATTTAAATGTTCTTTCTGTTCTTAATTATAAGCTACATTGTATTCCTATAAGATGTGATACTACCAGTATTCCCTTAAAAAAATTAATAATTATAGAAAGAAAAAATTCAATGACATCACGATATTTTTTATAAAGTAGTATAAACGTGTTGTGTAGGTTGTTGCTACAGGCTCGTTGGTCCATGTAATAATTTACATAACATTAAATTATAGCCATTCTGAAGTTGCTACTTCTTGGAAATAGGAAATGGTTTTCCTTAAATATAAAGCTTTTAAAAATACCCATTCCACTTCTGTTGTCACTATTGACTGTTTAAATATACTTAAATTCATCCTCATTGTTCTTAAGGGAAAGAATTGAATAATTTGTAGATTTGGTTGTTCACATATCTCATTTAATACAAAACATCCGGAATCCATATTTTGGTATGTAATTTATTCTTCTCTTGCCTTTATTTTAGTAGTTCTGTTAGCATGATTAGTTAGCTTTTACAACACAAAAGAAATTAAACCAACCCTTTAAAAACAGAGTTTTCCAATTTACAAGGAAACGGGATATATTTATAAATTAGTTTTTCCTGTATTGGTTAGTTGTAATCTGCACTTAAAATTAGTAAAACAGTTAGATCTAATTAACAACCTAATTAATATTAAACGAGAAATACCGTTTTGGCTGGTTTTGGCGCTTAAGAGACGCCGTGAATCGAGCTAGCTTGCCATGGTATGAGTTTTTAGTTTAACAATCCTTCGCCTTAAAAGAGATCCTTGTGTAATGTTTTACATACAAATCGTGAATAGTAAATGTACTGTCCTCATTACGAAAGAGGTGAATGATTCACAACGTGTCGGACTCTACGTTTCATAATAAAATTGTTGCTTTTAATTTGCTATTTTTGTGAGATCATAACTCCCACGCGTTGTCAAAACATTTTCAATGTTATTATTACGACTAAATTTGAATAAGTATACTTTCCACATAAATTATCTGGGAAAAGTTCTAGCTTGTTCTTTCGCAAAAAAAAAGACAACTTCATAGTAATTATAATATAATACATTTTAAATTGACTCTGTTGATCCGCCCTACCACGATGTCTTAAAAGTCGTCTCGAAGTCGCCACGTTATCTTTTAGCTAAATTAAAAAAAAAACAAATCAAATATTTCAAAAAATGTTAAAATCCATCTTTTAAAAAAAGATTTTTTTAAATTATCTATGGTTTTTAAAAGAATTCGGGGTAACGAGAAACATCATGGTAGCGCGGATTGTATAGATACACTAGCTATGTGTCCCGCGATTTCACCGGTGTTAGTCCCGATCCCGTAGAAATATCGGGATCAAAAAAGCCGGTCTTACTCCAAAATAATGTAGAGTTCCATTGTTAAAAGATTTTTTTTTAATCAGTCCAGTAGTTTCGGACAATTCTTAAAAAAAAAAATGAATCTTTCCTCTTTATAATATAAATATAGATTACAACATATTGGTAGGTCTTTAATTATATACCTACGTACCTACCTAGTAAGTGTAACCAGTAGATTTAACTAGTACTTATATAGGAAAATGCGCACTAAAAGCCACTGAAATTAACTTTACGATATGCAAAGAACCATTGATTTTCCAAACGATTGCCCATTTTCGCAATTGATTGATTTCTCGAGAAAAACCACAAGACATGAAAATCGTGTGGTTTCGAGCTATTAATATTTACATCCACTCAATTAAATAGCAATCATAAACACTAGGAGCGGCCATTGGGTTTATGAGTAGGTTCTTTATTAATTTTGTAACCAAGTTATATTTTTCTTTAGGTTTCGCTACGAGTATGTTGTTGATTTTAAATTATTTGGATTTTTCTTCTGTTTTCGCGGCTTTGTATTGAAATGAAACTAATTTTTGTCACTCTGAAAAATGAGTCTGCAAAGGCTCATTCTTCAGCCATTTTGCATTTAGAGGTTGGTGGTCAAATCAATAAATTTTAACATACATATAGATATATTCCGCTCTACCATGGTCGTTTGTCGTCCATTCGTCGCTTAAAAAAAAGTAAATTTTAAATAAAAATACCCTGATTACTTTTAAAAACCAACGATAATTTAAAAAAAAAATAGTTTATTTATTATTTGATGTGTTGTTTTTTAGCTGAACGACAAATATTTACTTCGCGACGACTTATAATACATCATGGTAGTGCGGATTATTTGGCAATTGAATTCAATTATTTGATCTAGTTTAAATTGTCATACTCACTTTATCTCCTACTTTAAATTGATTCTTTGTTTAACATTTGTTTCATTAACAAGTTATAGTTAATAAATTAAATGGACAGTAAGGCAAATAACCTTTATTAAAGATAAATAGATGATTTTAAGTGTGAATTCTTGGAAAATGTAAATCACTAGTCAATAATTCATACGACCATGTGAAATGCACAATGAGTTTATTCGTCTTTATGTTGTTCAAATACATAATGTTGTTGATTTTCTTTTTATTACTTGTTTTATTTGGCTATCCTATTTGTATCAGGTAAACTTCGTCGTCAAAATACTTGACAAATGCAAAATGTAAAGTTTTGCGAATTACCTATTAAAGTTAAAGTTTTTAACTGTGTGTTTCCACAATTAGCCCTACTATTGGGCCTTTGTGCGTGAATTTAAGTGGGTTTCCTCACGATGTTTTCCTTCACCGTAAGAGCGATGTCAATAGCGCAAATACATTTTTCTTAAAGAAAAAGACATTGGTGCGCGGCCGGGATTTGAAACCACGACCTTCGAAATGAAAGTCGGGGTATCTACCACTAGACCAACAGCGCTCTTAATTACCTATTAATGTCAAATATAATTAACTCATACAAAATTACTGGATGCGAGAAGCCGAAAATAGATCTAGGTGGCGTGCAATTGGAGAGGCCTATGTCCAGCAGTGGACTGCGACAGGCTGATGATAATGATGATGATACAAAATTACAGTTTTTTATTACCAAGCGTCTCTGAGCTAAGCCGCGGATAAACGGACCTAACGAAACTATAGGGGTTATTGTTGACTAATAAACACTAAAAAGAAAACTATGCAGTTAGCCACCTGATTTCAATTTTCACTCTGATTTTAGCCTTTAATTCTTCTTTAATTCTTTAATGTACACACCACAAATACATAGAGAGATAACTATAGATAAAACATGTACATAGGCGAGCTTAACCCTAACAAGAGTAGTCTTCCAGCAAACCTTGAGGCACAGGAAAGGTGATAGTTGTGCAGGTAATTGGTGTGTAAGCAAACGAAATTAAAATAAATGAATATATATAATAATATAATATATAATACATACCTATATTATATAATATAATATATAGTATAAAATAATAATAGGTATATGTATATAAATACAATAGCCTTGTCAATTTATATTTATTCTTTAATTATTTAATGGTATTATTCTCCATTAATTTAGCTATTTTTTCTTTCTTGTTTCTTCATAACTTTATGTCATGCAATGATTATAGCATACTGTATGTTTTTATATAGGCATGAGTATACTTACATAATCTATAGAGAGGTACTATAATAAATATCCTTTTAGTTCCGCGATAAGACATAAATTGAAACATCAATAGCAACATGATAACAATTCTTTTAACTAAAAAGCTTTCGTAATTGTTGAGTGGGTAATGTTTTGAAACTGTTTTCAGGGCTCATATCATTTATCCAGTGGATGTCTAAAAACAGTTGAAATTGACAGGCACTATGCTGTACTTTGCTGCTTTGACGTAACGTGGTTATTACCGGTGATCACCTCAAAGCAGCAATGTACTGTATAGTGCCTGTCATTTTCCACTGTAGTCAGACGTCAACAGATAGATAATATGGGTCTGGTCGTCCATTTTGAAAAATGTAATAAAATGTAGGAGTGAGTTGGTCCAGTGTTCACTTTAGGGTTCAGTACCCAATTGTGATAATGCTACCGAACACTTCTTGCGCGAATCCAACTCGCACTTGATCGTTTTTTTTTTAATTCAGATGCATCGAAAAAGTATCAGCATTTATTGCTTTTATCTGAATATTTTCGAGATCTATGTCACATTATATAGAGGGAGCAGTATGGAAACTGCACACAAAATGGAAACTCCACACACACACGTGCAGTGTGACGGGGACATTCTACGCGAAACCCCCATTAGGGACTCGGCGAAGCGCATGTTTGTGTGAGTAAGCGGTTTTCTAGCTTTTGTAGATAGTTTCCATACTGCTACGCCCGCCTCAGCCTTTCTATGTACTGTGTCTATGTGAAAACATAAACAACCTGTCAAAACAAACCCTAAAAATCAATGACCTCCACCTGAATATGATTAATGATGATCATCAATATCAAATTCGTATATTTGCTGCAAATAAAGTAATTTAAGAATGTTTGTTTCAAATTAAGTGCTGACGTCAATGCTGCCAGCCCAGTATTATCATCAGTTTCATAATTTTTCTTTATTAGTTTAATTTGTGATAGATATAAAAAATGTTATGTGACTATACCTACTGCATGGATTTTGATAAAACTAGATAGGTATATGAACATGGGTTGCTTTCTAGTTCGATATTTCGACTCACATGATTGAAATCTTGGGTAATAAGCAAGTTTTTATCCGTTTATAACAGCATCAGTTATTAACGGATGAAAACTTTGAGAAGACTCTACTCTACCTACCTACTTTTTCCTCTAGTTTTCAGTCTCGGTTTTCAATGTCACATTCCACAGCGTTTACAAGTCGTCTACTGATGTAATATGTGTCTCCAGACATACCTAATTAATTACATTAGTCTAATGCTTTTCAGGTGTTGACTAGGAACATTCAATTAAAAGTGAACGACGAATTATAATTATTTTATTCCAAAAATAGTCATTATAAAGATTTTATAACATCAATGAATCAATAAGTTAAACTTTATTTTCGTTATCAAAAGAGTAATTCTATTAATTTCTTCTGTCATTTTGTGAAACAACAATATTTGTTTATATTTTCAGGTACCGTCAAGCCCGTTACGCAGCAAGGCGCGTCAGGAAGCGCGTCATCTTCAAACACGGAGACTGCAACGTAGTCCAATGGAACGTAGCGAAGCGCAGGCGCCGATACCTTCAGGACATCTTCACGACCCTTGTGGACGCTCAGTGGCGCTGGACGCTGCTCGTGTTCGCTTTATCCTTCATCCTCTCATGGCTCCTCTTCGCCCTCATCTGGTGGCTCATCATCTTTACGCACGGAGATCTCACCCCGCCTCCTCCAGATCTAAACGTCACCTCCATTCCTTGCCTCAACAACGTCAACTCCTTCACCGGCTGTTTCCTCTTCTCCGTAGAAACTCAACATACTATAGGCTATGGCTCTAGGACCACCAATGAGGAGTGCCCCGAAGCCATATTTATCATGTGCCTCCAGAGCATCGTTGGCGTTTTCATTCAAGCCTTCATGGTAAGATTTATTTCATTGTATGTTTCTCTTAAAACAATTTACGCTGACATTTACTAGGTTATGTTTTGACCGCTTCGGTATTACACTTTCAAACAAACATCTTTTATTAGCCAATTAATCTTTCTAATAATGGTCCGGAAAGACCTCTGTCTATTTGTTAAACAAAACACAATACAGATGTTGAAGGTAAAAAGGGTTAAAACATGTCAGATTAAAAAAAATCTTCCTGCTTCGCGCTAATATCATAAGATTATTAATACGAGTATAAAATTGGCAACTGTCCAAATGTATTAGCGTAACGTATCACTACATTGATCCAGCCAGATGTTTCTCTTAAAATAATTAAGAATTAATTCCCCTACACTTTTATTAGAAGTGAATGGCAGATGGTTGCTCGTTATCTCTATGAACCGCAAAATCATTTTAGACTTTACTATCAATTAACATTTTTATGTTAAATTAAAGTTTGTTACGAGCATCATATTTTTATTAACTCGTAGTTAATTGGGAATTAATTTTCTTGGTTGGAGTAAGAACAGCGAGGACGGACGGTGTCAGTCTAAAGTACCACTTATTTCGTAAAAGCGACAGGTACTGCAAGGTTATTCTAATTTTAGGTGGGAATCGTGTTTGCAAAGCTCTCTAGACCAAAAAAGCGTGCTCAAACCCTGTTATACTCCCGGACTTCAGTTATCTGTTTACGTGACGGCCAACTTTGCCTGATGTTCAGAGTTGGCGATATGAGAAAGTCGCACATTGTGGAAGCCCATATAAGAGCACAATTAATTCGCCGCAAGGTATATTATTCAGCCAAAACCGGAGACTGGTTAGTGATTGGGGATTTCAGTCAGCACGCTTTCGTCTAACAATATTTTGCACTGATTCCTCTCTCTAACTTGGAGCTGAAGTTTAAGATTCGATTCCAAAATTCGAGATGGTATAGTTACATCGAAGAACAAAAACGGATAACTACCGAACATTCAGTAAACTAAAGCCGTTCGTTTCGAGACTTCAGCTCCCAAAGTTTTGGAATATGATTTCAAAACTTGTTTTTTTCTTGTCTTTAGGTGGGTCTTATATTCGCAAAGCTGGCACGAGCTAAAAAACGTAACACAACACTTCTGTTCTCAAGGAACGCTGTCGTTTGTCTGAGAGATGGGGAGTTTTGCCTTCTATTTCGCGTCGGAGACATCCGCAAGTCTCACATTTTGGAGGCACACGTTCGTGCCCAATTAATAAGAAAGAAGGTTAGCAAAACAGTAAGATATTTTCTTCAATATTTGTAGCAGCGTAAATTATTATGCTTTCGATGTTTATGTGTTTGTTTTTACTCATTTACTTATACTTACTTATACTTTCGTTGTTGTTACCTTGATGTAAGACCCACTTAAGGATTGTGTGCATGGCACTTTGTATCTATTGTACCTATATTAGCTTAACAACTTTTACTCATTTAAAACAAACCCTTTAATTTATTAACGTTTATTAAACAATAAGCTGAGCCCCGCGGTTTCTCCCGCGTACCTCCCGTTATCCCCTTGGGGGTAGAATTTATCAAAATCCTTTCTTAGCGGACATAACATCTACCTGCATGCCAAATTTTAGCCCGATTCGTCCAGTGGTTTGGGCTGTGCGTTGATAGATCACTATGTCAGTCAGTCAGTCACCTTTGAGTTACCTATATATTTTTAGATGTTTTTTGTAATCAAATTAAAATAGGTTTTTTTCACCCTCACAAATTTATAAATACTAAATAGAGTAAAACACCTATTTATCAATTTATTTAAGTTGGGTTTATGCTACGTTGACGTATGAGTAATCAGGTCTTTATAATAACGTCCTGGGGTAAAATTTTGTTTAATAAACGTTTAATAATAAAGTGGGAACTCCAGGGTAACTCTGCTAAACTAATATTTGACTACTTTTCCACTCTTCCTACAAGCATTTACTCGATCAAACCTATTTTGCCTATAGTTATTTGTCAGCCGCTATCAAATCTTTTAATATTGGCAATGTTCATACTTCATACTATGTGCAGATAATTTAATCGGGTAAAATCTGTAGTTTACTTTAGAATTAAATGTCGATGAGTAGGTATAAATAATTTAACATTTCTCAGCCATAATGTAAATGTATGCTGAGAGCTAGTAAATTGTTTGTGTTTACTCATTGCTTTGTTTACGCAGTTTTACCGCAAGTATTCAATTCAGAATCGACACTATCGTAAACATCTAAATGCTATTTTTGTTAGCATCTTATGTTTTAAATGAAGTCAAACCGAACTTTGATATAATAATAAATTTAGCAACAATTGCAATAAGTGATAATTTCATAAGCAAATATTGGCTCACAATGCAATATTTTATTACTTATATACTTATTATTTAAAGGCGCTCCCTCATCGCGAGATTTCTATTGTAATGTAACATTATAGATTCGACTTTGAGCCTTGAGCATTAGGTACATTACAATACTACCTGCCTGAATGACGAGCAGTCACGTGTAAAGAAACATTTTCTTACAAATGAAGTGCATTGATGTCACCAGCTGTAACAAGAAATAACACATTGTAACATTACAAGGTGCACGCTGTATGCAAATGCTCGGATCTGTAAAGTTACATTACAAGTGATTGCTCACAGTGAGGAAGCACCTTAAGAGGCCGGTCACTTGGCCCAGTGTAATATTTTTAGTTCTGTATATATAATATGTATATCTCTAATATTACAGATTACCAGAGAAGGTGAAGTTTTACCATTCTACCAGCAAGAGTTGAAGGTCGGAGCTGACGGCGAAGAAGACCGCCTCATGTTCATCTGGCCAATGACAATAGTTCACAAAATCAATGAGAAATCTCCCCTGTACAATCTCTCTGCTTCTGACATGCTTAGAGAGAGGTTCGAGATCGTTGTTATGTTGGGTGAGTAGGTATACGAGGTGTAACGTGAATGCCCATTTAAGCCGAAAGGGTTCTAGAGGTCTATACGAACAACTTTTATTTTACGACTTTTGGATAATCGAAGTAGTTTTCGAAAATTTCAAGTGTAAAGTTTACTTGCAAATCAGCTGTTTCTTATAGTTCGAGGTCATTGACCTTATGTTGTCTTTCATTTAGCAACAACTACATCAATCAAGACTTCAATTAGGTACCTTTATTTTCAAAAAAAGTGAAACCACCTCAAAATTTTCAATAAAAAACAAATCGAATATCCAAAAGCCGTAAAACAAAATTTGATCGCCTAGACGTCTAGAACAACCTCCTTTCGGCTTCAGTGGGCATCTCCGTTACACCTTGTATATTAGATGATTGATTTTGATATAACCCTGATATTCAGAACAATGTTTAGGTTCCTACGTTTGGTTCCGTAGTCGTGGTTGTTGACGTCGGTGATGCTTATATTTACAATTATTAAAACACTTTAGATCTAGACTCTAATATTTTAGGTAGATAATTTCTACATAGCTTTATTTTATTGTAGATAGTATAACTAAAATTATGATCTCAGACACTTATTAATACCTATTATGTTTTATGTGTTAATAGATTAATTAGCTCAGAGAAAAAAATGTAATTTCGATTTTTATTAATACTCCAATAAAATTGCTATGATTGCCACCATTATCATTCTTAATTGAGCTTACATTAGAAGTGTAGGTAGATGCTATTGTTTTAAAGACCGTAATAAATTACAAATTATTTAATTAACTAAGTCCAAAATGTAAATTCACACACCACGTTTATCAATGACATAACACCACATGCTCGAATCTTGGCACTTATTCGACAGCAGGTTGGTAGATTGCCCTAAATGTTAAAGAACTACTGATGTCGATGACGTAGCTCGATGATGGATGAACAATATTATAGCTCGTTCATAAATATGGTATTTTGGTAGAGTTATTAATACACAGGTAGGTAGTCGTTACAAAGACGTCAGATTCACAGACAATTTTTGTAATTCATCTTAAAATATGTGAATTATTCGAGTATTCGGGTATAACTCTATCCAGCTTGATCCAGACGAGATGACGTCATCGTCATCAAACACATTTATGCAAATTTATATTTCTAGGTAAAAGGTGTTATATGAAGTGACTCGCGTATCTTTATCGTACCTTCTGATAACTAATGCTGTTTCCTGTTTGATTGTACAGAGGGTGTGATCGAGTCGACGGGTATGACAACTCAAGCGAGAAGCAGTTTCCTACCATCAGAGATCCTGTGGGGTCACCGCTTTGAGACTATGGTGTCTTTCAGAAAAGATACTGGAGAGTATGAGGCAAGTATTGTTTAGATTTGTGTGATAACAATTTCATTGGCCTATTTTAACATATATCTAAAGTTCTTTGGCTTAACCTACCTATGAGTTGCTACTCAGAGTAAGGGCTGGCTGCTGGCCGAATAGGTAGGTATGGCTATCCAAAAAGGCAATGTATCCATCCTTTTTTGTACCATCAAATGTCTAGCAAGCTTTCTCCCTACGTAAGCCTAAGAACTCATTAGTGTTGGATTTTAAAATTACTTTAAGAACAAAAAATACTACCTATATTTAAGTTTTGTAACTCATCAAAAGTGAACTTATACAGAGTATTTGTACATAAAGATATTTAAGTACGTTGGTAGGTATATGCAGTTATTTAGCATTCCTTGTGTTAGCATAACCTTTATTATATGGAATTAAACGTAGGTAACATTTATGACCACATTTAATAGGTCAATCATATTCCTATTACAGCAATCACAATTATTACCTAAGTAATTTACCTTATTAAAAACAGTTATGTTAGCATTTCGAAAACGATTTAAAAGCTTATAAATAATATCGATTTCATCTTCTTTCAGGTTGACTACACAAAATTCAACAACACCTACGAAGTGAACACACCTCTCTGTTCTGCGAAGCAACTGGACGAACTGAGAGCCACAGTATCCACTTCACAGAAATTAGGTAACTTTGTTGTTATGGCTTTTAAATCATCGAATACAACTGATTTGTCACAAACAGCTCACTTTGAAGGCAATCGTTCATATTATGCTCATTCATATTCACCGATAAGAAAGTCTGTTGCCTGCTGAATTTCTTGACGATGACACGAGTTCGGTAAAATCCATAAATCAGATGAAAGTTCAATCTGAAAACGTAAATATATATTTTCTCCTCAAATTTTGTTTTTAATTTAATAGGTCAAATTATTAAAATAATTTGACATGAAAGTAGAAGAGTTGTTTCCGAATTTAAATTCGTTCCTTTTAAGTTTAGTGAAACAGAGGTTGTTTATCCGATCGTGAAATTGTCCCCGATACATTATTTATGAAGATATAACTTTCATCATAATTATGCATATTTTATTGACATGTTGTTCAAATTCCTTAAATAAAATATTGTGTTTACAGATCGCATGCTCGGCACTATTCCCAAGACGTTATCAAACGACACCTTAGACCTCAGTTCCGTTGACTCTATCTCCTTAGACGAGCATATCGAAATTAAAATCCCAGAAGCAAGAGTGCAAGAAAATAGACTAATGGCTCAAAACAACTTCGTCCAGCACATTAATGAGAAGTCGAGGAATTTGAGCCATTCGCATTTAGTTGTCGATGGTCAAGAGAAACATCATAATAATGGAGACAATAACAAGGAAGGACATATCCACAGAAGCCACAGTCATGCGAGTATGAAGAAAGGTTTGCATGGTTTGACCCCGAATGGCATCGGTCATGCGGGCAACGGCCATGACAGAGTTGATGAACAAATCATTAAAAGGTAATTTCGACCTTCGATTATTTATAAATGTATATTTCCTCATTGTTACAGTCAACAATGTACTCACTTAAATCAATTTTCGTATGCAATACTGCACATTTTCACTGATAATAATTCTTAACATTATTTCCGATTATCTTTATAAAGTCTAACTAAACTAAGTATGAATATACTTTGGAATACTGCTGTTTCCACTTTCTTCTAATTAGTACCTTACGATCAAGGAAAACATCGTCAGCAAACCCACGGCTTAAAATCACGCACAAAGGCCCACTAGTAGGGCTAATTGCGGAAACACACAAGTTAAAACTTTAACTTTAGTACCTTACAAAAGTAATTTAGTGTTTAGTTTGAAGTATTTTGTTACATAAAATAAGTTTGCTTTTGACCTCATCACATCTGATGGGAAGCGACGATGAGGTTGAAACAGTGTTGGCTCGTCTGTAAGAAACTTATTGACTCTAGGCTTCAAATTTGAAGTTTTTCTTGTATAAGTAAATGTTTTTTCATAATAGAATCTATATCTAATTTTTATTTTACAGATCCGTAATCGATAACCACTTAGAAGCCCCAAGCACGATTCCTATACTAGTAACGACCCCCGACGTCGACCCCGCTTGATGGTCGCTTAGGACTTCTATAGTCCAGGCCATCTAGACCATCATTCTACAACTTAGGTTCATCTGTACCGACAATGTTGCGAATATTGATGTTATCGTAGATCATTAGTAGAATATTGTTAATTGTCATCCTGTACTCACCTATGGAATTTCTTACATCAGAAGTGGGATTACGCCGTGCTATTACTTTGTAAACTATCTAAGTCGTTTTAAGAGTCTGTATTCCCACTTCTGATGTTGGATCCTAGTAGTGTTATACAATAATATAATATTATTTATATATGTTATCATTTTATTTTATTTAGGCAGAATCTTCGCACTTACCAGCATTAATAATTACACATTTATCATCATGTAATCTTATTTATGAACATAGGTGCATAGTTTTAGTATTAGGATTATTTATCTTTATACTACCTACTAAAAATCTTCCCCATCATCTTCAAACGCCGTCGATATACCAGATATTCCTGTGTTTAGTCAAATAATTAGCTTTTTATGACTAGCGGGACATTGAAAATGACAAAAAGGCTTTAAATTAAATTTGTCTCCGCATCTTTCATTAGCGTAATTTAATAAGAGATATTTGACACTAGCGCCTCTACCGTCTTTTAGCGGAACTACGAAACAACATTAGCGAAGTTACTCTTCTAGCCGTCAGGGGCGCTAATGTGCATTTGTCTTAATTTCTGTCTGTAGTTAGACTAGAGATGGATTTTAGTTAAGACGTAAGTACAGTGATTTTAGATGATTTAATCGATATTTTTATACTACTTGATCGATTTACGAACGAATACAATACTAGGTATTGTGAAAAATATTGATTTATTTTTAGTAAAAACGAACAGTCCAAAAACTCTCGAATTTAACTATTTAGGCCCCTGAGCCAAAGTATTAGAAGTCTGTTGAGTCAGATCGAAATTCGTAGATTTAAGTGAAATTTCATGAGGTTTAATCGGATCCAATCCAAAAATAGGAATTTAATTCGTAAGTTACTTAGGTAAGTAGGTGTACTTAATTATTATACTTAAAACCGCATTGAGTTGAACGTACAAATGTAAAGTTTAGAAAATGTTTTGGTTGAATATACCATTGTACCTACCATCATCGTACAAACCTGCTGTTTTCAGAATAAGGAACCACAATTTCAAAATTATCTTTCTTAAACCTAAAAACCTTCTGTGACGGAGTTCGAATCCGTTTCCCTCGCTTGCAGGCGAGTACGCTAACCATCACGCTAACTTTTGTCAAAATTCTCACAAATGTGTCAATATCTCTAAATGTTTTGGCTGTGTTTAAATGCTTTTAAAGCTTTGCCTTAAATTATATAAAATTGGAATAATAAATAAATTAAAACATACTTATTTAGCCTTTATAATAAAAGGGGAGTAAGGTCGGAGTAGTTATTCTGTTTTTTGTTTCTATCTGTTAGCTTTGAAAGTTGTCACGGAAAATGACAAAGCATTTTCTCACTACTCCGACCCAAATCCACGTTTAAATGTTAGTGCTTCTAATGCATGCGACCGTACTTATTTATCAATTTAAAGATGTTATTTTATACTTATTCAAGCTTTAGTAATGTAATAAGTACTTATACAAAGTTTTCTCTGGAATATTTATTACAATATTTCTATCCATGTCCTAGTGATTTTAACAAAATATACAAATGTTTGTATTTGGTACAAAAATTCCGAATGACTATGTGGAGTCATATATTATTCCTATTTTTTTATAATACAGGGGCCTAAGAGGCGCGGGCGCCACACTTTTATAGTAATTTAGTCAATTTTAATAAACATTTTTATGGGCTTCAAATTAAATGATTGACAAAATACTAAAACAGTTTTATTTAACCTTTTCTAAATAGTTAAACAAGATTGGGGCGGCTTGCATAAGACTAGGTATTTAAAATGTATCAAAAGTTTTTAGCTAAATCGATTAAAAATAATTAACGGAAATTCGTGCATTGTTCTCAAGTAGAAGATTGCTATTAAGTTGTCAACTTGGACAGTTTTTGATATTTTGTTCTTAAACATGTTTCAGAACCTAAACATGTTCATGCAAACCGACCTGAATTGTCAATGTTTTCGTTTATCTTTCTAAATTGTATATTTATACCTAATATCCTACGTAGGTACTAAACTTACTGACATCGAGCATAGAATCCTTAATGGTCTTGGTAACTTTGCTGATCATCAGAGAAGTCGCTATATGATTTACGTAAAAGAAAACTGCCTTGTTTATTTTGAGTTCATTTATTAGCTTTACAGTTAGTAGTTCATTATAGAATAAAATATGATGCTTTTTAAGTATGCACTAGCTCGTAGCTATTAGGTACATTAGATAATTAATCAAATTATTTTATACCTATCAGCATTTATTATTACTTTTTGACGTGGTTTATTTTATGTCTTCAAATATGTTGGTAGTGTTTAGTAATTTAGAAATGGGGTTAAGTACCTAGTTAATTGTTGAAGAAAGGCTTTCCAAAAATTTGCAGCCGATAGGACTCGAACCTGCACCCTTGACATTCGAATTACGCTTTAGGTGCCCGTCCAGCCGTGGATTATGGACTGCATCTCTACGTTTTAATAATAATAAACATTTATTTCAGAAATTAGTATAAGGGAGGTAGGTACATTATTTTTTATATCATATTAATTATTAAATTATATTAGGCACTTAAAACTTAAAATGTTATAGTTATATACAGTTTTTGTAAATTATAGTATAGTTTTTGGAAAGCATTTCTTCAAAATCAGTCTTCCAAGTGCAGGAAACACTTATAATATAAATCTTAGAGCTTGAAAAGAGTTTGAAAATCTATGATAGAATGACACGATATTCGTTAAGTTTATGATGTCATTAAATTTTAAATCATCAGGTAGTACGTGTATCGCAGAAATGCCACAATTGGTTTGTGCCTAGACATTCGGGATAAGAACGGTGAGGTAAAAGTGCTTCCTCACCGCAAGCATTCACGTGTAATGTAACGTTACAGATTTGAGTATTACATGTAATTCTTTTTATCTGTGCATACAGCGCGCACCTTGTAATGATCCAATGTGTAATATCTTGATACAAATTGTAACATAAATGTACTTCACCTGTTATCAAATGTTTCATTACACGTGAATGTTCGTCAATCAGGCAGGTAGTATTGTACTGTAATGCTCAAAGTCGAATCTATAATGTTACATTCTTACATTACAGTGAATGCTCGCGGTGGTGGAGCACCTTAAGTTATTATTTAACTACGTATAAGGAATGTTAGTCCAAGTCTTAATTCACTATTATCAAACAGTTTAATTTCGGTATCCATATATATACCAAGATTAATTCTTGGCAACTAACGACTGTATTTTATTCCTTCTTCGCATCGGTCTTTCCTCTTCACTCGATGATGAAGATTGTTCTTCTGGTACGTTAAAGTAATCCGGTGGGTACTTCACTATCGACGGCCTGTGGGTTAGGCTAGCTCGTCTGATGGCATCTGCGACTAGCCGATCAGATATACGGATTATAGGAGAGGTAGGAATCACTTCGGAGTTTACTGAGGTTCTGTAGATATCATCCGCTATTGGTGAACTGCTCAGGTACCCTGTAAACGAAAATAAAAGTTTTAAAAACGTTTATTAAGACGTTTTCTTCGCGTCTGCAGAGTATATGATCAAATACATAGTTTTTTAGATAAATCCTTCTCCTAGCTATCCGCGCTACAATGATCGTTTGTCGTTGCATTGTCGTCCTATTGTCGCTCAAAAAAACAAAGTAAATTTTCTTCTTCTTTTAGATGGCTATATTCAATTTGGACATTAGCCAGTGTCAAGTATTATTAATACTTATTTGTAAGTTATTTGCATCAAAACAGTCAAGTCGTTATAGTTAAAGTCAAATCTTTTCAAGATTTTCACTTTCACTACACTTGTACACCTTCACGAAACTAAATTGATTAAAATGTCCCCGAAATTATACAATTTACACGCATTTGAACTAGGTTTCACAAAAATTAAAGTAAGTAAGCAACACATCTCCTCACCGCGTTGCCGCCAAAACTCCCGAAGTAAATTGTAAATAAAAAATACCCCGACTACTTTTAAAAACCACAGGTAATTTGGGTTTTTTTTTAAGCTGAAAGACAATGCGGCGAACTTCGCGACGACTTGTAAGACATCCATGGTAGGGCGGAATAACGTAGAAGCATTTTTGCAGCTATGTTAAAAAACTGAAATGTTGAGCTATTTAGATGCTAATTTAACCACTGTATAAACATAATGAACGTACCTACAAGAAATAATAAAAGGGACTATTTTTAATTAAAAAATAACTACATAAGGAAAAGATAAATGTTTGATTGAATTTCAATTTAAGTAAAAGGGACAAAAACAAACAAGTACATATATGAGCTACACGTCAATAAAATTACCTTTTAAATCACAACCATGTAGTACGTACTTACACAGAACAATTCACAATAACGCCATAGAAACGCCACATAATACAATCGCACGTGTTGATGAGGTAATATAGAATATGTCTTCTGAGATATTAAATCAAATTCTATCCTCCAACATACATGCATTGCATCATCTTTATCTATATATTATTTTACTAATAGCAGCATTGTGAAACATCACTCAAAATTTTGAGAATTCACTATTTTGGTACTGATTAGTGAATTCCCAAAATTGAAATAATTAAGCAGCCTCTTTATTCATTTTTTTAGATTTTGTAAGTCCACAAATGTTGAGTAGCGCTTCAGTACCTATCCTTAAGTCTGCTGATTTTCTTGACCTACTTGTCGGTATATTGTTAAAGATCTATGTTGAGCTACGTCGAAGACTAGCATTATTTTTTTTTAGGATAGATTAAGATAAACCTTAATTCCTAGATGCGCAAAATAATACGAATTAATTAGTGTCGACAGAATACCCATATAGGTAAGTACTTTCTTACATTTTATTACAAAATCTTTCTATCTATGGAAGTTTGTATTAAGTATAGAGGTAGGTTCGCAAGTATCATTATCATTGTGATAGGGTTATCTTCACCAGTATTTACTGGTTTTAAATCAGTATAATCCGTAGTCCTGACAGAATGCAGTAAAAATCTATCTATCGACAATCGTTTTATTTATCATCCTCATATTTATGCTATCATTTGCATGCATCTGACAGTATTTTGCCCTAAGCTGCAACAATAAAGATGTAAGGGGTATGCCCTTTTAAGTCGAAAGGGGGTTGTTCTAGACAGGCGAACAACTTTTGTTCTACGACTTTTGGAAATTCGAAGAACTTTTCCAAAATTTTAAGTGTAAAGTTTACTTGAAAATTAGGTGTTTCTTAGAGTTCGAGGTCATCAACCTTATGTTGTCCTTTCATTTAGTTTGTTCTACTACAATCAAAACTTAAATTACCTTTACTTTCAAAAGCAGCTGTTTTTTCAGTGAAACAACCTCAAAAATTTCAAAAAAAAGTTCGAATTTTCAAAAGTCGTAGAAAAAAAGTTGTTCGCCTAGACGTCTAGAACAACCGCCTTTCGGCTTAAAAGGGCTTACTCGTTACACCTTGTAAAGTTCCATTTTAAGCGTAGCACTTTAGAATTTTTCATTTTTGGCTGGTTATTGGCGAGTATTCTTTGCTAAGAGAAAGCATAACTGAGGTATACTCTACTGCCCTCTTGTTTTACCAGGAACCTCTATGAATAAGGCTGTTAAATCTGTGTTTCTTTTATCGATATTGTTTATAAAGATGTGTTTAAAATATTAACACTTTCCAAACAAACATACTATCTGCATCTTCACGACCTCGACCCCCTATCTCTCGAAGTAGCGTCTCGAGGCCATTTCTACTTGAAGAAATTATTAAAGCAAGGCAGGCATAAATCAAACACAAATCAACGTCACAACATAAATAATTATTCATTCAATATTTACATACAACAAAAGACATCACATGATATGCGCAGGACTGTCCTACAAACATTATAGTATGGGACTTTTATACTAAACTAAAATTAATACAACGTTAATTCAACAATACAATATAAAACTATATGAATGTGAATGTTGTATTATAACCAGATTGAATTAATAAATGGCAGAGACAAAATTATCTAAATCATTTTAATGTATCATTCAATAGAAAAACCTTGTTGAAAAAATAGGTATCTAAACAACAGTAATTGACTAAAATAATTGTTATCACAAATGTCTGTAAGGCACAACTAACTTAACCACTACCTACTAGAACTACGCTAAATCAATTTATGAAAACTCTTTTAAATATATTTCAAGAATATTACATAATAAAGAAACAATCAGACACAAAGTGCATGATTGGCAGTTAAGTTCTCTCCACGATTTACCCACCATGCCATAGATGATGTCAAATTTTATTTGGACATTGCATATTACTACACGGTATGATATAAATGGAATGTTCTTTGAATACACAACCATATTATAAAGTTATTTCAGTTCTTGAGATTCTATAGCTGACTAGTGATAATGACAGATTGATTCCAACAAATTCGATTTGCATTTACAAAGAATTCAATTGTGATGAAAAGTTTCAGTCCAATTTATTATTCAATATTTTAAAATACGACAAGACAAGACAGGACAAGACAGAAATGTGATTTTGAGATTCAGAAGAGATTCAACCTCCGTTATTTAATTATTTTCTATATGAGGACAAAAGCCATAACATTACAGTGCCATGATGCATTTTCAAAACTCTATGTAGACACTGTATTTCTACTTTGTATATTTCGTTTTATTGTCGTCAATTTAACTCTAATTGTTTATAGGGTGACAGTATAGTCGCCGTCTTTATGTTCCGCTTTCGGTTCGGTGGTTGGCGTCCTCTCAGGAATCTTCAACACGAGGTGCGGTTCTGCACTTTCTGGACATCACAAAGACAACACATTTTGAGACGTATTTAGATTTAGTCATCTGACGTGTTTTTAACTTAATATTTTTGAATACAAATGATGAATCTATACTAATATTATAAAGCTGAATTTTATATATGACTGCCAGCCGAATATAGAAATGCCATTTAATTTTTGGGGGGTACTTAAAATATTGAACAGTTCTCAAACTCAAAAATTCCCATATTAATTTAAATTTTGAGGTTGCTCAATTATTTAAGTACCCTTAAAATTTTAAGTGGCGTATCTGTATTAGGCTGTTGTCTCGAACACTAACCCAACAAATAATGTTTTATGAGTATAATTGCTTATTCGAGTTTCATCAAATCCAATCGTACTTAGTATTTTAGACTGGAATGCATAAGTTTAGGTATCACGTAAGATGACTCTGTTTTCCATCTAAATAAATCTTAAGGTGCTCTACCGCAAGCATTCACTTTGAATGTAACATCATGGATTCGACTTTGATCATTACATTACAATACTTACCTGACAAACAGACGAACATTCACGTGTAATGTAAGATTTTATTACAAGTAAAGCGCATTTATGTTACAAGTTGTCTCAAGATATTACACATTGTATCATTACAAGGTACAAGGTCGAATCTGTAACGTTATATTACACGCGAATGTTTGCGGTGAGGATGTACATTAACATAGATACATTTAAAAACGTTCCTGACATAGGTGTTATTTTCCTTAACAAAGCTAACATGCAACAACTTTATTAGTTACATTACAACAACAAATTCCCATTAGAATTGCTTAAAAATATTTTGGTTAAAGTTTATCCTTACGGGACTTTGCACTTGAACTGTAATTGTCTAAATCAGGCGTCAGCAACCTTTGAGCAGACTAAATGAAATAGAGTTGGGCCGCACATGTTACCTCTCAACCTTTTTAGAACAACTTAGAAGATTTTTTTTTCTAAAACAGCTTTTGTATTAACACCTTTTTGATATAAGATTTTTTACCAAAATTTTTACCCGAATACCGGCAACGATATATCTATAGTAGCCATTTGGGATAAACGGTTTCCAACCAAAAAATCGGATGATCTTAGATTTCGGTTTGATAATATCAGAAAATATAACTACTCATCTGCCAAGGGAAAGTTGGTTTTTATCCGAATATTTTAACGAGATAGAACCGCATTAGTCTTATCTAGGATCTTTCATATTTGTTTCTGTAATTAAGAATTCAAAGGGTTTATTTGCATAGGTGACTGCCAAAATAGTTTATTGGTATATAAAGCTTTACTTTACACAGCAGTCGTGGGCCACATGGAAGAGCATCATGACTGCACACGGCTTGACTGCCGCCCGTTGCCGACGCCTGATCTACAAAATCACGTTTGTTAACATGGACGAATTAGAATCCACATCTGTTTACATTATAAATACCTCAAGAATCTTTATTTTTCAAGAGTTTTTCCTGAAGACATGATAACTTAATTACAAAGTTATTGAATTAACGCAGGTAGAATTGAATTCCTGCAATAATTTTAAATTAATAGGTAAGTACCGTAAATTGAGGATATACTTTGTGACAAAAAATTGTAAATATAATTTTATTTCTTAATTTACATCGAAATTCAAAGTTTGTTTTATTTTAAAAGGACCATTGGATGCGTTCAAATTAAAAAAAAATATATATCTCATGTTGATTGCCAAAAAGTGTTACAAAGTTAGACAAACTATCATAAAATAACCCCAAACTACCCGGTATCTCTTGTAAACGAAAGAATACTCACAAAAACTTGTACATTGAAATTGCAACTTTACATTGACTTGTGAGTTAGAATTGTATGATCAAGGAATGAATTCAATCCTGCTCTGTAGATCGATACTCTCTCCCAAATTAATTGGTGCTAATTACTTGTTAACAAGATAAACATGATGTTTATGCGCGTGATTACACAGATTATAGTTTATAACTGTCAGTATAATGATGTTTGATGATAGATGACAGGTGCTTGATAAAAATGCGTCATTTACAATTACTTTATTTGGTAGACGTTATAAGTATGATTTTAAAATTTACTTTAAATGATGTATACTCGTATTAGGACTAGACTCTTTTGCCAAACTACCTAAATGTTTCAATAATTGTTTTTTATCCTTTTCCTCTATAGACAAAAAGTTTCTTTAAACAATATCGCTTTAAATTTATTTATTTGGTTCATAAAAAATGTACTAATATAAAATCAAAAGTTTTAAGCGTTATACTATGTCTTGAATTTGACGAAGAATATGGCTTCAATTTCATATAATATTGAATGTGAAATCAATACTATTAGTATAATCAAGTGCAATGATCAAGATAAAATAGTAACTGTATACCGCTTGACTGTAACTGCCCCATCACAGTAACTAGTCTAAAGTTATTTATCGCTAATGGACGATCTTATAGGACCAATAAAACAAAATGTATCCTGCATGAAAAAAGGGGAAACAAATTGGCAAAATGGTGCATCCTTTAAATTAGTAATAGATTCAACAGACAAAATGATTCCGTTTTGAATCAACTATAGACACATTTCAGTTGCTATACGAATTGATTAAAACAGTTTAGCCTCGTGAAAACAAAATATTGCTTCAAGAAAAATAAATAAATTTTAATATGAACTTGACATTTTGTTACATAAAGCAAATTTTGTTAGGTTAGTTTTTAATTTACAAAACATAAATATCTCGCTTAATTTTGATAAGGTGCAATTGACATACGAAATTTACAAGCAAGATTAATTTTATCTGTTGGAAACTTACTGCAAGAAATTCTTACTTTTGAATTTTTATAACACCTAAATTTAACTAAATAAATAAAATAAACGCAACATTAAGAATTTAGTATTACGAGACACTATAATAATACAGTTTTATTAGAAGGAATGCGAAATTTCAAGTACTTGTTTTGAGGTAAAAAATAATATAATTTTCTTTTTTTACCTCAAAACGTAAAAATATAACTCTTCTCTTGCAGTTGGGTAAAAACAAGTATGTTAATAGGACTCGATCGTTTTTCCGTCTTTAAGTATATTCATTACCGATTTTTTAATAAAGTAGGCTAAAATTTGACTATTTTAAGAACCTATTCTAGTGTTTGCCCTGAGTATTTGCCTATATTTTTTCAGATTTTCGGTCAAAGTGAATATGATTTCCTATATACTTAGCCAAGTTTGTACCAAGATGAAAACAGTTCTATTGAAACTTGATATATGATGCAGTTCGAGTGATACGCTTCACTCGAGTTCTTGTGACAAACATGATACTTGTAAACAAATGATTTACCTGACTAGTTCATCTATATGAATACCTGTGTCATTATTTGTCTTAATAGGACAATATTTGCTTTTGTCATTACGTCTACGAGTTTTCTAGGATTTTCAATTTTATCTTTTCCTCTATATGCAATGTCTTTGTCATGTTTAGGTTCGTTTAGAATTATTTCTTTATCGATTGGCATCTATTTTTTCCTTTTCATGTAGAATTATAAATTAGAATTATGTTTTAGAGAGCTTCAGAAGAGATAACTAGAATCTCTGTTAATAACGAATTAGGTATTAACTTCTTTTATGAGACTAGTTTAGGAATGTACTTAATCAATCATAGAATTTTATGTGAAGATAGTTTCCCGATCACTGTTTCTGTATTTTGGAAGTTATTTCATTAGTTACATAATATATCCAAAAACTAAACTATTGAATGTAATGCACAATTTGCATCCGGAAATTTGGATTCTTCTATATCCTATTTTAAATAAATCAAGTTTAATTTATATACCTATGTAGATAATTTCTTTACATTAATTAATCACAAAGAAAAATTCAAAACAAACTAATAAATATAGGTCAAAATACCCATTTTCTACAGAATTATAAACTCATCTTTCAAGTAATAAATTTGAAATTATCGCGGAAACAATCTACTAAGTATAGTATAATGATAACTATGACCCTAGATAAATTGCATACAAATATGAACAAAATAATACAATTAATGCAATTTAGTTTAATACAAAAAATCTACCTACTTAAGTAAATAATTTTAATATTATGTCCAAGTTTTAGTATAGTGCAAAATACTTATAACAGGGTGATTTTTGAAGCTTTTACATTTAATTTTAACAATATTGCATATTTTTAGTCTTAACCACTTAATTCACTATCTATATATCTTCTAAAAAATCAACCTGTTTATTACTTCCTAAGTGTTTATGAGAGAGCATTTAACAAACAAGTGTAAGCAATCAATCTTACTCGTGAACACTTAAACAAATAACTATTAATACCTAATCAAAAACTTGGCGTTATCTGGTGAAAATAGAACAAGGAAACTGTCAGTGAGATAAAGCGGTAGACATTTTAAGGTGGCCTTTCATGACTCTTGACGTTTAGCGTCTACTGCAGTCGTAAATGACCCTCTTAAATTCTAATATTGACATTTTGCACACACAACCAACCACCACTTTTAGGTTTAAGTCTGAAAAGGGACTCACCGATGGATCTGTGATCTCCTTGACTTCCGTAGAACTCGTCTAATTCCTTTGCGGAACATAATGGAGTATCGACTTGAGTTGTCTCTTCGAACTTGGAATAGTCTACCTCGTATCCTTGCCGGTCCCGATTGTACGTCACCACGGGCGTAAACCTATGACCCCACATAATTTCACTATTCGTGTAACTCGACCGCGCCTGCGTTGTCTGACCCGTCGACTCAATAGTACCCTCTAAAATTACCACTATTTCGAACCTTTCTTGCAATACATCCGCCGCTGAGACCCCATAGAAAGGACTATCCGCGTTTATCCTATGTATCATCGTGATCGGCCAAATAAAGAACAAGTTGCTGTCGCAACCGTCCGCGTTCAGCTCTAATTCGGTCTGATAGTGGGACAGAAGCTCCCCTTCCTTAGTTGTCCTAGATCGTATCAACTGCGCTCTCACACTGGCTCCGATTATATGCGATTTCCGCAAATCGCCCACGCGGAACATTAAGCAGAGTTCGCCGTCCCTCTGGCAAACGACCGCATATTTCGAGAAAAGTAGCGTCTGCGTTCTGTGCTTGGGACGGGTCATCTTTGCAAACACAATTCCGACCATGAACGCTTGGATCATAACTCCCACTATACTTTGGAAACACATAATAAATATTGCTTCAGGACACTCCTCGGTTGTCGTCCGAGAACCATAACCGATCGTATGCTGCGTTTCAATACTGAACAGGAAACATGATGTGAAGCCAAATATGTTAAACACGCACGGTTTCCAGTCTGACGATTCTTGCATAGGTGGGAGGTGATCTGGTTCTAAGTCTCCGTGTGTGAATGCTATTAGCCACCAAATAAGAGCGAATCCCAGCCATGAGAGGATAAATGATAGTGTGAACGCGAGAAGCGTCCACCTCCATTGTGCATCGACGAGGGTTGTGAACATATCCTGAAGGAATCGCAACTTTCTCTGTGCGATTTTGGATTTAAGAATATTGCACTCTCCATTTTTGAGAACAGCGCGCCTCCTTGTCCTGCGCGTGACACCATGTCGATGCGACCGGCTCCTGTAAACAAACACGATATACTGTTAGTACTGCTCCGCAGCGCACAGAGTAGCCTCGTTATCAATCGCGTTATGCATGCTCCCATAAGTGTGAATGTCTAGTTCACGCTTGCATCTGCCTACGACCTTTACAGATGTTAATGTCACCCAACGTAGGAAGGTACGTACTACTGCATTGTAATTATGGAATCTATTTCAATTTAAATTAAATTACGTACTAAACTAAACAAAAAGGGAGCGAGGAATAGCGTAAAACGGACAAAAGCGACACAGTACGGGTTGGATTCGGTCGGAGAGACGGCCACTGGGGTTGTCGGGTCGAACCTCTTGGTGGTTGTGGGATAGTAGACGCCGGGTGAGAGGTTTCCGTTAGCGGGCACAGTCTTCACTTTGAGCCATTGGTCATCGGCCAAGAGCTGCTGTTCCTCGCGGCAGGCGGGCGACTCTGGGTCGGCGTGCATGGCGTGCGCGCGATTCACTCGCCACCGAACGTCTGCGCCACCATCCCTCGGACTCGCGCCTCCTGAAGCATCGCACGCGATAATGCCTCGGTCACGACTCGCATCACTCTCCACTCGACGCCTCTCTACTCAACTATACGCGCTAAATATTGGATAATTGTATCGCGAGATTCTATATCACAAATTATCAGCTACGGAAAACAAACTTTTGTTAGTGCCTACGTTGACGTTTGCAACGATACAGGATGAAACAATATTCGTTCATGACGTTATCGTTCCCACTTTGTGTGAAATGTCACTTTTTGTCACTTATGGGCATCCTGTTTGAGAATTTTAATCGGGATAAGTATGTATTGCTCATGCGTCTGTTGAGTTGTTGAAGAAAGAATTTTTAAATGTACTTTGTATTGATTATTTAATTTTAACAATCGATCCTGAATAAATACCAATCGATTTTCACTAAATGTGATTTCGTAGACCATTCTACATATTAACTTTATATGCTACGATTTTACATCTAATCTTGGGAGTTTGGATTCTTCACTATCAGTAGACTATTATTCATCTACAGTTACTATACAGATACGCAACTATAGAGTTACGATTTACCTATTGTGTGTTATTATTTGTAACGATCGACATCACGCGCCGGCCGTACTCGTCGTAGCTTCCGCTACGGCTACGAAAAACTAACCATTTGAACTAATCCTAACTAAAGATATTATGATTAATATATTTTTAATCAACCTTAATAAGTATGGTTGATTATTATAAACGTTTGTGTATTTGTGTGTGTATTTACTCCTTCACGCAAAACTACTAAACCGATAGTTATAAAACTTGATCTGTGACTGGATATTATTATACGTTAGGCTAAACATCGAGCCCTATAATACATAAAATATATGTTCGATTTAATTTACATAAGCTTATTGGATTCTGTCCTAGTAAAACTAAATAGTTTGAGATAGATAGATAGATAATACTTTATTAAAATATATTTTTTTAAGTATTTCATTCAAAATTACTAAACCGATAGTGATGAAACTTGATGTGTATCTAGATATTATACGTTCGGCTATATAGATGGAAGATAAAGTATGTTAATGGTACTGTACAGTGTACACACCTTTTTGCATAAGCCATCGATCATTTAAACTGACGCGTGGTTACTATTTTTTTCCAATCAGACAGCATTTTCTTAAAATATGCCCGATTAAAGTGAAATTTTAAGGGCGTGCTATAACGTCAAATTACTTTTTTTCAGATGTATACAAAAAACACGTAAGATGCTATGACAAATTTTAGACCAAATAAAAACTAATTGCTAGGTAAATATTTTAAACCAGCTGAACCTATTTTTCAAGTTTCATCGCATTTGGTTCAGTAGTTTTTGCGTGAAAGAGTAACAAAGTCACATAAACACATACATCCAACTTGGGCGTTTTTAATATTAGTAAGATTTACATAAACAATTAAACATGATAGATTATTAACATAAACATATTATTTAAAAAATATGTTGAGAACATTCAAGAAACAGTAAATACCCACCTACATTCTAAAAAAACATTATGAAATACTGGCCCGTTTCAAATATATTTAGCAAAACATCTCTGAAACACGTATTTTCCATAATTATTTCCCGCCAGGTGCAAATATTTAAGCTTGAAACATTTTTTTGTATCTTCATGGTCTGGATATCTTTGTCTGTATCATTTATGTACGTATTTACAAAAAAGTATAATATCCAGAATATCCGTCGTCTAGTACCCACAGTACAAGTCTAGTGCTTAGTTTGGGCGTTAGTAATATGTGATCTGTGGTTTGGGGCTAGATTGCGCTGTGTGTAATGTCGTGAGTGTTTATTTATTTCGTGCAAATAAATGACATTCATTAATTTATTCATTCCGATTAGGAACCAGTAAAATAATCCGCGCTACCATTATCGTTATAAAATACCCCGACTACTTTTAAAAACCACAGGTAATTTAAAAAAATCTTTGTTTTTTTTTATGTTTGTTTTTAATTATTTAATATATTTTTTTAATTACATGTTTTTAGCTGAACGACAACGTAGCGAGTTCCGCAAAGACTTATAAGACATCATGATAGGGACCAATGTAGGTAAGTAAGTTTCGTCTTTGAAACCAACCACACCCCTTTAATATCCTCCTTAGAACAAAAATTTACTACACTCTGTACATAAGAAAACGAGCTCCATCGTTATGAACACCTTTTCATTAAAATAGCTAATTTGACAACTCGTAAATTGGTCTAAATGTGAATTTTTTGTACACTAATTTGTTGTTCTCGATCATTTTATTGAAGGTCGCTCGGTGATTTACAGGTAAAGTTGAATTTATTGTAAGAAAATAAAACAATGTACTAAGCATAATGTTAGTAAAATGAGCTATATGAGAATCATAGGTGTCTTTCTCCATATAAACATAATCCACTGTCTTTTCCTTAGAATAAAAAATTTAAAGCAAATCCGCCTTTATCTGTCTTTTAACTATGCTTTTAGTGTTTTTTTATCATCCTCTAATTATCCGAAGACCTAAGTGAAATAGAAAGATAAAAGATTATTATTATTAATTATGTATAAAGCAAATATAATAGAATGAGATATATATTTAATGGCATAGGTCTATTTGCTCTAAAGTATTTATCCACGGACGAATCAGTCATAAAAAGGCGACTACTTTTCTATAGTGTGAGATATTTAAAAAGTTAACGATACAGTTTTCTCTTAATATTCTGTTACCAGTCTTGACGCGTGTGTTGGCCTAAAAATATCTATGTTGAAATTAATTAAATTAGATTTTAGTTAGGTACTTATGCAAAATTATTTAAAAAGGCTGAGGGCTAAAATTTGAACGTCGTCATACAAAACTTAATTTTGTATCACTAAGGCCTCATTTTTCATTCTACAGATAAAAAATATCTATCGAATAAGTTCGAACCCAACCAAATTTAAAAGTATTCAAATTTTGATCTTCTAAATTTAAATTAATTTTCTTTTTAAATACAATAGTGACGTTTTTTATTCGGTGGTGTTACATTTTATTTGTCAGATACCTCTATCTACGGATTTGAATAATCGGCCCTAAGAAGACTAATAATGATTTTGCGTTTCGCTGCTAAGCCGTTCCAAGCAATTACCGATAAATCGTATAATAATAAATTTTGCAGATAAAATTTATAACTTCTTCTAAAACGTATTAGACTGGTATTTTCAGCGGATTAATTATCACTACGCCCTCAAATAAACATATTGTCGCACGACTTATTTGTTGTAATGTCAACAAGGTGACATATTCAGTCGTGATATTAGAATAAGCACCCATAAGACGACATAATTTTCCATTTTACTCGTTTGTTTGTTCAGGTAATTTTGAATTTAAATTGTCTAGTTAATATTTTGCTCTGCGAAGATGTCGCGTGACACTGAATTAGTAGGCTTCAGGGTTCGCAAAATCATAACAATGATAGTTAAATATCTTGTTTAAGACCAGTGTGAAGCTGTAAATTTCCATACGAAAAGCGATAACGTTTCTCCCCCCACAAACGAAGTCCGATTTTGATCATTTTTTTGTAAATGTTCTAGATTTAATGGTAATCTAGGTTTATTCGTCTTTATTTAAAAACTCTGCTCTCTTAACCCGAAAATTCACTTGTAATATAACTTTTCAGATTCGACCATTACATACAGCGCGCATCTTGTAATGATACAATGTGTAATATCTTGATACCACTTGTAACATCAATGTGCCTCTAAGTATTCTCTTCGAATTAAATGTTTCATTACACGTGTAATGTAAGTACGTCAGTTATGCAGGTAGTGTTAACGGTACATTACCGTTAAAAGTCGAATCTATAATGTTACATTACAAATTTCATACTTAAATAATATCGAAGCGTTATCCTACAAATTACACGTAACGTAACATTACACGTGTCGGGCGAACGCCCGACTGCAATGCAGAAGGCTGCGGGTTCGATTCCCGTCGGGTGAAAAGATTTATGTTTACGTAATAATAAATATTTGTAGGTCTGAGATGTCTTTCTATGTATACTGTGTAGGTATGTATTTACATACCAACACAGTACACAGTATTTAAGTATAATAATGTAGTTTATCTGTTGTCTATTAAGTACCCATAGTACAAGCCTAGTGCTTAGTTTGGGGCTAAATTGCGCAGTGTGTAATGTCGTGCAATACATATTTATTTATTTTATTTACTATCCCCATGCAATCGAAACAGAATAGATAGACCAGACAACCTCCAAAACATCGATAAAAAACTTTACTACTAAACATCTTTATCATGAAAGTCGTCTGTCAAGGAGTCGGTGGAAAGGTTCTGAAGGCGTGATTAATCAAGATTATCTAGACACGACGTATAATGTTTGCAGATTTCCATGGATTTAAAGATTATATGGCTTAGGCTCAAGCAGGCCTTGAAAGTAGTCCCTTGAAAGATGATGACGTAGCATCCAATAAACAAAAGACTTTTGACGTTGTAAATGGGATTAGGGATGTTTGGAATTTGGTTAAACCACATGATTCATGAATTATTAATTTACCTGGTCGCCCTTAGGCGATAAGCCCGCCCATTTTACCACACTAGTCTTTATATATTTGTCAATTCATGTTTCTGGTGCAATAAAGTATATATCCATTTATTTAATTAATTATTAATTTATCATACGTACAAACCCGTGGATGTCCTGTAGGGTTATTCAGAGAGCTTCTGACCGAAACCGAAGATCAACTTGACATGCCGGTTACTGTCTTATTGAATCGCGCTCAGCAAGATGGAGATATCATTTGCGACATCGGATTCAGACCGAAGCTCTCTGACTACCCCTACTGATCTCGTAGAAATATGGGGTTCAAAAGTAACGTACGTTAGGGTACTTCTCGTTAATTTAATTTAGCGAAAGAGTTTGTAAAATCGTTCCAATAGTTTCGGAAGCTATTCTTTACGAACTAAGAAATAAATCTTTCCTATTTATAAAATTAGTATAGACGATTAGAAGATTTTACACAAGTAGATTCAACATTTTATATTTTGCGTAACAACTATTTCTTATAAAATTGGTTTGTGTATTTAAGGCACCAACAAAACCATGAAATTTCTTATAAAACTATTTTCTCAATTTAATTAAAGTTATCATTTTTGCGTAGCTGATAAATGATTATTACGTATCTATGACTATGTAGGCAAATGAAAATATAGGTAATAATTACAAATGATTGTAGATAGAACAAGACAAACTCTTGAAACTTTAGCATTGAGGTTAAGTAGATGTATGCACTCGAAATCCGCTGGCTTTAACATACCTTGTCACTATTGTAATAATTTACTAGAGATTTGCACAAACTAGAGCACTCTCGAGGAAAATGATAATAATATGTACTATTCGTAACTTTTACGAGTAGATAAACGAACACTAGTAACTTTAAAGTCAAACTAGAAATTGTATTTACGCTTCCGACGCATTTTCTTACACTCAACACAGACTTTTGCACATTTAGAATTAAAAAATGTAAATAGCACAACACTTTTAAAACGCAAAAGATTTGAAAATGATCATCTATCGAGAAATCTTAGAAATTCTTAACAAAACGATAAACGGAGTCGTAATCTCCATTGAGGTATATTGAATACTGAAAACAACATGAGTGTAAATAACGCACATTTTGAAGAAACTATTTCGATAAGTAAAATACTTATTTATCTATTTCACACTGATTAGATAGGACACCTCAAGGATATGATTCACAGCTATACTAACCTTATTTTACTGTATATAAAGCACTGCAAGTATAGGTACTTACTTAAAACCTACTTGTAGTATCTATTTATACAATAAGCGAAACGATAAAGGTCTTGACCAAATACATACCTACTTATAAAGTATAGGCTTAAGAACCTTCTAGAAAATTGTTTTATAAATAGAAAAAAAAACCTGTAGCATAACCGAAAACGCTCAATTTTCCACATGTTATGCTATGGTTCAAAATACCGCCTAACTTTTAAACTTCTGAATTGAACTCATTTTTCGGATTTGGTACGTTCGGGCGTTTTTTTAAATCGGTTTTTATAAAACAGCATGCCCTTTGCGAACGATATAAAATTATATGCTAGTAGGTAGGTAACCTACGTATTAATATAATTTGAACAAGTTCCGAATCGATAAGTAGAAATATTTCGGTGAAACTCAATGATAAGAATGATTTGGTAACGACTTTGTATGATGTAAGAAGTGGAAAAGATTTTCATAACGCCCTATCATTATAAAATTCTGGCTGTATCAACAAAACCCCCGTTTTTATCTTATATTATTGATGGATTATTTAAATGTGAAAGTTAGAAAAAAAATCTATAAATAGATAATTCAAGAACATAATTCTACCTACCCTACGCAACCGGCGAAATATTTAAAAAAAATACGCAAAAAGTTAATAGTTTTCCAATAGTGTAAAAAGTAGTTTTGTACTTTTTAACCGACTTCAAAAAAAAGGAGGAGGTTATCAATTCGTCTGTATGTATAATATTTTTTTTTTTTTGTATGTTCACCGATTACTCGACGACGGCTTGACCGATTAAGATGATTCTTTTTTTAATGGATAGGTGGGAGCTCCAAGATGGTCCCATAAAAATTTGATGTGGATATGATAAGGGTCTTCGGAGTGATGAACGGAAATGCTCCTCAAAACGCATTAATCAATCCAGTTGTTTATCGATTACTCGAAGATGGCTTGACCGATTGGAATGATTCTTTTTTTAATAGAAAGGTGGGAGCTCCGAGATGGTCCCATAAAAATTTGATGAGGATCTGATGAGGATCTTCGAAGTGAGGACCGGGAATGCTCCTCAAAACGCTGTATTCAATTCAATTGTTCATCGATTACACGAAGATGGCTTGACCGATTGATATAGTTCTTTTTTTAATGGAAAAGTGGAAGCTGCGAGGTGGTCCCATGAAAGTTTGGTAAGGATCTGAATGAGTATCTTTGGAATGATGGACAGGATAGCATCTCAGAATTCAATCAGAATCAATAAATTACTCATTTTTGGACTTCTACCAAAAAAAATAGACCCCTAAAGAACTAAGTACAGATTGATGGGGCACCTGAAACCACCTTCTCATCAGCAAACTCCTCAATAATTTAAATTACGGTAACAATGCCTATGCAATATTGTTGATTTTTAGGTAGGTAGGTATACTAAAAAGGGTGAAATAAAAAAATAATTTAAAAATTAAAAAACCGACTTCAAAAAGAAACAAAAAAATAATTAAAAAAACAACCATAAAAAAAAAAAGAATTGATAAAAATGACCAAAATAACCTCTACATAGGTACAGTGCCACCGACTAATTAATCTGTTTTATCATCTGAAGTCGGGCAGCCAAACTAAGTACAATATGGAACCAACCAGTAAAACTGCCCGACTTCAGATGATAAAACAGATTAATTAGTCGGTGGCACTGTACCTATGTAGAGGTTATTTTGGTCATTTTTATCAATTCTTTTTTTACACCTTCCTTTAGTCGCAACTTAATTGCCAAGCAATTCTTGTTGCCATGACAACACTATACATACAAACAGTATCCATGTTCGAAGAGGTTAGGATTAAAATTGAATAAAAATCACGTTTGTTGTATGGGAGCCCCTTAAGGGGCCGTAGTAGGCCAGAACTGATGTTTCTAGGATGAATTACTACAAAAGTTATTTGAAATAAAAGTTTTTGAAGCCATATTTATTAAAGTCGAGGATATTTACTAACACTAGTCGTGAAAATACGATTCCTGAAAATTTTCTTTATAGAAAAAAAATTCAAACTTCCCTTTGAATTGTACAAATAAGTGATATTACTCAGTCAACATTGAACCAAAACTAATACAACTTTGTATAAGAACTGAACTTAGCTCAATACAGGCAGTGAATGTTTTGAATTTCGAAAATAACATTTAGTTATCTTGAAACTAGCAGTTGTTTGATTTTACGCACAAACATTTTGCAAGGTCGCATCTCACGTCCTTCACTTACACATCTGAAATTCGTTGGCTTTATCCCTGTCATGCTATTAGGGTTGTATAGGCACTTAAATATTTTTTTAATTTTACGGGACAGAAATACATTATCTGTGAATATTTCAACTGTCTAGCTATCACGGTTCATGAGATACAGCCTGGTGACATTTGGACGAACAGACGGACAGACAGCGAAGTCTCAGTAATATGGTCCCGTTTTTACCCTTTGGATACGGAATTCTAGAAATACCTCAATTTTAACCTCAACGTATGATGTTTATCTGCGTACCAATTGCATACCTACTGCCTACAAATTGCATACTATATGCAGATGCATAGATATACAAAGTACATAAAAGTAGGAAAGCGGAAACCGGACTTCCAAGAGGGATGCAACTGGAAAACATCGCTCACGTGACGACGATGAAAAGCAACGCGATTATAAGAAAAAAAAATGAGCTCCATATCAACAAATAATTTGCTTACCTGCAAGTATCCTGCCGATAAATAGTACTATGTCCAATGGAGCTGCTCTGGGTGGGTATTCTATGAAGACTACTGGCGGTCACAACGTGGGGTAGCCTCAGGAACCCGCTCCCGGAATACCCAGCCAGCATTGGACTATCCACCATGGAGCTGTCGTAGGCGCTGGTCTCATCGGTTTCTTCCTCTGTAACACCGGGCTTGTAGAATATCTTCCCGGCTGATAGGCCAGGTTTATCCTAAAATACGAAATGTTCTGAACATTGGGAATTTTTAATGTGGGATGAGGTGGGAGTAATGTTGATTTTTTTCTATCTCTCCTTGTCAAGGAAGAGGAAAAGCATGTTTTCATTACTCCACGATTACTAATAAAGCTAAAAGTGTTTCCCTACCTTATGAATATGAATAATGTTTTTGAAAAAAAATCCTAATATTGACCAGTACCTACCTAGTCGCAGGTTTGAATTACATTTCCTTTGTGAACATCTAAAATGACGTTCTGAATCAAAATTTCCTATGTGAAGTCAAAGTAAAAGTCAGGCCCCAGTTAGGTACCTACTTCATAGATAGTAAAGGTCAAAGTAACATCTAAAATGACGTCCCGAATCAAATTTTTCCTTGTGAAATCACTTTTAGCTATAACTTTAAGTCAAAGTAATAGTCAGTCTACTGTTTAGTACGTACTTCATCCATATTAAATTCAAAGTAGCACCTGAAATGACGTCCTGAATCAAAATATCCTTTGTGAATTCATTTTCATCCATTAATTTAATAATAGTCGGCCCCAGTTAAAGAGGTACATCGATAGTAAATGTCAAATAACATCCAAATGCAGTCCTAAATCAAAATTTCCTTTGTGAAGCCACTTTCAGCTAAATTATTACTTTGAGTCAAAGTTAAAGTCAGGTCCCAGTTTAATACTTTATAAATAGTAAAAGTCAAAGTCACCGCTGTCGAAGACCGTGCGTGAAATCGGACCCCGGGCTCCCGAGACGGATGCAACCGGATGATGATGATGAGTAAAAGTCAAAGTCACCTTTTCTTTCAAAGTTTCATCACCGTTCCGCACTTGCATCTCGTAAGACGACGACGGAACAGCCTTCATCGTATTCATTCAAAGAATTGTTGTTCTTTGAATTAACATTTTTATGTTTTTGTGGTGGTGTGTCATTTTGGAGGTTCGCGTGTGGGTTATCTGAAAGTAGATAAAATAGGTAAATAAGTAAAAAATCTGAAAGTAAACAATAAATTAGTTCCTCCGGGGTTTCCGTGTGGCCCAGTAGTTAGCGCACTCGCTTGGCAAGCAAGGGGTACAAGTTCGAAACCTGTCATGGGAGAATTTAAAATGATACATTTCTCCTTGTAAAATATAAAATAATTAGTAGGTTAAAGTTTAACTGTGTGTTTCCGCAATTAGCCCTACTATTGAGCCTTTGTGCGTGAATTTAATCCGTGGGTTTTCTCACGATGTTTTCCTTCACCGTAAGAGCGATGTTAATAGCGCACATAAATTTTGCTTAAAGAAAAAGACATTGGTGCGCGGCCGGAATTCGAAACCACGACCTTCGAAATGAAAGTCGGGGTATCTACCACTAGACCAACAATGCTCTTAATTAGTAGGTTAACCATTTCTTAACGAAAGCTACATTATCGAGGAATAACATAGGTCTTTTTTTTATCCCGATATTCCCATGGAATCGGGACTTATAAGGGTGTATAAGCCCCGATTCCGTGCGGGGGTCTGCAATTCGCTTCTACTAAACAATACAAATGGAACTCAGTCTCAACCGACTCAGTCCACGCGTTCATTTGACATTGATCCCTCTTTTAATTAGTCGTTAGTCTTGGACGATGCGACATCGACGACAATCATTTATCTCGTATTAGTCATTCATTATACCTATACAGCGTTATTAATAAACGTGTACTAAGGTCGTACTAGCTCAACAGCTTTGACTTTCACCATGGCATGGCATAAACTTCTATTGCAAAACAAGGTCCATCAGTTAATATTAGAACTTCGGGCATGGATTGCGTTAGTACACATCATCATGTATCTTCGGTCCACTGCCGGTATAACCCGTTTGCCGAACCGCCGAGGTAATTTATAAATTTGTAAATTAACAAGCTGCGCCCCACGGTTTTACCCGCGTAATTCCTGTTCCCGTTGGAATATCGGGAGAAAAAGGTCTCCAGCTACTTAAATTCCAAGTTTCGTCGCAATCGTCGCAATCGGTTCAGTAGTTTTTGCGTGATTGAGTAACAAACTCACAGACATACATATAACTTGCAAACTTTCGCGTTTATAATATTAGTAAGATTTTAAAATATGTGTACTTTACTACTAACGCGATCTAGACCCAAGTTCTAATAATAAAGACCAAGGTCCAGCTAGTGCAACTTTAGTGGGCATTTATTTATATCGCTGCTGTAGGTAGATAATAATATAATATATTCTTCTTGTTTTCGTGTAGTGATGTATCCTATCTATACCTACACTACACAGAGTACCTACTCAGGTCCCCTAAGGCAACTTAATTTGACCTACCGCCTGCTATCAGAGTTAACAAAAAAAATCTGTAGGTAGGTACCTATATTAAATGTAGGTGTATTTTCCTACATTTTAAGTTGCTGAAATGTCAAACGAATTGTACCTACCATTGTAAACTACCGCCATCTATTGGAGAGTAGCCGAATAAAGAAATAATTTTAAAAACATTGAATTTAAAAGGTAGCGTTTTATTTACTTTACGTTTCATTGCTTTACACCAACGTTGAATTATACTAACAAACTAAACTAAGACCATTATCATCCGACAGATGTTCCCAGTTCCATGCATCCTACTTCGGAGCGGGGCGGGGGTGCGTTTTTCTACTTTTGTAAGCTAATATTACTTCGGCTGTTTCAAGGATTTGAACTTTATCAGCAACACTATCGGTCAGTACAATAATTTAGGGTGTTTATTTATTTTGCTAAAAGACAAGGTTCGATTCCGAGCTAGGATAATACATTTTTCAAAAATCTAATAATGCATATTAGTTTTGGTCAAAATCGGGAACGCAGCTTTATCAGCATTTTTTGCTATCTCTTATAGTTTAGGATATCCCCCGAAAGCCTATCGAAATATCGAAAAGCTGTATAAGACATCATGGTAGGGCCCGATACCTAACTATAAATTGCTTGGCCGTTAATATCATTGCCTACTTCTTACATCTGAGTACTTAAGACATCGCACCTGCAGTTAGATATGTCACAGAATCAATGGACACGAGCGGAATGCGCTGCGTTTTGATAAATGACAAGCAGACTTTGACCCAGTTTTTAGAATAGAATTATGTTTACGAGAAGTGGTTAGAAATGGACTGATAACGATTTTGAGTAGGTAACATTTTGTATCCATTATAATTGACTATTCAAGGATGTAAAGATTTGAAGATTTTCCATGTTGAGTATAGTATTCGTAAAATTCGTATACATCGAAAGTCTACCTACGTTACATACCTAAAGAAAGTGGATTCAAAATATTAATACGGCTTCCTTTAATCTTATTCAAAATGACATGCTAATTATTTATTAAACAAGAAACAAAACATTAAAAAAAGTTAATAAGGTGCATCGGGGTAAGAGCGGATACGGGGTAAGAACATATGACTCAATTAACTGCCAAATAGAATGATATTTTACACTACTGGTAACATTATTCAATGCACCATTTTGTCTTGCCTAACCTGACACTTCGCATCCGTTGCTGCGATCAGTAGGACTTGTGTAATCCACCGCCAAGTGAAAAGTGAACAAATTGAAAAAAATACTAAAATCCTGTCTTACCCCCACCGACTTTGGACTAAGATATTGGTGAGTACTTCAATGTTTTATAAGTTATGAAGATTTATCGTTAGTAAATGGAAGGAGATATATAAATTGGTTTAATCAAAATTACTCTAAGACGTCTGTAGACTAAGATCCGTACTTCCCCCAATCATATTATTATTGGTTGAGGTGATCCGGTCATTCCCGTAAAAAAAAATCACAGTGGTTGTCAAACTTTCAACTGTCTCCATTAGCTTAGACCTCTACGAATAGGATTTTTTATAGGTAAAAGTAAATTAAGTATGTGTAGTTACGTATGTTTAAAATGCGTTACATATTTATATGGCAAAGTCTAATTCTTAATGTTTTTTTTTCAGGGATACAAAATGCCACGAAAGTAAACTAGAAGATCGCATTGAGCATCAACATACACGAAGGAGGAGCATAACAAACTACGCTGCTTCACAGATATTGCCAAAAACACTGTAGAACTTTAAACATAAGTTTTTAATTATTTGTTGAACTTAAGTTACGCGCTGAAAGTATACATTAATATAACAATGTGTTGATTGTTTTGAAGATTATCTGAGTTAATAAATACTACGAAGATCTCATTAAAAATAACAAAGAAATTTGGTTTTATAAAAAGTTCTGTTTTGCCTAGGTTAAGTATCCAACCAAGTCATAATATGGTCATAGAGTTCTATTTTCATTAAGTAATTGTAACAAAGACAAACTAAATATCTTGATAAATAATAGCTTACCTAGCTTATCTGATAATCTAACTGAAAAAAAAATTAGTACTTTTTTTAGAGTAGAGTTGCGAAAGGTTGAGAAACAAAAGATTTTCAAAATTTGGTGGTCGGGGTAAGACCGGATCAAAAACAGTAAAAAAAAATGAAATTGATCATAACTTTTAAGTTGAACATAATGCTCTAACAATCTTTGGAGATTTATTAGTATGGGTAAGACCAGATATTTTCTACTGGTAGTGCTTGTTATTACTAGCACACAGAATGTTTTAGAAGGTATGTCGGTCTTACCCCTTCAAGGTCCGGTCTTAACCTTGAAAAAATATTTTTTCTTTTCTTTTTGAAAGCGTATAAAACGGTCACCGTTAGCGGGAATAAAACTTCAATAGTAGAAAACGCTAGCCCAATGTTTTAACATTAATCTAGGCACCTACTAGTGTACGACTGATAATTATGAGTGAGTAGAATTTGGTTTAACCAAAAGACTATAAAACTTTTTTAAAATAGTCCGATCTTCCCCCGATGCACCTTAGCTAAAATTATTACTAACTAACTAACCGGCTTCCTTAGATGTGATTAAATTTGTGATAGATGCAGTTATATTTTGTACCTGCATTCTATCTAAGCGAATTAGAAAGGGACATTCCTACACATGACGAAGAACACACTACAAATTGCATGCAACATACTCTAAGACCAGCGGTTTGGGTTGATCTCTAGTTAGGTATGAGTAATTCAGTCAGGACATTGAATTGCATTTAAGTAATATACACCTATAGACAGACGGTGTCGAACTATGATGCGGTCTACGTAAATTGCAGTTAGGTAACCTCTATCTATATTTATTATCTAATCTGTGATCGAGTCCTTGCACACATTAGGAAATGGTCGATCTCCATATCTCATACTGTTAACGCCCCGAGTCCAGTCGGATGTCTTCGCAGTTCACATCCTCCTACTGATCGCGGAAAATCTCATGAAATGTCATTTGTTCATTCCGCGTTTACAACTCTTTGTGAACGCTATGATGATTGCACATTAAAAATAACAGTCAATTTAACACTTGTGGGACGATGACACGTTAGATCCGTCTCTTGCTAAGGATGATTTCGCTCTAATTCTCGATTTTTTTGTGTGGTTACAGAGTTGTTCATATTTCTTAGCTAAGGGTTTTAAATTCTATGTTTAGATAGATCGGTGCTTGGTACGTAGGTACTTAGACTTAGCAATTTTATTTTAATTTTAGATAGTGCACGAAGTAGAGACCTGGAGCTCCCGCAAGAGATGCAACCGGAAAAATCGCTTGGATATCGAGCGACGTTACGGCGCGAAATGTAACAAGTTACACAATCAACATACCCGTGACGTTAATAATATGTGATTTGTGGTAAGATACGTTGTCGTCTGAATTTCACTCGTGCGATAACTTACGAACAATCCCATCCTTTCAAGTAATAATACTAACCTTACCCACCTTTATGTGTATAATTTTAATCACCTATCTTACTTTGTAAGTTAAAGTGGTTAGAATGAGTCGTAAACAATGATTTGATATAAAATGTATTGACGTGAATAACCGAGTAGATTATATCTAGATGCCGCTCTATCAGAAATCATGATGGTTTTAGAATTGACAGGTTAAATACATATTTATGAAGACGTATTAATTTTATGGCATCTATGATCCTATAGGTTAGTAGTAAGTGGTAGTATTTAACTAGTATGTAAGTAAGATATTGTAAACCGCTGTCGCGGAACAGTATCGTTTATTCCCGATATCACTCGAGATAACCGACGGCCGGGTGCAAAATGATAGAGATATGGCTACCTCTAAGGCGTAAACTTATTGACCAAGGGCCGATTTTTCAAATTCCTAGATAGAGATATCTGGAAAAAAAGGAAACACCACTAAATAAAAAACGTCACTATGATATTAAAAAGAAACAAAATTTGAGGGCTTTTAAATTCGCTTGGGTTCGAACTTATTCGATAGACATCTGTTAGCCGAAAAATCGGCTCTTAATCTTTTTATGACTATCACATAGATAACTAACGTTATCATGTCAAAGGAATATCGCGCCACGGCTCCGTCACGATTAATAAGCGTTGCGCCCAAGTAACACTTAGTTAGATAGGTAACCCTTTCGAACCCATGTTGGAACCAAGTACGCAGCTAATTCCACAGGCTTAATTTGATGTTTAAAAATTATTATAGTTAAACACATAACCACAGTCACCTGTTAAACTAATGGACAGACAATCGCTAAACGGTTGAATTGTACTGCATTGTACTTTAATAATAGATATCACGAGCGTTCTCATTCATGGGGACATTATAATTTTGTAGCAGGAAATTGTGACAGTTCACAGCATTGGTTTGGATTTTTTAATGAATTATTAACATTTGTAATTAATTAACCTTCGGAATCTTTTGTTTGCTATTTGAATGGAGCTAGGTAGGTTTATTAACGTAACTAGTAACACGTAAATAGTAAAAGTTAAAGTTTTAACTGTATGTTTCCACAATTAGCCCTACAACTGGGCATTTTTGTGTGACTTAAATTAAAGGCTTAAATTAACAGCGATGTAATAGCGCACATAAGTAAACTTAAAGAAAAAGACGTTGATGCGCGGTCAGCCGGGATTCGAAACCACGACCTTCGGAATGAAAATCGAGGTATCTACCACGTAAATACTAGATTCTACAAGGTGTTTCGGGAACTGTAATATAAGTCAAAACGTTGACCTACTACGAAGTGGAACTCGCTGCCCGCTTCGATGTTCCCCTAACTACAAACTTGGAGTTTGAAGTGAAGAATAAATAGCTTTCGCTTAGACAAGCATGTAAAACCGTCGACCTCATCGTCCCTTCCCATCAGGTGAGATGAGGTCAAACGCTATCCCATCCCGTGTAAAAAAAACCTCCCACCATGACTTCTAACTTCGAGAAGCAGCTATTAGAGATATGACTGCTAAAATAGCTTCAATATTTTTGAAAAATAGTGTTTTAAAAAAGTCCTTGGATAAGTTAATCGCCTCTAAAACAACCCCTTTTCGGCACACATAACCGTTTCTTTAATGTATACTTGGAACAGTTTTGTCGTTGTTTCGGAAGCGCAATTTCGCAGATTTACAAATCAAAGTTGTTACTTTTAACAGTCTTGGGAACCAAAACTGCAGGAAGTATTTATTTCGGGACACAATCGTCGGGTACCTACCTATTGCTCGTATCGCTACGCGGATGGCCATGTGACTGCCAATCACTACAGCTAGGTCCTACCTGCTGAATCGTTCAATTGGTTTGAACAGACAGTTTGTCTCCGTTATTGTTAGGGATTGTCCATTTGACCTATGCTTATCTATACAAATATTATAAAGCTGAAGAGTTTGTTTGATTGTTTATTTGTTTGAACGCGCTAATCTCAGGAACTACTGGTCCAAATTAAAAAAATCTAAATTTGCGTTTGATAGTCCATTTATCGAGGAAGGTTATAGGCTATATAACATCACGCTACGACTAATAGGAGCGGAGCATCCATGAAAAATGTTGTAAACGGAATAAAAAGCCCCTTATCCGAGATTCTGTCGCGTGCGCTGAGTAAACGGTCAAAGTTATATAAAAACCATATATGACAGAATTCTTCCTCTAGAAAGGATCTAACAAATAGTCCGCGACAGCATTATGTCTATCTCTTAAGGTTGACTTAACATTTTTATAGTAATCAAATTTGTTGTAGAACAATGCATTGTTTCCGAAGGTAATATTGTAAAATTGTAAATATGATATTAATCCTTATCTAAATAAATACGTTATTCATTAAAAGTATTTAATTTTAAATATAATTGACATATGTGATGGGTAAAAATGACGGTTAAACCGATTTGAATGAAATTTGATAGGAATTTATGTGGGTGAAACCGCGGGGCACAGCTAGTGAATAATAATCGTAGAAACTGAACCAGAAAAGGAAGAATTGCAATCGGTGTGATGATGTAGGTAGTGGGTTAAAAGTTAGGTTTAAAAAGCCCAATTGGAGAAACATTAGAAACTTTTGCGATTGCAACAATGACGATAAATAATGCAAAAATGTTCTCCTCATAAATAAAACTTGTATAATTTTTCAATGATGATGACGATGGTGCACTAGTAATAGTATTTAGATATATTTATGCAAATGGCCTCACCACACGGGATGCTGAAGATCTTGCGAAGTGGAGACGCAAAAGTAGCAAAGCCGACCCCAGGCTAGAGGGATGCAACCGGAAACATCGCTCGGATGAAGATAATTAAAAAGTAGCATCAACATATTTTGGATCGAACTTGATTGACAATTTTTTATATTATACCTATTTGTTGGCAACTAGTCTTTATTATAGACTATATTATAGGTAGTTTTAGAGATTTCTGGTTCGGTTAAAGCCTTCAACTTGACCAAACGACTGCTATCAGATATAAGAACCAGAACTCACTGCTTCCTAACCACAACGGAGCTCGAGAACTTGTCTTTGCTATGAGGAAAAATATAATCGTAGAAAACGAAGCCCAAGAGATGGATGGCGTGAACAACAGAGTGAGTTCATCAAATTAAAAGAACTCAAACTCATGCTCATTGCCAAACTAGAATTATTACACCGCATGAGTCAATCCTGATTATATGTCACGCAAGTAGAATTATACTACACTCACATTTACACCTGCTCAGTCGGTCTTCATTACTCATTGTGGAATTGTCATTCGGTCATGGTATTAAGACTGTCAATTACAATGAGCAAATTATGAAATTAACGATCACATAGTATAAAGTACCAAAGTCTTACGCAAAAAAGAGAACGGGTTTGAAAATGGTACATCATCAAGATGAATAAAATTGAATAAGTATATCTATTTTTAATGTGAGCTTTCATCATTTTTATACCAAATTTTATCCTGTAACATTTATATGAAAATTTAGCGGCATATAGTATTATGTATTATAATATATTACACATTTAATTTTAAAATCGGTTTAGAAATAAGACCTGCAGCGGAGAAGCATCAAACAGAAAAAATAATAGTTGGGATTTTTCTATGGAGTTTGAGGGAAATACCCCACTAATCAAAAATCCCCCACGGCAAAAAATAACCATATGCTCATAGAACTCGTATGCCAAGTTTCGTCATAATCAGTTGAATCAGAGAAATACGACCTGTAGAGGAGAAGCAACATACAGAAAAAATAAAATTTGGCCAAACTGTAGCATAGACGCTTCGCTCGCTAACGCTAGCTCGGTCAATTATAAAGAGGAAACATTTCTTTGTTTGTTTGTAATGATAGGTTCCGAAACTACTGGACCGATAACAAATATTCTTTTTACGATTTTAAACTAACATGGTTATTTTCACTAACTTAGTAACTTTAGTAAATATTCTTTTACCATAGAAAACTACATTATCGTTGAGGAACATAGGCTATAATCCCGATATTCCTACGAGATCGGGACTGACGCGAGTATAAATTCGGGACGTAGCTAGTCCACTACAATTCAGTAAGTATCCATAACTTAATCGAAGGTGTGTTTTAAAGTATAAACGAATGTAATACTTATTTCGAGTTATATAATAAAAGTTAGTACATGCACATATTACATAGATAGATTGAGTTTGGCATTCAAAAGTTAGGTAGGTAGGTACTTATAGGAAAAACCTGTATTATTGAGGTTTATTAGATAGGCTAACTGCATAAAGAAAAACACAGCTAAAGATACACTTATTAGTGTCAAGCTTAGTAGATTTTGATCTCTACTTTGCGATACCCATTAGGTAATTTGTTATGCCGAACATAATGTTAAACAATTCAAAATCGTGATCGACATAACTATAGAAAGATTTATCTTATTAAATTACATTACCCTACACACACCACATTGCATATATTCTGTGTCGCCTATTGTTTGTAAACAGATTTACGTTAGCCTTTATGAAATTCAAATGAGTCGGCTGTTAAAGTCTATAATTACTCGTGTATTTAAAATATATCCAAAGAGAGCCTTGACATTTTACCTTTAATATTTCCTAAAGAACAAGTCTTAATATTCCAATGATTTGGAATCATCATAATTGACCATCTTTTTGGTTTAAGAACCCGTTTTGGTGCAACAAATCTTTAGACAGATTAAATAATCAGATAAAAGCACGCTGTTAATTGGATTTTAAGTTGTTTTGTTTCTACTTACCACAGAAAATGAACGAATCGTAGGGTGTCGCACAAAGAACCCTCTAGGAACCACCCTTCTTCATCATTGATCGTCACTATCACAAGATTTGATTATCGAATAGCAACTACCCAGTATCCGAGCATTTTGAATTTTTCAAAACGGTTATGATTTTGAACTTAGAACGTCAGGTTTTGTTTTTATATTGGGGTTGTGTTTGTGGCGTGTGCGCAGTGATCGCTTGGATTGCGTGGACTAGTCTGACAGAAGCATGCGGTTGCCTCTCGTTTGTTAAAGTACCTATTCCAATTGTGAGCTGCGATTATTTGTTAACTGGCCACGCGTTCGGAAACAATCAACGGTGTTTGCTTGCTGGGTTAGATAAGATTTTGCATATCCCGTTTCTCATGGTTATGGTTCAGTCATTGTGTCTTCTTACTAATATTATAAACGCGAAAAGTTGCAAGTATGTATGTATGTCTGTGACTTTGTTACTCAATCACGCAAAAACTACTGAACCGATTGCGATGGAACTTGAAATATAACTGTGACCCGATTCTGTACAAACATACCATGCGACAAGCAGGCGGGATGCAGAAGCATTGCAGAAGTCGATTTGTTGCATGAGGAAAAATAATAGTTATCCTATAACTTCCTTAAGACTGATTGGCCGAGGGACAAGGGAAGCTATTCAAATAATTAAGTAGCCCTTAAATTTGAAGGCTACTTAAATAATTAGGTAGTAATTAAGTCAAATTAACACTTACAGAATACTAAATAACGTACATCTCTTGCACGTCGCCTGCATTCCGCCGGCATATCGCATGCCTATGTCCTTACTGAATAAGGTCCCTGTAGACCTGGAATAACATATATTTTTTTATCTCGATATTTCCCCGGAAAAGGGACTTACGCGGGTGAAACGCGGGGCGCGGCTAGTCTGTCATACATGAGTCATAAGGTGGTCATAAAGAATATGTTTAGGTAATAATTACCCGTAATTCTGACTTCTCCGGCTACAAGTTGAATATGCAGTTTAAGATCTGAACATAAAATAATTGTAAACAAAAAAGCTTAAAAAATAATAATAGATCAAAACATAAAGCATTCCTAGTGCCGATATAAAATCAATTCAACCAAGTCAGGTCTAATTGAAGGCCAAAGCCAATGTAAAGTAGCAGCAAATCGGATAATCCACGATAGTCGTCCATTCACACATTTTTTAAATGGACTGGTCTAACTTGCCTGTGTTGGCGCTGTCTTCTTCGAATCCCGTGGACAGCACGAAGAACGAATGAAAATCTTAGACACACACAGCTCAAACGTCAAAAACTCTATCTGCCTTAATTTACAATATTTTGGCAATAAGCGCGTACATAAGCCGATAACATAGAACAGCAGCAGTGGCAGCCAAGATAGAAGCAAAAAGACCTAGCAGCTGAAGCCAAAAGGGTTGGCCTTTTATATGGCTCTGCGGCAAGCTGAAATCGCAGCAAATGAAGACGTGTTGCACGGAGTCATGATCCTTACTTACGGGACCGTCTACACGAGCTTGAGCATTTCTATACAACGCACCGCCGCGTTAACATCGCCGTGTGGAGACACGTTCATAGAGATTGTATAGAAATAAGTGGCTCGACGAGAATATCGCCGCGATTCTAACGCTCTTGGAGACGATCCCTATGAGGAACCGAATAAGGACGAGGACGATTTGGTTGGCCAAGTGAAATGAAAAGGAAAAGGCTTTCAACTGTCAACTATTAAGAACTTAGATAACTCTACGTTCATAATTTAGTTGTCTACTTTAAAATTCCCAACAAGTTTTTGCATAATTAGTAACAATTGATTTTTCATCATACAACATTGAGACATGAATGACAGATGATTGACGAGTGACAATCGATCGTATGTTCTACTATTTGATCTTTGCTTTCTATGTAGAGTCAGGTTATTTAAAGTGCATATTCACCGTTCTTAATAATTTGTAATTTTTTGATCTCGGAAAACTTATTACAATTGTTATTTCAAAGTTAAAATTCTGCTCGAGTCAAAATTGAATGTCTGACAACTTAAGATAAGCAGAATATTATCTATTGGGAGTTTTCAATATTGAACAATTCTAATACGATGACAGGGCGGTATGCGCCCACCACACAGGCTCTGACACGACTTAATGAGCTTATAGTCATCAGGAAGATACTGACATTTTTTGTAATAATGAGAGTGAATTTATTATTATTGCTATAAGTTTTTAAATGTTAACCACAAAGTGTGTGTTGTGTTGTCAACCTTGAAAAAGCCAACTGTAAAGTACAACTGTAAAAATGAATAAAAAACGCGATAAAACCGGATAAATAAAGTGTTTTATTATGCAAAATCGCGAAAACCATAGAAGAAATTATGTTTATGTTAGATATGTAAGTTCAATACAATGTGACTTTTTACATGTTTTGGTGTGATACTGTTAATGTATTAAGTAACTGTGTTAATAAATAAATAAATACGAAAGAAAACCTACAGCTAGCAATTTGTTTTCTACTAAATGACGTAAAAAGGACGTGAATACAACAATACAATTATTACACGATTTGAAACTTACACGGTTATTTTCACTATGAATATTATTAATGAAATTCGATGGTGAAATTATGTAAACCCATGGAAAATACTACAAGAGGTTTACAAACTGATACAATGAGTGTCGTCTGGCGAATGCAGGATCGTGTAATTAGTGAGCTAAGTGACGGTAGTAGGGGACCGATAACAAGCATGAACAAGACGGAGCACTCGAATCAAGAAGCCGGTAGTCCGATATGGACGCCTCTAACTGTCATCACCTACCCGCATTCTCCAGTCTCGAGAACAAGCTGGTCGAAGTTACTGGCGAAATATCGAGCTCCTTGTAAATAAAAATTAACATGGTAAATACCTCGTTATCTAATAATATTAATACAATTATTGTATCAATCGAAATTTGTTAGCAACAGAGCTACGTAACAGGCCGCAGGACTTCGGTTTGAGTTGCAATACTTTTCGAATACTATGTATGTAGTAATTTTTCATCTCTTTGATGGATTGCAGGTAAAGTAGGTACTACAATTTGTCAACTGTACAACAACACTCATAATAAGGTATGAGGTAGGTTTTTCAAAAAAAATACCTCAAAATTTTTCGATTTTCGGCAGTACCCGGCAGGACCAGCGCTGGCAGACCTGATTTTTTGTACGTGTTTTAGTGTCGGTTAACGATCTAAACATAGCCTGTTGAGATAACTGATGAGGTAGATGACTTTGCAACCGGCTCCCGCTCTACAACGGGTGTGTGGGTAGCTGTTGTAGATATAAGTATTAAGGTTTTTCATTACCTACATTTACTATTTAGTAAAAGTCAACCACTAATCACTATACATATCTCATAATATGTAGGTAAATAATGACTTACCTATGTATCTACGTTGGTAAGTATTGAATACATTCTCATCATAAATTATATTGCCCTGGTTCAGATTATTTTTATATCTCATAGCTATTGTTTAAATACGTGTCTTGACTTGGCACTTTCATACTTATTTATACATTGCATTAATTTATTGAATAATTTCTTACATAAATTAAGATTAAACTGGTACATATTTTCGTATTCCTATTTACTCCAATCCAACGAAGAAGAGCAATTATTTAACTAAAATCATCCTTGACATTCTTGCTTTACATCATTTCAGTTAGCGTAGGTACTTATGACTAATCAGCGCGTATCTGTCTAGAGAAATAGTTTCGTACTTAGTTGTAAAAAAGGAAATAGATAATTATAAGGTAGCAGTAACGATTTGAAGTCGAGATCATATTATAATAGAGTGTAAGGCTGAAACTTTGAATTGGAATTTATAGTCGAAATTCGTGTTGTAATATACAAATAAAATAAATCGAACTTCATAATCATAATAGAGAAGCAAAGTTTAGGTCATTATTTTTGATTTTTTTATTTCTTATCGGTTGTGAACCGATTATGGCCATTAGGAAATTAGCCAGTGTCGAGTATTATTAATATATTATGCAAGTTATTTGCATCGAAACAGTCAAGTCGTCATAGTTAAAGTCAAGTCTAGGGAATCATTTGTAAACACGGCGGCCATTTACAAACAATCTTCACGGAGCCTTGGAGACAACACTAAGTCAATGTTTTGCACCGATTTTCACTTTCATTCCACTTGTACACCTTCACGAAACTAAATTGATTAATATGCCCCCGAAATTAAACAATTTGCACGCATATGAACTAGGTTTCACAAAAATGAAAATTTAGCACCACATCTCCTCAACGAGTTCCCGCCAAGACTCTTTTTTTTTTTTTTTGATTTGTTTACATTCTAAATTTGAAAAACTTCGACTTTACTAAGCAAACATTTTGGATAGTTGCGAAGATCGCTTTATAAATACCAAAAAAATGACCAAGTCAAAGTTTTTGCTTAGCAAAGTCAAGGTACGGACTATAGATTTCAGCCTTAAGTCTTCTTTGTGTTGATAGTAACGAAGAGAAATGAAATGAGGTCAAATCTACTAACTACGTAAACTGCGGTAGGTCTTATTAGGGATTGTATTTTTAGGTAAGGATTGAATGATATTTTTAGCTTACCAATGTAAAACTACCTCTTTGCACTGAAAAAGCAGAATCATATAATATGCTGTAAGGTTTTGTTCTGTAGGTAGGTATAGTTGACTTAGGAGTTAGAGGTCCTTTAAATGTCGAAAAAGTGTAAGTATTTGAATTTCGAAAGGATCGCGCATATTATAGGCAAATTATAAAATACTAATTTTTAAAAAATATTTATTTGTTTGTTTCTAATGAATACACTCCGAATAACTACTGGACGAATTTTGAAAATTCTTTTATCAATATAAATTATGAAAGAATTTTCAAATATTATCGAACCTATGTTACTCACATAGGCTAGGTAGGTAGGTACTTTTGATCTCGATATTCCGAGGGAATTGGGACTGACGCGGGTAAAACCGGTTGGATGCTGCTAGTAAAATAAATTGGGATGGCAACATGAACTATTATTATCTCCCATCTAAACTACCAGCTACCTGCTACCTGGTACAGGTGATCCAGCTACAATTAACAGTCATCATTCGAAGTGACAACATGACAGATGACATCGCGGTGCGCGTTCAAGAGCACGACGATTATCGAATTAAACTCCCCGCTCGATGCTGGATGCTCTTTCCTCTGTCACGGCCGTTACTGTCTTCCGTTTGCATCTACGATGCTAGGAAGGTAACAGTTAAGTGAGGGATATTGGATAGAATTGGTATTGACTAGTTCATAAAACAATAATCCATCAAAATCGAATTAATTAATTTTATTGTTATTGCTCAGTTTTCTATCGACATTATTGTTATATTATGGACTTTTAATATGCGAGATTGTGATGTTCTTTTTTTTTTTTTCTTCTTTATTTTGACATATTATTAATTGAAATGGGATGACTTGTGATTGTTTTTTTTTTCCCCTCTCTCTTGTGACAATTTTGATGTTTGCATGCCACATGTTGGCAAGGTATGTAGAACTATATTTTTAGATTTAAGATCTGCTGTACCATACTTTATGCAATAAAATATCTTTATCTTTAAAAAAAAATAGCAATTAATTTATCTATTAATTACAATTTTGTTTTTTATTAAAAACTTTGCATACTAATTGTTTGGTGAAATACCTATGTGTGACTAATATTAATATTAAGACCTATCCTGTATGCCATGTTTCTAAGCAAATAAATCATTTCATTTCATTTCAATATAAACGATTCTAAATAAAAGTAAAAGTTTTAACTGTGTGTTTCCGCAATTAGCCCTACAATTGGGCCTTTAAGCCGTGGGTTTTCTTACGATGTATTCCTTCACCGTAAGAGCGATGTTAATAGCGCACATTTTTTTTTTGAAGAATAAGACATTGGTGCGCGGCTGGGGTTCGAAACCACGACCTTCGGAATGAAAGTCGGGGTATTTACCACTAGACCAACACCGCTCTAAGTAACATTGTTGTCACTACAAATATAAAAATTACATCTGAAAATGTGTGTTTTTGTTGATATACCTATTTATTGTTAGTATTCGATTAAACTATTCCTAAGCAATTCATTTTATCCAAATCGGAATAGTTTAAGTGATGGAAAGTAACATTGAATACTTTTGATGCTGATAATCCCTCGGGTTGGAATGTTACGCGCAACCTTGTCAACATCATCACCTCGTAGCAATATCGTGAACAAGCCAGTTGAAATAACTGACGAAATATCGAATAATGTTAGAACAAATTAAATATCTACTACTATAAATAAATCATCAAAGTAATGGTAACAGGATTTACTTTAATATTTTAAAACATAAAAATAATACATAATAATAGTAGTTTATGCACCGAGGTACTAAAGCCATGTCTTATATAGCGGGCGTCATATTGAATCCAAAGCGTACGAAGGACTCTAGAGAGTTAACTCCCGAGCGGAGCGAGGATGTTAAAAACTTAACTCCTGAGCGAAGCGAAGGAGTTATTTACCTAGAGTCCTGAGTGAAGCGTGGGATTCAAGCGCCCAAGATGAAGACGGGCTTTAGTACCGAGGTGAATACTCTACTTTACACATCTACTGCGAGACAATAAAAGAGCTACAAAAATAAGCATTTTACTAACAACAAAACAATAGATTTATGCAATGTGTTTAAAATATATTTACAGGTCTATATTTATTAAATTTAACAATGTAACATCATAATGACGAAACCAACCATCGGCCTTAGCCGATGAAGAAAAAAAAAGTTGGGGCTTTATACTAACCAAAACTTTTTGCCTTACCCTTCCGTCGAAGAAGTAGAAAGAAAGAAGAAAAATAGTCCAGTTTTTATTTTTTTAATGTGTTATGTCTAGGTGGCCAGTTCGAAATAGCCGTATGCTACCAGAACCTTAGTTTCAAATTTAAATTACTTCATGCCCTAGGTGCGTAATAAGCACTTTGTGCACCTAGGGAATAAAGACTCGCTTTACGTTTAACTTTTTGGTCAAATAGAGTAACTTTGTAGAGCAATAGGTGTGTAAAATACTTTATTTACCTGGTTTAAGCGTGTTTTATTCATGATTTTTAAACGAACCGAGCCTTCGCCAACTTTACAGTTGGCTTTTTCAAGGTTGACTGAGATGTACAGTTGGCGTAAGTTCGGTTCGTTTAAAAATCCTGAATAAAACGCGATTAAACCCTGTAAATAAAGTATTTTTTTATGCAAAATCGCGAAAACCATTGAAGAAATTATAAAAATAATACAGTAAGTAGGTATTCATGCTGCACAATTATTGTCTATATCTATAGTACTAAGTACTATGAAAATCAACCCTTGTTCAAATATTTTTATCAAACGGCTATGTGTGAAGAGGGCTTAAACAATATTACAGGGTATTATGCGGAAGTCACATTACTTCAGTCTTTCATAAGATGAGGTAGATTAAACAAACGTGTATTTTCAAACATTTAATAAAATTATGAATACAATAAATGATGATACCTGTGAAAATACAAAGGAGAATCTGCTTATGTTTCGTGAAGAAACAGAAACAATTTCGTTACGAACCTTACGAAGGTAAATTACAAATACGTTTACTAACCTACTTACGTAGTTACATAGGTACTACTACGTCTTTATACAAACTATGACTTATCTACATCTAAGTCTATCTATATCTTGCTTGTCTAAATGTTTAGATTTATTTATTTCATCTCTATTCTTAATATTTATTTTTGTTCTTATTGCTCGAGGCATTTTAAAGAACTATTTTTAGCAAGGAAATATAGAACAATAAAAACAAAAAAGAAATATTAAATTTGAGTGAAAGCGCATCTCATGTTGGGTATGTTTACTGAAAAGCGTACAACTTGAGCCAGTCAATAAAGCTGCAAAGTTTGACCGGCAGATGGCGTTGAAACCAAGCCTTAGTTGGTAAACAATTGGCAAGGAAAGCTATGGCCGAAAAATTATAACATGACACGTGATTCCTGTGTAGCTCAGTGGTTAGAGCAGTCGCCTGGTTAGCGAAAGCAAAGACCATTAATCTTATAGACTGTCAAACGCGAACAAATTTTCGTCCATCAAATAAATGCTCAAAATACACCTCGTGGCTAGATGGCGCTACCTGGCGCTACACCTCATATGAAAAATCAGTTGTATTTTATTTTTAAGGCAATAAATAATATTTAAATCACGTCTCAAAAATTAAAAAAGGAAAATAATAATTTTTAACTGAAGAAAAACTTTTTAATTCAACAAAAAAATTACTCCAAAAGCATTTATTTTATTTTATTACAACACCATCTATGTTATGAACTTTCAAAAGTTGTTAATAGACTCTTATTAATCGAAAAAAATTAAATGAACAAAAGATGGCGCTTTAGACAGTTTTTTTTTTTGGTTTACGTATTTTTGTCCATCATGTTGTCAATGTCCCACTGGAGTTTTGGCGGCAACGAGTTGAGGAGATGTGTTATTGCTATACACTCACAATTATTAATCTTGTCTGTTTATTTATTTGTCGGTCCGGGCGGAATCTTGCAACTGCGATTTGATTTGAAAATTTATGAACGCAATGAACAGAAAACTTTCATAAAAAAAAACAAGAAAAGTGTTTAAAAATATATTATATCATTATAAACAAATTTATTTCAAAATTGAAGTAAAACTAAAAACCTACATTTTGGGACCTTCCGGAACATTCATATGTGTGACCTAATTTTTCAATTTAAATTAATGTACCGAAGATTTATTTCTCCAATACTGGCATCACCATGCTGGAAACTTCTTAGTGAGTGATTTTTTATTTGGTCAGTGTTTAAATATTGCTCAGAAAAGGAAATTGTGTTTGCCGACGAGATTGGACCACGTATTTTTATTCAAATATGTGACCATAGTTTGACGTTTTTTTAAGCTATTTATGTCACCGTATTTAGTAAATAAGATGGGTTATCTTGTTGGTTAAACAAGGTGTAAGTAAAGGTGAACTCTTTTAATCCGAAAAGGGGTTGTTCAAGACGTCTAGGCGAACAACTTTTGTTCTACGAGTTTTGGAAATTCGAAGTGCTTTTCGAAAAATTTAGGTGTAAAGTTTACTTGAAAATCAGCTGTTTCTGAAAGTTCGAGGTCATTGACCTTATGTTGTTCTTTTATTTAGTTTGATAATTTACAATTAAATCTTCAATTATCTTTATTTTCAAAAGCAGCTGTTTTTTCAGTAAAACATAATCTTAAACGTTTCAAAAAAAAAGTTTGAATTTTCAAAAGTCGTAGAACAAACGTTTTTCGCCTAGACGTCTAGAACAACCCGCTTTCGGATTTAAAGGACTTACCCGTTACAAATTGTATAAACGGAACCAAAAGTCACAACATGCCAGAACACGTAAAGAGCGGTTTACATGGCTCTACCCGCGGCGTCGATCTTAGGGAATATTTCATCTTGTAAACTTTAATGACTACACAAATAAAGTTTGAATTTGAAAAGTCGTAGAATAAAAGACATCTAGCCCTCGTCAAAATATATAGGCTAAGATTTTTCTTCCCGCGCAATTTATTTCGCTAAAAAACGAAACTATTTTAATGTCTGAGGGTTGATTAGGTAAAACCAGCTTAATTAAGTATCATTCTGATGCGCCATCTAACCGCATCCTTATGATTTGTGACTGTCCCCTAAAAATGTTGAACTAAAAAGGATTTTTATTCATTTAGTTGTTTTATTTTTACCTTAAAAATAGTTTTTCCCAAATTGTAATGTATGCCTTATTGTTTTTATTGTAGTGTTTTCTTCTAAAGTATGACTATATTTTATTGATAATTTAAATATTTAGTAGGGCTAGAGAACCCAAAGTCACACAATAGATGATTTATTTGTTTTTAAGTATGTTTACATAAGAAAAAATTGTAGTAATTTATCTTTTTTTCATAAAAGAGATTATTTCCTAGAAATTCAATAAACAATTTCAAGCTTATTTTAATATTTTATTACTTTTACAACCACTAAATATAGTCACACAAGTGAAGTAATTTTTCGATAATTTCCATTTAGTTTTCATAATTTTAGCATTAAATTAAATTCATTTTAATTTCTTTATTTTTTAATATTACCATAAAGAACATTTAGGCCGGCTTGCATAACGGTTCCTAAACATGTTTAAGCTGTTAATCGTATTTAAAATCTGTCAAACTGTCAATTTGTGGCAACATATTATCAATCGTCCACTTAATGAAATAGAGTCCAATGTTCGATTTCCCATAAATTAATTGATTTAGTTAAATATGTTTTTAAATTTTGTTATGCAAGTCGCCCTAAATATACATCATTTATGCATGCCAAATAAAACATTAAAATAACGACTTAAAAAAAAACATGATATTTTGAAGTGTATGTACATTTTTTTAAAAATTCTCATGTCTTCATTAATTTCGGCACCACAACTAACTAAGGAAAATTCAGCCTAGCGGCTGCAAGCGTTGCTTTGCACGCCGCAGTATGCGGTATCGATCCTCAATACTGATGGGCATCTTTTTGTTGGAAGAAATTTATTTTATAACTCACTCCACTATTTAAATATTGAATAGAAGGACATTTGGGATCGCACCGTGATGTAATTCGCATGGATCATCGACATGCAAGTAACAACTGAGATTCCGAAATCCTTTTTTGTGACTGTATTTTATATGAGTAATTATTGTAAAATGTGCAGATAGGGGTACGATGAACGTGGTGGTAGGATTCCCGGAACAATCCTCCTGGCGTCCAGACTTGTAAATACGTAGTTTTAGGTGTTAGAATGTAAGGTTTTTGTAATATCGTAGATAAAATCCTATTAAGATCACAACATCCCGTGTTTCCTTGGAAAGCAACCCGTAATAAAATAACTATATTTTGCGAAACTACATCTAATAATAATTCATCGAGTGCTATGTTGAAATTACTTCCTACTTTTTATATTTTTTATTTTGTACCTACAACAATCTCAAATGCGAGCATGAAACTGTAGGTAAATACCTCTACAAATATTATATATAAGTAGGTAGTCATATTGCGAGATATTCTTTACTGTTAGTTGATTAGTAGCCTTACTGTGATATTTCCTTTACACTGTGGCTCAGCGCCGGCCGCCACGCGGGTTACCTACCTAAATGTGCGGAATATGATTTCTTGAACTATTTTGTATGTGTCTTTGCCTACCTATCTACTGTGGTGACATCTATGCAAGAAAGGAGAACTAATTAGAGTTGGGTTAATTCGATGAAGTCGTCATTTCAATACTAATCGTAATTATCCAAGAGATGGCGTTTTTCGACAGAAGAATGTTTGCGTTATTTCGAGGTTGAATACAGCTAACGCCATCTTTTGACACTGTTTACGGCTGGACGCCAGTTTATATGGACGTTAGCAATCTATAACCCTAATAATTTATCTATGGCGAAAGGAAGCAGGTTCGAATTCTGTCATGGGGATTTTGTGGATATATAATATTTCCTTGCTAAAATATTGTTATAAATCTCTATTCTTATTAACATTCCAGACATCATTGCCTTCGATCATCAAGTTACAAAAGAAAACGCGTTGTGTTCAAAACGGGAGAGTTTAACTTAGAAAGGACCAAGAAATTACAGTTCCATGTTCTGCCTGATATAGTGGCAGCTTTCATAGAAGCAAGATGGCGCTGGACCTTCCTCTACTGCTTTATCACTTATCTATTCATGTGGCTGGCTTTTGCTGGAGTATGGTGGATTATATTGTACCTTCATGGTGATTTAGAACATGATCATCTACCGCACGTGAGAAATTCTACAGAATGGAGACCATGTGTAAAAGAAATATACGGTTTCACATCCATTTTTCTATTCAGTATAGAGATTCACACAACAATCGGTTACGGTGGTCGGACTATTACATTGGAATGCTATTCAGCAATGCTAACGATGTGCATTGAGAGCATCCTCGGAACAGTCACCCAATCTTTTCTTGTCGGTATCGTATTCGCCAAACTGACAAGGCCTAAGAACCGTGCGCAAACCCTTATGTTCTCCAAAAACGCTGTCGTCAATCAACGAGATCAGAATCTGTCTCTAGTGTTCAGGGTTGGAAATACAAGGAAGTCGAGGATCATATCAGCGAGTGTCCAAGCTTACTTAGTAAGGTTCATGTCAAATAATCCACTTGATCATCAAGTAAAACTGCCCTTATCCGTCGATTCTAGTGAGAATACGTCGTTCCTATTTCCAATATCAGCTTTTCACAGAATCGATGAAAATAGTCCTCTGTTTTCGATGTCAGCTCAAGATTTGAAGAAATCGTCGTTGGAGATTTTGGTAGTTTTTGAGGGGACCATCGAGTCGACTGGGCAACCGGTGCAAGTAAAGAGTAGTTACACTACTCAGGAGATATTGTGGGGGCGGCGTTTTGAGCAGATGATCCACTACAGCCATAAGAAGGACGGATTTGTTATTGATTTCCAAAAGTTTGATGAAGTCAAAAAAATTGAAACTCCTTTATGCTCCGCTCAAGAGATTTATGCCAAACATAATTAAGATTCCTATATTTTCTATTCATTTTTAAAAGAGCTCCACAAGCTTACAAGGTATGCACGATTGCTATATCTGTTCCATTTAAGATAGCTACTTGTACAATATACTTTATTTATTATAAAATATATTTTGTTTAGCTTGAATTGCATCTTGCCTTCTTCAAATGTGGATTCAATATTACTATAATTTTTCTCAATTCTAGAATATCTTGGTACATTATTTTCATTGCAGCCATTTGCATTTGCAATGTAGTTACAGCCATTGTAATAGCGTTTAGCTGTGCGAAACACATTTTAATATCCACATCTAATTTTGATATCAGTTTATTGATGAGATCACACTGTATTTTTACGTATTCAATGCCCTTATCCATGGTCATAATTTTTTACTTGCTTAAAATTCACCATACATTATTTCACAAGTCTTATAAGGTTTTATTACTTAGTAGGTGCATTTATGTAAAATGCAGTAAGTGAAGCTATTGTGTATTCTCAGCAATCTACTTGTAACAATAGCAGTATGAATAAAATATAATATCTATAACACAGAATCAAGATAAGCTAGTGTTATCATTTTAGTTACTTACCTACAATCGGCGTGAGTAAATGAAGGTGTGACTATTTCAGTTATCATCTTTTGAGCGGTTAAAGGCTGTACGCTTGCACAAGTCGATAGTTAGCATTTTACAACAAATCATAATAAGTACTCGAAAACTGATCCATAGTATGTGTACCTATTTTGAATTTAGTATAGAAAAATCACAAAAATTTAAAGTAACCTTTGAGAATTATGCGTTTAAACTTTCCGCCAACGAGCCAAGAGTTTTTTTTTTATTCTTTTTCATCGAATTGACCGGAAGTGGATTACACTGGGCAATTATTTGTAGGCACCTTCTATGCCAATGATATTGTGCAAATGGCCAATAGATAGCTTGATAATCACCACAGAGTCACAAGCATCAAGAACGACATGAATTGATAATTTGTCTGTGGCATAAACTCAGAATACGCCCCTCCAATGACGTATTTTTAGCCAACATTCAGAAAAAAATATCAAATTGACAAAAGTGTACTGTCATTTTTCTGTCCATTGGAATTCATTGTTGATTTTCTAAAATAAAAATATATATTTTGCGTGATAGAAATGTTTCGTGCTAATAATTTTGATAAGTTACTCGGTAAGTTCATTTGGTTACAGAAATACTCTACTAGACAAGTATCCATACGAAATGAGAGCTAAAGAAAATCTTGTCAGTTTACCGAAACTATTTCACTAATTTCCATTTCGCATCTTTCTTATTGCTAGAAAGTGTAACGGGACGTCTCATATAAAAGCTTATGAATTTGTATCATCGTACACTAAAAAATACATTAATAAAATAAAATAATTTACCTATTCGAATCAACGCCAATAAATAATTTCCATGTTTCAGATAAAGCTACAAGCAATCTACGCCTGGATCCTGATTGGCCAACCATTCTTCAGATTTGTGACTTGATCAGGCAAAATGATTGCACGTAAGTAAATAGTGTAATTGGAATATTTTAGATGACTGATTAGACTCTAGTTAGTAAAAGTGACACCTGGGAAATACCCACAATAATTCGTAAAATATGTAATAAAAACTAGCTTTTAGCCAAGTTTGCAAACCGTCACTAGACGGAGACCATGTAGGACAGCAAATTCATTCTTCAAACTAGTCGCCAAATGTAGTGACAGATTGCAATGAGAACAAGAAAAAAATACTAGCTGAACCTCAGAGCTACATTCTATACAAATGTCACAACAGAAAGTAGGTTAGGTACTTTCCAAGATATAAGACGTTTCGTTTCTAACATCAAAATAAGTTTAAATAGATAGACGATGCACTTACGCTATACTAAAATAAATAATACATAACTGGATATATCAACCACAAACAAACATCAACAGACAACCACTAAATAAGGGCTGTGTCATATCAAAAACCATTAGCATCATAAGCACAAATATCTTTGACTTGTCTCCTTTATTAGTCATCATTCTATTTGTTTTAGACCTAAATATGCAGTTGCATCGGTCAAAAAGAAATTATACTCACAAAATCCCCACCAAGCAATGTTCGCGCTGCTAACATTGGAAAGTATTGTCAAAAACTGTGGTAAGTTTACTGTCTAGAATCATTCTTTGAATACTAAGTACCAAGTTCTTAAGATACAAAGTTAACAATTTGAGTGTAACTTTAAAAAATATACTTAACCCACTTGTTTTCGCCATAGTTGGGTAAATATCTGAAATAATTAGTCAAATACTGAAACACCAATAAAAGTCAAAATTAATGAGCTACTTACTCAATTAAACAACTTCTGAATTAAAAAAATTACATACTATTTATGAAGTTCGAAGCTGCTCAATTATTTGAGTAGCCCTCAAATTTTAAATGGTGTTTCTGTATCCGGCTGAGTGTTTATAATTAAACCTAGAACTAGCCTTCACATTGACTTGATCTATAGGTTTTAAAATGAATGTTGCCCATCCATAGACATTTCAAATAAACCTACTTTGATGTTGCTTAGCCCCTGAACTGATTTACAGGTTCTTAAAAGTCATTTTAGGTTATCAGGAAAGGTCAAATGTAAAACTAATTATATCACACTAAAAATAGTACTGAAATTATTAAATCAATTAAAGGGTCTTGGTTATCCTACTAATTGTATATTAAATGTGAATGTTTCTGGGTCAGTAATGAGTATGTATTAACTTCTTCACACAAAAACTACTGAACCAATTGAGATGAAACTTAGTATACAGATATTTGGAGATCAGTATAACACATAAGCTGCTTTTTGTCAAAATATTCCTGCGTGATTGGGACATATGCAGAAGAAACCTGTGGTGCTAGTTAATTATAATGGACATAGACTAGGTTTTCTGTAGTACCAACCAGTATAAATACCTAAATATAATTTAAATAAATAAAAAAAATTGCACAGAATTACACACAATGCAATCTAGCCCCAATCTAAGCACTAATCTTGTACTATGGGTACTAGAGGTATGGTATGGTATGCCTAAATTTTATTTTTTCTAGGCTCTGGTGTACATGATGAAGTAACATCAAAGGCTTTTTGTGAAACACTCAGGGACCTTGTCAAGACCACTCAGCATGAAAACTTGAAGAGTAAGATATTGGAGCTGATTCAGGCTTGGGCATTCGCTTTTAGAAACTCACCCAAATATAGAGCAGTTCAGGTATGACCTACCGCCTATTATTTATTTGACACATAGTTTAAAAACCTTGAATCAAACCTTAAAACATCTACTATCATGGGGCTATGGAGTATCACGGGGCTAAGGAGCTCCGGACCTTTGGATTTGAAAGGTATATGCATAGAGCCAAAGTGTATTGGCTGAAATAAAACTCATTTTACGGTATATCTGCATAGTTGCAATGCCGATCCAATGTTAGGTAGACAGAAAAATTAAGTAAAGGCAAACTGTGAAGTAGACTTATTTCTTTATTTTCTTTCTGTTTTCTATATCCCTGTCTGCACTGTAAAATGCAAGGACAACCACCGGATAACATCTATTTTTATTTAAACCAAAAGCAAAGAACATTCGCCAATCCGGAGTAGGCTCCCGTAGCGTCTTACTGCCTAACGTCTCCTAGAGGACGCCAACAAATTAGTGGGCTAATAAGTTACGTTAGTATAGGTCCGCCTACCTGAATTCGAGGCGTCCCAATGAATATCATTACCACAACTTACTTATCAATTATCTACTGATAATAAAGTTATTAATACTTTTTTACTATCAATCGCTAATGTACGATAATCACTAATCTAGTGTGATTCAATAAAACAGGTGAAAAACTCCTAATAAACAAACATATACATTATAATATACTTAGTATGGATAAATATATCCTAGGTACATTTTTCATAATTTGAAAGGTAAAGAAAGGAACCCTTATAAAATTTCTTTTTATTTCACCTTCTTGTCTTTGTTTTTTTAATCTTCTGTGTACCTTATGCCGAAGGCCTTTTCCAACCTTTTCCATCGTAGGATGAGAGAGTCTATACCTGCTTGTGTCTGCTAGGGTAGTTCAATGAACTTTTTTACCTTTCAAGGTTGAGAGACAAAAGTCGCGTCCACTTACCTCTACGTCGTGTGTATCTATCGACTTCTACTGGATTTCTATATAATATAATCTAATTGTAGTATAACCAGAACATTATGATGTTGAAAACCATTGATTTTGTGACTTTAAACAACTGTCTGGTTGTGTCGTTTTATCAAGCAATTGAGTTAATTAATTTGGAACGATTAGACTCTTTATGTTCATTGAGTAGGTATGAGTCATTGGTCTCATAAATTATTTTGCATATGATAATGCAGAATAAGAACAATATTGTTGAGATTCTAATAAGGTGCCTATATTTTATTTTAAATCATAATAAAATTAGGAACTAAATTGAAACTAAGGTTAAGCTAATTTTATTTTATTGGCACACAAAACAGAACACAGTCAATTACGCAATATTAATAAAAGTAAATACACATTTTAGAGCTGGACTATATCCCAAACTATGCGTACACAGCGTGATAAAATTATTGTATTACTGCGCCCTGCGGTTTTACCCGCGTAAGTCCCGTTCCCGCGGGAATATCGGGATAAAAAGTAGCCTATGTGTTTATTCCAGGTTTCCAGCTACCTATATTCCAAGTTTGATGGTAATCCGTTCAGCGGTTTTTACGTGATTGAATAACAAACACACATACATAATATATACACACATACTCACAAACTTTCAGCTTTATAATATTAGTAGGATTTAATTTATATTTTGTTATTTTTAAACCAAAACTACTTAATAAGTGTAGTATAAGTATGTAAACAGATTCAAATAGATGCCCATAATTATTAGAAAAATATGTGTGCTTGTTGAACTTAAATCATATATTTCTGAACAAAAGGACAAATTATGTCCTTTTGTTTATTTTATAGTTTTCCCTAAGTAAGACACGCTAGGCTGTCTAGATAAGCAGCAAATAAAATATGTATTAAGTACTATCGATTACTTATAATAAAAGACGAGAGGACTAAAAGTCCTTGGACACAACACAAGTTAAAAATATCATGTCTGTCTGTTTATGTTTCTTTTTTGTTTTCACTATTGGATAGCTCAGTTTCAGTTTCAAATACGCGGACGAAACCGTGGGGCGCAACTAGTTAAATATAAAACCTAAAATATCAAATACAAAAGTACTTGCACGATCGCGACAATATTCGCAAAAAGTCGAATGACTTGCGTTGTAGACTGTAATCGAGTTACGTGGTTAGATGGTGGTATTTACCTACCTACCTGACTGCGTCATTTGTACCCAATCGCTTATTATCAGGTGTATCGCGTGAATCACACTGTTTTACTTAGACAAAAAAGAAAACATTCAACAAAACAGTTGCATCTCTCAGTGCTGGGGTAACTGTGGATTTGTGTTGTGAAATAACGTTTCTTTGTTTATCAGGACACAGTGAATATTCTGAAGGCTGAAGGCTTCAAGTTTCCGACTTTAAAGGAGTCTGATGCAATGTTCTCGGCTGATACTGCGCCCGAATGGGCAGACGGCGAAGTTTGCCACAGGTATGTCAATTATATTAATTGGTAAAAAATGTAGTGTAGAAATTTCACTTATCTAACTTAACAATATAAACGCGAATGTTTGTATGTATGTATGTATGTATGTATGTGACTTTGTTACATTGCTGAACCGATTGCGATGAAACTTGGAATGTAGGTAGTTGGGGACCTGGAATAGCACATCGGCTACTTTTTATCCCGACATTCCCGCGGGATAGGGGTCTACGTGGGTGAAACCGCGGGGCGAAGCTAGTGATCCATAAGTAACAATTTTATAATGAAAAATGTTTTAGTGTAGTGCCAAGTCTTTTTAGAGTTTCATACCCAAAGTGTAAAGCCCTTAACTCAGACTGACCCTTTAACTAACCCCCCTAAAACCCTTAAGCCCTTTAACTAAGACTCCACTGTCTGTCGCATGAACCAGTTTCGATTTCTGTATTGTCATTTGTCATGAACTGTAAATACGGTTAACATTTTCACAGAGGAATATTTCTGCTATAAATATATTTAAATATATATATTTATGCTGTTTTTTATGTCTTTGTTTTTTAGCTGTTAGTTTTCCAAATAATAAAAAAATAAAAAACTAATTATATTTTTCAGTTTTCTATTCTGATATTTTTATCTAGTAGATTACCTAGTTAAACAGGCCCTTAAAAGTACTATAGTTAGCTATTCTTAGCCTAGTTTTCTAATGCCCATGACAGCTTGTGCAGCCTTGAATGAACGGCATGCTTAGTTATTTCATTTACAAGTTAATTTATCCATAGTATGATTTTAACTTAAAATATCATAATTGCTGTAAATATAATTGACCTCTGGGATGGGGTAAAGGTACATATGGCTCTGTATTTCTATTTGTGTCACAAACAAATATCCATTTAAATATAATATATAAACATAAACACTGCTGGTAAGATGATTAAATAATATGATCTATTAGAATATATTAAATTTTAATTGTGACTTATTTTTCTAAATTCTGTGAACAACACTAGTGCCACCTAGCTCCATGTTAAGCAGTAATTTTATGTTACGGCTACTAGCGAATGGTTATGTTATAATGCTCCATTGTAAATACATACATATTTATACCTAGAGAGGCCCCAAACCAGAAAAATATTAGTATTTTCAAATGTAAATATTTGAAACCAGCAACCTTATGCATTGCAGTCGGGTATTTGCCTAAAGCATAACAGAAGTCTTCAAATAATTATTATAATTTGATAAATTATGACATTGTATTTAAACTTGTTCAATTAAATATAATATTGTAATAAAACTTAACGTTGTTTCTTATTAGGTGTCGTGTGGCATTCTCCCTGATAGTCCGTCGTCATCATTGCCGAGCCTGTGGCCAGGTATTCTGTCAGCAGTGCAGTTCTAAGACATCAACTTTACCCAAGTTTGGCATTGAAAAGGAGGTAGGTATTCACTGAAGAGAACTTGTTAATCAGATAAAAGGATCTTATTATTATTTTTTATAACCCAATTCTCACTGTTGATTTTGTTAAGATAAAATATTGTCTTGCCTTTCTTAAGTTTTTTGTAATGAAAACTTAAGAAAAGCAAGTTATTTGTAATGACATGTTTATTAATATAGGGCTATTAATAAACACAAACTAAGGTTGTGTTATTGGATCATGGTTTTGTTTCTGTCTATTAATGAGAGTTTGTTTGTGTAGTAGGTTTATTAGAGATACAATCCTAAGCTGAGGGTATCTATTCAAACATACATACATAAGAGGCAATTGTTATAACATACTATATGTTAATCCATATTACTTACTTCAGGGTCTGCTGAATTTCAGCTGAAACTTTCATCCTTTTTTGTGTGATTGCCATCCAACACCTTAACTTTCGCATTTATAATATTAGTATTGTATGTTCATCTGATGTAAAATTACTGTTTCCGATTCCACAATGCAGTTTTAAGAAATACTTTTATGCTGTTTCCAATAGCTTATTAGATTGTTTGTACAATAGGTGAGAGTCTGTGATGCTTGCTTTGACAAAGTGAGCAGACCGCCAACATCTACAGCCAAATTAGAGATTGTCGACACGTCTAGTGACTATGGACCAACTCAACCTCAGGTTAGTGTTTTTAATAATAATGGAAATAGTGTTATGTATGTATCAAAAATTATCTATTGAATAAATTAATTGATATAGTTTAATCTGTACTAGCTAGGTTATAATTGTATAAGTGTGTAATTTAATGCTGTGCGTTGTAATCAATGTGCAAATTAATAATGATTTTTTTTACTATAATATGTTTAGATATTTAATTGAGTTTGTATGTGCCAAATAAAATAAATATGAAACAAAAACCTTCTTTACATATCAATGGCATAATAATATGAGCAGCTCTGGCATGTCAATATAACTGATACTGAGTACAACACTGAGGGTTACACAGCTTTCTGTTGTAGTCAATAGTGAGTGGATTTCATTTTCATGTACCTAGTCTCAGATTAGGTTATTATCAAAGTGGACACAAACTCTATACCCACTCAGAACTAGAATGTTTATTTGAAAGAAGATAACAATGATGGATTTTACTTAATTTATTATTAGAAAAAGAGTTTATTTACACTATTCGCACACAAAATCACTGCGTTTCGTATGTTTCTCCCGGCATTTCACCGCCAGGTACCAACATCGCGATGTTATTTCCATTGAGCAGAATCTGATCCAACTTGGTTATTTTCCTCCCTTCTGGTGTCGATTCGTATTCTGTGACGTCATCTAGCAACATATTGACGAAATCATCGAAGCCCTGTAACGTTCCGACCATTTCTTTGTCGTTTTTCATGATAATGTGGATCCTTGAGCCAATGCATTTGTCCACAAGTTCAAGTGGTAAGAGCGTGTTTGGATTTGGTAATGTTGTTGAAGTCATATTATTGTACTGGAATGTAATATTCTAATAAAGTGTCGCAATTTATTATTATTTATTATATTTATTTAGCGGCGAAAAATCACAAAATATTAAAGCAAAATGAGGCTGCCATTGAGTATTTTGACGTTGACGTTTCCAACGAAGTGACAGTTTATATTTCGTCCAAAAATCAAAGCCCTCGCCGATTGGCTGCTTGTTTTGCAAGTTCACCGAGAGTCGTTCATTCATTCATCCTTTTGTCTATAGTTGTCTTAGTTGACAAACTGGACAGTTTGTTTTCATTTTTAAAAATAACGAATCCGTTTTCGCAATCAAAATATATTTTTACGAAAAAAGAAGAACACACAAGAATGTCTAGAAAATACGTGACTGATTTTCGTGGCGAAAACTTTTACACGCCGACTGGCAAAATGCCTGTAAAAGAAGAACCCGTAACCCCGATAGAAGAAGACTTTGGAGACCATAACCACTTGGACGCGTTCGAAGATTATGGAATGAAGAAATCTTTGTCAATGAGCGATATAGCATCGTTGCGCGAGCATACTAAACAGGAATTTGAACATCATGACCCGTATTACCGTCACAAGAGACAATCAAATCATCCCTTTGAAATGTCGAAAACGAGATTTGTTTCGATGGCTGAAGCCATATACCACTTCCAACGTGACACTCCTGGCCGTTTTCATTCGTCTAAGCCTCAAATATTCCGCTCCAAAGGTCCTATACCACGTTCAGAACTAACAAGACCCCAATCACCAGTGCTACGCTGTAAAGGTCGCTCCAGACCTCAACACGTCATGTCACAGAAAGAAAAGGAAGAAATGGAGCTGGAAGAGCTCAAAAAGTTTAAAATCAAAGCACAACCAATCCCAAAATCTGTACTGGAAGGTACAATACATCTACCTGAGGTACAGAAAAAAGCTATAACAGTACCGGAGCCTTTCAACTTGACTGAGTTACACAAGAAGTTGCCAGAATCACCCCAGATACAGAAATTCAAAGCTCGGCCAGCACCAAAACATATACTGGAGAAACCACATATCCCGCCAAAACCACCTGTACAAACCACAAAGCCTGTGAGCCCAAAGTTGCACTACAAGAAATCGAATCCTGAAGAGCTAGTTAAACGGAAGTCAGTTCAATCTCAATCTAAACCGGCAGATAAATCACAAAGACACGGCCCACTGAAACCCGAACCTTTCTCATTCGAAAAGTATGACGAAGAGCGAAAGAAACGTAAAGAAGAGCGAATAAAAAAATTGCTAGAAGAAGAAAGGAAACAAGCAACCTTATTCAAAGCCCAACCATTACCAGGAGTTGTTAAAAAGTTAATGCATCGTACAACAATAAAAAGTTGTTCATCCACAGCATCGTCCGAAAATAAAGAGAACAATTTTAAATTCGAAGCTAAAGCCCCTACTGTCCTCTACAAAGAGCCATTCAAACCTGTCCTACAGCCATCTCATGTAGTCAAACATGTGCCCTTCTCCTTAACGACTGAAAAAAGAGCAGCTGAGAGAGAGAAATTTGACAAGCAATTGAAAGAGAAAGAAGAAGAGATGGAAAAGGTGAGGCAAATGAAAGAGAAAGAACTACGGGAAATTGAAGAAAGAAAAGAGATGGAATTGAGAGCGAAACTAGTCCATCATGCCAAACCAGTCCCAGTTTACAGTCAATTTGTTCCGGAGAAATCAATAGCCACATTAACTGTGCCAAATACCCCTAAATTTGTTCGGAGACTGAAGCAAAACTGAAAATTTTGTAATATGACCCTACCTATACCCTTTTTTAACATTATATCAAAAATGTTAGCAAAAAAACTCATATAATTAGTTAAAAGTGACAGCTCTTTGTTTACCTTTGATAGTTCTGTGTAAAAAAATTTCAGAAACTTAGATCAAATCTTTTGAACTAAGTTTCTGAAAAAGTGTGATTTCTGAATAGTGTTACATTACCTCTGAGCCCTTAGTATGAGTTTTGATAGTTTATCGTCTCGATGAAACTGGCAGTTTACTTCCATACATTATTTTAGTTCATAATAGTTACCACTAGGGGCGCTGTTGGAAAATTTATGAAGTAAACTGCCAGTTTCATCGAGACGATAAACTATCAAAACTCATATTAAGGGCTCTGGCCACCGGCTGTTACTCTAACTATTGCTTCCAATGATGAAATTGGCCTTTATTAATGACTTAGTTAGATTTCATTTTACTTATCATTTTACTTTGATAAATAAGTTTATTTAATTAAATAATAATGTACTTTTAGAATTTTAAATTTCTTGTACCTATGACATTTAATAATAGTTTAATAACATTGTTGTCTCTTTATTACTCATTATAATAATATTTAGTAATAGTTTTGGGAATAAAACTTATGACCAATAACTAGGGAGTGTTTTAATTTTTTAATTGGAAATATCACTAGGTAAATGAATTGTCTTATTAAAAAGAAATAACCTACTAACATGTTTTACATAGAAAGGTCTGACAAAGAAAATGTAACACCACTGAATAAAAAATGTCACTATGATATTAAAAATAATCAAAATTTTGAAGGCTATTTGGTTGGGTTCGAAGTTATTTGATAGATATCTTTAATCAGCACTAAATCAATATTGTTTCATGTTACTGTTATGTTATCTTGCTAACTTATCCCATTATAGTGCTTAGAGGGGGTAGATAATAATGAACGAATGTCCCATGCCTTATATAAAGTCTCCCTTAGATATTGTATGGATATTCTGTGCTTTAGAATGATAGTGTCGTATCCCCTTTAAATAGCCCCCGTAATTCGGCCATTGGCCGAAATGGCCAATTCTGAAAAAAACTAATTCGTGAAATAGCTAATTCTTAAAAAGACTAATTCGCCAAATGGCAACTCTTAAGAACATTGACAGTTACGGGCCATAATAATATACTTCTAGACGAAGTGATGTTCCAATACCTATAGCGCGCCAGAGACCAAACGCATGGACCGATTTTGATTATTCTCAGGTAAACCCATTCAGATTTAGATTTTTTCAACTTTATATCCGGATGTCACTATTTATACGGGTGAAATCGCAAAGAGCTAATTTAGTAATATTAAATTATTTATCAGCCAGCCGCAGCCTATATGTTACGACTCAGATGTCAAATTATCTGCATATCAAGTTTCAACGCAATCGGATGAGTATTTTTTGTGTATACATAGGAATAACTCGTTTAATTATTCACTAACATTCGCATAACATAATATTAGTAAGATAGTTTCCTAGACCCAGCCTCCTCGGAAAGAAAATTTTAGGCACATTTTCTTGTTTTTAGATCTTCTTCGTTTCGTGTAGTGGTGTGGCTCATTTAGTGTTAGAGTTTTCAGTAGCCATAAATTATCTATCTGTTGACGTCTGAAAAAAGTGGAAAATGATAGGCACTATGCAGTACATTGCTGCTTTGAGGTGATCATCGGTAATAACCACGTTACGTTAAAGCAGCAATGTACTGCATAGTGCCTGTCAATTTCCACTGTTGTTAGACATCCACTGGATAGATAATATGGGTGCAGGTCGCCCCAAGACCTCTAACTTGACCTAACGACTGCTATTAGAGATACCAACCGGGAACAATTGCTTTACGTGCCTTCCGAAGCACGGAGAAGCTCGATAAAATTATTTTTTGCCAAACAACTTTCCGGTCACCCATCCAAGTAATGAACCGGCTAAACGTTGCTTAACCTGCACAACCACTCAAGATCCGCAGGTGCAGCTAGGCCAATGAGCTCCTCAATCCCAGCTTCTAGCTTCCGCCTGGAAGAGATCGCTTTTAGCGATAAGGCCGCCCATTGTACCTTATTATTTTTTTATTTTTTAATAGTTTTAAGTATAGTCCTAATAAAAATTAGTTTATTATAGCTTATATTTAACTTAAATGGTTATATTGTAATTTTTAATGTATTTGTTTATTTTGTAATTTTTATTTTTGTTTGTATTAATTTGGTACAATAAAGAGTTAATCTATCTATCTTCTATTTATTATTTAGATAAAATCATCATATAACCCATGGCTGTCTAATGTTTCCTTTTGTGTAACAAACGTGACTTACTAAATTACCCAAGACGTTTCTATTTATATCATTTTAAAGGTTACCCTTTATACATCTCGACACGTTTTTTCACATTTCCCAATAAAAGCTTTTTTATTATTCTGTTGGTTTTTTTTTTCACATTCTATTGGATTTTTTTTCTAGCCTAATCTATCTATATCTATACCCTATACTCATAGTACCCTATACTTATATATATGTATATATATATATAAATTATTTTTTATCGTATACAGAAGCGTACTGGCGGTAAGACAGCGGAGGAGCTCCAAGAGGAAGAGGAATTACAGCTTGCCCTTGCTCTCAGCCAGTCCGAGGCTGAACACAAGGATAAAGAACGCAAATCTCGTGCGTATATCGCGCCGGAGCCTACTCCTCAATTTCCAACAAGTAAGTGGAGTTTTACCAATATACTTGTCATAGTAGTATTGTATGTCGTATTTAACTACCGGCATAGATAGGGCTACCCTATATCTTCCCGTGGGTGTCAACTGTGTTCCTAGGCTTCACATGCATTTGAAGTTCCAATCCCATGGGATTAAAAAAAACTTATATCAGATGCCTACATCACATAAAGAACACAGTCTCCAAATTTCAGCTGTCTATTTATCAGCAGTTTCGGCTGTACGTTGATCAATGAACCTTAAGGACTGGTTCGGTTGCAGCACCCCCACATTGTTCAGAGATGCGGTGTCAAGAGTAAAAGTGGTCTTGATGTTATCCAACCTCCGATAGGAGTGGAACAAGAAGAAGAAAAGAAGTTGATTAGTCAGTCAGGACAAAGTCATTATAGAGGCTTTGCCGATAGAATAAAAGATTAAGACCCGAGTTATGTATGGGCGGTCGGAAGACGTTTTAAAAGTAATATTTATTTTGAATTCAAAGAGACAATTTATTTGTCAAACGCTAGCTTGAAACTAATTTCCTCTTTAAAAGAAAACTATTCAAATTATTACTAAGCATTTAAATCTAGGTCGCATGCGCCGGCTGCTACTGCTGCGTCGGCGGCACGTGCATAGCTGGTGCCCAGCTAACTCATGTTAAATTGAAGTAATGTTACATTTTGTACGAATAAGTATCAATTGTCTTAACTTTCAGTATCCCCAACGCCGTCGTCAGTTAGCGCGTCCCCTGAGCACAGCAACCAGGCCAACGCGGAGCTGTCCCGCTACCTGGACCGCAACTTCTGGGAGCGAAGGGTCTCGCGCGATACGCATATAGCGCCCACCGCGCCCTCCGGCTCGCAGGCCTCCAACGATACTGCTGAGGTAACATACTAAACTAGATCTTGAACTAGACTATGAAATCCTTCTAATCTTACTAATATTATAAACGCGAAATGTACGTATGTATGTATGTATGAGTTTGTTACTCTTTCACGCAAAAACTACTGAACCGATTGCGATGAAACTTGGAATATAGGTAGCTGGATACCGGGAATAACACATAGGCTATTTTTATCCCGATATTCCCGCGGGAACGGGACTTACGCGGGTGAGACCGCGGGGTGCAGCTAGTATTATAATTGTGAAAGTGTGTGTGTTTTGATGTTTGTTACTCAATCACGCAAAAACGGCTTAACGGATTTGGATGAAATTTGGAATGTAGGTAACTGGCGACCTGGGATAACACATAGGTTACTTTTTATCCTGAAATTCCCGCGGGAACGGGACTTACGCGGGTGAAACCGCGGGGCGCAGCTAGTTTTTAATATAAATAATATCACACACATAATAAGAATCAAAAGAATGCTTCCAAAAACAACTTGATGTTAGCAAAATAGCTACACCGACAAAGTTACTGCAGCGCTGAACATCCAAGTTTTAAGTTCGGCCTAATTGAGGAAAATAAATGGCATTTCAAATATTTTTAATCAACACCAATACTATTTTCACATTTGATCGATCGTGTTTATAGCTTCAGGACTTTGCAAAACCGACGACAACAAAATCGGAAGAAGAGGAATCCCAAGACAAAGAGATTGACGAATTTGTAGAAACACTCAAGTCTCAAGTTGAAATATTCGTGAACAGGATGAAGAGCAACTCCTCTCGGTAAGATATTGTAAACTTTCATTCCCATGGACTGTTTGTGCTATCAAACAAACAGTTTAAACTCACACGATTTAAACTCATAATTATTTTTCGCGGGTCTTATTCGCGTATTATTATTTTTAAATTCTCTTACCTCGACGTTTCGATCAAGTGACAATGATCTTGGTCGCGAGTTCCCGAGACGCTCAGTGCAAGCTTTGAGTACTTTAAATTAATCTGTAGCAATGTTGCGAAAGTGACGAGACGCGAAAGTGACCAGTTGTGAAAATGAGCAGTCGCGAAAATGACGAGTTGAGCAAGCGTGACGCTTATACTAGAGCTTAAATTTAATAGAGTGTGGTCTTCATATGATGTAGGCATCCAATTAGAAAGGGTTTTTCTACGGGTATTTCGAAATTCCCATGGATACAGAGTTACGCGTGTGAAACCGCGGAGCGCAAATAGTACCAATAATATAAATTAGTATTTGTTTTACAGAGGTCGTTCGATCGCAAACGACACAGCAGTCCAGACTCTATTCATGAACATCACGGCCATGCATTCCCGTTTGTTGAAATACATTCAGCAATTGGACGACAATAGAGTTTATTTGGAGAGCTTACAGGTTAGATTTATTTTTAACCGACTTAAAAAAAGGAGGAGGTTCTCAATTCGTTGCGTTTTTTTTAAATGTTTTTATGTTTATACATAAACACATTGATGGCACTCTCCCGGTACCACCTTTTCAATACAAGATCCTCACTTGAAAATCTCCTGCTTATTTGAGCATTTTAAGTGTTTACGTACGTAAGTCCTTCCAATAAAGTGCATGCAAGGTCTACTGTTTGTAACGGGAACGGGGAGGAAGAAATTATGAATCATGCTTAGATAATGATAGATAGTTTTTGATAACAAAACAAAAACTAACAATTTAGTTTTTATTTTGTTCCACCTTTTTAAACGTGTGTCAATGATTTCTCGAGCAATTTGACTTTGGAACTGATGGAGCTCGTTCGTCAAAGCCGAAGAGACCTGTCTAAATTCTTTGAAGTCATATTATCAGTAATGCAATCTGTTTGTATCGACTATAAAATGAAGCAATAAATGACCCTCATATTCCAGGATAAAGTAAACCAAATCCGAGACAGCCGCGCTGCGCTCGACACGCTGCGCGCCGAGCACGCGGCGCGGATACAGGCCGCGGCCGAGGCCGCCGAGAGGCAGCGCCAGATGCAGATGGCGGCCAAGCTGCAGGCCATGAGGAAGAAGAAACACGAGTACCTGCAGTACCAACGGCAGCTGGCCTTGCAGAGAGTGCAGGTATGTCTGTACTCTGTCTATAGTTGTCATCTGTGTGATGTTATCGGTTGCATCCCTCTCGGAAGCCTGGGATTCGCAAATACTTTACAAATTTGAAAAACACCCGACTTCTTCAGGACTTTACAGTGCCTCATGGGTAGACAAACCCATGAGGCACTGTAAAGTCCTGAAGAAGTCTAGTCGAATAACGATTAATTTCATATCAGCATCACGAAAACCAAAGACATAAAATATAACTAATTTGTTGTTTACTTCCTCAACAGGAGCAAGAAAGGGAGATGCAAATGAGGCAAGAACAGCAAAAGCATCAGTACATGATGTCCGCTAACAACTACTACATGCCGCCTGGAGTGTCCATGTCCCAATACCAACCTGGCTATCCCAACCCACCAGTGTACGGAAACCCACAGTTTCATCAAATGCAAGTTACTGCTGACGGAAATGTTCCTGGTCAACCTCAGATATCCCAGGCCCAACCCAACTTGCAGATGGGTGTAAACCAAATGCCAACCATCGCACAATCCATGCCGCAGTTACCTAATACGTTTGCAATGGCCCAGTCAACTGCCAACAATCCTACTCTAGCCCAATCAATGACACAATCTAACATCCGACCGACAATGGCTAACCAAATGCCAATGCAAGGGATGTACCAACAAATGCACCAAATGAGAATGCCTGCCCAACCTGGTGTTCACCAAATTATGGGCCAAAACATGCCCAATGGCCCTCTCGGACAGCCCATACAACAGAATGGCCAATCTCAGTTACAGAAACAAAACCTGCCTAACCAACCAAACGTGATGATGCCTCCAATATCGATTGGACAACAAAACATGGGTCCACAGATGATGAACCCGACAAATCCAATGATGGGTATGCAAATGCCCAATATGAGAATGCCCATGATGCAAGGCAACCAACCAAACGCGAATCAAATACCAGGTTACCCTATGAGTTTACCAAACCAACACAACCCCCAAACATCACAACCTGGTGCTAGTCAGCCTCAACAGATTTCTTTACCAGGCCAACAGATGCAGATGCAAGGCCAACAAATGATGCAAGGAGCACAATTACAAGGGCAAAACCAAATTAGTAATATGCCTGCTACGAGTCAAAGCATACCAAGTCAAGGACAATCAGTTCCCCAGCCTCAACCTACTCAAAACCAAATGGGCCCTGGGCCTATGCAAATACCTGGCCAACAAGGTCCACTACAACAACAAAACCAAATGGGCCCTGGACCAATGCAAATGCCAGGCCAACAAATCCAACCTGCACATGGACAAATGATGATGCCAGGCCAACAAATGCCTCCGAATCAGAATATACAACAGAATCAAATGTTAAACCATCAACAAATGCAGCAGTTACCTGGAAATCCAGGACAGCAGATGCCACCAGGACAACATATGGGTATACCTCAACAAATGGGTCCTCCACAGCAAATGGGTCCTAGCCAACAAATGCCACCTGGTCAACAAATGCAGGGAATGCATGTACAAATGCCAGGTCAAGTGCCACAGCAGATTCAGCAAGGCCAACCTATGCCACAAGGGCAGCCCATGAAAATGCCACAAGCCAGTAACTTCAACAATATGCCACAACAACAACAACCGGCAGTGAATCAACAAACGCAACAACCACCGACGCCTGTGAAGTCTGAAAATAATAATAACACGGCTGAACTGATTAGTTTTGATTGAGACATTTATTCGTAATCTATGTTTTAAAGAATGACTGGTAGATTGTCATAAGGATTATGCCGATGAGGGACTTTTGTGTGTCAAAAAACACCCAAAAGTCTCTCGTTTCCTCTCCCTTTAACAGTACGTATGTAATTTGCAATATTTAACAGTACATGTAGATTTGGATGGATACGAAATATTTAAGAATATATGTTCAATTTAAAGTGACATTTTAAAGTTGGTATTCATTCGGTAAATTATTATTTTAATATAGATTAATTTAACCATTGCAGTCGTAGAAATCTGAGTTTACATTACGAATCCAGTGGCATTTTAGAGTCATTTTCACAAAAGAAGTTTTGCAGTAAAAGCAGAACGTTTTTGTAGAATTGGCTCGATAATGCATGCCACTAGTTTCGTAATGTAAATCTCGCTTAAATGTTTAATTAGTGACATTCCTGAATGGACACGCTATTCTCGCTTTTTGACAGCCGTCAGTTATGACTAGGTACCTGCTATTTGGTTTTGGCCGCGGTTAAAAAACTAGTATGATGCAGATGCGCTCAGAAAATAATTTGCTGGAGGTTTATTCACTCAACTCACCAATCAAATTCAGTAAACTGATCATTCTCCAAACTCTATTATTGGCTGAACCTGTGCCATTGGCAGAATTAATTAGCGTACGCTATACAGACGCCATCACAAAAATTTAATTGAATTGACGCAGATACTGTGTAAGCGGTATTTCGTAAGGGTGTTCAAATACTGTACGGTACAGAATTTTGGAAAGCATTTTTGTATTCAAAACTACCTAACTAACTAGTTGCGGTTAGACGTATTACAGCGGTATTTCGTAAGGGTGTTCAAATACTGTAGGGTACAGAATTTTGGAAAGCATTTTTGTATTCAAAACTAATTGCTAACTAACTAGTTGAACTGACAGCCACAGCCGATTTGCATAACTTATATAGTAAATTCCACATTGCGATGGTCTGTATATTTGGCGAGTCTAGTGTGTTTGGCCCGAAAATGTGTATATAGATATGTTACTTACGTATCGCGCGCTTTAGAACTGAAAAATCTGGAACATACAGGATCAATGTTCAGTTGTAACTGATGTAATCTAACCAGCCCATTTACAAAATAAAATTATCGAAAATACCATTGCAGACAATCAAAATTGACATTTATCAAAAAACATTTAACATTTTTTGATAAAAAAAATCTTTCGAGATGATTTTCCATACATTTTGAGGCATGATTGCCCAGTTACAAGTTAAAGTTTTATTTTCATTATATTGTTTGCAGTTGCAATGAAGTTGAAACTAAATTTTGGACAGTTCTATTAAGTATAGGCATAACCCTCGATGGAAACATATTAGGGCTTTAATCAAGATGGAATATTAATTATCAATATCACAAATTCGCCTGGTTATAACCATTTATACTCGTAGTGTAAAGTCGTTTAATTTTGTGTGCTTACAAAACACATTTATAATTTATAATATATTAAAGTCATCGTTAATATTATATAATTCTTTAGATAATAATGGGCCTTGTATAATGTAATATAAATGCGAACATGTAAAAATATTATTTTGTAGTTTAGTAGAAGTTATTCTGAAGTAAAAATTCAAATTATTAAGCCCCTTATAAACGCTGGTTAACAGCTGCTGCATAACCATAAATGTATCGTTTGTCTTTTATTGTGACAAAAAGATTCCAAGTTGACAGACAGAGATAAACGTCACATAACTTGGTTATCTGTTAATCATCGTTTGTAAGTAAAGGGGTAATTTTATTTTATATTGATTGCGGAAGAAAATATTTTTGTTTTTGTTACGAAATTTTACAGTAAATTATACTTATTATGTATGATATAAATAAATGATACTCTTGTGGATTTTTATCTATTCTTTTATTTATTTTTACGATTCGTGTAGGTAGGTAGAGTAATTTGGGAGATAATCCTCAAGTAATAAATAATAACCAATATTGCTACCAGATCCACCAGCAGTAGGCAATATGGTCATTGAAAACTTACATTTTGATTTGACGGCCTCTAAGGCGCGTCGGGCGGACGCTCGACTGCAATGCAGAAGGCTGCGGGTTCGATTCCCGTCGGGTGCAAATATGTACCTATGCTTGAAAATAAATATTTGTACCTGGTCTGGGTGTCTTTAATGAATGTATAATAAGTATGTATTTACAAAACAAAAGTATAACATGTAGTATATCCGTTGTCTAATACCCATAGTACAAGCCTAGTGCTTAGTTTGGGGCTAGATTACGCTGTGTGCAATGTGAAATATTTATTTGCCGCCACCTAATTATTTGGTCAGGAAGGAGAAACTTGTACCTAAAACTTATCTAGCACCAAAGAAGTTCAATTACTAGAACTAGAATGCTCACGTAGAACTAAAAAGTGTTCCGCTACATTAAGCATGCTGACCCTTTGAATGAATTTGTGAATAGTGAAATGAATTTCACTATTCACCCTTTCGAAAAGCACTATTAGAAATTAGAAAGGTACAGCATGCTTCAATGTAGGGGAACACGTGGACAGAACGCTACATTACGTGAGCATTCTAGTTCCAGAAATATAACTTCATTGGTGCTAGATAAGTTTTAAGGTCTAAGTTTTTTCTTCCTGACGAAATAATTTGGTGGCGCCAAATGTAAGTCTTCAATGGCCATATTACCCACTGCTGGTGGATCCGGTAGCTCGAGAGACAAAAACAAAGAAAGTAGGTAGCTCGTCCTCCTACCTAGGAGCCTTACATGTTCTGTGTCCTACAAGTACAAATTCGGTAGGTACCTACTTATTTCACATTTCCCCACGACCTACGACACGGCTTTTCTTTCCAAAAAAATAACAATTGAAATGTATGCATTCAACCTCCTTTCAAGTAATTTTTTGAACAGACAATGCCATTTAGCGACAATAGACGAGCTCGGGTTTCTTCTTCTTCTTCTATATGGCTTTTCCTTTCGGACATATACCAGTGTCAAGTATTATCAATATTTGCAGGTTATTTGCATCGAACGAAACAGTCAAGTCGTCACAGTTGAAGTCAAGTCGAGGGAATCATTGTAAAAAGGGGGCCATTTTTTACAATGTTTGTTCACGGAGCTTCGTAGACAACACTAAGCTAAAGTCCATGTTTTGCACCGATTTTTACTTTTATTTACACTTGTACACCTTCACGAAACTAAATTGATTAATATGCCCCTAAAATTAAACAATTTACACGCATTTGAACTAAGTTTCACAAAAATGAAAATTTAGCAACACATCTCCTCAACGCATTACCGCCAAAAACTATAACTAGAGATCGGAAACAGAAAGTTTTATCAAATTGACAGACTGGTTTTTGCTTATTGCAGCATTGCATTCGTTCATTTCTGAAAGAAATATTTTAAAAAAAACGGCGGGAGTCAAATGTCAGTGTCAAACATTTTAAGGAGTCTTGGCGGGAACTCGTTGAGGAGATGTGGTGCTAAATTTTCATTTTTGTGAAACCTAGTTCATATGCGTGCAAATCGTTTAATTTTGGGGGCATATTAATCAATTTAGTTTCGTGAAGGTGTACAAGTGGAATGAAAGTGAAAATCGGTGCAAAACATTGACTTAGTGTTGTCTCCAAGGCTCCGTGAAGATTGTTTGTAAATGGCCGCCGTGTTTACAAATGATTCCCTAGACTTGACTTTAACTATGACGACTTGACTGTTTCGATGCAAATAACTTGCATAATATATTAATAATACTCGACACTGGCTAATTTCCTAATGGCCATAATCGGTTCACAACCGATAAGAAATAAAAAACATTTTGAGAATTGTTTGTTATTGTTGTGGTTGTGGGTTTTGTTTGGGTATAATTCTTTCTTTTCAGCTGAAACCCACTCGAAAACATTCAGGAAACTATGGAAGACGATAACCAGGATGGCCCTTTTACAGTATGGCAAATGTTTAACGCTCCCACGATGGTTCTATTCAATAATTTGGAACACGCAGCTGATGGTCTGGATAGGTTACTTGTTTCGATTTTAAAGTTATCTGGGTAAGTGTTTATACATTCTGCTCATTAAGCTTTTACATAGTATCTTCTAGCTGTGTGTGATTTTCACCTGATAGCAGCACATTCATTCAAATAGCGCCACAAAGAGAAGCACCTTACCGGTGCTTTGATTCTCACAATTCAAAAACTAAGAAATAATCGCTGATCAGCACGTTACGTGTCTACAGAATTTCCCCGGGTTTTTTTTGAATTCACTAATAGTTACTTCTAAAATGATTAACTGGTAGCACCCCGTTGTTTCACCTGGGTAAGTCACAATCCTGTGGAAATATCAGGATAAAAAGTACACTTTTTGTTAATTTAAATCCCGACCTATATGCACACCAAATATCATCGCAATCAGTTGTCTTTGTGTGAATGGAACACAAACATACAAAGTAGATCATCTAAACTTTCACATATCAGTGGGCTTAGGGATAAACTATTAATAATAATTACACAGTGCCTACTAAATCCAACTAAAGATAGTGTAACTTTTGGGAACCAATATGGATACTTTTTCTTTCATTGCCAAATATTTATGACCACAGATGCCCAATGTACCATTAATATAGGCAATCCTAATGCATACTTAAACTTATTTAAAAACTTAAGTGAGTTTTTGTAGCATCATATTATTTCAAATAGTTAAAAAAAGTTAATGAAGTTAGTAAATAAATAAAAATATGGAAGCTTATTATAAAATACAGGACCAATAGAGACTTGTAGGAATATAAGGCAGAAAGGTGGACCCAAAGAGATCCATAGATCTATGGTAACCCTAATTAGATGTTGGTAGGTGCAAATTACGAACATTTTATCATTTTCAGAGATTTCTCTGAAGTCTTAGTTCCTCGTCCAGGGTCCAGCAAATATCCCCACATTTACTATGAATCGTTTAACACCTGGCTTCTTGGAAGGCTCTACTATGTGTGCAGTGTTAAGGAGCTCAACAAGTAAGTATCTTTGATATAAAAAAATGTGTTAGTCCAGTCCAATCACTCAAAATCAACTAGACCAATTTAGTCCAGTTTTTTTTTTATGACTTTTGATGATGTGGGTGATGCAAAGTGCCATGGGTCAGCTAGGTTATAATAAACTAGTATACTAGTATTCTAAATTCAGCTAAAACTAAAACTGTAACTAATGAGATGAAACCATTACCAATGATCCATTATGTTGATCAAAAAGATAGTAAAAACAGTTGGACCTTATCAGTGACTTTGTCACACAAGTGACTTAGAACTGTTCTCAAACATGGTATAAATTCTTGTTTCAGAATACACAATTCAAGTAAAGATGCGCAATTAAAGATACTAAGCATATTATGTATTAATGATGCTACATTTTATGACAAAATCCAGTCTGAATACCTTTCTATTATGTTACAACTAATTGAATATTACAATGACTGTGAATCTGGGACCAAAGAAATTACTTTAGAGAACTTCTGGTCCCAAAATGTTGATATACCCAATGTTCAATTAAATTTAGAACCAATTTTCGTTAAAGTTAATAATTTGGAAACATGCACGATTTTAATGGAAACCACACTGCAAATTCTTGCAGAAAATTTACCTATGAATTCTATAAATATTGATAAAGACATAGCACACTACAGCACATTGTTTAGTCAGTTGATAAATGTATTAGAACACTACAGTCTTGACTTAAAGTTGATGGTACTAAAGTTCTTTGATAAATTAATAGTAAACTATAATGAAATTGGTATTAATGGGTTTGGTTATCTATTTCCTACTGTTTTTAAAGAACTTCTGAGTTGTATTGAAGGAATGATGGCTTCAATGTATATTTTCTATGAAAAAGGAGAAGTGAATCAAATCTACTTGAAAGATTTTAATAAAATTGTAATAAACTTATTAAATATAAGAAATAAAAATTGCAATGATGAATTTCAAAGAATTTGTTCTATGATACTTCAAACTAAGGACAATACATTGTTTAAAAAAGATTTGAAGTTACTTTGCTTAACTCTCAGCAAAGAATTAGATTTACCAGAAGAATTGCTAGCATTAAAAAACTTGCACTCTTTAGAGATTGATGCAGTAAAAGACAGATATTCCGAGAAAATATTAACTTACATTGAAAATAAAGGTTCCACAGATTTAAAGGAATACTGGCACTATAAAGAAATATTGGAAGTAATAAAATTGATGAAAACTTGTGAAGATCAGAATCTTGAATCTTTTCTTATATCACATCATTTAAAGAGATGTCTGTCTGCACTCGACATATTAGTAAAAGTCCAAATCAACAACAAACTAAGAGATGACATCAAATTATTAAACTCAGATACGGTATTCTGTATATGGCGCTCTTTGATAAAATTGATACAGTACCACAAACAAGTACTGCTCCAAGATATAAACTTGCTTAACATGGTATTGGACATAACTTTGGACACCACTGTACTTTGTAACAATTTGATTAAAGAAGATTCAGATATGGTACTCCAAATCCTTTGCTTACAAACCACACCACAGTTTTCAGAGCAACATGTAAATTACGATGATGAAGTAAAAACAGTGATAGCACTTTATGTATTGTTAATAAAAAATGTACTTAAGTCAAAACTAGGTGATAACTGGATTAGAGTTATTTTAGGTTTAGTCGGCTCTCCAATAAGGAGTAAGGGTTTGGAGAACTTTGTAAATGTAAGTATCGTATTTCTTATTTTTATTGTTCAATGCATTCTAATAGGCAGGCATACTATTGAATACTAAAGGGAACAAAGCTAACCCCCTAACTTATAAACGCTAATTAATGCGCTGCATAACTATGCATCGTTTGTCTTTTACTGTCACTTGAAGTTTCAAAGTTGTCAGACAGAGACAAAGGTCACATAACTTAGTCCTGTGTAAATAATATTTTATAAGTAAGGGAGTTAGTGGTTAAAGTTGCTAAAACACTCGCCCGGTAAGCTAGCGGTACGGGTTTGAACCCCGTCATGGAAGGATTTTGATGATGCATTTTTTCTTGAAAATACGTCTTACTAGCTACGCCCCGCGGTTACACCCGCGTATGTCCTGTTCCCGCGGGAATATCGGGATAAAAGTAGCCTATGTTTTGTTCCAGATCTCCAGCTACCTAAATTTCAAGTTTCATCGCAATTGGTTACATACATACAAACTTTCCCATTTTTAATATTAGTAAGATGTACGTTTCTTATGGCGGTAAACAAAAGTTAAAAATCTCAAGATTAATAAGTAATATGAACGTGTTGAGAATATTAATATTTAGAGTATCTTAAACACAAATATTTGTATGTTTCAGGTAATCAAATTGTCTCCATTTCTACTAATAAGCAAAATTTACTCGGCCAGTAAGTTAATCGGCGATTTGTTAGTCCCCGCTTTACATTCAAAAGTTGAGCAAATTCAAGTAGAACTTATAAAAGTATTGAATGCCTTAACCTGTATGGCTTTTGGAAATAACAGTCTCATTATAAACGATAAGAAAGATGGACATTTGATATTTGCAAACAGCTCTGTGAAGATTTCGGTTGTATGTACTGAGTGCCATATAGAATCTAAACAGCGTACTAAAGCCGAATCTGAAGGTATTAATATCAAAGAAGCAATTGGAATATACTCTGAAAACAATATTGGTATTAATGTGGCAGATAAAAATAACACAAGTACTCTATTTAAGAGCTTTTTGAATTGGGGTCGTTATACCAATGCGGAAAAATGTGGTTATTGGGAGTTACTAAGAACTCAGTGTAACCATTTTAATGCTGTTACGAATTGCGGAGATGCAAACAGTATAATTAAAATAGAAAATACTGCTGAAGTTATTAGAGCATTTAGACATTTTATTTGTAGAAAAGTGGTAAGATTTCAATTGCAATTATAAATTTAATATTCAAATCCTAATTGTGAGTTAATTCACATTTAGGAAAGTGATTTGAAAAAAAAAATGCTTCGTAAAATTCGATCGCCGGGCGTTAGACCATATCGCCAGGAGATCGAAGCCAAGAACGCATTGTTTTGGAGAGTCCTAGCGGATGATGGATGGAGCTACATGGAGGCATCCTAGCAATATGTACCTACCGCTAAACTTTCCAGTTGAATTTATGTTATTAGTATTGCAAATATTATTCTTAAATCATATATTTATAAATTTAACTTTTCATTCCAGAATGATGACACTCAAGAAATGACTTCTGAAAAAACACAAGCCTTTGATATTTGCATCAATCTACTTGTTCAATCAACCCAAAAAAGTTTGGAAGATAATGATCACAGTCTACAAATTGATACTTTAAATTCGATCAAGGATTTTGGTTTTTATGACTTAGAAAAAGTGGTATTACCGGCCACTAAGCTTCTCATATATTTTATTATGCACCCACAATGTTCTCTTGCCCCAAAAGCGGTCGTTTATTTGAGAGAAATATGCGAAAAGCACGGTTACACTCCAAATCAAGTCTATCACCGTTTTAAAAAGGACTACTGCAAGCTATTTGTAGAGTGTAGCCTTTATAATGGTAGAGAATTTTCGATATATCTTCTAAAAGTTGTCAGAGCGTTTGGTTTCTTGGGCTACAGGGACTTTATATCTAAAGATGTCCATCATTTCTTACCTTATCTGTTACCCTACTCTGTAACCATTAAGGAAGTTCCATCAATGATAGAGGAAATAGCTTCTTTAGTTCAATGTTCCGTATCAGATTTCCTCATAGAAAGATTTCCACTTATCTACGTTCATATTTACTTGAACGAATCTAATGATGTAACCAAGAAGTGTTACAGCATTATCGAAAAGTTGACTAAGACTTCTATATTGAGTTTGATAAAGAAGCACTATAGAGTTATCCTAACGGAGTTCCTTCTGCAATACTGTTGCAATCCTGAGAAGGTGTTGAATGCGTGTAGATATTTGGCTTGTCATGATCCAGATCCTGACATAACAACTCCAAGTGGAAGCATGAACATGACCACGAAGCAAATAGCCGACTTTCTAAACCCGAAGTTTTTGGGAGTTCTTGCGTATTTTGACCACAAACTTATAAACGCTAAAGTGGCACTATCAGTGAAAAGGAAAGCCTTGAAGAGTTTCGCTGATATAATACAGTTGATGGGCGTGAAATACTTAACCCCTTTAAGGTTTAAAGTGCTTGCAACTTTAAGATCTGCGTTACCGTTAGCTAAAGAATTTCCTCAGATTTTAGCAGAGGCTTGGAGGGCATTTATACATAACATAGACAGTACGTCTCTAGGACCGTTGTTGTCAAATCTGTCCGTATCTCTGATGCAGCAGTTAGACTACGCTCCACAGGATATCAACAAAATTTTCCACTACTTACTCTTAAACAACGAAAACTTAATTAGCTCTCACATTTCCGATCTTTTCTTTATGGAAGACTCAAAGATTTCAGACAAAATAAAGCTGGTTATAAAAAGACATGTTAAAAGGACTCAACCGGATGGTTTCTTGGATAAAATTCGATGGTATTTGCAGCATTTGAACCATGATATACCGAGTATTAAAGCTTACGCCTTTTCTCATTTGGATAAGTTATTGAAGAGTAACAGGACTGAGATTCATAAGGCTATATTTGGCGGAAAGAACATTGATCCAGTAATCGTGGAGCTTATTGATTCCTTGCTTATTGGTATGTATTCAACACTAAGCCTGTGCTTTATTCCAGGTCTTTAGTTCCAGGATTCCAGGTCCATCTACACATACCGAGTTCTATTGCAATTGGTTCACCAGTTTCTGCATGAAAGAGCTTAATAAAACACTTTATTGATCCGGTTTTATCGCGTTTTTATTCATTATTTGACCCGAGCTTTCGCCAACTTCACAGTTGGCTTTTTCAAGGTTGACTGTCAACCAGCAAAAGAGGTCAGTCAACCTTGAAAAAGCCAACTGTAAAGTTGGCGAAAGCTCGGGTCAAATAATGAATAAAAACGCGATAAAACCGGATAAATAAAGTGTTTTATTATGCAAAATCGCGAAAACCATAGAAGACATTATGAAAGAGCTTATAAATATCAATATATCCTAACCAATGGAGCTCACCAATTAGTTTTCTGATGTTGTCCGAATATTTTGATACAAATACTTACTACTTTACTTTTTTTAGGATAATGTGATACTGATATTATATCCTAGAATTGCAACTTTATCCATTTTAAATTTTATTTCTTTCTACCTTTTACGCTTACAGAGAAATAACAAATAAATTGTTTTTTGATCAATTCATTGCCGATGCAAAAGTTTGAAAGAATGTTAAAACTTTTGCATCGTCAATCAATTATGAACTGTAAATCTCAGAAAATAAAGTCCACTTTCTCTTCCAGGATGCAAAGATCCGAATTCAGATGTCTGTTTGGCCAGTGGTGCTTGCCTCGGCCAGCTAGGTGCAATAGAAGCGGGTCATTTACCTCGACAATACGTACAATCGGACAGATCACCATTTGCTTTTTCAATAGTAGATAACTGCTTCGCTGCGACCGCCCTAGTCGAACTTACAAGAGCTTTTCAGTATGAAAAAGATACAATGGTAAGGATTGAACTCAAAATCTTGCTTAAACGTAATGGCCACTGCATTGCTGATGCCCTACCAGTACCCATGTTATATATTTGTTGACGCCTGAGTGGAAAATGACAGGCACTATGCAGTACATTGCTGCTTTGAGGTGAACACCGGTAATAACCACGTTACGTCAAAGCAGCAATGTACTAGATAGATTTATTTATTTAATCGTATGACGTAGGCGAAATATACAATCGAGGGGCTCTGAAGAGAGCCGTTTTGTGTTTGAGCGCTTCTGGTAGCTTTGTGGGTTTGCATTTTAATCTATCGCCTATATCGTCTTACTAGATAGATGATATGGGCACAGATCTTTTAAGTCTATTATTATAATATTTCCAATATTAGGATATATTCCTGTAATTCCACGAGACCACAAGGTTTTTTGAAACTGTAACTCTAGGTTGATATCTTTAAAAGATAACATCTTGATTTTGCATCGGTTCAAATTCCACTTAGCCCAAACCTCCCTTTTATAAGTAAGGGAGTTTTATAAACTAGTAGATATGCCTTGAGCAATAAAAACAAATTACGAAATATATAAACTTTTTTCTAGAATATGGATTGCTACGCTTTGACAATTCAGGAAATACTAAAAATCTATGATATATCACCGACTGGCAGTAAGAAGGATGTCTGGGACAGTTTCCCAGAGCACATGCACCAAATAATGTATCCTTTACTTAGTTCGAGATACACTCTGGCATATCCTTCTCAGCCGAAGAAATCTCATCCTTTATTTGGTTCAACATACGCTACTACTTTCTTGGAATGGGCCCATAAGTAAGTGTTGTTTTAGTGAATTATACTAGATAGAAATGACAGGTGGCTTTGAAAAATACATCTATTTTGTTGACTAATTATTTATTTTTTAATTTTGCGGTTGTGTAATCAAGCATGAATTTATTACTAACATAGCTCTTTAAGTATGTATACTAACAGTCAATGGATCTGTGACATCTGATAAATAAATTGAATTGAATTAAATTGAATTGAATAATGCATTCGTAGGTAAGTGCCGATCAAGCGGTATTTTCGAGACAAAATGTAGCCTATGTGTAATTCAGGATATCCAGCTATAGACATATTGAGTTTCAATATACGATTTTAAACTAACATGGTTATTTTCACTACTAAAATTACTTAAAAACGGGGTATTTACCATGTTTAATAATATATTCGCGGAGCTCGATATTTCGCTAGTAATTCCAACCAGCTTGTTCACGAGACTGGAGAATGCGGGTAGGTGATGACAGTTAGAGGCGTCCATATCGGACTACCTGCTTTCTGACACGAGTTGAACGTCTGGTTATCGGTCCCCTACTATTGTCACTAACTTTATTATAACACACGACACATGAGACGACGATGACAGTTAGAGGTGTCCGATATGGACGCCTCTAACTGTCATTACCTACCCGCATTTTCCAGTCTCGTGAACAAGCTGGTTGGAATTACTAGCGAAATATCGAGCTCCGCGAATATATTATTAAACATGGTAAATACCCCGTTTTTAAGTAATTTTAATATTGAGTTTCGTCGTAATTGGTTTAGTACTTTAGAGGGTTTTGCGTGAAGGAGTAACAAACACACACACACATACTCATACTTAAGTCGATCTACCAACCTATTTCAATAGGGAAACTTAAACTAGTTCTACGAGTAATAAGCTCTTTAATTTTAGAGTAATAACCAATTAATTTGCTTAACATGACAACAATTCCTGTAGAAACACATACCTATTCGGTCTTGGCCTCCGTCGAATTTCTAATCCTTATCCTGATTAAAATTGCGTATTGTTTCTTATGTTATTTCAAATATCTAACATCAGAACATTGAATTTATACTAAGTTTTTGGTTTTAATTGCGTTACCTTTATAATATTAAACGTAAATAGGAGATCTGGGAAGAACTTGAAACATCCGGTATTGAAAAATGCATAAAAAAAGCGACGCGATTACAACCGAAAAATTAATTACATTTCGAAATTTAACATTTTAATTTAATTTTCCATCGTTCCAGTTGGGCAGGTCAATTAATACCACTGGTTGAATCAGAAAGTATTCGCGAACTCCTGCGCACAGTACACCCGAGCATGCGCCGTGACGTACGGACCTTGTTCCTGTTCCTACCTTACGTTCTATTGCATGCCGTCATATCGAAGAGTAATCCTGAGTATATTCAGGAAGAAATCGTGGCTGTTATAGGTATGTTTACTTAATAAACTTACAAGATTTGTAGTACTACTTAAAAGGAAAAAACACAATCCATTGCATGCTTAAGCACTTACCCCCTTACTTATAAACGCTGGTAAACAAAGTTCACTTTTTTATGAATTTAGGAGGGCTATTACGCAACGTGCCGACCAAACATCTCGTTCTGAACCAATAATTCTCAATAATATTCTTTGCTTTTTCGTCTTGAACATTGGTTCAGAACGAACATTAACTACCTACTGATGCCTAAAATGCCTTGAGCAATAAAAACAAAAAGAAATACCCACTGATGTTCGGTCGGATCGGTCGGTATGTTTTGTAAAAGCCCTCCTGGACATAGATAAGTAACGCCTGAACGTAAATTGGAGATAAGAAAAAAGGTAGAATTTTACAGTGCCATCTATCTAAAAGCCCTGAAACTTTTACGTTTTGTTTTAAAGCAAGGGAGTAGTGCTTAACGGTCGATAAATATATTAAAAAACCGGACAAACTCGGGGTAAAGGAAAATATCCAGTATCCAGAGATACTGGATATTTTCCTTTACAGATCTTATTGGTCAGAACCAATAAGATCTGTAACAAGCTCAGTGTTTTGTTTTCATGCCAGTTCTATAACTTTTCAGGTCTTGAAAATTTCAGCAACGCAACCGTATCGGTCGATAGAGGCAAATACAAAATGTTGCGCCACACTAGGCTGACACCCACTATAAATACGGTACAAGCCGAAGAAGGAAATCAGAGTAAATGCAGCAAAACAATATACACCCTACTAGACTTTTTAAACAGATGGATTCTCGAGTGGTGTCATTCGAAACAGAAACCACTGACCAACGAGAACTATAAGGCCATATCAACCTTCTTAGAGAAGTTTGATAAGCTGACGATAGCGCGCGGGAATTTCGCGTGCGGCGAGTTGGAAAGGGCGTTACAGTATTTGGAACTTTATATGGATGAAGAAGTTGATAGGGTGCAGGAGCAGTTGCCATTTCTGGCTGAAATCTATGCTTTGTTGGATGAACCTGATGCTGTAGCCGGTAAGTTCTTTACCAATTTCTTAGAAGCAAAAAATAGGCACTTAGTTCATTAGGTATCCGTTAAGAAAATAAAATAATAATAACAGATACATCATGGTAAATATCTCGTTTGTCAATAACTTTAGCTATACAGTATTTTACTCACTGCACACCGCGTATTGTATAACAAATACAGACAATGACAATATTTCGCCCTCTTTCTCTCATGCATGGGGCTTATGGGCGAGAGCGCAGTATCTTATCTTACTAATATTATAAACGCGCAAGTTTGTATGTAAGTATGTATGTATGTATGTATGTGAGGTTGTTACTCTTTCACACAAAAACTTCAAAACCGATTGCGATGAAACTTGGAATATAGGTAGCTGGGGACCTGGATTAACACGTAGGCTACTTTTTATCCCGATATTCCTGCGGGAACGGGACTCACGCGGGTGAAACCGCGGGGCGCAGCTCGTCTAAATATATATAACTCAAAGGTGACTGACTGAATGACATAGTGATCTATCAACGCACAGCCCAAACCACTGGACGGATCGGGCTGAAATTTGGCATGCAGGTAGATGGTATGACGTAGGCATCGTAAGAAAGGATTTTGATAAGTTCTACCCCCAAGGGGATAAACGGGACATACGCGGGTGAAACCGCGGGGCGCAACTAGTTGTCGATAAGCAGTATCAATATTAATGTCTTCTATGGTTTTTGCGATTTTGCATAATAAAACACTTTATTTATCAGGTTGAATCGCGTTTTATTAATGGTTTTAAACGAACCGAGCTTCAACCCGATAAATAAAGTGTTTTATTTTGGTATCAATATTGCAAAATGCTTACAGCTCTATTGCCGTGATTTTCTATACGACTGATGTGAAGCGGGTGATAAATAATATCGTAAAATCGCTTTGAATTGCCTAAAAAAGTCGACATTATTATTTCCAGGAATTCTATCGATGAAGCGTTCGGAACCGTCTTTGAAAGAGTTGATATTGGCGCAAGTAGTGACAGGCAGATTGCAAGACGCAGCCCTCTGTTACGAGCGACTTGCACAAGAAGGACAACTAGACAGACATAGTTTACAGGTAAACTTATAATTTTTACATCTTTTCTGTCCCCGGTTTTCTACGCGACTATTTCCCTAGCAGACTTTACCAGTGCAGCTACTAAGAAAGACGGGTAATTTCCTCTTTTGAATTAAGCAATTTATTTATTACATTATTTTGTATACATTTATTTATTTATTTTATTCTTTATTGCACCAAAAACAATTAATTAAATAAATAAATCCTGTAACCAACAAACAGCGCCATCTAGCCCCATGGTAAGCTACTAAGCTTGTGTTACGGTGACTAGACAACGGATATACTACTTATATTTATTTTTCTTATAATTACTTATTACAAAGACAAAAACTTAAAACTAGTGTGGTACAATGGGCGGCCTTATCGCTTCCGCCTATTCTCTTCCAGGCAACCAACCAATCTTGATGGGGTTTTGAACAAATATTACTTTGATGAGTGACCAATAATTTGTGTGGCGAAAAAACACTTTCTCAAGCTCCTCTGTGCTTTAATAGCTGCGTGAAGCAGTCGGTCCCGGTTGTTATCTATGATAGCAGTCGTTACGTCAATTTAGAGACCTTAGGGGCCGTCTCCACGAGCGTTAGAATCGCGGCGATATTATCTTATTTCTATACAACGCACCGCCGCGTTAACATCGCCGTGTGGAGGCACGTTCATAGAGATTGTATAGAAATAAGTGGCTCGACGATAATATCGCCGCGATTCTAACGCTCATGGAGACGATCCCTTAGAGCGATTTAAAACACTAGGTGGGCAACACCACTAGACGAAAAGAAGAACAAATCTTATGATCCACTTTTGATCTTATGATACCAACATTAAACTTATGGTCGTTTGATCGTTCCAGGGTATGATAGACTGCTACCTAGGCCTCGACCAGCCGTTCACGGCGTACCGTTTGATCAGCGAACATGAATCTGGAGATAGTATGGTGGAGTTTAGTGCAGAACCACTCTGGAGGCTCGGCCGGTTTGACCAGTTGGATGAGATGGTTAAAAAACCTGTGGTAAGTATCGTTGCTTTTGTTCTTTGGTGGTACTTGTCTTTCTTACTAATATTATAAACGTGAAAGTTTGATGTTTGTAACGTTGCTTTATTCTTTGATGGTTCATATCGTGCATCAAAGTCATACGTGAAAGTTTGTATGTATATGACTTTGTTACTCTTTCACGCAATACTACAGAATGGATTGCGATGAAACTTGGAATATAGGTAGTTAGAGACCTGGAATAACACATAGGTTAATTTTGTCCCGATATTCCCTCGGGAACAGAACTTACGCGGGTGAAACCGCAGACTGTAGCTAGCCATTTAACTAGCTGCGCCCTGCTGTAAGTCACAGACCCGAAAAATATCGGAATCAAAAGTAGCTTTCTGTTGGTGAAAATCGTGAGTTTCACCTTAAACCGCTTCATTTTGACATTTCGGAGAAATTTTGGTCAAACCCTGGTCTATTCCACTCATATTATAAATTTGTAAGTAAGTAATCGAGTATGTTTCTTACTCTTTCACGCAAGGACTACTAAACCTATTACGATGAAACGTGATAAGCAAATAGCTGGAGATCTGAATTAATAAATAGGCTAATTTATACCTGAGTGTTCCTCCAGAATCGGGCCTTACGCAAATGAAACCGAGGACCCGGGGCTCGACCGCGCAAGCTCCGTCGGGTTCAACTTGACGTCGGTTTGGTTTACACACTGCGCAAAGGAAAAACCTGCGCGAAACCTGCGGGGCGAGAACTATTGCGTTGTTTTGCATGTTTTTGAAGGCGACGACGCGTAGTACAGCAGCCCTAGACAACATTCTTAGCTATTAACGAAATCGCAATCGACAGATTTTTTTGTATGAAATTGACATATGTTCACGAAAAGTCACGTGACTCGCGAACTTAAATGTCAATTTAAAAAAAAACTGTCGATTGGCGATTTCGTTATTCGATAACAATGTTGTTTAGGGCTGCAGTACTGTTGCGTTGCGGGCGCCGTCGTCTTCATAATGTTTGCAAATCAACGCAATGAACTCTATGCGCAGGTATTTTCTTTGCGCAGGAGCATCGGCATCCTCGCTCGAGTTGAACTCGACAAAGCTTGCGCGGTCGAGCCGCCGGCTAGTAAAACTAGATTTATCACACACAGCCTCAATCAAAAGAAAACTGGGGGTTGCTAATGGGTCGTATACTACTCGCGTACCGAAGTGAAGACCACGGAACATTCCTTACATCGTGTAAGGAAGCAACTAGCAAACTGCTTTCACAAATGGACGGAGAGAGCAAAGGGGAAAACGCCTTACGAAGTGGATATCAGAGCGTTTTGGGACTGCATGTTGTTAGTGAGGCGGGACATGTTGCAGAGGTGTTGAAAAGGTAAATATTAGCGCTCTTGATTAAAATAAGTAATTTCTTCTATGGTTTTCGCAATTTTGCATAATAAAACACTTTATTATCGGGTTAAATCGCGTTTTTATTCATGGTTTTTAACGAACCGAGCTTTCGCCAACTGTGAAGTAAGTAATAAGCTTTTATTAATAAGTTGGTAATAGTAATTCAAATCTTGTATACTGGTGCGGGTTAGGTAACGCCTTGCAAGATCATTACTTGGATGGGTGACAGATAACGTGCGTGGACAATACTAAATAAATAAATCAATCAATAAAAACTATCTGCATACTTACACGCAAACTTTTACAACAACTTACACGCAAACTTTCACACAAACTTTCAGTAGGATAAGGTATGTATGGTAGGTTGCCTGTAAGAAATCGCTTTAAGCGACTAGGATGCCTATTTGTTCGACATGTATTTAGTATTAAATTTTATTTTTTACTGTGTTTTTTGTTGTTGATCAAATAAGTATTATCTATCTATCTATCTATGTTCCGTAAATTTTGCAATAACCAGTATTAAAAGCATTTAAAAAAAATAACATCCTGAAATTATCAATATGTACCATCTTAGAACTTATAATTATCACTTACCATCTGCTGTGGTATCATCTAATTAGCATCCACCGCTACTAGTTGCTATTTACTGTCAAAAAACATATTTCGTATTCTACATTGCTGCTTTGAAGTAATCACCGGTAACAACCACGTTACGTCAAAGCAGCAATGTACTGCAACTTAGCAACTACCAGCGGTGCATGCTAATTAGATGATACCACAGCAGATGGTAAGTGATAATTATAAGTTCTAAGATGGTACATATTGATAATTTCAGGATGTTATTTTTTTTAATGCTTTTAATACTGCAAAAAAATATTCGTACTATTTCAGACTAAAAACCCTAAGAGATGGAGAAAGACAAAGCACCGAGATAATAAACCAGTTGCTAGACGAATGGCGGCGGAGGCTCTCCGTCGTACAATCCGACGTGCGGACTGTCGAGCCTTTACTGAGGCTGCGGAGGATATTGCTTCAACAAACTCAGGTGGGATATTCAACTATATTCCTATAGGTATAAGATTGAATATCGCGTGGGACGCAGTAACAAACAGTCCCGGTTGTTACTTCTGATAGCGGTCATTAGACTTAAACTTGACCAAGTTAAAGGCCTAAGTTAGCGCTACGAGGAATAAATAAAATGGAGATCTAACTTCCCTATTAAACTCGAAAAAAACATGTTCCACGGTCACACAGGCAAAGATGCACACACTGATATATTCCGTACAGTATTACGTATGATCGACCTTGGATCGACCAATGGCAGACGATCTTTGACAATAAACTTTTTAAATTCGCTAGATTTGTTAACATTTTTACATTTTACCGGGTTTTAATCGCGTACTATTATTTTTTCTGTTTTGGTCTCGAGGGGGGACAAGATCATTGTAACAAGATCGAAACGTCGAGGTAAGAAAATAAATAATAGTACGCGATTAAGACCCGGTAAAATGTAAAGATTTTTGACAAAGTACCTAACATAGCGACAGACTGGCGGTCGAATTATCGTTCTAGGCCCCGCAACCACCGTTTGCGTGGAACATTTTTTCAAAGGATTGCTACTTCCTTTTTGCCTTAGGGCGACCTGACAACTCTAACACTAAGTGAGTTATACTACTATAAGAAAAGAAGAAGACTCGAAATAGTAAATTTTCTATACTTAAGTAAATGCCTAAATTTCATTGTCGACGTTGAAATGTTTTTTTTTCATTTATTCCATTTAAAGGGTTCCTTACCCAAAGACTAAAACAGGACGCGTTTTGTTTATGATAATGGTACGGAACCCTTTGTGGGCGAGTCCGACTCACACTTGGCTTATTTTTCCTGATCCATGGCTGTACCTAAGATACAATTAGTACAGTACACTACTAGAATTACTTATTAACGGGGTGTTTACCATGTTTAATAATTTATTCGCGGAGCTCGATATTTCGATAGTTATATTATGCAAACCCACGAAGAACACTACAAAAAGTTTGCGAACTGATACCGTGACTGTGGTCTTTCGAATGCAGCACCGAGTAAATGATGAAGTTGGTGACAATAGTAGGGGACCGATAACCAGACGTTCAACTCGTGTCAGGAAGCAGGTAGTCCGATATGGACCCCTCTAACTGTCATCACCTACCCGCATTCTCCAGTCTCGTGAACAAGCTGGTTGCAATTACCAGCGAAATATCTAGCTCCGCGAATAAATTATTAAACATGGTAAACACCCCGTTAATAGGTAATTTTAGTAGTGAAAATAACCATGTTAGTTAAAATGTTAGTTAAAAAAACTGCGCAGTTTAATCTAAAGGTATTTAGCAGTATGTCGTTTTCAGAAATTATTAGAGCCGACCCACCCATTGACTGTGAACAAGTTGAAGTCCTGCATCGGTGAATTATGGGTGGAGAGCGCGAAACACGCGCGCAAAGCTGGGATATTTCAACAGTCGTACATGTACATTCTGAACGCAGAGGAATACCATCCCGAGGAACTTTTCATAGAGAAAGCGAAAATGTACTGGTTGAGAGGGCAGCATGAACAAGCTTTTACTACTCTGAGGTTAGTATAATAGAATAAAATAGATAAATATTGCACAACATTACACACAGCGCAATCTAGCCCCAAATTAAGCACCCGGCTTGTACTATGGTTACTAGACAACGGATATACTACATATAATACATTTTTTTTTGTCATAAATACATACATATTATACATAGAAAGATACCCAAAATAGATACAAATATTTATATGATTATTTACTTTCTTTATCGACAACCAGACCAGATAAAAAAATATTTTTAAGCATAAATATTTGCACCTGACGGGAATCGAACCCCCAGCTTTCTGCATTGCAGTCGGGCCTTCGCCCGCCGCGCCACTGAGGCATTTAGTAGTATGCTCAGTACTTGTACAAATTTGCTTAAAAAGCTTGCTAGTTTTTGGCAGGTATCAAACCTGAACTTTCTGCATTGCAGTTGGGTACTTGCTCAACGCGCCACAGGGGTCGACTAGGTATATTCATTTTTTTTTCACTCAAGGAGACGTTTGGACGACGCGTACCCACAAATCGACAGTCTTACAAATGACCAGAGGAAGATCTGTGCGAAAGCAAAGCTTCTAATAGCGAAATACAATGATGAAACAACCAACGTAGATGTTGATGTCAATATTGGATATTACAAGGAATCTGTTGAAGTTTTCAAACAGTGGGAGAAAAGTCTGGTAAGAAATTGTTTTAAATTTGTTACCCTAAGGGGGTAATCCTCGACCTGCGTTGTTTAAGTTTCCATACCTCAAAAGGTAAATAAAGGAGTCACTATGAGTTTTATTTTTATTTTATTTTTTACATTTTAGGGAAACCAACAGCTGTCAATAGATACTAACAATAAAAATAGTTAAGCTAATAATAGGTATCCACAACTAGAAACAGTGTAAATAACATTGCAGATGCTTAGGAGCTAAAATAAGACTTAAATGAATATTAAGTATATTATATTATAACTATGCTTGTGTAACTATATTTGTGCAATTTACGTTTAATCTATGTCTTTACTTTATGTAATGTAAATATTTGTGTTTTGTTGTAATGTTGTATGTTGTACAAATAAATTTATTATATATCTAGCTATCTATCTTGTATAAGAGTTCGGACTATGCACTCAACACTAATTTAGGGATGTCGCTCACTTCACTTTTTTATCCGTCTGTCTGTCTGTTTATCCCGGTAATATATTCCCGTGGGATCTGCGTCGGTACAGACTAAAAGTGCGAAATGAAACAAAGGGAAACGGAAACGTAATTCGTTAATGAAAAAAAAAATCGGCCTAGTACGAGTGGGACACCCAGGTTTCGTACCATTATCACAAGAAAATCACGTTTATTTTATGAGAGTCGAACCCTATTATTTTTGATGACGAATTTACCATGATCATTTATATTCCCCGTGCAGCCGCTAATCTCGCACCCTCGTAACACGTAACATGTTACGTAGTTCGTGTTTAGTTATAATAATAGTTTATAAATGTATGTTAGTCAATAAGGTATATATTTTTATGGATTTAGTAGGCGTCTATCTATATTGCATTATATTGGTACCTCGGTTACTGCGATACAAGCTTGTGCTTGTAGAATTGATGTCTGCTATATGTAATTTGAGAAATGTCTAATATGTCATAGTTTAAGAATAAATATTTGATTGATTGATTGATTGGATTCATACAATGATTTGTTTTGAGTCCTGACTGAACCGCTGAGACCTAAAATTTAGATTAGTTCTACACATGACGTAGGTATCCGATAAGAAAGAATTTTCGAAATCCCCACGGGAATAAAACTTACGTGCGTAAACCGTGAGGCGCAGCCTGTAGTACATATATTAGCGTACTTACCATCCAAGAGATGATCAAAATTCTCCCCCCGGGTATGAAAAAGGGAATGATTAAAATTTTCCCCTTTTCAGGTGTGTCTAGGCGCTTACTACGAGAAAGTAAGCTCAGGGGAAACGGACGCTAACATGTGGATGCGAAGAGTTCACGCACTTAACTGTTACGGCAAAGCTTTGCAGTATGGACACAAGTATTTGTACCAGAGTATGCCTAGAATGCTGTCTATATGGTAATATCCTTTCCAAAATTTATCTGTACTATATACTAATTTTTAACCTTAGAAACAAGTTTAGTAAACCCTCCTCTTAAATGGTTTACATCCAAAATGTTATTTCAGGTTAGATGTGGAAGTGACTTCTAAAGACACAAGCATACATTCAATATTAGCTCAAATGACAGAGATCATAAAGACTTATTCAGAACGGCTGCCATTGTACCTCTACCTCACTGCGTTCTCGCAGATTGTATCAAGAATTTGTCATCCTGTCAAAGAAGTAAGTTTATGGGGCAAATAGCATCTAAACTGAAAACCCCTGTCCGTTTGATTAAGAATATTGTTGTTTAAATTTCGACGCAATGTTTTTAAAAGCAATTTCAATTTTAATTTCAATTTCGATTTCGATTTCAATTTTAATTCTTTTTAAAATCGGGTGGATTTAAAAAGTTTATCTAAATATCTTGTTTGAAATAGGTGTATCTTCAACTAAAAGCGATAATAGTGAAGTTAATCCTCGCCTACCCTCAACACACGTTGTGGATGATGATGTGCGTCATCAAGTCGTCCTACCCTCAGAGAATAAAGCGATGCAACGATGTCTTCACCGACTCTAGGCTGAAAGAACCACAGATACTAAAGCTAGTGGACGATTTCAAACAATTAGCTGAGAAATTGATTGAGCTGTGTAATAAACCCATTGCTGACAATGCTGCGGTAAGTGAATTAACCTAATATTAATTTGATATAAAGCCAGGCGCTGCCGCGCCTGGCAACATCAGTACTTCCCTGGTCGTCCGTTTAAGTGTGGATTTTTGCACTGCGGTAGGTAGGTGAAGTAAGGCAAAATTTGTATGTCAGTAAGTGATGATGCCGATGGATGTTGATCTATGACGATGGATGGCCATTATGACGATGGTTAAAAAACAACGAAATTACGCAATTTTTAGCTTTTTTCCGGATATCGGGACTTGATATCCGGATAAAAAGTAGCTTATATGTTAATCGAAGTCTTAAGCTATCTGCATACCAAATTTCATTTAAATCGGTCCAGCCGTTTCCGAGATTAGCGCGCACAAACACAGACAAACGGACAAACAGACAAAAAGTTAAAAACGGAAATGGTGTCTGTTAAGTTAGTACAATCCCCTAATATTTTATTTCAAAATATTTTTCAAAAACAGACACCGTTAAGTTACGATTTTATTATAAGTATTGATTGATTGATGATTGATGTGTAAGTAAATCTTCGAACAGATTAACTTTGGAAAATATGAAACTCAGCCGGTCGCGCTCGGGCCGATATAAAAAAGCTTCACTATCAGGCGGCCTTTCTCCTTCTAGTATCTAACAGAGACCAGTCCAGTCCTATGGGCTTTGTACTAATTGTAATTCCGCTTCCAGACAACCACAGTATCGACCTTAGTCCGCACCCTCCCACGCCTGCTATCCAGCGACAACTTCAGCCACATAATGATGCCATTCCAAGAGTTCTGCAAGATAGTCTTGCCTTCCAAAGCGGCGCGGCAAGAACGTATCGACTTTAATATACCGGCCGAACCACCCGTCTATATAGCTGGGATTGAGGAGCTAATCAATATAATGCCGTCATTACAGAAACCTAGGAAGGTTACTCTGAAAGGTCAGTCTAGATAGATAGGTAGATAAATTCTGTATTGTAATAAACGAAAATAAATAAATATAATAATAAATAAATCCTGTGACTAACACACAGCGCCATCTAGCCCCGTGGTAAGCTGCTAAGCTTGTGTTACAGTGACTAGACAACGGATATACTACTTACATTTATTTTTCTTTTGTAAATACATACATATTATACATAGACATACACCCAGTCACCCAGTTTACACACCCGTTTTTCTTTTATATTGTAATAAAATAACAATATAAAGAAAAACGTAAATCACTACAATCTAGGGAGCCTTATCGCTTAGAACGATTTCTTTCAGTCAATATCTGGATGGACAGTGGTAACCTAAACCATAGAAAAACGCCTTGTTCTAACAAAATGGTAATAGTTCAGAACCAGATGATAATAACCTAAAGCTACTTTCAACTTTCCACAAGCACAATTATTGAAAACAATAATAAAGTATTGCACAGAACATAAGCAAAAAATTAATAACATAAACTACTTTAACCTTAGAGAACATGATTGAAATTGATAATTCAAAAGTTGTCAAGTGCACGTCTTCTAGGAGCGAAGACGCCGATGTAACGGACTTTTGTTTTTGACGCGTTAGTGGAACGTCGTCCTGAATTTTTATTTTTACAAAACTTGGTTTTATTGCGTTTAAATTGTTCAATTTCGGCGGCATGTTATCAATTTAGTTACGCGAAGTTCAACGAGTGAAGTGAAAATAAAAATTCCAGTGCCAAACACGAAATTAGCACGTTACAAACAAATGTTCCATGGGGTTGGAGAAAAATCGTCGCCATTTTTTCTGCAGCCTTCACGCATTGAAAACCATTTCAAACGATTACAGTATAATAGTGGTAGTTCACTATTAGTACGAGAAATTGGCTAAATTGTCCTATATTGCTGACAAGAAGCCACAACTAAGAATAAGATAAGATAAGACGATGTAACACGTCGCTGGGTCCTAAATCGTGTCATAGTTGTCAAACCAGGGAATATAATAGGGGTTAAAGTATGAAATTGCCGTTTTATTGCAATAGGTTCTTTGAATTGACATAGAATCTTCATGGTTTGAGGTTTTCGAATGAAACTTTTTTCAAATGGTTTCTGTGATGTTCTTTTTTTAAAAAATGTGAAACATTTGAATATCGACTTTCAATTGTTTTTGTTATTCAATTTAGACAAGAAAGATGGATACTGCGAAAATTCGAGTGATTTTTGAATACGAGTTCCGACGCGGAAGAAACAGCCCGCAATATCAATGCTGCGTTTGGAGAGGGGTCTACTAATGAACGCACCGTGCAATTTTGGTTTAAACGCTTTCGTGATGGAAATTTCGACTCAAAGAACGAGCCACGAGGAAGACCGCCCACACAGGTGAATAACGATGAATTAAGAGAGATAGTGGAAGCCGATCCTAGTCAAACTACCCAGGAATTAACGGCATGGTTTAACGTTACCTTACCCACTTTATTGACTCACTTGCGTCAAATCAATAAAATAAAAAAATACGAAAAATGGGTGCCTCATGATTTGACTGATCTGCAGAAAGAAACGCGTGTTGAAACTTGTGTTGCCTTGTTGAACCGGTACAGAAATGAAGGAATATTGGATCGAATTGTAACATGTGATGAAAAGTGGATTCTTTATGATAACCGGAAAAGAAAAATGCAATGGCTGACCCCAGTTCAAATGCCACAACAGTGTCCTAAAGCAAAACTTACCAATAAAAAGGTAATGGTAACTGTTTGGTGGTCTCAGCATGGTGTTATTCACTATAGTTTTCTTTGATCTGGTCAAGCAATTACGGCAGATGTCTATTGTGCCGAACTCCGAACCATGTTGACAAAACTAGCAGTAAAACAGCCCCGACTCATGAATCGATCTTCACCATTATTGCTCCACGACAACGCGAGACCTCACACAGCACGAGAAACCATTTTTACCCTTCAGGAACTGCACTTAGAAACCATTCGTCATCCTCCGTATTCACCAGACCTTGCTCCAACGGACTACCATTTTTTTCGTGATTTGGACAATTATCTACGTGACAAGAAGTTTTCTTCCCAGGAGGCAGTACAAAATGCTTTCACACAGTTTGTGCAGTCTAGATCGTCGGAGTTCTATCGCAAAGGCATTAATAACCTTCCCATTAGATGGCAGCAATGTATAGATAATAATGGCAACTATTTTGATTAAATAAATTTGTTAAAAATTTAAAAAATAAATAATAAGATTTTCAGTACAAATCGGCAATTTCATACTTTAACCCCTAATATTTGAATACATAAAGACAAAAGAAAAGCAAGCCTAAAAAACAACACAGTTATATTACTCTTTGGACAGTTTTTATTCGTCTCACGTGTAATAATACTGTAGGATTTTCACTAAATATAGCCTCCAAACAAAACAACATTGAATAATTAACCTCATTTCATTTCGCGGAATTTTTTGAAAAAATAATTTCCAAATCCTTCGTTGGATTCGCGGAAAAAATATAACCAATTTTTGTAACCGCCGTAATTTTTCTAATGAATAATTTCAGATTTTGATTTTCTTTATGATTCGACTTGTTTTCTAGGCGATCTTCGATCGCGATCTACAGTCAGTTTCAACCGAATTTGCGCGTATTTTTTGATGTGGAAACTTAGCTTATCGAAGAAGTTCAAGGAATTTTCCCTTCCAGGAAATAATGACAGAAAAAGACAGGAAAATGAAATGACAGTTTAAGGAAAAAATAAACGAAGAAATTCCGGATATAATGTTTTAAAATAATTTTAATAAATCCTACTAATATTATCAAGGTAACTGTGTGTGTGTATGTAAGTTAGTTGCTTCTTCACGCAAAAACCGCAGAACCAATTGCAATTAAACTCGGTGTACACCTAGTTGGACCTATAACTCTAAGAAATAGCTGATTTTCAGCTAAAACTGACTGACGTATTTCCGAAAGTCGTATAACAAAACTTATTAACCTAGACTTTTAAAACAATATTTTTGGCTTAAGGTGACATACTCACGATATTGGCGGCAGGAATCTCAATATTTCTCAGTAATTACAAAATATACGGAAATACTATTTTTGGTATTTTATTTTTCATTCGCTTATCTCCATTTTGGTAGTTTTCTACCAAAAAATATATCTAAAACAACTAGTATAAAACCGATATTTATATTTTACAGCTAAACATGACCCATTTTGAAACCGCGATTTTTTCTGTACTTATTAAAGCGTAATATTATAACACTTAAAATTGGTAGAACAAGTAAAAGGTGGTTAAAATATTACTATGAGTACAAAAAGTTTATCAGTTACCTTGTTTGATTTTACCCACTAAAATATTGCATAATCGCATCTTACGTCCTCTTTTTACACATCTGAAATGTGCTAGCCCCATCCCTGTCATATCATTAGGTGAGTATGGGGCCTTAACTCACCATTTTCAAAACAGCACATATTTGCCGAAGAATAAATTAATTATTTTCTATCCCAGGTTCAGACGGCAAATCGTACATAATAATGTTAAAGCCCCGAGACGATCTCCGTAAAGATTTCCGTCTTATGGAGTTCAATACAGTCGTAAACAGATTTCTGCAAGACGCTTCCGAAACGAGGCGAAGAAGGCTTTACATTAGAACCTATAGTGTGCTGCCTTTGAACGAAGAATGTGGCTTGATTGAGTGGGTGCCGAATCTCGTCGGCTTGAGGCCGATTTTGTTGCATATTTATAAGCAAAAAGGTATGTAATTATTTCCTAATATGTCACGTTTTCTACCTTGATTGTATTTGTTTTGGTGATAGAAGTTTGTAAAAGTTGTTTTTTTAGAGGTATAGTATAAATTTTGATATAGAATAAACTAGGATTGTTTAATAAAATTGACATGTAACTGGCTTTATTGAAAAGATGATCTTTTGGCATTATAATTTAAATATGATTTGTGGCATATGATCGCCACGGCTACTGGCTCGGGCGTAATCTAATCTAGAGATCCAATTTTTCAATCACTTTTACTAACATCTGTGGCGGTATATCGGTAATAACGCGGCGATTGTTTTCCTCCAAGTGGTCGATCATATTTAATTAAATTATAATGTCAAAAGATGGTATTTTCAATAAAGTTAATTTCATGTCAATTTTAATAATTAATCCTACACCTCCAAAAAACACCAGTTAGCTTAGTCCATTTATTTTGCTTAAGTCTATTTAGTCTTAACTTTTTTACATGTGATGCCTGGGTTATGGTGCTAAAGAGGCAACCACTGGGTAGGTTTTAACCGCGGTACCCCCGGCCTAAGTCGTAGCACCAAACGGACCTTTCCTCGAAGACGAGTCAGAACTCGTTCCAATGCTATCTGCCTATCTTGTATGTAGCGTGCTACGTCTAAGACCTTATAGTCATTTTCCATTTAGTATGAAAACCAATTCATACTGTCAAAAAAAATTCTTTCATCAAATCCATCTTAAAGGAAAATAAACTTTAAATATAATCGATCGGATATAAATAATTACGGTAAATAAACAATTATTTTTTCAAAAAAGTTATTTTTTTTGTAGATAAGTGTTAATATCCCGAACTTCCGACCTATAGGTACAATATTGTAATAAATAAATGTATTTATTTGATCACAAACAAAATTAAAAGATACATTAGAACACGTAAAAGTTACAAAAGAAACAATAACACATAACTAACTAAATAGAGAAATAAATTAAATTACAATACAATAAACAAATAAAATAAATCAAAATACAACTAAATTAAAATTAACATTGTAATTACTTCTTAATGTTTACTAGTATAATAATTCTAGGCATCCACACGAGTAACAGAGAGTTGAAAGAAATGATGTGCGCTAACACGGACCCGGTGGAGAAGAAACGTCGTATATTCGAACAGTTCCTCATACCGCGGCACCCGACCGTCTTCCAAGAGTGGTTTCGACGCGTGTTCTCCGACCCGTACGGCTGGTACCAGGCCAGGTCCGCGTATATACGGACAACGGCTGTCATGTCCATGGTGGGATATATTCTGGGTAAGTTTTAGTTGATTGATTAATAAATACTTTATTTAATACTTAATGATTGTTACTTGATTAATATTTTACCTAATATACTTTATACTAAAACTAGACCTAAGATAAACCAACTAACAAATGAAATTGTACTGTTTCGAGAATAAATGATTAGATTAGATTTTATTTGAAAAGGTTTATTGCAACACACCACAATTAAATAATTACAATAGTAAAAAAAAAACATCAGTAAATTAGGTGGTACAATGGGCGGCTTTATCGCTTAAAGCGATCTCTTCCAGGCAACCTTTGGATGGACAAGAAGCAAAGAAAGAGGAAAGGCTGAGTGATTAAATAATATTATTAGTACTTGAATAGTATTACGATAATAGTATGACACATACAAATAATAATAGAAAAATAAATACAACTATAATATAATTCTATTATTAATATAAAACAATACTACATAATCATACTAATAAATGACACATAATAATACACCTAATATTATATATATACATACGTACACGTATAATCACATTATCGTATAAAATACACATACAATAAAGATACATTATGACTATGACCGTCTCACAACCAAACGTTTAGTTACGTTTTGTCAATTTGTCTTAGGTTTTCGCGATTTTGCATAATGAAACACAATATTTAACGCTTTTTACTCGCGCTTTATTTAAGTAGGCAACAGAAGTACAGTACAGTTAGTACAGGGTGTAAGTAGATACAGAATAGGCTAGTTTTAAGTGTAGTTATACATTTCTAGGTAAGTTTTGTGATAGTATATTATTAGCTAGGGTAGTTTGAAGTGTAGTTATACATTTCTAGGTAAGTTTTGTGATAGTATATTATTATCTAGGGTAGTTTGAAGTGTAGTTATACATTTCTAGGTAAGTTTTGTGATAGTATATTATTATCTAGGGTAGTTTGAAGTGTAGTTATACATTTCTAGGTAAGTTTTGTGATAGTATATTATTATCTAGGGTAGTTTGAAGTGTAGTTATACATTTCTAGGTAAGTTTTGTGATAGTATATTATTATCTAGGGTAGTTTGAAGTGTAGTTATTTCAATAATCAAGTTTAATCTTACATAAGTTATTGCTCCATAGAACATTACTCAATCATCATTTCATAAACAATTTGTAAAATATGAATTTTCCGTAGTTTTGTCACGTTTTAGTAAAGTTCATTTTAAATTATATGTTTATTTTAAGTGCTTAAGCCCACACTGGGCGTTCATAGAACTATTTTTTTAATGAAAAGATATATTCACAAAAACACAGCGCACGGTCTACGTCACGATTCGAACCAACCCATCTCAATCCAATCCGGGGAATGCGACTTAGGCCTGTTCTGTTAGTCTGTGTTTTTGTGAATATATATTTTCTTTAAAAAAATAGTTCTAGATTCATTTTATACTAAAGGTCTTTTGACCTTTTAGGCCCTAACAAATTCAAGTTCAAAGTAGTTTATTTACGATTGATTCTGATCGATTCCCTAGACTTGATTTTAACTATGACGACTTGACTGTTTCGATGCAAATAACTTGCAAATATTAATAATACTTGACACTGGTTACTTTACAAATGGCCATAATCCCCACACATAGCATCATGACTATCAAGATTATATGTGTGGGGCTCATGACTCCTATCATGACAGACGATTAAATCACAATGATTGTTAATTTCGGGTAAATTGATGGTAGCTGCACTATCCCCAAAGTCTCATTTCCCCCAGTTGACCTTATGCTATACTTATAATAAAGGAAGAGAGGACAAAAAGTCTGTACTTGGAAGTAAATTAAAAAAAAGTTGTCTAGAGGGCTTAGAAAAGGTAGTAAAACAAAATCTTATAATTTTTAAAATTCATGTCTGTCTGTCTGTTTCTCTGTTTATCTGTCGGTTCCTTATACAATTAAAAACTACTTATCCGATTGAAATCTGGTTTTCAAATTGGATAGTTCTAGTTTCGAGGAAGGTCGTAGTACAGTTTGCATCGAAATCCAATTACTAGAACCCGAGTAATGAACGAAAAAGTGCAACCGCTCGAGAACCGCTCGGCCGCCCGCGCCCGTGTTAACGCGTTTTCACTTCTGCGGTTGAAACCGTGGGGCGCAACTAGTTTTAACTACAATATGTGTTCCAGGGCTCGGAGATCGTCATGGGGAAAACATATCGTTCGATTCGACAAACGGCGACACGGTACATGTAGATTTCAACTGTTTATTCAACAAGGGAGAAGCTTTCGAATGGCCGGAGCGAGTTCCGTTCAGACTGACACACAATATGGAGGCGGCGATGGGCCCTTTGAAGCATGAAGGGATGTACAGGTAAGAATAATACGAATACGAATGACAAATTTACATTTTACCGGGTCTTAATCGCGTACTATTTTTTATTTTCTTACCTCGACGTTTCGATCATGTTACAATGATCTTGGTCTCGAGGGGACTGGAGCTGCGGCGGGTGTCGACCTCTATTTATAACCGTCTTTGTTTACTGTCCGGTGGTAGGTAGTTAAAGAAATTTTTAAAGTACGTGTGGCACGTAGGTCGAGGTAAGAAAATAAAAAATAGTACGCGAATAAGACCCGGTAAAATGTAAATATGTTAACAAATCGTGTGAATTTAAAAAGTTTATTAGAATGACAAACTACATTTCAGTGTAGCTTGAAAATGGACACTGATATCGCTGTTAACAAACAGGGACCTTACCGCGCATTTTCCGTCGTGATCGGTATCCAAATTCCATTGCGCAAAGAAATGACCTATGCGGTGAAAACGAGAGCGTTGATTTGCATGCATTTGACTGGCACTGTCGAGTTGAGCTGTCATTGAATGCGAGGTCTCTTGAGCTGCCGGTTTCAATGACAGTTGAACTCGACGCCGTCAAATGCATGCAAATTAAAGCTATGATTTGAATCGCGCAGGTTATTCCTTTGCGCAGTGGGATTTCGATGGCGATTACGACGGAAAATGCGCGGTTGGGCCGCTGGTCATGTAAAATTCTATTGACGAGACACTTTTTTTAAAACACGAAAAAGAGTTTTGGCGTGTTGCTAAATTTTCATTTTTGTGAAACTTAGTTCAAATGCGTGTAAATTGTTTAATTTCGGGGGCAAATTAATCAATTTAGTTTCGTGAAGGTGTACAAGTGTAAATAAAAGTGAAAATCGGTGTAAAACATGGACTTTAGTTTAGTGTTCTCTCCAAAGCTCCGTGAACAAACATTGTAAAAAATGGCCCTCTTTTTACAATGATTCCCTCGACTTGACTTTAACTATGACGACTACTGTTTCGTTCGATGCAAATAACCTGCAAATATTGATAAAACTTGACACTGGCAAATGTCCGAATGGAAAAGCCATTTTAAAAAAGAAGACACTGTTTTCAAAACTCGAAAAAAAAACGTTTTCGATTGTTTTTAATATTTTTACTTAAAAAGTAGGTACCTCCTTTATCATCATCATTATCTTAGCCTTATAAATCCACTGCCTCACATAGCCAAAATACGACTGTACAAATAGCGATCGCGAGCTGCCTCCATCCAACGACTCCCCGCTAAAATGTCGTCGGTCCACCGTGTAGGTACTTATGTAGGTGTATCAAAAAGCAAAGGCGTAGTTTATAAACGAAATATTTTAGTTCATCAAGCGTGCCTATCTGAGACACGAAATAAGTATAAATAAATAACAATACAATATGTTATCTGTGGCAAATTGGTTTATTTACTAACTAGCTATTAGTGCATAGCTGACTTTTTCGTTTATTACTCGGGTTCTACTAATTGGATTTTGATATAAAGTATACCATGAGGTTCCTCGAAAATAGAACTATCCAATATTAATAACTAGATTTCAATCAGATTGTATTAGGTACAAACAGAAATACAGACAGACAGACATGAATTTAAAAAATATGTAATTTTGTTTTACTACTTTTCCTAAGCTCCTAGACAACTTTTTTTAAATTTATTTCCAAGTACATACTTTATGTCCTCTTTTCCTTTATTATAAGTATAGATAGATGATGTTTATTACAATGAACTTAGATAAAGGAACACAAAGAAAAATTAGTCGTAGATCGTTTTTAATAGGAACTATTAAAATAGGAACAATTAAAAACGATCTACGACTAGTTTTTTTAGAGAACCATACAGTAAAAACCCCTTAAAAAGTCTTAAACCAAAAAAGCGAGTTTTTCTCTTAACTCCGGAACAATATGCGATTTATTTTTTATTTATAATAAAAAAACTTATTTTATTCGAGATTATCCGAATCAAATCTAAGTACTATTAAAACTTAGAATATGAAACCCAAAGTACTAAATAACAAAACAAATCACAAAGAGAATTAAACAATTATATTCAAATTTTAATTAATGTAAGTACCTAATTGATTTTGATTATCACAGTTCAGTTCAATAAAAGTTTAACTCTTTGGTCCTGCAACACCTCCACCGAAAAATTTCTTCCTCTCCTCTTCAGTGAAATCAGAGAACTGATTCACACCGAGCGTATATGTACGATTTCCTTTCTTATACTCTTCATTGCCTTGGTTAATAAACTTCAGATTTTCCTTAAACGCTTCGAAATGCACTTGACGATCTGCGTCATCTTTATATTCTTTATTAAACTTTGCAATAAAGTTTTCGAAATGTTTCGAGGCTTCGTCTAAATTGTAGAACTCTGCCACTATTTCGTCCACTGGTTTGGCTAAAGCGGCCATCACGAACACAGAAATCAAAACGAGTGTCTTCATTATTGCGGTTGCAAAGTTATCGGTCGAATGATGAGTAATACTTATTAGTATGCCTTTTATACCTATAGCACTCGTAGATAAACTATTAAAAACCCGTTTTATTCAAGTTATCTTTTATTATTGTTTCGTCGTCTGGTTTTGATTGTGATTGGGACTTGTTTTGAATCGTTTTCGGATATAGGTGTCGAAATTTTATGCCAAACTTGTTTCGGATGCTATTTCTGTGGGTACGTTTGTTATATTGGACTGTCAGGGTCCATCATCATCATCTGCATGTTGCAGTCCACTGCTGGACATAGGCCTCTCCAATTTCACGCCACCTAGATCTATTTTCGGCTTCTCGCATCCAGTTTGTGCCAGCTGTCTTGCGCAAATCGTCACTCCAACGTGCCTGAGGACGTCCGAGACGCGGTCTCCACTCTAGAACTCGTTTACCTAAATGTCGGTTCTACGGCTAATATACCCAGCTCACTGCCACTTCAGCTTGCTAATCCGGTGAGCTATGTCTATGACTTTGGTTCTCTGACGGATCACCTCATTTCTGATGCGATCCCTCAGAAAAACTATCAGGGTTTATGTTATGGAAATCCTGTTTCAAATAGATTTTTGGAATACAGTCACAACTGCGTATAGGTTTTATTCTACTGATAATATGGTTCATATTATCACAGCCAAAGACATGTCATTTATTTCAAGTGAAGAATTGAATAGCGAATTGACTCGAAATCTTTGCCATTTCTGGTCTGCTGAACTAAGCTTTACAGCGCTGCAAATAGTTATCATAATGTTATATTATTTATTACATGATAAATAGTTTTGAAGGGCATTTGACACAGGGCCATCTTGTCACAACTAAGAAAAGCTTTGCAAGGTGTATTGACTACCGAGATATTATATACTAGGTTCAACTCAATAGTATTGATTTAATAAATATTTCACGCGACTAGGTGTTTATTGATACAAACAAGTCTAGCTAAGTAATTTGTTTAACCTTCAAGATATATTCCAACACGTTAGATAACCGCAACTATGTGTGTTTAATCGGCGTATTTAATTCATTTAATCATTTATTTATTATTAAATTTGTAGTTATCACACAATATTAATGTAAAATAAACATATAGATTTATTTATCACTTAACATATAGATCTAGAACATACTAGATTCTGAAACATACTCGTGCTTCCTACCAATGTTACTTTGCCGAACGATTCGCCGACAGAATTTTTCGTTTATGAGTTGTTCAACGACCGAACCTTTCAACTACTAACGATTCGCCGATAGAACGATTTATTCATGAGCGAATCGACGACAGGACGTTCCCACTATAAACGTTTCGCCGCAATAACAATTCATTCATGAGTGAATCGACGACAGAATCTTTCATCAGCAAAGGCGTCTTCTAATGTAGCACTCTTTTATGGTAGAGGTTCCCGAGATCCGCACTAAGGGACCGTCTCCACGAGCGTTAAAATCGCGGCGATATTATCTTATTTCTATACAACGCACCGCCGCGTTAACATCGCCGTGTGGATACACGTTCATAGAGATTGTACAGGAATAATTGGCTCGACGATAACATCGCCGCGATTCTAACGTAGAGACGATCCCTAAACGTTTCGCTTCGTCATTCCTCATTCGCACCGCGAAATGAATCAATTGCCTGCATATTCTTTGGCGAAAACAATTTGGTATCTTTAAATAGCAAGTGAACAGTGTCAACGTGTTTCAATGTCAACGTGCTTCATGCTAAAACTACATTTCAACTGAACAGTTAAAACTGCGCAGTTAAATCTAGTAGTCTGTAGCTTGCTTTTTACTACATCTACATTTACCATCGGAGTAATAGTGGTCAGAGACTGGCCTAATACGTTATAAAGAAAATCTAACGGTTTCCACGAGCGTCATAAACGCGGCGATATTATCGTCGAGCCACTTATTTCTATACAACACACCGCCGCGTCAACATCCCCGTTTGGAGACACGTTCATAGAGATTGTATAGAAATAAGTGGCTCGACGATAATGTCGCCGCGATTCTAACGCTCGTGGAGACGGTCCCTAAGCTAATCTTTATTTTCAGGAAAAGCTGTGAAGCAGTTATGCGTGCCCTTCGAGCTCAGACCGCGGCCCTCATGTCAGTAATCGGTCCGTTCGTGTACGATCCTTTAGTTTCCTGGGGACGATCCCGACCAGCCGTCCGACCGGTCGACTGTGGGGAACGGACGAACGAACAAGCGCTGCAACACCTGCAACATATCAAACAAAGGCTCAATGGCATGGTAAGATATTGTGGTGTAGGTCTAGTGGTAGATACCCCGACTTTCATTCCGAAGGTCGTAGTTTCAAATCCCGGCCGCGCACCAATGTATTTTTCTATAAGAAAAAATTATGTGCGCTATTAACATCGCTCTTACGATGAAGGAAAACATCGTGAGAAAACCCACGGCTTAAAATCACGCACAAAGGCCCAATAGTAGGGCTAATTGCGGAAACACACAAGTTAAAACTTTAACTTTTAACTTTATCCCACTTCCTACTAATCTTAAAGTTAAAGTTAAAAGTTTTAACTGTTTAAACGTGCAAGTACAGTACAGTATATTTTTTTAACTCTTTTTCTAAAAACTAGCTTCGCCCCGCGGTTTCAGCCGCGTAAGTCCCGTTCTCGCGGGAATATCGGGATAAAAAGTAGCCTTTGTGTTATTCCAGGTATCCAGCTACCTATATTCCAAGTTTCATCGCAATCGGTTCAGTAGTTTTTGCGTGATTGAGTAACAAACACACATACTTTCAGCTTTATAATATTAGTAGGATATAACCTTGAACTTTACTTAGTATATAGATATAGTATAAATACTCATACCTTTGTTTGAGTAATTGTCTTTGTTTACATCGTCGTGGAAAATTCTTTACCTAGTTTACATTTTAAGTTTAAAGTTTATCATAGTTTAACATATTGACCACCCAAGTGGCTTGGTTTAGTTATAACTCTACTATTGGGTATTAAAGTAAAAGTTTGCGTGTAAGTATGTAAGTAAGTAAACTGGATTACCACATAAGCTAGTTTTATCCCGATATTCCCTCGGTATTGGGACGTATATACGGGTAAAACCTCAGGGCGCTGCTAGTGTTTTAATATTGAATGAATGAATGAATAAATTCTTTATTATACACACCAAATATTCAAATACATACAAAGAAAACAAACAAAACTTAAAAATAGGTGGCACAATGGGCGGCCTTATCGCTTAAAGCGATCTCTTCCAGGCAACCTATATTGGCCATATTGTTTTACTTAAATGGTATACATTTGAGTACTATCTCATTCACCAGATATTTCTAATTAGTTTATTGCTCAAGGCATATTTAAACTTAGAAATGTTTTTGCGAGGAGAAACATTATTCAAAATTTCCCATGATAGGATTCGAACCTGTGTCTCTCGCCTATCTACTGCGCCACACGGGAATCACGTGACATGGTTTAATATTCGATCATTTTTTTGTGATTTCTTATCGGCTGTGAACCGATTATGGCCATTAGGAAACTAGCCAGTGTCAAGTATTATTAATATATTATGCAAGTTCTTTGCATCGAAACAGTCAGGTCGTCATAGTTGAAGTCAAGTCTAGGGGATCATTTGTAAACACGGCGGCCATTTATTTACAAAGATTTTTCACGGAGCTTTGGAGACAACACTAAGTCCATGTTTTGCACTGATCTTCACTTTCATTCCACTTGTACACCTTCACGAAACTAAATTGACTAATATGCCCCCGAAATCAAACAATTTGCACGCATTTGAACTAGGTTTCACAAAAATGAATATTTAACACCACACCTCCTCAACGAGTTCCGGCCAAAACTCCATATTCGATCATGTGCTTGATGTTTCTGAGACATAGTTTCAGCGCCATCTACCAGAATAATTTAACAACTATTGACTGCCTCGGATGGTCAACTTTACAGTTCCTCCTCCTCCTTCCAACGTGAGATGTCGCTTTTACTTCAATATAATATTTCTTGTTATTATTGCTCAAGGCAATTTAAAACTTGAAATTTTTGATAATGTATCTCTTTCCACAAATATTTCTACATCTAACCAGATGTTAAGTAAGCATACGCCGAGCTGATCAATCATCTTGGATTTACGGGAACGGTCCCGAAATATACGAGTAGCCTCGGATTTCAATACGCAGTAAAATTGTCCCGAAACGCGTGGGATGACTCGGAATGAGACCTACCCAAAACAGAAAACCGTTTCAAAATCGACTTAGCCGTTTCTGAGAATCGACGCGACAGACAAACGTACAAAAATCTCTCAATCGTAACGCATACCTTTAAAATAAATTGAGAGTTCTTATTGCTGCTTATTATAATAATAATAATAATATGCTTATTTATAAGATTGTGTCTTAGTCAATTTAGTTCGTAGAAATGACGAAACGAATTTTTTTTTTACGAAAACCTTTTTACGAAACTACAAGGAAATAAACTTTTTAAATTCACACGATTTGTTAACATATTTACATTTTACCGGGTCTTAATCGCGTACTATTTTTATTTTCTTACCTCGACGTTTCGATCATGTTACAATGATCTTGGTCTCAGTCCCCTCGAGACCAAGATAAAATGTAAATATGTAAGACCCGGTAAAATGTAAATATGCAAGGAAATAGTTATGTTTTTCGCGATTATCTTGTATGTTTGTAATATTATGCCTAAAAATAAATATTTGTATCTGGTCTGGGTGTCTTTCTATGTATAGTATGTATTTACAAAAAAAAAGTATATATGTAGTATATCCGTTGTCTAGTACCCATAGTACAAGTCTAGTGCTTAGTTTGGGGCTAGATTGCGCTGTGTGGAATATCGTGCAATATTTATTGATTATTTATTCCCTCATATCTTACAAATCACTTCGGAGTTTTATTTTACTGACTTTCGAGAGTTACAAACCACTCCGAAAGTGGTTTGCAAGACATGAGGAAATAACTGCATTGACTTGGATTTTTTGTATTTATTACTGACTTATTGTCCTGACAGATTAACAGCTATTTCTATTAACTTACTATACTGGCTTAACTCTCCATTACAAATATTCCCGGCCTATGAACGCTCCCGGTTCCTACACGTGTCCTGCGCGTTATAAATAGAATTTACCTCTGACCAGTCAATTTTACTTTGCAAACTAGTTAGACACCGTCCTAATCCAATCCAGTAAAACTCGACGTTTTCATCACGTCACCCTTATTTTCTCATTACGTCGTAAGTAGCAGTTAATCTTGTCCCGAACTTCGGGAACTAATCACAAGATATTAAATTTCCAGTGTTATAGAGAGCGATAGAGAGAAACCGATAATTCCGGTCCTTGATTTGTAGAAATAACCAATTGTAATTCTGTTTAGCAACGCCACCCTAGGATATTGTTTGCAGTTTCATAATATTCTTTATTTAGTCAACTTAGCTTCTAAAAAGAAAAACCTGTTTTCCACCTCTTACCATTAATCCGATTCCGGTGATATTTTTTTGGTGGATGATCTCACAGAAAACTTTCTTTACTAGGCCTTCTTTTAAAACTTTCATTTTTTTTAATTCAGAAAATAAAAACATTTAAGTAGGACTTGTCTTCAGTAAGATACATAGATCTGTTTATTTTTGTAGATAAGATAATTTCTGTTACATACACTAGGGTAAAAGAAAATATGAAAAAATAAAATGATTTATGATTTTGTTTTTTTATGTTTTTACCCTTGAGAACCGACTAGGCCGTCAAATAGTCCGCTTAAGAGTTCGGATGTTATCTATTTACCTCTTAAAATAAATGTCTTAGCAACTAATTGTAACTATCCGCTAACTTTCCCGTTTTTCCTCAGGTGCGGACGAAAAACAAAAAACTATCGCTGTCGCTATCCCCAGAAGGGCAAGTCGAACACCTAATCGTCGAAGCGACGAGCGTACACAATCTATGTCAAATGTATATCGGATGGGGGCCTTTCCTTTAACTGCCAAAATGTGCCTTGTGTTTTTTGTTATAAGGACTATTTTATTGTTATAGCGAAATGCGGAAAATATAAAGTTTTTTATTTTTATACATTAAAGCGTTTTATTGTTTATATCGATTATTTCCTGGTTTGAAATAATTACAGTCGATTGTATCGATTTGTTGTCTATTTTTGATTTTTTTTTATTTTATGTTTACCTACGTAGTTATGATATCGTATTGGGAATTATAGACCACTATTACAGTTTAATATAACGCTGAGTTTCATTATACCAAAATCAAAATAGAGTGCCTATCCGCTCTTTGTTTTTTTGTTTTGGATAAATTATTGCTGGGTTTTGCGAATAGCGCCATGCAGCCCCAAATAATGCAACAAGGCTTGGTATATGGGTACTGAACAACGGATAAATAAATAAATGGTGCCTAAAAAGGTGTAGTATAGTCGACCGCTTAAAATTTGGCACTTGGAACAATAATAAACTTTAACGCCTTATTAAATGTTAAGAGCAATAAGATTATTGTTGCTTTGAAACAACAAAATTGATAAATAATATAACTACAAAATAGATTACCCTTGACGGCCTCTGTGGCGCGGCGGGCGAATACCTGACTGCAATGCAGAAGGGTTTGATTCCCGCCGGGTGCAAATATTTATGCTTTAAGAGTAAATGTTTATTATGTAAATAAATACATACATTATACTTAGAGGCACCCAGAAAAAAGCAGAAATAATTGTTCCCGACGGGAATCAAACCCGCAAACTACGGAATCGCAGTCGGATACTCGCCCAATGCGCCTCAGAGATCGTACTAAATAGATAATATTAAGTATAGCAATTATCTAACATAGCGGACTCCGGGCTCCTGAGGGGGATGCAACCGGGACATCGCTTTGATGATGATGATGATAATACCAATTATCCAACATACTCGTAAAGATCCTCTCGTTTAAATTCCGTTTCCTGTAAACAAAAATATTAGACACAGGAACTTTACGTTCCCGTGTTATATAATACGTATAAAAACTCGAAGAAAGTTTGTCGTGTCGGATTGTGCGGTGTTTGAGTTGCTAAGATTGTACGAGAGAGATCTACCTATCTACTTACAAAGTAAAGATGATAAAACCAGTTGACTGCTTATAAGTCATGCCGCCCTCCTGAAAATAGCCAGCGGGGCTATCTCGACTTCGGGAAATTTCGACTGTTCTTAATAACTTGTGTAGAAATTTATGAAACAGTGCCATCTATGTAGAAATTTATGAAATTGCTTTTGCGCCGTCCGGTCATAGATGGCACTTTTTAAAGTAAAGTAAAATGCAGAAGTTATTAAGAATAGTCGATATTTTCCGATTGATTGAATTGAGAGATTGGTCCGCTGCCCTTACAGCTTTTTAGTAGCACTCTCGTGCAAGAACGGCTAATCACAAAGGGTCTAGTTATAGATAGATAACGCATCGGCCAATCACAAAGAGTCTAGGTACCTATAGATAGATAAAGGCAATGGTCATTCACAAAGTTATGTTTTTTAGAAAAATCGCGGTATTAGCATTCAAATGTCTTTATTGTCTTTGTTTCAAAGACACGACAATATTGGTTCTGTATTAGGTATACCAACCTACCTACAACAAAAGGGTGTACTATCCATTGTGCTATTATTAGAGTATCTTGTGTTGCTAGAACAATTAATATAGAACTGTTTGATTTGCAGGACTTGATAATTCTACTCTATGAATACATTTTAAACTTTTGACGGCCTCTGTGGCGCGTCGGGCGAGCGCTCGACTGCAATGCCGAAGGCTGCGGGTTCGATTCCCGCCAGGTGCAAATATTTATGCTTAAAAATAAATATCTGTATCTGGTTTGGGTGTCTGTATATGTATCATACATTTGTATGTATTTACAAAAGTATATCTTATACAGCGGGCTGAATTTGGAAGTTACTCAATCTTTTTTTTTTAATTTTAGTGGGGTTTCAGTATTCCGCCAAAAACATGAAATCAAAACATTGTTAGGTAGGTACACCATCCTTTGTAAGGCGAAACACTACCTAGCTAGGGGAATTTTCTACAGACTGAGCTGTTAGATATTGATGTCGTAGCAATTAAAATAAAATAATATAGATATAAGGAGATGGTTACTAAGTACTTTTCGATTTCCATATTGTTTTAGTAGACAGAAACTGTATTTGAATAAGGATAAGGGCTCATAGTATGAGTTTTGATAGTTTATCGTCTAGATGTAACTTGCAGTTTACTTCATACGTTTTCCAACAGCGCCCCTAGCGGTAACTACTATGAACTAAAATAATATATGGAAGTAAACTGCCAGTTTCGTCGAGACTATAAACTATCAAAACTCATACTATGAGCCCTTATCCTTGAGTCTGAGATTCAAGCCTAACCGCTTAGTTCAGACACAGATGTAACCAAAATTGTAAACCTGTTTACTGAAATAAAAATGATTCATTATTATATATAAAAAAATAACACATCGCAACCCACCTACGTATTTATGAATATACAAAAACTTTCGAACTGAATTTGAATACGGAATTTCATTAATCTCGATTTAGTAATTAGGTACGTCCTTGGTAAATTCTACCTTTTGTTAAGCCCTACGCCTTAAGTTGTTAATTTTACGTAGCCTACCTAATTTTAATGTTGTTTCCAGTTTCTAATTATTGATTCAGAATGTAGCTTGTTTAGTTGTTTTCACGCAATTATTTTCCTTTGTTCTTAGATACATTTATAATCTAGATGGTTTACTTAAAATACAGAGCGCCAATAACTTTAGTCCATGATATTTATGACGCCTTCGGGTGATTCAGCGCGAGCATTCGCTTGTAATGTAACGTTACAGGGGCCTTATTTTTGAATCGCTCGTTGCACTTGAGGCGATTTAAATAATTCGTTATCTGCTGATTATCGTATGATGCCGGACTCCTGCAGCGAGTGGTTGATACCACTCGTTGTGGACGTGCGATTTACGTAGAAAATTTACAGAAATTGAACGAAAATCAGTAGAAATGCCTCATTTGGTTCAAAAATAGAGCCCCAGATTCGAGCATGACATACAGCGCGCACTTTGTGAGTCGAATCTACAATGTTACAATACAATTGAATGTTCGCAGTGAAGAAGTGATAAGGAACCTTTCTGTTTTGCGTTGGGCGAACACCCGGCTGTGATACAGAAGATTGCGGGTTCGAATCCCGCCAGGAATAAGTATTTTTGTTGAAAATAAATATTCGTTTTTGATTCTGGGTGTAGTGCATCTATATAAATTATTTTATAAGTTTTTCCAAAAAAGGCAATTTAATATTTCGTGATTTCGTTGTCTTTTGTATAAATAGTGCCTCGAGCCTATTTGTTTGAGACTAGATGGCGCTGTGTCTAATACTTTAACAATATTTAGGTAGTAAGCATTTAGTACTAACTGTAAAGTTGGCGAAAGCTCGGTCTTTAGAAATAACGCCGTTATTAAATAAAAAAAACAAGTAAAACCCGGTAAATATTGTGTTTTTTTTTGCAAAATCGCGAAAACCTTAAACAAAATTAAGTATTTATTTAGTATATAGTAGTATTTAGTATTCATACTGAAATACTTTGCTCAGTAGAACGCCGCTTTGCGTCAAAGGTTTTGATCGGTAATATAAAAATTGAGCTTTTGCTAATGGACACACACTGTCGTTTGATCTTGTCCAATATCAAAACATAGGTACGTACTTTAGTAAGTATGATTGGGTGCGTAATCGTAAACAACTTAAGTAGATATTTATCTTTAGGTAGGTACCTATATATTTTACTAGCTGCGCCCGCGGTTTCACCCGCGCAAGTTGCGATCCCGCGTTGTTCTTACACCAACCTATCGCAATGCAAAAATCCACACTTAAACGGTCGCCCATTGAAGAACTGATGGAGCCAGGCGCTACCGCGCCTGGCATCATCAGTACTTCCCTGGTCGTCCGTTTAAGTGTGGATTTTTGCATTGCGGTAGGTAGGTGAAGTAAGGCAAAATTTGTTCATGACGATGGATGACGATCGATGACGATGGATGATGATCAATGACGATAGATGACGATGGTTAAAAAATAACAAAATTACGCAATTTCTATTTTTTATCCGGATATCCAGACTTGATATCCGGAAAAAAGTAGCCTATATGTCAATCGAAATCTTAAGCTATCTGCATACTTAATTTCATTCAAATCGGTCTTTTAAGAAATTAGCGCGCACAAACGCACAGACAAACAGACAAAAAGTTAAACACGGAAATGGTCTGTTACGTTAGTACATACCCCTATAAATAGTTATTTCAAAATATCTTTTAAAAATAGACACCGCTAAGTTACGATTTTATTATAAGTATAGAAGATATAGATTGATTAATTGATTGATTGTGAGTCAACCATAAAAGATAGACATGCTGTCGCAGGATATTTTTAACCGACTTCAAAAAAAAGGAGGAGGTTATCAATTCGTCTGTATGTATAATTTTTTTTTTTTGTATGTTCACCGATTACTCGAAGACGGCTTGACCGATTAAGATGATTCTTTTTTTAATGGATAGGTGGAAGCTCCAAGATGGTCCCATAAAAATTTGATGTGGATCTGATGAGGGTCTTCGGAGTGATGAACGGAAATGCTCCTCAAAACGCATTAATCAATCCAGTTGTTTATCGATTACTCAAAGATGGCTTGACCGATTGAGATGATTCTTTTTTAATGGAAAGGTGGAAGCTGCGAGGTGGTCCCATGAAAGTTTGTTAAGAATCTGATGAGTATCTTCGGAATGTTGGACAGGATAGCATCCCAGAATTCAATAAATTACTCATTTTTGAACTTTTACCAAAAAGAATTGACCCCTAAAGAACTAAGTACAGATTGATGGGGCACCTGAAACCACCTTCTCATCAGCAAACTCCTCAATAATTAAAATTACGGTAACAATATTGTTGATTTTTAGGTAGGTAGGTATACTAAAAAGGGTAAAATAAAAAAATAATTTAAAAATTAAAAAACCGACTTCAAAAAGAAACAAAAAATAATTTAAAAACAACCAAAAAAAAAAGAATTGATAAAAATGACCAAAATAACCTCTACATAGGTACAGTGCCACCGACTAATTAATCTGTTTTATCATCTGAAGTCGGGCAGTTTTATTGATTGGTTCCATATTGTACTTAGTTTGGCTGCCCGACTTCAGATGATAAAATAGATTAATTAGTCGGTGGCACTGTACCTATGTAGAGGTTATTTTGGTCATTTTTATCAATTCTTTTTTTTTTTTGTTTGTTTTTAAATTATTTTTTGTTTCTTTTTGAAGTCGGTTTTTTAATTTTTAATTTTTTTATTTACATATTTATTATTTTATGGCATGTTTAGCGGAACAAATCCGTCATACATGATTTCTGTGTAACTTAAACCATTCAGGCTGCACACGCGCGACGGAAGCTTAAAAAATGGAGTAAATTTTCCCGTTTTTGAAACTTTTCTCTTTACTGCTCCGTTCCTATCTATCGTAGCATGATGAAAAGTATTCTATAACCTGCCCAGGAGTATAAAGTATTATTGTACCAAGTTTTGTTAAAATCCGTTCAGTAGTTTTTGTTTCTATAACGAATATACAGACAGACAGACAGACAGACAGACAGACAGACAGACAGACAGAAAAAAAAATTACTGATTGCATTTTTGACATCAGTATCGATAACTAAACACCCCCCGATAGTTATTTTGAAAATATATTCCATGTACAGAATTGACCTCTCTACAGATTTATTATAAGTATAGATGGAAGGCAATTAAAAATAGTCCAATATTATTATAAGTAGGTACAAATGTGTTGAACAAAAATTCCGATTGACCGTATTTTTGGGATTTTATTACGATCTTTCTGTGCTATTTGTCATCTCTCTATACCTAAGGGAATGACTCTCGACTTGTAAGGTTACTTTTATTTTTATTTATTTCTTATCGGTTGTGAACCGATTATGGCCATTTGGAAATTAGCCAGTGTCAAGTATTATTAATATTTGCAAGTTATTTGCATGAAACAGTCAAGTCGTCATAGTTAAAGTCAAGTCGGTCAAGTCTAGGGAATCATTGTAAAACGTGGCGGCCATTTACAATGACTGTTCAGGGAGCTTTGGAGACAACGCTAAAGTCCATGTTTTGCACCGAATTTTACTTTTATTAGGTACACTTGTACACCTCCACGAAACTAAATCGATGAATATGCGCAAATTGAACAATTTACACGCATTTGAACTAGGTTTCACAAAAATGAAAATATATAGCAACACATCTCCTCTACGAGTTCCCGCCAAAAGTCCTTACTTTTATTTTTTATTTATGAAATTTTATTTTTGGACAGATGGTGCCTTGACAATTGTCAGAAAAATGACAGTTTTTAAAGCACCATCCGTTCAAAAATAAAATTATCGTAAACAGAGTAACCCTGCTGTATTACCCGAGTAATAAAAAAATAAATAAATAAATCCGAACATAGACTTTAGCATTGTCTCCAAAGCTCACGTGAACCATCATTATAAAGAGCCACCATTTACAAAGACTTCGGTGACTTGACTTTTACTACGACGACGTGACTGTTTTGATGCAAATAACTTGCAAAAATTAATAATAGGTACTTGACACTGGCTACTTTCCAAATGGCCATAATCGGTTAACAACCGATAAGAAATAATTTTTATTTTTTTAGCTGAAGGATATAGCGGCGACTAAGCGACAACTTATAAGAGACTAGCTGCGTCCCGCGGTTTCACCCGCATAAGTCCCGTTTCCGCGGGAATATCGGGATAAAAAGTAGTCTATGTGTTATTCCCGGTATCCAGCTACCATATTCCAAGTTTCATTGCAATCGGTTCAGTAGTTTCTGCGTGATTGAGTAACAAACATCCAAACACACCCACTTTCACATTTATAATATTAGTAGGATCATGGTAGGGCGGAATGTCTGAGTGATTGGCTTCATATTTTTTTCTGTTTTGGTATTAGCCATTTGCTGTGGGGGCCAAATGGCTAAATACCCGGGTAATGTAACACAAAACTACGGATAAAAGAACACGCCTTGATAACAAACTCATTTTTCGGTTTTAATTTCGTAATTAGTCTCTAATTACTTTTAGCATTGTTTAATGCTCAAAGTTTCAAGATCTTTACATGTGTCTTCATCAGGATATACAATTCCCACACATCCATCTCAATCTTACATCTTACTGATATTATAAACGCGAAAATTTGTATTATCGAGGAGTAACATATGGTACTTTTGATCCCGATATTCCCACGGGATCGGGACTTACGCGGGTGAAACTGCGGGACGCAGCTATAATGACAAAATGAGAAGGTAAACAGTAATAGTTCTATACAGGGCTATAGGTCCCCATTAATAAATATAATGTATATCGTCATAAGGATCCGTTTCCTTATAACTATCTATCACCCTTCTATTTGAACCCAGTATAAACTATGAAATATGGTGTTATTGTTAAGACACTTGATCCTAGTTCGTCCCTAACAGGATATTTCCACAGGTTATTGCCTACATTTAATGCCATGATTTGCATTCTGTTTCCGTTTCGGGGCAATGCGTTATTAGACTTATTAGGTACCTAATAAGTCTAATAACGAACATATGCCGCGTTCGGGTGAATTTTCTAAAACGATAAAATTAATAATGATACCATTATGTTTAACTCACGTTTTATTTATTAACTAGCTGCGCTCCGCGGTTTCACCCGCGGGGGTGAAAAATGCGTAAACACGGGCGCGGGCGGCCGAGCGTTTCTCGAGCGGTTGCACTTTTTTGTTAATTACTCGGGTTCTACTAATTGGATTTCGATGTAAAGTATACCACGACTTTCCTCGAAAAAAGAACTATCTAATATTGAAAACCAGTTTCAATCGGATTAGCAGTTTTTAGTTGTATAAGGAACAGATAGAGAAACAGACAAACAACATGAATTTAAAAATTTATAAAACTTTGTTCTACTATACTAAGTCCCCTAAACTACTTTTTTTTAATTTATCTCCAAGTACAGACTTTTTGCCCTCTCATCCTATATTAAAAGTATATGGTGCAACAATGCTGATTATTTTTCTCCCGTTTTTATACTTTCACTTTTCTTGTTTGTTTGTTTGTTGGTCCGGGCGAATCTTGCAACTTCATTAAGAGACACGTCCCGATTAGCGCCCCCACTTTTGAGTGGTCCGCAGGGTTATTTTACTCCTTCTGGGACATTCAAAAACAAGGGTTTTTAGATTATTTACACCTTGCTAAATCGCAAAAACTACGATAGGTACCCTTATCGGATTCAACGTAATATCCTACCTACCTACTTACCTAACTACCTGTAGGTCCTCTATGTCCTTATAGGTAGGTAAGAATTGGTTGCCTGGAAGTGATCGCTCACAGGCGGTAAGTCAGGCTTTGCCCCTTTAGTTTTTCTTTGAAAGTATTAATTGTTGTTCTTGGAAGGTACCTATTGATATCCTTATGTACCTTTATCTACAAAAAAAATATTTTTAAGTTTTTAGGTAGTAAAAAAGTAAGTTACACTTAGTAAAAATTCCATTCAGAAATTCTGCAACTAGCACAATAACACGATTCAAACCTGCAACCTCTAGATTATTGGATCAATCCACTTAATACCAGTGCAATATACCTACGCCTTTTCGATATGTCAAAGCGGATAAAACTTTACTATGTTAAAACTAAACTAAGTAGATAGGTAGTCAATTTCCCTGTGTTGGTTTCATCACCCACTCATCATTTTATTAGTACATGAGTATACAAGTTAATAGAAGACATATTAGTTAGAAAATTAATCCACTTTCTAATATTAAAGTTACCTTACTATTCATTCTGCAAATCTTTTGTCCCGTTCATTCCTATGGTTTCATATTAAAAATGTTATTGTTAGAGAAGAAACTAATAAATTCCAGCATATTGCAAGTCCCTATTGAGATGGTTATCAAGTCTACCGTCTAACGCTCCCTAATAACAAAATGGATGATAAATATTCGGTCTCGTTCATTGTGGATTCTCGACGCGATTCTGATGACCCTTTACCCCCCTTTACCCAGGATTGTCCTCAACGCTTCGTGCCCCATTTATTTTGTCAACCTTCGAACAATCACGATGCGAAACTGATTCATAAATAAACTTTTTATCGACGGTTCTATTTTGTGTGTGTAGGGAGGAAGTTAATTAATGATTTATTGGCTGCAAGATAAATACTTGAATTAATTTTGATGGACATTGCATGGCACTATGTTGGAGTAAACTAAGCAACAAGGATTGTGCTATAGGCACTATACATATACAATGGATATTACTAAATGTAAAAGCATGTTCACACGAAGATGAATCGTGATTATGCACCACTCGTTTTATTCACGATTCGTGTTGTTTTTTTGACGGATGCAATGCTTCTTTTATACCCATGTTCATGCGCTTTACGAATCGTGAAAATGGCTTTTCACTTGATTTTAACGCAGCTAGTTTTTATTAACCTTCCAAATCCAACAGTCGGTCGGTCGATGAGCAATCGTTCAATATAAAAGCATGAAATATGCGTTGGCCCTTAGATAAAGAATAGAATGTTAGGTACCTAACTGTCGACCATCGCGATCGGCGTGACCTACTGACGGCCAGCGGAACGCGTATATCGCTTCGTTCGTGTAGTGTAGGTACCGGTTGACAGGCAATATCCGGATGATCCATTGTTCACCTCATTGCGGATTCTGATCCGGCTACACCCCCTGCAACCTCTATTCACCCACTCGGAGGGGAAATAGAAAAAAGTTGCAAATAAGAGAAAAAGCACAGTTGATTGCAAAAGCGATTGTCTTTTTCTTTTCTTTTGTAAATGCTGTCGAGTTAATAAAAGACACAGACTGTTATTAGCTTTACAGCTGTGATTTAAATGGTTAAGTACCTTGAAGTTATGAGAAAATAGTTTTTTGAAAATGATGAAAAAAGGGGGTAGGTAAGTATATACCCCCTTTTACTTCTACTATTTACATATATTTAGGTACCTACTATTTACTTTGTTCCTTAATAATAACATTTCCCTAAAATTTGCCTACATTACCTGTTAAACTTCAGGAATAGATCTTAAGACGTTCTGCGCAGGTGAGTGTTTTTTCCGCGACATTACTTAGAGGAATTAGTGGAAAAGCGGTGTAGAGGTCAAGTTAAAGGTCTTATGGTGACATAAAGGAAAAAAAATAACCCAATGCTTAATTTTGTATTTTAGAAACTATGATACGGCTGCGGAGGCTTAGGCTACCTTGAAGTATTTATTTAGTTTATTTATTATTTAAAGGGTCCAACACGTAGGTGTTGATTTCGACTCCACATACGCCTTCCAAAGGTCAAGGGGTCCATAGGCCCGTGATACTGAACGAATACTGGGAAATAGTACCTACCTAAGTATCTAACCAAATGATATCAAAGCAAAACAATCTAAGGTCAATTACTTACTCCTAATCTCTAACTTAAACCTAAAGTTAAAGGCAACTTTTTCGGCGGAAAAAGGGTTCATTTATGTTGGGTGAGTTCAAGCTATGTTTTTTTAATAACGAATAAATAAATATTGCACGACATTACACACAGCGTAATCTGCCCCAAGCGGGAAACGAACCCGCAACCTTTTGCATTGCAGTCGGGTATTCGCCCGACGAGCCACACATACCTACTAATAGGACGTATCAACATTTCATAGTAAGTATAAAACAAAGTCGAGTCTCTGTCTAGATGTTTGTATGTTTGCTTAGATTTTTAAAACTAAGCAACGGATTATGATGTGCTTTTATAGTAGATATAGTTCAATAGGAAGGTTTATAGGTATATTTTTAAATTTAGGATAATTCGTTTTCTTACATTAAATTACAACACAAAATAAATAAAAACTTAAATTAAAATAGCCCATCCCCAAGCGCTCCCGCTGCAAAAATGTCAGAAATGCTAGCAGCATTCCCGCGCTGAACCGCAGTGGACAATCTTTGCAGCAGGAACGCTCCGGAACGGACATCAATACCCCTATACCTATAATATTATTAATAACACATTCTGATATTTTCGCGGGATCGGGATTGATCCCGTAGGAATATCGGCATGTGCTATACATATTAACCTTCCTATTGAATTACACTATCTACTACAATTCAATTTCAATTCCAAAATTCTTTATTACCATAAAATATAACACACTAGCCGCGCCCCGGGGTTCACCCGCGTAAGACTCGTTCCCGCGGGAATATCGGGATAAAAGTCTATGTTTTATTGCCTGTATTCAGCTACCTATATTCCAAGTTTCATCGCAATCGGTTCAGTAGTTTTTGCGTGATTGACTAACAAACATCCAAACATCTAAACATCCAAACACACACACTCTTACATTTAGTAGCATACAATAACATTAAAACTACAATTGATATGAACACGATATACGATACTTTGTCAGGCTCAGGCGCCTATAAAAGCTTATAGTATATTGTTTTGTTGTTTTACTATTACACTATTCAATAAACATTACTTATTAATAAATGAGAATAAATGCGAGATTTAAGTATAAATCTTCACTTGTTACATAAATAGATAGGGTAGGTTTAAATAAATGCACCAAGACAAGCTACTCAACGAGTGGTTAGTGGTGCGTCCAGGGGCTCTATTTTTGAACCAAATGAGGCATTTCGAGCGATTTTGATACCTCGATTAATTTTTCTACGTGGATCGCACGTCCACAACAAGTGGTATCAACCACTCGCTGCAGGAGTCTGGCATCAAACGATAATCAGCAGATATCGAATTATTTAAATCGCCTGAAGTGCAACGAGCGATTCAAAAATAAGGCTCCAGAATAGAGGCAGCGAAGAGTACCGCCTCGCCCTCCGCTCACATAGCATAGTATTCGAGAGAGGTAAAAAAACCGCATCAAAATCAGTTGTGTATAGTTTTTATAGATCTAAGCATACACATACCTACAAACAGACAGCGGGAAGCGATTTTATATGTAATCATAATGAGAATATTTTAGTAGGCGTGTACCTAAGTACCTATATGTAAAACATAATGGTCATAGCTTAGGTAACATGCGTGTTAGAGGTAAATTCCTTATTTTTTGTGAGCTTTATTTCTGTGTGATGTGCTAACAATAATAAGGAAATTCCAGCGAAATATAGTCACTACTTGGAACTTTTTAGATGAATACTTGTCAGTAGTCAGCAATCTATTTGCTAGTATTATTGACCAAGCGAGCCATAGCGAGCGATGCGTCTATGCTTCAGGTTGGTTAAATTTTCTTTTTTCTGTATGTTGGCGGAAATCGAACCAGCAACCTTATGCGTAACTGTCGGGTATTAGCTACAAGCCTATATGCGTACAGGCGCTACATTCCAGAACTACATAGGGTGGGCAATGGCATATATACATAATCGAAGACGATTAATTTTTTTTCAACAAACTTTTGTCAGTAAAGTTTGTCTAATTTCACCGGTTTTAGATAATAATATACCTACTTATAAATCAGCTTATACTTAAGTTAAATTCACGCGTAGTACTAAAGTTAAATTCAAAGCATGAAAAACCGCTGCAGAACTGTTGTTAATGTCATGGGTGGTTTTACTGACTACTAATTTTTGTATCATTTTAAAAAACTTGAATAGTTAGCTTTATTTTTCTTTTTTTTTTTTGAAAAAAAAGCATTCATCTTTAATTTTAGCAGTTTTCCATTTTTTGTCTTTACTTAAATAAAACTTAAATTGTGCAAAAAAAAATACTTTATTTTATTTTGAAGTGTAGTCCGTTAAATGGGCTTTTCAAAAATATATACATGTTGCATATTAATTTTATTTAATTTTTAATTTAATAAATTGAGAAAATTTAAAATATCCCTTGGCGATGTTGATGTGTGTATTAGAATATCTAGCTCTATACGGACGTAAATTGTCATTCGCACGCTCTTTTCTTTTTAGGATCGAGACTGATGCGGGTAAAACTGCAGACAAAAGCTAACACTTCCTACAAAAAGTATAATAAAATTTGAATAGGCTGGTAGGTAAGTTCGCAGTTTATTGTTAGGTACCACGGATAGTAACAATTTATTACGCACATGTACCTTAAGTAACTACTATTAGTTATTATACAAATGATTGTTGAACTTTTATTTTAACAATTTATTTTATAAGAGTTCCTTTTACAAAGCTATAGAAATGTATAATTTTTTACCTGTAAATTTAAGAATACTTAATAGTCCCCTTTTCCAAAAAAATCAGCAAGGTCTTTTTATAATCTATCTGAGTATTTTAACCATAATGAAAAATAAATACCAAATATTGTTGTGCTGATATAAATATAGGATTTCTTACTTAAATTTAAGTAATGTAATTTTATACTACATTATTGTATGCTCGAAATGAGTAGACTGTGCACTAATATAGTACATATTTAAGACCAATGTACCTACGTAGTTTGAAAAAAAAATCATTCTTATTCTTATACTTAGATATAACTATTAAACGATGTTGAGAATACGGAAAACCATTGAGCACTTTACGTCTGTTGAAAATATAGCTAGGTACGAGTTACGTTGTGTGTATGTATAGGTACTTAGTTTACCTAGGTATAGGTTGTTTTTTAATGAGAAAAAATATTCTTAATGAGACCAATATGGATCTTGTCATTTTCTAAGTAGATGCAATAGATCCAATTTGTGACGTAGTTTTTTAAAATAGATTTATTAAGAAAAAAAATTCTCAATAGAACCAATTTGATCTTGATCACCTAGATCTACAGAGAGTAAAGGGTTTTTTAACTTATCTCATCCATCTGTTGATTATAGCCGTAACAGACGAATGAACCACACCGTCGTCGAACCAGTGAATGCTTTTATGCACTAGCGTAAGTCCCGTTCCGGAAGGAATATGGGGATAACCTTGACCAGTCAACCTAGAAAAAGCCAGCGGTAAAGTTGGCGAAAGCTCGGTTGTTGATAATAATGACGTTATTGAATAAAACGCAAGTAAAACCCGGTAAATATTGTGATTTATTATGCAAAATCGCGAAAACCTTAGACTAAATTATGTTCAACATCATCGTCTTCACTTCTGTTTTTGTAATGTTCAATTGAAATGAATCTCATTTTTTCGGTTTTAATCGGAAGGAGTGTGTAAAGATTCCGAAACGTCGGAATGGTATTGCAACCATGCTGAAAATAATAAAAATATCGCGAGGCAAACCGGGAAATGCGTTTCATTTCAACATCGTCATCATCACCAGTTTTCAAGCGCCATAGAGTTCGATCATGACCTCTATTCATCAAGTTCATCGATTATTTATTCTACTATCCTACTAAATTATAAAGCTGAAAGTTTGTGAGTATGTGTGTATGTTACTCAATCACGTAAAAACCGCTGAACCGATTACCATGAAACTCGGTAAGTAGATAGCTGGAGACCTAGAATAATACAAAGGCTACTTTTTATCTCGATATACCTGCGGGATCGGGACTTACGCGGGTAAAACCGCGGGGCGAAGATAGTTAAGTAATAAATTGTATCAGTTTTTAAATTACAAATGTACCTAATTTAAATTATTGTATGCATGTAGTGGGTAAGTGATTGCATCTAAAATATGTATGTTAACTTAAGATCATTATGTACACATCACTTAAACAATAAAAAATCTTGATTCAGGATCCTTTCGCAAGTTGTATCCTACGGCGTGATTAAAATAAGTTTATTTTTCGGCTTATTCTAGATCTCACAGTCACGTGCCAACTAGATCGTCAAGGGCGAAACGTCTTGGTAAAAACCGAGGTACGTACGATGTGATATTTATCTAATTGGTCGCTGAGATCAGTATTTGTCAACTTGGTGCTAAATTATTATGTTAATAGACACATAACTACTTACATAAAATGGTTGAAATATCATGACTTTTAGTAGTTAGGTATTTCGTTAGTCAAATGTCGCATTAGGAAAACATCGTGAGGAAACCCACGGCTTAGTTAGCTCCAGAGGTATTGACCAGTTATTTCTTCTGGGCATGGCTGACTAGGCTGGGAGCGTGGTGCGTGGGGGGAGGTGCTGGGCAAGCCTACTCCACCTAATAACGTCTCGGGCAAACAGCGCCATAAAATAGCATGGACTAAAAGTTGCTTGCGTTGTATTAATCATCTAAAATTAGATGAAAAGGTCATTATTATTATTAGGCTTAAAGAGTAAGTAGATTCATTAGATTTATTATTATAAGTATCCTTGTCTTATTTACATAAGCTAGCTGTTTGTCAGTTTGGCTTTACTATTGTTGACAGTATAATTTTTTTATCAAGTCAATTCCCCTTTTCCCTCATTCCCTAACAATTAAATATTGGAACCTTAAATATTTTTTTTAATACCTAACAAAATTTTTATTACAACATCAATTACAAACAATACACTGGAAATGAAACGATAACTTTCAACACAACTGCAATCAAAATTTATTAACTCAAAATGAATGGAAAGTGAATTATTTGACAAACGTTAAATTAAGTTGAAGTTAGAGATTTACTGCAATGTAGATTGAAATGATAATAAAATAAAATGTTGGACTATTTTAACACGCGGATCGGATAAGTATATTAAGAGTAATCTGTACAGCGCGTTATGTATTATTGGCGTTATTTATAAAGGTCATGTAGGTAGGTACCTAATGTGCAAGAGGATGGTTTACGTATTCGATGCCCCTGTGCGGGACAGTGAATATGACCGTGTCAACATAATTACATTTGACTGGGTCTTAATCGCGTATTATTATTATTATTTTTTTACAGAGCGGTGTTGGTCTAGTGGTAGATACCCCGACTTTCATTTCGAAGGTCATGGTATCGAATTCCAGTCACGCACCAATGTGATTTTCTTTGAGATTTTTTTTATTAATATCGCTCTTACGGTAAAGGAAAACGTCCTGAGAAAACCCACGGCTTAAAACCAAGCACATATGTCCATTTTTAGGGCTAATTGCGGAAACACACAGTTAAAACTTTAACTTTAAACTTTATAGATATAGGTTGGATTAATTATTTATTGCAACACACCACAATTAAACAATTACAATAAAAATAAACATTCATAAACAACTTAAAATTAGGTGGCACAAACAGAGTTTTAGTTTCCAAACAGAGGTTATTTACAATACAACATTCATTAGGTCAAAATTCACTTGATCAATACCGTTTGATCAACAGATTATTTGATCAAAGGTTCATAAAATCAACAGATTATAAGATCAAGTCGAATGTTCCATTTCATGGTTAGACGCGCTGCAATGTTGAGAATGGACGATGGTAAGTAAATTAGTTGGAGACTTGAGAATCTTGAAGTAAATCTTTACATCCTTTGTCTAGGTATGGTAAATTGCCATTTACAATTATTGTTGTCATTATGCTAACTATTGTTAGACTTCTGTCTAATTGTTTACCACGAGAAGGTTAACCTATATCTGTAGCGTATGTCTACTTATAGTTACCAAGCAAGTAACAAGTTACAAAATGCATTAGCCAATGCAAGGTTTCAAGTTTTCACGATGCTATGGAAATTAAATTCAAGTTATTTTTCTTTGTTAAAGTAGCTAAAAATATAAAATGGTTCCTTTTACACACTCTCTCTCTCAGATCGATCCTTCACGACATGACTAAAGATCGTGATCACCATTCCCTTTCACCCAGCGGTTCGAATGGCTGCAGGCTGCAATAAATGGAGGACATTTATTGCAGCCTGAAGCCATTCGAACAACTTCCTTAACCTGGATGATCTCTCTGGTTTCAGCTGGTCTGACCATCTCATGGGGGGCCTTGTAACTCACTAAAAACGTGTTTACGTTTTTTATTCAGTGTTTTCCAATTATATTTGGAAAACACTGAATAAAATTCGTAATAATAATTTCGTTTTTAATCTATATTTATAATAAAATCGTAACTTAGCGGTGTCTGTTTTTGAAAGATATTTTGAAAAAACTACTTTTAGGGGTATCTAACTATCTACTAACGTAACAGACCCCATTTTCGTGTTAAAACTTTTTGTCTGTTTGTCCGTTTGTCTGTGCGTTTGTGCACGCTAATCTCGGAAACGCCTGGACCGATTTTAATATGATAAATTTCGTTTTTGATGTATTTGATTTTGCGTTTGCAATGATTGCGTTTTCACCGTCAGCTGTCAAAGAGTAAATTAATGTGGATACTTTTGACGCATCCACTTAAAATACGTAGTTAGTTTTTTGAATTATGAACCCTACTTCTTTCTTACTTAATATTATAAACGCGAAATATTGTATGTCTGTATGCATGTGACTTTGTTAGTCAGTCACGCAAAAAATACTGAATCGATTGCGATGAAACTTGGAATATACAGAGGCTTTTTATCGGGACTTGCTAGTTACCGATAAATGCTAGTTAGCTCAGCAAGGCGGACTTAATTATTAAACTATACAATCAATGTTTTCGTTATGTCGCTACTCTCCTTATTTTTTACACTACAATTGTTATGAAATAATTATTTGACCGTCAAATCGAATTTCAACATCCGGTGATTGAATTGAATAAGCATTACAATTAGTACATGAACAGAGGCCGTATTATCAAAATGCAGTTAACGAAAATTCAACATCATTTTACTATAAACATTTTTTTTGAGAAATGTCAAATGTTGTTTGACAACCGTCAAATTTGATATTAAAATTTGACTGCGTTGATATTGAAATGATGCTGAAATGAAATTTTTGTTATTTAAATACGTGAATACAGGCTCTGATTAAAACACTGGATCTCACATTAATATTTGTAGGTAGGGTTTAAAACAATATGGCTACGGTATTCCGTATCCCCATACGTTTGTCGTCAAAAAAATTAAGGGCGACCTAAAGAGGTTTTTTGGTGAAAGGTTTCGGTCGCGGCTTGTTACTGGCTAAAGCCGTAGCGCCAAACGGACTTGTCCGTGTTATGACACGTAGGCCGTTGCAGCCACTAAGGAAGACTAGTCGGATCTTGTTCCATTGTCCTAGGTACCAACTTCAGGTCTTCTTCTTCTTTTCGTTTAGTGGTGTGCCTCATTTATTGTTCGATTTTTAGGTCATCATTGGTTAAGATAACCAGAAAATGTATGCAGAGTGTTTAGGTTCTAGGCTAATAAGCTTGTAATACCAAAGGGCCTATTGGGCGCATTTTTATTGTGTTTTTTGCTAAAACGTAGGTATGTTCTTAAATCTTTTGCTAAAAGTAATCAAGATTAATTTAAAAATGCTTTCAAATCATTGATATCATGTACTGTATGTATGTGTGACAATATTTTGCGCTCTAGGCTACTACTACAATTTTTACTGCTGTACATAAAATTGGCGAACCGTAACGAGGAAATTAGGTATAAGTGATTGCGAGATTTAAATGAACTTGTCGCTTCAATGTTCAGCCATGGCAGTTTATTTCAAGTCTTGCGCGCGCCGGTAGTCAAGTAAAACGTTTCGATTTCCTTTTCGCGCGGAAAATGCGTCTGCGCACGTGTCCTGCTGTTTTTATTAATGCAAATGAATCGTAACTAAATATTAATGTTTTAAAGTGCTCAAACAGAATTTTAATGTGATATTAGACTCAATTTAGGTTACTTATTTTATTCGGTAAGTATTTGAACTCATATTTACATGGTTATCGGAGTAATTAGTTAGACGTACCACGGTAAGTAATGGATTTCTGTGTCACTTAAGGAGTATGTAGGTTGTCTAGGTATAACATTTAGTTTAGTACTTAGAAATTGGACTTTTTGTTCCAAAATTCCACGCGGGAATTGAACACACGATCTCTCCAACTGTAGCGCTACCCAACTCCAAAAAGTAGCTCATCGACAAGATCGATTATAAGAAATGTATTTTTCTAAATACAAGTATTGGTAACACTAAACAAACTACAACCGAATAAACGAACCTCAATTTTTGAAGTCGGTTTTAAATAAAAATCTTCGAAATATAATATAATATATAGCTGACAAACTACAGACATTTGTGTCTCGGTAGATAAAAGCTAAATGAACACCCGCAACGTATAAAATTCCGATTGTAAAATGAGACAATTAAAAATGAGTTAAACCGGAAAAATATACATAATTTCAATCCAATATTGCGAAAACAGAAGAAAATCCTGTCGGTCTAAGCACAGGTTCTAAGTATTTATATAATCTACAGATGTTTACTTATTTTCCATTTCCTGTTTGAGTAGGTATGTTTATTAAGAAGGTAGGTAATATTTAGGTAAATAATAAAACTTTCATAGAATAGAGAGCGATAATCTAATATATAACAATGAATCCCTATTTCACGTTATCACGCTTGAACGGCTGGACCGATTTCGATAATTCTTTTTGTGTTGTGTTCGTTATGATCAGTAGAAGGGGACTTACGCGGGTGAAACCGCGGGGCGCGGCTAGTCTTATACACTATAAAAATGAATCCCTATTTTGCGTGGTCACGGCATCACGTCAAAAAATGCTGAACTGATTTTGATATAATATCTTCGTAGGTGTCACCGCGGGGCGCAGCTATTGTGTAATATCGTGTGTGTTAGAGTTACTATTGTCCAGTAAAACTGTATGCGTTCGTATGGATCTACAGAGACAACTCTAGTCTCATATTGTGGGAAAATTAGTCCCTTTTTTAAACATCTTTAAATTAAACGCCTACAGTCTACTTTTTAAAAAAGTAAACAGGAAAAGTTAACTTCATACAACATAGTACTTTCTTATGTTTTCCCAATTCTGCATTGTAACAAAACACAATATTTACCGGATTACTCGCGTTTAGACCATGATCCACGATCATGATGTCTACCATGATTAAGCTGACTGCAAAGTTAACGAAACGTCGGTAATTGGAACAATGCCGTTAATAAATACGCGAGGTAACCCGGTAAATATTATTGTGTTTTTTATGCGAATACAGAATTGCGAAAATATAAGAAAAAGCTATGATTGACTGAATTAAGCAAATAACCCGGGCATACGACCTATAAAGGAAAGTAGGAAAAAAATGAGAGTGGGTGTAACCAGCTAAGGTACGATAATTTACTTGACGTACTTATCTAAAAAAATATGTATTAATATTTAAAAGAATAAAAATATTTTGTATTTGAATTTGAAAAGGTTATCCATCTTAGCCCAGAGAATCAGGGTAGGTGGGTGAACAATTACAGCAGTGTGTAGGTTTGAATTGTATGTGTGTATTTGAGGATGTGTAGTGTTGTGTGTTTGTGTGTATGACGTTGTCGTCTATTCTGTGGTTATATTAAAGGAAATCGCGACTTACAAATCTCCCGCGCCCGCCGCACCCTTTTGACCTTTATCCCCTTGGGGGTAGAATTTATCAAAATCCTTTCTTAGCGGATGCCTACTTCATAACATCTACCTGCATGCCAAATTTCAGCCCGATCCGTCTATTAGTTTAGGCTGTGCGTTGTGCGTTGATAGATCACTATGTTAATCAGGCCTTTGAGTTATATTTATTTAGATTTTTTTTATTATTGTAAACCTAAAATAACATGAAAATTTAAAAATTAAACATTGACAACCTAAATACAGGTGTCACAATGGGCGACCTTAGCGCTTAAAGCGATCTCTTCCAGGCAACCTTCTTTTTATCAGTGTGAGTGAAGCCAAAGGCAAAGTTTAATAGGTGCTATATACAGTAGTTGCATGGTAACTGTCCGAGCTCGCCAAATATTCGAGGGGGGGGGGGGGCGGGGGTGGGCACGCGTGGGCAGAGATTGAATGGAAAACATAAATGATTTCAAAATAATTCAATTCAAATGGTTCAGGAACGAATGGGCACAGGGTGCAAATTCCAGGAGAGTTTTCTGCCCATCTATTTATCGTTATAATATTGAGTGCCATAATCTCAATATTATAGATATAATTTTGTTTGCAAATTATTGTCTAAAGGACTGTTATAATAACCTTTCGTTGATATCGGATGATGCCTGTTAGTGTTCGTATGTATTTTTAATCTTTTTTTTTAGGGTTGCATAAAAACATTAAATGATTTTTTTAGGGTACCATCTGCCTGTTTTTCTGTCACCAGACTGTATTTCATGAACAGACAGAGATAGGTTGTTGAAATTTGCACAGATAAAGTATTTCTGTTGCTGATGGTACCATTTATACGCTTTAAAATGAAAACAGATTAAAATTAAATATGGTAGTTTTTAGTTTTTTATATTATACAGGGTTATGGGTTTCGAATCCAAAACCGTTCAGGGGGTGATTCTTCACATCAAAACGAATAAGTTTTGTTCAACGACTTTTTGAAATTCAAAGTAGTTTTCGAAAATTTTAAGTGTAAAGTTTACTTGAAAATCAGCTGTTTCATAGAGTAAGAGGTCATTTTTTTTTTTTTTTTTTTATTTAACAGGAAAACATACAGTTATACATGACAGCTTACATTGACCTTAAGATGTCCTTTCTTTTAGTTTGGTCTACTACAATAAAAACTTAAATTGAATTTATTTTCAAAAACAGTCGTCTTTTTTCAGTGAGATATAACCTTAATATTTGCAAAAAAAAAACGAATTTCCAAAAATCGTAGAACAAAAGTTATTCGTTTTGATGTGGAAAATCACCCCCTGAACGGTTTTGGATTCGAAACCCATAACCCTGTATAAGTATTAAGTTACTTATGTCACTGCATTGATTTAGCTGTAAAAGTGGTGTAACTTAGTTTTTAATAAATAAATGGAAGCGGTAGAGTTTCCAAGAGGCGTGATTTTTTAAAATATTATGGCGAAATAATATTCCTACGGAACCCACAGCACGCGAGTCTAACTCGCACTTGGCTAGTTTTTCTTTTGCTATATTTTATTTACGTTGAGTATTTGCTAACCAGTATCAAATTGTAGGTATTGTCAATTCGAAAGCGAGTTTAATTAAGAAACGAACGGTTAAAACGGTTCAAGGTAACGAGGTAATAAGGAACTCCAATCATTTTATTGTGCCCTAGAAACACTTAGGTATTCTGCACGTTAATTCATAATTAGAGTCACCACTTATGCCACCCTACCATGATCGTTTCTCGTTGCTTTGACGTCCTTTTGTCGTTCAAAAAAACAAAGTAAATTTGAAATTTATAAAAATGAATCCCCATTTCGCGTGGTCACGGCATCGCGCTCGAACGGTTGGACCGATTTTGCTCATTCTTTTTTTTTGGTGTGTTTGCCCTACCATGTTCTCTTATAAGTTGTCGCAAAGTCGTCGCGTTGTCGTTCAGCTAAAAAAATAAAATTAAAAACACATCAAATATAAAAAAAAGATTTTTTTTTAATTGTCTGTGGTTTTTAAAATAAGTCGGAGTATTTTTTATTTAAAATTTTCTTTATTTTTTTTCAACGACTAAAGGACGACATGGCAATAACAAAAGAGCATGGTAGAGCGGATTGTCAATAATAAACACAACAAAAAGAGAATTAGCAAAATCGCTTTAGCCGTTCATGAATGATGCTATGACCACGCGCAATAGGGATTCATTTTTTTTATTACTAGCTGCGCCCCGCGGTTTCAACCGCGTAAGTCCCGTTCCCGCGGGAATATCGGGATAAAAAGTAGCCTATATGTTAATCCAGGTCCCCAGCTACCTATATTCCAAGTTTCATCGCAATCCTTTCAGTAGTTTTTGTGTGAAAGAGTAACAACCTCACATACATACATACATACTTAGATACAAACTTTCGTGTTTATAATATTAGTAAGATAAGATGTATAAAGGCAGGCGCGAAATCATATAGCCCTTTCCTTGCAGCCGGGTAAAAAGTAGCCTATTTGTTATTCCAAGGCTTCAGTTTAGGTACTTACTACCCATACTAAATTGTTTGAACAGTTTTTTTGTGTAAAAGAGTTACAAACGCTTTCACTCACATATTTATGTAGATACATTTTTGCATTATTTGTATCTTTTTTTTTTTACTAAGTCACATTAAGTGTCTATCTTCTTGCGACCAAGACTGTTGTCAAACAGGTAGTCAAGGTAAGAAAATAAATAAAAACCTTAACTCCAGGTAGATACAGAAAGAAAGAAAAAGTAAATTAAACTTTCATTTCTATATATTTAGTAGAGCTCAGCTGTAATTGGCTAGCACATTGTATACGTGAAATACAGGGAAATACGTTGGTAGCGGCATTTTGTAGGTGGAGCGTTAAAATTGGTGGTCGGTAGCCCGTGTACGGTCTAGCTAAGTTTGCTGTCAAAACAAAGCGTAAAATACCTACTGTCGTCCTAGTAAGTAAATGTTTTACTATGCATGATGTAATTATAACAAACATACTGCAGGTAAAGCTATGTTAAACCTAGATACAACAAGGTACTGTTCCTTTTGACGGCCTCTGTGGCGCGTTGGGCGGACGCTCGACTGCAATGCAATGCAATATTTATGCTTAAAAATAAATATTTGTAACTGATCTGGGTGTCTTTCTATCTATAATATTATGTATGTATTTACAACAAAAAAAGTATAATATGTAGTATATCCGTTGTCTAGTACCCATAGTACAAACCTAGTGCTTAGTTTGGGGCTAGATTGCGCTGTGTGTAATCTAGTGTAATATTTATTTTTTTATTCTATGGACATCGACCGTGGAGACATGCTGCAGAACGAGCCGTTCTATATGGGTTATATAAATAACTAGACTTGACTTAATTACTCACAAGTAGGCATACAAAAGGGGAATTTCCCTTGTTGAGTTTATACGCAAGAAATTTTTTTTCGTGCGGCACTTAAACACTAAAATTTTAATTTAATTTTATAGTGATTCCCACGCTAATAATGAAAAAAAGGTTTAGGTAATTCAAAATTTGATACTGTAGAAAAGGTTTTCCCTTTTTTTTGCTCCAGCAGGATTTGAACCGCTGTTTTGGTAAACCGTTTTTTCTAAGCTAAGTTTTTGTAATAGAACTAAGTACATTTTTTTACCTAGGTATGTTTAGTACATACCTACCTACCATACCAGGTCTAGGTGTCAATAGTACATAACAAAAATAATTCATAATTCATTTATTTCATAATCATGGGTTTACATAGATCTTACGAAATACTTAATAAAAGTTACATCCTGGTTCGCCTTTTTGGGCATATGAAAATTGTAATTTAATTAATTTACGGATATATGGAAAATTAAGTCACAAACGTAGATATATCGAGATGTAAATAAAATAATGAATTAGGTCAATGAGTTATAGTCAATTTTATACATACAATTAAAAATTACTTATACATCAAATGCCATTATGTCAAAAATAAATAAAATATTAAAGAGAAGTGAAATTGAAATCTAATGTCAAAAAGCATAAAATCAAAATATTATTATTAAAATACTTATCGTTCAAAACATGTCTTAAGTCATAATATACTTTTTCAGCAATAATTAAGGCTCATCAGAAAAAAATGATACCTACCAACTATAATTATAAAATTTTGAATTTTATGAGGTTTTGCATTACAACGATGTAAAAAAGGATCGCCAATTAATTATCAAAACAATGGAGTAGCAAATATTTTGAAGTTAAAAACAATTTCTTATGTCATATAAGAAGCGGATATAGTTAGTCATACCATGAAATTGGTTAAATTTAAAATCTACGTCCATTATATCTGCCACTGTAATCATGCCGGCGCTATTTAAAGGTAAACTTACTTTGTGCATCGGTGCAATATAAGGTCTATAAATGCAACTAGCAGTGTCCCATCCCGCGGTTTCACCCTCGTAAGTACCAATTTAACGGGCCCTACAATGATGTCTTATAAGTCGTCGCGTTGTCGTTCAGCTAAAAAAAAAACACATCAAATAATTGAAAAGAAAAACAAAACTCAAAAAAAAATAAGTTTTTTTTAAATTGTCTGTGGTTTTAAAAGTAGGCGGGGTATTTTTTAATTAAAATTTACTTTACTTTTTTGAACGACAAAAGGACGACATAGCAACGATAAACGAGCATGGTAGCGCGGAATATGTACCTAGTTATAGACAAAAAACCTAGTTTAAATAATTACGCAAAACTCTAGGTATTTAGATTGCAAACAAATCTGCACTTATATTACACTTGGCTATCAACTTGAAATGAAAAACCATAAAATTACTCGTAAATAACAAGCATGGAGTTTACAATATCTTACTAATATTATTAACGCGAAAGTTTGTATGTATGTTTGTATGTATGTGACTCTGTTACTCTTTGTTAATCCACGGTCAAGATGACTCTCTTATTTTCGCAGTAAAATCGTTCGCAGAATAGTTTTTCGATGTAAAGTAACATCGCAGTAACAATACGTCGATTTAATAAAGCGTCGCAGTACAGAGATATCGACCAAAAGTTCTCGAAGAAACAAAATTCGATTGAACGTTTGTCGCAGGGAAATAGGTATCCCGCCGTAACAGACGATTGAACCCTTCCCGCACAGTAAAGTCAAATTATGTACCTACCTACTATTGTGTATTCTGTGGCCGAACGCCACAGATTACGGCAAGATAAGTCTGACAACAAACTGGACAAACTGGATGCGAGAAGCCGAAAATAGATCTAGGTGGCGTGCAATTGGAGAGGCCTATGTCCAGCAGTGGACTGCAACAGGCTAATGATGATGATGATGAAGTCTGACAATATTTGCTCTGATCGTCTGTTACGGCTATGACGTAAATACAATCACAATAATAATTATTAATATTAATTTCAAGGAAATGATTCGCGACGCGGCCTTGCCTTTCTTTATTGGCATTACTTATTTTCCTATGAGAAAATGTTTTTCCTTGACGACCTCTGTGGCGCGTTGGGCAAACGCTTGGCTGCAATGCAGAATTGATTCCCGCTGGGTGCAAATATTTATGCTTAAAAATAAATATTTGTATCTGGTCTGGGTGTATTTTTATGTATCATGTTTATGTATTTACAAAAGAAAAATAAATATAAGTAGTATATCCGTTGTCTAGTCATGTAGTAGTTCCGTAATGTAAATCTCGTTTAAAGTCAACTTTGCCTTCGTTCAAGGATAAACTTATTTTTAGGCAGAATGTATAACTATGTTTGTTATACTCATTTTTGTCCCCAGCAAATAATTTGAGTTAACATGTGAATCTCAACGGCTCGTTAAATCGTGATCATGATCATCATAATCACGAATTTGGTACTCGTATTTAGAGTCTTACTTCTTACTCATATTATAAACGCATCGCAAAAACAAAATAAAAATAATCTGCGCTACCATGCTCGTTTGTCGTTGCTATGTCGTCCTTTTATCGTTAAAAAAAAATAAAGTTAATTTTAAATAAAAATACCCTGACTACCTTTATAACCACAGACAATGTATTTTTTTTTTATTTAACTTTGTTTTTCTCATTTTTTTTAATTATTTGAAAAATAAATCGGCCAGACTTGAAGCAAAAACGGTTTGCTAGCTACGCTCACTCGGTCAATAATGCAGAGGAGAATTTGACAAACTTTAGTTAAAGAATACGTACGAGAGGGCATTGTAGCGTGGATCAGGCCCCTTCTTCCGAATTCACGCATAAACATACTTCACTATTTACCTACATCAAACTAATCGATCTTCACCAACCAACTATTTGTTATTTCCAACTCATCGTCAGTTCTAAACCTTTATTTACCTTTACAAATTTCAGACAAAATGTTAAAGCTAGACCCGAGGCGGTTACTCAGCGGCGTGTTCCCGATACTAGCTTGGTCTAGGAGTTACAGCTTGAGCGCTGGAGTGGGCGACTTAATAGCGGGGATAACGATCGCCCTCACCCTCATACCGCAGTCGATAGCCTACGCTTCACTGGCTGGATTGGAACCACAGGTAAGATCCATGTCTTGCGTGGTATTAGGGTTGCCAGAGACGGCCTCATAATTTCCTGGACATTTTCTAAGGTTACAAAAGCAGATTGAGTGTTGGGCTGAAATCTATAGTGCGTCTTTGACTTTGCTTAGACTGAGCTTAGCAAAAACCATGCATAAACTTTCACTTGGAATTTGTAGTCGAAATTCATTTTGTAGTAAAAAGAACTTCATAGTCATAACAGAGAAGCAAAGTCTAGGTCATTATTTTTGATCGGTTAACATTCTAAATTTGAAAAACTTCGACTTTACTATGCAAAAACTTTGGATAGTTGCGACGACCGCTTTATAAATACCAAAAATTGTCTTAAATCAAAGTACGGAGTAAAGATTTTAACCTTAGAGTCCAAATCCAACTACAAAATGATTTCCGTTGGACGAGCAATAGACAGAATATGACAAAATTACTCTCGCTCTTCTCTCCTCGCACAGATGGACTGTGGATGTTCTACACAGTGTAGACTACTTATCGACTTTGGAGCTAGAATCGCCCCGTGATGTCGTACCTAACTTTGTAAAAAAAAACTAATGTTCGTGAATTTCGGGACAGTAAATTGTAATTACTGGACACGGGACCACACAATTCCGGGCCTCTCCCGGAGTTCCCGTCCATCTAGCAACCTTACTTGCGTGATATACCGTTTGAGCGTGGAGTGCTAGCGGCTAAATTGGAGGGTCGGTGTTAGAGGTACGACGTATCATACACTCGATTTCAAAGATATTTGAGATTGAGAATTGAATCAAGTTTAATTGATGTCAAGTAAAAAATAATATAACAGTTCTTTGTCACGGATAGAAAACGGTTTGATTCTATTATTAAAGTATTCACAATTGTAGTAAATGAGGAAAATTATTACAGCTGAGCTGTCTTTTCAAATTTACGAGTACCTACTATAATTGAAAGAAATGATAAGCAAAATTTCGAACAAATTCCGTTGTTAAATATTACTTGTACTAGGGAAAGGTCAGTGTTAGTTGTAAATACTTTTCCAGATTGTAATCCCCGATATTTTTGGAAACCACGAAACCCTACAATACGCGTGGCTGGACAAAGCACGCACTTGCCCAGTTTTTTATTAAATTAAAACCATAAAAATCAAAAAACGGACCTTATACGCTGAGAGATCAAGTGGGATAATATTCGATCCACATGCCATCCATTATGATAAAATCCCCCACGACAAAATAATTATACATGTTGGTATACCAAGTTTCATAAAAAATGTCGAAGAAAGTAACAGCAGAAAGCAAAATTTACCAGACTTGAAGCAGATAATAATATGCTTCGCTCACTTGGTTAACTTTCGCTGATTCATGTCAATAATTATATACTATATGTACCTAAATCTGTTTGTTAATTAGGTGCTAAACTACTTACCTACGTTATTATCTAGTCGGGTAATGAAGAAACACATACGTAAACTAATATTTAACAATAGTCAGTTGACTTTGTAATAATTATTTGAGCAACTAGCTGCGTCCCGTGGTTTCTCCGACATAAGTCCCGATCTTGTGGTAATATCGGTATCAAAAGTACGCCTTGATAATATAGCTTTCTTATTGAATTTTTCAAATCGGTCAAGCAGTTTCGGAGCCTATTTATTCTGCGCCCTGCGGTTTTACCCGCGTAAGCCCCGTTCCCGCGGGAATATCGGGATAAAATGTAGCCTATATGTTATTTCCGGTATCCAACTACAGTAGTTTTTGCGTGATGAGTAACAAACATGCAAACACACGACACTTTCACATCTATACTTATAATAAATCTGTAGAGAGGTCAATTCTGTACATTGAATATTTTTCAAAATAACTATCAGGGGGTGATCATAGTTATCGATATTGATGCCAAAAATGCAATCAGTAATTTTTTTTTCTGTTTGTCTGTCTGTATGTTCGTTATAGAAAAAAAACTACTACAGGGATTTTAATGAAACTCTTAACAATTATACTTCATACTCCGGGGCAGGTTATAGTATACTTTTCATCACGCTACGATCGCTAATAGGAACGGAGCAGTGAAGAAAAATGTTATAAAAACGAGAAAAGTTACTCCGTTTATTAAACTTCCGTCGCGTGTGTAGCCTGATTGGTTAAAGCTACACAGAAATCATGTATGACGGATTTGTTCCGCTTGACATGACATAAAAACTCTCAATAACACATATAACTCCTGATTCCTTGGCAAGGAGTTGCACGCAGACGGATTTGCAGGCACAGCTAGTTACAAATAAACTTGTAAGTTTAGTAGTTGGTCCGATTATTTCTGATAGCAGACGTTAGGTCAAGATAGAGGACTCAGGGCGATCCGAAAATTCTAACACTCGAAAAGAAGAAGGCAAACAAACAAATACATCTCTCCTCTTTATAATATTAGAAGAGATGTTATCCTACTAATATTATAAACCTGAAAGTTTGTGAGTAAGTGTGTGTGTGTTTGTTACTCAATCACGCAAAAACTACTGAACCGATTGCGATAAAACTTGGAATATAAGTAGTTGGATACCGGGAATAACACATATATAGGCTACATTTTATCCCGGTATTCCCGCGGGAACGGGACTTACGCAGGTAGAACCGCGTGGCGTAGCTAGTTTAGCATAAAACACAAATAATTAATTAGTGGTTGGTATTTGAATAAAAAAAATGACAACAACCATACAATAACAATTAAGGTATTTTGAGATGTCTTTAACATTACTCAGGTATACTTGTACTTGAACTTAAGTGTCTGGGGATTCACAGACTCCTTATATGTGTTATACATACGTATAACACGTACATGTAACATGTACATGTGTTATACATTTACGTGTAACACATATATATAACGCACCAACTACACCTCAAAGGTTCTGTAAATATGTAGATCCTACTAATCTTATTAATATTAAACAAGAAAGTTTGTATGTATTTAAGTCAGTTTGTAACTTTTTCACGCAAAAACTACTAAACCGATTACAATGAAACTTGAAATATAATTTCTTCTATGGTTTTCGCGATTTTGCATAAAACACTTTATTAACCGGGTTTAATCGCATTTTATTCAGTCAACCTTGAAAAAGCCAACTGTAAAGTTGGCGAAAGAAATCATGAATAAAACGCGATTAAACCCGGTAAATATTGTGGTTTATTACTTGAAACATAGGTAGCTGGATACCAGAAATAACACATAGGCTATTTTTCATCCCGATAATTTCGCGGGAACGGGACTAACGCGGGTTAAACCGTGGGGCGAAGTTAAAAAAAAGGTTTTTTATTTAATTCAAAAAATGATTTGGAAAATTTGAAATAATTTAAGTGTTTATAACAATCTTACCTTACCTTTTATAAACGCGAAAGTTTGTATGTATGTATGTATTGGACTTAGTTACTCTTTCATGCAAAAACTACTAAACCCATTGCGATGAAACTTGGAATATAGGTAGCTGGAGACCTGGAATTACACATAGACTACATTTTATCCCGATATTCCCGGGGTCGGGACTAACTGCGAAACGCTGCTAGAACAATACAAAATTTGACTGTAAATAAATAGTATCTATTCACAGCAATTAAAACTGACATAAATTTAAGGAAAATGAAATTGCACAATGCTGTTCGAATGCAAGTTTAGTTCATTGTTCCCAACTTTTGGGAGCTAGTTTATATTGAACGTTACTAGGTATTTTACAGTTGAACTCTCGTCGGTTGCACTATCATACATAACTTTCGGTTATACAGGGACTATTGTTGTGTTCACAGATGCATGTTACCTAGGTAGGTATCTAAAATGTAAGTAGAGATATGTTTGCCCTACGTTATAAAATTGAGCAACATAAATCTACCTACACTTTGTAAAAATAAATAACTGACTTAAATTACGTTCGATTCCCGTCGGGTGCAAATATTTATGCTTATAATTAAATATTTGTATTTGGTCTGGGTGTCTTTCTATGTATAATTTGTATGTATTAAAAAAAAAGTTTAATATGTAGCAAATCCGTTGTCTAGTACCCATAGTACAATCGCAAAAACCATAGAAGAAATAATTCGTGTGAATTAAAAAAAAAAACTAAGACCAGTATTGAACTTAGATAATTTGACTGCTCACAGTACGCAATTCGAAAAGAATCCGAATCACTTCTGTTTGGGAAACATAAAAGGGAAGGGAATTATGATCCCAATAAGATGTTTCCATCTTGAGATCATTCCCTTTGCGTAGGTCTAACAAGTCCGTGCTTACCGTCTATTAACACCACAGATATCTAAACACTCTGTGATTAAGACAGTTCAACTAGTATTATGGGGGTATGTGCTACGATACAAATGCTGTGCAATTCTATGTATATTGAATACCTATTATACATTAGAATTTCAGGTCAGGATACGTTGGACAGTAATAGCATGGCGACAATGCGTCGACTTCCTGTTCTTATTGTCATGTGATTTATACTGTATTGCTCTTGATTATATGGTCAGTTTATCTGATCTTAGGGGTCTTTGTAGAACACCGATAGGAATTTAAAGATCAGTCGATAGTTTAATCGACACCCGCTAATTCATTCCCAATCCCATAAGAAATGTAACTTAGATGATTACATCAATTATAACACTCTTCAAATTACTCTAGCTCTCTTTATATTAAATAGTTTGTAAAATTCTTATATGTGTATTTACGTATTTAGTTTCTATTTACTGTCAATAACCATATTCCGTATTCTACATTGCTGCTTTTAAGTAATCACCGGTAACAACCACGTTACGTCAAAGCAGCAATGTACTGCAAGTTAGCCATTAGTAGCGGTGGATGCTAATTACATGCCGCCAAAATTACGGCATACTTGATTGATTGATTAATTATTTATTGCAATACACCACATTTAAGTAATTACAATAAAAGGCAAATACTTAAACACCTTTAAAGTTTAGTGGTATAATGGGCGGCCTTATCGCTTAAAGCGATCTCTTCCAGGCAACCTTTGGCCTTATGATACTCTACATCATTTATCTCCAACAAAACAAAGTTAAACTTTAACACATGTGTATATTGTACATTGAATTTTTATAAATATGAACACAAAAAAGTAAACCTCAACGAGTTTCTTGTGGTTTCTTCTCGTCAAAGTTTCCCAACAACATTCGATAGTTTTTATAGCGTTGTCGGTTTTGCCATTGTTTCTAAGTATCTGTGATGAGTAGGATGTATATAATATATATACCTATTAATTTAATTTCAAACGGCTACCTTTACTTATCTTACTAACATTATAAACGTGAAAGTGTGTAGATATGTATGTGAGTTAGTTATTCTTTCACGCAAAACACTACAAAACTGATTGCGATGATACTTGAAAAGTGAACAGCTGGAACCAGAAGGGCTATTACGTAACGTACCGACCGACTCTCTATGTATTCTTTGTTTTTTTCGTCTTGAACGTCTAATAATTATTGGTTCATAACGAATATTATCTACCTACTGATGTTCGGTCGGATCGGTTGGTACGTTTCATAATCCTTGTTTAACGCTTACTTACACTACTTTTTATCTGGATACTAGCTGCGCCCCGCGGTTTCACCCGCTTTAGTCCCGATCGGATAAAAACTAGCCTATGTGTTATTTCAAGTCTCCAGCTATCTACATACCGAGTTTCATGGTAATCGGTTCAGCGGTTTCTACGTGATTGAGTAACAAACACACATACACACATACTCAGAAACTTTCAGCTTTATAATATTTGTAGGATAGAAAGGTACATTGTTTTTACTTAGTTACAGATTCCATTGTTATTTAAATTTCAGTTCGGTCTATACGCATCGATGGTCGGCGGTGTCGTGTACGGCGTGATGGGTACATGTCCCCAAATCAACATCGGGCCCACGGCTTTGCTATCGCTGCTCACACTCACGTACACCAGTGGAACTAATGCCGATTTCGCTGTATTACTGTGTTTGATATCTGGCATTGTACAGCTAGTTGCCGGTGTTGCGCAATTGGGTGAGTTGGAAAGCCTTTGCTGAAAAAGTAGGTAGGTATAGATCTAATAAACTTCTTAAATTCACACGATTTGTTAACATATTTACATTTTACCGGGTCTTAATCGCGTACTATTATTTATTTTCTTACCTCGACGCTTCGATCATGTTACAATGATCTTGGTCTCGAGGGCACAATATACAATAAATAGGTATAGATCTATCAGAATTTCATCGCAATAGAAAAAAACAACTAAAAAAAAACCTCTTCAATACATACAATATTGTAGTTTGGCTGCCCGACTTCAGATGATGAAACAGATAAATCGTTGGCACTGTATGTAGGATTTCTTTTTCCCCTTTTTAAGTTAATTCTTAAATTTTTAAATTATATTTTATTTCACACTTTTTAGTGTAAGTACGTATCTAACTAGTTTCGACTGCCACTAAAAATTAACAAAATTGAAACCGTAATTTTGATTATTGAGAAGTTTGCTGATGATAAGGTGGTTTCAGGTGTTCCATCAATCAGTACCTAGTTCTTAAGGGGCGAATCTTTTTAGTAGAAGACCAAAAATGAGTAATTTATTGCATTTTGGGATGCTATCCTGTCCATCATTCCGAAGATAGGTATTCATCAGATCCTCACTAAACTTTTATGGGACCACCTTGAAGCTTCCACCTTTCTATTAAAAACCTCTGATAGCAGTCGTTAGGTCAAGTTAGAAGCCTTAGAGCGACATGAAATCTCTAACACTAGGTGAGCCACACCACTACACGAAAAGAAGAAGATGAAGAATGAAATCTTTATTTTATACTTCATATAAAGTAATATACAAAGAAATAGCGAGGCTAAACTCGCCACAGCTTGTATCGATACGTTAACACTTAAGTTTACTTCTGGCTATAGATGTTTCACATCAAAAACATAAACGGCTTTCATCTAGGTCTAGGTGGAAAAAACGCTAAGCGCCATATTTTCCTTGCCCAGAACAGAAGGCTCTTAGCGGTACAGTAAACCAAATGGTACCTTGGTACAACATGAGGATTGTTTCAGACTTTTGAACTTCCAGCTTTCGGAAATTCAGACTGTTTTTTTTTTAGAAAATTTTTAGGTAAGTTTAGTGGAAAATCAGCTGTTTTTTTGGAAGAAAGATTTTGTTTAGTTTAGGACAAAGTACTAAATTAATTAAAGGACGATTTTTACTTCTAAAAACCTTAAAACTCTCCTAGATGCTTAGAACGATACACATCTCTGTGACGTCATGTCTTAATACCATTTACGTTCAGACACCTACTTAACACTATGGTATGTATTTTCCAGGTTTCCTAGTAGAATTCGTATCCTCACCCGTTGTATCGGGATTTACGTCTGCGGCTGCAGTAACGATTGCCTCTTCACAAATCAAAGGCCTTTTGGGACTCAAGTTCAGTGCAGAGACATTCATGTCCACTTGGAAGGAACTTGCAAACCACATCGGAGATACGAGGCTGCGAGATACTCTGCTCAGTTTGGGATGTTGTATTGTTCTTCTCGGAATGAAGGTGAGGATTTTCCGCGGGTTTTTACACTAACCGAATTTGGACGCGCTAATTTGTCGCTGATAAATAAGTAATACAATATATTTTACCGGGTCTTAACCTAACCGGCTATTGTCTTACTAATATTGCAAACTAGCTGCGCCCCACGGTTTCACCCGCGGAGGTGAAAAACGCGTTATCACGGACGCGGGTACAATGTCCAATTTTTACGAATAAAATGTGTTCGCTATTTACATCGCCGTGAAGGAAAAACTTCGTGAGGAAACCCTCGGCTTGAAGTGTCGCACAAAGGCCCAATTATAGAGGTAATTGCGGAAACACACAGTTAAAAAGTGGGTATACAGACAGCCGTAAGATTCTTTTGAATCAAGCGTGGAATAATCATAAATACACACATTGATATAATATTCCTACTAAAATATTCCAATTGTATGAAAATTAGTGTGAATTAAAGGTCAGTTTGGTATCACAGACAAGTAGGTAATCAATTGACAATGAAGTCTTAGATATTTGTATTTAATGCAAGAAATTACAAGCGAAATTAGACCTTCCGGTGGTCACCCAGTAAAGTCGCCGACTGTACAAAAGCCGCGGACAGACAGACAGACTGAAATGATTTAGGGTTTCTTGTGACTACGAAGCCCTAGAAACGGGCCTATTGTAGTAAGAACACGCCTCTTCCACAAACTCTTAAATCCAAGGAACCTATACCAATCTATTTACATAACCAGCTACCATTAGTGAACAGCGAAGAAAAGGCACTATTTATTACTGAGAACCGTACTTATAAGTACAGCCAGGAACAAAAGTGAATGAAAACTGTTTTGTTCTTAATATTGGCAAAAGCACCGATATATATGCGGCCTTTTAGAACTTTAAGCTTCAACTTAAGTAAAAATTAAAAATCTTGCATGATTCTAAATTCAATTTTAGAAGTTTCAGTGAATAAGAATTTTTCTGCTCACTTTACCTCACTATACATAAAAGTACATAAAAACTTTATTGTTCTTTACTAAGAAAAGAACCGAAAGAGATACAGGCTTTCAGGACTTAACCTTCAACTCAATTAAGATTTAAAATCTTGCATGATTCCATATTCAATTTTAGGAGTTTTAGTAGTCGAATTCAATTTTAGTTTGGTATCACAGACAAGTAGACGGTATTTTTGTTGCTCACTTTACCAAACTACACACAATACTCGTAGGTACAACAAAATTATTGTCAAGGATAATTATTATGGCATAACGTTAAGTAATATATGAATAAAAGGAACGTACGACGACGATGCGAACAATTCATAATCTTGTCGGTAAGTTTGGCGAAACAGTCTTTTTTGGAGGGTATCTATAATAAAATACGGTTCGTTTTAGTTACTTACCAACTAAGGTAGGAGTTGGTAGGTTTTCTATAAAACGATGCTCTAAGCTGTTCCATATGACGCCAAAATACGTTGAGAATCTCATGTACCTAACATTTTACAGTTTCGCAGGGTGTATGGAATGCAATTAGTCTGACAGACTTTCAACTCAAGTAAAAATTTAAAATCTTGTATGATTCCATATCCAATTTTAGAAGTTTCAGTGAATATGCATTTTTGTTGCTCACTTTACCTAAATACAGACAATCTTTATACACAATCTGTAGTGAAATCAAAGATCATATCTTCCTACTTTCGTCACGATTCGGATGTTTCTAATTTGGCAGACAAGTGCGTGGTTTGATTACTTGCTAACTATTCGGGAACATCCATTCAAATAGTGACACACGCACTCGTTTATTAGTTGTTATATTTTATTGAGGTAATCATATTCAATATCAAATAAAAAAAAAATTAAAATAAAAAAAAACCTAAAACACAAAAATACAATACACAAGCCTAACCTCAATCAAACCTTGCTCATTTGATTTTTGATTTCTGCAAAACGGATCGTAACTTTATTTCAATATAGTAAACCAGCCTAAAGCCGGGAATGGTTGTAGTAAGAAAGGACCGATTAAGGGATTATTTATACTGTAGTTGGACAGTAGAGTCGTCCCATGTAGTACATCAGGGTTCTATGATCGCCAATTCCTTTGGTAAATGCGCCGATTATGTTAAACAAACCTTTTATTATGGAAGTGTATGGTTAGTTGGAACGTTCGGACAAGCCCTAGGGACTTTAATGTAGTATAGTTGGGACTACCAAATTATTATGGCGTCGTTTATTTTATGTGTATTGAGTAAAAGTTTTGGTTAAATACTTATGTGGTATACTGGTAGCGAAAAGTGATGTTTTTTAGTAAGCGAACCCAGCCTAAACAAAAGTGACTGCGACGATGATGAAATAACGCTGAAATAAAATTGTTGTTCTACGTAATTTCTTATTTTTACACGACTGCCAAAGGAAGTGTTATGTTTTTGCCGTGAGTGTATGTATGTATGTATGTATGTATGTATGTATGTATGTGACCTATTTTTGTGCCGTCGTAGGGCCTAAACGGCTGGGCCGATTTAGATAAACGATACGTCGTTAGATTCGTCATGACCGTGAAAGTGACATAGGGTACATTAAAATAATAAATAAATAAAAATAAAGATTTAAAACGCTATAAAGCAAGATTTGTCTTGACCATAAAAACCGAGCAAAGACAACGGAACGTTCCTTAAAAACTTTTCGATTTGACTTTGACGCCGAGTTTCAACTTTTGAAGGAATTTGAATGTTTGATTTGTCAGTTTGTCAGAGATAACATACATAACAATTACTATGTTTACAATAAGTAATTAACTAAAAATTTGAAATGTCGCGCTGTGGATAATGGATAGCAAGGCTAATCCGCTAGGACAAGAAACCGCCAGCCTTTGTATCACCAGTCGCAACGAAGTTTTCGGATTTGGTCATTATATTTTAAGATGAATACCTGCCTACTGCATAGCCATCTCAGCAAAACTCAAAAAGAATAGCTATTATAATATTGAAGGCTTTTAAATAGCCTATCTTTAACCGATTTCGAGTCCTCGCTACTGGAGTATACACATCCAGAGTTAATGAGTTTCTCTGGTGTAATTGTATCTAATCTCTAATAACTAAAAAGCATTAAATAAAAAAAATATTTAAAAAAATAAAAAACCCGACTGCCGTTAAAACTGAAAAGTAAAAAACAAGAAGATACCTAAAGGTAAAGAAACCTTAAAAATCGTTCGACGCATCTAGGAACCTTAAACAATTGTGGATGCAGTCGGGTGGGACTCCTTTTAAAGGTAAAGTATAATGACACCAAATTGTGTTGAAGTCCCACCCGACTGCGTCCACAATTGTTTAAGGCTCCTAGATGCGTCGAACGATTTTTAAGGTTTCTTTACCTTTAGGTATCTTCTTGTTTTTTACTTTTCAGTTTTAACGGCAGTCGGGTTTTTTATTTTTTTAAATATTTTTTTTTTACGTCATTTAATTGTTAAGAAATTGCTATTGCATTTAAAACTAGCGACTGTACCTAACTGTCAAATTGTTTATCTACCCGCAATCGTAAATTCAAAAATTTCAATTGTTTCAATCGAGATTTGTTCGCAACAGAGTTACATAATCTGCTAGATGGTTTCAATGTGACAGTAACCGTTCCATGTTTAGTTACATTATGGATTTTCTTGAAAATAGGGTAAGGTAATAGGATAACATAAATCTAAGGATGTAGGTACGTATACCTACTATATATACTCATAGGTAACACAATTCCCATTAAACAGTGTATTTTGGGGACGGTAAGTCATATAAACTGAAATAGGGTTGTTCTAAACGTCTAAGTGAACTACTTTTGTTTCTTAACTTTGGGAATTACGAACTGTTTTAAATCGACTTCACAAAAAGGAGGAGGTTCTCAATTCGTCGCGTATGTAAGTATTTTTTGATTACCGTGATGTGTCCGCGAAAATGCAACGTCATTTTCCTACAAAAGTCGTTCGGCTAGTCTAGTATAAATTGTACCTAAAGTTGACAATTTTTGTATAGAAATATTTTTAAAGGAAAAATTCATCTTCAAAAATTCACTTGCGGCGAGATTTGAACTCGCCGCAATAAACGGCCAGAAATATTATAATAATAATATTTCTGGTAAATATGCCTTGAGCAATAAAAAGCAAATTTACGAAATTTCTGTATAGTTTGGATTATCCAAACAACCAATCATTGGTAGCAATTCTGTTGTTCATTTATCTAAAGTAAACTAGAGCTGAAATTGTTTGATTTTAGTTTATAAATTCCAAAAAGCTATTTTGTTCAACTGGGTTTTACTCGTGTTATATTTAATAACAGCATTATTACAAAAGTATCGAGCTTATTATGCAAAATCGCGAAAACCTAAGACAAAACTATTCTGTTGTTACGCTGAGTTAAATTTAGTACCACAAAATGAATATATTAGAACTGTCAGTCTACATTTAAGTTAAGAAGAATAAGGCACCACGAGAATAGCAATACTGTTTAAACAAAATTTTAGGAATTTTTACGTAAAAATTTAGGATTTGGTGACATGAATTGCCACTATTGTCTTTATTTTCAGAAACAGTTGTTTTTCTAGTCGACATTTCCAAAAGTCACTAAAGTTGGTTGCTTGGCCATCTAGAACAACCAAGGGGGCTTAAACTATCGTCCTCAAAACAAGCTGTATTAACTTTAATTAAAGTAATTTTTCTTAGGTTTTTTTTTGTCTTAGGTTTTTGCGATTTTGCATAATAATTAGTAAAACACAATATTTACAACATCAATTTCACAATACTTTGTAGTAATAATAATAAATAAAATAAAACGTTTATTTTCTCCACAACTACAAAACATAAGAGTAAGGTACACTAATAAAAAGATGTCGTACAGGAAATTATCCCGTTATTAAATAAAACGCGAGTAAAACCCGGTAAATAATGTGTTTTATTTTAATTAAAGTTTTAACCATAATGTATCTATGATAAAGTAAAATTAGTAGTCCTAATTTGGTTCTTATCTAAGCATACCTACCTACTTAACCATCTCTAAATATGCAGATCGACTTAGTCGTCTCTAATTCATTGCCTCCAATGTCAAAGGGCTTACTTGTAATCCAACTACGATTGACATCGACTGCCTGTAGGCTCTTACAACTAGGTATATCGAGTTAAATCTATAACTAGATGCGCACTTAAGATCACCCTTTGTGACCCACGTCCGTATTTACAAACGACATGACTCTATTCGTGGATTATGATGACGAATTGAATAATTGATTGATTGATTAACACTTACCAGAAAAAAATACAAATTTTAATAAAATTATTAGATTAGACCTTAAAACTAAAGTGTTACAATGGGCGGCTTTATTGTATCAGAAAAGGGATGGGTGATGTGTTTTTCGTTGGAAATTGGATCGGGAGAATAAAAATACTTATGAACTTATAATAAATATATAAGAATTTTTAGTTTTGGAATATTGGTACGTATTTAAGTAATTACAAAACATACGGTTACCATATTTAATTTTTCGTTTGCCATTGCCTTCTATTTACACGACGGCCCAAGGAAGTGTTATTGGTAGTTTTGCTTCCACGATTAGTTAACAGTAACAACACAAAAAAACAACACTTTAAAACCATAGATTTTCACTTTACAACAACCAGACATATTATAGGGATATATTTGAAAATTGTTTTTTCTTGAATTTATTAGTAGTAATCTGCACTTCATAATGGTACAGTTTTACCTAAATAAAAATTGCTCCTAAATTGCTAATGCAATTTAATTAATATTAAACGAAAAATATTGTTTTGGCACTTAACAGACGTCGCAACTCTTGCTAGCATCCCACAGTTCACTAATATGAGTTTTTAGTTTATCTTCATGCTTCACCTTAATACCGATGCAGCATCAAATTTTGAAAAGCGTATTATGTATTCAACTGGCCATGCAAGCCAGTTCAGCTGTAAATATAAATCATGTAACACGACGAAGAAATCTGTGTAGGGATCTCTTAATAAGATTTAGCTGTCTCCAAATCTAATTGTTAAACTCATCGATAACTCAAAGCGACACGTTTCCCTGTCGCGCGACTGGGCGGTTCCCGCAAATTTGCAAACTGAGTTAGGTACTGAGTAAACACAGTTTGATTGTTGTCTGGTTCTAGTTCGCTATAGTGAACTAGGTGCTTCCGTTTGCTACAAGTTACGGAGGTTCGAGCGTCTCCATCTATTGAGATTTGCCTGTTTGTTGTATGTGCTTGTACTTCGTACCAACTTAGGGCAAAGGTCGTAGACTTAGGTACGTTACTTGGGACAGGCTAAGATATAGGGGTTGAGTACCAATACTTAAGTGATCTGAGACCAATACAGTAGGTTTGTATACAGAAACACAAGTTGTTACTTAACTTACTTATTGTAACTAAGTGTTATATAATATTTTTTTTCATTTCGGTAAAAAAATAGATAGCTGTTCTGTTGTTAATGTTACAAAAAGTTTTCTTTTGTACAAGCTAAGTGGTTGAATTTTTAATTACCAGGTGCGCCCTACGGTTTCACTAGCGTAAGACCCGCTGTGTTGATGCACGAGTCGTGGACCCAACTATTCTAATATTATAATGAAACGATGTATTTGTTTGTTTGTAGTGACTAGGCTCCGAAATGACTGGACCGATTTAAAATATATTCACCCCTAGAAACAAAGAGCTATATTATATAGCTATAGATATAGATGGGGTAGTTAATAAAATCAATTAATTATTGATTCTACATTTAATTATTTGTAACTAACTTCGCCTGTGTTAATCCAGATCTCTAGCTATCTGCATACCAAGTTTCATCGCAATCCGTTAAGTAATTCTTGTGTAAAAGGGGCAACAAACACAGACACAATTTAAAAAAAAAAAAACCTGTATAATATTTGTAGGATGCTCTTTGTTATCAAAATATGTGGCTGTTTAAACATAATACACGCATATGAGAAATAACAATCTATAAAATATATGGGGTCGCTTAAATAAATCAAAAAGGTACCTATTCTGTAGGTATTGCGGAGGCCGTAACGCGCCGATGCCAATTTATAATTTAATAGAAATAGGTTCCGTACTATATTGGCTGATAGTTTCAGGGTTTTATTGCCTATTCATAATACCTACCGCTTTTGGGGAATTTCCTATATTTTATTGTATTCGCTGGAATATCATTTGGAAGTGTGAGTTTTGTTTGTAATAGCGAATTGTGTTGTTAACAAACTCTTTTTGTTATTTTGTGGATTTTTTTTCGCTTATGAAAACCTGTGCCAAGACTTATTAAAATATTCTAACATTAAATAATAATAAATTATAAATAAATAAATCCTTTGACCAACACACAGCGCCATCTGGCCCCGTGCTAAGCTGCTAAGCTTGTTTACGGGGACTAGGCAACGGATATACTACTTATATTTATTTTTCTTTTGTAAATACATACATATTATACATAGAACAGTATTATTAAATCATAGAACTTGTGTGATATTGTCTAATTCCTAACATCACTTCTTTAATCAAAAAGCTGGGGCACGTATTCAATAACTAAATCGTCTCTACATCGCTTCAGTATTGTTGGTTTTTTTTTTCGTTACGATTCATCATTTTTGGAAATTATGGATTTTCGCCTAAGCTTTTGAAGTGTTAGTAATTTCTTGGAAAATTACCAACAATGACTGTACTGTGTACTGTTTTCGAAAAAAAAATTCACGATGCTTAAACTAAAGTTATCCTACTTCCTACTAATATTATAAAGCTGAAAGCTTGTAAGTCTGTGTGTATGTGTGTTTGTTACTCAAACAAACACACATACGTAAAAACCGCTGCACCGATTGCGATGACACTTGGAATATAGGTAGCTGGATAACGGGAAAAACACATAGCTATTTTTTATTCCGATATTCCCGCGGGAACGGGACTTACGCGGGTGAAACCGCGAGGCGCAGCTATTAGTAATATACAACTATCCAACTGTTGTTGTAGTCATACAAGAAAAATTGAAAAACTAAGGAGAGAGCAAGAAATAATATCCAAAATGAAGTCAGTTACGTAGTCTATAGAACCATTTTTGAGAAAATATCTACCAATGCTGAAACTGACGGTTTAGAAATTGCCTCAATTGTCAATTTACTTTGCACAAATTGTCATACAATTACATGGGTATTCTTGTATGACTACAAAGGTCAAGCATTCGGTACGTATGTACAAGTCAAACTCAGGAGTTGGTTGGTAGCCCACGTTACCATGCCCATCACGTATTTAATATCTTCAGTGAAGTGGGTGTGACCGCGTTTAATATAAGTAAGGAAAACTTGACTTGAGCAGATAGCTAACTCTTGCATTCATAATGAGTTTTTGCATTGTTTTTAACTCTTATTGTTAAGTGTTTAATGGATAATTTTGATTTTCAAGAATTTTGACCAATATTTTAACATAATACTTCGCTTTTTTCGATCTATATCTATTAAATGTTTTATCTTTACTGACTAAACTGACTAAAAAAAAAGAATTGATAAAAAATACCAAAATAACCTCTACATAGGTACAGTGCCACCGACTAATTAATCTGTTTTATCATCTGAAGTCGGGCAGTTTTACTGGTTGGTTCCATATTGTACTTAGTTTGGCTGCCCGACTTTTTTATTTATTATTTTATGAATTATTTTTTGTGTCTTTTTTGAAGTCGGTTTTTTAATTTTTAAATTATGTTTTTATTTTACCCTTTTTAGTATACCTACCTACCTAAAAATCAACAATATTGTTACCGTCATTTTAATTATTGAGGAGTTTGCTGATGAGAAGGCGGTTTCAGGTGCCCAATCAATATGTACTTAGTTCTCTAGGGGTCTATTCTTTTTGGTACAAGTCCAAAAATGAGTAATTTAATGAATTCTGGAATGCTATCCTGTCCATCATTCCGAAGATACTCATCAGATCCTAACCCAACTTTTATGGGACCACCTCGGAGCTTCCACCTTTCCATTAAAAAAAGAACTATATCAATCGGTCAAGCCATCTTCGTGTAATCGATGAACAATTGAATTGAATACAGCGTTTTAAGGAGCATTCCCGGTCCTCACTTCGAAGATCTTCATCAGATCCTCATCAATTTTTTTATGGGACCATTTCGGAGCTCCCACCTTTCCATTAAAAAAATAATCAGCTCAATCGGTCAAGCCATCTTTGAGTAATCGATAAAGAATTGGATTGATTAATGCGTTTTGAGGAGCATTTCTGTTCATCACTCCGAAGACCCTAATCAGATCCACATCAAATTTTTATGCTCCCATCTATCTAATAAAAAAGAATCATCTGAATCGGTCAAGCCGTCTTCAAGTAATCAGTGAACATACAAAAAAAAAATTATACATACAGACGAATTGATAACCTCCTCCTTTTTTTTGAAGTCGGTTAAAAAGTGTATTTTTCGAATACGAAAACTCAAAAACAAAATTTTTGAACGTTCATTTTTCGCAACCAGTGGGTATAAACACATATATGTGTAGACATACGTTTTATACGTTTTTTTATGTAAACAAAAGTCGTAGGGTTAACAAATACCAATTCTGTGCATTGATATACCGAAAAAATACACAAATATTACATAGAAAAACGAGTGTGGCACAATGGGCGGTTTTATGACCTAAGAGGGATTTCTGCCAAGCAATCAATGTCTAAATAAGATTTTAGAAAAAAAAAATGATAATCTTTTTATTTTAATTTGCTACTACTTATGTTAATAATGAACTATTTTAATTTTATTTACAGGCAGTTAAGGACATCCGTTTAAAAGAGGTTCAAAACGAGAAAGGTCGTAAAACAACAGCCTTCATACAGAAATGCCTGTGGTTCGTCGGAGTGTCAAGAAATGCCGTGGTTGTTGTGTTAGCCGCTATATTAGCATATTTTCTGCATGAAGACAAAAATAACCCGTTAATTCTTACTGGTAAGTTTCATTTGTTGTTGTAAGGTGGCTTAGAGCATTTAACATCAATTTAGTTCCGTAAAAGTGTACAACTGTAATAATGATTGGGCTGTTCATCTAATTTTTAGATGATTTATACAGCGCAAGCAACTTTGAATCCATGCCATTTATGGCGCTGTAGCGTCCGAGACATTGTAGGTGGAGTAGGCTTGCCCAGCACCTATACCACCCTCCCAGTCTTGTCTAGTCAGCCATGCCCAGAGGAAAGACCTGGTCAATAAAATTTTCTCATGATGTTTTCCTTCATCGTAAGAGCGATGAAGAAAAAACAGAACTGTTCAACTATAGTGGAAATGAGAACCAGAACCATTCCGTTTTTTCTAGTCGTAGTGGGACATATTCTACGTTCTTTTTTCACGAAATATATTTAACAATACCTACATTTTATTCTTACGTGTATCATAATTATGAATACAATTTATCATAGCTCAACGTGCGAAGATGCACCTAGTCGATAAATGACGATAAACACATCAAAAGTTTCATTTTGTTTGATGTAGGGTTACCGCAGTGGCTGTTTACGCTGTCTTCCTTTTGATCAACCTTAAGATTAATTTAAACAATGAATATCTATGTCAAATTATTTGGCACAAACATCAAACATTCATAGTACCGTGTAGATTTCGCAGAAGAAAAATAAAACAGTACCCATCCACTCTACCTTACTTAATTCTACGTATTTTACCACCAGACCGCTTTTGGCAGAGATTCACCATTTAGATAAAACTAGATTTTCCTTAAAATCTTTCGTTTTCCCCGTATCAAGTTCCTAAAACTTTATATCGGAATTCAAGTCAGGGCGTGATGCAATTCACTAGACTGATAAATGGCGGGTCTTCACTTCGACTTGACTTCGTGATTGTACTAACTTTGTAGTTAACAATGAAACTGCAGCACAGTTTAAGCTTTTCTAAACGCGTTAACTAGTTTGTCCCTGTTTTGGTTAACCGAAAATGTTGAACGGAATTGTTTGGTTAGAAACACTTGATGTTATGCTGTTACTTAGTAAAAGACGTAGATAATTCGAACATACCTACTTATATTACTTAGATGGTGGGTATTCTAGCAACGGCGTTCGAACAGTTTGACATTGAAACTCCCCAGTTTCAATGTCAAACTGTTCTCGTCCGTCAGAGACAAGTTTGAAATGCATCACTAGAATGCGACCTTTCTCCTTCTAATAGTCTGATAGAAACCAGTCTCTATGAGGTACATAAATATAATTTGCTACCGAAAAAACTTAAATTTTATTTCTACATAACATTTATCATCGTCTAAAAAACCGCTCAAGTGTGAGTTGGACTCGAATACAAAGGGTTCTGTAATATTAAAACACCTAAAACTTAAATATTTATTCTATTCTGATCTCTAAAATCTGAATACATCATCTGTACTCTATATTTCTGTTCTCTGTTATGGCCTACGCGACGCAATCTAGACCCATATTTCTAATAATAATAAACAGAAATCGTGTAGGTTTAAAAAGTGTACCTACCTATGTCCTATTCCTACTCACGTGGTTAGTTTCTCCTAAAAGTCTCTAATAGTTATAAATAACTGAGTACCTTTGAGAAACACCAATAACAATAATGCTTAAGTGCCTCCATTTAGTACTAGAGATATTTAGTAACATAATCCTTTACTATAAGACTGTAAGGTACTCTTGATACCTCGAGACGAAAGCTCATAAATGTTTATAATATCTCGTAACGTTTTATGGATACTAACCGAGACATTTAAATGGAAGAATTTAAGTAGAAAAGATTTACGACACTCACGGGTAAACGGTTACTCTTCGTATGCTAATATCGTGCTCTATCCACTGAAGTTTGAATTTGCACACATTTGCCTAACAGGATCCGATGCAAACTTTAAAATAAGAAATCAGTTTGAAATTCTAATTCATATTTAAATTAACTTTTAGCAGGGTAAGTTCAATCTAGATTTGACTTCTGTTTTCGTGACTTTGTTTTGAAATGAAACTCTTTTCCCGGTATTAATCGCGTTGTTTTTTATTATCGGCATGCCGTTCTGACGTTTTGAAGCCTTTTTAGACTCCTTTCTCAAGGTAGACTATATTGGATAGGATTATTCAATCTGTTCATTCTGAAAATAATACCACAGATTACTTAAAGTTAATGTTTTTACGGTGTGTTTTCGCAACAGGACCCATTTACGTGACTTTAAGCCGTGGGCTTCCTCACGATGTTTTCCTTCACCGATTACCCAATAGAAGTTATTAGTACAATTCGGCGCTGTTTTAAAATATAATATTGCAGGACAATGCAAACAGCGCAATCTAGTCCCCCAAACTATTGGTATTGCCTACTGCCTACTGGTATTTGTTTAGAAGAATTTTATTACTCCACTTGGGTTAGCTTAGCGTTATCCAGCGTTAGCTTGAAATCAAGCATAATTAAAGTATTATTCCTGTTGCTTTGATTTCTTCGCTACCTCTAAGAAAATTTATAGGTCTATGGTTTTTAGTTACCGATCAACTATCCACTTATTATTGACCCATCTGTAGGAGCATTTAGCGCGACAATGCATACCAAGCAAGAGTGGTTATGTGGCTCGGTGAACCTACTCCTGCCGCAACACAGTTCTAACTAGTGCGGAGGGTAGTTATCACTGTTGACATCATACTTTCGCTCGACTTTAATGTAATGTACCTACTAAATTAAATTTTAAGTTTTCTTATTAAGCTAAAATTTAAAACGATGTATCTTTATTGTCTTTGTGCAAATAAACTTTATTTTTATTTTTTTTATTTTTTTTTAGTTTAAAACGATTTTCACCGGGTGACATAACGACCAAATAACACTGTGTTAGGTGTTAGTAAACTTAATAGTCTTATCATATACGTGAAGTAAGGTCGGAATAATTTTACAACTTTATGTTTCTGTCTGTCAACTTTGGAAGTTCTTGTCACGGAAAATGACAAAGCATGTTCTCACTACTCCACTTACTCCCCTTTACTTTTTACTAATAATAATATTATAAAGGAAACGATGTTAACATGTATGTATGTGAGTACCTATATAATTTTATTGGAGGTAATCTCCCCCAAGTAACAAAGAGTGATATAAATCCAAAATTATAACGCTAAATTGTGACAAAAATACTCTATAAGATTTTTTTTCACGCCTTTCCGCGATATATCTGAATTCTTATTGCTGTTTAGCTCTATAAGCCAATTAGTAACATAATTAGTGATATAGTGCTGTATGTCACTAATAAAGTTACAGTTTTGAAGCTGCGTTATAATGATTTCAATAATACCGCTTTATTACTACTTATCTCTATAACTGCTGTCCAGTTACGGAGCTATAGGCCTAAATAGCAAAATTATTACAGTTATGTTACTTTTATAGTTTAGTGATGTATTGACGGCGGTGTAGAGCAGATTGGCACTATAACATGTTATCACGTCACCTTTTGTTTCTAATTGATTAAATAATATTCCGTTGTTTACTTGTATAGTTCAGACATTATATATCAGACATTTTAACTTCTTTATAGTATTAAGGAGCTTCCTAAGAGCGAGTACAGAACACTTATAGTTCAAGATTTTTATAGTGACAAAATTAATTTATAATTGAAATTATGGTGCTAAACTGTAATAGATTGTTGGTAAGTTCATTACTTATAGAGCTTATCCGTGTTATATCAACTTTTTCTGTACCTTTTTATTATCTGTTGCCTCCATTACGCATGTTGGAAAATTAAGTCAAAGATATAAGTGTTCATTGAGGGTTCCGTAGAAAATGCAATGTTTTTTTTATTCTAGTGAAGACAAAATTAATAAAATTTCTGAAGAATATTATACTGTCGTGACTGATTCCAATGAATTCAACGTATCTCAGCAAGCCGTCAAGAGATTATTAGAAATAAATAACAAGCTCCTTCCAGTTTTTTTTGACCCATTACCTATGTCATATGAAGCGTTGCTTAACCCGTACAATCATTTGAAGTATCTTATATCTTATTTCTATCTCTCAACTAACCCTGTACCAAATTTCATTCATATTGATCCAGCCGTTGTTTTTGACCCATCACTATATCATATCACCGTTGCTCAAACCGTAGGATCATTAAAAGTACCCTATATCTTATTTCTACCTCTAAACTGACCCTGTTCCAAATTTCATACCAATCGGTTCCCGCGTTGTTAGGTGCAATACAGTATCCAAGATGCCTTGTTTTAAGTTAATCTTTTTTATTACAATGAAAAATTTGATTCTAACATAATCATTTAATATAATTGTATATTAAAGGATATATTTATTTATTCATATTTCATAATTTTAATACAGTCGTTCACAATGTATTACATCATCAAAAAGTAAAGCTTAAATATAAAATCTATAATATAATTTAATCCCTCAACAATCTAATCCAGGAGATGGCGTCATTTTCCAGGGAGTACAGGTCTGCTAGGTAGACCATACCGTGCTACCGTGACCGCGCTATAGTATTTTGTGAGGGGGCATTCCACCACAATGTGCTTAAAGTCCTGGATAGGAGCTCCACACTCACATTCCGACGACTCCCTCCAGCCACACACAGATAGGAAGGCATTACTCCGTCCGCATTCCCGCCTCGGCAGCGTAAACCCAACGGGCTTAGGGGGGCTTAGTGTAGGGTTTATGGTGATGCCCAAGCTTAAGGAGTTTTTGCGTTCCGCTCTTGCGCCCATCTTATGGTAGTGTTGAAATCAGTCTTCAAGAGTTCACATGCAGTCTGATACGTTGGCTGACGTGATTTCAAACGATACGGGGGCGGATCCGTGAACTCTGCGGTGTGCCGGCAGCTTAGGGCCCAAAACATATATGCCATATATGATATAATTAGCCGCATTTGATAGTTCCAAACGTGTCAGTCTCCTGAAAAAAGTGCTCGGTCAGAAAAGGACAAAACAGGAAGGGAGAAAGGAGAAGAAAGAAACAGTAACATACAATGACGACAAATGTAAAATTTGTCGGTACTGCTTTTCTCTAGGGAACCCCAATTCCCAAAACACGTTATTATCATGGCCGCTATTAGTGACAAAGCAATCACATATATCACCAACTAGTGATATAAATGTGTTCAATGATAAAAATTATAAATTTTTACTTAAATTTTGTAATAAAACAGTGGCATAATAGAGGCGCATTAAAAATTTAGCATAAACTACTTAATAGTTACTCAGTTAAATTCACACCGCATGTTATATCACCTTACAATGGTGAATCCACACATACTTAAGTTTTTACAACTAGCGCACACCATTTTACATAAATAAAAACACAACACTCATCGTGGTAAACACTCCTGTCACTTCAATCTTTCTTTTTCCCATATTGATATTTTTGACACTGGTTCAAAGCCAAGTAGCTCTGTAATTTGGTCTCTGTGACCAGTATAACGCTATATTGCGATATAAAGACAATTTAATCATTGTTTTATCACAGAGAAGTGGGAAGCTGTGACTATTTATCACTATTATAGAAACTAGATGTAATTCAACAGAGCTAATATATCGCCACAACATCACTAATTAGCTACGTAATGTGTGCCTTTTCTCGATGATATAAGCGCTTATATTATTAATATAGAGCTGATTCAATGACCTATTTAGAGGCGTCAACTCGCTTATAGAGCTTATATGTGACATATTTTTGTTTCTTGCGCTATTATAGAGTTACATTTTTTATAAGGGTTTGTGTAGCATTTGACCTCATCTCACCCGATGGGAAGTAACGTCATGCTTGTTAAACAAAATCTGGAGCGAGAGGTAGAATACAATAGTTTTGAATTGTGAAGACGAAAGTGACTTGTGAAGTGATGTTCAAGTATTATAGATTTATACTAGCTACGCCCCGCGGTTCCACCCGCGCAAGTCGCGATCCCGTGTTGTTCGAACACCTACCTACAGCAATGCAAAAATCCACACTTAAACGGTCGCCTATTGAAGCACTGATGAAGCATCATTAGTACTTCCCTGGTCATCCGTTTAAGTGTGGATTTTTGCACTGCAGTAGGTAGGTGAAGTAAGGTAAAGTTTGCATGTCAGTAAATTATGATGATGATGACGATAGATGACGATAAATGACGATGGATGACGATGACATTGATGATGATGCCACACTAGGACATCACTTACCCTACCCCTATGTCTATTTTTATTCATAAATAGTTATCATCCGCGTAAGTCCCGATCCCGTGAAATTTTCGGAATTAAAAGTACCCAGTGTTACTCTCCATCATTTAAACTATCCCTATGCAAATTTTCATCCAAGCAAACAAACAAACAAATAAACTAACAGACTTACGGATTTATAATATTAAGTAAGAAGTAAGATTTCTGACTGAATAAAACACATTTTAATGATTTCTAGACTATAGTACTCCCTACTTACAATTGATAACACGCCCGTTATGGCACACTTCCAACAACATTATTGCAGTTCAATATGACAATACGAAACGATACGGTATCTAGATTTTAAAACGATTTCCGCGAAATACCCAAAGTTTTAACAGATAACATTTTCGCGTTTTGAAAGTTTTACAAACTTACGAAATAACTTTTGGAATTTTCAAATGCTTCCTTCCGTATGTAGGTTACAAGAGTTTTGGCAAACTAGAAATTTACTATAAGGCTAAACAATAATTATCATATTAGCCAAAATTGTTCCACTGCTGGGCAAAGGCTTCTCCCCAAAGCTTCCATTCTTTCCATTCTAGTATATAATGTTTGTATCATCTCTGTTTTAGAATGTTAGATCTAACGTTTAAACAAAAAACTCATATATTTATTTCAAAGTGACAGCTCTTTGTTTACTTTTTCCTTTGATAATTGACAGAGTTTTGGCGGGAATGCGTTATGTAGATGTGTTGCTAAATTTAAATTTTTGTGAAACTTAGTTCAAATGCGTGTAAAATGTTTAATTTCGGGGGCATATTAATCAATTTAGTTTCGTGAAGGTGTACAAGTGTAAATAAAAGTGAAAACCGGTGCAAAACATGTATTTTAGATTAGTGTTTTCTCCAAAGCTCCGTGAACAAACATTGTAAAAAATGGCCACCTTTTTACAATGATTCCCGCAACTTGACTCTAACTATGACGACTTTACTGTTTCGTTCAATGCAAATAAGTTGCTAATATTAATAATACTTGACACTGGCAAATGTCCGAATGGAAAAGCTATTTTAAAGAAGAAGAAGAAGAATCTAAGATTCTGAAACAAAGTACAGTATAATTATCTCTTTTTTTACTCACAACGGAGCGAAGAGGTTGTTTGTTTGTTTGTCTGAGCGCAATCAAATGATCCCCGTTATCAAAACGGCTGAACCGATTTAGATGCGGTTTTTAGTTTACTGTTTTGTGGTTAATTGAAGATGATTCATAAATATTTGTTATTATATGACAACTTTAATATTCAACCTTTTTCGAAAGTTAACTTTCTTTCTTGTTTTTAAGTGCAAGTATCGGCTGATGGGAAAATTGGCAGTCTGGTACACTTACACATACAGGTTCAACTATAAGTTTCAAGTGTTACTTGTGGGAGCACTAATTATACTTGTCTCGAGTTATAAAACAAGGTGGCATTGCTTCAAGACAAAGATGATAGAACCAGTCGACTGATAATACCGCGAATTTTTCTATAAAATACAACTCACCATCTTGCCAGTACGCGGAAACCCAAGACACAGTTGCAGCCCTTATCTAAGGAATTCAGTAATAGTTTATAAAGTTATATATTTGTAATATTTGGATTCAATGAAATAACAATTGTAGATTGTTACTATATTTTTACCATTCATTACATTACTTATTATTCAATAACACACTCCGATCCAAAAAACAGACATAATAATTAATACCTACTTTTTAGTAACTCTATAATGTTTCTCGATTAGTTTATTGAATCGATCCCGAAACGCAACCACTGCAATAATGTAATTTTGTTGAGCGCACGAACCCCTACGAGCACCACCTTAGGTCACATTTTTTTGTAATTTTGAAGAATCGCAACCAACGCTGTTGTTTACATAAAACCATAGACGCACCAACAGCGACTAAACAACTCAACAAACAAACTTTGTGATTGGCCATTGCGTTACCTAACACTTTCTATCTACTAGGTACTTCAGTATATCCATCGATCCGCTGTTTCCCCTAAACTACAATTTTGGAGTCTTCAAGTCTAGAGTGAATAGGTATCTTCTAGGCAAGCATGCTACATCGTCACTTCCCATCAGGTGAGGTTAGGTCAAAGACTAGCCTATTACGTATAAAAAAAATTAAAAACTTAGACTCTGAAAGCCGTATTAATAATGAGGAGTAAGGTCAGAGTAAGTAGTTATTCCACTTTTTGTTTCTGTATGCCAACTTTGAAAGATCTTGTCACGGAAAAAGACAAAGCATGTTCTCACTACACAACGTTTATTAAATAAGGCTTAAAGAGTCTAAGTTTTTATTTTATTGATTTGTGATTGACCAATGCGTTTTCTGTCTAAACTATTTTTTATTTGTTGTTCATATACGAGCCGTAAAAAGACGGTGCCTACAATTTTCCGGAAGGAAGATTACATGAGCAGTCAATTGGTTTTATCGTCTTTGTTTCAAGACTAGCGACCGAGTTAGTTAGTGTCGTTATGCATTTAAGTTTCTTCCTCGTATTGTTTAATATTGATATCAAAGTTGGTTAACTGTGTGTTTGCTGTAATAATGCTTAAGTTACATTATTTGACTTACGCAGTGGCGGGTACCTGACACCAACTTTACTGACTGACTGTAAAACATTGCCAAATATATTATGTGCAGCTTGGCATGTTCATACAATTTAAGTAACCCTTCCTAAAATAAGAGACCGCTTTTGGAAAACAAAGATCGGAGTTTTTCCTTAGACCTTGGACCTAGGGTCTACCCCCTAGGTCTAAGCTAGCAATGCTAGGTAAACTGTGGTAACACGATCGTTCTCCCATGTTTCTAATTACCTTCCTCTTAGACGTCGTTTATTAATTAAAAGGTAAAATTTCAATTTATTTTTGCTTCTATTAAATATGTTATTAAGGGAAGGGTTGATGTTAAGGGTCAGTTTTTGATTAAAAAATTGTTGAAATTTATAATTAAAAGACTTTCAAGTTTGTAATTTTTTTCGTCGCCGATGGGATTTAAAACAATGACCGACAATATAGATTGCTTATGGGTGGGTTTACCACTAACTAGATTGCCTATGGCGGGTTTTTTTTCAAAAGTTTATTTTTTAATTTTATTAGTCTGTGATAACGGGGTTTGTTTTAAAAGTTTTTTATTTTATTTTCATAGGCCTCTGAGAAACAAAGTTCTACAAATCGTAGAACTGAAGTTATTCGCCTAGACGTCTAGAATTCGGCCTCGCGTTGTTCTTACACCTACCTACCGCAATGCCAAAATTCACACTTAAACGGTCGCCCATTGAAGTACTGTTGAAGCCCTTTTTGTATATTAATCGATGTAAATAGGTATACTTGCTATGTTATCCAATCTTTCTTCTTATCAGAGTGCGTCTCCAACTAATGGAGGTTTGCAGCTAGTGTAGCATATTTAATTAGATCACTCGCGAGGGTGAATAGTTTGACAGAACTCGCTATTCCTGTCCACTCTCAAATGTTTTGTAGCCACGACTTTTCGACGTCCATGACGATGAACCATGTTATCTGATTGATTAATACTATACAATTCCAACAATTAATAACAATGATTGATGTCGTTATTATATAACAACAACGATTATAACAATTGGATCCTACTACGTAATACTAGATAGGCCTATATCACGTGTCAATTGTTATATCGCCCATGTTAAGTACATTATGTGTACAATGTACATTATATATCCATGTTAAACATTATACATGAGGACATGTAGGTACGAAACGGTATGCCCGGAAGACTTACGGTCGAATACAGCGCTACTCAAAATTTGAGTTTTTAAACAATTAAGCAGCTCTCAAACTAAAAAATCATATAGCTTTTTAAATTTAAAAGCTGCTCAATTATTAGGGTACTCTTCAAAGTAAAAGTGACGTATCTGTATTCGACTGTAAGTAATATTTAACATTTATTTACATACTAGCTGCACCCCGCGGTTTCACCCGCGTATGTCCCGTTTTCGAAAATAACAGCCCATGTGTTATTCCCGGTATCCAGCTACCTTATTCCAAGTAGCATCGCAATCGGTTCAGCGGTTTTAACGTGATTGAGTAACAAACACACATATTCACAAACACACATACTCACAAACTTTCAGCTTTATAATATTAGTAGGATAGGATGGGTTAGTAGGATAGGATAGGATTTTCCCGGGTCTTAATCGCGTAATTTTAACTTATTTAAACATGAGATATAATATTTAGACATTTTTTTTAGCAAGGATATATTTCCAAAAAAAAAGAGAATATTCCTAGTTTAAGTTTAAAATGCCTTGAGCAATAAAAACAAAAATAAATATTATGAGATATATTATTATGATTTGTGTAAATATAAGTTCCATTCGCGTTAGTTTAAAAAGTTTATATTTAACATTTTCCAGGTAAAATAACGCCCGGGCTGCCCACTCCGCAAGCGCCTGCATTTCACACCGTGGTTGGTAACGAAACCTACACCGCCGGAGGAATGTTCTCGCACATCGGTTCGGGGTCGATAGTTGTACCCATCGTGGGGATCATCTCTAATGTTGCAATTGCTAAGGCTTTTGGTAAGTTTCATCATCATCCGAGCGATGTTCCCGGTTGCATCCCACTCGGGAGCCCGGGGACCCGAGTGGGATGCAAACATACCCAATATTTCTAAGTTTAAAATGCCCTGAGAAAGAAATATACTAATTGCTCATAAGCTCATGAGAAATATACTCATTACGTTTCAGACAATTCTCTAAAAGTTTGGATCATCTAATTGTTGGCATAATATTGTATTGGTCTTTAAGTAAACTTTAAGAGTGTTTTGCCGAGACAGGTATTTGGGAAAGTCGATAGGTAATTGATAGGTTGTTACTTGTTTGCACAATAATTGTTTACTTAACTATTAAAATTGAAATTGAAACCGACGCCAAGATAACAGCAAGCTAACAAATATTTATCCTACTAATATTATAAATGGGAAAGTTTGTGTGTAAGTCGGAGAAAGAGTTATGTTTGTTGGTACTCGTTTACGCAATCACTACTGAACCGATTGTAATGAAACTTGATATTATGCAAGTAGATGGGGTTCTGGATTACTACATAGTCTACTTTTTATCCCAAGTTGCCCCCAGAATCTACGCAGGTGCATCCGCGGGACGAAGTTAATTACCCAAAATTTATTAAAAATGGTTCATTTGTTTATCCATGAAACTGTACTAGTCCATGAAGTCGTACGAAACGAAACTAAACTTTCGCGTTTTTAACATTAGTAAGTATTATCTTACGTAATATATATGTATTATATATATGTGTATATATATGTATATATATATATGTAATATGTATATACCAATTATGACTTTGTAACTCTTTTACTCAAAAACTACTGAACCGATTGCGATGAAGGAATATAGGTAGCAGCATACCGGGAATAACACATAGGCTACTTTTTATCCTGATAATACCGCGGGAACGTAACTTACGCGGGTGAAACCGCGGAGCGCAGCACCCGCAGAAGTCCTGTTCCCGCAGGAATAACGGGTAGAAATAAAAAGAAGCCTATGTTTTATTCTAGGTCTCTAGCTACCTATATTTCAAGATTCATTGCAATCGGTTCAGTAGTTTTTGCCTGATAGAGTAACAAAGAACTTTCACGTTTATAATATTAGTAAGATGTCTAGATAGTAGACAAGTAGATGTTGCCTCATTTTGTTTTCTTGTCAGCCGTCACAACCAAAAGAATAATCAAATACTATATTAAGAGCGTCTACTCAGCACGATTTATTATCCGAGGTGTAGCACAGCTTAGCGAAGGGCACTTACGTAGCAAACATTCTAATGAACGATAAGAACTTTTGTGCCAAAAAATCATCTCCTCTGCTTAAGAGTAGTTTCGTTATGCAGTTGCCCAAAGATAAACCGGGCGCAAGAATCTCTGCGTGATTGTAGTTCTAATCAGTTTCTCGGATCCAGACCCCCTTTATTGCTTTTCCCATCTCCGCTGTCACGCTCTCTAGCTTTTTAATTACACGCCCGCTAAATTAATAACAAAAGTACCCAACGTACCTACCTACCTACCCCTCACTTGGTACCTTTAGGTAGGTATTTCATCACTGTAGTATATAACGTATCGTATGTTATCTTTGTCTTAGAACTTCAAAAATATGATTTTTTTATATGAAATGATTTTTTTCCTGTTCAAGCGATGTTGGTCTAGTGGTAGATACCCCACCCCATATTGATTCCGAACGTCTTCCGAACGTCGTCGTCCTTCACCGTAAGAGCAACGCATAAACATTGCTCTTACGGTGAAGGAAAACATCGTGAGGAAGTCACGTATAAAGGCCCACTTGTAGGGCTAATTGCGGAAATATACAGTTAAAACCTTTATATCTTGATAAAAGTATTACTAGTTTTAAACATATACTGCTAGTACTAACTAGTTAAACGTGGAGTAAGGTCAAAGCTTTTTTACAACTATTTGTTGTTGTTCTTCTGTCTAATTTGAAAATTCTTATCACGGAAAAAGATCAAATCATCACAACTCCGACCTTACTTCAAGTTAATAAGGCTTAAAATGTTTTGGCACTACTGAATGAACTTCATTAATACGATAATTAACAGCAACAACAAGCAGTCAAAAATATTTAATGAGCAAGTTACATGAGTGAAATCGCTGAATCCATTTAGTATTTACAAAAGTTTGTAACTGAAAAGACAAACCGAAGTTTAAATTGTAAAAGAGGACAACAACCGAGCCAAACCGAAGACGCTATGCGACTCGATCGCAACGTTTTATAATAGTCGTAAACTGGAGTCGCAATATAAGATAAACTGGTGAAACTATCCATTACGATAGTTCAGCACAATATCTACCTACTACTTTAACGAGCAATGGAATTGAATCTGAAAGGAAATTTGACTGGAAAACAGACAAAGATAAGAAAGATATAGAACAAACAAAGATATAGATATTTCAACATTTACTCCCTTACTTAATAAATACAAGCTGCGCCCTGCGGTTTCACCGGCGCAAATCGCGATCGCGCGTTGTTCGAGCACCTACCTACCGCAGTGCAAACATCCAGATCATGCAAAAAATAGGTGAAGTAAGGTAAAGATTGTATGTCAGTATATCCTGCGGGGTTTTTGGGATCAAAAATAACCTATGTTACTCTCCATCACTTAAAGTATCTCTATGCAAATTTTCATCCAATAAATAATTATCACCCACGTCAGTCCCGATCCCGCGGGATTTTCGGGATCAAAAGTATCCTATGTTACTCTCCATCACTTTAAGTATCTCTATGCAAATTTTCATCCAATAAATAATTATCACCCGCGTCAATCCCGATCCCGCGGGATTTTCGGGATCAAAAGTACCCTATGTTACTCTCCATCACTTAAAGTATCTCTATGCAAATCTTCATCCATAAATAGTGATCCCCCGCGTCAGTCCCGATCCCGCGGGATTTACGGGATCAGAAGTATCCTATGTTACTCTACATCATTTAAATTATCCCTTTGCAAATTTTCATTCAATAAATAGTTATTTACCGCGTAAGTCCCGATCCCGCGGAATTTTCAGGATTTAAAGTAGTATCCTATGTTACTCTCCATCATTTAAACTATGCCTATGCAAATTTTCATCTAAATCGGTCGAACCGTTTGACCGTGACGAGGGAAAAACAAACAAATAAACAAACAAACAGACTTTCGGATTTATAATATTAGTAAGATTATTTACACATGACTAAGTTATGTGACGTTTGTCTCTGTCTGTCAACTTTGAAACTTCATGTGACAGTAAAAGACAAACGATGCAAAGTTATGCAGTGCATGAATTAGCTTTTATAAGTAAGGGGGTTAGAGGTATAATAATAAAATAGGTAACATTATTTGTAATGCTTCGATATTTAAACAATTTTGAAAAGTAAAAGAGTCTTTTTAAATTAAAGAGATCAAAATCAATTGATCGCAAGTCTATTTTCAAAGAAATCGTTATAACCAGCACAATATATTTTTACAAAGTTTCTTACTGCCAATATCGGGAGTAAACTTTTTAATAGTATATATCCACTGACTTTGTTAAAGTTATTATATTCCATTGCATTATTATTATAATATCTTAGACCGAATGGCTATTTGGGTATAAGCCGGTGTCAGATACCTATTTTATAATAAGTACTAGATGGGTCCCGTGGTTTTACCAGCGTAAGTACCGATCCCGGGGGAATATCGATACGGGATCAAAAGTAGCCTATCTCTTAAGTTGGAGCAAAACCCACATTTAAAAAAAAGTTAAAATCGGGTAAACAGTTTAGGAGTCCATCGCGGACAAACAATGGGACACGTTATTTATATATATTAGGATTTTCCTGTTTCTCGAAAGCAGACAAGTCATCGTAATTAGTGAAGTCAAGGAAAGGTTTACCATATAGTTCTATAGGGAGATTTGGAAGCAATGAGAAAAGTCTATGGTGGTCAATAATTTTTATTTTCGATATTATATTAAATATGAGTCTAATCATATTTAATAATGTCGTTATTAAATATATTATTGATATTGATATAATATATTATTGTGTTTATAATGCAAAATCGCGAAAACCTTAGACAAAATTACACTTTAAATGTTTTTGAAAATGTTTGGGGTGGGGACCTAATGGTGTTATGGGTTAAGCCGTTAATTTACTACGAAATTAGTGTTGCGAAAGTTATAGTCAACTTCACAAAAAAGTTGCTCGACACTAGTTTTATCAAAAAAATCGCTGGTGCATAACTTTCGCGACACTAGTTCCGCAATAAATACACGGCTTTACACGTTCCTGCCATAACTCTTTGAGTAAAACAAATGCATTCTGACTTACAAATGATGTTTTCATTAAAAATGTCAACGAACGACGGGATTCGGCGAAAATTTCGTGATACATTAAAAATAAGTTAGTAATGAAAGCATACAATTTTAATAACTTCACTACACGTACGAGCTTTTAATAAATACATAGTATTGAATTTAAACAAAAAGAAATACAAAGTATTTTATCAAACCCAGAATAAAATTTCATAATATATTTCAGAATAGTAGTTCATGTATGTTTATGTCACTGTCATAAAGATTATTAGTATGATTTAATATTACATTTATATTATTAATTTGTAGATATGTGTTTAATATTATTATTTTTATTATTTTGTATCATATTTTTATTTTTTGTATTTTTGTTTTAAAACATTTATTATCTGTCCTTTTTATCTATTATAGCTTATATTTTATAGTATATATCTTTTATAGTATACACCTTACCCATCCCCTTCCTTAAATCTTGTCCATTCATTGGTTGCCTGGAAGAGATCGCCCTTAGGCGATAAGGCCGCCCATTGTACCACACTAGTTTTTAAGTTTCTTTTTTTTGTGTTTGTAATATTTATTAATTTATGTTTCTGGTGCAATAAAGTATGTATTCATTCATTCATTCATTCATTCATTCATTCATTCATTCATAAAACAGAAGTGATAACAATAACCGACTCAAGAATCAAATCACTGAAATTTAAAATATCTAATTTTACTCTTACTAATCTTTCTTACTTCTTTCTAATATAGAAACGCGAAAGTTTGCATGTATGTTTGTATATCTGTGAGTTTGTTAACTATTAAAATTGAAATTAAAATCGACGCCAAGATAACAGCATGCTAACCAATATTTATCCTACTAATATTATGTATGTAAGTGACTTTGTTACTCTTTCACGTCAAACCTGCTAAACCGATTGCGATAAAACTTAGAACATTGGAAGCTGGAGACTTGTAATAATACATAGGCTACTTTTTATCCCGTTATTCCCGCGGGAACGGGACTTATGCGGGTGTAACCGCGGGACGTAATTAGTACAAAATATAGACGAAATATACAGCAATACAAATTCGTAAAATGTAGCTTATATTGGCGAAAGAGTTATGTAATCGGTTCAGTTTTCTGAGCTTATACATTACAAACAAACAATAATATGGCAAATACTATTAAATAATATTTCCTATATACCTAAGTAGGTACCTAAAGTTAAAGTTTTAACTTGTGTGTTTCTGCAATTAGCCCTACTGTTGGGCCTTTGTGCGTGATTTTAAGCCGTGGGTTTTCTCAAGATGTTTTCCTTCATCGTAAGAGCGATGTTAATAGCGCACGTAAATTTTTCTTAAAGAAAAACACATTGGTGCGCGGCCAACCAATTATAACGCAGATAGAACACGCGTAGAATCATCTAAATCAGTTTAAGTATCTATGAAATACCAATCAAATCCTTGCCTTCCGAAGCAATATTGCGGTTGTTGATAAATGAATCTTTCTTTGATGATTGATTTATTAATAACCCGACATTCATCCCTTAGGATAAGTACCTACTTACTTGTCCCTAACGGAGAAGGTAGTTCTACCGATTTTGTAGATATATACCTATTTGTTTAATTAAACTATGTTAATATTAATCTCATTTTTGCGCACAATTTGAAAGTGTAGTATAATTATTATTTTTTGCCATGTTATTTTTTGATATGGCTGAGAAATTATACCATGTCACGTAATTCCTGTGTAGCTCAGTGGTTAGAGCATTCGCCTGGTGAGCGAAAGGACGCAGCTTCGAATACTGTCATGGGGATTTTCTGGAAATATATTTCCTTGCTAAAAATATTTCTATGTTTAAAATGCCTTCAGCAATAAAAACAAAAAGAAATATGTTATTTTTTGTTTATTTTACTTCTGATTTGCAGTATTTTAAAAATATTTATTCTACTAAATAACTAGATTTATCAACGTTTTTTTTGTATAAACTAAAAAGCACTAATAACGGCAAAGTTTACTAAGAACTAACACACAACAACTCGCCCTAAGCGCATAATAAATCCATTCCGTTGTGAGTAAAACAATCGCCTGTTTTTCGATCTCTTCCAGGCACCTAGATCGTTTGAATAATAGTATTTTGAGATATGTATTATGCAATCATGAGTATAAAGGAGTCATTTGTTTGTGTTTATAGTTATTGTGGTTTTATTTTTATAATTCACGTTAACGTAAAGTTCAAAACCTACAGCAATTGCAGCATTTTTGTACTCAAACTTAGAACTCTCAACTACCAAAAACTTAACAAAACGGGAAACTGCATTTCAAACAGTAGTATTTTATATCAAATAATAAAAGTTCACATTTTCAGTTGTATATTTTCTACGGTTTTCAGCTAGAGGCAGAACGTTGGATGCGACTCAAGAGATCATAGCTTTGGGCGCGTGCAACATAGTCAGCGCTTTCTTCCGCTCGTTCCCTGTGAACGGGTCTTTTACGAGAAGCGCTGTAAGCGACGCGTCGGGCGTAAGGACACCAGCCGCAGGGTTCTATACTGGTAGGTGACAAATTACTGGCTTTTGATCCTAGTGTACTATTTCGAATAGAATCACGTGGTATGATTCAGTACTGTAGTTCGCTAGTTTGCGGTGCGATATCTTATCTTACTAAGATTATAAACGCGAAAGTTTGCAAGTGTGTATGTATGTCTGTATGTATGTGACTTTGTTATTCATCAGCATCATCATCATCTCAGCCTTTATCCGTCCACTGCACAGCTGACCTCATACGACGCCACAAATAGCGGTCGCGAGCTACCTCCATCCAACGACGTCATTCCACCGTGTAGGTGGTGTTTGTTATTCTTTGACGTAAAAACTACTGAACCGATTGCAATGTAACTTGAAATATAAATAGCTAAAAACGTAGAATTACACAAAACCTACTTTATATGCCGATATTCCAGCCGACTTACGGCAGGTAAAACCCTGGGGCACAGCTAGTATTAGTATAAATTGCACATACGGTTCATCATTCTTCAGAAATATTTTACAAAATAAATGCCAAAGTTTTCAGTGAGCACTCAACATCGAATTTCATTGAGTGGAAGAGGCATCATGTTTATAAAATTTTCTGGAATGCATTTACTCTGTGTGTATGCGCTCTGGTGGTTTGCTTTTTTACTTTGTAACAATTTGTTGCTGTTTACGTACTTTGACGATGGTGGGACGACGGAGACGAATCTGTTTTGTCAAAGTTACTTTTATTCGATGGCTATTTCTGCATACAACCTTAGAGTATACATAAGCAAACTATAGAGCGCGCCTATGGGTATTTGCCTACTGCACAAAGTGTAAGCAGATGCTCTGTACATAGATATTCAAATGTTGAGGTTGAATAGTGATCCGCGAATCATTTTTACATCTCAGCACTGAACATTTCACCATAATTATTACTAGAATAAATTCTACAAGTGAAACAGTCAATTCCCGTAACCCTAGGTGACTGATGACATCGTTTTTGTAATTTTTGACTGTTCATACCGGTGATTACAGTTCATACTCGCATACCAGCGCTCTATAGCTTGCTAATCGGTACCTAAAAAGTAAAACCTCCTTTCATTATCCGATTCTGTTGTTTTTTTGTTTTGTGTTTACCTTAAGTATGGAAATAGACTTCGATTACAAATCTTAAATAATTGATCGAGGAAGCTTTTAGTAAAACACACTAAAATTTAAAGCAAAGCGACTTTATTTCTTAAAGGAAATAGGAAAAGTTTATGTTTATTCTTGTCAGAATTTGCTTGCGCTTATAGTTTTGGCGTTTCGATCACGGAAATGAACCTATATAATAGAAGTACCTTTTTTAACAAAATGGTAAACAATTTAGATATTAATATTCACGTCTTTGTCGCTCTCACTTAAAATGACATAAGTATATCTCGCTCTTGGTTCAAACTCAAGGTAATTTACTCTCACTTTTTGTATCCATGAAAATTTAAAGAAAAACGCCTTGATCAATTAAATATGGTAAACCGTTTGACATTATAATTCGACGATTGTCGCTCTCACTCAAAATAATATAAGGAGATCCATCTCGCTTTTCGTTCAAACTCAAGGGTAACTTCAATGTAAGTAACTGAAATAGACCGGTAATTTACCCTCACTTTTTGTAGCAAAAATAATCCAACAAGGCTCATCTAAAACTACTTGTTTTAAGACACATTCCACATCACTGGTGTCGGTAGTGAATTTTAAAGCTCGTCTGAATGTGTCGAGTCGACCTATCCTTTTCTGAATGCTGGAACCAGCTTCATTTAAGTATACATGAGGGTCTAAAATTACATCAGTAACCCACTAATTTATAAGCAACGGACCCTATTTGGTATCCAACCTTGTGAGGTTGGAATATGCGGGTACCCATAAAAATGCGATTAAAACTTTAATGCCGCCAAATTGATTACCTCGGTTAGGTTTACGGGATTGGCCGGAATTTTCTCCGTAAAATACTTTTAAATAAATGGAAGAGTAAGTAATAACGTTCGCTTTCACCTCGCCTAACAAGAAAATACGTTCAACACAGAAGTTCAAAGGCACATAGAAAGTTTTTTTTCGTTCGTAAAGTACCTATATTTTACCAAAATTGACTCTTTTGGCGTTTAATGTTTTAATGTTTTCATATGCGAAGTAAATTTTGATAAAGAAAATGTATTTATTTTTATAAACAAAAATGCGTTACGCAAATTACCACGGTAGGTATGTGGGTATCATAACATAACATACTTATCAGTTAATGGCAAAAAATATTATAGAAAATTAATTTATTAAAACGTATGCCCTTTTACAACATTCTTCAGAATTTCCAAATAACTTTTATAGCATTGGTTTTAGGAGCCCACGTGTCCCGTTAAATTTTATTAAATATTTTTTGTCAACTCCATCTAGCCTCATGGTAGCTTGTGTTATGGCGACTAGACGATGGATCTATTTTTTTTTAAATACGTAAACATCATACACAGAGATTCGACCAGGAAAAATAACAAAATTTTAAGCATAAATCCCTGGCGGTAATCAAATCGGCAGCCTTCTGCGTCGCAGCCAGAGGTTCGCTCGGTGCGCCTCAGAGGTTGTCCTTTAAAATATGCATACGCTATCTTGACCGAAAAATGACGTCAATCTTTACACAATTTATGGAGGTGATCCGGGAAATCCCTCTGGGTTTTCCTTCAGTGGATAGGTACTGCAAAGATCGCGTGTCGCATTATGTCAACCTCCAAAGTTCGGGTGTTTCGAATTTGCATTATTCAACATCTTTCCAATGAATATTTACTCGACCCAATTGAATACCAATGGCTTTGAGAGTCCGACATTAACATTGAGGGCAAGCCAATCGCGTACGGAATCAATCGCCCTTGAGATCTCAAGACATTTTAGAACCAAAATTTTATCCTTTCTTTATTGAATTTCTTAGCGAGAACCAATTTCGATGACGATTTAAAACAATGTCGAGGAAAGAACGAAGTTTAGTTTACGCGGATTTTTTAAAAGATTCTTTCACTTGAAATCCATTGTATAATTTCTGCTTCATTTGCGCGAGATTTTAGATCATATATTTATATATAATATAGTCGAATGCCAATAACATCGTGTTAGCAAACACTAATAGCCCTATTAATAAAAGTGGAGTAAGGTGGGAGTATGTCAACATGCTTTGTCTTTTTCCGTGACGAGAGCTTTCATAGTTGACAGACAGAAACAAAAAGCGGAATAACTACTCAGACCTTGTTCGCTTTTTATTATTAAGTAACAGAAATATAGTGGTACAAGTGAGGCTATGTTTTTTTCACTTTCACGTGACCACCACATAGAAAAATATTAAGCCTCCCAAACAATGCTGGGTAATATTGAACCCAGCTACAGATGTTACATTACCCTCAATTTGCGGTACCAATAAAAAGGCACGGTGGTCTGCAAAGGAAAGCCAAGCCATGTTGTAAATATTTCGCTTTCTTATTTATGCTAGCATTTTCTATTCGTCGGAACTATTCGAACTTGTAATAAAATGTCTGAATCGACAACCCTTGTAATACTTATTTGCACTAAAATTAATGGTACAAACGGGTATATCGAATTTTTTTAGCATGCATTGTACTTTTTAGATTAGATTAAATAATACCACAGATTACATGTTACTAACAATTAAACATACGAAACAAAAATCGTTTCATACAAAATTACCATGAAATAAAAACAGTCTAAACTTAAAACCAATACAACACAATAATGGTATATTATGCGGCCTTATCGCTAAAAGTTATCTCTTCCAGGCAATTTTTGGATGGAGAAAAATTTAATGATGGGAATGATGAGTTTGGTGGTCTTCGAGTCGCTAGTGAATAGGCACCTACCTACTTATATCTTGTAGCGAAGCGTTCAACTTAGACCGCTCCGTCCGTCGCTTCAGGTAGTTAATTATTGATAGTGGCAAAATTTTGATAATATTATCCGAACTATTCAGGGTAAATAGTAATAATATTAAAAACTTATTGTGAAAACTGTAAAATAAAAAAAATATTATCCATATCGTAAAAAATAAAAGAAAAGGTTTAATAGTCAAATAGATAAAACTGTTTTTCAATTCCGCTCCAGTATAGAGACACGAAAGTTTTCGAAAAGGATTACGTTAGCTGTACTGGAGAAATATCCTGAGACCGACAATTCCCGGCGGTGATATAAAAATCCCATTTTCGGTAGAGACTGCGGCAAACTCTAGTATATTTAAACATATATACCTACGGAAGTGAATCTGTCGTTAAAAAAACGCCGATTGAAAGGACCAATTGCAACTTTGTAATAAAACAGTGGTTAAGTTTTAGTCTAGGTTTTTGTGCCACAACATCGCTCGCAAAAAGCACCCTCCACCCTTTATCCACTTTTGCTTTCAGAATTAATTTAATTTCAGAAGGAACCACCCTCAGTCACAAAGCAAACTTATTCGTGAACAGCTTAAACACCTGGTGGACTTGATTTTAGACTAAATTACATAGCTTGCCCGCACTGCTATAGTAGAAGTTGGTATTGTATGGTTTTAATTAAATATCTAATTGTTGAGATAGTAGTAAAAATATCGCTTATCAATTATTAAAAAGGACTTAGGCTACGTCAGCATAGGCAGGCGCCAAGCTTAGCGCCTATCGCCTAGTGGCTTGCGTTCTTGCTACTATGATGTAACATTCTAGAACGTTCGTTTTAGTTAGGAACTAGCTACCTAAGTGACTCGCTAGCCTATAGGCGCTAAGCAATAGGATCCGTTGACCAAACAGGCGCCAAGTTTAGCGCCTATCGCCTAGTGGCTTGCGTTCTTGCTACTATGATGTTACATTCTAGAACGTACGTTTTAGTTAGGAACTAGCTACCTAAGTGACTCGCTAGCCTATAGGCGCTAAGCAATAGGATCCGTTGACCAAACAGGCGCCAAGCTTAGCGCCTATCGCCTAGTGGCTTGCGTTCTTGCTACTATGATGTAACATTCTAGAACGTTCGTTTTAGTTAGGAACTAGCTACCTAAGTGACTCGCTAGCCTATAGGCGCTAAGCAATAGGATCCGTTGACCAAACAGGCGCCAAGCTTAGCGCCTATCGCCTAGTGGCTTGCGTTCTTGCTACTATGATGTAACATTCTAGAACGTTCGTTTTAGTTAGGAACTAGCTACCTAAGTGACTCGCTAGCCTATAGGCGCTAAGCAATAGGATCCGTTGACCAAACAGGCGCCAAGCTTAGCGCCTATCGCCTAGTGGCTTGCGTTCTTGCTACTATGATGTAACATTCTAGAACGTTCGTTTTAGTTAGGAACTAGCTACCTAAGTGACTCGCTAGCCTATAGGCGCTAAGCAATAGGATCCGTTGACCAAACAGGCGCCAAGCTTAGCGCCTATCGCCTAGTGGCTTGCGTTCTTGCTACTATGATGTAACATTCTAGAACGTTCGTTTTAGTTAGGAACTAGCTACCTAAATGACTCGCTAGCCTATAGGCGCTAAGCAATAGGATCCGTTGACCAAACAGGCGCCAAGCTTAGCGCCTATCGCCTAGTGGCTTGCGTTCTTGCTACTATGATGTAACATTCTAGAACGTTCGTTTTAGTTAGGAACTAGCTACCTAAGTGACTCGCTAGCCTATAGGCGCTAAGCAATAGGATCCGTTGACCAAACAGGCGCCAAGCTTAGCGCCTATCGCCTAGTGGCTTGCGTTCTTGCTACTATGATGTAACATTCTAGAACGTTCGTTTTAGTTAGGAACTAGCTACCTAAGTGACTCGCTAGCCTATAGGCGCTAAGCAATAGGCGTCTGCCTATGCGGACGTAGCCTAAGTCTTCTAAATTCTTTTTAATAATTAATAGGCGATATTTTGACTACTATCTCACCAATTAGATATTTAATTAAGGACGCGACTCATGTGAAATCCCTTCCGATTGAATAGTTTTCTTCGTAACCGGTATCAAATAGATCTTTAAACAATGTATTATGTTATTGTACATGATACAAGAAGTGTCCCCTTCATTTTAAAAACAATAAAAAATAACTTTAAATGTCACTATTATACAGGCAAAGTTACCCCTGTTTTACAAAATAAATCAATTTTTCTTCAAAATCCTTAACCGCTATATTTTCTTATAGGCATCATAATATTAGAAAATACAATACCTAGAACCCCTTCATCGCATTTTATACAAATATTATTTTAATCTTCGTCAATTATTGATTTTACGAGAAATTGTAGATTTTTTCACGCAATTCCATCTCGCTCATTTATATGCAATAGGACAAGGACCGTTGCTTATCATCTATCGCCGCCTTAATACTATACAATACCGACTTTGCTATAGCAGTGCGGGCATGCTTTGTAATTTAGTCTAAAATAAAGTCAGAAAAATTATCAGTAATGTACCTAAGTGACTTCTTGACTGATAATTTTTCTGATACTTAATAATAATAATAATTAGTGTGCCTTTAAAATTGATTCTCGACATTTAATAATTTATTTGACATTTATTTTATAGAGCTGATGAAATTTAGATTTATATTCAAAAAATTTGTTTTTTATTTGTAACTTTTACAATTTGTACGCCCGTAAGGGTAAAACTGTACGACACTCATGTAATATCTTATTATTACCTATGTCTTTAACCTTGGGGTCTTCAAATCCAGAGTGAATAGGTACCTTCTAGGTAAGCATGCTTCATCGTCGACCTCATCCTCGCTTTCCATCAGGTGAGATGAGGTCAAATGCTGGCCTATTAAAAAAAAAAAAATGTTTACAAATAAAGATTGATTGATTGATTGTTGCCTTAGACACAGAAACAAAGGTCAAAATCTCCTTTTTTCATGGGTCATACGTATAAGAATAACACTCCTCTATCCAGCACTAAAACTAGCATCAAACAAGCGTGTTACACGAACCATTATCTCGGATCTTTTAACGTCTGAAGTAATAAATTCAACAAATTGCTATAGGCTTCATCAGGTAACAAATCTTCCATGTAAGATTTAAGTAAGTCGGTCAATAAAGTCGTCTTAAAGTACCCTACGAGCGACGTTACGTATTTCTACTTGGGCTAATAGCAGGACGTTTATTTTATAGGTGTTTGTAGGAATTCCGGTAGCGTAGTTCCCATTAAAATTTAAGCACAGTTTCTTTCATTTAGCTTATCTGTACCTACAATTTTGTCATTGGATTACGTTACTTAATTTTCATATTATTTTGTCAGAGAATTCATTTAAATACTTATCAATTTAAATAGAAAGGAACTTGATAACTGTAATAATTAAATTAAAATGCAAATTATATATATATATATTATTATTAGGAGCCTGTAGTGTTCCACTGCAGGGCAAAGGCCTCTCTACTCCCCTTCCATAGCTCGCGGTCTTGTGCGGTAGATTGCCAATCTGTGTCGAACTTGTCCAGGTCATCTCGCCACCTTCGACGGGGTCTGCCTTAAAATGGAACTGGGCCGGCCATGTGTGCCGAATGCCGGATGAACTTTGGGCCAAAATAAGTACCTTTTGGACCCCCACCAAATGCAAATACGAATTAAAAATAAAACAAAATCGATACAACACTAAATACAACTAAACTAAAACAAAAGGAAATTGTCAGGACCTTCCTAGGGCATAGTGCCTAAGATACTGGCGGCGTTTCCACGCTGGATGGCCAAACTGATACGCTGGGACAAGAAACCGCCAGCCCTGGGGTCACCCGACGTCTCAACAAGACGTGCTGACAATTCCCGAATGAACTTGATATTTTAAACCGGTCAAATTCGAGTCGGATTCGAAAGGGTTTCATACCATTATCACAATTCGGTACCTAACCCTAAAACTAAAAAAAACACTGGACCAATCCCTGAACGCAACTTATTCCAATTGATCACTAGAAAGCGTTAGTGGTAAAAATACATCGCCGTTCGTTTATTAATATGCGTATAAAGCAGCCTGTTGACAGACGGACGAATTTACTGACGGACTGTCGACAAACAGCGAAGTCTCAGTCATCAGTCATAGGGTTTTACCATTTGGGTACAGAACCTCAAAAAATCAGTGAAACCCACGCAGATAAAATTATTATCACAGTTAGATCGCTTTCTTGCTATTGTTTCATAAAATGTTCTTAAAGAGGTATTATTCAATTTAGAAATACGAGCCCTCGGGATCTATGAAAATTCGCGTCGTAGATTTTTCTGAGTGTTTAAAAATAAAACTCCTAGAACTTTGGTTGTGTAAAAAAATATTGTGTTATAAGATGAAATTTACAATACAGGTAGCTTTTTAGACCTGTAGTACATATTTATTAGATTGTAAAAACATTAAATTTATTTTAACCTTGAAGCTACCTATCACTCAAATTTGGAAAAGATAGATAAATACATACATATAAAATTACTTTATTTGTACAACAGAAAAAAATACTACAAAACACAAATTCATACAGTAAAGATAAAGCTTAAAATGTAAGTTGCACAAATAGGCCTTGACCTTGTTGCTAAAAGCGATTTCTTCCAGGCAACCTTTGGATGAAAGATATCTGTTTTAGCTTGAGTGACAGTTTGTGCAGAAGTAATTATAATAATGACACAATAAGTAAATAGGTGGGAACCGAAAATGATTAATGTACATTTGTACGTTACTAGCTGCGCCCCGCGGTTTCACCTGCTTAAGTCCCGTTCCCGCGGAAATAACGGGATAAAAAGTCTATATGTTATAGCGGCCGGTGTCCAGCTACTTATATTCCAAGTTTCATTGCAATCGGTTCAGTAGCTTTTGCGTGAAAGAGTAACAAAGTCACATAGGTACATACAAATTTTCACGTTTATAATATTAGTAAGAAGTAAGGAAAACAGAATTATCCTTGGAGTTGAACTATTATTATTAGGAAATCAAAGAAATCATAAAAATATCTTATCTCTTCCCTAGAGTCAGCTAAAAACCAATATGTCGGTACCGAAGTAGGTACATAGAGTATAAATAGTGGAATCCATCAATTCGATCTTGGCTATTGTGGTGACATACCATACCCTGCCGAGTGTAGATCGGCATGCAATAGGATCGTAAAAGGTTGATAAGGAAAAACATTGAAATACGAGAATCGTTGCTCTTTCCTTTACCTCACTAGTATTTTATTGTCCTTTCGTAAAATAAACATTTACGGTGTTGGGGCTTACGTTAGGAATATTAAAGGAACTCCTTACACATATTATGCAGTTTTATTCAAACTACACAATAACATATTACTAAGTTTAAAGACGCGACTCATGTGAAATCCCTTCTGATTGAATAGTTTTATTCATAACCGGTATCAAATAGATCTTTGAACAATGTTTAATGTTATTGTACATGATACAAGAAGTGTCCCCTTTATTTCAAAAACAATGAGAAATAACTTTAAATACCACTATTATACGGGCAAAGTTACCCCTGTTTTACAAAATAAATCATTTTTTCTTCTAAATCCTTAACCGCTATATTTTCTTATAGGCATCATAATATTAGAAAATACAAAACCTAGAACCCCTTCATCGCATTTTATACAAATATTATTTTAATCTTCGTTAATTATTGATTTTACGAGAAATTGTAGATTTTTTCACGCAATTCCATCTCGCTCATTTATATGCAATCGGACAAGGACCGATGATTATCATCTATCGCCGCCTTAAATAAAAAAAAAAACAAATTAAGAAACAAGAGAACATGTCTGCGGGGTTCTTTTGTAAGAAAGAAAACTTCTACACGATTCGTTTTCCATTTTACTCTTTTTGATGCCATTACGAAATTTACGATTTTAAACTAACAAGGTTATTTTCACTACTAAAATTACTTATTAACGGGGTGTTTACCATGTTTAATAATTTATTCGCGGAGCTCGATATTTCGATAGCAATTTCAACCAGCTTGTGCACGAGACGAGCTCCGCGAATAAATTATTAAACATGGTAAACACCCCGTTAATAAGTAATTTTATTACGAAATTCGTTCATATACTTATCGATTATATACGAATAAATCGTATAGTAATAATATAATAAAACCAATCTGTTAATACTAAGAATTAATAATATTTTTTCACGTCTAGAATATCAAAAAACTTTTATTTTAAAATTCAACGTCAAGCAAGAGTACCTAATAAGTAAATTACACGTATTATAAATGTAATTTATTGTAATTAAAATTGCTGTAGTTTATGTTTAATAGCAAGTTTTTGATAATCTTAATTTAGGTACTTTAGCTTTTTGAACAGACACACTAAATCGATTGGTTTTTTGAATGATCAGTATGTCTGTGACGTGCTCACAAATTACATAGGTACCTACTTTGTTTTTTATTTCAAAGCTTTCATTGAAACTATAAGAATATCTAATCACCTTTGTGATAAAAAAAAAGTTCTCTCTGAAGCTTTGCTCAATTATAAACTAAATTATATCTTAGAGGTTAGTTTTAGTCATAGTTTAGCTTGAAACTACGAATGCGTATTTTAAACTACAATTTTATCTTCAGTGAAGTATCTCAATAATAATGGTGCTTACCATAATCGTTTGTCGTTTTCTATCATCTTGTCATAGAGCGAGAACAAGCTCGCTAATAATAATAATAAATAATCCCCGACTACTATCATACTATAAACTACTACTATAAAGAACCAAAGTGGTTTTTCAAAGTAGTGGTGGATTTTTTAATATATTTTTTAATTTATAAATGTATATTTTTTTAAGTTTTTTTTAACTTTGGAAGATGATTTAGGTGCTGCAATAAGGAAATTATGGTAAGACCCAATCAAATTGTGTGGGATTATAGAATAAAAATTTTATAATCATTGTAGCAATCATTTCAACGAAGCAAGCTACGAATTTTTATTCCCCTTTGAGATCGGTGCAAATATTCGCTCACCTGTTCGACTAACTGCCAAAATAAAAAAAATGTGTCCCAATCAAGTTAAATCTTTTATCTACATAGAAACCATAAAACCGGAGTTTAGATTCAAAATAGAAAACCAAAATTCACGTCCATTAATCAATAAAGCAAACCTATAAAATGGTTGCAGTTAATTCTAACTAAAACCAACGCTCTGCCAAAACTATATTCGTAGATAGATAGCGTTTCATATTTCAACGAATAATCTTAGAAGTTACAAACTATCGAGCTTTAATCTTTGTATTAGGTGAAGTTAAAATTTGTAGTACGAGTAGAGTAGGTAAGACAAATATAAACTAGTTTGTACGGTCTCAAACGACGTACAACAAACTAGCTGATTTTGCGACCTACATTTGCACGCCTAACAACAAGTTCATTTACCTTAAGTGCACTTTATTATTATAATATGTATTAATTAGTGAGTATCGCAATAGACTTAGGACAATAAACATCTAACTAAACTATCATCCTGAGTTTTAACTAACTACTTAGCGTGCTCCAAACATAACTACTAAATAACTTAACTTTTAACCGTACAGTCATCATAACTAACTTGGTGAACTGTACATAGTTCATAAATCATCGCTCACCACGTGCGCTAACCGGTTCGGCTGAACTATGTACCTACTGGAACTTCATAAATCTAAAAGTTTGCATCGTAGTTTACTGTCATAGTTAAGTTCCAGGGTGGTTTTACAATTTCAAATGTACACCGCGCTCACGTCTCGAATACACCCGGTGTACTGGGTGACTAGAGATGTGATTAATTTCTAAAGAAATATATCAGTTTTGCTTTTTATTTCAAAAGTTTTATCTGCACTTGGCAGACTGATTTTTAGATAGAATTCTAAAGGTATGTTTTAAACTTATTAGACTGATTGTTGAAAAAATGCTTTCCAAAAATTTCCAAAAAAGCTTTTTTAACTCGCGACTTTTGGTAACCCAGCGCATTTGACTGCTTAGCCACGAGTACCTACTAGAGAACCCTACCTACTAGAATCGAAATAAATTCAACTGAGTATGATTTTTTTCTACCAATTATTCAAAAACAATATTTCCCAAATCTGGGTTTTAGACATTAAGTATCTCCGTACCTATCTATCTCTCGTTTTCTAGACGATACATATCTTTGCTTTGTTGTAGCTCTTTACACTTTACACAAGCCTATTTAGGAGCTTTCGTGTTTGTCTATTGTTATAATATGAATTATTTTGTTCTTTTTTAAATATGAGTGATGAATATTTTAATGGTCGTGTAGGTACACTTCTTTGGAATTTTTGTTTTCAACTGCAACTGATTTATGATCGTTGAGTTGAGAAAATTTATTCTACATAATTTGTTTATTATTTGCAATTTTATTTGCTTGTTTAATGTACCTTGTTTTATGTACCTTGGCACGGAATGATTTAAGATATAGCACGCTCATCTTGAAATTAGAGAAATTAGATGAAAGCACATATATTTATTGATATTTATTTATAACACAGATTTAACAGATATTTATTTATTGTTTAACAGGTATAATAGTGATATTAACACTAGCACTGCTGACTCCATACTTCTACTTCATACCTCGCGCTGCGTTGTCCGCTGTCATCGTGTGCGCTGTTCTGCATATGGTTGATATCGCAATAATAAAGAAGCTGTGGTCAACTAGTCGTAAGTATACCATGTTTATAATAATTATCACAATGAAGTATACTAATGGCCCCACTAAAGCTTCCTCAAGGAAAGTCGAGGTGAAGGCACGGCGTGAAATCACATTGGTGCTTAGTACAATCGTTTCTCATTATTTTATCGTCCTCTGCCTTAGAGAGCATAGGCCTTAATCCTATTAATATTATAAAGCTGTAAGTTTGTGAGTATGTGTGATGTGTGTTTGTTACTCAATCACGCCAAAACTACAAAACAGATTGCGATTAAACTTGCAATATAGGTAGCTGGATACCGGTAATAACATATAGGCTACTTTTTATCCCGATATTCCCGCGGGAACTGGACTTACGCGGGTGAAACCGCGGGGCGCAGCTAGTAATATTATAAAGCTGAAAGTTTGTGAGTATGTGTGTATGTGTGTTTGTTACTCAATCACGCCAAAACTATTAAACCGATTGCGATGAAACTTGGAATATAGGTAGCTGGATACCGGTAATAACATATAGACTACTTTTTATCCCGATATTTCCGCGGGACCGGGACTTACGCGGGTGAAACCGTGGCACGCAGCTAGTAAATTATAATAAACAATGCTCCATTACTTTCATAAATGTAGGGACAAATGGTTGATATAATACTTGTATTAGACGTCACTCCTACGAAAGCTTTATATAACTGCGGGCAAAACAACTAAGTAACAAAAATATTTCAAATTTTTGGAGTTATTCTTTTGCCCGCCGGCAAAAGTTTGTCACAGGTGAAACGAATTCCATTAATTTTATTTTATGATAGTCATATCTAGGCAGCACTTAAAAATAAATAATATAATATAATTCATACAGGTTATTTTTCTTTAAAGATTTCATTCCTAAAAGTCGCTTACACACACACACACACACACACACCCTCACACATGTTTAGGTATCATATCTAAAATATATTTAACAAAAAATAAACAAATACTTTTACATAAATTAGGCACCTAGTCTGTTAAAATGACATTCAAAAGCTTTTACTTTAGTAATATTTTTACAACACTTATTTTGAAGACACTGAAGTAACTCTAGCGAAAATATTAACGCGACAAGACAGTGTCCTTGAACGTCCTTTTAAGCCCACTTAAAGAGCAAATGTTTTTTTTTATTATGATCTCAACTACAAGGTATAAATAGAATAGAAATCTAACTTCACTATTAATCGAATTCGAAAAAAACATGTTCCACGGTCACACAGCAGCAGATGCACACACTGACATGTTCCTTACAGTATTACGTATGATCGACCTTGGATTCGACCAATTGCGGACGAACTTTAGTGACAGACTGGCAGTCGAATCATCGTTCTAGGCCCCGCAACCACCGTTTGCGTGGAACATCTTTTCAAAGGATTGCTACTTCCATAATTATATATATATTGGAGTTCATTAGGTCGCAAGTAGTTTGTACAGCCGTAGTTCCATTGTTACTCTTTTACGCAAAAACTACTGAACCGATTGTGATGAAACTGGGAATGTAGGTAGCTGAATACCGGAAATAACACAAAAGGCTAGTTTTTATCCCGATATTCTCGCAGGATCCGGACCTAGGTGGGTGAAACCGCGGGGCGAAGCTAGTTTTTTACCCGACTGCGCGACGCAAAGGAGGGTAATGTGTTTACCGGTCTATGTATGTATGTATGTATGTATGTATGTATGTATGTATGTATGTATGTATGGATGTTTCTATGTGGCGTTCTAGAGGCCAAACGCATGGACCGATTTTGATGATTCTTACGTCAATCGATTCGTCTTAATCTGGCGAGTGTGACAAAAGACATGACAGTAATCCCAAGTAACTTATGTCACCACCAGACGCCATATTGTCAAAATTAAAAAATCCAAAATCGTCAAAGTATGTCAAAATGGGTATCGTTGAATAGGTTTTTTAAAATAAATATTAGGTTTCTTTCACCATTTTTCGTTTTAAAGAACCGTTTAGGAAATATAACGGTTTAAAGTTAATTTACAATTAGGTATTCTTGCTTTTTATTACTAACGAACAAGTTTTTATTTTTGTTACGTAGTTACGCTTGGAACTATCAAAGTATAAGCCGTGGTATAAGCCGTGATGGTACAGGTGACAGGAATTTATTGACATAAACTAAAAAAATATTTACATAAATTGTACCTACCTACTGAATAAAAGCCTAATAACACTTAGGTACCTAAAAACGTTAAAAGAATAATAAATTTAAACAATAAATAACTAAACCCTAACTGAAATAGAATCTTACTAATATTATAAACGCGAAAGTTTGTATGTAAGTATGTATATATAAGAGTAACCACCTCACATACGTATGTATGTGAGGTTGTTACTCTTTCACGCAAAAACTACTGAACCGATTGCGATGAAACTTGGAATATGAAAGCTGGGGGACCTGGATTAACACATAGGCTACTTTTTATTCCCGCGGGAACGGAAATTACGCGGGTGAAACCGCGGGGCGCAGCTAGTACATTATAACCCCCTAATGAAATGAATAGATTACGAGACTTACCTACCATCAATAAATGAAAATAACTAAAAAGCGTAAAATAAAAAAAATAATTTATAAAAAAACAAAAAACCCGACTGCGTAAAAAACTCGATTAAAAAATACGCATAGAAACAACAAAAAAACCAAAAAGAAAAAAACAAGCCCAGTAATTTGAAATTACGCTAAGTAATAATAGTTTTGTAATCGATACACACAGAACACAGAATAAATGAGTAAAAAATTACTCACAGTCGGGACCCATTGGAAAAATTAGATTGGTAAAATGAATGGGTCCCGACTGTGAGTAATTTTTTACTCATTTATTCTGTGTTCTGTGTGTATCGATTACAAAACTATTATTACTTAGCGTAATTTCAAATTACTGGGCTTGTTTTTTTCTTTTTGGTTTTTTTGTTGTTTCTATGCGTATTTTTTTTTATAAAATACAAAATAAACACTTTATTTACCGGGTTTAATTGCGTTTTATTCATGAGTTTTAAACGATGATTTAATCCGGTAAATAAAATGTTTTATTATGCAAAATCGCAAAAACCATAGAAGAAATTATAATAGGTATACAAAGTCCATTTATTTCACTTAAATGTATGTCTCTAAGGTTCACTTGCGCTGATATATTTAGCTAGCTAGCCCAATGCTAACTCTTGTGATTAGTTGTGCACTGACACAAATGTCAGTGCACAACCAATCACAAGAGTTAGCACGTTAGTTAGTAAGGTCTAAGTACAGCGCAAATCAACCTACGTGTCTTATAACAATATAATCCCAAGTTACTTTTAAAAAGTAACAAACATTACACACATACTTACTCACTTTTGCGTTTATAATATTAGTAGGATTTAGGTAGCAACGCAGGTACGCTAGGTAATATCAATATTCAAGTATGAATTCCAATTTGTCATGTCAATACTATTAAAAACTCGACCGGCATCAATTTTAAATTGATTAAAATTTTGCCATCACATTTTTATATGAAAAGTTAGCGCAAATTTGCACAGGTTTTACAATGTCTGAATTGCTTTAATATTCATTCAGTTCTAATTTCGATATTGGAATATTGAAATGCTGTTTCGTAATTGGATTAAGGGACGATAATATTTCAGGATAAAACACTACTTACATCGCCAAAAATAAATAAAATATTTTAATGAAACTGACGGTGTAGATTCATTTTACACTTCTGACTAAATGAATGAATTCTTTAATAGACACACACATCATATTAATTAAAATATATAGAAAAACATACCCAACTTAAAGCTAGAGGATCTAACTGACTGATGAACAATGTTTCATGAAATTGAGTGACATTTGTAAAAACTTTGAACTTCGGAATTCAACGCGTCCGATGATGTGTTAAATTTCAAAGTAGGTAATAAAATTGTCTAAAATATTAATATAGGTATTATTAAAATGATAAACATCTTTATTTTCTAATTAATTTACATATCCTTTGGGACTTAATATTAATCCATCTTTAGAATAAAATAAAGTCTTTACTCATACATATTATTTGATCAGTAAGAGAGAAGCAAGCGCTGGCATCTTATAAATTTTTATTATTCCGACAGGGTTGAACAGGACCCTCTAAAACTTTAAGTTATTGTTATTGCAATGGAAGTCGAATCTTTAGTTTATTAAGGCTTCCCTGATTTTGGTTGTAAAGACAAATGTAAACTTGTTACCAACGAACTCGAATATTTATGGAAGTAGCAACCATTAGAAAAAATGTTCCACGCAAACGGTGGTTGCAGGGCCTAGAACGATGATTCGACCGCCTGTCTGTCACTAAAGATCGTCCGCCATGGGCCGATCCAAGATTGATCATACGTAATACTGTACGGAACATGTCAGTGTGTGCATCTGCTGTTGTGTGACCGTGGAAAATGTTTTTTCGGATTTATTAGTGAAGTTAGATCTCCATTTTATTTATTCCTCGTAGCTTGTTACAGTAGTTTAGATCAGTCGACCGTCTCTTCTTTTCGTGTAGTGTGGCCAGCTAGTGTTATCAGGAGTTTTCAGGTCGCCATGAGGCCTTTAGCTTGACCTAACGAAATAACAGTCAACCGTTAAATGTTATGATGATCGTTCAAAAATGCTAATCCAGATCTCCAGCTATCTACCAAACACTTTACATTGCAAAGGGTCTAGTAGTTTTTGCGTGAAGGAGTAACAAACATACCCACTTTCTTACTTACTGAGACACAGACTTTCACTTTTGATTGAATGTTAATATTCGTGCTTCGGAAGGCACATTAAGCAGTTGGTCCCAGTTATTATCTCCGATAGCAGCCGTTAGGTCAAGTTATGGGCCGTTAGGGCGACCTTGAAAAACTTTATAACACTAAGTGAGCCACACCACTACACAAAATAAAGAATTTTATTTCAATGAAATATTAGTATTTCTTGGAAAATTACCAAAAATGTAGCCTATAGTCGTATATTTTATAGATACCAATACCATTTCTTAAGATTTTTGGCTAAAAGCAATCGCTCGACCAAATAATTTCAAGTTTACAGCAACCATTAATAACTGGTAGAAATATAACTTATTGTTTGTATTCCCTGTTATTATTAATAACTTTTGGGCTATTTGCATTAAAATTTAAAGTAACTACCTACCTATATAATATATTTTAAGAAATAGCTGCGTCCTACGGTTTCACCCACGTAAGTCTCGATTTCGTAGGAATATCGGGATCAAAAGTAGTTTATATGTTAACAGTTAACTACTCCTCGATAATGTAGCTTTGTTTGGTGAAAGAATTTTTGAAATCAAATTTCGAATCCTATTTTTTTACAAACAAATAAACATTTTTTTCCTCATTATAATATTAGTATAGATATAGATAAAATGAGTAATTCAGCCGGCTTGCACCAGGCGAGTTTTCAAAGTCAAAGCAAATAGGTATAACTAAGTCCCTTTACATGCGGGTTAGATAAACCCTCATGTAATGAAGTGTAAAACAAAAAAAACACCAAAAGTGTATTTTATTTTTTACCCGATTACGCCAAAAGGATGGTTATGTTAATAACTGCGATATATTATGTGTGTTAACATATGTTTGTTTGTAGCGTTTTATTTTAAATCATGTTGGGGTCTATAGCTTAAAGTATTTAATTCCCATAATGATGCGATTTAACACAAACGTTCCCTAAATTATCTTGCCGGATATATAATATGTACCTATATGTAGTAAACCGAGTAAGATATTGTGCTGTGAAACCACAAGAAATTTAGGTACACCACGACAACGGAAATGTTTATTGTAGTAGAGTAGAAGCATTCAGTACATCAGTACTATATTTTATTTATTTCATACTTACAAATGTTGAGTTTAAGAAAAACAGTTTAAAATAAGCACCCGATAGATTGCAAATCCTAAAAATAAACATTTCCCAAATTTCCTCGAAATTACGAATCTTCCTGAAATTCCGAATCGCGAAACTGGAAGTTTACCATCCTTTTAATTATTATTTAGCGGAGTTCGATTATTTCAAATAACTACATTCTAAATAACAGATATCCTAAATAGCAGACATTTTCAAACTATATTTCAATTCCAATCCAAATTCAGGGAATATTTCAGAACGGTCGGGTTGTTATCGCCAAATGGCCTTGTCCGTGTTCGGATACGTGTGTCAGTATAACGATCATAAAGCGAAAAAAAAAAACAAAATCTATGGTAGTTATCAACAAAAAGTGCTGGCGAAGATCAACATCGTCCACCTGCCAATAAGATTTTGTCGACCTCTGTGGCGCGTCGTGCGTACGCTTGACTGCAATGCGTTGTGGACGTTACGGGTTCGATTCCCGCTGGGTGCAAATGTTTATTAAATAATTATTTGTATCTGGTCTGGGTGTATATCTATCTAAATATGACTGACTGACTGACTGACTGATATAGTGATCAATCAACGCACAGCCCAAACCACTGGACGGATCAGGCTGAAATTTGGCATTTGGTAGATGTTTCGTAAATTTGTTTTTATTGCTCAAGGCATATTTATTAGAAATATTTCGCCGCAAGTGAATTTTTCCTTTAAAAATATTCAGGTAGATGTTATGACGTAGGCATCCGCTAAGAAAGGATTTTGATAAATTCTACCCTTAAGGGGATAAACGGGACTTACGCGGGTGAAACTGCGGGGCGCAGCTAGCCTGTAATATGTATGTATTTACAAAAGAAAATAAATGTAAGTAGTATATACGTCGACTAGTCACTGTAACACAAGCTTAGCAGCTTACCATGGGGCCAGATGGCGCTGTGTGTTGGTATCAGAATTTATTTATTATTTATTTACCTCCTCCTTATCAGAAGGATGTACCCGGTGACATCCCTCTCAGGAACCCTGACCATATAAAAACATAGTAGATAAGTCTTATTTACATATCTCCTGAAATAGATTTCGCTATGCTTTTACGCCCGGTCTCTTGTCTGTCACCGACCCACATTGGGACCAATAAGATATACCTAGGTACTCTATAATAGATAGTCATCGCCGTTTTGTATGATAAGTATTTGTAGTTAGGTTTTAGTTTGGTATTAGAAGCACACTGTTACTTTTGTGTTTAACAGTCGTATTCACAAAAGACCTCATGCTTAATGCTTTGTCTTGCTCTTTTGAGTGATAATTATCGTCAGCGAAAATGTGACAAAACGTTATTTATACCATAGATATTTCAAATAATTGAAACTTTGTGTGTAAGTAAATAAACGAGTATTTCAGTTACTCCTCCAAGTAAAAACTACTTTGCCGATTGCGATGATATTTAGTATGCTGATAACTATCAGACCAGATAATCCAGCCAATCAGTTAAACCAAATATCCAACTGAACATCTGGATTAACACATAGGCTACTTTTCTTCCCGATATTCCCGCGGGATCAGCACTGTCACAGGTGAAACCCTGGGACCCAGCTAGTTACTAACATGTTCGTGTATATTTTTCACAGGATTAGATCTAATACCTCTACTGGGAACTTTCCTATGCTGCCTCGTTTTAGGCATCGAGTTGGGTTTGGTTTGCGGAGTACTCATCGACATGGTGCTACTTATGTACTACAACTCAAGACCTAAACTAAACGTGGAGTTTGTTAATGTAAGTTTCAATATGAATCCTATACTACGCCCATTGAGCACTTCTGTGGGGTGTTGAACAAATACCCGATTACAATAATTGATCTTAAGGGTGCGGTCGCATAGACAGTAGGCTGGTTTAGCGGCTAGAAGCTAGCGAATCACCTAACTAAAAGGAACAGTCTAGAAAGTTCGCGACCGGCCGCACTGAGCGCTTGGCGCCTAGCTGTGTATTTTGCCAGAATGCAAGCCACCATGCGCTAGGCGTGAAGCAAGTCGCCTGAATATGCGCCCGCAGCCTAACAATAGATATGGCATCAGAAGGAAGATGGTTGTAACAAGCCACTGAAATCCCGCTATATCAAATTCAATGACACTTTTGGGGCTTTAAGCTTCATTCATCGACTTAACATCTTACCATTGTCATTTAAAACCCAATATTTAGGTACTGGGTTTTACTCGCGTATCGTTTATAAGTAAAGGGGTTAAAGCTTAAATTTTCCCACTGCAAAGCAAAGGCCTTTCTTCCTTCCTTCCATTTGTCGCGGTCTAGAACTATTGTGGACCTTCTCAACAAAAGTCATCCCCCCATCGCCGTCTTGGTCTGCCGCGTTTTCGTGACCCAGTGGGGAACCAATCGGTCGCAGTTTTGGTCCAACGTTCATTTTTATTTTATTTCTTACCGTTTGTGAACCGATTATGGCCATTTGGAAATTAGCCTCAAGTATTAATAATATATATGCAAGTTTTTTGCATTAAATCAGTCAAGTCGTCATAGTTATAGCCAAGTCTAGAGAATCATTTGTAAACACGGCGGCCATTTACAAAGATTGTTCACAGAGCTTGGGAGACTACGCAAAAGTCCATGTTTTGCACAGATTTCCCTTTCATTGCACTTGTACACCTTTACGAAACTAAATTGATTAATATGCTCCCGAAATTAAGCAATTTACACGCATTTACACTAGGTTTCACAAAAATGAAAATTTAGCAACACATTTCCTTAACGCTTTCCCGCCAACACTCCAGCGTTCATTTGACATGCAGCAGACATATCTGGCAGATAAAGTCAGATTCAAATCTATGCATTCACAAATAAATAATAGATAAATCCTGTGACACAGCGCCATCTAGCCCCATGGTAAGCTGCTAAGCTTGTGTTACGGTGACTAGACAACGGATATACCTACTTATATTTATTTTTCTTTTGTAAATACATACATATTATTATACATATTATACACCCAGACCAGATACATTTTTTTAAGCATAAATATTTGCACCCAGCGGTAATCGAACCCGCAACCCTCTATATTGCAGCCAAGATTTCGCCCGACGCGCCACAGAGGTCGTCAAGTAACAAACTTAACTTTTTCAGGACAACATTCTACCACCGCACTACGCTATACACCCATTGGGAACCTTACACTTCGCCGGCGCCGAAAGAGTCCGCTCCAAACTAACCTCCCTAAGGAACAAGAAACTGCCTCAAGCGCTTCAAACTCTCACTGTGATACCTGATGATACCACTATTGTACACCGTCAAAACGGGAACGTTGTGAACCAAGTATTGAATAATACTTGTAGTGAAAATAGTGCAAGTGTTGTGAATGTCGTTAATATTGTAAATAATGTAAATAGTGCAGTGGTGTCAAGACAGTCGAAGATTTTGGTGATATATTGTGATTCGTTGTATAGGCTGGATTATACATTCTTACAGGTGAGTTATCCCTACTAATATTATTAATGCGTAAATAACCTGTCTGTTACGTTTTCACACATATGCCAGTGAACCGATATCAATGAATTTTAGTAGGTAAAAGTAGAATAAGAATAATAGTTTAAATAGAAATGTATGGTACCTTGGAAAGGTATATGTTTTTGATCCCGATATTGTCGCAGGATTTAGACTTAAACGTGTGAAACCTCAGGACCAGCTAGTTCATACAAAAAAATCAACTCCCTTATTTATAAAATACTAGCTTCTGCCCGCGGCTTCGCCCGCATTTAGGAAATAGAACTGTTTGTATATCAATCATTATGTCTTTCGATTAAGATAATAAAAAGGATAAAAATTGGATGCAAAATCAGCATAGGATCAGGATATGATCGGCATATGATCAGGATATGATCGGCATAGGATCGGCATAGGATCAGTATATGATCGGCATAGGATCGGCATAGGATCAGAATATGATCGGCATAGGATCGGCATAGGATCAGAATATGATCGGCATAGGATCAGGATTTGATCGGCATAGGATCAGCATAGGTTCATCATAGGATCAGCATAGGTTTGACATAGGTTCAGCATAGGATCAGCCTAGGTTCAACATAGGATCGGCATAGGATCAGCCTAGAATCGGCATAGGATCAACATAGGATCAGCCTAAGATCGGCATAGGGTCAGCATAGGTTCAGGATTGGATCAGCATAGGATCAGGATCAGATCTGCATAGCTTCAGCATAGTTACGGCATTGGATCAGCATAGGTTCAGCATAGGATCGGCATAAGATCAGAATATGATCGCCATATGATCAGCATAAAATAGGCATATTATGATCAGCATAGGTTCAGCATAGGATCTGCATATGATTGGCATATAATCAGCATATGATCGTCATAGGATCAGCATAGGTTCATCATAGGATCAGCATAGGTTCGGCATAGGCCGAACCTATGCTGATGAACATGAACCGAACCGGAAACTGAGAGCCGGAACCGCAATCGGAACTGAAACCGACACGGGAAACGGATAAATACTCGATAACATATTCTAAGAAAAATATGCCATAGATACTTTCATCCCCAATTTACCACCCTTAGGGGATGAGTTTAAAAAAAACTTTTAGGTGCTTCACCTACGACTCCATAGCAATCTCTGTGTTAAATTTCAAGTTTGTAGGTTAAGCGGTGAGCCAATTTTCATAGAGATTTTCTTCCCCAATTTAACAACCTTAGAGGATGAATTTCTAAAAAAAAAAATGATAGTGCTTCACCTACGTCCCTACAGCAATATCCGTATTAAATTTTAAGATTGTAGGTGAAGCGGTAAACCAATTCCCATACTTTCATCCCCAATTTAACACCCTTAGGGACTGAATTTCTAAAAAAACTTTTTTAATGCTTCATCTACGACCCCACAGTATTCTATGTGTTAAATTTCAAGTTTCTTGGTCAAGCGGCTTGGAAGTTGCATACAAACGTTTTCATCCCCTTAAGGGTGGAATTTCGGAATATCCTTTCTTATCTGACGCCTTCATCACATAACGGACACACCCTCCAAATTTCAGCTCTCTCCTACCAGCGGTTTAGGCTGTGCGTTGATCCCTCAGTGAGTCAGTCAGTCACTTAGGACAAAGAGTTTTATATATATATATAGAAGATAGATTATTTACACATTGAAACTTTGAAACTACATATGACTGATTCATATGAGTAAAAGACAAACAATGCATAGTTATGCAGCGCAATAAATCCTACTAATATTATAAATCCGAAAGTCTGTTTGTTTGTTTGTGTGTTTGTTTATTTGTTTGTTTGTTTGTTTGTTCCCTCTTCACGGTCAAACGGCTCGACCGATTTGGATGATAATTTGCATAGGGATAGTTTAAATGATGGAGAGTAACATAGGATACTTTTGATCCCGAAAATCCCGCGGGATCGGGACTTACGCGGGTGATAACTATTTATTAGATGAAAATTTGCATAGGGATAGTTTAAATGATGGAGAGTAATATAGGGTACTTTTGATCCCGAAAATCCCGCGGGATCGGGACTTACGCGGGTGATAACTATTTATTGGATGAAAATTTGCATAGGGATAGTTTAAATGATGGAGAGTAACATAGGGTACTTTTGATCCCTAAAATCCTGGAGGATCGGGACTTACGCGGGTGATAATTATTCAATGAATGAAAATCGACACAGGGGTAGGGTAAGTGATGTAGAGTGGCATCATCATCATCGTAATCGTCATCCATCGTCATTGATCGGCATCCATCGTCATCGTCATCCTTCGTCATCGTTATCGTCACTTACTGATGAAATACAAACTTTGCCTTACTTCACCTACCTACCGCAGTGCAAAACTCCACACTTAAACGGACGACCAGGGAAGGACTGATGATGCCAGGCGCGGTAGCGCCTGGCTTCAACAGTACTTCAATGGGCGACCGTTTAAGTGTGGATTATTGCATTGAGGTAGGTAGGTGTTCGAACAACGCGGGTTCGCAACTTGCGCGGGTGAAACCGCGGGGCGCAGCTAGTAGCGTTTATAAATAAGGGGGAAATCGTGTTATTTTATCTTAGGTATTCGCGATTTTGAATAAAACACAATATTTACCGGGTTTTACTCGCGCTTTATTAACGGCATTACTACAAAAGTTCCGAGCTTTCGTTAATTTTACAGTTAGTTTTTTCAAGGTTTACTCAGATGTAATTCTTCTATTTCAATATTCAAAAAAGTTACGGTAAACTACCGCCTCATAATTATTTGTATCAAAACGTTCCAGTTCAGTTAACCCAGATTTCAGATTTATTGTTATAGTTTTGAATTTAAATTATAACTAATATTATTTCTAGTTAACTCAATAGTTTAACTGACTGACTCGCACAGTCTAAACAGCTGGTTTTAAAGACATGCTTAAAGTAATTATTTTTATTAAATTAATCTTAATTACACTGAATACATACCTATATATACCTATCTAACCCCATTATATATAACGTTACATTACATTAATTATTTAGCCAATGCCAATACGTTGTTATTGACAAACAAATAATTAGATGATTCGAAAAAAAAAAAAAAAAAAAATTAACAATTAAAAAACCGACTTCAAAAAGAAACAAAAATTAATTTAAAAAACAACCAAAAAAAAAAGAATTGATAAAAATGACCAAAATAACCTCTACATAGGTACAGAGCCGCCGACTAATTAATCTGTTTTATCATCTGAAGTCGGGCAGCCAAACTAAGTACAATATGGAACCAACCAGTAAAACTGCCCGACTTCAGATGATAAAACAGATTAATTAGTCGGTGGCTCTGTACCTATATAGAGGTTATTTTGGTCATTTTTATCAATTCTTTTTTTTTTGGTTGTTTTTTAAATTATTTTTTACAATATTGTTACCGTAATTTTCATTATTGAGGAGTTTGCTGATGAGAAGGTGGTTTCAGGTGCCCCATCAATCTGTACTTAGTTCTTTAAGGGTCTATTCTTTTTGGTAGAAGTCCAAAAATGAGTAATTTATTGAATTCTGGGATGCTATCCTGTCCATCATTCCGAAGATACTCATCAGATCCTTACCAAACTTTCATGGGACCACCTCGTAGCTTCCACCTTTCCATTAAAAAAAGAACTATATCAATCGGTTAAGCCATCTTCGTATAATCGATGAACAATTGAATTGAATACAGCGTTTTAAGGAGCATTCCCGGTCCTCACTTCGAAGATCCTCATCAGATCCTCATCAAATTTTTATGGGACCATCTCGGAGCTTCCACCTTTCCATTAAAAAAAGAATCATCTCAATCGGTCAAGCCATCTTCGAGTAATCGATAAACAACTGGATTGATTAATGCGTTTTGAGGAGCATTTCCGTTCATCACTCCGAAGACCCTCATCAGATCCACATCAAATTTTTATGGGACCATCTTGGAGCTCCTACCTATCCATTAAAAAAAGAATCATCTTAATCCGTCAATCCGTCTTCCAGTAATCGGTAAAAAAACAAAAAAAAAAAATATTATACATACACGAATTGATAACCTCCTCCTTTTTTTTTGAAGTCGGTTAAAAAGAGTAATTTTGAGGTTTAGAAAGTCTAATTTCAAAAGATTTTTTTTGTATGTTAAATTGATAAATAAATTTCGCTTTCAATCAGTAATGTTTTCAGCTCTTTCAATCAATAGTATTTATTTGTATAATCTACAATCAATGATACAGTTACCTTATTATTGAAGTTAGAAATAAAGTTTCAAATGTTTACCCCCAAAAAGTAGAGCGAAAGGGGTAAAAACATGAAAAAAGATCAACCCTATCAAAACATAGAATAGGTATATGAACCGGAATACGTAAGTAGGAAGGAAATCCTATCCGAGAAATGAGAAATTGGTTTTTCATAATTTATTTACGTTCGAGATTTCAGAAAGTAGAAAACAAAGTTATTTAATTTGAATATTTAAGTGCTTTGAGATCCTGACCTTGGTGAATTTTGTATACAATGAACGTTCCGTTTAGGAATCAAAGGAATATTCAATTAAGTTGTAAGTCTATGAATTAATCAACCAGCTGAAAATAACTTTTTGATTATAAATTAAAATATGAATGGCTGCTGCGGCCATATTGGTTAACTTTGCTTATGGAGAAGTGTAGGATCACTTAGTATAATATAACAAATAGAATTGGAGATATGAATACATTGCAGCGCCTGGCCTCCACAACAGCCGTAAGTCATCAGGCATCTTAAGGACGTGACTCATGTGAAATCCCTTCCGATTGAATAGTTTTCTTCATAACCGGTATCAAATAGATCTTTAAACAATGTATTATGTTATTGTACATGATACAAGAAGTGTCCCCTTCATTTCAAAAACAATAAAAAATAACTTTAAATACCACTATTGTACAGGCAAAGTTACCCCTGTTTTACAAAATAAATCAATTTTTCTTCTAAATCCTTAACCGCTATATTTTCTTATTGGCATCATAATATTAGAAAATACAATACCTAGAACCTCTTCATCGCATTTTATAAAAATATTATTTTAATCTTCGTTAATGATTGATTTTACGAGAAATTGTAGATTTTTTCACGCAATTCCATCTCGCTCATTTATATGCAATCGGACAAGGACCGATAATTATTATCTATCGCCGCCTTAAACATACCGTTCTATAGGGATAGGTAAATTATAAAGTAATCGTATAAAAGAGGCTTTCGCCATTATGCCTTCATAATAAAAAAAAAAACGTTTGTTGTATGGGAACCGCGCTTAAATATGACTTTTATTCTTTTATATAATTTGTGTTCAAAATTTCAACTGTGGAGCTATCACAATTCATGATCATAAAATACAGTAAATACTGGTAAAAGGGTGTGCGTTTTTACTATTTAGGTACGGAAGCCAAATAAATATTAATATGTACCTATTTTAAACCAGACAAAACACCAGTTTTCTCTTGTTCTTGCTCCTACATAAAATTCCTGAACATTATTAAAAAACAATCACCGAAACTTCTTTGATGTTTGTGAAAATATGTAGGAACAAGTTGCTCAGACACAATTTCAGTTTTATTCACTTTCCAGCTGGAATTCAGGTCAGGAACTGAATATGATAGATTTTAATTAAAATTTTACTGTAGAAACCTCCACGTTTCATAAAACTTGCGAGTTGGTAATTTCAAGTTAATTACTTTAGTTAAGTAGTTAACTTTGACAATTCATCAAATACGTTGTTGGAAGGTATGTTAGGGAAGCTGAAAGGTGTTTCTTTGAAATAATTTTACTTCAGGGCTTCTAGGGCCTCAGGGCCTCAGGTTCTAGAACGAACGAAAATACGAAAAGTAAAACTGACATCTTGGAAAAAAATCGGTCAGAATTTGCCAGATTTTTCGTTCGTTCGTAGAAACAGTACCTATTCTAGCCCTGATTCTAAGTGAGTATAGGTCGGTATAGAGATGTTACGAATATTCATTTACTATTAGGTATTCAGCCGTATTACGGTATATAATTTCAGGTTTAAAGCGTAGGTATACTGATCGCATCAGAAAATATTATATGTTCAAGTACTTGTGTATAATCGCTGATTCAATTCAACGAAACTAATGAAGAAATAATGTTCTGATAATAATTCACATTTTATTTCTAATAAAACAAATTAATTAATTAAAATAAAGTGTAGATAATAATTACAAAGTAAATTGAATTATAGTATATTGGTCCCAAGGTTTACGATAATGGTGTGGTGGGAAAAACTATGGAAAGCTGAATCTGTGGAGGAATCGAATGGTTTACCGAATATTTGGTTCGATAAGAAATCATACAGAATAATTTCCTATTCTAAGTATTTGGTGAAATTGCAATTTGGCGCACATCTAGTAAATACCGTACTTATGCAACTTTCAGTAGGTATCGTATTTTCCAATGGCAACCTGATTTAAGTAATAGATTGTTCATATTTATAGCGTTTGTAAAACAATGTCATAACTGAGTACCTAACTCCAGCGGTCCTAAATCATCTCGAACAAATCTGTCATGGCCGTCACGATTGTAATAAAACAAAACGGAAAACACAAACAATAAATCTTTATTATTTAAAGCTACTTTAACTTACAGATGTAGCTATAGAATTAGTGATTTATTATTGTGGTCTCATTAGTAATCTTAACTACCTAGTGTCATTTTAAATTCTCTTACCTCGACGTTTCGATCATGTTACAATGATCTTGGTCGCGGGGAGAGTCCCCTCGCGACCAAGATCATTGTAACATGATCGAAACGTCGAGGTAAGAGAATTTAAAAATAAAAAATGATATTACGCGAATAAGACCCGGGAAAAATAATTATGAGTTCAAATCTTGTGAGTTTAAAATGTTTACTTAGTGTCGTCAGTAAGTCGGGTGAAGTCGGGCAACCAAACAAAAATATGGATCCAGCCAGTAAAACTGCCTGACTTTAGATGACAAAACCGATAAATCGGTGGCACTGTATGTTGAGATTATTTTGTCCCGTTTGAAAAGTGGAGTTTTAAATTTAAAAAAAAAATATGCCGTTTTAGTGTACCTCCTACTTTGACTGCCATTAAAAATCAGCAAAATTATAACCTTAATTTTAAATATTGATGAGTTTTCTAATCAGATGGTGGTTTAAGGTGCTCCATCGATATGTACTTAGTTCTTTAGGGGCCCATTTTTTGGTAGGAGTCTAAAAAATGAGTAATTGACTGCATTCTGCGATTCTATTCTGTCCATCATTCCGAAGATACCTAATTTTTATGGGACCACTTCGAATCTCCCACCTTTCCATTGAAAAAAAAAACTTTCTTAATCAGACAAGCCAGCTTCGATTATTCGGTGAACATTCCTAAAAAAAAAGTCGACGAATTGACAACCTCCTTCTTTTTTTGAAGTCGGTGTAAAAACGGAAAACACAAACGATAAGTCTTTATTATTTAAAGCTACTTTAACTTACAGATGTAACTATAGAATTAGTGTTTTATTATCGTGTTCTCATTAGTTATTTAATTATGTAGTTTTCTACTAACCGCAAATCACAATGTCAAATCGTTTTGCAATGTCGATGTCCAGACCGCAAACGATAGGTACCTACTAGTTGAAATTTTAATATTTGTCGTGGTATTTGCTATGTTTTCGACAACATACTGGGTAAATTATTGCTTTATTATTAAGTTTTTGGGATCTTGTATGGTAAAAAATTACTGATTGAAATTCATTAGTTCTCTATTACCTAAATAAATATACCTACCTAAATAAATATAGATAAATAAACGTAAAACTACACTAAATCAAAAAACACACAATCGAATATTCCGTCTCTGATCGTTCCCCGTGCAAAGAACCAAGAACTGAGCCCTTAATATGAGTTTTGATAGTTTATCGTCTCGATGAAACTACCCAGTTTACTTTCATACATTATTTTAGTTCATAATAGTTACCGCTAGGGGCGCTGATGGAAAATGTATGAAGTAAACTGCCAGTTTCATCGAGACGATAAACTATCAAAACTCATACTAAGGGCTCTGGGGATATGGTAGACAGGGGAAACATTCGTATTCTTAAATTCGCGGCTTGAAATGGTAACTCGTGTGGCCTACTTGGTTAACGCGCTGCGGTACTAACTGGCGCACAGACGCGAGTTCAAATCTCGTCGCGAGTGAAATTTTAAAGATAAATTTTTCCTTTCAAATATTTCTAACTAAGAACTGATTAAATATAATACTAATAATATCATTAGTATCTGTCCATATCATGTACAATGTACATAATATAATGTATATGATTTAATACTTAGCATATCAATTATTTTAGTATAGAGATTTCACCACAGACTTATGACCAGTAATTTGAATTAATTAAATTCTTGATTTTATTTTAAAAGTGTTTCCCACACTTGAACTTGAATACAAATATTTGTTAATTAGTTCTTAAAAACTGTCGATATTTCCACGACAATTTATTGCCCGTAAATTTGTCCCACTGTAGGGCAAGGGCTCCACGGGAGCCTACTCCTGATTGGCAAATGTTCCATACAAAGAAATACTTATTTGTGTTCCATTCATAGCGAAATAAAATTGAGTCAACTACGGAGCTGGAGGCTGATATTGATATCGCCGAAGGACTGCTTCTATGCACTGTTTTTGCTATATGAAAGTGCCCTCTGATATGATGGCGACCAATTTATGGTCCAGCGACTGTTGTCCCATGTCTCTGGGATAGGGTTGCCGTGTTTTTGAACATTCGCAATACTGTAGGGATTTAGTTAGGGGAGCAGCGTTCATGAATTATGGCATGTTTGCTACTGAATACATAAAATGTGTTGGAATCAAATTTGTTTGGCTTTTTTATTATTATTGCTTGGTTCTCACTTAGCAACAAAATTATCACGTAGGTATCATATGTAATGCCTACAAATGCTGAAATAACTTGTGTTTCATTGCGGTTTAATGTGAAAACGAAGCGTGTCACGATCAGAGTCGTGAGCTTTTATACGTGAATAAGTTTCAACTGCCGTGGCTTGATGCAATTCTACTAATATTATAAATGTGTTCTTTTTTGTGTAAGTTAGTAAGCAAACGATGTTTCTCTCCTCTTCAAGCAAAAATGGCTTGACAACTGCCCGACTTCTGATAACAAAATAGATAAGTTGGTGGCACTATATGTACCTAGAGGTTATTTTGTCCTTTTTGTAAGACCGTTTTTTATAAAAACCAGTCGCGCTAAATAAATTATTGGCTTTTCTGCCAGCATTAAAGGCTAATTTCAGCCAGTTTCACGTGTCTAATAGTGTACTATCAAATCGATTGACACAATTTTAGCAATGCGTAAAGGTTGAAGTAAAAATGGCGATGATTTTTAATCCTACTCCATTGGAACATTTGACGATAACGTGCTAATTCCGTGTTTGGCTCAGGTTTTTATATTTATTTTCAATACACTAGTTCAAAATTTTGAACTTTATGTGGCGCTTTGTGTCAAATGTTCAATGAAAGCGTAAACGGTGCAAAATACAACGACGTATTGAAGACGTTTTCCTGCCTTTTTTGAGGTCGGTTAAAACATTTACCTTAAGTAATTTCATTTGCGAAAACGCAATCAAAAGCGAAATTTGAAATTTGGATTAGGCAGTACTCGTTGTCGAGAATTTCATCACAAAGTAAGCCTTTAATTGAATCAATGGGTCTTGTATTTACATCTATTGTACAACATTACGCTTAAATCGTAACGGTTCGGGGAACATTTTCGAGAATGGTAAATTCTGAGAAATGTTAAAGATTACCTATGCCCCGCGGTTTCATCCGCGTAAGTTCCAATCCCGCGGAAACATCGAGATAAAAAGTATGTTTCTCAAAGATGGTGTCCATATCTATGTTTTACTCCAAGGCCCTATCTATCTCTATACCAAAATTTATATCAAAATCAGTTCAGCGGTTTAGACGTGAAAGCGTAACAGACAGACTGAGTTATTTTCGCATTTATAATATTAGGAACGATTTATTAGCACTAGGCACACTATATGACTAATGAAGTTTGCGAAATTTTCGGTTTATAAAGGAACCTGAGCACTACTAGTAGCATATTACCACAGTACATAAAGGGAGCAGTACTGCACACAGTATGGAAACTGCACACACACGTTCACACTCGTCGTGACACGGCACGCAGTACTGACTGCACCGCGTACCATATTAGGGATGATTTATATTACACCGTTACGGGCGCGGGCCGGGTCCTAGATTCGTTGTTCATTGCTTGGCGAGCAGTCGATAGGTCTGTTACAACCGAGTGGCGGCCGAGTAATGGACAACGAAGCTCGGACCCGGCCGTGGCGCTCGTGACGTTCTAATATAAATCATCCCTTAGGGGTCTCGTCTACACGCATGTTTGTGTGAGTGGGCCATTTGTAGGTAGATTCTTTACTGCTGTGTGTGCCCCAGGTGCCAGCCTTTCTATGTCCAGTGATATTACTTTGAAACATAAGCTGAAAATATTGCCAATTTTTTTTTCGCTTTACAAATTCGAAACCTTATACAGAAACAGAAGCATGTGGTTAGTAAATAGCGCATTCGCTAGGAAAGCGGAAGGCACGGGCTCAAACCCAGTCACGTAATAGTTATTTGTTATGCAAGGCTGCAAAGTTGATTTTTGCTTTGTTGCGTTGATTTTTCCAAATACTTGGATTGAAACCTTGCAACTTTAATTTGAGGCACTTCCCGACTAGCGAGCTGGTTAAAACTTTGGAACCAGATGACAATGCCAACTAAACCTAAAAAAATAAAAAAGATTTAAAAAAATGCGAATAGATTTCAAGAATCTAAAAACCCACGTTTTTAAAATGTCTTAAAAAGAGTAAAATAACCCTGCGTGGCAAAACGAGGGGCCACTTAAAATCTTGACGATTCACACTCAAAACCTACGTATGCTATGCATGCCAATAAAATCACCTAAGTAAGATGCGCTCCCACTTTTGATGCGCCCCTCGTATGGCACGGTTATTTTACTCTTTTAAGGACATTAAAAAACGTGGGTTTTGAGATTTTTAAATCTATTCATTTATACAATCGTCGCACATTTTGTTTCAGAGCTTGAAAATGTTATCAGCAGAGTGGTCGACGGAAGGCTATATTATCTGGTGTAACGTGCGGCCTTTCGTCAAACATCAAATAACCGAAGTCATAGCAGATCCTAGATTCTGCACCAGTGAATCTTTGCTCATGTTCCTCACAGGTGAGATTTAAAACTATACTAGTAAAGTGGAATCCCACTGAGGTACTTCAGTCTTCCTGGGCTCCCATTTTTAGGTGCTCCAGTGGACCAACGTGACTGTTGGCTGTGATGTTATTCCAGCCGACCCAGCTCCGACCAGAAGCGCAGGATCTTTTTGGGATCTTCACACGCCTCCCGAAGTGTTGTGGGGTTGCTAAGTATGTTGACCCGTTGTGTAACCAAGCTCTCGCACTGTAGGATTGCGTGAGCGATGGTTTCTTCTTTAGACAGGCACGTTCTGCACTCTGCACCCACTGTGGTACTGTTACAGGAACTTGAGGTTTACCCAATCAAATTGGAAATGGACTAGGTACTAGAGTTTCAACTTTGGAGAAATAACTTAAGTTACATGGTTGTTTTCATTACTTATAGTTAATTACGGGGTATTCACCATGTTTAATAATTTAGTCGCAGAGCTCGATATTTCGCTGGTAATTTCAACCAGCTTGTTCACGAGACATGTTCAGCGAAAAAAATATTAAACATGGTAAATATTCCGTTATTAAGTAATTTTAGTAATAACATAAGTATTCCTTTTAACTTGCCAAAGTAGATAGTCTAAATACAGAAGCAAAAATTTGGCGTTCGAGTCACCAGCGTCGGTGGACTAATTGGTATGCTACCCGCATGGAGTTGAGATCGACGCTCGACGTCAACCGTGCGGTGTGTTTTTGTGGATGTATTTTGCCTATAAAATAGTTCTAATAACATTATTAATGTTAAGTAGGTATCTAGATTTTAGAATATTGGACCCTGTAGCCCGGGTCAAAAAGGTACGGTATCCTCTGTACGTCGTAAAAATCGAGCACAAGGAGCTTCTTGGTAGTAGGTCGTAGTGCCAAGCGGACTCGTCCGTGTTCCGATACGTAGACCATTCCAGCCAATAAGAAGATGGGGTCAGAAAGTTCCTTTGAAATGTAGCACGTTACCTAGAAGAAGAGAGATGGCTCTCTTCTTCTAGATAAACGTGCTACATTTTAGACTATATCAACTCTTTGAATCTGGTGAGGTAGTGGTTAAACGCTCATATATCATTGATAAAACTCTGTACACTTAATTACCTTCCACTGTATTCTTTCTTTTCCACTGAGGTTTGTCGGCAGAGAACTCTCAACAGGGTTAGACTCATCTTAGTATTAATTTGTAATTTGACTGTTTTTTTTGTAAATGTTTCTTGTGTACTAATTTGATTATATAAATAAATAAATAAAAAAATCGAACGTTGAGAACTCACAAAGTGTCGGTGTCGATAATTGTTTCGTTATACTTAAAATTTGAAAATGAAACAAAAATATACCAACACCAAAACTTTGTAGTTAAAAAAAACAGAGTAAAAATAAGAAACGGAGCAAAAAACTTAATTTCAAAGTGTAACACAACCATTATCAACATCAACACTTTGAATTTAAAATCCTTATAAATACCTAAAAGATGACATTATAGGATTTTCATTAGATTACCGTATTTTAGACTCAATCAAACAAAACTAATTATAAGTAAGTACTAGATTAAGCCTAGTCTTAATTAAGCTAAGGACCTACCTACCCAATGTTATCCATTATTGACTATCTCTGTAAAGAAAATCCGACCCATTGCCTTTTTTGTTGGAATAAGTAACTACAGAAGGTTCCTTGCTTGACCTTTACTTACACCGCAATATTGTGAATACAGCCGTTTTACTGATAAATTTAATGGACTAGGTAATATCCAAGTCAGTTCAGTTCAGTTTCTTAGACCGTTCTGCTGTGGTATCATCTAATTAGCATCTACCGCTACCAGTTGCTATTTACTGTCAAAAAACATATTTCGTATTCTACATTGCTGCTTTGAAGTATTCACCGATAACAACCACGTTACATCAAAGCAGCAATGTACTGCAACTTAGCAACTACTAGCGGTGGATGCTAATTAGATGATACCACAGCAGAACAGCTGCTAGCAATAAAAATCAATTTAGGGCAGTTTCACTTGTGTAATAGTGTCCTATCAAATCGTTTGAAACAATTTTAGCAATGCTTAAGGAAGCAAATAAGACTTAAGTTGGTAACGCGCTAATTCCGTGTTTGACACGGTTTTCTTATTTTCAATACACTAGTTATCTTTCGCGAAACTAAAGTGTGAATACGCCACAGAAATTAAACTATTTACACGCGTTAATACTAGGTTTCACGATAGTAAAAATGCAGGACCACGTTTCACTAACGCATTCCAAACAAAAGTTCTGATATTCAAGTCATTTCAGCAAAACATGCCAAATAGTTGGAAGACAAGTCAATAAGCAAATAAAACCGGCCAAGTCCGATTCAGAACTCGCACACGAAGTTCGTATTCTTTATAACCAAAAACACGTATGTTGTATCGAAGCACTACATAAATATCTTATACTCGTTATATGTTTTTAGTTGTTTTTAGCAACAGAAAACATTTGTAAACATTTCTTCTAGCTATTATGGTTCATAAGAAACAACCTGGTGACAGACAGACAAAGGGACTAATAGTGGAGTCTTAGTAAAGTACGAGAAACCGCCCACTGGCTTGGCAGCAGCCCGCACTATGTAAACGAGCTATTACATTGCAACTCAAAATGTAGGGACATAAACATTTTTAAATATTCAAAAGTTATACTCGCATTTATGCTGAATATTTATGTATTCAGAAACACACAGCGTCCCGCAAACCGAACATATGGACGAAATGTTAATATTTTTTAAATAAAATTGCGACATATTGATGGCACAATACAGTTTATTTATTATTGGACACCCGCCAATCGGTGGTTTAATGTGCAATCAGTGTAATACGTTTGCTCTGCGTACAAATTATTACATTGTACGTTTTAACTTTTTGTTAATTTTAACCATTTCGTATTTCAACTTCTATAAAGAGAGCGTGGTTATATTGTTGACATTTATTTATAACTAGCAGTGTTCTGCGGTTTCACCCGCTGAAGTCCCAATTCCATAATGTGTCAATCTAGATCTCCAGTTATTTGCATTTCATCGTAATCTGTTCAATAGTTTTGGGTGATTGTAAGACAAACTATCTAAACTTTCGCATTTAAAATATTAGTGGAATGTGTCAACCCAATGTCTACCTACGTAACTGGTGTATATTTATTTGAAACATTAGGTTTAATTAAAATAAATAAAAACACTTACGCCTTATCACAAACCTTTTAAATCGATTGGTCAAGCAAGAAAATTGAGTTAAATTAAAAACGTGTTACAATATAATGTTTTGTATTTGCAATCGCTACACATAATCATAATAATGGTAGTCATCTTGTGTTTTAACTCTTATAATTTTTGTCGTATATTTTGTTGCTTAGACAATGTTAAAAGGGTGAAGAAATTAATTTCTTTTGACCCTTATTGTATGTAGAAACCTTATCTATTTGCGCGTCAATATATCCTCTTATAATTATTACTCTAACATAACTGTTCATTTTGTTTACAGGAGCAGTTTTAGAAGAACAGCCCGCAGGATTAATAAATGATACACAGTTGTGATTTTTAGTTTGTAGTATTGTTTGTATTTGAATAGGTAGTTATCGAAGTTATTTATTGAAAGTTATTGTGATTTTTGTCATATTTTTTGTTTTTTGACTATACTATAGATAAATCTTTTTGGAAAATTGAAGCATTCGTTTTGTTTTCGTTCATAGTTTTTCTGATGTTTTATTTAAATTTATGTGATACTAGTTGAGTACAAAATAGTGTAGCTACAAATTGTAGAACATTAAAATCAGTGTTACCTAAGAGCTAAATGTATACCTGTATTGAACTATTGTTATAAAAATAAAGCAAAAAATACCGTTTACTTTTTACATATTTTATGACTACCTTCCTGAAGAAGTTATAACGAAGTGCAGACAGGGATAATCACCGGCTTGGTTTTGGATTTATACATTGCGAGTTACATTGTTACTAAAAAGTTTCACTATGTGTACGATTCGGCTCCACCCACATCTTTTAAAAGCCCCTGGGCTCAAGACAGCAAAAAACGTCTTATTTTGTATAGTGGTGTTGTTCACCTAGTATTAGTTTTCAGCGCCCTCATTATCTATCCAGTGAACGACTGACAACAATGGAAATTGAGTTACGCACAGAGTACAAAAGATAGAAGTAAAATAATTTTTCATTACACACCTAATCGGTCACTCATCCAAATAAATGTAAATACCTATATATAGTAAGTACAGATTAGGTATTAAGTTTATGTAGAGTAGGTAACATGTAATAATAATAGGGGTTAAAGTATGAAATTGCCGTTTTATTGCAATAGGTTCTTTGAATTGACATAGAATCTTCATGGTTTGAGGTTTTCGAATGAAACTTTTTTCAAATGGTTTCTGTGATGTTCTTTTTTTAAAAAATGTGAAACATTTGAATATCGACTTTCAATTGTTTTTGTTATTCAATTTAGACAAGAAAGATGGATACTGCGAAAATTCGAGTGATTTTTGAATACGAGTTCCGACGCGGAACTAACGCGGCAGAAACAGCCCGCAATATCAATGCTGCGTTTGGAGAGGGGTCTACTAATAAACGCACCGTGCGATTTTGGTTTAAACGCTTTCGTGATGGAAATTTCGACTTAAAGAACGAGCCACGAGGAAGACCGCCCACACAGGTGAATAACGATGAATTAAGAGAGATAGTGGAAGCCGATCCTAGTCAAACTACCCAGGAATTAGCGGCATGGTTTAACGTTACCTTACCCACTTTATTGACTCACTTGCGTCAAATCAATAAAATAAAAAAATACGAAAAATGAGTGCCTCATGATTTGACTGATCTGCAGAAAGAAACGCGTGTTGAAACTTGTGTTGCCTTGTTGAACCGGTACAGAAATGAAGGAATATTGGATCGAATTGTAACATGTGATGAAAAGTGGATTCTTTATGATAACTGGAAAAGAAAAATGCAATGGCTGACCCCAGGTCAAATGCCACAACAGTGTCCTAAAGCAAAACTTACCAATAAAAAGGTAATGGTAACTGTTTGGTGGTCTCAGCATGGTGTTATTCACTATAGTTTTCTTCGATCTGGTCAAGCAATTACGGCAGATGTCTATTGTGCCGAACTCCGAACCATGTTGACAAAACTAGCAGTAAAACAGCCCCGACTCATGAATCGATCTTCACCATTATTGCTCCACGACAACGCGAGACCTCACACAGCACGAGAAACCATTTTGACCCTTCAGGAACTGCACTTAGAAACCATTCGTCATCCTCCGTATTCACCAGACCTTGCTCCAACGGACTACCATTTTTTTCGTGATTTGGACAATTATCTACGTGACAAGAAGTTTTCTTTCCAGGAGGCAGTACAAAATGCTTTCACACAGTTTGTGCAGTCTAGATCGTCGGAGTTCTATCGCAAAGGCATTAATAACCTTCCCATTAGATGGCAGCAATGTATAGATAATAATGGCAACTATTTTGATTAAATAAATTTGTTAAAAATTTAAAAAATAAACAATTAAGATTTTCAGTACAAATCGGCAATTTCATACTTTAACCCCTAATATTAGAAGAAACATTACACGAACGGAGTCGCAGGCAATAGTTGATTTTCTTTCACGGCGTCGATTAGTATAAATACAGCGTTTACAACTAAACATTATTCAGTATTGATAAATCTATTCAGAAGCAAATCACTACTTCAATATGCGGTCTTATTGTATTGTGATGTTGTGCGCTTTAGCAGCTATGGTAGCTGCTGATGACTTCAAATACGACCTTTCAAAAGCCCCTGAACTCTTCGAAAAGTTCATTAAGGATTATCACAGGACTTACAAAGATGAGAAAGACAAGGAAATACATTACGCTGCTTTCAAGAAAACTCTAGAAACTATCAATAAACGGAACCCCGAAGAACCATACGCACAATTACGTATTAATTTTATGGCCGATTATACTGAGGAAGAGTTGGAGAAAACGAGAGGATTCAATCCATCTAAAAAACTTGGCCATTAAAGTTTGAAGGTGACACCAATGAGGATCCGATGATGCAACGGCAATCTAAAATTGTGGAACATTAGGATTCGAATTTGTAAAATGTTTTTGTGTTGATTTAAAACAGAAATTAAAATAAAATTTATTGCTTCAATAAGTCAGTATTTTTAATCTTATCATTTGACAACTAAGCATTCTTGAGTAATGCGAAACCATTTCTGTTATCATAGATTCAATTGGTTACAGGTAACAGTTAAAAATATAACGAATCCATTACAAAAAAATATTGGAAATAAATTACTTCCTACAGTCATACCCTGAAACGCAATTAAACCATGACTGTTTTTAATTTTAAAATATATGGTTAAATAAATGTTTGATTGATTGATAAGTATTACAATAATAGTGTGACACATCCAAATAGATGAAATAAGTATAACATCCATACATAACAAAAATGTCAATAAATACATACAAATACCAATAAATAGCACAAACTAATACATATTTAAAATAAATAAACAAATACAATATTATAAAATACATCATCATCATCCGAGCGATGTTCCCGGTTGCATACCTCTTGGGAGCCCGGGGTCCGCTTTCCTGTTTTTGCGTCTCTACTTTGCACGATCTTCGGCATCTCGTGTATCACCAGCACGCATATCACCCTTTACGACGTCAAGCTAGGACTTCTTGGCTCTACCCACTCTGCCGCGACCAGGCGGAAGCCCCATGGCAAGACATTTGTTCCCTACGTAACTGGCCAGTTTTCGCAAGACGTGACCGTACCAGCGAAGGCGAAATTCTTGCAGTTTATCCGAAATGTCTCGGGCATAAAAGCTGCTAAAGATGCGTGAGTTCCTAACGCGATCTTTTAGCGTCACTCCACACATCCAGCGCAGCATCTTCATCTCCGTGACCTGCAACTCCTGCTTATGTCGCACAAGCACTGACCACGTTTCACTACCATATAGAAGAACCGGCCTAATGATTGTGTTATAGACTTGCCCTTTCAGTTTAACCGGCATTTTGGGGTCACAAATGACGCCAGACAGCTCACGCTATTTGGCCCAAGCCGCTGAAATTCGTGACCTGACGTCGCAATTGATGTCTCCGGACGCGTGAAGTAGAGATCCCAAATATTTAAACCGGTTTATCTGTTCGACCATATGACCGTCTACACAGACAGGTGTCCATTTTCAAGCGACTTCTTCCACGCATTTAAGCTTACCTCGAGTCGTCCCTTATCCGAATCTGCCAGCGCAATATCATCAGCAAACATGAGCAGCCACGGGGGCTGCTAGTGTGCATCCTGGATGATCACGGACAGTACGTCCAGTATCATCATCATTAGCCTGTTGCAGTCCACTGCTGGATATAGGCCTCTCCAATTGCACGCCACCTAGATCTATTTTCGGCTTCGGTAGTGTAGGACGTCCTCAGGCACGTTGGAGCGACGATTTGCGCAAGACGGCTGGCACAAACTGGATGCGAGAAGCCGAAAATAGATCTAGGTGACGTCCAGTTGAAATAGAAAATAGAAAATAGTTTATTTCATATACAAAAATGTTACATATCCATATTGAGGTAGGGTTCACCTTTTAGGTATATATATACCTGTGCCAGGTAAACCCATTCTTCCTAACTAACGTCCAGTATACGCTGAACAAAGACGGGCTTAGGACAGACCCCTGATGAACTCCAACTGTGGGGAAGGGGCTAGTGTCGCCAAAAGCAGTTTGCATCACAGAATCGAAGTTTCGGTACATGTCTCTGATAGTTTCAATATAAGCTTCCGGCACCCCTTTGAACCTCAGCGCCCACCAGATCATCACGCGAGAACACAGTCTAAGGCCTTCTGCAGGTCCAAGAACAGAAAATGCAGAGGCGTATTCTTCGTCCTGTATTTCTCCATAACAATCCTTAGGAAAACAGGGTCCATGGGTTTTTTTATATCTAGTCCATCTAGTTGGTGTCGTAATAGGTTGATGTAGATCTAATGAGCAGTACAGCATCCCTGCAGCATCCTAGTTTGTTATTTTATTATTTTGTACAAATTTTGGAGTTTCATCACAAGTTATAAATTAAACCATGAACTTGATAATAGGTCGATCCATCGGAACCACGGGTAACTACAGACTAAAATTTGATTGCCTACTCACACAGTTTTTTTCCTGACGAGGGTGATTTTTCCCTTAAACAAAACTTGTTTTCAGATATTTCGCATTGTAGGTGACTCGACTATGTTGCAAAACGATTTAGTATTGTTCTCTTATCCATACCCACGTGTTACTACTTAAATACCTTACCTACATAAGTAGGTATTTTTTACTTTAGGTAGTTTTTATTATCAGTGTAAATAAATTAACTAGTGCCTACGTAAATCCCTATAATTGGAAAACGCATTAGACTAACGCTACCTATATAAACCGCTGAAATATGTCTGCCGTATTTTTTTGATTGTTTATTCTATGGTAGTAATTACCAAGATGAAATCAATTTGCACAGTGCTATGTGCGTTAGCTGCCACAATAGCCGGCGACTCTACACATTACGACATAACTAACGCTTGTGAAATTTTCATGCAATACAATACACGTTATAGCAGAACTTACGCAGATAAAGCGGATGAGGAAAGACATTTTGATGCTTTCGAGAAGAATTTAAAAGAAATAAATAGATTAAATGCAGCAGACCCGGAGACGTCGTATGATATCAATAGATTCACTGGGTATACTGATGAGGAGCTGGATGGATTGACCGAACAGAATATCAAGAACCTGTTATCTAATAAACCTTCTGTCGGCTAAATCTTACTACCAACCTAGTCAACCTTGAAAATGCCAACTGTTAAGTTGGCGAAAGCTCGGTTCGTTTAAAAACATGATTAAAACGCGATTAAACCAGGAAAATAAAGTGTTATATTATGCAAAACGCGAAAACCATAGATGAAATTAAATCTTATTAATTTATAAACGCGAAAGTTTGCACGTATGTATCAAATCAAATCTTTACTTATTATTACTGTGAGACAGACTTCAATTCTACACTAAGCTCAAGCTTGTATCGCAGTAACCGAGGTACCAATATAACGTTAACATTAATTTTTATTTTTGAAAAAAAAATATATATAGGTTCTACAATCAACTTCGTAAGTCTTAAGAATAAATTCCCTGTGATTTATTTCATACATTCTAAGTTATAACCATGAACCTACCGAGGTATGTATGTATGTGAGTTTGTTACTTAATCACGCAAAAACTACCGAACCGATTGCCACGAAACTTGGAATATAGGTAGCTGGAGACCTGTGATCCCGCGATCCTGCGATCCCGCGAGAACAGCACTTACGCGGGTGAACCCGCTGGGTGCAGCTAGTGTTCTATAAATTCTAAACGACTAAAATTTTTGTTTAAATCACATGTCTATGTCAAAATATTTTCTTATTTTTGACTTAAATGATGAAAAAGTTAAAGTTTTTACGTTTTTACAACTAGCCCTGTAACTCGGGAGTCTTTTTTCGTGACTTTAAGTCTTGAGTTGGGAAAGTACATTTTACTAGCTACGGAAAAAAGAGAATAAAAAATCAAATTAAATATCTACGAATGCTTTCATACCACTAAATATGTCTATTTGGTGATCATAATAAAACTATCGTTGTATGTTGTTTTATTTTTTTATTCCTCTCTTGCGGTGAAAACACGGCTTTAGGTACGTACCATAAAATCTAACCAAACATCGTGAAGAAACCCACGGAATAGTTAGCTTTAGAGGCATTGACCACGTTCTTTCCTCTGGGCATGGCTGACTAGGCTGGAAGGGTGGTATAGGTGCTAGGCAAGCCTACTAGATCTTACAATAACCCGGGCACTAGTTTCAGCGCCATAAAAATAGCATGGATTAAAAGTTTCTCACGCTTTATAAATCATCTAAATTAGGTAAAAAGACCAATTATTATTATTATTAAACCTATCTATTTTATTTATCTTGACCATCATAAAGAACACCCCTTTTTAATTGGTTTAGCGTATTATCTTTTATATTAAATCGTAGTCACCAAATAAATACCTTATAAAAAAATTACCTACCTACTTCAATACGACTTGGATCGATTCGACTTTGGAATCTTGGGGCCCAGAGACCTCTTGATTTTAAGTTATTGTTGTGTGGCTATTGTAATTTGATTTTGATTTTGTAATTTTATGTTTAAATGAATAAATGATTTAATTTCAATATTAATCTTATTATTACGTACGTACGACAATTTAAAGAACAAATTAACAACTTTTAAAATTAACTTTGCTAATTAACGTAAGTAATAACTTAATGCGGCATATCAAACCATTTTTAACGTTCATGATCGATTATTTATGGTTTTTAATTAGAAAATTAAGCAACTTAGGTTTTTAACTTAGGTACCATTTTTTTTCCTATGGGGGATGCCGCGTTCCTTTCGAATGAGAACGGAGCTCTCTGTATCCTAGTCTTTAGGCTTCCGTATCCAAAGGGTAAAAACCAAAGGTAAAAACTCTATGATTGAGACTCCGCTTGCCGTCTGTCTGTCTATCACGAGGCTATATACCATGGGTCTATAGATAGTCCATAGGTTTTCATTCCGTAAATACATTTGTATGAAAGCTGGACAACAATTGTCCGTGTCGAGCCGCACACGCTAGGTAAACAGTGCTATTTAATACCTAACTTAACTATGTATTTTTACACGTGCCATGCATTCAAATAATGCAATTAATCGTTAAAAAAAACAATAAAATTACGCAATGAATATAACATAATAATATTTTACCCATTACAAAAACGTCATTTGGGTTGATCATTCATTAAAATTGTAACGGCGAGTGGAAGGGAGGTACACTCCGGTCGGTCGGTGTAAAAATAATGAAAGAACTACAGCAATTAAAATGCACATTGCACGTTCCACTAAACTGTGAAATTGTGTGCTCAGTTGTAGCAGAACTTAATATTTCCATGAACACGAGCCCTAAGACTTGTTCACACGAAGACGAATCGTGATTTTTCACTAATCGTTTTTCACTAAACGCGAGTTTTACTCGCGTTTTTTTTTTGATAACATTATTACAAAAAATGCAATGGTTTTTATTACTCGTACCCATGTTCACACGCTTCATGAATCGTGAAAATGATACGGATACGTCTTTTTCTCGCGAGTGAGCGTAACGAGTGGACGTGTGCGTATAAACAGATTGTATTTAGTGCGAACGTAGGAAATTATGTCGAAAGTACAGCAGCGTGACCGGTCACTATCACCGACTAATAAGTCAGATGATAAATGGAAACCAGGACGCCTAATTAAGACACGGAGTGAGAAAAAGAAGAAGGAACTGGAAGAGCACGACAGCGACACATCGGTAACATCGGAAACCCATAGCGACAAAGTATCCTATTGTTCTACAGAGAAGCTAAATGCGACCATCCAAGCTTTCCGAGAAGAAATGAAAACCATGAATAAACTACTGTGTTCTATTAAAAAAGAACAGGATGCGCGATTTGTGAAGATAGAAAAGGACATGACTGAAATAAAAAAGGAAGTAAAAGAAGTGAAGAAGAAGAACGAGGAATTCGAAAAATCAATAGACTACCTAAGTAACCAATATAAGGAAATAACCCAATTTAATAAAGACAAGAAAGAACAGAGAAAAAGTGAAGAAAATCGCTACAATGATCTAATACAGAAAAATTCATTTTTTATGAAGTGCAATAAGGCCCTGGAGGAAAGAATGATGTATTTAGAACAGAAGGAATTAGAACGTAATATAGAAATAGTGAATCTGAAGAAACAAGAAGGTGAAAATATAAAAGAAATCGTTAAAAAGGTAGCAAAGCATTTAAAATTAAAAACAGAGGAGATAGAAAAGGCGTGGAGGGTACCCACAGAAAAAAAAGAATCCTGCACCGATAATAGTAGTTCTCCGTACAAAAGATGTGCAACTTGAATGGTTGAGAGCGCGGAAAAAACAATATCAAATAAATGCATCTACAATGATAACGATAACTCGCGAGTTTACATAAATGAACATCTGTCAAGACCTATACGTCAACTGTTCTGGGCAGTCAAAACAAAACTCAAAGAACATTATACGTACATCTGGGTTCAAAATGCGAAAGTATTAATTAGAAAAAATGACAACGACAAAAAAATCTATCAAATACGATCTGAATCGGAAATTAATCAATTCCTACCTTAACATTATCAACTTGCTAACGTACCTTGTCTAAAATTATTACAAAACAGGCACAATGGCGTCTCCTCCGCAAATTAATGACATTATTTACACTAAATACAAAAATATACAAGAGTGGGAGCAGTATCTGGAAAGTCATAACTCGGCCTTGCACGTTATACACATGAATGTACGATCCATAAGAAAACATTTTAACACACTGATGGTTACAATAAAAAATTCATTAAATTATGTTGACGTTATTTGCCTTACAGAAGTTAATATTAAGTATCATAGTCTATGCTAGTATGAGATAAACGGTTTTGATACCTACTCGATAACGAGACCGAAGAGGAGAGGGGGTGGAGTAGTACTGTACATCAAAAGGGGATTAGAATATTTACCAAGTACATTACAAAGTACAACATGTCACTTTGAAATGTTACATGGACAAATCGTAAAAAACCACTATAAAACTAACTTATTATGTATATATAAACCACCTCACACGAATGAACGTCGATTCATACTAGAGCTCAGTCAAGTAGTATCTAAAATTCCGATGCATGAAAACGCAATACTCATAGGCGACTGCAATATTAACATACTACTAAATAAACCGAGTTCGATATCTAAAGAGTACTTAGATGCTATGAGTAAAATGGGATTACAATGCGGTATACGAGACGTGACGCGGGAAGAGGTCTCGAATGGACGACTGTCCACGACCTGCATAGATCACATCTTCGTGCGGTATGGATCGAATACAGCTGGAACCGGTCACAGTGACGACGGCGGCCGGAAACGTCCGAGTAGGTGCGGAGCAGCCACGAACAATAACAACGGCGCGAGTGCGGGTGACAGGGATACTAGTCAGCTGATGGAACTTTATACCTACACACTGACTACGAAGGTCGCCGATCATTATCTAACGGGATTCACAGCTGTTTTAGAAAACTCACTGCAAGGATTTAGTTATAAGAATGCGTTCAATTGCCGGGGCATTTTTAAATCATTAAATGAAATTAATTGGTTACCATTATTAGAACTAAAAGAGATTGAGATTTATTGTAATATTTATTAGATTTTCAATGAGATATATGATTTAAATACGTATAAAATATTAAATAAAACAGGTAGAAGACAGGAGAAATCATGGGTCTCGGGTAGACTACAAAATATGATTAAGGAAAAGGATAGGCTTTTTAAAATTTGGAAGAATGACCCCGGGAATAATAATAAAAGATTAACTTATACCCGATTTAGAAACAAAACAAACAAAGTTATTTATAAGGCCAAAAATAGATTTAGGCAAGAATTAATAAGTAACTGTAAAGGGGATATGAGAAAAATATGGGAGAATATAAATAACTGGTTAGGTAGAAAGAAGAGTAATTTAGACAGGGTTGTAGAAAGATATTTAGGAAAGAAACAAACAATTCAAAAAATTGCGAATACTTTTTGTGAAACTTTTACAGACGAAATTGACAACATAAAGCATAAATGTAACGAAAAATTTTTATCAAGGGAATCATATGTCCAAAAGGCTAACACAAGTATAAGATTTATAAATGTTACTGCTAAAGATGTAAGCTTGACAATAAATAAACTGTCCGACAGCAAGTCATCAGGGTCCGATAGAATAAGAGCCAAAGACTTGAAGTATATAAATGAAAAAATAAGCCCAATTATTGCTCATTTTATTAATTTAAGTATTAGATGCGGCTACTATCCCAATGAGCTAAAAACAGCAGTTATTAGACCGATTTTTAAACAAGGTAGTCATTTAGAATATAGTAATTATAGACCAATAGCTATATTAAATACGATAAATAAGATAACGGAAAAACTAATAGTAGGGCAGATTACAAAATTTTTGGAGGAAAATAGAATCTTAAGTGATGTACAACATGGTTTCAGACCAGGTAGAAGCACGGCGACTGTTCTGGCTTAGTTTACAGATGAAATCAATAATGCGCTGAATGAACAGAAGTTAGTGCTGGCAGTTTTTATTGACTTCAAAAAAGCCTTTGATACTTTGGACCATGATGGCTTGTTGCAGGCTATGGATGAGTGTGGTATTAGGGGCTCAATGAATGCTTGGTTCAGAGCATATCTGCAAAGCAGATCAATCAGGGTCAAAGTCTGTGACACCGAAAGTCAAACTGGTAACGTAAGATATGGAGTACCTACTGGTTCTGTATACGTCCCTGTGGGGTACATTATGCATGTAAATAGTATGCCCAATGTATTGGACCAATGTAACGCATATATGTACGCAGATGATACCTGTCTATTGTTAAGTGGCAAAGACTATGTGAGTATGCAGTGCGTTATGCAAAATGAATTCAATAATGTGGTAAAATGGGCACATGACAATGGCATAATCTTAAATGTAAGCAAAACTAAAGGTATGTTAATTTACTCACCGTATAGTGTGTACAAAAGTGTAACCGTGACCCTGAAGGGGCACACATACCAATGTCTACACAAACAGCAAATCAATTGTAATTGTGCCCATTTAGATTTTGTAACATCAGTCAAGTACTTGGGATTAACTATAGATAAAACTTTTACATGGGACTTACATATTGAGGCGTTGTGTGATAGATTACGGGCTATAGCAGGCAAGCTATACAGCTTAAAATGCATTGTGAGCAAAAAAATCATGTATGTACTATATTATGCACTGGCTGACTCGACAGTGGAATACGGGTTGGGGGCCTACGGACTAACTTTTAAAACTAACCTTATAAAAATTAAGAATCTACAAACAAGGTTGATAAAACTTCTCATAAGTCGTAAGGAAAAATTAAAACTAGATCATAATTACGACAAACTATATAAAATATGTGGTATCTTACCAATTAATTTGAAAGTTAAAAGAACCTTAATATTGGAGCAATTTGGTAGTAACGAGCACAAAATGGAGGTTGTTTTTGGGTACCCAACACGTAGGTCTAAGAAAAAGATACTGAAAATACCGCGAGTGTCGAATTACTTTGGTAAACGCACTAGAAAATGCTTTGTACCAAGTATAATAAACGAGCTGCCTACCGGTCTGACTTCGGGTGCAAAGAGTACAACATCGCTCAAAAAAATTCTAACTAAACACTATTTGTCTTTGTACCCTTAGACGACCGGAGGTAGATTCGATAAAAGTTTCTTAGGTTATTAATAGTTAATTAAAAATACATAACACAGTTACCTACATTAAACGCATTACTGCTCGAATATTTATACATTTAAACATAAGTTAAGCGAGAAATACTGCCGACAAACTGCTGCGCAGTTTGGCAGAAGTAGTGTAAAATTAAGTATTAAATGTTGTGGTTAATAATAAATAATTTAAAAAAAAAAAATTTAATATCACTATTCGTTATTTTATCGAATTTCATCAGGATTTGATTAATAAAAAAACAATGCACATTTCCATATTCAATGTGAATGTTCATGTGCAATGTCGTGTCGTACTTTAAAATAAATAAATAGTTTATTTCATCTAAAACATAGTCGTTTACACGTTTGAGGTAGGCACTACCTTTTAGGTATAAGAAAAACACCTGTGCCAGGTAGTCCCGCTCTTTCTTAACTAATTATACTTAAAATAAACTACTTAAACAAAATTACAAAATATTTATCAATCGAAAAATATCAAGATAACCAAACATTTTAATTTTTTCTTTTAAAAACCACCAATAATATTTTTTTACGAAGGTGATTTTTTAAATATTTTTTTTTGGTGAACGATTTAGGCCTGCAATAAAAAGATCATGGTATGGGCCATTATTCCGTGTGAATGCGCTCTAAGCTATAAAAATAATAACTACATCCGCTCAGTTGGTTGTTGAAAAACAAACTGCCACTTTTTATTTGGGCAGAACTGTACAAGGGGTAAATTGAAACGCGGGCTGAGGGCACGAATTGGCAACGTTGAATGGTTCGAAAAGCACGCAGAACTATTTCTGGGGATTTGTAAAACATTCTTCGAAAACAGGACATGCTCCTAAAGGTTTATCTTTTGAAAAAACCCTTACGCGGGAAAATGTGAACTTTATGACATTGGGTATTGTTATTTAGCTGAACGTAGAGATATATATTTAGTCCTTACCATAGAAATAGTACAGTATTAACTAGAAAGCTTATTTCGTCAAGCAAACGGTCCCGCTTGATAGTAGAGAGACCCCAGTCTGTCCTTTTCTTACTTTAGTGTTCGTCGGTTAGTTAGATAAGGACAGACTGGGACCAACTGAATTCAACAGTACCGTTGTGATATTCCAAAGCAAACACTACCTGTTAGAGAATATTACAAAATTAGTCAAGTGCACAGTCTTCTAGGACCGAAGACGACTATGCAACACGTCTCTGGTCCTTACTGAGGGATACATTATTATAACTTTAGTTTCATATATTTTTAAATTATTAAGAGGGAACATTTTCAGTTCTGCTATCCTAGCAAAAGTTAGTCTATATGTACCAGATAAGTATATTTGGAGGCGAAGAATACCCGACTTGTTGGCAATACCTCATGCTCGAACTAACCTACTGAAGAAGGCACCTCTGATGAGGGTGCTTCGAACTTTGAATCTTCTAGCAAAGGATTGTGATTTGTTTGTGTGTTCTCTGGCAGAATTTACAAGGATATTATAGCTCTATTTATTATTAGTTATAAAGCTGAAATGATAGACAATGTCGGAATTTAAATATCATTTGAATGTGTTTCTTGTAAACCAATTACCTATGTAATTTACTACATTTGATGGGCTTCTCTATCGCAATGGGCAAGCTGTAATGATAGATGTAAGTTTTTATGAATAAATAAATAAGTGTCTAGAACTAGCGTTTTAGAGACATGTTTGGAACGTGGGTTCAATCTATGGCTTTCTTATAAAATATGATAGGGTTTTCGGAAGTATATCGTAAGGATGAGACGGCCGAATAACAGACACGATACTCTTAATTAAACTTCTACTTAAACCCTTATGCAGCTCTTAAACTCAAAAATCCTTATGCTTAATTTAAATTTAGAAGCTACTTAATTATGCAAGTACAGTAGGTAGTAGTACATGTAGAGTACACACCACTCAAATTTGAAGTGGAGTTTTTGTATTCGGCGGCGAGTGAAGCGCTCGCAAACTAATAGTTAAGTTTAGACTCGTTTGTTTTGTCAGGAGTTTCCATTTATTCACATTAAAGCTGTATACATTGAACAGCTATAAGAACAGAACAGTGTTTAAAAAATCACGAATACTTGGAGATGATAAATAATATAGTCAGGACCTACCTAACGTTATCCAAATTCATTTCAAATCGTGGGCTCTCAGTAATTAGATATTTTTATAGGCTATCAGTATTTAGGTAATTTCATTTTATTTCATCATAAATTTTAATAACAACGAAACAGAAAAGGTCGAAGTGGTCAGAATGTTTTAAATCAAATCAAACCCTTTATTAAAATGACTCGATACAAACAAGCTTTTTCGACGGGGAACAAACTTGAATGTCGTTTTCGCATACCTACGTAAATAATAAAACAAAATACACATTCAAATCCGCAACCTTCTGCATTGCAGTTGAGCTACCGCCTGACGCGCTTCAGAGGCCAACACTTGCTACTTGTTTATATAGTGTTTTAGAAAAAATATATCTAAAACAACTCATTTTAAACCGAAAATTTTATTTTACAGCTAAACGCTACGTATTTAAACCTCTATTTTTCTGTATAATAAATAACATACACTTGAAATTGGTAGAACAGTTTTACTAAATAAGCAATAGTTATCTTGTAATTAGGAATTGTTTGATTTTACTCACAAAAATTTTTCATAGTCGCATCTTACGTCCTTCTTTTACACATCCGAAATTCGCTAGCCCTATCCCTGTCACGTCATTAGGTGAGTATGGGGCCTTAAGCATAAACTATATTTGTTTATCCTTCAAGCTATTACATAAATGCTATAGATTGTAACTCCAACGTCGATACGGAGGGTTATCCAGGTGTCTTTGTTACTGAAAAGCGAACGTATGTATAGCCGCAGGCGAGTTCCCATACAGGTTTAAACTCGATATTAATGTAGGAAAGGTATAAACACCTAAGTACGGATAAATTTACTGTAAGTACTTACTAATCAATTTCTATGCGTGAGACTAAATAGAAAAACGTCGTAGAAAAAAAAACAGTTTTTCAAAGCCTACGACGATTTAAAAATCTATCACGCTATAGTATAGCCGAGAAAACAAAAATAATTACTTCATTTATTTATTTATCACTACCAAGTACTTATAATAAAGGAAGAGAGGACAAACCCCTATAGGTACTTATAAAATATTCCCGGTAAAGGTACCGGGAATATTTTATAATATATTAGTAGGATTATTTACACATGACCAAGTTATGTGACGTTTGTCTCTGTCTGCCAACTTTGAAACTACATGTGACAGTAAAAGACAACAGATGCATAGTTATGCAGCGCATTAATTAGCGTCTAAGTAAAGGGGAAAAAGTCTGTACTTGGAAGTAAATAAAAAAAAATTGTCTAGGAGACTTAGGAAAAGTAGTAGAATAAAATTATATAATTTTTAAAATTCATATCTGTGTACCTGTTTCTTTGTTTCTTCCTTACACAATTAAAAACTACTAATCCGATTGAAATTTGGTTGAAATTTAATATTGGATAGTTCTATTTTCTAGGAACTTCGTGGTATATTTTACATCGAAATCCAATTAGTAGAACCCGAGTAACGAACGAAAAAGTCGGCTATGCACTATTTCTATGCAGACGAAGTCGTGGGTAACAGCTGGTTTAAAATATAGGGGAAATGTATGTGTAGACATTCACTAAGACAACATTAAATACCGCGAGATAAGGACTTACCTTTCTGAAGCCATGGGACAACGCTTTTAAAATCTAAAAGTCCTCAACGACCAAGTACCGTAATAATATTTTTTTCCGCTCACGTCGCACTTTAGCACAGGAAATTGTGGCAGACAGAAGACAGCTGACTTACCCAACTTAAGTTGGCTGTCAGGGCATAGAAAGTATTACCTATTCTGTGGCGAAAGCAATAATGAAGACGCACTCGATGAAAGGCGTTTAATTAACTTCAAAATGGGGCTCCCTCAAAGTTTCAAACTTCCGTGAAGAAATAATAATGAGCCAGTAAGAGGACAGAGAAGTGTCAACTGATTTTTCACCAAAAGCTTATAAGGCCAAAAATTCTAAGTCTTTTGGTTAATATTTGAAGATTCATTCAGATAAATGTACCTAAGCATATAAAGGCATAGTCTACATGTGACCAGATTTTTTATCGCGAGTGAAACTATAAGACGCTGCTAGTTATAAAATAAATTAGTAGAAAAAACTTTATTTCTTTTTTCGCCTCGCAATATAAAAACCACGGAAAATATGAAAAGGTTTAATTTCCAAACTTAATTTAATTAACGAACTATGAATAATTTATTCAATCTTTTCAGACTTCATTTTGCAAAATGAAATAAACTTTCATTTTTAGCAGAAAAAATTAACCATAGAAACGTCTTGCTGTAACAAAGTTCGTGAAAAAAAACAAAGTTATATTATTCGATATTTACGTACAAATTCACTTGTCACATCATAACGATGTTTTACTATAATATCGTTTAGTTTACTTGTATGAAAATGTCACAGAATCGAGGGTAAAATAAGAAGAAAGTGTGGTAAGGGATTAACCGGATAAGGTCGTCAAAGTAAGGAAAAAAATATGTTTTCACAAAATGACACTAATTTTGATTAAAAGCATCAGAAAAAAAAAGATTTTATAAAATGTTCTAGTTTTTGACAATGGAGGTTACCATGGCCTTCTTATTGCAAGATCTAAATCTAATCGTTCTTATTGCACTTACTAACAATTCTATTTATAACTAGTCCTAATCCCGTGGGAATATGGGGATCAAAAGTAGCCAATTCTTAATAATTTGACTATCAAACACAAAAATAACTTTCAATTCGGACCATTTAGTTTCTGAGATTAGGGCGTTCAACCAAACAAACTCTTCAGCTTTATAAAATTAGTACAGATATTAAGAAAGCTAGTGCAAATATTCGTAGTTAGATCTACCTATACATAAGCTTACAAAGTAATTGCAAGATAGTAAAATGGAAAAAAAAGCGCTAACTTTTGGGAAGCTGTAATTCTTATGCGATTACTGCTCCACTAAATCTTCAGAACTCGTTAATCGAAGTTTCTAGAAGTACTTGGTGGCGTCTGACGCCAACTGCCTTTGGCAGAGTCCCGCTCGCTCAGCGTACCAATTTAAATGATAAAATTTAGATCACTCAAAGGATAAAATTCAGATTATATCCCGCCCTAAACGGAATTGAATTCTTTTGAAACAAATCTTTGGTATCTACCTAAGTATATTATGTAGTGGTAGTGGTGACCGGAAATATTCACATTAAAAGTAGAAAGTCAAAAACCAATTAATTCATGTTTTACAAAATAATAGTTGTATCGCTAAATATCATCGTTGTAATTTAATACCTATAAATATTCGTAGTTCGTCGCCTTTTGCCCTGTCTGTGGTATCTTTGTCAGGCACACAGAACAATACTCTAACAAATTAGGTAGGTACCGTGTGCTCAATCCTTTTGTCACATTTGCGACTTCGTGGAAAAGCGTCAAACATTCCTCTATTCACTATTCTCTGAACATAGCGATTGGAAATGCAGTATTGAATGCAGTACCATAAGTTGAATTGTTCTACACTAAATAGATTATTACGTGATAATCAAATATCCATTCATTATCATCCCAGTCCTAATCTGTCCACTGCTAAATATAGACCTCCTCCATCCGATGCCACAAATAGGGATTGCGAGCTACCTCCATCCATCGGTTCCTTGCGACCGCTACAATGTCGTCGGTCCAGCGATTAGGTAGTCTTCCTACACTCCGTTTCGCATTACATCGTGGTCGCCCCTCGAGTACTTTAAATATCCATTTAATATGACGTAATAATGTATCACCAATTCAAAACAAAATGATTCTGAATCACGAGCTTTCTATTTAAAAGCAATTAAACCCTTTTGTAAAAACCCGAAACGTTGCTTTCAACAAATACGGAGAGAGGTAAATGAACGTCTTTAAAATTTACGGTCACAAAAAAAAGCGGTAAACATTCCTCGAAACATGCACTTCATTTTAAACCCGACCTGTTTGTGAAAAGAGAAATACCTAATGTTTTTCGAAAAGATATACAACTTCGTTGGAATGATTCAAGCGGGCAAAGCAAGCTGTTTTCAGGCGGACAAACGTTGAGACGTCGAAGAAAAATAAATACTTGTTCTTACTTAGATATTGGTTACAGGCAAACCATTCGTTCTTCGTATGTTGTGCTGTATTTTTAAACATCTTAATGAGTTATGCTTTCGTTTGTTTTAAACCAACAATATCAAAGTTTTATCCAGTTTTGTATCTGTGTAAGTACAAAACATATTATTCAAAATTTGTTTTTATTGTACTTTTTAATCGTCGATTGGTCAATCTATTTGTTAGAGACAATACATAATATGTATAATTTTTAATTTGAATTAAAGCAAATGCAAAAAAAAATGTAATTAACCCTTCATTGGGCGCACACCTAAACGTGACAATATTTAACGCGCATAATAAATAATGTTATTTTAGTCAAAAGGCTTGTAATAATAATAATAATAATTATTTATTGCTTCATAAGGTAATGGTTTACAAAATGACATTTTGTTTACATTATGAACCCGGTTGGGCACTGCAATTTAAGCTTAAAACTAATAATTTAAGTTAGTAGTTACCTACTTAAAGTCTACTAGTATCTAACTACTACAGTTATTTCCATAAAAACTATTACCTGTAGATATAATTTAATTACAAATATAGGTACTTCAAATTTATTGTACTCATTTGGAGGGAATATTTTACTTATGTCTATTATATGTATTGTCTTCAAAAAATTCTTTAAGACTGTAGTAGGCCTTTTCTGATAAATATTTATGTAAACATTTTTTAAATATATTTATTTTAGTCTCATCTTTAATATGTTGTGGAATTGTGTTATATATTTTTATGCACATAACATATGGACCAGTGGAATGTAAAGCTAAGTTTGAATTAGGTAAAGCGAGTTTATCTTTATGTCTTAAATTGTGGGAAACAGAGAAATGGTCTTTCAATTGAGTAATTGAAAGACCATAAAAATTGTATGCTTAAATATGATTTAATATTAAAATAATGCTCGTAGGTTCATACTTTGCTGAACACAAATTAATGACTATCGACATGGAGCACTGCGCTCAAAGTTCTTAGCCTAGTTTTACTCTAAAGTGAGATTTAATTTGTACAACATTACAATGTGTACAACACTTAGCTATTATACTTTTAAAGTAAAATTTAGAAGCCTCAAAAGATACAATATGTTCTTTACGATTTTGAATAGATATACAAAGTTATAAGTTTCAGTATACCGTAAATTGGGAAATTTCTATTTTCGAAAAAATATATATTTATATTTTTATTTTAAAGGGATCATTGGATGCGTTCTAATTTATGATAAGTAATGTCGATTGTCAAAAAGTGGAGTTGTCATAAAGTTAGTATACTGTATTACTAGCTGCGCCCCGCGGTTTCACCCGCGTAAGTCCCGTTCCCGCGGGAATATCGGGATAAAAAGTAGCCTATGTGTTAATGCAGATCCCCAGCTACCTATATTCCAAGTTTCATCGCAATCGGTGCAGTAGTTTTTGCGTGAAAGAGTAACAACCTCACATACATACATACATACTTACATACAAACTTTCGCGTTTATAATATTAGTAAGATTACTTCGCATACAAAATAACCCCAATTTACCTGGTACTTACGTGACCGATGCAGAGTGAAACTTACTACCCCACATATGTAACTACCTGTACGCAGACAGCCCAATAATCTTAGCAAGATATTTAGGGTAATACCACTAATGTAGTTGAGTGGGCTACCCAAGTGCCTAGATAACGGAATTCCTGAAACACTATTGCTAATGTACTACTGAGGATTTAACTGAGTATGCTACGGCAATACACCTGCGGGATTCATATATAATGAAGAATGTTAATAGGTATCCCAAATCGGTTGAAAGTTGTATAAAGCTTGTATAATAAAACACTTTATTTATCCGGTTTTATCGCGTTTTTATTCATTATTTGACCCGAGCAACCTTGAAAAAGCCAACTGTAAAGTTGGCGAAAGCTCGGGTCAAATAATGAATAAAAACGCGATAAAACCGGATAAATAAAGTGTTTTATTATGCAAAATCGCGAAAACCATAGAAGAAATTAAAGCTTGTATGTATACAAATGTACTAGTTTTTGTTGTAGTCAAAAATACCTATTAGTTTTGATTTTACAGGCATTTAAACTTACGATAAATATTGAGTCTCGCTACAAGTCACGTGACGTTGTTAACAACGCTCCTCTAATCAAAACGTATAACGACATGTACCGTGACATCGACACATTGAGCGCGAGCGGACTGGGCGAATGTAAGATGACGTCACACCCGAGAACGAGTCCGTATCGCACGTTTACTTCTATAAATCGGAAATGAATTAACGTATCGAAGTAATTGTTTCACTTGTATTTTCTTATTTTTGACAGAGAATATGAAAAGCTAATAATCAAAATGAGTTATTTTTCCTCATTGTTGACTTTTACGAATGACGTTTACCTAGAATATTTTGTAAATGAATTATGGTCATGTTATTAGGGTTCCGTACCTAAAGAGTGAAAACGGTAGTCTATTATTAAAACTTCGTTGTCTCTCTGTCTGTCACTCAGGCTGTATCTCATGAACCGTGATAGCTATACAGTAGAAATTTTCACAGATGATGCACTTCTGTTATTGCAAATACTAAAAACAAAATTAAACACATATTTGAAGCGGACTCTAACTTGATTTTTATACTTCACTAGCTGCGCCCTACGGTTTCACCCGCGTAAGTCTTGTTCCCGCAGGAGTATCGGGATAAAAAGTAGCCTATGTGTTATTCCCGTATCCAGCTACCTATATTCCAAGTTTCATCGGGGACGCCCCGAAAATTTAAAAAGTTTAATTTCACGCGATTAAGACCCGGGAAAATGTGTAAATATAAGTTCCAATCGTGTTAGTTTAAAAAGTTTATCGCTTTAGTAGTTTTTGCGTGATTGAATAACAAATACACAAAAACTACTTGTGTCGACCTATCTATGTTGTTAGTTTCGTTCGAACCGGTCGAGATCGTCTCGTATCGCTGTCGCGGTTGGCCTCGACGTAACCACTGAACGTTAGGGGTTAAATGTCTTACGACCGAATACAGAAACATTACTGATAATTTGAGGGCTTCTTAAACAATTGAACCGTTTGTCATCTCAAAAAATCTCTTACTATACTATGAAGTTAGAAGCTGCACATTTATTTCAGTACCGCTCCAATTATACTACGTCTGTGATGTCGTTTTGTCTGTTCAAAGGGAACAAAACTTTAGAGTAAATAATTAATTGGATTGTAATGAAAATTTGACGGCCTCTATGGCGCGTTGGGCGAACGCTTGACTGCAATGCAGAAGGTTGAGGGTTCGATTTCCGCCTGATGCAAATATTTATGCATAAAAATAAGTGTATCTTTCTAGCCTGGTAGTTTCTTAGTATAATATTATGTAGGTATGAATTTACAAAAAAAAGTAAAATATGTAGTACATCCGTTGTTTAGAACCCATAGTACAAGCTTAGAGCTTGTAATGTCGTGCATTATTTATTTATATTTAAAAAGCTTCATATAAAATTCATATTTTTCCGGACTTTAACTATTCAATTTTCATATTAATTCGACGTTCAACTGATCACCAACCAAGACCAAGAACATTGTAAAATGGTTTAAACGTCGAAGAAAGACAACTAAAAATTAATAAAAAATCACTCTATTAAGGCCCGGCTAAATATGAAATTATGAGTTCCAATGAATTTAGTTTGAAAAGTTTATAAGCGGCGTTATTTTCAATACTTCCGTTAACGTATGGTTAAGGCCTTGTTTGAATGAAAATTGATTTCAAAATGTGGTGCCACACCGGACCCATACGTCACTGTTTATCAAATGATTTATTTCGATTCCGACAAAGTTCACGCGGTTGCCAGATTAAAATTAATGCATTGTTTTAATAATTTATGATTAAAATGCACTTGGTTTGGCTTTTAATCAAATAACTTAAATTAAATAGTAAGTTAATATTTTCAAAAGTGCATATTGGTATTCGATAGCTCGTGATAACTGCAGTTAAATAATGATTTATACTAGACTAGCAGCGCCCCGCTGTTTCACCCGAGTAAGTCGTTCCACGAGTGTATCGGGATAAAAAATATGCCTATATGTTTATCCAGATTTACAGTTACCTGTATGTAAAGTTTCTTCAGTTTATTGAGTGATTGAAACAGAAACAAATAAACAAACACCTTAACTTTTCCATAACATTAGTGTGATCAGGGCAATGATCTGTAACAAAAAAGTCAAAATGAAAATTTTCCTGCACCGTAAGACCGATGTTATTATCGCACATAATTTATTTTTAAAGAAAAAGGTATTGCTGGTCGGCCTCAATTCGAACCTTTGAAATGAAAGTCGGGGTATCTACCACTAGACCAACACCGCTCCAAAACGGACACCAAAACGGAGTAAAATGACTAGCAAAACGTGTAGAAGCTACAAGATTTTTATAACGTATTTTTTTTACAGAGACGGGCAGAGGGCCGAGACCGGGCCGCGTTTTAGTCTAGCAACTTTTGTATGAAGTCAGTTTTAGTTTTGATTGAATAGAATGTTTAGAATGTTTATTTTGCAACAAACCATATACAATAAAACACATAAATAAACAAAACAAAAACAATAGTTTTTTTGTTGCGGAACGGCCACAACTCAACATGATTCCAGTCTTTCGACTGGTGCTGGTCTTCCGTTGGAGCCGTTCCGGTGACATCACCAAACAGACAGTATACGGTACACCAATAAACTATACCAAAATAAAAAATAAAAAATCATTATAAAATAAATTACACAGCAAAGTAAACAAAATAACAAATAATGAGATAGGTACATACTTAATAAAACAACAAAGTACAACATTTTAAGTAAAATTTATTTAAAATTTACTCATCCAAACCTTATATAGCACTGGTTTAATGCAATTGAGACTCCTGCGACTTCTGATAATGAAAAATAAACTTTCTTAGTGTCTGTCTAAAACTATACATACTTGTACTTTGCAAATCTCTAAATGGCGGAGGAATGTTGTTCCAACATTTAGTCGCGGCGTATCTAAAGCTACCTCTAAAAGCAGCTGATCCGTGCCTGGGAGCCACAAGTTGGTCCGCACACTGCCGATTTCCACAAGACCTTGAACTAGATAGCCATGAGAGCTTACTATATAAATATATAAAAAATTTATTTATATTTATAAATAAATAAATATAAAGATTGGGTAACTCAAAGCAAATTAATCTTATCTCGGCTTATTTCTTTCCATAGATCTCCAAAGCCAGTTCAATGTATTTATAAGGCTTTCATAAAAATACAAAGAACTGTAAGTACACAGTGGATTTAAAAACCTCTAGTTCTAGGAATGCAATATAAAAAATCCATAAATATACGGTTAAGTTGGTAGGCAACCGTTTGAAATCTCTGAACTTGAATGAATTCTAAATGCCGATATATTTGAACGGGATAGGTTTCTAAATATTGAGGCACCTGTTTAAAATCCCTCTTTTCTTTGAATTATTAGTAAAACTTATGGATCATAGATTCTTATAAAATTCATCTCAAATATTTAAATAATATAATATGCGATTTCAAAATACTTATCAATCTGACACCAGTGAATGTTATTACTTAAGTTACATTGCAAGTTTTCCTTCTATTTACTTCTGTAACTCTGATGAATATCAATATACATAAATTCGATCGTCGTGTTTTTATTATGTTTTCTACTCTCTCTCTCTCTCGGTCACAGGTTTCTGAGAAAATCAGAAATGTGTTAAACTAAGTGTTGATTAGGTACCTACAATAATATTGTATAAAACATTAAATATAACGCTAAAAATAGTGTTTAGGGTCGAATAATTGCTGCGTTTGAATGACAAATGCCCGCTTCGGCTCTTCCTACTAACAGTACAATACAAATGTGTATTTATTTATTTAGGAAGGATTTACCTAAATTCACGGGTAAACACTAGTAATATGAATCTGCATATATTAATAGCCCGGAGCATTTAATACTTGCACTTTTTTCACCGCTCTACAACTATTGAACAATGGAATCTCATCGATATCGAAGACCATTCATCTCGATGCAAGGTTTCAATCATAATTCGGATCAGTGTCGGTTTGCAAATACTGCTACCACATTTCGTTGAAAAGTACAGTCGGCATCATAAGAATAAATTTACGTTTTAAACCACTTTTATGTTAGTTTTAGGTATTTAAAATTAATAGAAACAAAACTCATTTTCCGGTTTTAATTACGTTGTTTTTATTATGAGCATTGTTGCAATGCCGCATGCCAGTCGTCATTATGGATAGAGCCTATAAATGCTCCGAAACATAGGAAAGTCATTGCAACAATGCTGATAATGAAAATAACGCGATTCAAATCGTTTTCTTTTTAAATACTCGTACGTAATCGCGGAAACAAGAATTATCTAAAAGTCAAAGTTCACAGTTAAAGTTTTACTTTTACAAATTATTTATTAATATAGGGAACTTCTTTAAGGTTAAGTTGACTTGCGCTGCTATACTTAGCCAGGGCTAACTAAATAACTAACGTGCTAACTCTTGTGATTGGTTGTGCACTGACACAAATGTCAGTGACATAAAATGACACAAACTTCAGTGCACAACCAATCACAAGCGATACTACGTTAGTCATTTAGTTAAAGTATAGCAACGCAAGTCAACCTTAATTTAATTTCTTTATTAGTCTGGTAGGTCTGGCAAATTATTTAGTTGGCGTCAAGTTACACTACAGTTTGAGTTTACACTTTTATTCTATTTTCACACACAAACAACTCATGGGATGTTGCAGGGGTTACGGCGTCTTGGTGGTTAGCCCGCTTGTGTGCTAATTAGGCGAGCTATAGGCTCCTTCATGAGCAACAACATCGTCAGCTACGGGTTTCCTTCAAGCATCTGGATCTGCAGCCTCACTTCGGTCAAATTTAAAGGTACGCATGTCGCGTTTTACGCTTATATAACTTGGGTATACGATGAATGAAATGTTCACATACTCTGCTTTTTGTATCATAATGTTACCATGAATTTCTCCTGTTTTAAACTTGGTTAAAAGTCGATTTATTTTGTCCCCGAATGTACCACACTTTCCGAAGGCATTGGCTCAGTGCCAATGATCTATCCCTAGTGTTTGAAGTACGCGGAACGGACGTGCATTAAACCACTTTTATTAGAAATGCTTTTATTAAAGCTCCTTGAACGACGTGACGCTTACGAAAGCTCCTTATGTCATCGAATCTTCTTGAAGACGTTTATTCTACGAATGCTCTAATATAACCATTCTCTAACATCTTTACCAATATGTATGGCTAGAAGAACAGTAACTGGTGAAAACTATTGGACGACATACAAGGATTTTTTTTTAGCAAATGTTGCTACATTGTGTGCAAATTGGATATAAATAAATAAAATAAATAATAAACAACACTCAGCGCTATCTAGCCTCAGACTAAGCAGTAGGCTTGTACTATGGGTATCTACTAGACATATATGTTTTATATATTTAACACAATACTAACCCAGTTTAAATAATACCTCTACTATGGTAAGTACTTACGGCATACTTAAGAGCGGTCTTGATATTTAAATAATATGTGTACGGTGAATATAGAATACGATTTCTCATACTCAGATTCCAAAAGAATATTTCTGGTAAGTAATTAATGTTTATCTGTAAATACGAGTGCATTAGAAAAATGAATGATAAACAAAGAAATGTGGATAGTTAAAGTAAATAAAATATAAACAAATCAGAAATCGTGTTGGTTAAAAAAGTGTGATAACATACCTATACTTCCTAGTACATTTTTTATTGAAAATGGGAACTTATATACAAACTGGAAACTTATAACATATTTTTTTATTTTATGATAATTTTAGTGTAAAATTGATTTGTATTTGGTAATTATTGACATGTTAAGGTACAAGGAAATTAAATTACCTAATTCTGCACAATACTTTAAGTTTCACATTGTGATGCATTACTTTTAGTGAAACACACCTATTTACTTAATTTACTCGAACTTTTCCTTCCATTTTATCCGAAATTACTCTTCATTTCAACTTTTTTATGGCGAAGCGTGGTCGTTTCCTGAAAATTTTATAACATATCCAATTAGGTTTTCTAACAAAATAGAAGAGTAAGTAAGTAAGTTATGCCAATAAATTGCGATGAAACTTGAAAGGTAGATTAGATTACATTATTATTCAGATAGCTTAAGTTCTAGATTAACAAAATAGCAATTTTTTATCACGCGGGATAACATACTCAAAATTAAAACACGTCTAAACGAAAACATGCGTCATAAAATATTGCTAAAATCGTCATAACCCTTTTGTTTTTTTTTGCTATCTTCAACACATAAATGAAATTAGGTTTTATAACTAGTAGGTATTATTATATAAGCCGGGATTGTCCCACTGCTGGGCAAAGGCCTCCCTCCAACTCGTCCATTCGGGTCTATTTTGGACTGTGGTTCATCACTCAGGCTTAAATTTGCTAATTTCGTCACGCCATTGCTAGTAGGTATATATAAGTAGTAAATTTTGATACCATAATGATTAGAAACAAATTGTAATTAAAAGTACCTTTTTAGTTACTTCTTTCTTCCAAACAAAGATTTCCTCTCCTCTTCTGTGTAATCAGCAAACTTGTTAATTCCAAATGTGGCTGATGGATTCTCTGCGTTCAACCGATTGCTTGTTTTCAAACTATTCTTGAATGCTTCGAAATGTGCCTGTTTATCGGCGTCATCTTTGTAAACTCGCTGGTAGTCCTTTATAAACTGCTCGAAAAGTTCTGATGCTTTGGTCAAATCGTAAGTTGTTGAGTCAGCTGTGGCCATCGTGACCAATATTGTTAAAATGCACAAAGGCAAGAAGCAAGTCATTTTAGAACTAGTTCGCCCCAACATTCGTAGCTAAACTGGTTTGATAGTTCACGCAGTTGTTAATATATTAATGTATTCAAAGTAAAATAATTCTGAGATTGGGATGTCTGTACTTCTATCTTGCCTCTCGCTCTTACTCGTTCGTTATGCATGATCATGTTGAATCATTATGGTATAGAGTATTCTTTTTAATTTTGTAGGTTAAATATTGCATATTACCTACCAACGTAATTATTTAGTTATTAAAGTTACCGCAAACTAACAAATAATTGACCACATACGAGGTAAATGTTCATCAAAACCATGATATTGATTTCCCTATTATTTTTGCTGGGCTATTCCTGGATATTTTAATTGGTAGGTCTGTGCACCTACCTATATGTAGATAAAGAAAGTGTGTTTATTTAAAACTACGAAAAATATCGTAAAATAAAAATAAATAAATAATAATAAATAAATCCAGTGACGAACACACAGCAGCGCCATCAATAACAATACACCGCTATTGCTGTCTATACCCGGTGGGAATCGAACCCGAACTTGCAATTCCTCTGCATTGCAGGTCTTCGCCCGATACGTTGAGAGGTTGTCTGATTTCCACAACACTGGCAGCATTGCCGCGCTGTATGGCAATGCTAGTCCAATAATACGAACTCTAAAGATTACGACTACAACACTTTGCAACACACTACCTACATAGCTACCTCCATACATAATTTGACGATGACCTGAAACTAAGCTACAAATTCTGCTTTTTTAATTTTCATTTTGTTTTTATTTATTATTTCTAGTAGGGAACGCCAGCGCAAGCACCAAACGAGTGATCGGTTCTCTTTTGTTAGGACCATTTTGATCCCATTTGTGATTTTTATTTAGGCAACTACAATACACAACCCATCAACAGCAATATTTAAATTTGTACTTAAAATTACTTCGATTTAAAACAATGTCAACACAAAATAAATAATATTGATCGATTAATTTCTCATTTTGGTTTAGCCAATACGTAGGAACTTATTCAAACAAGTCCATAAGTCTTCGTAACTTGGCAGCGAGCCCAAAATGCTGGCCGCATTTCCACGCTGAATTGCAATGCTTATTCTTTGTGCCAGCCAAGTAAACTCCAGCATTCTGGTCTCACCTCGTCTCCACCAGGCGTTTAGACAAAAACCGATACATTGCCTGTGCTTCCAGGCCCCCCCCTCCGGTCCCAAAAGTCGATCAATGTTATTTATAATTTTAAAATATGAATTTTTAACAGGTGAGAGTTTAAATAGGTACCTACCTAAAGTTACCAAACTTTTTTAATTAATAAAGCTAATTTAGTCAAGTACAGGGCAAAGTTGGAAACTTTTCAATTATCGCAAGAAACAAATGTTTGCAAGTTTGTTGACAAACAAATAAGCATTTTTACTTTTGTGAAAAGTTTTAAGGTTTTTCTCAAATCGGCGGCGATGCGACACGAACGGGCAAACGAACTAGATGCAATAACAAACCATTTATAAGGATTTGTTAGTGTACGGATACACAGAATATCGTCCCCTTTTCTTTCAAAACAAAATACGTGAATTTTTCAATTTCCTATCTCACAGAAACAGTGACTTGTCTCTATGAAATAACAATAAAGTTAGAAATATTTTTAGCAAGGAAATATATTTCCAAAAAATCCCCATGACAGGATTCGAACCTGCGTCCTTTCGCTATATTTCCTTGCTAAAAATATTTCTATGTTTAAAATGCCTTGAGCAATAAAAATAAAAAAGAAATAATAACAATAAAGTTTCTACGTTATAGATATCACAACTATTCCTAACACATTTGCAACATGTTGATTTATAGATAATCCATAAGATATTTACATATCCCAATACTTTTCGTATTGCATGCTAAAGTATCATGATCGGAACGTTTTATAATAGAAAAAGTTTGGAGTTATGTGGCAGTCGAACGATTTCAGTGATCAATAGATCATATGTCACCAAAACAACCCAGGGCCATACCACCAAAACCGTCTCGTAATTCGGAGTCTACTTGTAGTCGACATCTTGTCCAACGAGTGAACATCGCGTAATCTATGAATTTTTGAGTTAGTTGTCGTTAAAAAAAAAAACAAAAAGATTTGTTATTATTAGTTATAGCGATAACTGTACTATATTACATCATGTGTAAAAAAATCATTTGTCTAGCTATCACGGTTTACGGAATACAACCTGGTAACAGACAGAGAGAAGGACTGTTAAGTACGGGCCCATAAAAGGGGGTTAGGGTGTAAACGTTCGTGTTGCACAAAGACAGTTGTAATCTAAAAATCCCCGTTTAATACACATTATGTGGATAAATGTATTTACATAAATTTTAATACACAACCCAGTGGTATCGAGCACGTCGCGTCGTCGTGTCGTCGCTCGGTAGTGTAGAGTAGGTACTATATTAAGCAGTGGCGAACACGCGGCGACGACGCTATGAAATCTGCATAAATTTGCAGTTTTCTTCTTGCTATACGCGATTTATTGTTTGGAAAATTGTTTATTTATTGCAAAATTTTGTTTGTTAATACTTTGAATAACAATTTTTAGGGTGTAGAGAGCGCTAATGATAATGCTGGAAGCTTACTAGGTATGTTTCTATGAACGAAAATTTCAGTGGACTGAAATTTTAAACGAAGTTCGTACTACCCTAGCCCTAATGTAGTTATTTTTATGATCGGACAATTAATGTGAATAAACTGTAAATGAAACACTTGATTTTTTCAGGTAATAACTTCGAACCAATACTTTGATAAGTTATCTTCTGATATTTGGGTGTTATACTATTAGGCTTCAAAGATTTTTACGTCATACAAATTTCGTTCAAAATAAGTAGTTTCCGTGTAGTAGGAAGTTCTGGTAGTTGTAATACAATACTATAGCATCGTTAGTATCTACGATGTACTTATGGCTACAAATAAGTATTCGTAAAGTAATTTTTTTTTGGAATGTAAAGGAATATAGAGGTACTTTTGCTAAGCTACGACACATTTTAATAGCCGTTTACAGAAACTGAAATGCCTTTCCTTTCCTTTAATAATTGACAGTTTTGTGTTTACATTTTTGGTCTAAGAATAAGTACATACTAAATGACACCTTTTGTGGCATTACCTACGTTATACTTAGGGCGGATTTTTCAAATCCCTAGATATAAATATCTGACAAATAAAATGTAACACCACCGAATAAAAAACGTCACTATTATATTTAAAAACAAAATAAATCTAAATTTAGAAGATCATAATTTAAAGGCTTTCAAATTTGGTTGGGTTTGAACTTATTCAATAGATAACTTTTATCCGTAGAATTAAAAATCAGGTAGATTCACCTTGGTTTCCCCACGATGTTTCTTCTTGTAAGAGAAACTAATTATGCGTACCGACGTACCTACATAAATGTTTCGTACCCAATAGCAATCGCTACCTATATTAAATTAAATATTCAACGTAATTATAATGTAGTCCAGGATCAATATTTTCCCGCTAATTTCCTTTCATAATAAAAGTATCGTGCGCGTTAATTTCCTTTCGAAATACCTAGCTTGAAACGGTTATGGAGGTATTTTCTGACCATTTTCATAATACAGGGACCGTCTTCTCGAATTATTCATGATGAGATTGTAAACAGGGGTTACTTTGAACTCCTTTGTTATTTTTAACACATTATGTATCTGCATAAAAGCCTCTTTATTTATTAACGGTGTATAAGGAACGAATACCTAGTTGAACAACATTTTGTTTATGTTTGTACATTTTGAAAGTTACTTCTATGAGAAAGAGGTTAAAGTAGCGCGTTGAGATGTTAAATATGTGCTAGAGATAGAGGCAATCGGATGATAGAAAAAAAATAAGAAAGGAAAACTTAAATCTAAGTATGGTCTTTTAAACAATAAATTCTTTAAACATCACACAGGGAAAACTTTCCGTACAGTAAGGTACTAAACTCATATACTAAGAGACATTTAGACCAAACTGATGCACGTAAGGTATACTTAGAGACCAATATGTTTTAGTTTAATACATTGGTCTGTAGGTCATTTTACTTTGGCAAATTCAGTAAATTGGACCAGAATAGCAGACATGAAGATAGCAAATAATGTACCTACCTATCTGCCAGCAATAAAACCAATTGCTTTTCCATTAATTAAATAAAACATGGAAAACAACTAACATTTATTCGAAACTTGTTCAAAGTCGTAACAAAATCAATTAGTCAATATTAATTTTAAAACAGACGAACTATTCGTATTTAAATTGAACCCAAAGCCGTTACAGAAGTCACATTTAAACAGAAATTAGTTGGCCGATGCGATGACGAACTGAAATTGGTTAATTTCGCAGTAGGTCCCGGCAATTTGGTTCACGATTCCGGTAGGTATTTGGGATAACGCCGTCTGGCGTTATGAGAATAAATGACATCCATTCTTGCACTACCTGCGTAGCATATTATTATTATCAGGTAAGTACTTTAGGGTGGATCATCTCGTCTACCTTTCGGGAGAAATATTTTTTGTCTTCATACTAAAGCCTAGTTTCTACCTCGAACTAAGCAAGGCCTTTAATGAGTCTGTTTAATGAACAACTATCGTTTTCATAACACAATATTGATTTAAACATAGAACAGATTGAACTGTATCTGGCGTGAAATACACACACACGTAGGTACCGGACAATCACTGACAATGACAGTACCAAATTATATGTGCGGGCAATTCTAGGAAACTGTTATTATTGATAACAAGATGCCTTACAAATTCCAGATGGCCTCAAGAATAAAATTATTAACCAGAGGGACATTTTAATAACTTTGCAGTCAATCATTTGGCTTATGACAAAAACATCATTTAGACTTTTATGGATAAAACCAACGAATTCGAAAATATACTTGTAATATGGAAGTAGCAATCCTTTAAAAAATGTTCCAACAAACGTAGTTGCGGGGCCTAGAACGATGATTCGACCGCCAGTCTGTCACTAAAGATCGTCTGCCATTGGTCGATCATACGTAATACTGTACGGAACATGTCAGTGTGTGCATCTGCTGCTGTGTGACTGTGGAACATGTTTTTTTTCGAATTTAATAGGGAAGTTAGATCTCCATTCTATTTATTCCTCGTGGGATAAAACTTAATTTAAAAAATATCGTATCCATACATTTTTGGAACAATAAAATTTTGATTGCAGGTTAAAGAACCGTGGCGCTTTAACATTACAATGGTTTTAATTTCATATAGAAGCGATTTATTTTAAAAGGTTAAAATAAATATAACTAACTTATGAAGCTATTTTTTATAATTACAAAGATGTTGAACTGAAATTTGGGATAATTCTCTTACAGGAATAACTTTCCTAGACACAAGTCTAACAAATATCCGTAGTACGAGTGAGAATGATCAAGAAAAGAGAACTCATTCATATAGAGAAACAATTTCGAAAACGCTTACAAGTTTTCTCGATACAAACAAACACTCAATTGTTATGTATTAGTTCAGTGAATATGTTTCCTTTAGATAACGTACTTTGTTTTCTGTTACAGTCGACTAAGTATAGTTATTTGACCATAACTATTATCTCTGGCTTGTTTGTTTTGAAACTAATTTTAGTTTATTAAGGTTGACTTGCACGACTGTAAGTACTTAGCCAGGGCTAAAAAAATAAGCTAACTCTTTTAATTGGTTGTGCAATGACATTTGTGTCAGTGCAATACCAATCACAAGAGTTCGTGTGGTGGGCTAGCTAACTAGCCCCGGGCTAAGAAAAAGCAGAGCAAGTCAACCTAACTTAAGTAGCTATACATAAGTAGAAATAAAGACGTCGCACGCACATAGCGCAATCTAGTCCCATATTATGTAACCATGGGTATTAGACAACGGATATACTTACTACATATTAATTTATATTATATATATATATATATTTACTTTTTGTAAGTATTTGACAAAAGGGCTGGCAGCTACTTCGGCCAACGAATTGGTATAGCAATTCAAAGAGGCAATGCAGCCTTTTGGGTACCTTACGTAGGGACCAATTTTTGGATTTTTAATTTACCTACTTTAAAAATATTGTTAAGTATATAAGAACATAATATGTACATCTACGCGTTTTTCTTTAATTTAGCTCATCACGAGACATTTTGAGTACCTCATCGAATAATGTTAAATAATTACGGAGAAAATCACGGGTAAAAGCAAACACAGTTCTGCTTACATTTTGATACACAATATTTGGTTAGATGATATTATTATATTATGCGCAAAAGAAAAGTTCCGGAGAAAATATTCGGGCTTTTTTATTAAATTTACTTGCATTTGTTTTACTCAAAATATTATAAGTGAACCAGTAATGTTGAGTAATTACGCCCAAAATCGTGGGTAAAAGCATCGCTAGCATAATTGTTTTGTTTATATTTTGGTACGCATACTGATTTATGAACGCAAACGGGCCGCAGTATCTGCAATAGAATTACGCATGTGATATGTCTTGACGAGGGTGAAGCCACGGTATTAGTTAGTTAATTAAATGATTTATTCTGACGTTGTTTGTAATTAATAAACACGTCGAGTTGGTGTTGTTTGATACTGAGAATTTGCGCTTGAATTTTCAAACGAGGATTCTCTCTAAATTAACTAATTTAGGTAGATTTACTAATAATCTAATCTTTAGCAAATAACAGCAGCAACTAAATTTAGTTTGTTCTGAATATTCAAAATATTTTTTAATATCCTCTTAACATATATGATACCTACTTAATGAACACTTTTCTTGTTTAATTTTTAACTCGTAAATATTAACTTATTTTTAAATTCAAACAAAAAGATAAACCTTTTTTTCGCTACACCGTTTAAAGACATCCGATTCTGGTTTTTTTGGTGGCTTTATTAGGTATCCTTGCAGGTTTGAATTTGTGTGTGTTGTCAGCTTGGCCGTTAAAATCTTTTAAGAACTTGTAGTGCCTTCTACTGAATCCGAGATTCGTCCTACGCTACGAGATTCCAGACCTATGTTCAAACTACTAACTGCACTAACTGCTGTGAGTCGTTTCTATAATTTACAACTGAACTGCAATCGAAATTTCATTGACTCAAAAATGTACGGAAAATTGTATTGTCGAGTGATAACTAACTATACTAGATAAAGTTATCTAAAAATGACATACCTATAATGTTATTTGATAAACGACAAATATGAAATTAAACATATAGACTGCTGTTAAAGAAATGATGTGCTGTTAAAAAAACAAATTGCATTAGCATTTTGTATTGTAAGTCTAATGCGGTTGTTTTAAACCACTGTAAATATAATTAATTACCACGGAAATTTTAATGCGTAACAATAACAATGAATTACAAATCTCATCAAAGTACCGGCATATAGTCAGCAGATAGTTCGATCAGATAAGTTTGTAGTCTGCGGAAATCTAAGAAGAAGCCTTCAAAATGTCCCACTTATTTTAAATTCATACCTTAACCTCTAAAAACGTTTCTTCAAACCAATGTTGATTCAATTATGTCAGTACCTACTTCAATTACTTTCTAAGTACGTTTTGTCTTGCGAAAAGTATTTATCTTTGTTGTTATTTTTTAATTTGTCTCCAGTTAACAGGCTTTACAAAGAAAAAAATATAAATCTGCTAGACGCAACCATAACTCCGCTTTCATGCTGAAAAGGGTTTGAGATAAAACGTAGGAACACGAAATAAGGGCTCCTTTGTTCGGAAATACTTTATGAGGAGGAATACAAAATCCTTTTTTAGTAGGTAATACAATAAAGGTGTTGAAAAATCCATTAATGATGTACTTTTGCCTAATCCATCCTTTCCGTACCTACTTTTTGTACACTTTTTCTCTCTCTACATACAGGTCGTTAATCATACTAAGATTGGAGGGGTGAGGATTTTGCAATGTCGATATCACTAATCGAAAGTAATAATTCGCACTGCGCACGCCTATAAGAAATTCTCTGTTCACCGCTGCAATGTTTTGCGACCCGGTGTGTGCAACGACTAAAAAACCATACTGTGAAATAGGTTCACAGTGTGTATGTTATTAGTTTTATTGCATGGCAATTTTTAAAATTAAATAAGCTTAAAGATAACTTTTTGACAGTGCACGCCATATAGTCGTGCTCTCGTCTTGGCTAAATTTTTTCATGAATATGTGGGCAGTGGGAACCGAAACAATAAAAATCGGGGTATCTATCACTAGACGATTACCAGTCTGATTTTGTATCATTAATTAGGCTACTTTTTTTATCAATATTAAATAAATTACTGTACAAGTCCATATAAATTATCACTCGCCTGTATTGTTAAATACGATGCGGTGATCCATTCGTCGAATAATGCTCCATTAAAAGTGATGGAAACTATTTACTCGATTAAAAATAATGATGAAATTTACAGCCTAATTACTTTGTGGTTGATATATTGACTGTATTCTTATTTGCATTTTGTTTATTTTGGTTTTTATATAGTACGAACTGTACGCCTGCGGTTACACCATTAATTAATTACTGATTCTGTGGCAATTTCAAGATCAAAAATGACCTTTATTCTCTCTCTTCTCCTTCTCTTCTTCAGCAGCATGTATTTGCCCACTGCAGGGCATATGCCTCTCCAATCTTCTTCCACACAGCCTATATTACTCATGTTTACATTTTACCGGGTCTTAATCGCGTACTATTTTTATTTTCTTACCTCGACGTTTCGATCATGTTACAATGATCTTGGTCTCAGTCCCCTCGAGACCAAGATCATTGTAACATGATCGAAACGTCGAGGTAAGAAAATAAAAATAGTACGCGATTAAGACCCGGTAAAATGTAAATATGTTAACAAATCGTGTGAATTTAAAAAGTTTATATTACTCATGGCCTTTATTACTCCTCATTAATCTAGCTTTCTATTGGTGAAAGAGTTTTAAACGGTCAAATAACTTTGGAGCCAATTTAATACAAACTGACAAATCTTTCCTCATTATAATATTACTAGAAAACTGTTTTTAATTGTGTCAATTTACATGATATCAATAATTGATAGACTTTGATGAAAAGAGAATGAATGAAACAGATTTGAAATCGGCCGATGGATCGATAGGGTGTCCTTTCGCTTTCTCCAAACGGTTTACGTATTTTAAATTTTGTTTTAAAAGGTTGAAGGTGATTTTCGGTCATACCACCGTAACTTTCCTTTAGGAAAGTGATACGGAATAGATATCTCATCGTTATTAATTTCCAGCATTAGGCAGCAGCTTAATATTTTAATTAAAATACAGGTTTGTAAAGCCAGGCTGGAGACAATGAACTAAATTTTTGATTATACAAAATGACAGAAATTCTAAATACAAACTGTACTAGCAAAAAGTAGACATTAAAGTCTTTTTTTGTCGTCGAAGATGTTTTTTACTTATGAGTTTTTATGTTCAAATTGAGTGTCTACTTAGTTTTAAGTATTTATTTGTTTTCTCGGAGGGGCCACTCTAGTATTCTCGTCGTATAATAAGAGCAAAATGATATTGACAGGCTGGCGGCGCGGCGTGCCAGTTAGGTAATACATTTTTTTTTTCTTGAAAAGGGCTAGTCATAGAACTGTTAACGTCATGGGTAGTGGTACTTACTTAAATAAAAAAATATTAAAAAAAAATAAAAACCCGACTGCCTTTTAAACTGAAAAGTTAAAAACAAGAAGATACCTAAAGGTAAAGAAACCTTAAAAATCGTTCGACGCATCTAGGAGCCTTAAAAATGGTGGATGGAGTCGGGTGGGACTTCAAATACTATTTGGTGTTATTATACTTTATCTTTAAAAGGAGTCCCACCCGACTGCATCCACCATTTTTAAGGCTCCTAGATGCGTCGAACGATTTTTAAGGTTTCTTTACCTTTAGGTATCTTCTTGTTTTTAACTTTTCAGTTTTAAAGGCAGTCGGGTTTTTTTTTTAAATATTTTTTTATTTAACGCTTATTAGTTATTTGAGATTAGATACAATTGCACCAGAGAAACTCATAACCTCTGGATGTGTATACTCCAGTAGCGAGGACTCGAAATCGGTTAAAGATAGGCTATCTAAAAGCCTTCAATATTATAATAGCTATTCCTTTTGATTTTTGCTGAAATGACTATGAAGTAGGCAGGTCCTGGTATTCATCTTATAATATAATTGCCAAATCCGAAAACGTCGTCGCGTCTGGTGATACAAGGGCTGGCGGTTTCTTGTCCTAGCGGATTAGCCTTGCTATTATCCATAGTGGGGCATTTTAAATTTTTATTATTACTTATTATAATCTCTGACAAATTAAACATTCAAATTCCTTCAATAGTTTCAACTCGGCGTCAAATTGAAAAGTTTTTAATTAACGTTCCGTTGTCTTTGCGAAAATTACCTTCGTTACACAAAAATGCAGCGGCAATATCACTTTAGAATAATTACAAAATCCGCAAAAAAGTGACCATTAGAAAACACTTTTTATACGCGGATTGTTTTTGCATGCGAATATTGAATTCTTGTGCGAAAATTAAGAAATACCAAACCAGTGTTCGTGCTAAGCCATAAATTGAAGTAAGTAAAAAATCATTATTAAGACAAGACAACCGAGCCGAAGCCGATTGACATATCTCTGAAGACCTACTTTAACGACTTCCTGTAGTTTTAATAATTATTATATTTAAAATATCATCGCAAACCTTAGCAGTTAATATTAATAGTCGTTAATTTACGAAAGAATAAAACATATCGTTTGAATAAATAATATTGCGCGTTTTCTCGGTTTTTATGGTCAAGACAAATCATGCTTTAAAGCGTTTTAAAACCATTATTTTTAGTTATTTATTATTTTAATGTACCCTATGTCACTCCCACGGTCATGACGAATCTAACGACGTATCGTTTATCTAAATCGGCCCAGCCGTTTAGGCCCTACGACGGCACAAAAATAGGTCACATACATACATACATACATACATACATACACTCACGGCAAAAACATAACACTTCCTTTGGCAGTCGTGTAAAAAATAGATTGCAATTGAACGTACGGATAAAGAATGTTCATTGAGACACAACTACAATGAAACAAGTCTAACGGTTTGGGTTTTATGTTGATATATAAGTCAGTCAATCAATTAGTCAGGATATTGAGTTGTATCACTAAGTATTATAACAAACAAAAACAAGCTTAAAAATTGTATCCAATCATTTTGTAGATCCAAACAACAATAAGGTAAGTACATATAAAAAAAAATGTTGCAAAATCATCGCAAACAAACTAAATATTCTATTACAAAGCCCTACCGAATAATAAAGATTATTCTGAAAAAGAATCCGCATTATAATAAGCCGTTTGAAGATACAAAATCCTCAATCAATACCTATCTATACCCTTTTGAGTAAATGAAAATTTGGTAGAGAATTCATTATAAGAGCACTTTACTAATATGCTTTATAAATAAACTTAATTCTTGCCTTTACGGAAAATTTTCACGTTGCTTTAGACCAAGTTTATCCGTGACTATGGACATTACGCGATGAGTCGGTAGATGGTACCGAGCGGGCTATTTTTCACTTTTCTAGTTTGTACCTACATTCTTCGTTGACACTACGAGAGGGTACAAACGATTAAACCCGGGGTTCTAAAAACAGGGAACGTCACGCGACTTGGATTGTTGTCTCCCGGGTTGGTCAACGATAACTCAAACCAATGGGAGTCGGGACGTCAAAATAGCTACAAACGGGTGTTAGTTGTTCATAGAAAACTGAGCTTAAAGTTTTCTTGATCATGAAGAAATCATGTTGTAACAAAATAACTATTTATCACGATGTAAAGATTCAGAATTAAAATTATTACTTGTTTAATGATAGTTTCAGTACCTAACCAATGTACGTCTCTGAGTACGACAGTAAGTCCTGAAGAAAAGGATAATAATCTTTATTTGTAAATACTATTTTTTTTCGTCCGAATAATACCTACGAATAAACTTACCTTTACTATAAACAACGAACATCAGTAGGCCGTTGGAAGCATGAGAGCAAATTGTAGCGAATGTGTTAGATAAGTGAAATTTATGTGTAATGATCTCGGCTAGGCTTGTACCGTTGTACCCCTTGTATCTGTGTTTGTTCGATACTGCGATCAGATACCGTGTAATTTATCGAGGCTGACAGGTTTTGTATGAATTACAACGTGCACTCATCATTGATGAGATCTGTCGATTCTGTGATATGAGTATACATTTTAATTAATTGAGTAACGGCCGAATACTGAAATGCTTTTCAATTTTGTCGGCTGTTTTAACAATAATAGGTTTTTCTTAAAACTTATTAATTTGCTTATACTATTTGAGTGAGTGAGCAAAGCGAAGAAAGCGTCTCAGCTTAAAGTTTGGCACAATTTGCTTTTCAGGTGGTTGGTTGCTTTGCATCGCTATTATCAACCGATTTTTTGTCATAGGGAGGTATTGATTAGTGGAGCATCCTCACACACCTGATATATCCGTACGTTTGGAACACCAACAAGTATGCATTTTTTTGTTTCAATAGTGCTAATTTTAATTAGTGCCGAAATTACAACTAGTATAGTGCTATAAAATAGTAGAAATAGTGCAAGCAAACTAACACTAACAACCTGTACTTTTAAAACTTGTTTTGGCACTAAAACATATCTTGCAAAGATACAGTGTGTAAAAACTGTTTCTTCTTGAGAAACCACGTGTACTTAAAATGGGTCACTTTGTTTTAAATAAGCGAAAAATACGTTAATATATAAACGAACATAAAATAAAATGGAAAGTAATAAAAAAAAACAATATTTTGATAACACTGAGAATTTTTTAGACACTTTTTAGACACGAATAAGTTGTTTTGTTGGAAACCAATAAATAAACATAATTGAAAGTATTTTATTTATACTGACAGTATCATACTACGAAAACTGATATTAATTAAACGCGCTGGTATACCTAGTATTATAAAGCTGTTTGTTGTAACTTAATTATTAAAGCGAATAATCCGTCAAAACATAACATCGATTCTATTAATGAAATATTTCAGATGAAATAACGGAAATAATAAAATATCCAAAGGATCAGCAAATATAAGCCTATTAAAAAGCATTTATCTTTAGAAACAATAATCCAAAAAATGTTTTCAAATCCTTCGTAATCTCTTGCCCGTATCGGTGCGACCAAAGCGAGCGTTGAACCATTTTACTACTAAAATAAAAACTAATCGGCACATACAACACAAAACCATTTGAACGAGTGCTTTAATCAAATGCAAATCGAACGAGTTTAACCAGCTTTAACCGTATGATATTTGAGGTTTGGCATAGGGTGCACGTTTCAAAATGTAAATTTTAATTAAACTCTATAAAAGTCATATCACACGTTTGGCGTGGCGCCACTCGCAGCGGCTTAATAATGTCATTAGGCAGTGTCTCGGTTAAGCCACTTGTTTTCATTTATAACGAAAATGGCGGTCATTATAGCATAGAGCGGAGTGCTGTACGCCATTACACCTTAAAGCGAACATTATTCTTTGTTTCGTCTAAGACGCCTAACTTTTGCTTATGGCTACATTACGCGGTAATCTGTCTGTGGTACGCGGCTTGCGTTTTACCTTGAAATAATAGCAGATACCTACTGTTTTGTTTTATATTATACCTAATTTGGTATAGTAAAAAGTATGTTAAATAACATAAATTTACCCGTTAATTTGTCCCACTGCAAGGGTCTCCTCTTAGAGGGGTAAGGCATTAAGACGCCACGGAAGCCTACTCCGGAGTGATGAATGTCCCATGTCCTAGGACATATCGGTTTCCTCACGATGTTAGACTAAAGAGTCTATAAGGTAAAAAAATGACAAATAAGTAGACTTACAAATTGTATTTCTGAAAAATAATGCTTTTTGAGCTTGAACTAGTCACCTCTAGTTCTTAACCGGGTGCGCTGCCAAATGCAATATCCCAGCTCCAGACGGAGGGTTGAGGGTTACTTCCAACTTATCTGTTTTAAAACTCTACTAAACATGAACTAGATACATTGAGAAATTGTATTTCCACATCACATACGCTCGCACCTAGAACTTTTATTTGATCTGTGGCCCGGCTGGCGATGCCCGGACTGCAACACAGAAGGTTGCGGGTTCGATTCCCGCTGGGAACCAATATTCTGCTGACTATAAATGTTTGTTTCATATCTGGGTGTATTCTATGTATCATATGTATGTATTTACAAAAAAAAGTATAATAACAATTATGTAGTATATCCGTTGTCTAGTACCCGTAGTATAAGCCTAGTGCTTAGTGTGGGGCTAAATAGCGATATTTAGGTGTAACGTCGTATAGTCGGTAGTAGTCCAAACTAAATAAAAGGTCAATTTTAGGTAATTGTAATGAACTTAAAGTTTTTGAAAATACCTACCCATTTCAAATTCCCAAACTCGTAGAAAAAAAGTTGTTTGCCTAGACATCTAGAACAACCCTCTTTCAAATTAAAGTATCGTCAAAACACACTGTATAATACGATTAAAACAAAACAAACGGTAAAATATTCTATTCATAAAAACAAAACTTTATGTTCAATTCAATTCAATTCATTTATTCACAACTGCTTGCAATTTTACAGATGATTTTGCAAATTTACTTGTAAATTTACAGTAGGTGTTTTAAAAATAAATATGATGTCCTCTAGGCCCACCATAATAGGTATACAGTCAAAATGAAAAAGGTAAGGTGAAAATATAAATCAGGATAATTATTCATAATAATGTCAATATTAGTTAGTTTGTTAGGTATTTGTAATATCATTCATTTACTACATAATATGTCAAAAAAAATAAAAATGAATCCCTATTTTGCATGGTCACGACATCACGCGTAAACGGCTGGAGCGATTTTGCTAATTCTTTTTTTTTGTATTTGTTATTTTTCGGAGAAGGTTCTTATGAAAGAAAAATATCGATATTCCCACGGAATCGGGACTTACGCGGGAGAAACCGCAAGGCGCAGCTAGTGTCAAATAAATTAAAGATAAATCAAATAAGTATCATTAAAATTAGATAACTTTAAGTATCCCCAACAGATTTGTCATTAAGAAAGTGATCAATCTTATAATAAACTTTATTGCCTTTATTTATTTTTACTTTATATTTAAAGCTTTGTAGACTACTGCAGTTTCTGATTCCGCAACCATATTCTGAAAGTGATATTCAAGCGAGAGATACCGCAGGAATATCCTAGTGTATAATATACGCCCGTAATCAAAAAATATTATGATCAGATAATGGATAACAACAATTTTATACCTACTAGAGTAACAACTTTTCATACTTAGTTGAAAAATGAATAATGGGATTTTTCAGCAATTTGTAATATTTATGTTACTAGCTGAGCTATGAAGCCTTGCGTTAGTTTTTTACCAGGAATTTGGGCGTAAAATAATATTATAAATATTGGTGCGTACGGGACGGGAGCTTTTTAACGGTTTTAACATTTTTGAACACAATTTTCAATAGAATGTCAAAATGTTTTTAACCGTTATAACCGCTGCGTGAATTATTTTACACTTTATATTATTTTATATGACAAAAGCTGAACCCACGCATAGGGTCGTTTGTGAACACAATTGTATGTATTTTAACCCACATATTATCATGTTAAGGGCACCGTCTACATTACCCCAAAAGTTTTTAGACGTTTCTGTCGTCAAATTAGCCGGCCCTGATAGCTAATCTTAAGTCCAAAGAGTTATTTATTTATTTATTTAAGGAACATTCACAGCTATAATACAAAGTAAATATATATATATATATATATATATATATATATAGATAACATAAAGCCAATAACGAACATTCACAAAGGTATATCGAAAATATGGGCATAGAATTACAGGTTAAAATACTTACATAATGACATAAAGCTAGCTAAACGTTTCGTGAAGGCAAAGGAGGACCGGAATGCTGGCTTCTATTTTGCCCAGAAAATAAGTATCTGCATACAAAGGGGGAAATGCTTACAGCATTCTGGCCACTTTTCTTCCAAGAAGGGTTTAGCCGACATCTGTTTTAAATTAATTAAAAAAAAAATGTTACTTTTAATTTAGTTCTACCTTAATATAACACTTTACTTAATGGGTTTAATCATCATCTTCTTTAAAATGGCTTTTCCTTTCGGGTATTTGCCAGTGTCAGTATTATTAATATTCGCAGGTTATTTGCATCGAACGAAACAGTCAAGTCGTCATATTTAAAGTCAAGTCGAGGGAATCATTGTAAAAAGGCCATTTTTTACAATGTTTGTTCACGGAGCTTTGGAGAGAACACTAAACTAAAGTCCATGTTTTGCACCGATTTTCACTTGTACACCTTCACAAAACTAAATTGAAATGCCCCCGAAATTAAACAATTTACACGCATTTGAACTAAGTTTCACAAAATTGAAAATTTAGCAACACATGTTCTCAACGCATTCCCGCCAAAACTCCTCTGTGTTTAATCGCGTTTGTTCGCGCTAAAGTGACGTTTGAGTTGATCAATGCCAACATTTCATAGAGAAACCAAGACACGTCAATGTCAGACTGACATCTGTCACTACGACATCCCGCCAATAAAATATACTACTTTTAACTTTATAATAGGGTTTTGGCGGGAATGCGTTGAGGAGATGTGTTGCTAAATTTTCATTTTTGTGAAACTTAGTTCAAATGCGTGTAAATTGTTTAATTTCGGGGGCATATTTATCAATTTAGTTTCGTGAAGGTGTACAAGTGAAAATAAAAGTGAAAATAGAAGCAAAACATGGACTTTAGCTTAGTGTTTCTCTCAAAAGCTCCGTGAACAAACATTGTAAAAAATGGCCCCCTTTTTACAATGACCCTCTCGACTTGACTTTAACTATGACGACATTGACTGTTTCATTCGATGCAAATAACCTGCAAATATTGATAATACTTGACACTGGAAAATGTCCGAATGGAAAAAGCCATTTTATAGAAGAAGAAGAAGAAGAACTTTATAATACTCGTATAGACTACAACCATGTAACCTTTTACTTAATATAAAACACTTATTAAACAAGTTAAACAACTACCGAATTTTCAATTATTGGAAATTCCTATGTACACACAAGCGTGTACAGCGTTTTATTCATAATTTTTTAAACGACCGAGCCTTCGCCAACTTTACAGTTGGCTTTTTCAAGGTTGACCTTACATCTACCTCATTCTACCTTATTTTTATAAACATACTAAAACGTAAAAATATACCTACATGCATTTTGTGATGAGTTGGTAGATACGTAATTTGTAAAATAATTTAAATTATTTACAATGAATTTAATCTCAATTTCATTAACTTACACTTTGTACGAGCCATAAAATGTATTTCATTACTATTAAATCCTAAAAGGATCTTCTTGACGAGCTCAGAAGTGAATCGGACTCTTTAAATGGATGCCTACATCTTGTTCACCTAATCTATCTTAACAAAAACTGTAGTAAAGTAGATTGAGATAGGACCAACAAAGGGTTCTAACGGCCCTAACACCTTTCAGGGTCCATAGGTCTATGTCAACTGGTGAACATTTAAGTAATTATTTTCTCTTTATTAGACCGTATCTACCTAAGAAACTTATCAGAGTGTGACATAAGTTTAGCAACATTTTTAAGCAGGTAGTATTTTCGTTCAGAACATGAATGATTAGGTTTATTAAGCTGAGATAAATTTAATTGCAAAACACTTTTGTTCATAGTTTTTATACCTTTATTTGTGTACGGGCTGTCCGTACGCTGTGCTGGCTGTGAGATGGCCCGAGATCTTACTTCAAAGCAAAACACCTTTTTTTTCTATGTATTTCAAGACTTTAATACGCTGAGATTACAAAGTTCTATGTTTTTAGCAATTTCAATTTTTCTGTTATACATTGTCATGACAACTGTCAGAGCACGATCAAAAAAAGAAATGCACCGTCACGTCGTGTACATTCCGCCCCCCGTGTGGTGACCGCAGAGTCGCCGCACTGCAGACACAGGTACTCGACGGCTGGTTGCTAGACTAGGCTGGTCGGCTCCGTCGGGATGATGACTAACTTCTTTGTAGGACGACGTAGGATCTTCCCTTTTGTACGGACGTCGGTGATTCGAACGATACCATCACTGCCGGGGTAGGTAGCTGTGACAATACCTATAGGCCAGGTATTGCGTGGCAGTGTGTTGTCTACGACTAGGACGACGTCCCCCGTTTTCAGTGGAGGCCCGCTGCCAGCGGGGTCTCGTCTGTTCTTTTTTCTAACTAATACATTTTTCTTTTCAGGCTTTTCTGTCGTTTTTCTATGTTGTTTCCAGTCGGGACCGTCGTTGTTTCTTTTGGTACGCTTGTTGTACAGTATAGTCTGTCTCTTTCTACGACAGAGATAGATGAACTTGAGTACTGTAGCTGTTGTACGTACCAAACGTTCCCATTTAAAAAATCTCTTCCAATCAGGTACAGAGTTCCGAAGTTCTATTTTTTGTTTTTTCTTTGAAACGTGATTGACTCGTTTCTCGCCTGTGATTTCAGAGAGTTTAGGTGTTTCTAAAGGCCATTGCGACGAGTCATGTAGGAGAAATTCAGGACCCTTGTATGATTTTACCCATCTATGATTTTCATCAAGATCCCTCGGGATTTCGCGAGTTGCGTCGTCGGCTACATTCAGCTTCGTCGGGACCCATCGCCAGTCGTGGACTGTACTGTTTTCTTCAATAGCGGCGATGCGGTGCGCCACGAATGGTTTGTAGGTCCGCGCCCCGTTTTGGATCCAGGTGAGTACAGTTTTACTGTCGGTCCAAAAAATTCTCTTGTCTGGTTTTTCATAGTTATTTGGCATCGTAATATCTTGTTTTTTCCAAAGAAGTGGGGCTTCGTAGTGTCCATCACCTGTTTCTTTCACTCCTTCACGAAGTCTCGTGTACGCTATCTGTTCTAGTTCGTTCTGTGGTCGCTTGGGTTCAATTGTGAGGGAGTCTAAAGTAAAGAATTGTTTCAGTTGTTCATCCATGTTATCGTCGCGGTTACTGTTCACGTAGTTGACGAAACTCACCGTGCGTCCCAGAGTACGAGAATGTGCTCCGTGAAGTACCCAGCCTAGAGGTGTGTGTGAGGCGACAGGTTGATCTTTGCGTCCCTTTCGCACCTCCGACGCGAGTAACAAATGCCAATTGTCTTGTCCTATCAAAATTTTGGGACACGCGTCTTGATATTCGAGGTTCTGTTCGATGCCACGCAGATGATAACAGTCTTTCAGATCGCTCGGTTTAACTGTCTGCGTTGATAGCTTCATATTTTCTATCGTGTTCGCTGTTATTATGAAGCTCTGTGACGCTCCATGTAAAGTAAGTTTCACGCGACGTGATTTTTCTGCTGTAATTTGGCTACTTGCAAATACTTCGATGTTTAAGGGGTCTGTCGGGCCTTTCAGTCCTGCGGTTTGTGCAATCTGGGCGTCGATTAACGATACGGTTGAACCGTCGTCTAACAGAGCGAACGTGTCGATTACTCCCGAAAGTCCCGATACTTGAACAGGTATTATTTTCAAGTAGGAAAAGGTCTCTTTTGCGGTCCAAGTTGACTGTACTGTCTCGCTTCTTTTTCTATCTTCCGTCTCTGTTGCACGATCAGTATCACGTACAAAGTGAAGTAGTTTGTGATGAAAATGTGGGCAATCGTTAACTTCGCATCTCGTTCTCTTACATCGATGAGATTTGCTCTTGTATTTTAGGCAAGCGAAACATAGTCTGTGCTTCTTCGCCATTTCCCAACGAGAGTTCACGTCCTGTTTTAGGAACTTCTGACACTGTGAAGCGAAGTGACCCTCGGCGGAGCAAATAAAACAATTAAAGGCTTTGTTCATAGTATTGAAGGTTCTATGTATACGTTTGTTCCAATTATCTGTGTGTTGCGGTGGTACGGTCTCAGGTTGAGCATAGGGCCCACATCGATCGGCTTCTCTGTTCAGGAACTTGGACAGTTTCAGTAATTCAGGCTCGTCTGATTGTTGATCTACGACGTAATCGAACCATCGGAATTTCATAGTAGAAGTCATCTTGTCTGTAGTTGCTTTGACGGCTTCCGGGCTGTGTAGGTAGTGGATCTTGTTCAATGCACGCAGTGTCGCAACGATATTAGATACTCGACTAGCGAAGATACATATATCTCTAGGAGCGTCCGTAGGACGAGGTAAGCCACGAAGTCTCTCTAACTCGGCGATAGCGATGACGTCAGGTCGTCCAAAGCGAGATTCTAGTGCCTGAATAATTGTATGCGAGTCTGTACTGTAGATGAGTAGGTTCTCAACGGCTTCTTTGGCTCTTCCCCGCAGACACTGACGCAGTTTCGATAATTTCTCATTTTCAGATAGGTGTGGTGATATTTCATTGTATGCCGCCTTAAATGAAAGCCAGTCCTGGTGTGACCCATAAAAGGGTGGTATTTCTGTGACGTAACGTGATGAACCAGATTTTGCAGCTAAGGCGATAGCTGAGGCCAATTGCGATAGATCAATGTTCTGTGTATGTGTTACTGTAGGTACTGCATTCGGTTTTTTCAAGCAATCTTTGTTATTAATTAGTTGGGCCTGATCATTTTCTATGAGCCACGACTGTACTCGCTTCTGTTCATCTTCTTTTGCAGAAAACTCCGATGATGTTTCGCAGTTGTCGTCATCAGCGGCGGCGCTTTCAGCCTCTAATAAAGCGACTTGAGCAGCAGCAAGTTGAAGCTTGGCTTTAGCAAGCTGTAGCGCGTGATCTGTCTTGGTTTTCTTGCTTGCCTTGGATAACGTTCTGTGGCTACCTCCGTAGGTAGCGGGACGACTCGGTGAAGGATTCGGTGGCTGTTTATCTATCCCTTCTTTCGTCGAAATTCGTTCATCCATTTTCTTTTCTTCCGTTCTCGGTATTAAATCGGCAGATAACTGTAACGTCGTCGACGCGGCCGGTGCGGGCTGTAGCTGTGGCTGTGATATCCACCTGGAGGGTGCGGGCTGTAGCTGTGACGTCGACACGTAGGGCTCAGCCGTATTATGTAAACGTTTACCTTGCGAACGTGTACATGGCATTGTGCTAGGTGTAAATCTCGGTATCCGGGTCGTAAGGTCCAATGTACGGGCTGTCCGTACGCTGTGCTGGCTGTGAGATGGCCCGAGATCTTACTTCAAAGCAAAACACCTTTTTTTTTCTATGTATTTCAAGACTTTAATACGCTGAGATTACAAAGTTCTATGTTTTTAGCAATTTCAATTTTTCTGTTATACATTGTCATGACAACTGTCAGAGCACGATCAAAAAAAGAAATGCACCGTCACGTCGTGTACAATTTGTTTGTGAGTTCAAGTAAATGTTAAGTAGATATTCAGCTTGGTTTCGTGAAAGATACATGTTTTACTATGTCGAAAAACAACTTTTCTTGTTGGCTTCAAATTTTCTAAAAGGTTATGATGATAGTTGGGGTTAGGGGTGAAGTCGTCCCCCTCGAAACTGAGACCAGGGACCACTTGACCCCTTTGAATTTTGGTTTGTTATTCATATATTTGCTGAACTATGACATTAGTGTCTGATTTGAGACAAACCCTTTTTAAGGTTCAGTAAGTACCTCAAAAGGTAAAAAGAGAACCCATATAAGATCACTTCATTGTTTCCTATCTGTCTGTTTTGTAAGTAAGCTCGCAATTAAACAAAATAAACCTTTACACACCTACTGCTCTACAAAGTTACTTTATTTGACCAAAAAGGTCAACCAACGTAAAGCGATTCTTAATCCCTAGGTGCATAAAGTGCTCATTATAACCCTAGGGCATAAAGTAATTTTAATTTGGAACTAAGGTTTTGGTATTTTTTTTAGCCATTTCGAACTGGCCACCTAGACATAACACATAATAAAAATAAAAACCGGGATATTTTTCTTCAATTTTATGTCGACGAAAGCGTAAGGCAAAAGTTTTAGTTAATATAAAGCCCCCAACTTTTTTTTCATCGGCTAAGACTGATGTTTGATTTCGTCATTTTGATGTAAGATTGTGAAATTTAATTAATGTAGAGCTGTTTATACATATATTCAAACACGTTGCATTAATCTATTTTTATGTTGTTAGTTAATTGCTTATTTTTGTAGCTTTTTTATTGTCTCGCAGTAGATGTGTAAAGTAAAGTATTCATCTCGGTAATAAAGCCTGTCTTTATCTTGGACGCTTAAATCCCACGCTTCACTCAGGACTCTAGGTATATAACTCCTTCGCTTCGCTCAGGAGTTAAGTTTTTAACACCCTCGCTCCGCTCGGGAGTTAACTCTCTAGAGTCCTTCGTACGCTTTGGATTCAATATGACGCCCGCAATATAAGACAGGGCTTTAGTACCTCGGTGCATAAACTACTATTAACACCGGTTAGAGGCAAAACATTTCCTCCTTGAAGTAAAGCATTTCAAATCCAAATTTTGAAACTTTGACAGCCTTTGTAGCGCGTCGGGCGAACCGCCAACTCTAACGCTGAGGGTTGCGGGTTCAATTCCCGCTGGGGATAAGTATTTATGCCATATTTATGATAGCTGCGCCTCGCGGTTTCACCCGCGGAAGTGAAAAACGCGTAATAACGGGCGCGGGTGGCCGAGTGTTTCTCGAGCGATTGGACTTTTTCGTTCTTTATTGGGCTTCTACTAATTGGGTTTCGAAGCAAATTATACCACTACCTTTCTCGAAAATAGAACTATCCAATATTTAAAACCAGATTTTAATCGGATTAGTAGTTTTTAATTGTATACGGAACAGACAGAGATACAGAGAAACAGACAGACAGACATTAATTTTAAAAACGATATAATTTTGTTTTACTACTTATCCTAAGTCCCCTAGACCACTTTTTTTTTAATTTACTTCCAAGTAATTTATTCTATGGTTTTCGCGATTTTTCATAATAAAACACTTTATTTACTTCCAAGTACAGATTTTTTGTCCTCTCTTCCTTTATTATGAGTATAGAAGAAGGGAAATATAGATATAGCGATACCTCAAAATTACAATATCCCTCTTTTTCCGTCAGGGGTTGTAATGTAAAATATTTCTAACAACGTAACAATTAGGAAAAGCAACTGCGGCCAGATTACGTAACTCTGTTATGATTATGTAAGTCTGTTTGGAACAGACTTACATAATCAGCCAGGTGAACCCACCATGAGACCCACTCAAGTCAGGACTTCAAACAGACCTTTTAACTAAAAGCAAACGAGTTTAATATAAAACCAAAAGTTTGATTTCCTTCTGTAGAATTCAGCAATCAGATCAGTGACCTAAAGACCTGAAACTTTCTCGTACCAGCGAGCGGGTTAGATTTCTCAAACTATTTTTTTCACCCCTATATCTCAGGCAGGAAAACTTTTAACTCTCTGTTTGAAATGCCAATGAAAAGAAATCCATTACCGTTCACTTTAACTTTGCTCTCTAACGTTTTCTTACTTTAGTTTGTAAAAACTACTGCTGTTAATCAAATTAGAGCTTTTCATTTGTAAGCAACGTCTTTTAATTAACTTTAGCAAAAACTTTCTGTGACATGAAATAAAGAAATTATTTCTCATTTTGCAGATAGAAAATAAATTGTATTCTAGTTTTCAGGGAGGCTTTTAAGTAAAAGAATCAGGAAATGATTATTTATGTGTTCCTTTGGGTGTTAAAAACCACAATCATTTATAATTGTATTTTTTTTTCGGTTTTCGCAACGCTGATTTGGAATTAAACTTACTTTTAACTCTAAAATTGTTTTTTTCAGCTTCAAACGCATTCCTTAAAGTATGAAAAATTATCTTACTAATATTATAAACGCGTAAGTTTGTATGTATGTATGCGAGGTTGTTACTCTTTCATATAAAAACTACTCAACCGATTGCGATGACTTAGAATATAGGTAGCTGGGGCCTGGATTAACACATAGGCTACTTTTTATCCCGATATTCCCGCGGGAACGGGACTTAAGCGGGTGAAAACGCGGGGCGCAGCTAGTCCTTTATAATGCATTATAAGTTCGTATTACGTCTGTAAGTGACTTTGTAACTCTTTCACGCAAAAACTACTGAACCGATTGCAATCAAACTTGGAATATAGGTAGCTGGATACGCTGGAATAACACATAGGCAACCTACTTTTTATTAAAATATTTCAAGTAAAATGCCTTTACGCAAAAACATAAAAAATAAGAATTACATACCTACCTAATTTAAAAAAAACCGCTGAGAAACGAATTACCATAGAAAATGAAGACGTTAACTATGCAAACGGATCAATGAAGCTATATCCTACTTCGTCTACTTAACAAACTATAAAAGAAAATCCACGTACAATATGCAAATTTTAATGTAACAGTATAATGCTTTATGAAATCCTAAAGAGCTTTAAAACGAACGGGTCGTTTGCTTAAGCGATACTTCCATTACCTGCACTCGTCGGTAATCCGATTTTATTGTGATAGTTAAAATAGCCCCTAAAATTTCGTTTGATATCGATATAAAGCTATCTGTTCTATGTACCTACTATCTGCTATGGACACCTATTCTAATTAACTATACACTTTAGGTGTAAATTTGTAATACATTCTCGTGCATATAACATTTGCGTATGGTTCTCGACTATTTCTAGATGAACTTGTCAATGTCATGTCGTCCATTGTGCCTCCATATTTCTGTCTAGTTTAGTTTAGTCTGTTGAGTTCAGAAACTTTTCGAGACAATTTTAAACTTACATGGTTATTTTCACTACGAATAAGTATTGTTAAATAACGGGGTATTTATCATGTTTAATTTTGTTTTCTCGTTTTTTACAGGGAGTTCGATATTTCGCCAGTAATTTCATACAACGGACTTGTTCACGAGACTATTCACGGGTTTGAGTCTCGTTGGCCCGTTGAAATTACTGGCGAAATATCGAGCTCCGCGTAAAAAACGAGAAAACAAAATTATACATGGTAAATACCCATTACTTAGGTAATAATTTTCTTCTAGACAATTTTATGTTTTTTTATTTTACGTCGATCCCAATGGTGATCATTACCTATGTAAAATAAATAATTTGTAGAACGAGTTCACCTATGTAAATAAACATTTGGCTAGTCGTGCGGGTTATAAGCAATATACCTACCCGGCGCGGTTATTATTTGCATGGTTGACGGCCAAAGTGTGTGGTTTAAAACGATTTTCTCGAGTTCTTCTGTGCTTCGGAAGGCACGCTACAGGATGACTTATATTAGACCGCCACGAGCGCCGGCCGTTTCTGAGTTTCGTTGTACATTGCTCGGTCGCCACTCGTTGCAACAGACCGATCGACTGCTCGCCGAGCAATGGATAACGAAGCTCGTGCTCGTGACGGTCTAATATAAATCATCCATAAGCAAGTGGTCACTGTTGTTATCACTGTTGTTAAATGCCAAAGTGAACATATATTCACTGAGTTAAAATATAGCTAAGAAGCTTGTCCAAGAAGCTTTACAAAATATGTCGTACCAGGATACAGAGAATTTACTTCTTATTTTAAAATAATAATTATTGTACTTCTTAATATAAAATGTAAGCTTTACATAATTGTCTTTTTTTCTTATCAATGCTTTTATACACCATGTAATTAATTATTTAAGCTTTTAAGAATAATTGAAGATATTTTGCGAGTGGGTAGTTTTATTAGTTTATTAATTTAACTTAAATTAAGTTTGTCCTTTTTCGCCTGAAATACAGGACCTAGTTCCTAGTTCAGGCATATGTGTAATTTATTGTGTTTTGAATTGTTTCTAGTACTATAGTTTTCTTTGTTATTTTTATTTTATTGAATATATTTTTTATTTTTTTTTATTTTATTTTAAGACCGTCTTTAAGTCAAGTTTTAGCCTTAGGACGCGAGTGAGCCACACCACTAAGTATAGGTGCGAAAGGAAACAGATTTCTAAATAGCTTTATATACAGATTTCAAATGTAAATACTTACCCACTTTCACACCATATCTCGAGTGATTTTAACATTCGAAATAAACAGAGTTTATGCTAAAACGTGTTAAAGATAGATAAGAGCGAATCTCTTTATAGCAATTAAAAAGGTTAAAAGGGCGTAAAACCACATATTGTGTTAACACATACATTTTGCAGGGCCTCTCTTATTTGTTTGTTTGTGAACGTGGTAGGCATGTTTTACGATAGACAGTAGGTAACAGTTGATGTTATTTAACTACAGTTTTATTTAGCTCTGAAACAGTCGTAGGTTTAAATATTTTACAAAGAAATGCCTCATTAAAATTTCCCCGCGACAGGATCTGAACCTGTGCCTCTCGCTGTCCGGTCGAGCGCGCTAGGTATCCTCTTTGCCACACGGGAACCCATGGTCAACATAATATAACATAATATTGTTATCTAATTTTCTGCCGCATACAAGGAGCGCGAGGAGAGAGGTGTTCTTTGCACGCGGTAGACCGCATGATACGTAGTGATACTAGTCAGATATCGTGACTAAAAACTAAATATGTAATTTTAATATAGTTTATATCCATGGTCAAATTAACGATTCTGCATTTTCTCCCTGTTTCTCCCTGTTTCCTTGCTTTGCTCACCCAGACAGCGAGAGGCAGGTTCAAATCGCGTCACGAGGTAATTTTTGATGATGCAACTTCTAAAATTCTTTGATGAAAACATAAAAAGTATTTGTTGTAGGTATGTTTGAGGAGGGGTTAAATTATGGAAATTGAAAATACACAATGAAGAAGATGAAGATGAATTTTTCCTTTAATATATTTTTAGTAAATACAGAATGGGCAATAATAAATTAATAGTTTAGTTATAATACATTCTGTTGTTATATTACAATTCACAGGTACATGCTCTCAGACACTATTGTCTAAACACTGAAAACCCAGGGTTCCAATTTTGTGTCAGGATTTTCCTCTTTTATATACGATGATCAGTAAAAAAGGTTCCGTCATATCAGTATCAATTATGTTTCTCGTGTCCCTATAAAATATTTATTTGTCCAAATTGCGTCATATCACCGAGATGTTTAATAGAATATTTCATTTCATTGTTCTTATTAAAGGTATTCGGGAATTTATGACTTAGCGTTGTCATATCAGTTAGGGAAATTTTATGTTTGACGAGAGAATACTTTTACATTTTAGTACCTTATCTACCTTTATTTTATCTGTCGCCAGTTTTCTTAGAACCTTAATTTACGATTAAAAGCAAACCAATTTTCCTGCTTTACTTACGAAATTAAATTAAGTATTTCATACGAAAATTTTCTTATATCTTTTGGGACATCTTAATCAAATTCGAAATAAATAACATAAAGAGCTTCTCAGAATAAAAAAAGATTTATTTTGTTGAAGATTTATTTAGTGTTAGCCACACTGCAGAGAAAGTACTTTAGAAGAAATACTTTTTGTTCCAAAATTCAATGCTTTCAACGGGACTTGAACCCACAAGCTCAATCCCTCCCGTTCTGCTGCAAATAATTGTGCTATATGGGAGATCCCGTCCGAGGGTTACATTTGGGAATCCAACATTCTTATTTTCACAAATAAGTGCTCGTGGCGTCATCTACATTATAGGTTTTTTTTAACTCATAATCGTTTTAAATCGTCTTACAATTTAGAATGAAAAGAGACGCAACCATTTTATCACAGTAATCTGTAATCTAGGTATTTACTTTTTATTTCAATAGCCAAGAATATCATAATTTCAAAAGAAACATAGAATTTTCCAACCCAGCTGCATCGCATGTCGATCGCCGACATTAGACGAAATCGAAGACCGCGTAACGTCACATGTGCAAGTATTGGTTCACAGTAATACTGTAGATTGACTTGTGAATATAAGGGAAGTGTTTGCAATGTAAAAGGATAACTTACAGTAACATGAAAGTTATTCTAACATTGATCTAACATTATTCTAACATTGCTGGGTTTCTACATTCTTGGATATTCACCGTAAATTGCGCCAATAAATAAGCATAGCACAAGATCGTTAAGTTCCTCGGATGCAGGTGAGAATTGCATCTAAAATCGGTAGAGCGTGAACTTTTGCTGGCAATTGCGGATTCTATGGTCGCACCCTTATGTGCAAATAGATTCGATGGCTGGATCCATTCCAAGCGTCCAGTTTATTGCTACATAAATCCTTATCTGGAAGTATTCCTTTTGTTCTGTCTCGCTCCTATCTGAAAGAGATTAGGAACCATTTTCGTGGTGTAAATATTTTTATTGGCTCATTGATAAGGGTAGAAATACGCAGTTTATGTGATAGTTTATATATGATGGAGGTCAGATAGATCATGAAACAAAAGGCTGGCCCCTTTAAGGCGGGAATCGAATGAGGAGCTTCTTCCTTTTGACTGAACAGTTTTTTTTTCGAACTTTATTTTTTTCTATTTTACGGTGATTTAGTATTTACGGTGATCTTTACGAAATGTTACGAAGCACTGATTTGATACCGATATTTTATTTAAAGTTAAATACAAAATGACACAAAAAATCCATAAAGAAACCTTTAGAAATGTTTTAAGTATACGGCTAATAGTTTTGCTTTCGTGAGCAAACCGACATCCTAGGATTCATTATGGTCTGAAGATATGGGACATTCGCTAATCCGGCGTAGGTTCCCGTGGCATCTTACTGTCTAACTAACCCCTCAGAGGCCCTGGCCCTGCAGTGGGACAAATTCACGGGCTGATTATATGTATTATGTTATATGTTAGGTATATATTTTTTATGCCAAATAAACCAATATAAGGTACGTAATATTAATGTAAAATATGAAAATCTACAGACAAGTTACGTATGTACGTTACAAAATGTTTTTCTAACCTAAAAGAAATTTGGCGTGAAAGACGTTATTGTATAATATAAAACCTAATAAACTCACGTAACTGTGAAAATGTCTATAATTTATTTGGTTAGTGTAAATTTTCCGGCCACGGGTTCTGAAGGTAGAAGTCTTTTGTGGGTCGCATCGCCGTCAGCTCGCACATCCGTTGCTTCAAGCAACTAATTTACTTGAGTAATTTGCGTTAGAAGGCGTTTGTTTACTTTAGTATTAAAGCTTTTGAGTTTATAATGATGTCTTTGATAATGGGGGTTACTATGACATCCTTATCGCAGGATCTACATCGAGCTGCTTATGAGTTCAACTTAAAAAATAAAACTTAAAGTGTGCTTGAAGGTGTTTGTTCACTCGCCTATACTAAATATCTAAGCGAAAAAGGCGCGATAGACCACTGTTTTAGTGATCAGATTTATTTAAAACTAGCTGCGTCCCGCGGTTTCACCCGCGTAAATCCCGTTTATCCCCTTGGGGGTAGAATTTATCAAAATCCTTTCTTAGCGAATGCTTACTTCATAACATCTACCTGCAAGCCAAATTTCAGCCCGATCCGTCCAGTGGTTTGGGCTGTGCGTTGATAGATCACTATGTCAGTCAATCAGTCACCTTTGAGTTATATATATTTAGATTATAATCGTTTGAAAGATAAAAAAATCGAAGGACACTGTTCTGGACACAAGCTTGATTAGTTTCTTGTAGTGATAAGACCCTTATGAGTCGCATAGCTTATCTCGATCCCAAGTGTAGTGTATGTTACATAATAAATCTCTTTATCAATCACTATCTAAGACACACCCTTAACTCGTTACCCAGCCGTCTGCAAACAAATAAATCTGGGGTAACTTGTGGTGTTTGGGGCAAGTAATTAACCTCAAACTTTGTGCCATGTTTCCGTTTGCATTCTCGGTTTAATTACTATGATTGTTATCTAATTCAAACTTGTTCATTAAATCAAATATTTGTGTGGAAGCGGCTGAACATTCTCTTATGTATAATATCAGTAATTATTTATTCTAACAAGGTAACAAAGAAAATGTTCTTTGTTACCTCGTTTTCGGGTAGCGGTGTGGCACCTAGTGTTAGGCTTCGTCTGCATGGGTGCGTCTAGCGAGTCACCTAGCAGATCACGTGACATAATTTCAGCTGGTTTGTTCAATTCAATGCACGCCAAGCGACTAGCTAGTTGAGTCGAAATGAACAAACAGGTTGGTTTTATGTCACGTGACTCGCTAGCCAAGCAATTATGCTCAAGTATCCTGCCTATGCAGATGTAGATTTAGAGTTTTCTGTTCTTCTTATCCGTTTCCCTATTGACAGAGCAGTCGTGTTCATCATGTAGTAGAGGGAGAGGATGTTGCGCGCTTCACGACTGCTCGCTGTCACTCCCTGCTAGAGGTCATCCAGCGGCTAGAGGTCATTCGTTCAATGAACCTGCCACAACAGCCTTTAGAGTTTTAGATCGACCTAAAAGGCCTAAAACCAGACCTGACTGCTATCAGAAATAACAACTCTGATTAAGAACCTATGTTGCTACAAAGAATCAGATGCTCATTTCGTGTTTTAAAATTTAATTTTAATATCACTGTCTATGTTAAGTGACTTGAACATTTCACAAATAGCATTTGACATCATTTGAAAAATATTTTTTTGAAAATTAACGTTTTACAATCACTTTTAAGTCAATAAAGTTTCGATTACAGTTCAGTTGCAAGACATATTCCATGTTGAGTGTATTATTTGCAGTTGAAATTATTATAAAATTAAATTTTAGACATATTATTATTATTACTAGAACTTCGGGTCTAGATCGCGTTTGTATTTTCTAATATACCTATAATTAAAAAAAAGTTTCTGTAAACGGGTTACAGCGACTGTGGTCGGACTAATAATAATCAGCAATCGTGTACGTTTAAAAATATAGACAGTTCTATTACAGAAAAATCCTCCCAAGACTAACTCGTACGTCGCTAAAAACGTGAGAGACAACTAATAAATGCCTCCGTGCTTAAAACAAGATGTGTTAGGCTACAGCCGCATAGGCAGGCGGCTTGCCTAGCGCCTAGTGGCTTCATTCTGACAAAATAGACAGTAGCTTGACAGTAGTAGGCGCCAAGCGCTCAGTGCGGCCGGTCGGGAACTTTCTAGACCTTTGGTTTCAGTAAGGTGACTCGCTAGCCTCCAGACGCTTAGCAAGCCTATGTGGACCTAGCCTTATAAAATCGAGATCGTCACCCACATGTTCTTCTGATTATTACCTAGTACCAATTAAAATACCTAGATTCTCAGTATAGATATAGTTATATGTGTCTGAGTTCTGGAAATAGAACGAGCCGGACTCAGCCATGCTTCAACAATACCTGTGAAGCAGAAGCCAAAGCGTCGTTAGAGACAAAAGGTCCTCCTTTTATTTATATTGAGTTTAATATTTTCTGTTTCTAATTTCGTATTTCTATTCTAAATCAACGACATATTTAATATAAGGGTTTAAATTACTTATACGAGCTAAATAGATTATAAAGGCTTTAATCTAATTATATATAAATAGATTATATATAGTTAGATTATAGCTAAATATTTAGCTAGAGCTAAATAGATTGTATATTATTTTAAGGAACGGTGTTGACATGTGTTTATGTATGGATTGTAAAATTGGTGACCTACATTTTATTGCAGTTTCTAGTCAAATATGTTGAAAAGTATTGAAGCCTATCCACAGTTTTATCCAAAACAGTCAATTTTAGTCTTTATAGTTAATAGGGTTTGAAACAATAAGAATTTTTGTCCCTATACAAATAAATATTTTGCAATCCGTAATTAAACAATCAACAATTTTCAATGAACCCGACAAGGATTTCGAGTATAGTTTGTATACCTTTACCCCTTAAATATGTCGCTAATATGAGATTAGTAAGGGAAAATTCCAAATTCAACAAAAATAAATGGGGTAGGTAACCTTTTGTCTCCACATACGCGTTTGACTTCTGCCGCACAGGTATTGTGAAATTGATGGACATCTACATTGTATTTTATTAAGGGCCTTACTTTAATATCATTGCGTAGTTGCCATAGTTCTGTAAATATTCACTCCACTAAAAAAGCGACGCGCGTAAATCTTAACTCACTCCTATTGTAAGGCAATTCGTGTGACATTTAACACATAAAAAACAATGATTTCCATAACGAAACCATTATACAGGACTATAATAACACTATTGTGTCAAAAAACTGAGTGTTGAAAAAGATTAAACAAATCTAATAAATAAATTAATTAATGTTTTATTAACAAATAAAGTTGAAATTTTTATTCAACTAAACATAAAATTACAAAATCAAATTAAATTACAACTAACACACAACAATAACTTAAAATTAAAAACTAAAACTAAACTTAAAAACTAAACACACCTACAAGTCGAAAACACCCTCCAGGACGTCACCCTGAGGCATCGTGCCCAGAAGGCTAGCGACATTCCCTCTCTGGATAGCCAAACTGACTCTCTGAGCGAAAAAGCCGCCAGCCCTCCGATCACCAGACGCCTCATTTAGACGGGAGGCAAGGTCCCTAAAAAAAGCAGAGGCCTCTGGGCCCCAAGAACCCAAAGTCTCCACACCCACGGGGACGAACATGTACCGGTCCACCAACTCCGCGTACTTCCGGGACTTCTGCACCTCGGCGCCGGCAGCAGCCGCACCAGCCTGACCGGACGCGACCTGGACGTGGGAAGCCGCCAAAGTGTCCACACAGGTCGCATCCCACACCAACGCCATCCCTTGCCTCCAAGGAATGAGCGTCAACCCGTCGGGCCTCTTGCCATCAGAGCGAATAATCCCGTTTGGCTCTAACACTGCCGGGATATTCGCCGAGACAAGGGCCCGACGGATAACGTCATTCAAAGCGGCATGGCGAGGGATGCGTCCAGCGCTCCGCCGGCAAGAAAGGCCATGGTGCCCTAAACCATCCACCGAAGTACCACAATGACATGAATGTGGCTGCACTGCCACAACGCCCAGCCGCAAACTAATAGCTAAAGACAAAGAAACGTCATCCATGAAGGTCCCTAGGTGCGGCGAAGGGAGTGCATTCAGCCACAGGCCAGACTCACGCGCAAAGGCCGCCCGAAGACGAGCGCGCTCCGAAGAATTCGCGCTGGCCCCAATGAGATCACCCTGGACCCGCTCACACTGCAACCCATCCCAAAGCCTTTGAGATGACAAAGGAACAGGCGTTGTGGGACAAACTGCGAGCCAATCACTTTTAGCCTCCGATAAATGAGAGACCTCCACTGATCCCAATGACTGCCTCACAATTTCACTAAAAAGGGCATTACAACCATAAGCTGAAGCCAGGAAAGCTGGCAAAGCCACTGAGGAAACCCTTCGCACACCAATCCCACCAAGTCGAACAGGGAGGCTTGCCTGGACCCAAGATTTGTCATCAAGAGTTAAGTTCAGAACTGACGACAAAATCCCGCAAACGGAATTGTCAACATCCTGCAACAACCCACGGAAATTCCAAAGAGGGGCGCACCTCAAAACATACGTGAACCTCGGAACAAATGCATAGGGATAGTTTAAATGATGGAGAGTAACATAGGATACTTTTGATCCCGAAAATCCCGCAGGATCGGGACTTACGCGGGTATTAATGTTTTATTGTACCAAACTGAAATTAAATAAATATTACTAGACAAACCCACAATGGGCGCTTAACAGCGATCTTTTCAATATTTAAGATAGGGTTTTAGTATAGTGTATATTTACTAGACTAGATTACATAAATAAGAAGATAAAAAACTAATGACTAAGTACTAAAAAACTCTAAAAATACATATTTCTGATTTCTACAGATTATCCGAGTACCTACTTAAAAATAACTTCAATACAATAAAAATAAGTTAAGAGGAGAGACAACGATAAGTAAACGTGATATGTTTTGACACATAAATAGAAAATCTAAACAGATAGAACCACTAAACGCAGCTGCCGCATATGTCCATAGATTTCATCATCTCTCAAAAATACCTAAAACTATTAATTCATAAGACAGTGAATAACTTTCGTTCAGGATGTCGAGGAACCGACGTCTACACCACCCTAGTAGTCGTGCGCCTCGGCGCTAGGTAAAACCTACCTATTTCTGTGATTAAATTTCATAACGAATGTCTCTGAGTGAGCACGAATGCTGTTTGTGAAAGAGCAAAAACGTGTACCTATTGCAAGGATTTTTGGCCTGGGAATACAAAATTTTAGTTTTAAAATTATGACGTTTGTTCATGTTTTTGGTAGTACATTGAGTTAGCAAATTGAAAATTATTACTGACGACTCTTTTATAATATTATTTTATCTTTAGCGACACATTAAAACCTTTTAGGCTATAGAAATGCTTGCTTCCATTTTCTTTAATTGTTTGTCTGTAGTAATTAGCCTTTACCTGATAAGACCGTCAATAAAATTATACTTACTAGGTAGGGCAATCTAAAAGTCTGACAAAAGGTGAGACATGCACGCACACCACTAAACGATAAAGAAGAAAAGGATGGGTAAAATTTGAGATTTTTTCCTTCGGTTCAAGTCACGGTTAAAATATTATTTTAACCGAGCAATAAGACACGGTTAAAATAATATTTTAACCGTGTCTTATTCTAATAACAATGCGCGAACAAGACCTAAGTAAAATATTAATATAAACATTTCTTTGTTAAGCGTGCTTACATCTTAAATCGCACTGTCAAGTACTTTCTGATGAGAGAGTGGTGAAGTATTCATCTATAGTAGGTATGTTTTAAAAAGTTATTGATCTGTATTTGATAATTTATGCAACGTGTAGTTACTTGCTATCAAATGTAGTGTCGTACCATTGCCATTATAGTTAAACTCACTTTTTATCTTTTTCTTTGCGGAAAAGTTATGTGCGTTAATAACATCGCTCATTCGGCGAAGGAAAACATCGTGAGTAAACCCTCGGCTTAGTTAGCTCCATCAGACGTATTGACCAGTTCTTGCCTCTGGGCTGAAAGGGCTTCTTCTCTTGCTGGGACGGTGGTATAGGTGCTGGGTAAGCCTACACCATCTAACAATGTCCTGCACTACATCGCCACAAAATAGCATGGATTATAAGTTGCTTGCGCTGTATAAATCACTATTTGATTTTAATTGCCTCACTTTATTATTTTAACCAATTTTCAAAGCCCGACGCGCTATTTTAACGGGTAAATAGAAGTTTATTTAGTCAAATTCATATTTCTAAAAAGTTACTATAATTAAAAACATAAATCGCCAAATTCCACTGTATATAAAAACTCCTATTTTCGCCGCACGTAACAGAACCATTCACAACTTTATGCCGTTCCGTCAAAACATAAAAGGGTAAGCAATTTTCCTTATTCCATGCTGAGATTTCTCGCTTCTTTATTGACATTACTCAAAACCTTTAAATGTTTCGCGGCAATTTCGGTAGCTGTTATCTGGAAGTACAAGCTAATGAATAATGGATTAGGCTTTATTATAAAATATTAAACGATGTTTGCTTACAACTTCAATAGAGTGGATGGATTATTCATTGAAAGCGACGGTGTTTGATTGCTTACTTATATAGATAGACATTATATTTACGTAGTACGTAGGACTAAAGCATACATAGGTGATCATACACATACACCTGTTTTCTTTTACACAAGGTGTTAATTTTGTCATGAACAGTAAGAGGAGATTCTTGATCGAATGCTGTAGCTAAGAAAAAACGTCTCTAGGAGATCTTATTACAATTATTATTTATTTATCAGACAGGCAGTTAGTACAACTGATAGGCCTGTATTCTGCTATTCTAAATTTGTTTCAATTTTGGTTGAAATTTGTCAAGTTTGTTCTTGAATTGGTTGACACCTGTGCTGAGGCGATGTCATCTGGTAGTTTGTTCCACGCTTTGACAACTCTGTTGCTAATGAAATGTTTATAAGGATTTGTTGTGTGAGCAAAAGTGGTGCGCAATTTAAGGCGGTGACCTCTAAGAAAAACATTGGTGTCACGAGTGAGTAGATCTTCCTTTGGTTTTGAAACAATCAACATCTGCATTTTTTTACCCAGCTGCAAAGAATAGGTTATGTTTTACGCGCCTATCTTGTATGTTTGTTTAAATTTGGTACAGCTACAGTAAAACCCTCCCACTATAACCCTCGGAATAAAGGTCGGAGTATCTAGTGCTAGACTAACACCGCTCTTCAACCAAAATTAGGTAATAGTAACTATAAACCCCCAAGTGAGGTCAAATTGGAAGTATAATTGAAATAAGGACGTACTATTGACGACATTGTAGCGGTCGCGGGTAGTCATTGTATGGAGGTAGCTCACGAACGCTATTTGTGGCGTCGTATGGAGGAGGCCTATGTTCAGCAGTGGACCGATAAGTGCTGAAATGATTATGATCATTGAAATACCAGGTAATAGAAAGTGAAAGTAACAAATTAATAAAAGCAACCAATTATTATGATGTGAAGTTAATAATATTCATTCTAAACAAGTTCCAATGTACATATCAAAATGTTTCAAAGATAATTAGGAACTTCGTAATGTAATATGAATACCTACCAAAGTCAGACATTTTATCGACACTTCGATTTGAATGCCTCTTATAGGAGAGTTAGAAATTCTCGCTCAAAGAATGATGTTTGCGATGTTCATGCCAGATTTTCTGTATTCTTATTGCAAACACTTATGGATACCTATTTTCAGAATAAAAATAAAAGTTTTGTAGATCTTTACTACTAGGAAATACTAGTAATATTTTAAAGGAAAAATTCTTCGTCATATTTTAAAGGAAGCGGCTCTGCGTCAGTACCGCAGCGCCTTAACCAACTAGGCCACTCGAGTTCCTATCCCGAGCGGCGAATTTAAAAAATGGAATGTTTCACCTATCTACTATTTAGACGCCATCTACAGGACCACTTTCCAAGATAACTAGGAAATACTTTTGATTGACTAAATTGGGTACTTACTAATTTTCCTTTCTACTTATCTGAGTGGCAAAAAATCACTTTCTCGAGATCCTCCGTGCTTCGGAGGCACGTCAGTTTGTTGGTCTCGCTTGTTATCTCTGTTAGCAGTCGTTAGGTCTTCTTAGGGCGACCTTAAAGTTTTTGGTTAAAGCGGTTTGGCTCAACTAGTGTTAAAGTTTTCAGGTCGCCCTAAAGCCTGTGGCTTAAACTAATATAGATACTAAAAAATAAGAACGTTCGAAATTTGTTTCGACGTTTTTAGGTGTGTTAGTAATATCCCGAACAATGTGACTTTGGAGCTGATGACGCTAGACCGTCTGGGCCGTGTATGAAACGCTTCATTGTCAAGTGACAATTAACCTTCTAGTCATAATTTCTCTATGGTTTTCGCGATTTTGCATAATAAAACACTTTATTTACCGGGTTTAATTGCGTTTTATTCATGAGTTTTAAACGACCGAGCTTTCGCCAACTTTACAGTTGGCTTTTTCAAGGAAAAAACGCGATTAAACCCGGTAAATAAAATATTTTATTAACCTTCTCTTAAAACCAGTCTCTTAAAATAGACCACTGTTTAAGTTCTTTGACTCGTAGCTTACTCTAACGACTGCTATCAGAAATAACACTGGGACCAGTGACAATACCTAATACACCTTTCATGATTGGCGAGTTATTTCTATCAGTCTTCTGAGTATACAATAATGATACCGATACGATACCTTAAATGCTCGTTAATTTCCAGACTAATTTACAACTTAGTTGATTGCTCTATTGAAATTTTACTTTTGTTAAGGAGCTGAGTTGAAGCTCTCATACATTCTGTGTAATAAGGTATAATCCACGTGCTTAACTACGTTTAATCCGATTTTGAAGCTTTGCACAGCTTAAAGATATCCTAATTAACAAAGTTTGTATCTCTTGATTGGTACCGACTGGTATATTGTACGCTCGTGGAATACAATTTTATTTCTTACTAGCTGTGCCCCGCGGTTTTACCCGCGTAAATTCCTATCCCGTAACGTAAGTGACCCATCACGTATGTCATAACAAGCGTTGCTTAACCCGTTTGATCATTTAAAGTAGTCTACATCTTATTTCTACCCCTAAACTAACCCTGTACCAAATTTTATTCCATTATGACCCATCACGTATGTAATACTAAGCGTTGCTTAACCCGTATAATCATAACTATGAGATATTGTGGCACCAATAACTATATGTTTTGTAAAACTATGTTTTGTCGTAGTTATTGGTGCCACAATATAGTTACGGATTTAAGAGCTACGTATATAGTGCTATGGGATATAATAACTATTATTATCCAATTTCAGACTGAATCGTTATACCTACGTTTTCTAATTCCAATATCATAAAAAATAGTCCAGCCGTTCTATTGTATGTTGAACTGACACAATTTTATTTCCAATATAAAAAAATATGAAACTTTAATCCTTTTTCGAAGCTCAATGTTCCTAATGTGGAATATGCATAACCTAACCTAACCTATCCCACACTTTAAAGTGCCTCTGCTTAGTAGGTATCTTACGGTTACGGATTGCAATCCAACCTCACAATGAATTCAAAGTAAATTCTCTGTATTTATTGATAGGAGAAATTTATTTAGCAGCCGAGAAAATCCAATCTCCTACGATATATCACCGAACACTTAACATAACGGTTCTGTTAAGTATGTGATTCGAGATCGAGAAAATATCGGTTTCACTTTGTCTTGTATGCTGAATGTGCTGATTGATTTTTAATGACACATGTACCTACGTGTTGTTTCTGAATACTTTTGTATACTAACGCAAAGAAATTTAACCATAGAAACGCCTTGATTTTACCATAAATGACCGTATTCACAAGCAACCCTATGCGTGTACTAGACTTTTGTCACTAACTGTATAACGTTATTGCGAATAACAGACTGCGAATAATGTCATTGCGAAACACGTTACTGCGAAAACCAAAGACCGCGAATGAACATAACTACTGCGATATTGTGGAAGCGCGAAACATTATAACTCCGATATTACAGACTGCGAAGCTCGTTACTGCGAACGTTCAAACTTACTAAGTGTTGGGAATTGGCCTGGGATTTTAAATTACGTAATAAAAACATTTGTAGGTATAGAATACAGATGCTTTTAGTTTTCAAAATAATTGCCTTAATTAATCACTGAAGTTGATTGTCACTGAAAAATGCAAAACAAAATATTAATCCACGCAAAGGGTCGTCAGTGAATACGACTATTATAGATGTATTCATAAATTATTCACGTGTTACCTGCAGTTGTCGCTTCCTGTCACCTACGAATTTATTCTCTGGCTACTTAAACCCTTCATTCAACCACACCTAGACAGATACACCGACGCCAGGTATGCCTTAGCTGACGACCTACACAATTAATAGTTTGTACCTACTTACTTGCATAAGTTAGGGATGATTTGTATTAGACCGCCACCGGGCCGTGCCGTGCCCGAGCCTCGTTGTCCATTGCTCGGCGGGAAGTCAATCGGTCTGTTGCAACCGAGTGGTGGCCGGGAAATTATAGGCAACGAAGCTCGGACACGGTACGGCCCGGTAACGGTCTAATATAAATCATCCTATAATCTTAAGTTACGTTCAAACAGTGCGAGTTAACATAGCTACTCGTAGTTAGCTCACACTGTTCAAACAAGGAATAATAAACATAGTCTCACATAATAGTAACTACAGTGCACTGAAGAAACTATGCTAATAAAATGCAGCATTGTAGCAGACCAACGGGCACGGTATCTGTAAATAGAAAAAGCTCTACCGAAAGCCTTCATCAGTGAATTGCTAGCTTTCTGGAATAGTTTGGGGTTGTGGGGGTAAAGTTTAGGGGAATTAAAAGTCACGTACAATGGCCCAATATACATTTTTTATTTATAAACTTACAATATTAATGTAAGTACACCGTCATAAGTATATATATATTATAAATTCTTCTATGGTTTTCGCGATTTTGCATAACGCGATTCAAACCGATAAATAAAGTGTTTTATTATATATATATAATAATTAAAATTAAAACCCAAAAAGGAGTCCCTAGGTATAGTACCCAAAAGGCTGACTGCATTGCCTCTTAGCTACTTTGGTTAACGAATAGGTATGGGCCAATTGTAAAGCTAAGTACGGAAAAGCCCCGTGAAACTAAACTAAACTAGTAACTTTCCAAGCCTTAAATTTCTGTACCAAAAACATGTAGGAATTTATTAAAAGTCCAATTTCCGCGGTGCAGCGAAACGGAACCGGTGCGACGGCAACAATTACAAAAATGCTTGTTCTCGCATCGTTTTCAATATCAGCGGGGAGTGAAACGGTTGTGCTTGCTTCGTTTTAGAGTTCCTTAGTAATTTGAATTGGCACTCCAATTCAATGGGGACAAAATGAAACTCCAGTTACGAGTGTGTCTGAAGGCAATATTGTAGGTTTCTAACTAATCTTAAACTTGTCAACTCAGTTAGATTCGTCCTGCAGGGATTTCATGTAACTTATTGTGTTATTTTACTTGAGAGTTATATTTGAAAATTTCACACAAGAAATAAGTAAGTCTACTTATTTCTTGTAAGTACAATACCAATTAAGGAACTACCAGTCGGTAGTTCGTGGTATTGTGAACTGACATTTCCACAGCTGAAGAACATAGCATGGGATCGCAGGAAATTTTGCATACTGACCTCCAAACTATAGTATGAAGATGGCTAAATGATAATGATGGTAGCCGTTACATTCGTACCAAAAAGGTTACAAAATCAACACACTTTGTGGGATTCGAAGCTACAATCTGCAGGTCACCCAACCCACCACGCTTCTGAGGTCTAATCTATCGGGTTGAAATTTAAAGAAAGCATTACATTTACGAGTTAGGATCGTGATGCAAATTATATCTACTATAATTTGTATAAGGTTTTTGCGATTTTGCTTTCCAACTTTCCAGTTGGTTACTTTAAGATTGAAAAAATAATGACAGTCAACAATAAAACGCGAGTAAAACCCAGTATATATTGTGTTTTATTATATCTGCTAGTTAATAAAATGTGCTGTTTCGTACGGATTATTGTCTCAATACAAAAATCTCACAAACTCTTATTTATAACAACTTAAAAAAAACAAGTTTGAAATAAAGTTGATGTACTGAACACACGTGATTTTAAGTCGCCACATCCCTGATCCCTAGTTCATTCTTGTTTGTTTTTGTGAGGCCTAGCTGTCGCGGGGAAAAAATGGCCGAGTCACAGGTCACGAAGCGGTGAAGTGCAGATCGTTGTAGAACGTTAACTTGAATGATTTCAGTGTGGTTTGTCCGCGATATTTCACGCGACCCTGTGGATATGAGGCTTTTTATTAGCACAATGCATGTAAAGAACGTAATTTGACTTCGGTCGGGTGGGGAAATAGATGTGACGTTGGGGATCTTTTGTCTGTAGATTTGCCATTTGGATTTCTCTTTTAAAATTCAGCTTTTGTAAGCGGGTTACTTTTTATTATTAAGTTGGAATATTTCAAGGAGCATATCTTAGAAAATACTCTACAGGTATTGGATTTATTTTCAATAGCTACCTACTTAGGTATTGTATGCATTTGAAATGCATGAGTCATTTTAAATAATGAAATATCCCACTATCTCTAACTATACTTATATTATAAAGAGGAAAAATTTATTTGTTTGTTTGTAACGAAAAGACTCCAAAATTACTGGACCGATATCAGTCACAATAGCTACTTTTATTCCCGATTCTGACGTACGGGACGTAATTGGGACGCAGCTAGTATTACATAAGGCCAAGGCAAAGCATAGTGTTATATTCAACCATACAAGTAGGTAGGTAAACAGACTTCTCAGTCAAATAAATCGAAATTGTCACTACAGTCTGAGTCTAAAGTCACAGCTAAAGTTAACAAAGTTTTCAACTTGTTAAGTAACCTCGACAACTGGAAGCGTAACTGCCAATCTAGTCCATCATAAGTGCCATATATCGTACAATACGAGATAAACTTTGGAGGGAGAGACACTTAATTAACTTTAAAGCTAGGTACAAACTTCCTCTTTACTGGGGGGTAAAGGAAGCTGGGCGCACTCAGCGGCATTTGGCGAGGCGTGCCCCGGCTAAGAGGTCAAATGCCTGCCTCTAAGTATATTGCCAAGTTCACTCCGACAACTTTGTGTCACGTCATCATGTATAATGTTTGAATGCCGGTATTCATTGCTTTTTTTGCTTCTTTATTTGCCGAGAGTGGGCTCAAATGTTGCGTGTGAAGTGCCCCGGATAAAGTTACTTCCATATTGTTGTGTTCTTTATTAGATACGTGTCGCTACGCTTTATATGCCAAGATACTTTCGTTTATTTATTGTGTCTCCTTCAACTTCGCTATCGGCTAAGAAAATAAAATATTTAGGTATTTGGAAATTGGGACGCGACGGAATCTTTTGCTTTTTATATTTTGCATTAATATTTTCTTATTTTGCACCTTTCCTACTAATGATATAAAGCTGAAAGTTTGTGAGTATGTTTGTTACTCAATCACGTAATAACCGCTGAACCGATTAGTACCATGAAACTCGGTATGTAGATAGCCGGAGACCTGGAAAAACACATAGGCTACTTTTTATCTAGATGTTTCGACTTACGCTGGTAAAATCCGCGAGCGCAGCTAGTTTTAAAGAAATGCCTACAGAGATATAAAATAAAATAAAATAAAAAAATATACTGCTAAAATACTGTAATCACTGGTTGGGAAATACAATATAATTTAATTTTGGTACCTGTGAAATTTTCATTCTATTTGGCTTGGTTTTATGGTTAGCTAACGAACTGGCAAATTATATTAACTAGTCATTTGGTTTTGTAAATCTTGTATTATAAAAATGATTCCCTATTTCGCGTGGTCATGGCACCATCCCTGAACGGCTGGACCGATTTTGCTAATTATTTTTTGTCGAGTTTGCTTATATTACGAAAAGTTTCTTATCAAAGAAAAAAATGCTAACCGATTTTGATAAATCTTACGCGGGTTAAAACGCGGGGCTCAGCTAATTATTTAATAAAACTTTTTAATGTCGATACCTGTCACAAAATATCTGTTATCTTTTTGTTTTGCGCTCTTCTATTCGGTTATTTCAAAAATAATATAGATGTTTAAGTAGTAGTATCTCTGAGAGGTAGATAGTACGTATACTAATTTTATTAACTACTAGCTGCGCCCCGCGGTTTCACCCGCGTAAGTCCCGTTCCCGCGAAAATATCGGGATAAAAAGTAACCTATGTGCTATTTCAGGTCTCCAGCCATCTACATACTAAGTTTTATGGTAATCGGCTCAGCAGTTATTACGTGATTGAGTAACAAACACACATACACAAACACGCACAAACTTTCAATTTTATAATTTTGGTAGGAAGTAGGATAGGATAGGACTAGCTGCGCCCCGCGGTTTTACCCGCGCAAGTCCCTTTCTCGCGGGAATATCGGGATATAAAGTAACCTATGTGCTATTTCAGGTCTCCAGCCATCTACATACTAAGTTTTATGGTAATCGGCTCAGCAGTTATTACGTGATTGAGTAACAAACACACATACACAAACACGCACAAACTTTCAATTTTATAATTTTGGTAGGAAGTAGGATAGGATAGGACTAGCTGCGCCCCGCGGTTTTACCCGCGCAAGTCCCTTTCTCGCGGGAATATCGGGATATAAAGTAGCCTATGTGCTATTTCAGGTCTCCAGCCATCTACATACTAAGTTTCATGGTAATCGGCTCAGCAGTTATTACGTGATTGAGTAACAAACACACATACACAAACACGCACAAACTTTCAGCTTTATAATATTATTGGAGGATAAATATCCACATACTAATATTAGTTCAATGCTACTAAAAGTTTCTTAGTCTATTTAATCTATTGCTACGTTTAACTGCCTTGTTTTTTTTAAATATTTTCTAAATAAATTTGGTACGCCAATATCAAAGGGCCCAGTCCAAAACATCGTTTGAACGTTTTTGATTTCAACTGAATGTTTCGACGAGACCTCAAAGGGGTGGAGTTTGTCCTCAATTTTAAACTTTTAATTATAATTATTGAACAACTTAAACGTATTTTAAACTTCTACCATTTCTCTTTGTTCTAGAGCGTGATTTAAATTACTTTGCGCTATTGTCTTTGAGATGGTCTTTCAGCTACTGAATATTAAGAATTTTGTTAAATAATTTTGTTTGCCCGCCACTATTAAGCCGACCCTGTTAAATACACTGTTAACTAAACTAAGTGGGCTTGCCAGTTTTTGGAAGAAGAAAACAGTGAAAGCATAGATGTCAGATGTCAGCATAATATTAAATATTATAGTAGAATATTGCTCCGGTTCCACTAAAGCCCTAAATATGCGACAATGTGTATCCTAATAATACGATCATTGTAATTAAAAAAGACATATACCTATATTTAGACGATAATAAATAAAAACATGAATACTAAAAAAACCCATGAGTTTCTTGTGGCTTCTTCTCATCGGAGGGCGCGTTCCGAAGCCACACTAGAGTCATAGTTGCAAGAATATTCGACGTATTTAAAGTGATCGAATCCAATTAAATAAAGACATTTTGAGTATTGACTATTGTCATAGTTTGCGATGACGTTCTTGAATGAATAAGTAAATGTAAGAATGTTTTACAAATGTAAAAATATCATTTTAGGGTTCCATTCTCAAAAGGTAAAAACTGATTACTGAGACTTCCGAGAGTCTGTCCGTTCGTCTGTGTCACTGTATCTCATAATCCGTGATAGCTAGACAGTTGACATAATATGTTTGCAATACAATATTTTTGAAAAGTCTTCTTTATATTTATAAAATATGCAATGATAAATCCTCTTGGTTGAGATTTCCGAGAAAGTTTATCATTCGAAAGACGGAGTTCACGTCTTTCGCTTTTTGCTTCAATATCCGTCAAATGCAATTCCTGATTGCACAGATTAAAAGTTTTCAAGTTAAAATCTTGAAGAAGTGCTTAGGGACTTAAGGACCTTCCTATCTACTAATTAATTTCTCAAGATCCTAAGGAATATAGGTAATTTCTTTTTATGCTTATTACTGTATTTAAGGAACAACAGGGCTATATAAAATATGTTTGCTGAAAATCTTTTAAATATTTAACTCTTTTAAACTGGACAGTTCAATTATAAAAAAGGACAAGTTGAATAAAGTGACGAAACTGAGCCTCTACTTTAATTCTATGAACGGAAAATAAACTGTCATTCAGAAAGGAACTGTGTCAACATACTCATGTAGGGCAATTTGACTGATTTTTTCACTAGATGTCAGTTTATTTTGTTCGTTTATTCGTTCGTTCGTAGAATTAAAGTAGTGATCCTGGAATGTGGACGATTTTCGAGATAGTGACCACCAGGTTTTGAAACTGGTGAACTAGAGAATTCTCGAGTGATAATTCGCTCCAGAGTTTTTATGTATATAAAATTAGCTGCGCCTCCCGGGGATTTACCCGCGTAAATCCCGATACCGCAGGATTATCGGGATCAAAAGGATCACTTAAACTATCCCTTTGCAAATTTTCATCCAAATCGGTCGAACCGTTTGACCGTGAAGGGGAGACAAACAAACAAACGAACTTCAGATTTATAATACTTATTAAAATATCTTTAACTGTATTTACTTAACTGTACAATAAATGAAATAAAATCCAATAATTCAAGGAGAGCTTACATTAACGCAAATAAAGAGTAATCAATCACACAGGTAGCTACCTCCCACTACGTACCTTGCAGAAAACTCACAGATTATATTACTCGAGATAGAAGAACCTGCTTACCGGATCCAATACTGCTCACAATGTGAGTGTTACTGTTTGTGTCGTATGAAGTCGGTCTCGAATGATTACATTCCATCTCTCTCTCTCTGATTTCTAATGCCCTATGTTCGAATAGAGGGCAGACACGATACTTCTCCAGCCTTATCGGTCTTGCGTCTCACTCCAGATCTTCATGGATTGTACATTCCATACGCGGGTTGAAACATACACACCATAGAACTGGACTGGTCTCAACTAGAGACCAGAAGGAGAAAGGTCGCCTGATGGTTATGCATTCCAAACTCATTTCAAACGGACGAGCTTCACTAGTTTCAAATTCACACTGTTCAAGTAATTACTCACACACTTTTAAAACATAAATCAAAATTTGAACATAGTTGTTAGAATACAAACCATCTAGGTAATTAAATAAATACATTTTTTTTTTGGGTGAACTAAACATATAATAGACGACCAAGAAGAAGATGGTTCGCTGTGTGAAAGAGAATGTAATAAAGATGCATGTGAAGGATAAAATGACGGCTATATTAGAAGAGACTAGATTATTAAGAGATGCTACGCTAATAGCTTGGGCCGAAAAATGAATAAGAAGAAAATATACCAACAAATAATTTAGACAGGCTGCTTATAAGACTAGATGTAAATGGTCGCTAGTCAAAGAAGCATTTCAAAAGCACCTTTTAAAAAGTCGGAACCAAATTCGAACGTTGTTGTTAAAGTATTCACTATCTATGATAATGATAATCCAAGTATTTCTAACTCGTCGTACCACCATTTAAGCGAAACCCACTACAGTGTTGACCGTTCTACTTTATATTCTAAGATCCGTGGACCTATCGGTACGATCGATCCGTAAAAGTTCTTAAGAAGCTGTTTCACCTCGACCAAGGTGACATGACATGACTTTGATAAATTATTTGTAGACTCACGTTTCCAAATTTAAGAAAACTACCTATTTCGACCATTCACACACTGAGATTTTATATGAAATATGGGTGGCTATGCTATAATTAAGTTGACCAATATGATGGGAGTTTCAGAAAAAAAGTCTCTGAGTATTTGTTATTCAAAGGCTCCGTACATTGTTTCCGAACAGACTTTTAGTCTAAAAAGTGTACTCAATAATATAAACTCATCACAATTATATAAATAAGCAGTTTACTTTTTGACATAGCATCTCAGTCCATTTTGAGCAAGAGGTCTGGAAAGACCTCAAAACATCGGGCGTCATAAAATATTTAATAAAATAAAAACAGCACACTCAGAAAAATGATTTTAATTTAACTTCAGTGCAACATATTGTGAACTAAAAAAATCTAAAAGACATGTTGTCACTTGAAGTGTATATATCTCATAATGAACTAGTATCCATAGCGTATTTAACATTTACGAAAATATTGTTTTTGTGAAGGGCCTCTATGGTCTGACTTCGGAGTTCCATACAAGCCTGGCAAAGGTCCGAGGTAGCATAAACCCTTAAAATGAAAATATTTAACAGGAAGTAGATTACGTAAGTAAAAACGTAACACTCTCACAGTAAAGTTTACCTCTGCGTGATTTTTTAACGAGCTACTTGGTTAGTGAGTAATGGGATTTTGTCGTTAGCTTCCAGTTAACTTATCTGCCCTTATCCTGCTATACGAGTATGTGAAAGTTTGTATCTTGGTTTATTACTCCTCCCTGCTGTAATGGATGTATTTGGATGGAGTTTAGTAAGTACGACACTTGAATAACAAATCGATACCTTCTTCTTTTTAAATATATCTATCTATATTGGCAAGGCTACTCCACCTAACAATGTTCCGGGCACTATAGCACCAAATGTAGCGTTGATTAAAAGTTGCTTGCGCTGTATATCTAAAATCGAATGATAAGGCCAATTATTATTTTATATTATCGATATAACCTCAGATTCAGACGAGAGACGATGTGGTTGGTAAACTGCTGGGTCCCATACTGGGTAGAGTGTGTGTGACGTGAGATGTGTGTGCTGCCTTTGCCAAAGCAATTAGCAGTATGGTCAATAAGACTTACCTACTGTATTTAAGAGGATGCCCAGGGGGATGCAACTGGGGACATCGCTCGGAAGAGCAGGTATGGCTTTGAAGCCATACCTGCTCTTCCGAGCGATAAATTTGAATTTAGGCGTTTGTACTGGCGATTTTAGCTCGTGTGAGCCAACGAAGCTATTATACCTACATTAAACATGACAAATTAAAAATGACACCTTTTATATAACCTACGTGATGAAATAAGAACTTAGGTACTCTGGAAGAGAGGTTATTATAACACCGCTCGCACTGATGGTTTTCACGCTATCATTCGAAAGAAAGTAGCATCCACACACTAGTAAGAAGATACTAAAGTATGTAGCATCCTCCTTCAGGCGTTGTAGGGCCAGCAACAATATTATGAGGATGTTAGAATCTAGATTTGATGGCCCATATCACAAACACTAGACTATTGTAATATTAGGGAAGGAAAGAGCCTAAACTTATTTTTACCTAAACTTAAACTAGGCTAACTGATCTAACCTTTAACTTTAACAAAAATATACCTTAGTTGGCTCACATAGCAATCTATTTCTTGTTGCTTTCAAGTAATAATTAATTCAAAAAACCTCTCGGTGCTGGTAAAAGGGATTATACCTTACAAAATATTATATTAGGGAGATTTGAAGATAAAAGTTACTTACTAAAACTTTTATGATAACAATATTATACTCGTAGACGTACCTGCTATCCCATTATGTGTATTAACAAATAAAAATATGTAAGCTATTAACTAGTTACGCCCCGTTTCACTTGCAACAGTCTGGATTGGAAAGACGTATGTAGGACATACTTGTTTACTCGTACGTATGAAGGTTCTTTGTAATGAGCAGTTCATTAACACTAACAAACTTTAACATAGATTTATCTTCTGTATTCTTGACTTTGCATTGAAATAAAACTGCTGATAATAAAAATTCTAATAATATTATTTCTTAGCCAGTGTCAAGTATTACTAATATATTATGCAAGTTATTTGCATCGAAACAGTCAAGTCGTCATAGTTAAAGTCAAGTCTTGAAAATCATTTGTAAACCTGGCGGCCATTTACAAAGATTGTTCACGGAGCTTTGGAGACAACACAAAGTCCATGTTGTGCACCGATTTTCACTTTCATTTACTTGTACACCTTCACGAAACTAAATTAATTAATATGCCCCCGAAATTAAACAATTTGCACGCATTTGAACTAGGTTTCACAAAAATGAAAAATTAGCACCACATCTCCTCGACGCGTTCCCGCCAAAACTCAAAGTTCTAATAGTAAAATGAGTTTTATTTCAGAGTTTAACATTATTATAAGTTCGACTTCTGGTATTTATACCAGCTTGTGCCATAGCTAAAGTTGCCATAACTTTGGGGACCAATACTGGTCTTGTTGCCTTCCGATGCCCAAAACTTATGAGTTTCGCGAGCGGCCCGTCCCTCCTGTTTCCTAACCATGAGTTGTAACGTGATATATCTTGCCTTTTAAACCTACGTGAGTAGTTTTCAATGCCTGCACACAATGCAAAATGTTGAGTGAATATTTTCATTGACAACGGCTAAATGGGCCGACGAACGAAACAGATTGTCGGTCGAGACTATTAAAGCACTACGCCACTCGTCACTATTTTTGAATGTTGTAGAACATACGGGACTGTTTTGTCCTTTAGACGGGATGGTGAGGTTATGTTTGGTGACAGTTCTGTATTCAAGGAATGTATAGCATTAACTAGACATGACTTTAACTATAACTATGACGACTTGACTGTTTCGATGCAAATAACTTGCATATTACATTAATAATACTTGCTAATACACTGGCTAATTTCCTAATGGCCATAATCGGTTCACCGATAAGAAATAAATAAGGACTTTTGTTTCTGACGCGTTAGTGGAACGTCGTCCTGAATTTTTATTTTTGCAAAATATAGTTTTATTGCGTTTAAATTGTTTAATTTCGGCGGCATGTTATCAATTTAGTTACGCGAAGTTCAACGAGTTAACTGAAAATAAAAATACCAGTGCCAAACACGAAATTAGCACGTTACAAACAAATTTTCCATGGGGTTGGAGAAAAATCATAGCCATTTTTTCTGCAGCCTTCACGCATTGAAAATTATTTCAAACGATTACAGTATTATAGTGGTAGTTCACTATTATTACGAGAAACTGGCTAAAAAGTCCTATATTGCTGACAGAAGCACTAAGAAAAAGAAAGAAAAGAAGAAACGTAAATAAATAAAACTCTCGCCTTAAATTAAAAAAAAAACCTTCGATTTCTAAACCACTAATTAAATAAAATAAAGGCGTAGATAGAACATAAAAATAATTTCTTTATCTCCTAGCTAAATGGAAGTATACTTAATGTAGGGTGGTAAATTATAAAATATTTTTATTTAAAATGGCGGGATGATTAAAATATCATAAATCCCTTGTGGCAGAATCGTCTTTGTACGCAAATATAACAAGACAATTTCGTGGTGAAAAGGAACGACGGCATTGCGCTTCTCAGAAATTTTATTATCTACGTAGGTACAGGGTAGATACGCGTTTTCCTCGCTCTGTGTTATTCATTGCAGGAGAGTTATTATTCCTTTTGAGGAAACAAGTATTGGTTACGTCTTTTCGAACGCGTAACGAGCCTGCTTATTTTTGTACGCGTTTTATTGGAAATTGACAGGATATTTGGGTATTCAAAATGTAAGTACCTACCTACCTTCATTGACTTAACGGCTGGATATGTATTTTCCAAAAAAAAATCTTATTAGAATTTCGTTTTCGTACTTTGTTCAGTACCTACTTAATCAAAAGTCTGCGAAAGACATATACCCTTATTAATAAAAGGGAAATAAACTTTGAAAGTTCTTGTTACGGTAAAACACAAAGCACGTTCGCATTACGCAGACTTTATTCCGCGTTTATTAATAAGGCTAATTGAGTTAAGAGTAAGGGATCTCGCACTCGCTGCACAGGTTTAAAGGCAAATTTGTATGAAATTTGCCTTTCTCCTTTCTTCTTAGTAGACCTAACCTTCTCAATTGGATGCCAGCGGTTTAGGCTGTGCGTTGATATTATAGTTCAGTCAGTCAGTACTTTGAATTTTACATTCTTATCGGGTTATATAAACTATATGTTTTCTTGAACATAAATCCTTTAGTTATCTTCTCGACAGTAAATGTTGCAACGCACACCAACAATGAAACGAACTCAATCTACATAAATTTGCAGTTGACTCTGTTGATATAGTGTAAAATAATAGGTACCTATGTTGGTCCAAGCATAATAGGTAAATTATACGTTTCGTTCACTTCATGTATGTTTGTGCAACAACAACAAGCAACAAGATATTTACCTATATCAAACTAATTTCAAGTTTTGTTATTAAACCGAGGTATCTTTTGAAAGATAATACATTTTATGTCCAATTTACCTTTCGGATATAATAATAGTATAACAATCAAAACAATAAAATATAATTAACTTACTCAAATTTTATATCTTACTTCTTACTAATATTATAAACGCGAAAGTTTGTATGTAAGATGTATGTATGTGAGGTTGTTACTCTTTCACACGAAAACTACTGAACCGATTGCGATGAAACTTGGAATATAGGTAGCTGGGGACCTGGATTAACACATAGGCTACTTTTACCCCGCGAAAACGCGGGGCGCAGCTAGTTTATATATAACAGTGAAAGTTGTAACATTATTAATCCTGAACTTTAGAAAAAGGTTAATACAAACCAGCTTTTTTTATTACAAATCAAAAGCTAATCATTATAAAATTCTTCAACAAATTTTCATGAAGCAAGGTAATGAATAGGACTTAATGAGAATACCAAAGGTTCACCAATTACTTAAATTAAGAGAGGGCAATTTAAAGTTCATTATTAATTATAGTAAAGAGCAAATTGTTCGATGAAAACGCAGTCAGTAAATTTCCGTCCTATTTCTATCATGAACAAGCACCTTTCATCTTCAATAAACAAGCCAGTTGTGAGCAAATTCTGTAAAAACGGGTCTAAAGTAAAAGTAGAATTAAAACCTCATCTCCAAGAAAATTAAACCGCGAATAGTTAATGGTTCTTAACTCAATTTCGAACAACTTTGTCGAGAGCGACTCGTTGGCTTCAATAAGATTCAGATAAGTTTGGGAAAATTTGCTTCCTTTTAAACTGGTCTGCTATTTAACCATTTAACCGAATGGTTAAATAGCATTGTAAGAGAAGGATCCGTTGCTTCGTTTTTGAAGTATTTTTCAAAATTTTCTTAAAGTGCTACAGAAGTTGATCAGCAATCGAATAAGTTTATCATCGTAGTGAAAATTTTGGCTGTTGCAAAATATTAAATATGATACTTTAATCATGTGTAGAAAACTACTCTTAAAGATCTAGTTAACTTAAATTCAACAATAAACAAACTGTTTTTTAAATGAGTAGCTGCGGCCTGCGGTTTCACCCATGTAAGCTCCGATCCCACGACATAACCTTTTATTAAATCACTAGCTGCGCCCCGCGGTTTCACCCGCTACGTGCCGTTCCCGCGGGAATATTGGTACCCTATGTGATAATCCAGGTCCCCAGCTACCTACATTCCAAGTTTCATCGCAATCGGTTCAGTAGTTTTTGCATGAAAGAGTAACAACCTCACATACATACATACAAACTTTTGCGTTTATAATATTAGTAAGATTCTATCTAAAAAACATTTTAAACTCACACGATTTGAACTCATAATTATTTATCCCGGGTCTTATTCGCGTATTATTATTTTTAAATTCTCTTACCTCGAAGTTTCGAGGGGACTGACCCCTCGCGACCAAGATCATTGTAACATGATCGAAACGTCGAGGTATGAGAATTTAAAAATAATAATACGCGAATAAGACCCGGGAAAAATAGTTTTGAGATTCTATCTACTAAAAAAAACCGCTTCAAATCCGTTGCGCAGTTCTAAACATCTAACAGACAGACAGGGAAGCTACTTTGTTTTATACAATGTAAAAAGATAAGCCTGCTTTGACCATTATCACACCTGATGAAACTTGATTATGCGATCTAAAGTAAAGCACGCTGACCCTTGAAGATATCATTTGTTCACACGATTTGAAGACTACTAAATTGTACTCCTCAGGAAACACAGAGTGGGGTAACTGATTCTAATCTCTCACAGTGCGAATCAGGAATGACGATTACGCAGTTTAGTTTATCTAGCCTCTATTTTAATGATTTCTACAAGTTATCCCTTTAAAACATTATTTCCTTCAATTCGCGAAAGTAAAACTACCTTTCATTATCAAGATATTTTAAGATAAATAACTAAATAACCGAACGAAAAAGAGAAAATTATTTACAATCATGAGAATGTCTTTGATAAAAAACACGAGATGAAGGTAAACACCAGTTTGTATCCAAAGGATCACTTAATTTAGGAGCCTAATAGTACCGCGTACCCTTCTAAGACCTTATGGGGTCCTTCAAATAATGGATAACATTATTCTCGATACCTCTTACGTTGAACATAATAGAGATGATTCCCTAATTGGGATGGAGAGCGGTAAACTTGATGAAATGTTGAAGAATCGTGATTTTATTTTGTATTTTTTACTTGGTTTTTACATGCCTATTGATATTAGGTAGGTATGTAACTTATTTAATATTATTGTAGTAATATTAAGTAAGGCATATTATACGTAATTATATTACTTCTTAGCTGAAAAAACTGGAACCAATTGATGGATATGGAGGTATGTAGCATTATGTCAAAAGTGGTCCGATGTAGGTGGTGACGTAAAGAACAAAAGAGAAGCTCCCTTAGCAGACAGCTTTTAAACATTTTAAAATACTAAACATATTTTAAAATGTTTAATAACTATAAAAGGAATACCAAAGATACCTAAATAACTGCTAGAACTCTTCAAAAAAAACACCTTCAGTAACAATTGCTCTCGTTTGCTGTTCTCTTAACTTTATTTTAAATTATATTAGAACTCCACCGAAAGTTGAATAAAGGTGGAAACACTTTGAGTTTGTATGGATACCCTTTTTAAATTTAATTTACTGTTTCTTTCCCATTTTATGTGAAACTTTGGACGAAGGTGTGCTGAATGTGTTTTAATTCAATGAAACTTAACAGTTTGAAACTTTGTAGAATAAATTTGAAGAAAAGTTAAATTTTAATACGAAATGAAACATCAAAGAATTGAATATGATCATCGATATTTCACGTCTGAAATATTTAAAGCAGAATATAACATTGATTTTACAAGTAGGTACCTAGCCTAATTTAAATTACGAAACAGTGTCATGCATAAAAAAATCAATTTCACAAAAGCAGTCGTGCAGGAGTTACTGAAAGCAATTTTATCAAATAGATAAATTGCACCGCTGTGTTTACGAATTTTTTTTGGTGAAAAAGACTATAAATTTCATACCACTAGTTTCCTAATGTAAATCTCCGCTTTTTATAATCTATTTTGAAGTTGTAGGCATTTACACTTTTATTGCAGATTCTATTAAAGGCGGTGCATAGCAAAGTTGATCTGCTACCAGTGCAGGGACCGAGTAAAGGAGATTATTAGTAAGCTCACAAACAACGCTACTTCTCCCTGAACAACGGTGATGGTGATGTTTTGTCTACGACAAAAATCTGCCAAGTGCGAGTGGGACTCCCGTATGAACAGTTCCATTCCATTATCTATCCAACATTCACCTATCCTATTCAACATTCATCATTATACAATTTGTCACGGATAAGCCCTTTTAATCCGAGAGGGGGTTGTTCTAGACGTCTAGGCAAACACCTTTTGTTCTACGACTTTTAAAAATTCGAACATTTTTTTGAAATTGAGAGAGAATGTAAAAACAACTGCTTTTGAAAATAAAGGTACCTACCTAATTGAAGTTTTGATTCTAAAATATCAAACTAAATGAAAGAACAATTGCATGAATAAATGATTTGATTGATTGATTGATTGAACAACATAAGGGCAATGACCTCGAACTCTCAGAAACAGCTGATTTTCAAGTAAACTTTACACTTAAAATTTTCGAAAAGTACTTCGAGTTTCCAAAAGTCGTAGAACAAAAGTTGTTCGCCTAGACGTCTAGAACAACCCCCTTTCGGCTTAAAAGGGCATACCCGTTACAGCTTGTATAGTGACCATTTAAAATGTAAAAGAATCACGTAGGTACCTAGTAAGTTTGTTAAACGGATTTGTACGGCATAGGTACCTATACGAAACTGAATACATTACAATCAAAATGATAGAAAACAAAATGAAATTCGAGAAATCCGAAGAGAGAAAGCAATCAGTCCGTCCATATATTGCAAGCTTATTAAAAGGACGAGTTTAATTGTGCCCCATTCCTGTATAAAAGCTTTTAGCGAAAATAATAAAAATGAGAATGCCCGGGGGTTTTTATTTTGTTCTTTAGTCGAAGTAGTGGTTTACACCATAAGCTCTAGCAAAAGCGGCACTCAGGGCTCGAACAGCCAGCAGATTTGTCTATCGACATCGCGAGGAAATTACTTTACTTTATAATTTAACAAAAAAAAATATATAAAACGGGATATACATACTTTAAATACGGACTTATTAATACTTTTCTAAACGAAGACTATTTGTACTTGTCTTCTTTTTAAACTTTTGGAGAAAAACTACTCGAAATTTCCAAACTACGATTTAGGGATGATTTATATCAGACCAGCTTCGTTGCAACAGACCGATCGACTGCTCGCCGAGCAAAGATCGGACCCGTGTCGGTCTAATATAAATCATCCCTTAGACGTATTAGATACCTAGTCAAATCGAGATCCAACAGATATTAACCCTTATTTACGAGAACTTTTAAAATTGTCACATCAGTAAGTGGTAATGTACCAGTTAGCTAGTTATCGGCCGATAAAAAATCTGCAGTGTACTCAAGCCTTTCCTGGTAAAGCAGCTTGCGACCTCCCTAAAGGGTCTTTTAACGTAAAGTCAATAGCAAAACTAAATTAGTGCTAACGACCTATGTTAGTTCGGGGTGCAATCTTGTTCAAACACTAGAAGTCATATAGGTTAGGTACTTAGAGTATATATTACTACAGTTAGGTATTCTTTTATTATTCATTTCATTATAATTAAGAACTAAAAAAAACATTAAAAAAATTACAACAAGTTTAACCGTTATTTAATCACTAGTGTAGGTCAATCATTAGTGTTATTTCATCATCATCGTCATTAGCCTGTTGTAGTCCACTGCTAGACATAGGTCTCTCCAATCGCACACCACCTGGATCTATTTTCGGCTTCTCGTATCCGACGGCTGACACAGACTGGAAGTTTTATTTATAAGAAATTAAATAATAATTTTATCTATGTATGTACGAATTGCTTGCCATTTCTCACGGGACCAACGTAATCGTCATGTTTTTCTTCTAAATTAAAGCTTTTGTTACTTTTTTTTATATATTTCAGTCTGCAAACTTACATCTGTTCCTTATTTCATCTATTAACTTTATTAAAAGTTTTTTTCCCTAAGTACTTATCAAGGGTTAGTGCGTGACGATCTTAATGCATTCCACGGAGACTCACCAAATCTAGCCCAGCTGTGGTATCATCTAATTAGCATCCACCGCTACTAGTTGCTATTTACTGTCAAAAAACATATTTCGTATTCTAGATTGCTGCTTTGACGTAATCACCGGTAACAACCACGTTACGTCAAAGCAGCAATGAACTCCAAGTAAGCAAATAGTAGCGCTGGATGCTAATTAGATGATACCACAGCAGGACCGGACTGCTTGGAAGGATGTTAGGGAGACCTTTGCCTAGCCGTGGGACAATAAGGTTATCAAAAAAGATGTTTTTAAAGGTTATCTTTTAAAAATTAAAAATGGTAGGTGCATAATAAATTTTAATATAATAATAATAATACATCACAAATCGTTCAATTATATAAAACAGATTTAATAAAGCATAATCATTATAAAAATACAAAATATCATCTGCTTCCACTGTCTACGAACAATCGTACCGTACCTCTACCTAATTTATTAAATTTACACACATAATTAATATACACGCGAACAATAACAGATCTTACCTTTGTAACAAGCACTCTCGAGCACGACTCGATATAACAATATTAATTTATAATTAAACAGATAAGGCAGTACAAGTTCGGAAAATTATCTTGGTTTCACGGTAAGACTCAATACAGCGCACAATGAGGCACGTTGGTCATAGATGAATGCGACTTTAAGGACGCGACTCATGTGAAATCCCTTCCGATTGAATAGCTTTCTTCATAACCGGTATCAAATAGATCTTTAAACAATGTATTATGTTATTGTATGTACATGTTACAAGAAGTGTCCCCTTCATTTCAAAAACAATAAAAAATAACTTTAAATACCCTATTATACAGGCAAAGTTACCCCTGTTTTACAAAATAAATCAATTTTTCTTCTAAATCCTTAACCGCTATATTTTCTTATAGGCATCATAATATAAGAAAATACAATACCTAGAACCTCTTCATCGCATTTTATAAAAATATTACTTTAATCTTCGTTAAAGATTGATTTTACGAGAAATTGCAGATTTTTTCACGCAATTCCATCTCGCTCATTTATATGCAATCGGACAAGGACCGATAATTATCATCTATCGCCGCCTTACTAAGATCGCGTGGCGCTTGGTACGCGAAAAAAGAACCCTGAATTTTGTTAAAAGTATTAAAAGTGCTAAATTTTTTTTTATTTATTTATTCTTTATTGGAAATTAAAATACCTATCTAATACCAAAAGAACGTCGGAACTCAATTTAATTATTATAATTAACTATAGCATACAATTTCATTCTATGTCAAATGATGATTATCAAAAAGCTCTTGTTTTTTGCAATTGCAAAAAGCAATTGCATTTACCAATTGGGTAAATAAGATTTTTTGAAAGGTGTGAAAAAAAAAACACTTGGAGATGTTTCGGTATGATGCTGTATTTTTTTTATTTTGAGCTCGAAATTTTACGGCATGTTATTTTTCATTATCTGTTCCCCATATTATCTATCCAGTAGACGTCAGACAACAGTAGAAATTGACAGGCACTTTGAATTGCATAGCTGCTTTGACTTAACGTGGTTATTACCGGCGATTATACTTTTTTGTACGGGGTGTTAAAAGGAGACCCTGGACTTCAATTAACAGATCGTACATAATTATTATTGAGGGTGTGCTTTATCTGCCCGTACGATACCTGGTTGTACAATTGTACATTTTTTGACCATATGACGTTATCAAAATAATATTTAAAAAAAAAAAAAAACTACCGATCTAAATTACAAAAGAACGAAATTAGTTTCTTAAATAACATAATATTCTTTCAAATAAAAATATAAAAATTTTTTTTTCTTTTACATACCCAATTGTTTTGTCGATTATTTATTTATTATTTTAAATTCTATATTTTATCCAATATTTTATCACACAATATTTATGTCGAGAAATTATTGTCGCAACATGGTCGCAACACACTTTTCTGTATTGTGGTTCGTAGAGATACGCTTCGTTACTGATTCCAATGGGCCTATACATACACCGTGTTCAAATTTGAAAGTCTTCTAACTTTTATTTATTTACAATCACAAAATTATTTTTGGTAAATAAAAAATGAAACGCTTACCCGTGGCGTAGCGGCAAAAGCGCTGATTCGGATTACCAGTAGTCGAGAGTTCGATTCGAGTACGGCAAGTACGACATTTTTGCTAGCATTTCTTCAATACGCAGTAATTTTTAAGTACAATATGCAATAAACACTTTAAAAGATAAATTTTAGAAAAAAAATGTTACTTTACTTCTCATCTCATCTTTACTTAAATCTTGGCGGATTTTCAACGCCTCACGTTTTTAGGACAGGCAGGGCAGGGGCAGGGGTAAATGTAGAATATGTTTCTCGGAAAAAATGCTCTAATTTAAAAAAAATTTGAATATAATGTGCAAAAGTCTACATTCTGAGTATTTTACTAATATTATAAGCGCAAAAGTTTGTATGTATGTATGTGACTTTTTTACTCTTTCACGCAAAAACTACTGAACTGATTGCAATGAAACTTGGAATACGAGTATAAGCTGGGAACCTGGAACATAGGCTACTTTTTAGTCCGATATTTCCGCGGGAATCAATTACGTGGGTGAAACCGCGGGGCGCAGCTAGATTTTTTAATAATGAAATACATTTAAATAATAATAATTAAACCTCAAACAGCCCTCCAACGCATCTACCTAACTATATTCCAATAACTTACGATATTATTGCCCGATAGTTGCAAAAAAAGGAACAAAAAATAAAATTGATACGCGTTTCGAGAGAGGTCTGCAAAATAATTGCCACGATGTAGTACATTCATTAACTTGGTAACTGCAGTGGCTTTACGTGGCCATCCTATGTTGTGACGTCACGGAATTTAATAAACTAGATGAGACGTTGTAGTGGCGTGGCGTGGTGACGTTGAAGAGTTGTTGCATGTATTTGTAGATGTTACATGAAATGTATGAAACTTAGAAATTGTATACAATTCCGAGTCTCTTTAGGAAATGTGTAAAGGACGCGACTGATGTAAATCGAGCTGAAATCCCTTCCGATTGAATAATTTTCTTCATAACCGGTTTCAGATACATATTTAAACAATATATTATGTTATTGTACTTGATACAAGAAGTGTCCCTTTTCATTTCAAATTTCATAAAAAAATAACTTTTAATAACACTACGGGCATTTACGGGCAAAATTACCCCTGTTTTACAAAACAAAACAATTTTTCTTCTAAATCCCTAATCACTATATTTTCTTATAGGCATCATAATATTAGAAAATACAATACCTAGGGGATCCTCGTCGAATTTAAAAAAATAATTATTCTAATCATCGTTATTGATTGATTTTACGAGAAATAATAGATTTTTTCATGCAGTTCCATATCGCTCATTTCTATGCAATCGGACAAGGACCGATAATTACCATTTATCGCCGTCTTAATATCGTTTCAAAGATTATTTAATAAACAAATATCAAAAATTACAAATATTAGATACAATGCTTAAAAGATACTAGGAAATGTAAGTATTGCATTACATTTAATTTTAAATAATTTTAAATCAGTTCCAGATCTAAATTTTCTGTAATCAAACCACATCGGGGTGATAAGTCCAAAAGATCGGGGGGAGGGGAATCTTGTCCATTCATTGGTTGCCTGGAAGAGATCGCCCTTAGGCGATAAGGCTGCCCATTGTATTCATTCATTAATTCATTCATAAGTGAGCCGTGAGAAGTTATAAGGCAAGAACGAGCGAAGCGAACTTAACGTTGTTTAGGATATGTATAAAAATCCTAGGAATTGTGTGTAAAATACAACACAACGTCTGTTGTTATACAACACAGCGTGTGTTGTTGTGTTGTATGTCACACAACTTCGGGGATTTCAGAAATTGTTTAAATTTCCTAGGAATTGTATACAATGACGGATTTTATACATTTTCTGTAACGATAGACACTGAAAACAATGAATTTACTCAACATTCTTAAGATACAGGACATTTCGCTCAGTTGCCTTCTAAATTTAAATAGTTTAGTTTTGAGAATATTAAAAGTCGATATTAAACATACCTAGGAGAAATAAAAATCAAAATGAACAAACCGGGTCTTACTCGCGTATTGTTACTTACTAAATATAAATATTACTATGAGTTCAAATCGTGTGACTTTAAAAAGTTTAAAATGACCAATTAAAAAAAAAGATCTAAAAAAGAGCTTTGACTATTGTTCGCCTTATTGATAGCGAAACGATGGAGCGCGCTCATGTTGAATGGTTATTTTTTGGTCAAAATTAAGGTCAGCATTATTGTTATAACCAAAAGGTTACATAGAGTACATTAGGTTCTCAATATATTGATTAATAAACCACATTATCATTATAGTGTCTGTTTGTCTGGCCAACTTCAAATAATGGCTGACGTCAATTACTAAAGAGACCTAATCTACCATAAGTATCTCCCAAGTTGATAACCATAATATTATTTTAGAACGAGCTGGGCCCCGCGGTCTCACCCACACAAGTCGCGATCCCGCGTTGTTTTACACCTACCACCGCAATGCAAAAATCCACACTTAAACAGTTGCTCATTGAAGTACTGTTGATGACGATGGATGACAATCGATGACGATGAATGACGATAGATGATGATGGGTAAAAAACAACGGAATTACGCAATTTTTATTTTTATCCGGATATCCGGACTTGATATCCGGATAAAAAGCCTACTTATATATCGAAGTCTTAAGACGGACTTGATATCCGGATAAAAAGTCTACTTATATATCGAAGTATTAAGCTATCTGCATATCAAATTTCATTGAAATCGGTCCAGCCGTTTCCGAGATTAGCGCGCACAAACCCACAGACAAACAGACAAAAAATTAAACACGGAAATGGGGTCTGTTACGTTAGTAATACCCCTTAAAATAATTTTTTCAAAATATCTTTCAAAAATGATGATGATGTTATATATTTTACACACCTACAGACTGCTATACAAAGTTACTTTATTTGACCAAAAAGGTCAACGTAAAGCGGCTCTTTATTCCCTAGGTGCATAAAGTGCTCATTATACACCTAGAGCATAAAGTAATTTAAATTTGGAACTAGGGTCATGGTAGCCATTTCGAACTGGCAATCTAGACATAACACATAAAAAAAATAAAAAGTGGGCTATTTTTCTTCCATTTTTATGTCGACGGAAGGGTAAAGCAAAAAGTTTTGGTTAGTATAAAGCCCCAACTTTTATTTTTTCATCAGCTAAGGCCAATGTGTGGTTTCGTCATTTTGATGTAACATTGTTAAATTTAATTAATATAGAGCTGTCAATATAATATTTCATATACGTTGCATTAATCTATTTTTTTGTTGTTAGTTAAATTCTTATTTTTGTAGCCCTTTTATTGTCTCGCAGTAGATGTGTAAAGTAGAGTATTCACCTCGGTACTAAAGTCTGTCTTTATCTTGAGAGATCTAGAGTTCTTCGTACGCTTTGGATTCAATATGACGCCCGCTATTTAAGACAGGACTTTAGTACCTCGGTGCATAAACTACTATTGACTGAGATCTAGTTTTACCCCAGTATAAATATAGTTATCTTGTAATTCCAAGATTGTGTGGGGAAAAGTCGCTCTGAGTGATAAACCCATAAATTTTTCATCGAGTTTTTTTTTTAAATTTTTACAATAAATATTATACGACGTTACACACAGCGCAATCTAGCCACAAAATAAGCACAAGGCTTGTATTATGAATATACAACATAATATAATATTTTGTTTTGTAAATACATACATACATAATAATATGATACATGGAAAACACCTTAAACACAATATTTGTTTAGAATCTAAGCTTTTCATAATAAAACCGAATCAGTGATACAATGCGAAACGGAGTGTTGGAAGATCACCTACTCGGTGACCGACGACATTGTAGCGGTCGCAGGGAGTCGTTGGAGTCGTAGCTCACGATCGCGATTTGTGGCGTCGTATGTGGGAGGCCTATGTTCAGCAGTGGACGGATGATGATAATGATAATTAAACCCTTATCCTATATATGTAACGATCTATTCATCATTACTATGTGTCAGATTACATCGCCACCTAACACTAGGGTACGATTCCTATAATTAACTCGTCTTAACAAAGCCTTAGCATTGTTCGGTTGTTCTGGAAAATACTGTTCAACAATTTATGGAAATTTTACAACGTTTCGCCGAAGCTTTTGAAGTGTTAGTACCTAATTTCTTGCAGAACAACTAATAATTTCCTGAACCGTTTTCTTGAAAAAAACTAAGAAAGCATTGCATTGTTGGGAATGTTTAACCCTCGACGGAAAAAGAGGGTGTTAGATGTATTTTTAGTTACAGTATACATGCCCTGGTGAGATTTTCTCACCTGATGGTATACTATAATATTCTAATCTAAGATATGGCATGTTAATCTAGATAAAAAAGAGGACTTATTAATGAAAACACAAACAATTATCTGAATTATAAAACTCATTTTTCGGTTTAAATAACGTTATTTTTATTATCAGCATTGTTACAATGCCGTTTCTACGTTAACGTACTTTACTAATAACAACAAAAGTAGACCTTGAGGAAGAATTCTGTAAAGGCTCTGCTGTGGTATCATCCACTACTAGTTGCTATTTACTGTCAAAAACATATGTCGTATTCAACATTGCTGCTTTGAAGTGATCACCAGTAACAACCACGTTACGTCAAAGCAGCAATGTACTGCAACTTAGCAACTACTAACGGTGGATGCTAATTAGATGATACCACAGCTGAAGTGTAGGAACGGCATTGCAATAATGCTGATAATAAAAACAACGCGATTATAACCGGAAAATAATTTGTATTATTCAGATGAAAACTGGAAAATGATTTTTATTTTAATACAAAGTACCGAAAACAGAAGAAAAATCTATAGAACGATCTATTTAAAGCGCAAAAAAGTGGTGGGGTTATGAAAATTCATTCCCCTTTTGTGATGGAAACTCGGCTTAACAGTTACGGCTGACTGGTGACAATTCTCTCGACATCAAAATAAGTTGTTTGTGAAAGTTTCCTAAGAATCATAGGAGAAGTGATTGAAACAATACTTAGCTATTTTCCTCTAGTTGCGAGTTAAAAGGAATAGTTTTCGACAACAATTTTGTAGTATTTTCATAAGAAAGTTACCTAGTTGTTTTTTTTAAAGCTTAAGGTGTTACTCAAATAACATCTAAGTATATGTAGGTACATTGTACATACAAAAGATACAGAACACGACAAAAAGCCTATGGCGTCAGCCATTGATGTACTCATGTCTAAATTAAATCTTTTGAAACAAAATAAGCGCCATTTCAATGGTGGTAGGTAAAATAGCAATTTTATATGAAGCGTTTAATAGCCTGGAAAGAGATTTTAAAAAGTAAATTTCCATTTTAGTAAATTAAGGAGTAAGTAATTTAAGTTTAGAATCGTCTACTATTCAGACTGTATATTAACACTGCTGAATATTAGGATAATGGGATAGTGGTGTTATCTCAAAGAATTGTTGTTTGGCCCAATGCCAGAGGACGAACACTGAACAAATCGTCGCCTTCTCTTAGTTGTCATTTCACGTCAAGTTACGTAGTGTACCTTGATAAAGGATCTTGAATTGCTTCATAACTCTTGCTTGTAGAATTGGTTTTGCAGTATTTCATCTTGTATGTCGTTTGAAATCTTGGCAACGAAGGAGCTTTGATTGAGCTTGGTTAGATTCTGATTTCTAACCTATATTGAAGCATCAATAGTCGATCACATAGTCGCTTTTGTTTTCTCAAGTGGTATCAAAATACTTGCACTCGGAATAATTCCTTAGTAAAAGCATAGTGTCTTGTCTTTTTATAGTTTTTTTATAGAGGACAGTGTTTGATCATTATCACAATTCTGAAGGAGCTCTAAGATGATGCACGCTGACTAAGAGCCGATTTTTCATTCCTCAGATAAAAGGTATCTGTCGAATAAGTTCGAACTAAACCTAATTTAAAAGCCATCAAATTTTGTTTCTTTTTAATATCATAGTGACGGTTTTTTACACGGTGGTGTTACATTATATTAGTCAGATATCTCTATCTAGGGATTTGAAAAATCAGCCCTCGGTAGAATAATGTACTTTTACTCCCGATAAGATTTCGGTATTAAATGACAGATTATGATCAATTGACGGGCTCTGTGGCGCATCTGGCGATCGTTCGACTGCAATGCAGAAGGCTGCGGGTTCGATTCCCGTCGGGTGCAAATATTTATGTTTTAAAATAAATATTTGTATCTGATCTGGGTGTCTTTTTGTGTATAATAGGTATGTATGTTTTTACAAAAAAAAAGTAAAATATGTAGTATATCCGTTGTGTAGTACACATATTACAAGCCTAGTGCTTAGTTTGGAGCTAGATTGCGCTGTGTGCAATGTAGTGCAATATTTATATTTAATTTATATTTATGATTTTGAACGTTCCTGATTTTGCTGCAAAAATCGTCACATTATTATAATAATTATAACATTAGGACATTAGGGATACTTTTGCACTTTTAAAATGCGTACCTACCTAACGAAAAAAATTAATATTAAATCTGGGGGAGCGATGTTATCGTATAAAATAAAGTTATAAAGAGTCGTTCTATTATAAACATCGGTTCAATAGCAATCGACTACTACCTTCTGCCCCTTTGTTTATTCGAACAAACTTCGACAAGTTCTCTGTCAAGCCTCTCACAAAACTCCTATTGTAATCGTACTTGTGCTTGACTTTGTCGTTTTATTTGTACTTTAAACAAAGTAATGATTTGCTAGATTGTTGTTTTTAACGGTTTTGTAAGTATTGGAAGTTCAATCAAAGGGTTTACAAGATTTCAAGAGCTAAAAAGAGTTTAATTTAAAGGCAATGTATTTAAAACTAATCTTTGATGTTATTTCTAAATATTGGTTTACATTTTAACCAGAAAATGCTTATTTTTAGTTTATTTTTATTTACAGCTACATATCATTCTTTATCGACATAACTCAGTTTTCATTTTAAAAACATTAATTAATATTTAATAATATTAATCTGTAACTAAAATATCAGTATGTAATCTTAAATCGTTACAACAGTAAATACAACTTAAACTAAAACAAAAGTAGTATATTTTCATTGTTGAATATAATATTTTGCTGAACCTTGTTAAACACAGGGGCTCGATTCAGTAAGGACATGGCAAGGCATGCGAAATGCCGGCGGAATGCAGGCGACGTGCAAGAGATGTACGTTATTACATATTCTGTAAATGTTATTTTACTTAATTACTTCTTAATTGGTTAAGTAAATTAAGTTAAAGTAAATTAAGTTAAAGTAAATTAAGTTAAAGTAAATCAAGTTAAAGTAAATTAAGTTAAAGTAAATTAAGTTAAATTAAAGTGAAGTAAAATTAAGGGCTACCTCATTATTTAAATAACTCCCCTTGTCCCTGAGCTAATCAGTATTTGAAGAAGTTATAAAATAGCTATTATTTTTACTCCTGCAACAAATCGACTTATGTAATGCTCATGCATCCCGCCTGCTTGTCGCATACTATGTTTTTAGAAAATCAGGGCCCAGGAACCTTGTACGTCTTACTATGGTCAAATTAAATATAAGTAAGTATCTTTACTGAAATAATAAGTGTTGAATAAATAAAATTCAAAAGATAATAAAAACACTAAGCTGCATGCGCATCCCAAGTTAGTTGTTTTTTAATGAACTAGTCAAAATTGCACGCACTGTTTTAGCCAACCCTGAGAGTAAAATTAGGAACCCAGCCTGACGCTAGTCCGCCAAGAGCTTTAATAAAATGTAACTAAGTAAAAAAGTAAATGTAAGCCTTATGTCCTAAAAAATCTGACCCTCATAATGCAAAAATCTTCTTATAAACCGTTCTGTACCTTACATAGGTAAACAAGCTGGTTAATAAGTTTCACCATCATGTTTCGTAAAATGAACACAAGCCGGCAACGCCTGTAACAGTTAATTAACTTGGAATTCTAACCGTGACATCAAGTTTCGGGGTAGGCCCAACTTTCTGGCCTTTCAAAGGATTCCTTAAACCAGTCCAAGGGGCCGGTTTCTTTAGATAACTCATTAAAAACAAATTTTCAGATTCCCGCTGCGTTTGTTACCTCTACTGTTTAAAGTTAAATTGTTTTAGATAACGTTGTTTATTATGGCTTAAAAATGTGGTTAAATTTAACATTGGTACATTTCGTAAATAGCTTTTGCCGGCGAGTTTTTAAACGACATATTGTGTTTTGGCAGATTATTCTATCGGTCAAGCTCATTATTATTTTCTTTAAACTATTTAAAACACTATTTATTTAAATTTGTTAGATTTGATTAGATTTGTTAGAAACTTTGTTAGATTTTTCTTCGGTGTTTGCGATGCTGATAAAATTTAAACATATAAAATATTATTATTATTATTGTAACAAAATGTTGTCATTTTTACACGACCGCCAAAGGAAGTGTGTTTTTTATTTTAGTTTACTTTTGGGGTTTTGTCATGAATTCTTGTTCTCGTATGTGTATGGTATAGTGGTGTATGTAATCTAGTGCTAACGACTGCTATCAGAGATAACAACATGGATCAACTGCTTAACGTACCTTCCGAAGCACGGAGGAGCTCGAAAAAAGGTTTTTTTACTATGGAAAGCTAGGAAAATTAGTAGTCACCGATCCGAGTATTGACCGCGCATAGCTTTGCATAACCCGCACGACAATTCAATGTCGTCGGATGCAGCTAAGATAAGCATTGATAGTTAATAAAAACTTAAAAGCAATAACAACACAAAATCTAGCAACAACACCACATTTTATGTAGTATAGCCATTAATATGAATGATAAACTTTAACCTCATCTCATTTCTGATACAAAATTAATCTCGCAGTCGTTTTAGCGGATTTTTACGAGACTTACTTGATAATAATGAGCTACCAGTACCATTTAAGCCAGTTAGTGCCACTTATTTTCTTTACAGGCTAAATTAAGTAAATTAAGTAGCAAATAAATTGAAATTCATCGGCACTTATAAGACGTTTGAAGGAGAGAAAATTAATGAGTACACTTGTCGAGAATTAAATGTGTTATAATATGTGTCTCATAATACCTACCTAAGTAAAGTTATAATATCTAGAAACCTATTTTTACCTACTGGCGTATTTAGTGTTAAATATTTATACGAGTATGGGTATATGTATATATGGAGTCCACTAAAACCTTTAGCCTCATTAATGAAAGGGGAGTAAGGTCGGAGTAGCTATTCCGCTTTTTGTTTCTGTCTGTCAACTTTCAAAGTTCTTGTCACGGAAAAAGACAAAGCATGTTCTCACTACTCAGACCTTACTTAACGTTTTTTAATACTTTAAGCCCAAGCCAACCTCACCTGCTAGCCTGCTAACCTGCACCTGCTGAAGAACGGATGACGCTCTGGCACTACCTACAGCTGTGGTATCATCTAATTAGCATCCACCGCTACTAGTTGCTATTTTCTGTCAATAAACATATTTCGTATTCTAAATTGCTGCTGTGAAGTAATCACCGGTAACTACCACGTTACGTCAAAGCAGCAATGTACTGCAAGTTAGCCACTAGTAGCGGTGGATGCTAATTAGGTGATACCACAGCAGGTCAGATGGCAGTCGAACCCGTAAAAGTCGAAATTAGCTAAAAATCTAAATTGAAAGTTTTGAACACAACGCTCAGATAATGATAATGAGGTAGTGTTAAATCTTTACTTAGATAATTCTTATTCAAAATAAACTTTCATGCAAATCTATTGTACCAAATTAAACTAGACAGAATCCATTGACTAAGTTCATTTTACAATTTTAACCCTATATAAGTAAGTAGTCCGATTTGGCAACCTCTCTTCATATATACACTTAATATACGTGCTGTGATGGCGCCACAAACTACTGACCGCGTTTGATTTTCTGCCAAATATAGGTACATTTGGGTACAAACGGGACATTACGGTTGGCATGTAATTTCCTACTGGCGCGCATTGATGGATTGACAGATGGTAGTTACACAAATCATTGTGCTAGAACCCTGAATGGCAAGTCCCAATCTGTTTCGTGTTCCATTCCGTATTTGATTGATTTACAGTACAATGGTGCCTGGGATCTCTGTGACACATTATAATAGCTTTCCGACTTGCTGATGAATGGATCAATGAGTTTATGCTGGTTTGGGGGTCAATTATTTAAGTTATTACAAACTTCTGACCATGTAACTAACAAGACAAACATCAACCTAATATCCTGTCATGTTTGAAGTTAGAACATCGAATTATTCAAACCGTTTAAGGGGTGATATATGTGCGAATAAGCACGCGAACTTGTGGTTCAACAACGTTTTTCGCTTGTGTGTCACCGATGGATGTCGAGCAAATTCGCGATCTTATTAACAGCAATTACCACTCCTTTTTCACTTAGACGAACACTTTAATAATATCATGTACAACGACTCAAATAGATTCAGTATCATATTATAAAGTTGCAGAAAGTTATAACTTGTTTTAATTTGCTTACATTTAATTCGTATTTCAAACTACTATAATACTCTAGATAAGTTCTTCTCTAAAATTATAATATTTAAAGCGATGGCCTCTAAAATAGTGCATCTAAAGTTTCTAACTAGCTGGATGTAATGGTTGGTAATTCAAACTTTAAACAAGTAACAGCATAGGTCAGCTGACTGCGCTGCGTTTACTGAAATAGTAAGTCTCAAATTCTCTGGTCGTTTATTCTGCTATGAAGTTTGTAAGAGCAAGTTAATTGGTGCTAACATTTGCTGGCCTTTCTCGAATATTTTAACTTATCATTAAATTTTTAATGAAAACATTGTGTTCACCTTTGTCATTAATTGTTTACGATCTACTGGGCACCTTAAAGGACTGCTTGTTACTAAAACAGATGTAGCAGTAAACACAGCTTGGCTTTTGGATCTATAAAGTAAATTCCAGACGGATTCATTGTTTGTCTATTATTAAAACACATGAACACATGCCTAGATGTCGTAGGTGCAAGTAATCATATGAAATTTACAAACCGGTTCACCTTTGCACTGCTGGTGCATTACTGAACCTACGCGGCAATAAGGACTGAAAGCGAAAGACATGTTTGATTAATTGTAGTCGGGAATTGACATCATATTACTATGACTTCCGTAGCAGTAAATGCACAGTTTTGAACGTGCAAACGTAACACAGCACACAAGACCGCTGTATCATGTAGTATACAATCGATAACTTTGGTTATCTCGCCAGCACAGTAAGGACAATTAGGGAATGTAAACTGCACCGAGCAGGGGTCGCACATCGTCGGCTAATTACATTTGCTTGCTTCCTCGCACATGAATGTAGTTGGTACCAAAGTTAGTTATGTAAGTACCCAATTATTCCCAGATATAGCTTTAGGTAGTACCTCTTCATAATTGTTAGCTAACTAACTTACATAGAGCTATAATGTCGGGCGTAGAATTCGATATTTCTGGTAGTTTTTCAAATAGCTCTCATGTCACTATTGTAGGAGTAATATTGTTCGGTAATTACAACAGACGCTAAAGAAAATTGTCAATGATTTTGTATGAATAATATCATGAAAAATAATTTAACAATTAAAAAACCGACTTCAAAAAGAAACAAAAAAACAACCAAAAAAAAAAGAATTGATAAAAATGACCAAAATAACCTCTACATAGGTACAGAGCCACCGACTAATTAATCTGTTTTATCATCTGAAGTCGGGCAGCCAAACTAAGTACAATATGGAACCAACCAGTAAAACTGCCCGACTTCAGATGATAAAACAGATTAATTAGTGGTTTCAGGTGCCCCATCAATCTGTACTTAGTTCTTTAGGGGTCTATTCTTTTTGGTAGAAGTCCAAAAATGAGTAATTTATTGAATTCTGGGATGCTATCCTGTCCATCATTCCGAAGATACTCACCAGATCCTTACCAAACTTTCATAGGACCACCTCGTAGCTTTCACCTTTCCATTAAAAAAAGAACTATATCAATCGGTCAAGCCATCTTCGTGTAATCGATGAACAATTGAATTGAATACAGCGTTTTGAGGAGCATTTCCGGTCCTCACTTCGAAGATCCTCATCAGATCCTTATCAAATTTTTATGGAACCATTTCGAAGCTTCCACCTTTCCATTAAAAAAAGAATCATCTCAATCGGTCAAGCCATCTTTAAGTAATCGATAAACAAATGGATTGATTAATGCGTTTTGAGGAGCATTTCCGTTCATCACTCCGAAGACCCTCAACAGATCCACATCAGATTTTTATGGGACCATCTTGGAGCTCCTACCTATCCATTAAAAAAAGAATCATCTTAATCCGTCAATCCGTCTTCGAGTAATTGGTGAACATACAAAAAAAAAAAATTATACATACAGACGAATTGATAACCTCCTCCTTTTTTTGAAGTCGGTTAATTATATCCAGAAGCCAGTTCTAGTTAGCAGATCCATTTGTTAGCTTATATAATATAATAATGTAGGTTCGCTAGATTTGTTCAACTGTATGTCAATAGTATTTCTTTAGAGAGGTTACTCCGGATCGGTGAATATTCCATGCTTGGATATTCGGACCTTGCTAAGTCCTAAAACAGGTTTGTTTATTTTAAGATAAAAAAAAGTTTAATATGTAGTATATCCGTTGTCTAGTACCCATAGTACATGCCTAGTGCTTAGTTTGGGGCTAGATTGCGCTGTGTGTAGTGTCGTGCCATATTTATTTATTAAGATCATTTTTCTCTTTAGAGCTAAGTCACAGGCAAAGTTAATGGCGCATTTTTTTCTAAAAAACTGAAAACGTTAGTATGTGTTAACCGGGATTCAAACCCAAGACCATCGGAATTTAAGTCGTAGAATCTACTACTAGACCAACACTGTATCCGCATAGATAGTATTTGGTCGCTAAAATTGTAGACGTCTAGATTGATAAAATTAAACAGCTAGTTCAGCTCATTTTTGTTAGGTACATTTTAACATTAAATCATTTTCTTTATTTTAGTAAACAGACATTATTATATCAAGCTTTGAAGTTACGATCAAAAAGCCAAAAAAGACCAAAAAACAATCACGATTTAACGGATAGAAATTCCAAGAACATGATAACCAAAACAAATCATTTCGCTCATGTAAATTCTAGCACAGCGTAGTAACATCCCAGTCCATGTTATCGTAGATTTGAAAACCTCAATCATAATTTTATCATCCTGGCTGATAAATACTCGAGAATTCCCTAAAAGTTAACACAGTTCTAAAAACTTCCCTCTTTCCTGTAGATTATTGAGGCAAAATGTAACGTGATGATTTATCCACGAGATACCAGATTTATCACGGCCAGAATGCTCACTGTTTTGACTCGACAGTTTCCTTATCGTATATTCGTGAGGTTCTAAATATATGTGACTAGCAGCGCCCGGCGGTTTCACCCGCGTTAGTCCTGATACCTCGGGAATATTAGGATAAATGTGCCTCTATGTGTTATTGTTTCTAGGTCTCCAGCTATCTATAAAATCTATATTCAATAACTTTTATTGCAATCGGTTCAGTAGTGTTTGTGTAAGAGAAGGACATTCGCGTTTATAAAATTTCAAGTCAATCCATTATTGTATTTAAGGCAGATTTTTAAAATCTCTAGACAAAGATATCTGACAAATAATATGTAACACCACGGAATGAAAAACGTTAGTATGATATTTAAAAGAAAATAAATCTAATTTTTAAGGATCAAAATTTGAAGGCTTTTAAATTTGGCTGGATTCTAATTTATTCGACAGATAATATCTTTTATCCGTGGAGAGAAAAATCAGGCCTTAACCAAATAAAACTAATGCAATCTTATGAAAATTTAACGTCAATGCGATCTACTTTCACCCGTAACGCCATCTACCAACGATAATGCCAGTGTGTTCAAATACAAAGTTTCATCTCCTATTTCACGATGTTAGAGGATGAATTTCCGGAAAATAGTTAACCCACTGTTATACATGACACGTGCTAAAAGTGGGATAAAAAATATAAACAAGTGATAATTATCATGAAAAATAAACTCAGTGTATAAATAAATAAGTGACTTTTAACATAAATTGTAGACAAAGACCAAAAACAATGAATAGTGCTTTAAATACGTATAATAATACTCAAGTGCAAAGTCAAAACTATTGATCTACTACTGACATTTAGGTGTAAAAAGTGTTACGATAAGTGTTTACACATAAAATATAAAAACTGAAAATTTACCAATACGAACAATTTGAGAGTTAAAGTTCAAAAATAAAATCAAACTAAAATCAATGGGCATGATTGTGCAAAATCGATCAAGAAACTAACGCCATCTATAATTTAACGACACTACTAATATTCTGGCTTGTCAACAGCCAAGCGGCGCGGCCATTCTCTTCTATTAGTACCAAGAGGAAATCAGAGAGGGCAGCACAAGTACATAAACAAAAGTTTGTTTTGTATTCGACCTTTATTACTACTGCTACTGGGAAACAAACGTATCTAATCATGGAGGAAGTTATGAATATGCTTCTTAAAATTCAAAGCGAATTAGACGAACAGAGATCGACCATTGTACAATCAGCAGAAAAGGTCACGAAGCAAGTTACCCAAAATGTTAATGAAATATTGGAGGAAAAATTCAAAACCATGGAAGTAAAATATGAAAACATGAAACAAAAGCTGGAAAACCAAGAAAAAAGATTATACTTCCTGGAAAAACAGTCCCGACAGAGAAACATTGTAATTTTTGGTTTAGAAGAGATGGAAAGGTCCTATGCTGATTTGGAAAAAATCATTATTAACTTTACACACCAACATTTTCATATAGAGTTACAACAAAGAGACGTTCAGGAAGCTAGGAGAATAGGGAAAAAAGGAGAAAAGCCTCGGCCTATCACTGTAACATTCTCTACATTAGGCATAAAGTTGGAAATTTTTAAACAGAGAAGATCACTAAACGAAACTGGATACTATATTCAAGAAGACTTCCCACAGAATATTCTAGAAAAGAGAAAGGAATTGCTAGAGCAAGTGAAAATTGAAAAAGAAAAAGGCAATCTCGCCACTATCAGGTACGATAGATTGATAATACGGCCCAAAAATACTGAATTATCAAGTTATAAGAAGCGTACACTACCTGTATCACCTGAAAATAATGCTCCTCCACAAACTGAAAAGCATAAAACACAACCAAATAAAAAGAACAAAACTCAAACGAGCTTGCAGAGAACATCTAGCTTATCAGACAGAGGTAAACAATCAGGAATACTTAACTTCTTAACTACCAAAAATACAAATAGCATACCGAACGATCAACTTAACAACAACAATAAATAGCAATTACCCCGCCCCTCTCACATGGAAAACGTACAACAAAAACAAGCAAAAGAAAATAAATATCTTCCAAGCCGGCTGGTCACCGTGGAGGATCATGACCAAAACCCTCCAAGGGAATATAAAAAAACACATAAAGAATCACATAATAAATTACATACTAAACTCTATCTTATTACGTACAACGTCAGGTCACTTTCAACGTATGAACGATTTATAGAGTTAAATGAGGCACTAAAAGGCATAAAATGGGATGTTGTTGGTATATCAGAAATGAGAAGAATGGGAAACAAAATAGAAGAATACGATAATAGTATACTCTGCTACACTGGTCACACACCTGGACATTATGGTGTAGGGTTCCTAATACCAAAATATCACAAGGAAAATATCGAAAGTTACCGCGGATTCTCGGAGAGAGTCGCTCTACTAAACATGAACATAGATGGCAGCCCCCTATCAATCATTCAAGTTTACGCTCCTACAGAAGATGGAAGTGACGAAGAAGTGGAAGATTTCTTCTCGACAATCAACACAGCAATACAATCGTCACACAAAAATTACATTTTGATGGGCGACTTAAACGCAAAAATAGGTCATCCTAGAGCTGAAGAATACCTAATTATGAAACAAAACGGCTACGGTGTAAGAAACGAAAGAGGCCAAAGACTCATTGACTTTGCTACAGAAAATAGACTAACAATAATAAATACTTTATTCAAGAAAAATTACAATAAAAAATGGACATGGCTCTCCCCAAATAAAAAATATAAAAATGAAATTGATTTTGTACTATCGAATAAACCGCAATTGTTTCAAAACATTGAAGTACTGAATGTACACTATCGTTCGGATCACAGGCCAGTGAGAGCAACAATTCTACTCACACACGCAAAGAAGAGCAGAAGGAAATATCAAAATTTTCGAAATATCAACCTGAAAGGAGAGGAAGAAATAGATAAATACATCGAATGTCTGAATTCTTTAGAGTCACGACACTTACTAGAGAGAACAGAAAACAACACAGTCCAGAAATATTACGATAATATAATCATAGCCATCAATAGAAGCCTACAAAATGGTAAAAACTTACGAAACACTCACACAATACTGTCCGAACGTACATTGAGGCTCATGAAAAGAAGACAAGAACTACAAAAAAAACATACTAAATCCAGACAAATAAAAAATGAGATTTCTGCTCTTTACAAACTTATAAGTAAGTACATAAAAAATGACTATGCAAACCACCGAGCTATCACTATTGAAAAACATCTAAACCAGACTGGAAGTACAAAAAAGGCATACAAAGAACTTCAAAATTTCAAAACATGGATAGATGGAGTGAAACAGGATAACAAAACAACACATAAGCGTACAGATATTATCATGGAAGCGACTGAATTTTACAGAAACTTATACACCGCAAAAGAATTAAATAATTACAACAATAACAGCAACTACACTTTGGACACAGTGGACAATTCAAAAGAAACGTGTCAAATAGAAGTAAGCGAAGTAGTCAATGCCTTGAAAAATCTGAAAAGCGACAAAAGCCCAGGATCAGATCACATTATCAACGAAAGCTTAAAGGTAGCCATACCAATACTAGCTCAACCTCTAACTAATCTGTTCAACTACATTATTGAAACTGGTGAAACGCCGACGCAATGGGGAGAATCAAACATAATACTACTATATAAAAAAGGCGACCCACACAACATTGCAAACTATAGACCCATAAGCTTATTGCCGTGTGTATACAAGCTTTTCTCCACTATTATTAACCAGAGGATAAGTAGCACATTAGAGTCTCACCAACCGATAGAGCAAGCGGGTTTTAGAAAAAGTTTTTCTACTATCGATCATATACATACGCTGGAATTAATAATGGAGAAATACCAGGAGATGCGAATACCACTGTACATTGTCTTTATTGATTACCAAAAAGCATTCGACACGATTTCACACGAGAGTATATGGACAGCTTTAGCAACTCAAAACGTAGAGGATAAGTACATAAACATAATCAAAAGTATATACAGTAATAGCAAAAGTAGAGTACAGCTAGAAAGGACCGGTCCTTGGTTTCCCGTGAAAAGGGGTGTGAGACAGGGTGACCCATTGTCCCCGAAATTATTTATAGCCGTACTGGAACTCATAATTAAAGAATTAAACTGGAAAACAAAAGGTATTCTCATCAATCAGAGATATTTAAGCCACCTACGTTTTGCGGATGACTTAGTATTGTTGTCTGAATCTAGCACACAGTTACAAGCAATGATTCAGTCACTGAGCGATGCTAGTAATAGAGTAGGATTAGAAATAAATTTTACAAAAACAAAGTTAATGACCAATAGCGCCAGTATAACAATATCAGTTGACAACGAACCTCTAGCATACACGGAGCAGTACATATATCTCGGCAAGCAAATTGGGTTTGATCGAAAATACAACGAGCTAGAGGTAGAGCGAAGAACACAACTAACCTGGAACAAGTATTGGAGCTTAAAAGAAGTATTCAAAAGCAAATTACAAACTAAGCTAAAAACAAGAATACTAAACTCATGTCTTCTCCCATGCTTGACATATGCTTGTCAAACATGGAAGTTTAGTAACGCAGTAAATAATAAAATAATAACGTGTCAACGAGGCTTGGAACGCAGCATGCTAAACTTGAGAAAAATCCAAAAAATTCGTCATACAAAAATACGCCAGCAAACGAAAGCAATAGATGCCCTGGAATACGCCCGATCCTTGAAGTGGAAATGGGCTGGACATGTAGCTCGTCTCAAAGACAAAAGGTGGACCAAAAAGGTGACAGCATGGAAAGGACCACAAGGATCACGTAGACAGGGTAGACCCTACGCTAGATGGGAGGACGAAATAACCAAAACAGCGGGTTGTAACTGGTTCCAAATTGCTCAATCCAGAGAAGACTGGCACACCTTGGAGGAGGCCTTTACCTGCAGAGGGGTTCTTGCAATCGAGAAAAGTTAATAATAGGAAAAATCATAGAAAAATGGAAGCACTAACCAATACCAATAAAAACACTAACACTAAATTTAAAAATACTTATAGGTTAATTATTTTTCTTTCTGTACATTTTTTAAGCAAGAAATATAAGGCTTTTTTATTTTATTTTTTATTTTTTTATTTATTTATTTTATTTATACATGACATGTAAGAATAAACCTAAGAGTCAACTTTTAAATGTATAAAACTCTAAAACAAAAAGCGGTTCTACTCAACCCTTCGACCCTCATTATATATATATATTTAAACCCTTAGGAGCTAAATTTCAAAAAATTCGGTCTTAGTCAGCGCCTACGTCCTAAAAGGTACACCAATTCGAAATTTGAGATTCCAACTACTTGTAGTTTTTGAGATTTCATGATGAGTGAGTCAGTGATTTTCCATTTTATATATATAAGAAGAAAAAGATAAATACTACGCTTATAAGTCACGTACTAATTTACGCCTTGTTTGGCGGATAGGTTTTGGTCTAATGAAGGTTCGTCGATGGCTGTTTTACTGGAATTCCCTGAATATATTTTGTTTTAAGCTATGTACCTTTCTGTTTATTATGGGTATAACGAAGGCAATTTAATCATACAGCCATCAACTCTCAGAAAACTGAGTTAATTTTACAGAAAATCAAAAAAATTTATGGCATAGCAATATACCTAAATAAACTTAATTTTTACTCTATGAAGGAATTCCACGAAGATTCTTTGACTAAGATAAACGAGTGATATTTTGCGTATTTTAAACCGACTTCAAAATAAAAGAGGAATTTCTAAATTCGTCGCGTATATGTATTTTTTATGTTTGTTCAACGATTACTCGAAGATGGCTTGACCGATTGAGATGGGTTTTTAATAGTCTCCGAGGTAGTCCCATAAAAAATTGGTGAGAGTTAAATGAGGAACTTCGAAGTTATGAACGGTAAAATTACTAATATAGTAACAATCTGTATGTTGAGGTGTTAAATTAGAACGTATATCTATCTATTTATTCACAATAACAATGAATGAAGATACCGAGATACTTAGATACATACATTATACAATAAGACATAGATTGAGTTAAACAGAGGAACGTTAAAATCAAACTGTAATGTTATATTCAAACAATACCAAGTTGCCTTCGTACATTGCATTACCTATTTTGCTCACACCTTCCAAGTATCTAAATCGGCCTCATCTTAATACAAACAAGTGAATTACCTCCAACCACGTGGAATACAAGTACTCTAAAAGAATTTTCTCACACAGTTTTCACGTGATTTCATTGAGGAAAAAGTAAACCAATATAATGCAAACAGTGTGATATCCCACAAGGGAGAATAAAAAGAAATGTTTTTATTGTAGAGCAGACCATTTTATATTGAGTTATGGTATATATAAAATTTATGAAAAAGAAAATAACAGTCCTTTTTAGATGTCGTATTTATTTTACCAATTTGCCATTACGTGCCGTTGCGTTAAGTTGTAGGAAAACGGAATAACTGAATGTAATTTTGTTTGTTTCGTCGACTTTATAGACAATGTCTAATGTAATATTACAGTATATGAATACTTTTCAGGGTTTCGTAGTCAATAATAAACCCTCATAGTTTGGTCATGTCCGTCCGTCAGTCCGTGACTTTTGTCAGAGACGGTTAGTATTAAGAAGCTGTAATTTTACACGAGTATACATTCTGTTCACGCTAAAAAAGTGCTACAATAAAAAAATAACTTTTTAGGGTATTTTTAGGTAAAAAAAATATATAATTTTTTTTTTGTCTAACGATACGTGTAGAGTATCGTTAGACCGCTCTTTTAAAAAATCATTGTGAGTTTTCAAAAACAATATTATAACGTTTCCGTTTTCGAAATATTGAACTTTAAAAAGCTAGTTTATAGGCTTATGGCTCTAACAGTCTAACGTTTATACTTGGTTACAACAAAAAGTTTTACAACACATATGTTTTGATGTTATTTATTCAGCATTAAAGTAAATATAATGAAATTTTAAGGAAAATTATTACCGATGAGCTGTCTTTTCAAATTAACGAGTACTTATAATTGAAAGAAATAAAAAGCAAAATATCGAACAAATTTCGTTGTTAAATATTACTTAGGTAAGGTAAGTGTTAGTTGTAAAGACTTTTCCGAAACGTAATCCCTGATATTTTTCGAAACTACGAAACCCTACACTGCGCGTGGCCGGACAAGACACGCACATACCCAGTTTTTTTTTATGAAACACTGTGGTATAATATAAAATAAACGTTACATATATCACAATATTAAAGTTAAGGAATTTATGTTTATTTAGGTAACTTGGGGATCGTAAAAAATAGGTATAGGTATTCTGTTTTTTTTATACAAGTCTTTATTTTCCTTTCTTTTTCTTTTTTTATCGTATACCATCATTTGCCAGTGCAAATCGACTGAGGCTTTTGACTAGTTATGTTTCTTGTAGTTTGCCTTAGCAAAAAGTCTCTAAAAGTCAATATCAATTGCGTCCATATTCCTAATATTGTAAATATTTTACTACAACACTTGACCATTAATAGAACACATACGCTAAATTTCGGATTTGAAATGCCGAGGCCACGACTTTCAAACTTGGGATGACTTGTATTTAAACAAGTAGGTAAATATGATTTTTACCTCTGAACACAGATCTACATCAGATACTAAATTTTGATCAAATGAGTATTCTTAGTAGTAAAAGTTATTTGTTATAGTATTCTTAATCTTCTGTTTAGTTTTCTTACTACGGAAGAGTCACAATCGCAGTATCATTGAGGAAACGACAGAGAAGAAAAAAAATCAAAACACATAAATCAAAGATAATGATCCTATTATGGTTTACTTCAACGAGATACATCTGTGTTTTAACTAACGATTCATTGCGTAATAATAACTAATAAAGTAAAGTAAATAAACACGATTTTATTATGCACAAATATAATATTTATTAAACTCAACCTAACATTAAATGAAATTAAGTACTAATTAACTTGAAACTAGAATAAAAAGAAGTGATCGCGACGTCTTACACTCTTTTTAATTAAAAGGCGCTATAAACGAGCAATCGTCACTTTCAGTTCCGCCTGATTGAAGGATCTATTAATAAATGAACTGAATGAATATTTTTTTATTTTTGAAACCAACTTAAAAAAAGAACAAAAAGAACCTTTACATACAGTGCCACCGACTTATCTGCTTCATCATCTGAAGTCAGGCAGCCAACCTATAATATAGATTAAGCTAGTAAAAACTGCCCGTTCTTTTTTAAGTCGGTTTTTAAATACATATTTTTATTTCACCCTTTTTTGTGTAAGTACGTATAGGTAAGTACTTATTCTTTTGACTGCCACTAAAAGTCAACAAAATTGTAATCGTAATTTTAATTATTGAGGAGTTTGCTGATGTGACGTTGGTGTCAAGTGCTCCATTAATCTATACCTAGTTTTTTAGGGGCCGATTCTTTTTTGTAGAAATCCAGAAATCCAAAAATGAGTATTTTACTGCATTTTGTAATGCTATCCGATCCATATTTCCAAAGATACTCATCAGACCGTCACCAAATTTTTATGGGACTATCTCGAACCTTCTCAATCGGTCTAGCCATCTTTGAGTGATCTTCTTTGAACAATTAAATTGATTACTGCGTTTTGCATTTTGAGGAGCATTCCCGTTCATAACTTCGAAGATCTTCATTAAATCCTTACCAAATTTTTATGGGACCATCTCGGAGCTTTCCATTAAAAAAGAACTATCTCGATCGGTCAAGCCATCTCCGAGTAATCGGTGAAGATCCCTAAAAAAATATATATACGCGACGAATTCGCGTCACACACATTCATGTCACAAAGAAAAGTGGTTCCTATGGGAAATCAAGATTTTACGATTGTCTACCGTAGATATTATGTTTCTTATTTCAGTAGTATCTAATTCACAAGTTGGGTTTCCATGTGAAGAGTATTTTAATAATAAACGTAACCGGAAGATAAATGTTTTATTTTGACTGAGGACTACTTAAACTCCTCAGTATTAACTGAGTTTATACTGAGGAGTTTAAGTTGAGTTGAGTAAGCTGAGTTGAGAGTAAAATTCCTTGAGTGGCGACCACGATGCAATGCAACACGAAGTATTGAAAGACCACCTACTCGGTGAACCGACGACATTGTAGCGGTCACGGGAGTCGTTTGATGGAGGTAGCTCGCGGTTGCTATTTGAGACGTCGAATTAAATTAAAACAAATTAAATCCTATGTTTACCTATATGACCTATGTTAAGCAGTGGACGGATAAAGGCTGTTATGGCAAATAGTTGAAAATCTTATCTTACTTCTTACTAATATTATAAACGCGAAAGTTTGTATGTAAGTATGTTTGTATGTATGAACACAAAAACTACTGAACCGATTGCGATGAAACTTGTAATATAGGTAGCTGGGGACCTGGATTCACACATAGGCTACTTTTTATCCCGATATTCCCGCGGGAACGGGACTTACGCGGGTGAAACCGCGGGGCGCACCCCAGGGTGTTGTTAAAGGCAACTAATGGATATAGGCGAGTCTCGAGTTTACCCTGCACGATGGCGGGTAAACTGTTTGGCCCTAATGAGTTATGGCAATACAAAAAAAGTTAGGTACCTATGTTTAATCCAGACCTCCAGCTATCTGCAAACCAATTTTCTTCGCAATCGGTTCAAAAGTTATTGCTTGATTGAAAGACAAACATCCAAACAAACAACTAAACTTTCGCATTTTATAAGGTACATAATCATGTATTCTAAGTAAAATTATTTAATTAATAGACTATTATAGGTAGAGACAAAGCGAGATTAGAATGCTAGAATTTACTTGTCACAAAAAATAAGCATTGCCATTCAGCGTGGCAATGCGGCCAGCATTTTGGTCTTGCTGCCAAGTCATGAAGACTTGAACTTATTTGAATAAATTCCTTCTCATTTTAAATATGTTTTTGAGTGTTTATAATAAAAAGTAAGTATAGATTATTATACTCCTAATATAATTAGCTTATGCGATAACAATTTTGATAAAGATGGGGTAAAATTCATCCCACATTAATAACTAACTAGGAACGAGCTAAGTACGTAATAATATCATATCTCCATAACACAGGTTTGTGTTATGCAAATTGATTTGTTATCGTAAAATTGAAATTCAATCATGTCATTTTGAGGCCAATTAGAGATAACACCTACCAATTAATACGATAAGGTTTTATTAATAGATGAAAGCGATATTCATAATGGAAACCTTTCTGGAAGGTAAGATACTTTAAACGATACAGGCTTCAGACAAACCTATTTAGCTTATCGAACTACCGTCTTCTTTATTAACACTAGAGCGCACGCGTGGGTTACATATGTCACCCAGTGTGTAATTTTGTCATCTAATTTCAACAATTGGCGCGCTACGGCGCCACCGTCGCATGTATTCCTACAGCTTGAACCCCCGCGCCCGTCAGTAGTCGGGTTGAATCCTGCGGAACACGGACGTCTTCGCAAAGCGTCGTTGAAGTCGGTGGGCTACACATGTACCCCGTGCGTGCTCTCGTGGAAGTTTTATTTTGGTTGGTGTTCAAACATAAATTGAGGTAAATATGATATATATTCAATAAAATCATTATAAATTGAATACAAAGTTGTTGTTTAATGATTTTTGGCTATTAATTACGTAATTTTGATGTAATATTATTATGTTTTTATACTTTTAGATGGCGGGTAGTTCAAAAAATTTGAATGAACAAATTCAAAGGTGGCTACAAGAAGAAAACGAACAGGACTCAGTGTCTTCGAGCGAAAGTGAGGAGGAAGAAGGCTGTGACGAGCGAAATGTTGACCTTGGATCTCCTCACCAGTCTGACACTGAACAAGAAACCGAAGATGAGGATGATGAAGATGTTCCTTTGTCGGCGTTATCGTCCTATCAATCTCGAAATGGTACTAAATGGAGTAAGTTTCCACCGCCTACTTCTAGAACTAGATCTCACAATATTGTAGCTCGACCACCAGGCCCATTAGGAGCAGCAAAAGACGCCAAGATGGCACTTCAATCTTTCTTGTTATTTTTTGATAATGATGTATGGGACCTTCTTGTAGACTCGACAAACATTTATATTGATACCATAAAAGACAAATACCAAAGAGCAAGAGATGCGTCTCATACTGATGTCTTAGAAATGAAGGCGCTTATTGGCATTTTATTGGTCCTTGGAACATGCCACGCGGGACGGAGAAATTTGAAAAGTTTCTGGAAGAATTCTAGAGGTACTGGTATTGAATTAGTGTACACGACAATGTCGGAGAGTAGATTCAGATTCTTATTGCGCGTTCTTCGCTTTGATGACGTAAGAAACAGGCAAGTTCGTCAAGAAAGTGACCGGCTAGCTGCAGTTCGTCAAATTACTAATATTATGCTACAAAACTGTAAAAAATATTATACACCAAGCGAAAATCTTACGATTGATGAACAATTAGTAGCTTTCAGGGGTCGCTGCGGATTCGTGATGTATATACCAAACAAGCCGGCTAAATTTGGTATAAAGATAATAATGGTAGTAGATATCAGATATCCATATGCTTATAATTTTGAGATTTACGCTGGTACACAACCTGAAGGACCCTTTAGAGAATCGAATAAGGTGCCTGACGTCGTTCATCGGATTTTGTGTCCTTTATATGATTTGGGCTGTAATGTTACTATGGATAATTGGTTTACCAATGTGCCTATGTGTAAAGATCTATTGACTCACAAGATAACTGTCGTAGGAACACTAAAAAAGAATAAGCCAGAGATACCCGAACTGTTCAAAACTACACAAAACCGAGAAATAAATGATTCTACTTTCGGATTTCAATCTGATTGCACGTTGGTTAGCTATGTGCCCAAACGAAATAGGGTAGTTTTGTTATTGTCTACCCTTCACAATGATGATACTATCGACTCAGATACTGGTGATGCACGGAAACCCGAAATTATTACATTTTATAACCACACAAAATACGGCGTCGATATTTTTGACAAAATGTGCAGACAATACGATGTTACTCGTAACAGTCGTCGCTGGCCGCTTACTTTGTTTTACAATTTTGTCAATATGGCGGGCATAAATGGTCTCGTTATATATAAAATGAACAATTCTGAAGTAAACGTGATTCGCCGCGACTACCTAGAAGAGGTCGGTTTCGAACTAGCGAAGCCTTGTATTGAGCGTCGTATATCTCAGCAAACGATACCTAGAGGTATAAAAATAAGAGCTAGATTACTACTTGGACTCGAAGATCAACTCCCGCATCACAATATGCCAATTAGAAGTGGACCAGGTCGCTGTTCTTTTTGCCCCCGAGCCCGTGACCGTAGCACGCGTAAGAAATGCAGTAAATGTATGCGACGCATCTGTACCGATCATCAGATACTCGTTTGCCATGAATGCTTGTCATCACAGTAAAATTTTGTTATATAATGTGATTATTGATTCAATTACATTATAAAAATAATAATATTATTAAAAGTATAACGTTCCTAATTGAAATTAAGACTGGTACTGTAATTGCGTCCAAATAACTTTGATTTTAAGTAATATTTTTAATTTGTTGTTTAATTCTATTTAGAAAACTAAATTTTGTTACTTTTTTATGCTCATATTATAATAATAAAGTTGATTTATAATTATACATAACGTTTTATTATATATTTTTATAATAACTATGAAAAATCATGAATAACAAATGGGGTACGTATGTAACCCGCGCGTGCGCTCAAGGAGTATTTTAGGGCGCGTGCACTGTAGTGTTAACCTAACGGGTTCGATTCCCGTCGGGTGCAAATATTTATGCTTAAAAATAAATGTTTGTATTTGGTCTGGGTGTCTTTATATCAAAACTTATAATAAATCTGTAGAGAGGTCAATTCTGTACATTGAATATTTTTCAAAATAACTATCAGGGGGTGATTAGTTATCGATACTGATGCCAAAAATGCAATCAGTTAAATTTTTGTCTGTCTGTCTGTATATTCGTTATAGAAAGAAAAACTACTGGACGGATTTTAACGAAACTTGATACAATTATACTACGTACTCCTGGGAGTGCTTAGTTTGGGGCTAGATTGCGCTGTGTGTAGCGCAATCTAGCCCCAAACTAAAAATAAAAGATGGGGTAAAATAAAATATAGTGAAATATTTATTTATTTATATTGTCCCACAGCTGGGCTAAGGTCTCCTTAACATCCTTTCGAGCTGTCCGGTCCTGGGCTAGAATTGGCCAATCTTCGTGGAATGCATCGAGATCGTCACGACACCGTTTTCGGGGTCTGCCACGATTTTGACACAAAAAAAAACAATTATTTGTTTTATTTATTTATTTTGTACACAAGAACAACACAGTCCTACAAACATTTACAAAGGTATAACCCTGTTTAGAGTTCGCTACCGACAAACCTCAGGGGAAAGGAAGGAGTAAAGTGGAAGGTAATTAAGTGTACAGAAAATGATGAATAAAAAAAAGAGTACATGTAAATCCCTACAAAATACGTAATACATACACAAATATATTATACATACATATAGGCAATACACATAATACATAAGATTTCTATCGGTCAATCTTCTTCGGCGAAAGGTGTTTCGATGGATAGCGTTTCGAAGTAGCGTAAGGAACCCTATATATAAATACACAACATAAATATTGTACGACATAACACAAAGCTAACCCAACGAACCCGCAACGTTCCCGCAACGTTCTGCGTTGCAGTCCGGGTTTCGTCCGCCATGCCACAGAGGCCGTCAAAACCATTATACCATTAAATACCTACAAAGTTCAGATGTCTGAGCTACAAACAGTTTTCTTGCGACATTTGTGGCAGGCGCTGTCGCTCCCGTATTGGCTTACCTAGCCACGTGCGCAAGTGTCGTACTTCTTTCTGGTAAAGTCGGACGCTGCTTAAGAGGACGATAGATGATAATTATCGGTCCTTGTCCGATTGCATATAAATGAGCGAGATGAAATTGCATGAAAAAATCTACAATATCTCGTAAAATCAATCATTAACGAAGATTAATATAATATTTTCATAAAATGCGATGAAGAGGTTCTAGGTATTGTATTTTCTAATATTATGATGCCTATAAGAAAATATAGCGGTTAAGGATTTAGAATAAAAATTGATTTATTTTGTAAAACAGGGGTAACTTTGCCTGTATCTAATAGTGGTATTTAAATTTATTTTTTATTGTTTTTGAAATGAAGGGGACACTTCTTGTATCATGTACAATAACATAATACATTGTTTAAAGACCTTTTTGATACCTTTTATGAATAAAATTATTAAATCGGAAGGGATTTCACATCAGTCGCGTCCTTAAATCATCTTTATGATAGGTGGAATAGGCCAATGATGATAAAGATGACTTACAAACATTATTATCTAGTATGTAGTTGGTAATGTCAAATATTATAGGTACTTAATTAATTTCTTCAATGGTTTTCGCGATTTTGCATAATAAAACCACTTTATTTACGGGGTTTGATCGGGTTTAAACGACGGAGCTTTCGCCAACTTTACAGTTGGCTAATAAACTTTTTATTACATATATTGTAACATAATATTTACTTTTTAATCGCGTACTATTTTTTATTTTCTTACCTTTACGACGTTTCGATCATGTTACAATGATCTTATCCCGAGGGGACAATACGCATATAGGGATAATAGTACGCGGTTAAGACCCGGTAAAATGTGAATATGTTTACAGTTGGCTTGTTCAAGGTTGACTGAGATGTAATACGTCTATTTTAACATTCTAAAAAGATGAAAAAGCCAACTGTAAAGTCGGCGAAAGCTAGTTCGTTGAAAAATCATGAATAAAACTCGATCAAACCCGGTAAATAAAGTGTTTTATTATAAGTACTAATTACCTACCTACTTATTTTGTTTTGTTTCAGATTTTGTACAACAACTGTTTTCACGTTCAAACAGAACTTATATAAAATTCCATTAAACATAATACTTTTACGTAAGTGAGAACCGAGCGAAGAAAATTGCCAGAACACCTACAAAAACAGAAGCGTGGAGCAGCTAAAAGTACTGGCACCTATCGCTAATTAGTGTATTTACCCCGTCCTTTCTCGCAGACCCAATTTCGTCCGTATTTGGCTTCCATAAGTGTCGTTAACACAGTATCATATGTGCTATGTGTACCAGAAATTGGGACTGTTTCCAGCTTTGATATAGAGGGTGACCGAAAAAATTCTCAGTGTATTTTTCTCGTATTATGCTGTGCTGCTCCGGAAAAAACCCTTTCGTAAATCCGGGATTTGTAATTGTTTTTTGATGAAATTTTAAAATGTTTTCAACGAGCTTCGTTTTGGATACCTATCTAGCGATTGCTTTTCGGCAGAGACATGGAAAAAGAAAGTGATATTATTAAAATTGAAAGGTTTGTGCAGATGTGTAGGCATGTACCGAATACTACATTATTTATGTTTGTTAACACCATTGTTTTAAGAAAAATAAACTAAATGTGGCATCATGCTTAATGTGTTTATCAGCTTAATGTGTGTAATATCTAATGAGACATCTCTATGACTCTAAAGTTGAAATCTATGTATACTTTAACAATGCTAAGCAAAAACTTTGACTGAAGACAATTTTCGGTATTTATAAAGTGATCTTCGCAACTATCCAAAGTTTTTGCTTAGCAAAGTCGAAGTAACTCAAATTTAGAATGTAAACCAATCAAAAATAATGACTTAAACTTTGCTTCTCTGTTATGACTATGAAGCTCTTTTTATATTATTCGTATATTATAAAATTAATTTCGGCTATAAATTCCAATTCAAAGTTGCAATGCTTAGTTTTTGCTAAGCTCAATCTGAGCTAAGTCAAAGAATACGCACTATAGATTTCGACCTTTCAAACGAAAACAGAAACGCAACTTGGAATTTTAGCGGCATTTGAATAATTGAGTAGCCTTTAAATTTTAAATTAGTTTTAGAATTTTCGAGTTTGAGAGCTGCTTAATTGTTTAAGTAGATCTATTTTTATTAGAGTTACTGTATTACTTTTAATTTCTATATACGTACTAGGGAGTGTGTGGTAGATTTCGCAGACAGAATATTGTAATATTAGCTGCGCCCCGCGGTCCAGCTATCTATATTCCAAGGTTCATCGCAATCGGTTCAGTAGTTTTTGGCGTGACTGAGTAATAAAGTCATATACATACAAACCTACTTTCGGGTATATATTATTAGTAAGATATGCGATTGTCTGTTTCCGAGCTCAGTCGCGGACACAGAGAAACATGGCGAATCTATAGTTAATTAAACCCTAAAAAGGGTTAAAAAAGCTTTTCTCAGAGCAACACTCTGTACATAATAGAATATTAGCGGTCATTGTAAGCGTAAGGGCTACATTGTTCAAATGTTTGCGGTAACGATCTAGCTCCGTTTTGTGGGTAAATCGAAAACGATTTTCTCAAGTGCTCTGTCTGTATGATTGTACGGAATGAGAAATTCCTTTCATAGTTCCTGCTTTATTATGAAGCGGAGATGAAATAGATGAATTCCGTTAGAACCAAGACAAGATATCTTGAGCCTTGACCGGATAATTAAACAATGCTCTTGAATACAAACAGAGATGGAAATTCGCGATAGAATGTGGACTATGTTTACTTGTCTACTCTTTCCTAAAACAAAGACGTAGCATGAAGGAACTAAATTAATTTACTATCTATATCTATATTATCTTATCTTACTAATATTATAAACGCGCAAGGTTTGTATGTATGCATGTGAGGTTGTTACTCTTTCACGCAAAAACTACTGAACCGATTGCGATAAAACTTGGAATATAGGTAGCTAGATAACGGGAATAACACTTAGGCTACTTTTTATCCCGATATTCCCGCGGGAACGAAACGACTTACGCGGGTAAACGTCGCAGGCCGCAGGTAATTAATTTATATTATTATTAATCTAAGTTTAATTTAGTTGGAACCTACAAGGCTTACGGCCAAATACGGAAATAAGCTTAATCTTAGGCTTCGTAAACCTTAAGCGTCATCTATCATAATAATCTTATATGATAGGTGACACCTAAGGTTAATCCCATTTTTAAGAATCCTGTTAAGTTTGCTCCTCTTACGATATTTGACACATAAGGTTAATTATTTACCTTACTATAGCTGCGCCCCGCAGTTTTACCCGCATAAGTCCAGTTCCCGCTGGATTATTGGGATAAAAAGTGTTATTCGAGATCTCCAGCTACCTATATTCAAAGTTTTATCGCAATCGTTTCAGCGGTTTTTACGTGATTGAGTAACAAACACACATAGACACAAACTTTCAGCTTTATAATATTAGTAGGATTAGTAGGATTTCAATGCAGTCTATTAAAGCAAGACACTGAATGAGAGGTTTTTTATTTTGGGTATGAAAATGATGAAAGGTGGAATTTTACTCTTCAACACATTTTTATCTATACATTATTTATTTAAGAATTCTCTTTAAAAAGAACCAGTTAAACATTAACCTATACCTATCTATGAGGAAACTCACGAAATAAGTTTCTTTCACAATATCTTAGTAAATCCTTGGAAGTTCGAGTGTAGCCCGTTTTCGTATGCACACAGGATGCTGCGCTCAATCAGTTTTCAAAGAACCAAAGGAGTCTGAATTCAGTCGAGATCAAAGCGGACATACTTTTGCATGTATGTTCAAAGATATAGGTACCTACGTAGGGACTTCTTTACTCGCCGCAGTATCCGTAAAATTCAATGCTTGCGTTGCGTCCTATTTGTGAAGTTTAGACAGGTATTCTTCATTTTCTAACATCTAAATTTCGACATGCATACTAAAAAAAATCTCTTGACGACTCACCTAGGAGGGACAAATAAACTAGGTAGCGATTTTATGTACTTATTTTCAGGAAACCAAAAAATTAGATACCAGAAAATTGCGACCATTCTGATGATTGACAGTTTGATGGACAGGTTAACAAGACAACACATACAATGAATTGTTGACATTTTTCCGCGTTTGTCGGTCACCTAGAACAACGTGTAAGATGGATGTCCTTTGTAGGTAATTATAATAATAATAAATAATAATAAATCATTTATATTTCAGTAAACAGGTTTACAATTTGGTTACGTCTGTGTCTGAACTAAGCGGTTAGGCTTGTATCTCAGACTCCAGCGCTCTTTATCCTTATTTAAATACAGTTTCTGTCTACTAAAACAATATGGAAATCGAAAGGTACTTAGTAACTATCTCCTTTTAACAAACAAAACCGTTAGACGGGAGTTTCCAAGTATATCTCAGAATAACCAATTATAATTAAATAAATTATGTTAGTAGTCTAATAAGAAAAAACAGAAGATAAACAAAATAATAATTAATTCGATAAAAGGTAAGTGTAGGCACCACAAAGCTACACATTAATTTTTAGAGTTTCGTACACAAAGGGTCAAATACGGGACCCATGAACCGTAAAAGCTAGATAGTCGACATAATTATTCATAGAGTAGCTGTGCCCGCGACTTTGTCCGAGTGGTGTGTCGCGTACGCGTTGTTGTACCTATGCACGTGGTATTGTTGCCGATATTCATTGCGATATTCGTGATCTTGTTACGTAATCCGGCCGTGGTTTTTGTATGTCTTTCTATTTTATCAATGTCTTACTTAACTAGCAATTATGTTTTATTTATCAATAATCTAATTTATCATTGCTACTGAGGGGTCCGAGTGCCGATTACTGAGTTCCTAATCGGCACAGTAAATAGGTATTCGATGTTTGAATCGACTTTTCCTTTCATAAGAACAGACCTAACGGTTTGCGTACACCCAGTCCATCATCGGCCGAAGTTTGCTCGGGCGACGACGACAGCCGAACTCGGACGATTTAATCAAACATGTCTAAATCGTAAAAGCCGTCATTGGGCGTCATCATTCGATGACGATCGTCATGTCATAACATTTTCACGAAAATTCTAGTAATATCTAAATGTTCGTGTTTTTGCGAAAATTCTAGTTTTTTCGCAAAATACCGGCAACGTTCAATATCGGCACAAGTGTAAACACAGTTTCAGTGTAAGCAACTACACATCCAGTTACTCGTGCCAGTAGTTATGACTGCCATCGGCCGATAAAATCGGTTTTGGTGTACGCGAAGGGTTAGCATCTAGTATGGAATTTAATTTAGTTCGTGCCTACTCAGGTTAATATCGGAAGTAGGAATTCAGATCAAAGTAGGAGTCATTTTTAAACGGGACAAATGTGAACAAATTTAATTAAAGAAAAAAACTTTTTATTTCAAGTTATCTTATATAGCTAGTGTGTATATTCTACCAACAAACAACAACCGTTTAAATTTTGTTCCGACTTTTTTAATTGTCCGAGTAATTTCCCGAAACAATTTGACAATGGAACTGATAAAATTTGTCCCTCAGAGCCGAGTTTCAAATGATCCACTGTCAAGCGACCATTAACCTTCCAGTCACTTATAATGAAGCTTCCAAAATTTTTTGCTTGCTTCCCGTCAACGGTATCAAATTTAACGGGTCTAGTCTGAAGTTTCCAAACTTTTTGACTTTTAGGCCCTTTATCTTCGCTGTGCTGAAACCAAACGGAGCTACGGCAACGACACAGCTCGGGGTTGTTTAGAAAAGTTTTATTTTTATCTTTGACGTCAAGTTCCTCGTAGCCCGTAATTAAAAAATTACTTCGATAAATTTCGACTTCTAAAAAAATATTTCTGTACTTAAATCCAAAACCACAAAGTAGATTTGGTTTTTTTTTCAGGTTTTATTTATTGCAAGCAACATCCCGTGGTTTAACCCGCTTAAGTTTTATCCCGTGGGAATATCGGTACCAAAATAGTAGGTATATGTCCGATGATGTAACTCTCTATTCTTTTTCTTATCGTGTCGATTCCTTATGTGTATTGTTTTATTTATTACATACATATATATACACAAATACTAATATTTATAGACACTTACATACATGCTAATACATATATAAGTTTTCATGTTTTATTTTATTTAGATTTAGACGTTTACTTTACATATTAGGATTTAAAACTAGTTTTGTTATTTTTAATTTTAAAGAAGTGCTTTAAAGAAAGTTAACATAAAATAAAAAAAATATAGGTACTAGGTAGGTACTGTTATATTTTTTTGCAATTATTAGAGTACAATAATTCAACTAGAATAAGTCATACTTTAATAAATATATAGTCCAACGTCAACAAAACAACTAACTTCGGTTTTTCCAACATGCATAGCTAGCATAGTTTGCAGTGGAAGTAAATCTCTAAAAACTGGGTCGATAAACCCAGACCTGAGTTAAACTATCTTAGTTTATTCGGAGGTGTACAATCTTACTAATATTATACGTGAAAGTTTGTATCAATGTGAAATTTGTATGTATATGACTTTGTTACTCTTTCACGCAAAAACTACGAAACCGATTGCGATAAAATTTGGAATATAGGTAGCTGGATACCAGGAATAATACATAAGATTCTTTTTATCCCGATGTTTCCGCGAGAACGGGACTTACGGGTGTCAAACCGCGGGGCGCAGTTAGTCTACTATAAAGTAGAAAATCTAAATAGGTGGTTTTATTTAAGGACAGTAATCTCTATAACTATACTAATATTACATAGGAAAGAATTATTTGTTTGTTTGTTTGTAATGAATAGGCTCCGTAACTACTTGGCAGATTTAAAAAAACAACAATATTTAAAGCAAGATAAAGCTACACTATTCAGGAGTAGCATAGCCTATAATTTTGATCCCGATATTCCACGGAATTCAGACTGTGAAACTGAGGGACGCAATTAGTTCTCGATATTTTTAATCCACGCGAATGAAGCCACTGGGCACCGCTAGCTTGTAACGAGATAAAGCGGTTCCATTAGATTTATGGTTCATTAGTTATATGTGGGTATTGTCGGCGGTAAGAGTTTAGAAATCGCAACATAAGGAGTATTTGGCATCAAAGGAAGACCCGATCCGGGTCTAAACATCCTCCATTACTGTGGGGGCTAACAATCTTTAGTAGGTACCTACCTTTTAGGGATGGGACAGTGTTACAAAAGTTATGGTCCGGGTTTTGAATTTTAGAATTAAATTATCATCATCATCATCAGCCCGTTGCAGTCTACTGCTGGACATAGACCTCTCCAATTGCCCGCCACCTAGATCTATTGTCGGCTTCTCGCATCCAGTTTGTGCCAGCCGTCAAAAAGAATTAAAATTAAATTAAATTTTATAAGTGCTTAATAAATACATTGCATTTCTTTCATAGAAATAAAAACATGATTTCGATCAAGATCAAACCCCAAAATAAATTTGTAACTTTAATTAACTTTTTTTTCCCTGGCCCACTTATAAATCTCATACGACCCTCGCCTTTACCCTTGCCGCCAAATCTATTGTAAAATAGTCGAAACTTCGAGATATGAGATTTAAAAAATAACAATACACGAATAAGACCTGGGAAAAAATGTTAAAATGAGTACAAATCGTGTAAATTTAAAAAAAAAATTATACTTGCGGTACATTTTAGATTAGTACCTAATGTAATTTATATGACTAGGTACCTACCAATGTGAGAGAGATCGTCCTGTTTAATAACAATGAAACAATACTTATTACCTAACATTACCTGCCTAATACAAACAAACAAATTATTTAAACTATGATGTTATTAAACAAAATTTATAAATAATTTGTATTGCAGATTACATTGTTAAACCAGATTAATGCAGTCATTAATAACACTCGTATAATACAATTAAACTTTAATGTGTATAGACAATAATGTTTAGCAGAAAAATAGCTAGATGCTACGGTTTCTTTTAACAGTTAAGGGATTTGAATCGAGATAAAAAGTTAGAAGCTTATATATTTTTCCCAGATTCCTATCTGTATACAAAAATTTGTTAAAAACCATTCATTTCTTTTCGTGTAGTGGTGTGGCTTACCTGGTGTTGAAGTTATCAGGTCGCCCTAAGACCTCTAACTTGATCTAACGTCTGTTATCACACATAACAACCGGGACCAACTGCTTAACGTGCCTTCCGAAGCACGGAAGAGTTCGAGAAAGTGATTTTTGGACACACAAATTTTCGGTCACCCATCCAAGTAATGGCCGTGCCAAGCGTTGCTTAACCCGCACGACAGTTCAAGATCAGCAGGTACAGATAGGCTGACATACAAACAATTGAGCTATACTTTCTAATGGTTATAGTAGAACTGAGGAATACGATTGATAGCGGCACGTTTTAGCCAGCTTCCAAAAATGGACGAGGTTATCTATTCGGATGTTTGTTTTTTTCGACGCGTCTCCGCCGCGATTTATCATCGTATAGCCTTACTTTTTTATAATAGGTTTTAGTTTCGATTTCGCTTACGGATCACCGCACCAACTCTAGTGCAATAAAAGCGAGCTCAAATTCCAGTCTAATACCACCAGTTTTAGTGATTTGGCTGTTTAGCTTCCGGCTTAAACGTGTGTCTGTTTAATGAATGAATCACAACCGTGTGTTGACACGTTTAATGGCAAAAGCCTTCCATGAAATTCTATGTCCGGTAATATTGGCTTACAAGAAGTACGGTTAAGCCGTTTGCCCAATTACGGAGAAGCCTCGCCCTCCCCCAGTGCGACCTCTAGGCTCTTAATTGAATTGTTCCTTTAAACGAGTAAATGAACTACACGCTCTATCGTTTCCCCACGTTTGCTTGGTGGGGAAAATGAAGGTTATTTCAATGCTCTAAAGTAATCGAGGCAAACTCACTGATACTAAGTTTTAAAGCCTCCTTGTAAAGAGAGGTTCAACTGAAGAGGCAAACATTAAGTATAAGTAATATTATTATGCCAGTTTGGTCTCAAATAATCTTATGCACATATTATCGAGAGAAAAAATAAAGTACAGTCAAGTTAAGTTAAGTATAGTCATCCAAGTGTAGGAAACACTTTAAAATACATCAAAAGTACAGTAAATTTATTATTACTAAAATTTTATAAAAGTCATTTTTAAAACGATTTTTGTAAATGTCATCAGTCAGTATTATAAATAAGTGATAAGTAGTAATAACTAACGAATAAGGTGCAATTTCTACAAATAATTTTTGTGATTTCTAACTCCTAAAACCTATTTTAAAGGGAGTTCCTTGTAATTTCAATATCGTTTAGCAATACACTTTAACATAGGTACTCATTAAATTTCAGTTAAACTTTTTAACTACCCAATGTTGATGCCTTGGTGGTCTTAATGCGAAACAATCGAAAAAATTAGAATTAGAATTAAAAATTAGTTTTTGTCTTGAAACTACACTTAAATGTAGAAAGCAATGTCATTTACAAACTCTTTAAACCAAAATATTCTAAAATATTGCTTCAGAAAATGATCAAAATTTTTCGATGAATCCGACAGGGATTTTCAGTTTATATATATATATATATATACCCCTTAAGATAATTCTACACCACCCCTGAATAACACAAACTAAATTGAATTACAGTTTGTAAACACGAATAAAACACTTAAAGTAGGTACGACGTTTACTTCATTATTGTTCCTTCGTAGAACATAATGGCAGACCAAATTGAGCAACGGGAAACATTTCCGTGCAATGTTAATAAATTCTACTCCGTTGGATAGCAAATATTATATTTCAACGAAATTCTGCGGTACTTTTCCTAATTGAATGTGGCTATCATTTTGGAGCTTAATTCAATTTGAAGTCCGTCAGAGCCTCGATGATAACGTTAAAAGTAATTGAATATTACGCCGTATCAGTTTCATAATTTGTAACTGAGCAGAGAAATCCTCAAGGCTGATAAAGATGTTTTTAAAAGGTATCCAACAGTTGAAGATATTATTGTTATATTTTATCTAATTATTAACCCTCTTACTTTTAAACGATGATTAACAGTTGACTAAGTTATGTAACGTTTGTCTCCGTCTGTCAACTTTGAAACTTCATGTCACAGTAAAAGACATTAAACTGGGTTCTCACTAGATCGCTGTAAACATTATTTTTGCAATCACACAACACAGCGAGTAAGGAGGGCGTAGCTTTAACCCGTGGCTACAGTTTCACTTTCCTAAAGTTCCGATTCTACGAGAATATCGGAATCTATGTGTTAATCCAGATCTCCAGCTACCTACATACCAAGTTTGAAAGCAATCGGATGAGTTATTTTTGCGTAAAAAAGTAACAAACACACGCATTTACTTACATATAAACTTTCATATTTACTTAACGACCTGTTAATACGCAGTCTGGTAAATGGTACTATCGTACGCTTGATAGCATTATACCGAATCCGGAAAACCATGGACAGAAATAATCTACGAAATCAGTTTTATTGCGACGGTTTCGAGTCCACGCTATAAATTGTTGGCATTCTGTACGCGACGCACGGGATATGCAGAACATTATAAAGTCAGTATGCGAATCTTATGACTTATGACAGATATCCAATATTCCCCCGAGGCGAACGGACCGAGTGCAGCAGAACATTCATAGAACACAAATCAACTGGGAAAAATGAAAGAAGCAAGACAAAAGCGGCTTCTCGATCGACAAGAATTTCTTGGTGAAATATGAGTGATTTTGTACGATATATTATATTCGGTTCGTCACACAATAACTCATCGATATGGTTTTAAACGAGATTTCGTTTTGATTAATTTTTGAAAGTTAAGTTTGTTTTCATTACTAAAGCTTCAAAAAGTATTCTTAGATCAAAAGTGTAAACAAAAAACTCATATAAATATTTGTTTATAATTGACTTTATTTGGCATGCCATCCACAACGATACATTTTTAACCAACTTGAAAAAAGGAGGAGGTTCTTAATATTTTCACGTATTTAACCGTACCGTACATTTTGACAACAATTCGAAAAATATATGAAAATACCTATATACTTATTAATTTATTTCTATAGAATCAACAGCACTTCAGAATATTATGCTACCGCAAGTTATATGAGTCATATTACCAATAACAGATTCTTACTTTGATTTTTTCTATTTCTAAAACAGCGTATAACATCATAGTTAGTTATAAGGGCACAGACAAACATACTTACAAACATACCCTATAAACATAACCCTTCTTTTGCCGTAGTCGGGTATAAAATAAGCAATTAACTTTCATTGTAATAAAAAAAATATTTTTTCGCGTTTTATTTATTAACAGCATTGTTGCAATGCTGTACCGACGATTCACCAACTTTACAGTCGGTTTCTTCAGGTTTCTTTCTTTCTTTATACTACTGACATATAATTCATTTACATTTTAATGTTCTAAAAACAGCTTCATATACCTTAGCATTAATGCTGTCAATAAAAAAAACGCGAATTAAACCCGAAAATATTGTGTTTTATTACAGTGCAAAATGACAAAAACAGAAGAAATAACTAATTAATTTGCAAGGAAAATTAGTTGGCAGCGTTTGAATTAAACACACCTTCCTCGCCAAAGACTGCTAAGACAATCCTCTCTGAATATAAATCCAGTGCTATCAATTCGCTTAATAGTTAATTCATATACCGTACAGAGCCGTTGGAGCCATTAATCTATGAAATGTACCGCAGATTAATGTGATCTACTAAGTGTGGGGAACGTGGTAACTGCTCGAGAGGCATACCGACATATTGACGTGATTAACTGTTGTGATAAAAGTGAAATATTCTGTTGTTACCGCCTATGAAGTATTATAATAATGTTCTCAGACTATACAATACTTTCCAGACACCGCGCTCCAGACAACAAAGTGAAAAAATTATTATGTAATTTGTTTTTTCAAGGCATATCTACTATAAATGTTTTGAAAGAAAAAATCATCTCCAAAAATTCACTCGCGGCGAGGTTTGCACTCACGTCTCTGCGTTGCGAGTGAATTTTTCCTTTAAAATATTTCTAGTAAAGTGTAAGAAGTTCAGTAATACTAAATGCATGAGTAATGCCTTTCCGTGTAACATGACTCGAGTAACAACAGTCATACGTATATAGCTTAGAGACGTATGACACAAGTAACAATTGACATAAGCTCGCGAAAAATCAAGCGTGAACTTATGTCAATTTCATACAAAAAAATCTGTCGATTGGCGTTTTCGTTATTCGATAAGAATTTTGGCTAGGGCCGCTGATCGTGTACTGAGCGCGGCAAACGTATACCTCGTGCCAATATTATCATACTGAACTTGGCTTCACTTTGTTGTTCGGCGGGCGATGTCTGGAAATTATTATATAGTCTGAGATAATGTTATAGAAAACACTTTTGCTTATTAGGTTTCAGAGAAAAAAGGTTATTATGGTGTCGTCATTAGTACTTGTACCTACGAACACTTATAATTATTATTTGTCTTTGTCATTATTATTTTGTGGAAGTCCTTCCTCTGGTACAATTTTAACAGGAAAAATGTGTAATACACGTATTATCTATTAATGTTGGGTTACTTTGGGTTTATTTTAGTGTAGGTGAATTAAGCATAGTTTTTATTAATGTATTTGTGTACCAATTAACATTGTACTATCTTGTCTAAAGACAGAGCTGGAAGTAAAACCGTGCGAACAAAAACGGTGATGGAAGTAATGCGATTGACAGTCCAAGTTTGATGACTAAAGCCACTGCTAAACCATATTATATATGCGCACTGATAATTGTCGATGATAAAGCGTCGTCGTATGCTCCCCGCGAATCCCTTTAAGGGCCTATACAACCCTAATAGCGTGACAGGGATAAAGCCAGCGAATTTCAGATGTGTAAGTGAAGGACGTAAGATGCGACTTTGCAAATTTTTTGTGCGTAAAATCAAACAATTGCTAGTTTCAAGATAACTAAATGTTATTCTTGAAATTCAAAACATTCACTGCCTGTATTGAGCTAAGTTCAGTTCTTATACAAAGTTTTATTAGTTTTCGTACAATATTGACTGAGTAATATCACTTATTTGTACAATTTAGAGGGAAGTTTGGATTTTTTTTCTATCGAGAAAATTTTCTGGTATCGTGTTTTCACGACATTCACGTGTTAGTAAATATCCTTGACTTTAATAAATATGGTTTCACAATCTTTTATTTTAAATAATTTTTGAAGTAATTTATTCTAGAAACATCAGTTCTGGCCTACTACGGCCCCTTAACATAAACAGTACAGTACAGTATAGGCGACTAAGACCATTGTAACTGGATTGAAATGTCGAGGTAAGAAAATAAATCACGCGATTAAGACCCGGTTAACCCGATGTAACTATGTTAACAAATCGTTTGAATTATGTGAATGAAAAGTATATTAGTCATAAAGATATCCGCAACGCTACAGAGCGTCTTCCTAGAACTTTACTGTGCGCGTATATTGTAAAGCTCTAGCTTTAGTGTATAGGATCATCAATGAGGAGAATCATCAATCATCATTTAAAAATTATATCCTAAATCTATCAAAAGAAAAATATAAGTATAATCTAAGCAATCAACGTTAAACGTTATTAAATTTTAAGAACCATGAGGAAAATAACTAATTTTTATTATTAGCTCTTCATATTTTCTAAAAAGTAAAAATAAAACAAGTGAAAGAATTACTTCGATACGTTCATTCGTTTCCGATTTATAGAAGTAAACGTGCGATGTGGACTCGTACTCGGGTGTGACGTCCAGTCCGCTCGCTCTCTATGTGTCGATGTCACAGTACATGTCGTCTAACGTTCTGATTAAAGGAGCGTTGTAAATGACGTCACGTGACTGTTAGCGAGACTCAATATTTATCGTAAGTTTAAATGCCTGTAAAATCAAAACTAATAGGTATTTTTGACTACAACAAAAACAAGTGTATTTGTATATGTACAAGTTTTACTGTAACCAACTTTCAACCGATTTGACATACCTATTAACATACTTCATTGAACATACCTCCTAATATTCTATCTTACTAATATTATGAAGCTGCAAATTTGGGAGTACTAATGTATGTTTGTTACTAAAAAACGCAAAAACCACTGAACCGCTTACCATGAAACTCGATACACTATCTACATAGATAGTTGGAAACCTGCTGTTATACGCAGGCTACTTTTTATCTCGATATTCCAGCGAGATCCGAACTTATACGGCTGAAACCACAGGGCACAGCTAGTAAATGAGTAAATCAAAGCCTTTATTTATAGCTACATCAATTTGCTAATTCAATGAACATTAACTGTCTTAACACTATAATTACGTATAGTAACACCTAATTGGTAATTAGTGTAATTAGTTAATATAACGGAACAAATGAAGTGAAAATTTATTTGACTATAGTATTCTAATCGCTTTAAGTTAATATTGTTGTTAACGTAATATCACTGAATAGATATAAAGTCATTTAATAATGACTTAATTGAGATCGATAACTGCTATATTTAGACATAATCTGCACAACCATAATCTCTCATAAGTCGTCGCAAAGCCGCCGCGTAATCGTTCAGATAAAAAAAAACACACAAAAAAAACAACATGAAAAGTGTTTTAGAAGTAATCGGGTTTTTTTTATATTTAAAATTTACCTTATTTTATTAAATGACAAAAGGAAAATAAAGCGACAAACTATCACAATTCGTTTCCTCACGATATTTTCGTGAGGAACAATCTTCGGAATGAAAGTCGAGGTAAATCTACCATCATCATTTCTTATTGAAGTTTCATAAATAATAAATTCATCTAAACCTTTCATTTCAAGTTTTGATTTTGAATACTAACATTATGCTAGTAATTCTATGGTATATTACGTTACGAAATTGGTACATTCTCGTACTTTTTTATTTCGTTTCTAAAAACACCGCAATCAGTTTACCAACGCCTTTCACTAAACTAGGGTGAAAGTAAAGCAATTTCTCGTTTTCAAGTTCAACTGACTATAATCAGCTGTATCTTAATCACCTTTCAGATACTTTTCAGCACTTCAGGCACAAAGAGGAGATAAGTAAAACGTAGTAGAGCGCCTTTGCGAAGGTATTCAAGGGGCTTCCCGTGATTCTATCGAGTCCCAAAAGACATTATTAATTCCTCACTATCCTGAAGCATCCTGTCCTGCCTTTTCTGTTCGAACGGAGGTCGAGTAGCTCAGCTCTGTTATTTTTTGTACCTGTTTAATATCTTCTTCGGAGTAGTTCTTCTGAAATTCTTTTAAATATAAAAAGGAAGGATAGGTATTTACTGGAGTTTTAGTTATTTATTTAATGAGTTTTTATGTTTGTTGTTTTTTTTAATAGTTGATAGGTATCCCACTATCTCACTTGATGGAAAGCCACGATGTGGTATAAGATGTTGCACGCTTAGAGAGAGATAGGAGGAGAGTTTATAATATTTATCTATTTGTTATTAGTTATAAGGCTGAAATGATAGACAATATCGGAATTTAATTATCATTTTTTATATTAAATTAATGATTATAAAATGGAAGAATGTCATTATCATTTTAATGTTTTTTTTTTAACCAAATTACCTATGTTATTTACTACATTATTTGATGTGCTTTTCTATCGCAATGGGCAAGCTGTAATGATAGATGTAAGTTTTTATGAATAAATAAATAATGCATTTGACTTTTAATTAATAACTACTTAGTTTCCACTCGCTACAAACGGGAGGATTAAATAGAATCGAACTATTCCAACGTTCAATCTGAACTCACAAACGTAAACCTAGAGCCAATTCGAGCCTAGTCTAGTTTTCCTGTTCGCTTCTAGACACAATCAATTATCAAAGCAAACAGAGCTAGATTCATTAGGATTATTCACTGGATATCCATACAGTCACATTATTCAGTGTGATTTACATTCGGGATCAACTGTTTGACCACAAATGCTTTATGGTTCATTGAGGGAAGCAGATGGAGATATTGTTGGACGACCTCTATGAGATGAGAACATTCGACGACAGACCAGAGTTACATTCCTACCAGGAACAAGAATTTATGAAGCCTATTTCCATATCTATAAATGCTTTGTCCTAACTAACTGGTGTATGAACGCACAGCCTAAATCGCTGATAGTAGGTTTCTGATAAGGTTTTCTGAAATCCCCGCGGAGTCGGAACTTTTTCGAGTGAAACCGCGGGAATCAGCTACCTTTACCTATTTAACTTTGTTAGTTGGTCTCTACAGAGTATAGTTGCTTAGGGTGTGATGGCACTGTCTGATACTGATAATAAAGGTTATTAATTTTCCATGGGGCTAGATGGCGCTGTGTGATGTTCACAGAATTTATTTGTTTACTTTTTTAAAGATTAGTGTATGACCACTGTGATGGTTTAGCACACCGTCTTCCAGATGGTAGTGACGGCTTGATCTCAGATGTAGCATGCTCATCTGGAACATTAGAAATACTGCAGGCAAGGTTGAATTGAGATTCTTAATTATATTTTTTACCCCAAAATTCCGAAGGTCATGGTTTCGAATCCCGACCGCGCACCAATGTCTATCACTTTGAGAATTTATGTCCGCTTTTAACATCGCTCTTACGGTTAAGAAAAACATCGTTAAAAAAACCACGTGCTAAAGCCACGCACAAATTCCCAATTGTAGGGCTAATTGCGGGTAACACTCAGTTGAAACTTTAATTTTAACTATCCCAAAATGTTTGTCAAGACCTAAATTGTAAAACGAAATAAAAAGATTAATGGGAAAACTTTTCCCTAGAAAATTTCCTCAGTAAAGCTTTTCCATTTCGATGTAATGCCTCTTTTTATCAGTAACGATACAGTCAACACATTTACAACAAAAGCGAATGCGTTGTAGAAATCTCTTCAATCCCCAAATATGATGTGATTGAATTACAATTGCGTTATTTATTTTACACTCGCTGCTTTCTGCCGGTTTACTTCTTCACGTCCAGGGTAGCTATATTCTATACTTAACTAATATGCCTTAGCTCAGTGAATTTTTTCTCAAAAAATGTCTCTACTATGTCTCAGCTCAGAGTATTTTTTTTTTTTTTTTCAAAACTAATCAATATATTTTGGAAATTTTGCATACTTTCGCTGAAACTTTTAGTGTGTTAGTGATTTCTGTCGAAATAAGCAACTATTGCTAAACCATTTTCCAAAACCAATTAACTGAGCTTAAAAAGGCACAATAGTTCATAATAGTTTTAATTTTGTTTGTAGAACATAATATGCCCAGGCGCTCTATTCGGGAAATTCCTCGATTTCTACAGATTTTAATCTCGCCACGTCGAGTTGATGCGATTCACATGATTACAGAAAATTTTCGATTTCTCACGGGATCTGGATCCCTTTTGTACCTTACCAATCAATAACAAAAAAGTTACTACTTCAAATCTTAAACTCCAAAACAAAATTCAGCGGGGTAACTTTAAAAAACAATTCGCTCGGCTCAACATTCATTTACCGGGAAATAAAAGCGTAGCTTACGCTCGACCGAGACGGACAAAGTTATAATAAACTGAGCTTCATAAACAACCCAAAAATAAAATTAAAACAATACCATCAGTTGGCTTTTCTTTGTTCAACTTAATGTTACAATTTATTTCACCTGTTTTGTTCCTATTTAATAGGGTTACAGATTTCATAATATGGATTTATAGGCCGATAGTGAAGGCGAATAACATTAGTAAAAAAAATGCATCACCAGAAGAATAAGAGAGGACATCTCAGAGCAGATACAGAATAATATGGTTATGGTATCCCCTACCCGCTGTTCATGTCGTCCAAAGAATATCCTTGTTGGGGCTTACCATGTCATAATGCCTATCAACCGTGACTTGTTGCCAGTGGATTTGTTCGTGTTCCGATACGTTGGACGGTTTAGGCGCTATGAAAGACGGATCGGATCTTTTTCCAGTACCATTTCCTTATCTTCTAGATGAGTCTTGGACCATATCATCAGGTGAATGATGATATGGTCCAAGATTTAATTTAATTTCTATAAATGAACATTTGTCAACAAATGTTCATTTATATAAATTAAAACGCTAAAACTGAAAAGATTTCACAATTTTTTAACAAACATATTGAACAGTATTGATGCTATCTGTCGATATAAACTCTGTAGTCTATTTCTTGTTTATTAAAGCTATTTTTTAGTATTTAATGTTAATTCATAGAAACAATGAAAAATAAGTTCTGGTTCCAAATAATAAAGACCGAACTGCGTCGCCACATTGTGCCACAAGGGAAAATTGAGCTTTGCTTATCTTAGTTTGGATTTTACAACGAAAGGAAGAATACAAGTTTTTCTTTTTAAATTTTACAGCTGTACATAATATAGATATTAAAAAATATAGTCGGTACATTTGACAAGGGCATGTTGTTTTATAGTCTAACTAGGAGTGTTCCGAGATTTTAACAGAGCTGACCCCGTGGCAATTCCGAAAAACCTTTTTTTTATCGGATGCCTACATTAAAAAAAAAAACTTTACAAATTTGAGCTACTATACGAGTACTTTCGGTTTAGGCTTTGCGTTAATCCATTAGTCAGAGAGAACTGACTGATGGATCAACGCTCTTCTGAAGATATTATGTTACTTATACTACAATTAGTTACCGTTCATATTTTAATATCAATTTGATGTAACATTACGTAAAATTAAAACAACAAAACATTATCGTTAAATAGATACAAATTACGAAGCATTGAAAAATGAATTTATCTTTGTCTAAACAATTCAATAAATTTCCCTAATTCACTTTAATTTACAATCAACATTAATTACTGTTTGAAGAGATTATTAACCATTAGTTCCTTGTAAATTGCTTCGACGATTAGATTTAAGGGCCATAATACAATAGTGTTGAGATATGACGGATTTACTTTAACAAACGATGTAACTACAAATGAAAACTAACGAATTTAGCTTCTAGTGCAGAAAACTTAAAGTACAGAATAGGTCGGAGAGAGACTTATATAAGCGACAAAGCGGAACAACCCCGATGCACTGGTATTTTTACTCATGTTATTGTGTGCTCCACAAAAAGAATGGACTGTCTTTGCCCCGGGGAATGTATGAATTTACCGTGCCCCACTGTGGCGCTATCTATCGCTTTCCCGGGAGCAATCTCGCAACTAATCCCGGTTTATGTCCCACGGGGAGATTTCACGTGATAATTATTATTCCCCGGTTCTCGTGAACGTACGATTTATGTTACGAAAATGTTTTTCTTACTTGTTATCGGAGGTTTACCTATTGGTATATGCGTGTCTATAGTTTTCCAAGAAAGATCAGTGATTTTAAGCGCACTGAGGGACTTCTAAGTGCGCTTAAGGAATGTTAATACTATGTCATACTTTTATGTCCTCGTGGTATTTGGCGATTTGATTTGGTTGGTTAAGCATTCAGTGCGTGGGTTTGTAATCTTTCGGTGGGCCTTCAAAATTTAACAAAAAAGTCACACTTTTGATTTTCAGCTCTGCATCTGAGCGTTTGCCCTTTGTTTCACCAGATGGTAAGTGATCGTTATACTAAGATATTGCATTTCCATCTAGAAAAACAAGAAGCCAGCGCAGTGAAGATGAGTTTTGCCACACATCTTCTTTAGTAACTGGCGTGAACATGGAATAATCATTGGTCGGTGGATTGAGATACGCGTTCGTATTATACACCTAGGTATGAGTATGGACTATCCCTGAACTTTCGGTGTCTAGATTTAAAGTTACTGTTGACTTTGATGGTGAACAAAATACTGGTAAACTTAAACTTATCTTTGCAAATATTATAATACACATTGATAAAGATGGCGCAATGAATTATGTATGTTTAAATAACCGTTAGTTTAAGCTTGTTAAAGTCAACCGTTAAAAATTATCAAATAATTTAAAATTATTAAATAATTTAATTAGGTATCGTCTTTATAAGTGGTTACATGGGTTTTTAATTTCCATGGCCACAAGCAGTCTAAGGTGACTTTAGTTTTACCTACTAATTATTTGAAACGCAACTCAAATTACCGCTTAACTTACAAAATTAGTCGAAACGTTCCCTATTTACGCGGAATCAGCTTACGGGTGTCGACTTCAGTTTCTAGGAAATTCCAAAGTATGGGTACTTCCCATTCAATGTCACACAGTTTTAATCTCTATTTACAGGGAAGGATCCCGCAAAAACTTTTGTGAAGTTACTTTTTATCTCATTATGGATTTCTTTTGGGCGACATCCTGTCCGTCCTACAAAGAAGTAATTATACGAACATTTACTTGAAAGAAGGTCCTTTTCCCTTAACTTTAGAGAAATGTATAGGTTTTTAATGTTCCTGATCTAATTTTAAGGTCCGTGAAAAATTGTCTTTTAATCTTTTGGACTGTCGATTAAGAGTCAGGACAAACCAACTAGAAAAGTCGAAAGTCAACAGCGTCAGCGTTTCATTTAAATAAATGAAAATACTTTTATAATCGATTTAAAATAACGCAAATGACATTTTTAACGGATGACAATAACTGTTACATTTTTTGTTTCATTTTTTTTAATATTAAAAGCAATCAAAATCAAAGAAAAGTCACATGGTTACAAAACGACTGTCAAAAAACAATTCTGCCGTGCCATATCTGAAAGGCGGCTAAGTGCCCTTAGCCGCAAATGAGCTATTTTTGACCATCTTACTTTTAAAAAATCTCTATCGATCTTTCACCTTTTTGAAAATAATTTTAGGAGGAAAAAGGCGGTTGATTATCAAAAAAAAATCCATAGCTTAAAAGTGGCTAAGCAAAAATGCTAGTCTATAAGGCTATCGTAATTCTTTAACGTTTAAATTATTTTGACATATTTAGGATAAATGTTTAACTTAAAAACGGTTATCATTTCACACTACACTAAAAGGTGGCAAATGTGTTTCTTTGTTTCTTTGGTATGAAATACCTTAAATATACATAATTTAACTGACCATAAGGCAGTTTATTGTTTAAGAATCGATTACCTTTTGCTAAACTTCAAGGGCATAAATAGAAATAATTTAAACAAATATAATTATTTAGCATTCAAATAAAGAATTAATAAAAGATACCTATATTTTGATTTATGACACCCGTGTATTATCTAAAACAAATTATCTAAAAATGTATAAAAAATGACATGTAGCCTCATTTTAAAAATGATTGTCCCGCGTTTTTTGGCTCTGGTGTGAAATTTGCTTTTTGCTCTTAGCCACTTTTTAGACATAGCACGGCAGATTTTGTATCATTACAGGAAAAAAAAACAAAATGTAGTTTGTAGTAATGCAAGTCGTAGAACAAAAATTGTTCGCCTAAACGTCAAGAACAACCCCCATTAGGCTTATACTATTAATATTCATCAAAATGTTTTCAAACGTTTAACTAAAGTAAAAGGTATAGTATGTTGCAACGCTGATGGTTTGTCTTGAGCTTATTTTCATCGACCTTTTATTATTAAGAAGTAGAGGAAGTTAAAACTGACGGGTCTGAACCTTAAGTTAATATTAAATTCATTACATTGCATACAAAAAAGATTGAAAACCTAATTTAAATAACAAAGTGACAAATGATCAATCAATCAATCAATTATTTGTCAGAGAAATTTAAAATTAGAAATGTTTAATAATTTGAACCGACATTTTACGAGAAATCATCGATTTTTCATATAATTCTATCTCGCACATTTCTATTGGATGCTGGACAATGGTAATATGGAAAGTACGCCAGGACTTTTCTGTCAAATAGTTCTCTTTTAAAATATAACTCATCATAGTCCTACGTTTCGAAGCCTCAACATGCTCCTTCTTCAGGGCAGACTGAGATGTGATTTATCATTCCTAATCCTAATTTACATTACAAAACTAGTGTTATGCATTATAAAGTCAATTTCATAAAAGTAGTCTCACAGCAGTTAATTGAAGCAATTTTACCAAATAGACAAATCGTGCAGTTGTGTCTACACATTTTTTTTTGTGAAAATTACTACAAATTGCATGCCACTAGTTTCGTAATGTAAACTCCGCTTTATTGTTTTAAAACGTTTCTGCAAACTACCGTCTCATCTAATATAGTTGTATCAAAACTAGTTCTCGTTTATCAAAAACTAGCTGCGCCCCGCGGTTTCACCCGCGCAAGTCGCGATCCCGCGTTGTTCGAACACCTACCTACCGCAATGCAATAATCCACATTTTTGCACTGCGGTAGGTAGTTGAAGTAAGTTAAAGTTTGTATTTCGTCAGTAAGTGACGATGACGATGACGAAGGATGACGATGACGATGGATGACGATGATGATGATGCCACTCTACATCACTTATCCTACCACTGTGTCGATTTTCATTCATTGAATGGTTATCACCCGCGTAAGTCCCGATCCTGCGGGATTTTCGGGATCAAAAGTATCCTATGTTACTCACCATCATTTAAACTATCCCTATGCAAATTTTCATCCAATAAATATCATCACCCGCGTAAGTCCCGATCCCGCGGGATTTTCGGGATCAAAAGTATCCTATGTTACTCTCTATTACTTAAACTATCACTATGCAAATTTTCATCTAATAAATAGTTATTACCTGCGTAAGTCCCGATCCCGCGGGGTTTTCGGGATCAAAAGTATCCTATGATACTCTCCATTATTTAAACTATCCCTATGCAAATTTTCATCCATTAATATTATCACCCGCGTAAGTCCCGATCCCGCGGGATTTTCGGGATCAAAAGTATCATATGTTACTCTCTATCACTTAAACTATCCCTATGCAAATTTTCATCTAAGAAATAGTTATCACCTGCGTAAGTCCCGATCCCGCGGGATTTTCGGGATCAAAGTATCCTATGTTACTCTCCATCATTTAAACTATCCCTATGCAAATTTTCATCTAATAAATATTATCACCCGCGTAAGTCCCGATCCCGCGGGATTTTCGGGATCAAAAGTATCCTATGTTACTCTCCATCATTTAAACTATCCCTATGCAAATTTTCATCCAAATCGGTCGAACCGTTTGACCGTGAAGAGGGAACAAACAAACAAACAAACAAACAAACAGATTTTCGGATTTATAATATTAGTAGGATCTATAAAATAATATTATGGAATATTGAACGTAGTAAGCGGATAAATGTTTAAGAGGACGAATCGAAGAATTTATAGATTTGGTTGTCAATATATCACAGTAATTACAAAACATACGGAAACAATATTTCTGTATTTAATAGATGCTTTTTTTGTCTTCATTTTGGTAGATTCGTTAACTTTTACAACACAAAAAAACAACCCTTTAAAAACAGAGTTTTAATGTTACAACAAATCGGAATAAATATGAACATTGGTTTTTCACCTATCGATTAGTAATAATCTGCATTTCAAATTGGTAATACAGTTGGACCTAATTAACAATATAAGCTTCTCCCGAAAAACTCATACTTGTTTACTATGGATACATTGTTAAGTAAAAAGAAACGTAATTTTAGAATTTTACGAATGGATATCCGTTAGTTGATAAATTTACTACGAGACGTCGTAAGTTTATAATTTTTCGAATATGTGGTCGTAAAATAATACAATTTATCTCTCGTTTAGAATCCTCCTTCTTGTTATTTTCCGGTGACAGATACATAGTAAGCTAGTATGAGTACTTAATAATTGGCCTTTTTTCATCTAATTTTAGATGATTTATACAGCGCATGCAATTTTTTAATTAATGCTATTTTATAGCGCCGTTTGCTCGGGAAGTTATTAGATGGAGTAGGCTTGCCCAGCACCTATTCCACCCACCCAGCCTAGTCAGCTATGCCCAGAGGAAAGAACTGGTTAATTTGATACGTCTGGTCTGAGTACTGGTGTGCATACAAAGTAAACTATGCTATGCTAACTAGTAAAGTTTGCTATGGATACATAGTAAACTGGTATGAGTGTTTAGTTTATCAATCTTTCGCCTTAATACTGCTATAGTTTATATTAAGGTATAAACTAGGAAGGAAATGTTCGCTTTCAGGAACTTCATAATACTTTACAGTTCACGGAAAAGCGTTTCATACGTATTAAATATTCACCTTTGACGTAAAGGAATATTATTTATCAAAAAACTTAGTATAGGTATTTTAGCTCACGATACTTTGAAATTGTATTTATATTAATGACTAGCTGCGTTCCACGGTTTCACCCGCATAAGTTCCGATCCTGTGGGAATATAAATTTAGCAAAATCTTCCAACGCTTTAGGTTGCGGGTTCAATTCTGGTTTAGGGTGTTTTCTATATTATGTATTATTGTAATTTTATAATATTTACAAAAACATATGTATTCAATATATGTAATATAAATATTTTATAATATCCATAGTACATGCAAAGTTACTTAGTTTGGACTAGTTAACGCTGCAAGCAACGTCCTGCAATTTTTATTTTTGAATGTTTTATTGTTATCCTCTCCTCGCCGCGTACTCCTCATTAAGGGTTGTAAATCTCCGCCTGGATCTCTTTTGATTTTGTAATAAATATATGGATATTTTGGGATTTGGACATTCTGGGATTGGGACATTTTGAGATATGGACATCCTTGACATTTTATTTTTATTGTATTTGATTGTATTATTATAAGTCACTTTTTTGCTACATTTTTATTATTTTAATTAACAATTGAAATGTATTTTTAATACATTTTTTTTCTCTTCTCTTTTAACGATTATTTTATTTATTATGATTTTTTAAACAGTTTTTACTATGATTTATGGTGCTTATGCCAAATGTTTATGACTTGTAATGAATGTATTACCAATTAATACTGATGATGATGATGAATACAGCCACATTCATAACTCCGGTTCGAATTTCGACACTCGCTGTACAAATTAATAAAAATACCTTCGTAAAATGTTCAGTTTCAAAATTAAATTTTCCCTGTGACTTTCACGTACGTAACACGTGCTACGAGGCGACGATCTTTACATGTGCTACGATTATCATGCTACGGCTACGATGTGCTACGAGCACTCAAATACTGAGTATTCATGTTGATGCTACTCATTTCAACCTACTCTAATATTATGAAGGGGAAACTTTGCGTGTGGAGGTGAATGTTTGTTACTCTTTCACGCAAAAACTACTGAACCGATTGAGATAAAACTTGGTATTTAGATGCTGGAGACCCGGATTAACTCTTAAACTAATTTTTATCCCAATTCTCTTACCGTCTTACGCGGGTAAAACCACCGGGGGCTGACGTGACCAAGGGATTATTTTTTTTATAAATAGAGAAATTGCATTAGGGTATTTTAAGAGGGTACATAGGTATCAAAAATACCGGTTTGCACGAAAGCAAGTGAGATAATGTAATTAATTACACAGTAATTCACTGTTCAATGAAAGTGCTCGACAAAATCAACTATTATTTGACACCTATCTAATAATTACAGCTCCGTACTTAAAGGTACTAAGTGTGTATCTGAATTTTAATCAACTGTGTAACAATGTTATGATAAACATTGAAGTTATTGATCAAACTTGTGTCAAATACAACTTTGGTTTTAGTAGGTACTAGATATATTTACGCCTCTGAGAATAGAAGGCTCTCTCAGACTAAAGATTCATTTCAGTTTAATCCTTATTTATGTTTTGAATAATTCAATGGTAGTAGAAAATTTAATAAAACTGATAATATTTTTTGTTAATAGTTCATTAATTGTTTTGATTATAAAAAAAATATTTGATTTGATTTTAATAAAAAATATATACCTACCTACATATTTTTTATTAAAATCAAATCAAATATTTTTTTTATTGTTCTGTCAATGTTATCAACTCATTACACAATTTTCAAAACTTATGACGTCATCGGCACGAATAAGGAATTATTTATAATAGACCATTTCCCGGCTGTGCCGAATCCGAGCTTCGTTGTCCATTGCTCGGCCGCCACTCAGTTGCAACAGACTAATCTACTTCTCGCCGAGCAATGGACAACAAAGCTCGGTCGGGTGACGGTCTAATATAAATCATTCCTTAACGCCGCCATTGCCGATGAGCAGATTCGAGAGATCCGTGCAATGCGAATTGGTGGACCACCTTATGTGACCATACAAAGAATACTACGATCCGTTTTATGCTAGGCGGTCAGGTGCGTATGATGCCCAAAGATGGACGCTTAGCTTTGGTGTAGTTGGTTGAGATGAGAGATGATTAAATAATCTTATAGAAATACTCTAGTCAAAAAAGACAGTTTAAATCTTAGACTATCTTCTGTTTCTATTTTGATCTGACTTTCCTGTTCACATGTAGGTTTTCTGTTTAAAAAAAACATACTTTTAAAAATTTCATATAATTTAGACCTGATCTTATGTAGATATAGAAGTAATCCGATGTAGAAGGTGTCCAATGTCTAATGTTGAAGTGGCCTAATGTATAAGTGTAGATTTGGCCCAACGTAAAAACAGTCCATTTCCAATGTAGATAGAAGTGGTCATAAAAATCCAAAACGAAATAATTTAAGACATTCCCAGTCTGCGATGACCCCTAGTACTTACAATATTGTTATGGAAGGTAACAAAAACCAACGAGTGGAAACTATTGATTCACGTATGATGACACAAAGTTTAATCGAGACGGCAATATTGAAGGTTGACTGAGCTCGCCCTGTTACCTTCCTTTGAATAGACTCCACTTAAATATCTCCCAATATTTGTCGACCTTTTAAAGGTTGCCATCAGTGTCTGTAAGGGTCATATCCGGGGAAAAACGTACCGTACTATGATTACTTCTTTTGTCGTCATATTTTTGAGATTAAACTCAAAAATAAAACTAAAAAAAAAAACGGTTTAATAACCGTTTACTTACTTACGACATATTTTATTATCAAGACTTAAGTAGCTTTTGTTGTATCAATCCGAAATAACTTTAACAATAAAATAATATTTAAAATAAAAGTAAAAGCAATATCGTATTTAATATAATTTAAAAACTTAAGAATTTAATATCCAATAAAAAATCATAGCTGAAAAATTTCAGGCCATCCTTGTCCTGTATAGAATAATTTTTAAGAGAACTTTATACCCTTTTGTTTAATTATTTTCCTTTCAATAAAAAGTCCGAGACTCTGATTCTTAGCACATGTTTGGTATTTTTTTGGTATTTTAGAATTTAATCAAAGCGATTATAGAGTAAATCTCTACGATATGTACAAAAAAATATCAATAAAATTTCCGTTATCGACAGCTCGAATGTTTTGCCAACACAACTTTGTTTCATAGTAAATAGATACCTAAAGATATAAAATTAATGCAGTTATTATTAAAAATACAATGAAAATATCACCACCGAATTCTTATAAATGCATGGAAACGAAATTCTTCACCAAAAATATCACAGAATCAGATACCTACATTCGTATGCGTTCTACTACATAGTAGAACACACTTTTCATTTAAAATGGACCGCATCGTCTCATGCATACAGCCATTATTCAGTTGAAAATCTCGTACAAGAATCAAGAGAACAAAATATAATTCGTAAGGCTTTAAACAAACTAAAGATGTCGATTGGTCGATACTTTGACGACATATACCTTAATTCATCTTCCCTTATATTAAAAAAAAAACGACTTAAAAATAAGTGCAAAAATAATCCAAAAATTTAAAAACGGTCTTAGAAAAAGGACAAAATAACTTCTACATACAGTGCCATCAACTTATCTATTTTGTTATCGGGGGTTTGCGGGTAAAACCACAGGGCGCAGCTAGTCAGCAGAAAAATGAATCCCTTTTTTCTTAGTCACGGCATCACGCCCGAATGGCTAGACCGATTTCGATAACTCTTTTTTTGTTGTGTTCGTTATGATCAGGAGTGGGTCTTATTAAAGAAAAAATAGCAATTATTGAATATCGGGACTAACGCGGAAGAAACCGCGGGGCGCAGCTAGTGTTAGAATATTATAATTATAGAACGATGAGCTGTAAGACTCTGTGTATTAAAACATTCGCTAATATGTTTGGAATATGTCCAATTGTCCATTTATTTTGACAAATGCAATTTAATGTACCGGCTACAGCAACATTGAGACCAGCAACAAAATACGACCCGGTAAAGTGTACCTAACTATGTTAACAAATCGTGTGAATTTAAAAAGTTTAAAATCAATATAGGAGTTAGATAGATCAATCCATATTGTACCAAAAATTGCAAAGAAAAATAATGAATAAACAGAAAAAAATACAGAAAATCTAGTAAATATGGAGTGAAGTATCAAGTATCAACCAAGTAGATCTATGTGATTGAAAAATATTTGATTTACAAAGCAAATAAATGGCATTTCAATTTCAAAGTCCTCGCTTCTGTCAGATCACAAGACGTCATAAATTTCAAATTATCGTCGAGTTATCGGCCGACAAAAAGTTTTTATTTTGTCCCACTGTAATGGTGATTTGAATAGAAAATAGGTGCCCACTGCAACCATGTCCTTTATCACGGCCTGCACCCCTTATTACTGTACCAGTATTGCATTTATTACTGCACTGAATAAATAATCGTGCCACCATACAACCGTTAATCATTCCGCTATTATTTTCTTCTCTTGCTTTTCTCCTTTTCAAGTGCCTACTTCGACATGCCTGCATATGTCGATGTTTTTTTAATTAAGTATTTTTTTATATGAAACATCTATAGAGAGGGTGATTTTGATTATTGGCGTGGCAATACAGGCCGTGGCGATGCATCGCCACGCTATATGAAAACATATCTGTCAGGTGTCAGGATATGCGATCGAGCATTCCCACGTTAAATGTCAACAAATACCAAGGTAGGGTTTGAAATTTTAGACTTGCGTTAGTTCTACTATAATACTATCGATAGTTCTCGGAAAATCTATTCAATATATATTAATAACCATATTCTCATTTCCCTTACGCGGTACCTAGTATAATCACATAACCGGAGATTAAACGTCAACAAAGAACAAAGCCTGATGTTTCTAACAATATAGTTCGATTATAAACCCTGTTACACATTAACTCGGCTACAGTACCGCACAGCTTTTTGTATTGTGGAGACACCACTGTCAATATACTATAATAAAAACGATTTACTTACCTATACAATTTACAAATTGCAAGCAACGGATATCATAGATTGGTAAGCGATTGAATTTTGATAAAATTGAATTATTCGCAATTTTGCTCCGATAAACTTGTAGATAATTCGGCATTCATGGGACCTATGCAGTAAAAAAAACCCCTGGAATAAATGAAATTTTCTCCTAAGCGCAAAAACCCGAATAACAAAAAAAACGTGTTTCAACAACATAAAATTATATTAAACAGTTAAATTGTAATTAGCATATATTTGATTTTTTGCCTGAAATTTCGCATAGTCACATCTTATGTCTTGTACACATCTGAAAATCACTGGCACTATCGCTTTCCCTGTCACAATTTAGTTTAATTTGATGTTATGGTACGACTTTAAAACATGGCACTTTAAATAAATAAATTCTGTGACCAACACATGCGCCCATCCGCCATCCGCAGACTTAGCATGTGGACGCTATAACAGATTAGTTGTGTAGTGAGTGTGTTATCTCAGATCTTTACTCTGTGCCTCTGGGATTATCTAACGTAATAGAAGTCAGTTACTAAACAATTTAAATTTCCCTCGACGTTTTTATTCAGACACTACCAGTCTTGCAATTAGAAATATCCGTTGTGACACATATTGGTATGGTATTAAAAACTGTTACTTATTATATAAGCTGTCGTTTAGTGTGGATTAAATGAAGGTGTATATAAAATACAAGACTTAAGTATACTATTAAGACTTTTTTATATCAAGACTTTGTTATAAAATAAATCGTTTTTTTATATTGACCCGGTTGCAACAACAAATCATCTGCATCTGTCGTCTAAAATCTTGTACTTTTATTACGTCTATTCTGTATAAAAACCACTTGAACTTACAGACCATTAAGTTTAGTTTTGATTATTAGTCGACAGTAAAATACAGATAGTTTCATTTATGACATTAATCTATAGAAAAAACGTCTTGGCATGAACATTGATTGATGGGTATTCTAAATTACTGCGTATACACAAAAGTTATTATTTAAAATGTTTCAAGTAAAAGTTTTATGAAATCAATCATTTTCATAATTACTGTGTTATGTGGACTATTACAAACTTAACATTTCTCATTGCTAACAAACACGATCCAAAGTAGTGCTAAAGATGGCGAATTTTTCAATTATTTTTTCCGACGATGGTTTAATATCCGCTGTTTGTTTAACCACAACAGCCATAAATTCACGTAAGACTTGTCATTACAATCCGCTGTAAAAATTACGCTGAATTCCCTTCGTAAATTAATCCTTAAATTTTTAAGCGACAAAGAGAAGTTTTAGCATTATTTATTGCACAAATAACTCTTTCTGCGGTAGTGTTGGCTCCGGACTGCATTATAAATTCAGTGAACATAAATTAAGTGCGTACGCAGACTGTGTTAAAACCTTTTTAACATTAAAGGCTTGTTCGGTGAATTCATCGTTCAATAACGGTTCTATTTCGAGAATAATATTAATATTGGACTTTCAATCTCGTCTAGATGATATATATTGCGAAAAGAAAACCAATGTCACCAACAAAGCTCTCAAAATTAGTAGATTTAAGTGACAATGGGCTGGCTATATAGCTTGAATTACATATAACCGTTGGGGAGTAAAAGTCTTTGAGTGGCGACTACGATCACTATTTATGGCGTCGTTTGGGGGAGGTCTATGTTCAGCAGTGGACGGATGTGGGCTGAAATTATGATAATGATATATGTAGCGCCAGCAACCTTACTTAATGGCGCTAGAGCCTGGAAAATATAAGGTGAAATTAGGCTTGCCCAGCACGTACCAGCCAGTCAGTCATTCTCAAAGGAAAATAACTGGTCAATGAAGACGTCTGGAGTCAACCATCAAGATGTTTTCTTTCACCTTATGTAAAATAGTCATCTAAGAGGTATTGGTTGATCGAATTTTCTTTTTGTTCATCCTATTCTAGATGTTGGTGTACGTAAGGTCGAGTGGCGCTGCTATACTTAGCCAGGGCTAACTAAATAAATAAATAAAACGTACTAACTCTTGTGATTGGTCTTGCACTGACACACCTAACTTGCCTATTTTTTTAGTATTAAATAAAATACGTTCATAAACGTCTGAAAGGAGTTCAAGAGTCACTTTTCGATGATAATTTCAAGTAGAAAGGTTAACTAGGATCGAGAGAGAGAAAGAGAGAAAGATAGACGCTATATTTTCTACATTGTACATATTTTACGCTCATAACATAAACACAGTGTTCACAAAAATACCTATCTACTAAAACATCAGCTGAATGTAAATATTTATCGAGACAACATTAAATATGCGCTCCAACGTAAACATGTTTACAGTTTCGTAATTTAAATGTATTCAACGTAAATGTATGCACTTATCTAAATGAGATTTTTCGGTTTGATTGATAATTTGATAAAAAAAAAAAGAAGAATGGGAAGATTATGGGTCGGGGACACAATGCTCGTTGAACCGATGGTCGATGGAAACCACGTACCGGCAAAGGTGTTATGGGCAGTCTTCCATCAACTAGATGGACCAAAGACCTGATGAAAGTTGAAAGTATCCGCTTGAATGCAGATGGCACAGAATCTGTTATCTTGATCGACGGTTGAGGAAGGCCTATGCCCAGCAAGGGTCGTCAATCGACTAGAATGAAGATAATCATATGTGTTGCCGAAATGTGCCTTTAAATTTCTCTCCACCTGAGTTTTATTATTCAGTCTTTAGGTCTCAATTGGGATTCGTCCCGTAAATGTTAATATGCCGAAAAAAAGTTCTGTATTGGACGAAAGAAGGCAGTAAATCATTTTGGAAGTTTCCGGTTTTAAGCCTTGGCTTTGATTCTTTTCCGTGTTATAAATTTCCAATTAGGGAAAAATGTCTTAAGTGAGACGTATAAAACAGATCCGACAGTAAAGACCTGTGTCCATTGTACTGAATTAAATATGATTATATTCGGTGACATTGTTTGTTTTCTTTGTACCTACCTTTTATGTTGTTTTCCTTATTAGATAATGTTCATTTTTTTGTACGTTTTAGACAAGTTTATGATATTTTGCTGTTAAAATTTACTTTGTAAATGAAAATAAATATCTGAAAACATAAAAATGAACCCTTATAAGATCACTTTGTTGTCCGACTGTCTGTCTGTTCGTCCGTATGTATATCCGTCTGTCTAGGCGTTATGGTGCTAAATGCCGACTTTCGTCATTATGCCATCTTTTCCAAATCACCAAAATTTTAAATTTTCATATTATCTCTTTCTTCTACATCCTTTATCTTGGGAGCACGCAGAAGAGTTCACGAGTTGAAATTCAAACCTAGTCCCCATCTTATTTCTATACAACGCATCGCCGCGTTAACATCGCCGTATGGATACACGTTCATAGAGATTCTAACGCTCGTGACGATGGTTCCTTAGGTGTAAATCACGGTTCTGAGTCCACACAATAAAATATATGGGCAAATTTGCGTTTTCGCGAAAACTTGTAAATACCAAAATGTACCTTATTTTTTGACATTGAAAGAAAAACAAGGAATCCAAAAGTAGATATCATAAATAAGTTTGAACTAAAATGAAAATAAACAGCGAACTGCTCGAATAAAAAAAGCCAACGCTGATTTACGGGCATGAAAAATATACCTATTTAACAATAATTTTTAAACGCAATATTATAATATTATCAGTAGGTACGCTACTGACGTCTATTCTATAGTGTACCAAGATGGATCGTAAAAACGTTTGACCAAAACCACTTTTCAGTCAGCTCGTATATTTTCTTAGTTTACTTCACATAAATTGCACACATTATAGTGATGTGAAAGAGTAAAAGCATTAAAACACGACTCGTTTGAAGAACCAGAAGGTAAAGCTTGAGTGCCTTAAGGTGAATAAACTTTGAGAGCTAAGAAAACGGCAGCCATCATATTTGTATGAAAATTATGTGAATTTCTTGAAATCTTTCTCTGTTCAACATTTGCTTGCTTAACACACGAGGTTTTAAAGAGTCTCTACGGGGAGTTTATATTTTTTTCTAAAATGTAGATGCTTTTACTTGTGGGCTAGAATAAGTAAACTTTATATTATTAGAAAACAAAATATTTGGGTTCTGATACACACTTAAGTAACTTACATTAAAGAAGAGATCTTTAGAATAAATTGATGGCTTATTTAAATGCCATCTCCAGACTGTGTTTGCTTTTGATTTTGTTTGCTTTAAATTTTCTGGGTACTTTGTCTGAATGGTAACGTATCATAACAACTATTTTCAATTTATTAATACATAATTTTTTTTTTTTTACATCAGCCTAATATAAACTTCGCTATTTAGTGATTGAGACCGCCTTTTAAGCAAATAAATGCCTATGATAGGCGATCTCGCTCTTCTATAATATCATATCATACATAGGTAGTAGTATAAGACACAAAGATTTATTTCCAAAAAGCATGATGTTACAATAGGTGTGTTAGGTAGCGTATCACATACTCTGTTTGACAACGTAATTCACGCTGTTTAATGATAAATTTTAGGTGAAATGCAGTTTGATTTTCCACTCTTAGCAATTTTGATCCATACCAGACAAGGTACAGTAGCTTCACAGGCCAGGATATTTGAGCGAACGAGCGAAGCGAGTGAGGTCCAGTTTAGACGGCCCTGGCGCTTGTATCTTTGTATGTTTGTTCGACGATAACTTTATAGTAGCTCTGATCTTCATGAATTTTGGTATGCACGTAGTTTAGGTCAATAGAATTTATGAGTTCGAAGATGAGCCTGATCGGTAGGGGGGTTGGGGAGATAGGGGGTCGTGAGGTCACGAGGTGAGGTGAGGATAGTTTATTATGTTCCTTAGTGAATGGTTACTTGATAGCAACATTTTGCCACAAATATTCTAGGGCTATTATATATAATATAATATTCTAGGGGCCAGAAAATAAAAGTATTACTTCAAATCAGTAAACATAGATGAAACATGAAGGCACGTTATTGGCAACCAACCACGCAGTTGGTTGCGGTTGTTATCTCTGATAGCAGTCGTTAGGTCAAGTTAGAGTTAGAGGCCTTAGGGCGACCTGAAAACTCTAACACTAGGTAAGCCACACCACTACAGGAAAAGAAGAAATATTTGAAGAATCACTAGGAGATAGCTCAAGCTAATAAGCTTAAGCTAGCTAAGCTAGCTAGGTAGCTAGGTAGCTTTAAGCTTACTAAGTTAAAACTGTGTTAAAAATCCATCGAGTTCAATTACCTAACCTAAGTTCGCCTAAAACGCAAGAGTTTTATTTTAACACCAGAAACTAGAATTGTATATCAAAGCTAGGTTCTGGTGCAAAAGCGATAAACGAAAAACACGCCAAATAAAATAAAACTTTCATGGTATTTCCTATTCCTGTATTCGCAGTCCAGTTTCCTGCTGTTAGTAATTTAATAAAATTAACGCTTCGTTATACCAATTGGACATCGATTTTTCGTTTGTTACGCCAACAACTACACCCGGTAAAGCGCCATTTTAAATGCTTGCGGTTACACTGGGTTTGCACTACCTACTATTTAGTTCCCTACGATTTGGGCTCGAAATACGGTGAAAGCGACGGCGACGAACCAGTGCTGCCCATTCATTTGGACTTGCCATTAAAAGGGAGCTTTTAACTACAGCTAATTTATGCAGTGCACGGTTTGGTGAGACAGATTATAGAGCGGCGTGTCCATTCCGCACACGGTTTGAGCCAAAATCACGCTTGTCGAATAATGTACGCTGGATAAAGCATCGTGTTTACTCGTTTGGATACGGACGTAGTTTAATTTCACGTTTTGACTTTTAATTTTTATACTCTGTTGCTTTTTAACGATTGCTGCCAGACTGTGTTAAATATTGGCGAAGCGTTACATTATAATAAACTCAGTTAAATGGTCCGTTATTTTATTTACCTCACCAATTCCAGAAAACACAATTTTCAAGAACTTGAACCGTTCTTGGAACTTTGATTCTAAAAACTTTACAAGAGGTGACCTTGTTACGTTAACGGCAAAGACCTTATAACCCAAACTTCTCCAGTAGATAACATCTCAAAAACATTTACATTTGTCAAATGGCTTTATTAAACTTCACAAAATAGCTGCAGAGCAACATTTGTACAACCTTTTTAAGAAAATTGAAGATTTCTCATTTACTATCAGTTACAAGGAAAAATCATAAATATACTTAACTTAATGAAATATTTTACCCATACCCATTAAGATAACAAATAGGTTAGTACTTTATTTAGTTTAATTTAAAAGTTTTCACAATTCCAACACAGTTCGTCCATTACCTTTTATTTTATTCCTAGTAGGTATTTATTAAGAAACAACTGCAATACAGCAGACAGTAAAACGAGAATACGGACTGAAATAGGACATAAAATCAAATTGACGTCATATAAGTCTTTCGATTTATGCGGAATGAGGGAATAACAACTCGATTTGTGGATGAAACGTTACTTACAATTCCACCCTTTGTTGGAACGTGGAAAAAGTTTAAAAGGAAAACAAGCGTGCTTCTAGTTCGAGGATGAACGCTGTGCCTTTTCGTCAAAAGCGATTCAATCGTTCTATTTTATTGGAACAACCGTCTAGGCGTCTTTGTTGCGGGATTTCCGTGCATCCAATTTATGCAAAGTATTTACGAGTGACAAGAATTTATTTGACGGGCCAATTTTGCACAGTAACGTTTCTGGTGGTTTCGGTCTCAGTCGCATTTTAAAAGCATCCCGGCACGATATTGATTGAACGGTTCCTATGATATTCAGTTGAAAATAGACACTACTATTCTCAGAATAAATATAAAGTCGCTGAAGATTTTCTATTGAAACACAAACGAGAAACTTTTGCTGTTGTTGCTTTTGTAAAATAAGGAAATGTAGCTTGGTAATAGGTAGTCGTTTATTCTGTTACCTATCGTCCGTTATTAATATTATTTATAAAATAAATGGAAAGTATTTTAGTTGCAATTGTTATTTTAGTTAAATTGTTATTGTGCAGTATAAAAAATGAGCCATCACGAGACGCAAGACAGATGTGAAATATTTGACATTGACAGATGTGCTTTAATATAACGTGGCAATGCGTCGCCATAGCATATATCGCCGCGACACGAATACGAAAATCCCATCAATACCTAAGTGATTAAACTTTCAACGTTCAAGGTTGATTGTGAATAAAATATTGAATGACAATTTATTTTGAAATCATACAAAATTTGAGCTGCACCTGCTGATCTTAAATGGTTGTGTGGGTTAAGCTACGCTTGGCGCGGTCATTACTTGGATGGGTGACCGAAAATTTGTATGACAACAAATCATTTTCTCGAATTCCTCCGTGCTTCGGAAGGCACAGTAAGCAGTTGGACAACCGGGAGGTTGTTATCTCTGATAGCAGTCGTTAGGTCTAGTGAGAGGCCTTAGGGCGACCTGAAAACACTAACACTAGGTGAGCCACAGCACTATACGAAAAGATGATTCTGAAGTCTATGGAATCAGAAATAACGCTAGTCGAAAATAAATAAATATAAATAATAAATATTGCACTACATAGCAGCGCAATCTAGCCCCAAACTAAGCACTAGGCTTGTACTTTGGGTACTAGACAACGGATATACTACATATTATAGTTTTACATACAAATTATACATAGAAAGACACCCAGACCAGATACAAATATTTATTAATAAGCTTAAATATTTGAATCGAACCCGCAGCCCTGTGCATTGCAGTCGGGTGTTAGCCCAACGCGCCACTGAGGCCGACAAAATGAGTATACATTGACAATAAAAGGCATATATTATATAGGTAGGTAGCTATGCCTAACATAGGACAATAACAAAATAAGGGTGCGTCTCTTATAGTGCCAATATACCACTCTTTGTTAATGCTAGTCGTTCCCGGAAGGCTATCAACGTCTTAGAAGGGTCTCTGGTTTTCTGCGCCATTATCGCAAAATCACCCTACAAACGACTGCCGATTCTCTCGTTCTAATTTTCAGCCGCAACTTTTTCCTTAATCCGCGCTACCATGCTCGTTTGTCGTTGCTATGTCGTCCTTTTGACGTTAAAAAAATTAATGTACATTTTAAATATAAAATACCCCGACCACTTTTAAAAACCACAGACAATTAAAAAAATTTTTTTTTTTAAGATTGTTTTTTTTTTTGATGTGTTTTTAATTTTATTTTTTTTAGCTGAACGACAACGCGATGACTTCGCGACGACTTTTAAGAGATCATGGTAGGGCCTATTGTATTAAAAAATCAACAGAAATAGAAATCATTTATTCGCAACTAATACATTAAACTTATAAATAAAACTTTATAATAAGATATTATGTAGAGGAACTTAGTTGCGAAACGGTCCCCAAGATTTGACTGAACGAACGAACGTAATAGGAATACAATTTTATTAATTTGAGTATGCTTAATGCTCTACTCTATCCAAACCACTTTCTTTGTCATTTTGATATTTTTTTAAAGTGTTTCCTACACTTGAATGGTTCAATTTAAAGAAATGCTTTCCAAAATTTTTTGCACCCAACAGGACATGAACCTGCATCTTTGGGGAGTCCGGCCTCAACGCCTTTTCCATTTTGGCCGCAGGTGCTCGTCTAGTCGAGTTGATAGTAAGAATCGCATCTCTATTTGTTTTACGTTTAAGGCACGCAGCGCCATCTAGCCTGCATTTTCCTATTTATCTATTTTTTAAAACATTTTCTTAAATTAAATTTCTTTGTATCAATTAGTATATCAACTCAGTTGATAAATAATATAAACTTCATTATATGGTTAAAGTTAGAGAATCGTCCGACATTGTACCTTAGCTACTTTCATTGATTACTAGCTGCGTCACGCGGTTTCATATGCATTAGTAAGGATCCTCTCAAAAAATTGGGATAATTTTAGCGGCCACAATTTTTTTGTTCACTTTCATAATTGCTTGGTATGTTTTTATGATTATAATCTTCCACAGAAAAGGCGTTTTTAAGGAAAATCCTTTAATTTTGCCCTAAAAAAATAAACAAGTACAAAATGTAAAATTTGAAATTTTCTTTTTCCTTCTTTTAATTATTAATCCTAACGCTTGTGTTTTTTCTCATGTATCTACAGATTCCTATTCTCTGTCTCTTTTTGTATAATTTTTTATTTATTATAAAATTGTTGTAATATTTTTTATTTTATTATTAAGTTTCACCCGCATAAGTTCCGATTCTGTGGGAATATTGGAATAAAAAGTAGCTTATGTTACTCGCCGCTAATGTATTTTTCTATTTGTGAAAGAATTTGGGCACGAGGCTTCGCTCCTTTATAGAAAAACAATCTAGCATTGGGGACTAGATCAATCTATAACTGATCCCCGACGGAGCTCCTCGATGTGTTCTACTGGGCACAGTCTACTGGGTACTTTGTACTGCTAGGATTACACTTATCTATAGTTAATGGGCCAACCATGATGTCTTATATGTCGTCGCGAAGTCGTCGCGTTGTCGTTCAGCTATAAAAAATAAAATTAAAACACATCAAATAATATAAAAAAAGAAAAACAAACTGTAATTTTTTTTTAAATTGTCTGTGGTTTTTAAAAGTAGTCGGGGTATTTTTTATTTAAAATTTACTTTATTGTTTTGAACGACAAAAGGACGACATGGCAACGACAAACGAGCATGGTAGCGCGGAGGATTATATTAATATAAATATTTTAAAATTGAAACCAAACTGGGTAGGTACCTACACTTTGCGAATGGCCGTCAGTAAGCAAGTTATAACATTAATAAATAGATTTTCAGTTTGTGGTTTCTGGTGAAAGATTTTTTATAATCGGTTTAGTAGTTTTAATCCATAATCATTACAAAAAGACAATTTTTTTTTCCACTTAGTAATATAACTCATACTTTACCTATTTAAATACAATTTATTTCAGATAGGTAACAAAAGCCCTTTGATAGGTAACATACCCTCAACTGATATCTACATTAACATGTAACGTTGTTTGTTTTACATGTTTAATTCAGTACATAGATGAGATAAAGCTTTAAGCTTGTTAGAAACCGCTACAGTTCGTGACTGGAAGCGAGTACGTAGGTACCCGCATTCGGTATTCAGATAGTAAATCCCGGTTAATTCGAATATTTTAATAAAAGGTGTGGATCTGATTGTTTAAAGTTGGTTTGATACCTAGAGGCAGAAGACTAAACCATTGGTAAACTTCGTTTTAAAGAAAAAAATTTACACATCTACGGCTCCACATTGTTACTTTATTTGACCAAAAAGTAAAGCCTACGTAAAAGTCTACGTATAGCTAGTCATTAGTCTCTAGGGCGTAAACTGCGCATTTAAGCCGTTTAAGCATTTAATGACTTTAGGAAATTTAAATTTAAAGCGTTGAAATTCATGAAGGTTGTTGTCAAAGAAGATATTAAGTAAGATTCTGGTAGTATACGGTCATGTCGAACTGACCATCTACATCTACCTACACCAACATTGATAAATTTAATTAATAAAGAACTGTAATAAATCTCATACACGTAGAATCAACCTTTTGTTTGTTGTTAATTAAATGATTATTTTTGTAGCCGTTTTATCGTCTAGCAGCAGCTTGTCTTAATCTTGGGCGCTCGAATCCCACACTTCATTGGACTCTAGGTACGTAAGAAGGATTCTAGAGTCGACCCCGAGCGCAGCGAGAACGTTTAAAAGTTAACTCTTGAGTGAAGCGAAACTTAACTCCTGAGCAAAGCGAAGGAGTTATGCGCCCAAGACAAGCATATAATTATTAGATTAATGCTTCGTGTAGACAGTTGTATATTACAGATCTTCAAATTTATCAATGTTACATCGATATGACAAAATCAGGCGTCGCCGTTAGGAATCAGACTTGGCTGATGAAAAAAAAAGTTGGGGCTTTATATGAACAAAAACTTTTGCGGTAGGATGAGCCGCCAAAATAAAAATAGAAGAAAAAGAACCCAATTTATCCGTTTTATGTGTTATGTCTAGGTCACCAGTTCAAAGTGGCCGTATGCTATCAGAGACTTTATGAAGTCCGACGTTCCAAATTTAAATTATTTTATTTCCTAGTCTCTAGGGCATAAAGTGCATGTATGCATGTAGGTCCATGTAGCATGCCCTAGAGACTAATGACATGACTCGCTTTACTTTGACTTTTTTGGTCATATAAAGTGTTTAGACGTAGATTATGTGTAAATTACTATTTCGTTCTTTCGTATTTGTTACTATGGATCTAATTATTTTGATCCGGCTTAAAAACATAAGGATAGGTTCTCAGTTCGACCAATATAATTATTGTTTAATGTTTTCACAATTGCAAATGGACAAAAATTAGAAGACGTAGAAGTCAACCAAAATTTAAACTAAGATTTAAAGTCCGATCTGATTTTTTTTTTTGTAGGGTCAATAACTGAACGAACTAAATCTACAATCGCATCATAGCTTAAACATACTGCTTAGGTATAAAACGACTTGATTATGCAAAACTAAGCTATGTTATCTTAGTTTCGTCGAAGGTCGACGTTCGGCTTTAAATTTAAAAGGTCAAAATTACAACTCCAAATAATAATAATAATAATAATAATAATAATATTTTCAATGCTTACCTAGGATATACCAAAACTTTAGAACAACAAAAATAACCTACGTCATAATATTTCCAATAATGAGTTGATACGAGTACTAAAACCCCAATCGAGAACTAATCTTGGGCGTCATTCTTTTATCACAAGAGCTTGCTCTAAATATAATGAAATTAATTCTAAAATTCCTGATATTGACGTTTTCTATGACACGATGGCCAGTTTTAAAAGTAAAGTGCTGAAACACCTTTGTAAGGCCCATTTATAGTGTATGTCCTATTTAGTTTTAGCATAGGTCTTTTACTTTAATAATAGTATCTTTAAGGCAAAGCTGTGTATACCTATAACTGGTAAACACATATAACCATAGTGTTCTGGCATTGTTTTTTTGTTGAGTTATATCAATGTGTATTACTGTTGGTGTGCCTAATTAAATAAATAAATAAAACATTTATCTTACTAGTCTTATCCTATAATATTATAAAAGCAAAATTTGTGTATGTGTGTGTGTGTGTTTGTTATTATTTCATCTAAAAACCGGTATATTAATATTTTTATAGATACAACTTTTTTTATAAAAAAATTAAAAAACCGACTTAAAAAAAGAACAAAAAATAATTTAAAAATTTAAAAGGGGCAGCCAAACTAAGTACAATATGAAACCATACAGCCAGTAAAACTGCCCGACTTCAGATGATAAAACAGATTAATTAGTCGGTGGCGCTGTATGTAGAGGTTATTTTGGTCTTTTTTATCATTTTTTTTTTGGTGGTTTTTAAATTTTTAAATTATTTTTTGTTCTTTTTTTAAGTCGGTTTTTAATTTTTAAATTATTTTTTATTTCACTCTTTTTAGTACCTACCTACCTACTTTCGACTGCCAAAAAAATTAACAATACCTATTGTTACCGTAATTTTAATTATTGAGGAGTTTGCTGATGAGAAGGTGGTTTTAGGTGGCCCATCAATCTGTACTTAGTTCTTTAGGGGTCTATTCTTTTTGGTAGAAGTCCAAAAACGAGTAGGTAATTTATTACATTCTAGGAAGCTATCCTGTCCATCATTCCGAAGATACTCATCAGATCCTGACCAATTTTTTATGGGACCACCACGGGGCTTCCACCTTTCCATTAAAAAAAGAATCATCTCAATCGGTCAAGCCACCTTCGAGTAATCGGTGAACAAGTGAATTGAATACAGGTTTTTGAGGAGCATTCCTGGTCCTTACTTCGAAGATCCTCATCAGATCCTCACCAAATTTTTATGGGACCACCTCGGGGCTTCTACTTTTCCATAAAAAAAATAACCATCTTAATCGGTCAAGCCACCTTCGAGTAATCGGTGAACAAGTGAATTGAATACAGGTTTTTGAGGAGCATTCCCGGTCCTCACTTCGAAGATCCTCAACAGATCCTCACCAAATTTTTATGGGACCACCTCGGGGCTTCCACCTTTCCATTAAAAAAGAACCATCTTAATCGATCAAGCCACCTTCGAGTAATCGGTGAACAAACATAAAAAAAAAAAATATATATACGCGACGAATTGAGAACCTCCTCCTTTTTTGAAGTCGGTTAAAAATATCTTGTAAAATGTCTTGAGTAATAAAAGTAAGAAAAATTCAAAACACATTTTTCCACACTTGGTGTAGGGTCGCTTCGCTCGAAAAGCAAAAAATATGGTACATACATTCCATACTTGAATGATAAAGAATATTTTTACACACCCATTTAAGTCCCGATCCCACTTGAATATTGAAATAAAAAGCAGTCTTTGCAGTAATCCAAATCTTTAGCTATCTCCGTACCCAGTTTCATCGCAATCGTAGGTTTTGAAACAACACAAGCAATCAAACAAAACAAAAGCAATCAAATCGCTTTTAAAATACTACAAGTAATTAATTCAAATTCAAATTCAAAATTAATAATTTTTTTCTCCCGTCTAATTCAGAGGCAAGATTATTTTACTAAAGTAACAGACAATTTTGAATTGATTTCTTCTTAAAAAAAATAAACATCGGTGCGCGGTCAGCTGGCATTCGAAACCACGACCACCAGAACGAAAGTCGCGGTATCTACCACTGGACCAACACCGCTCTAAGTAGAGTACCTTACGCTTACTCCGTCCAGAATTTATTTGTTTGCAATTTCAGTGGAATTAATAATATTGTCTTTCACCCGTCTAATTCAGAGACAAGATTAATTTTATTAAAGTAGCAGACAAGCACATCGAAGTAGTACCTCACGCTGTCTTCATCAGTGGCCGGCTCCCGGCGTCCGTTCTGATTGATGGTCCCGGAGATTGCATGTCAGGATTACATCTGCGGAGGATGTACGGATTATTTAGCTGTTGCCAGACGGTAAATAGACCGGGCAATAATCTAGAGAAAGACCTGTAGTCGGTATCTATGTGTTTTCTCGCATATTTGAGACAATGTGATTCACACGATAATTGCACAAATAAAATTAAAACGAACCCGATGAGTATCTTGTGTCTTCTCAATGGAGATCGCGTTCCGAATACACAATAGTTTGCTGACGATTCTAAAGAATTTTGTGATAATTTTCTTATAGAGTAAAAATATTTTGCCTTTAACTTGACTTGGCTATCAGAAAAAACCTTGTATGAATGAAGGAAGTACTATTTTTTCCCCGATTTTATTGAATAAAAATCACGAATACTTGTACATAATGTTGTAAATTTCTTTATTTTGTTTTTAAATCATTCATGAACTAACCTAACCCGCTTGAGAAGGCAGTCGATTCTGTAAAGAACTTACAGAAATTCCGCGGTGAGTTTCCAAATTGGCATTGTATAAATCTCATTCATAGATATACCGAAAGCGCGCAACTTGCGGCGAGTTAAACTAGGGATAGAGCGAAAGCGAAAGTCTGATACCTTTTTGAAATGTAAGCGGAATGTAAGTGAAGTCGAGAGTGACTAGTGAAATTTGAGTTTTATAGATTAACAGTGCAGTTGTCCCCTTCTTTTACGTAATTATATGAGGGAAACAAAATTGATAGATAATACAATATCTGCCACTTCTTTTTGTATATTATTAAAATTGTATATTATTTATGTTATGGGCCGTAGTTATTAAATAACCTCTAACCAAGGCTAAAATAATTTTTGGCCCGGTATCAAAATATTTCTGTACTGTTACGGTATGAAAAAACGCCTAGGGCTTCTATTTTTCTTTATTGAAGTACGTCTTTGTATTATGTTTGAGCAATATAAACTTAAACATGGTCTTTTCAAAGAGAAATCTCAGCTAAGAATAGCCGAGTGGCGGCGGGCGGCGGCACAATTTAATTTCACTTTTGCCTGTTTACGTTTTTAAAAGAAATAAACTTAAAAATATTGTTACAAAACTGATGTTTCTTTACAAAGATACAAAGCTCCGATATTAAGTTCTAGCGACCGCTGAGTTGTCAAAAGAAATATTTCTTGAATCGAATCCAATTCGCAAGTAGGTGGAACATGGAAATCACATTTGCAATTCAGCTTCATAAAATGAACCGTCACCGGTTACAGACGATGGAATTTTTCAATTATATACTTGATTTAGCAAGGGAAAGATGCCTTTGTGATAGATCGCATAGCCTTTGTCTCATCTTCATGAGAATTTCATTCATACGTCAAATATTACTTCCGTCTGAATGGAAATATTTTCAATAAGCATCCGTCCTCAGATTTTGCATTGTGTCGCCACGAATAATATCATCTTCGTAAAGTGTTAGTGTTGCCTATCTCGATGTTACATATCATTGAATATTCCTTTTTGTCGATATTATCGCCCATATATTGATTCGGGAATGTGTTTATGAAATATTTGAACCAATTTTGCGATGTATATTGTAGTGAAATGGTACGAAAGATTTATTGTCGACTGATAATATTTATTCGCGTAACTCGATTATTGTTAGGCAGAACGTTATTATGAAATTTATTGTTTGTTCCTTATTTTGATTAACAGCTTTTCGTCTGACTAATGTGCTTTTTCTTCGCAGGTATTTTTTCACGGAATATTTTGTTTTTCAATTACCTCCTACTGTTACATACTTCGTTGAGATAAATTGAGAGTTTAGGTTCTATTTTTGTAAAATTATTTTTGTGCTAATATAATATTTCTAGTAACTGTTCGCAACTGCCCAGCATGAGCTAAATTGACTAAATAAAAAATAAAGAAATGTTATACCACTTCTAAAAACTATTTTTAGATAATTTAATACCTATTTAATCCCTATATCTATACAAAGTGTAACGGGTATGCCCTTTTAAGCCGAAAGGGGGTTGTCTTAGACATCTAGGGGAACAAGTTTTGCCCTACGACTTTAGAAAAATCTAACTTTTTTTTGAAATTGAGGTTATGTTTCACTGAAAAAACAGCTGCTTTTGAAAATAAAGGTAATTAAAGATTTGATTGTAGTAGACCAAAATTAAATGAAAGGACAAAATAAGGTCAATGACCTCAAACTCTGAGAAACAGCTGACTTTCGAGTAAACTTTACACTTAAAATTTTCTAAAAGTACTTCGAATTTTAAAAAGTCGTAGAACAAAAGTTGTTCGCCCAGAAGTCCAAAACAACCACCTTAAAAGGGCTTACCAGTTCCATCTTGTATAATACTATAAAATATATTATGTAACATAAATTGCTGTAATTTTTATAAATCAATAAAAGTAGTATTGTTATTCTCCTGATCCAATTTTCAACGAACAACACATCACCCATCCCCTTCCTTAAGTCTTTTCCATTCATTGGTTGCCTGGAAAAGATCGCCCATAGGCGATAAGGCCGCCCATTGTACCGCTTTAGTTTTAAGATCTAATCTAAGTGAAGTCCTTCTTATTTATTTTCAAACTGTAATCATTAATTAAGATACGAGTAGCTATTAGGTATCTTATCTATATAATGAGCAATAGTAAAGATCAATCATCGATAGAAGGAAAAAATATCGCAGCAAACCAGGTAAGTACCTAATACCCACTCATAGCATGTAATCCTCCTTTTCTGGTTACACTTTTATTAAAGGTACCAGTATATACTATATCGGGCATCGTCTAATGAAAGTCTATCTAATAAATACACGATTATCCGTCTACGGTCCAGAGTAAATACCGAAGGGCGATCATTCGCTGAGGCGGTCGCATCTGGCACTTGCCGGATTATACCGGTAAAATTCAATAATCTTTCGAGAGGCAACTGAGTGGGACGGCAGCATGTGCGAAGAAGATAGAGCGAACACAGTTTACTGATTTTTTTATCGGCCGATAACTTATGTGTCTGCGCGAAAATTTAATTAACTAAGTATTGTCATAATATTTTCAACATTAACCCCTTTACTTATAAACACTGATTAACAACTGCATAACCATGTACCGTTTGTCTTTTACTGTGACATGAAGTTTCAAAGTTAACAGACTGAGATAAACGTCACACAAGTAAGTTGGTCATTTGTTAATCATCGTTTATAAGTAAAGGGGTTCGAGTACAAATAATTAAAAGAGCCATTTCCATGGAATTAAAAGTTTGATCCAGAATTAGAGTAGGTAATACAAAAATAGTCAAGAATGTTTCTTAGTGCAGTTTTTGGCATCCGATTACTCTACAATGTAATATTTAATTTGCTTAAGTAAGTAAGGTTGGTTAGTAGGTTCTTGCTTAAGTACCAATCAAGAGAAATTCCATACAACACAGTTTAATGATATGAAAAAAAACTATTTTCCTTAGTGGTTCTGTTTTCCGTTTGTACTTTACTTGAAAAAAAAAAGCACAAAGGTCACATTTGGACACACAAATCTTCAAATTTAAAATAGGAAAATCATATCGTTTTACGTGATTCTATGTGAGTAAAGAAACAGATTTCTAATACCTATAGTTAGAAATTCGTAAACTTCATATTATGCATGAATGGGGTCTACTAAGATCCTTGGCCCCAAGCCAACCTCATCTGGTAGATTGGGACACCTGTTAAATAACGGCTCTGGCGCAGACTTTTCCTTCAGAGTTATTAATGGAAAACCACAAACTATCTCCCGATAAAAAGTACCAGTAAGTTTTCACCCTGAATCGCCAGTGATATGGCGTAGTAGTAAATTTAATTTGTTCGGCTAATTCTGTTATACCTCAAGTTAAGTGGTAATTTTATAATTATATGGACTCATGTGGACTTCTCCAAAGTGGTAAATAAACTCGTATATTACTAATCTGTTCATCCCAGACACATCAATTGCATATTCTTCTTGTATATTCATAATTAGTTAGAGTTACGATGCCCCCTAATCGAGAGCACTTGTAATCTAACATTATACATTCAACTTATAAAGTGCGCACTGTATGTAATGCTCGAACCCGTAACGTTATATTACATATTTATGCTCGCGACCTTTAGAGTTGAATGAAGTGCATAATATGTCACCCACGATGCATATTATATAACAAAAAAATCAAAGACGTTCCGTCATTAAATAATCAACAATTTTTGATATTTGTGTTTAGCTCGGGATTTTGAGCTTAGCTTATCAATTAATAGTAATGTAGGTAAATAACAAAAATGATAGTTTACTTAATATGAAGTGCAGATTAAAATATTAAGCAATATATAGGAAAAACTAATGTTTAAACACATCCTGTTTCATTGTAAATAAAAATCTATATTATTAACGAGTTAATTTAATTATTTTGTCTTGTAAATGTATCTAATTAAATAAACAAAACTACGAAACTAAAGACAACAAAAGATAATAAATTAAATACCAAAATATGGTTTCCGTATGTTTTATAATTACTGAGATATTTAGGTGCTTTTAAGACATACAAACCTAGAAATTCTTAAATAAATAACTCGAATACAGTTTGTTGTACAATACATAAAACTACTAGCTGCGCCCCGCGGTTTCACCCGCGCAAGTTGCGAACCCGCGTTGCTCGAACTGAACCATTGAAGAACTGTTGAAGCCAGGCGCTACTGCGCCTGGCATCATCAGTACTTCCCTGGTCGTCCGTTTAAGTGTGGATTTTTGCACTGCGGTAGGTAGGTGAAGTAAAGTAAAGTTTGTATTTCATTAGTAAGTGACGATGACGATGACGAAGGATGACGATGACGATAATCATGATGCCACTCTACATAACTTACCCTACCCCTGTGTCGATTTTCATTTATTGAATAGTTATCACCCGCGTAAGTCCCGATCATGCGGGATTTTCGGGATCAAAAGTATCCTATGTCACTCTCTATCATTTAAACTATCGATGTGCAAATTTTCATCCAATAAATAGTTATCACCCGCGTAAGTCCCGATCCCGCGGGATTTTCGGGATCAAAAGTATTCTATGTTACTCTCCATCATTTAAACTATCCCTATGCAAATTTTCATCTATTAGATAGTTATCACCCGCGTAAGTCCCGATCCCGCGGGATTTTCGGGATCAAAAGTATCCTATGTTACTCTCCATCATTTAAACTATCCCTATGCAAATTTTCATCCAAATCGGTAGAGCCGTTTGACCGTGAAGAGGGAACAAACAAACAAACAAATAAACAAACAAACAAACAGACTTTCGGATTTATAATATTAGTAGGATAGCAAAAAATAAAACTCTGTTTAAATCAACAAACAAAAAGTTAAGATCACTTCGATAATCGAGTTTGAATATTATGCGAAGTCCCCTTACAGTTCAGTTCTACGGACTTCAAGTACATTGAGACGTCCTCTGCATTCGGAATAAGCAAATGGATGACCTCGCTGCTCGGAAAAAGACGGTAGGAAGGATGGAAAAGTCTTATTTTAGCAAATAATATAAAGGATAAATACATCTTCAATAATTCACTCGCGGCGAGGTTTGATCTAGTGTCCCGGAGTCAGCACCCCTGCGTCTAAATAAAATGAACTGACCTCGCGTGGCCTAGTTAATCAAGACGCTGGAGTTGATATGCCTAGCTAGATCATCAAAAAATCGGGGCCCACACGAATGAAACCGCGCGCGCGGGTCTGCAATGTTCACGCTTTACCCCAACACTGTGACTAAATTTTAGTAAAAATTCACCAGAAAACATCTAATTAGAGATATCTCCCGTCTCTCCTTGAGCAATAAGGTGTGTCAATTTCACCCCACTAAGATGAAAGGGATGATTTATATTAGACCGTCACGAGCGCCGGCCGGATCCGAGTTTTGTTGTACGTTGCTCGGCCGCCACTCGGTTGCAACAGACCGATCGACTGCTCGCCGAGCAATGGACAACGAAGCTCGTGTTCGTAACGGTCTAATATAAATCATCCCTAAAACGGGTGACGCTGACTAATATTTTTCTTATAAGAAAATTATAATTTTACCGTCTGCTGAACACTTTAACAATTAATATCATTGAAATTTGATACAGGTGCTTTTATTTCTAATATTATAATCAACGCACTCTAGATTAGAATATTTTATTGTTACTCCATATTTTATGTTTTAGTTTTAATATATTTAATACTAGCTGAGCCCTGCGGGTTTACCCGTATGATTCCCGTTCCCGTAGAAATATCGGGATAAAAAGTAGCGTAAGTGTTAATCCAAGTATCCAGCTACCTATATTTCATGTTTCATCGCAATCGGTTTTGTAGTTTTGCGTAAAAGAGTATAAAATTCACAGACCTATGAACTTTCGCGATATAATATTAGTATAAGTGAGAATTCTAGGGCGTTACCTTGTGTCAAGTGGGCATAATAATATGAGTCTGCATAATTTCGAAAATCAAATCAAGTTTCACCATAAATGGTAAAATTTTAATTAACTTCAGAGCAAAACGCAGGCTTGACTGCGGTTTTTATCATAAGATAGTTTGAACCAAACCGAAATACGAATAATTAATTGTCATTTTGCTTTTTACTATCTATTTGTTAATGTATTGAAAACGAACTTATTACAAAATGTATTAATAATTTTGCGCTTTTTTACAGAATTAACACATATTGCGTCCCAGTACAGAAACGTCGCTTAAAATTGGAAGGTTAATGTGGTTTTAGGTGCAGTTTAATTGATTAAGCAGCTCTCAAATTTTGAATCGTTTTTTTAACATTTGGTCATTGGCATCTTTAACCAAACACTAAGGTTGAGAATTTACATTTTAGTTATTATTTTTGTATTATGCTTGTTTCTAAAGTTAAACTCCGGAGACCTCTTAAGACCTCTTTGCTCCGTTATACTTGTTTTAAACCGTTTAATTTTAATTTAATTCGGCATTTATGGTAAATATCTCCAAAAAAAAAACTGGAAAATCTGAAATTATTTTATCTTCTCAGTGTGCAAACACGATTAATAAAAAAATACGTTAGAAAATATTTATTATATAGTTTTTGAACTTTTGCTAATAAATTTCGCACAGTTGAACGTCCTTCTTGTATTCTTAATTGCTGGTGTTATCTTTGTCACAATTTAATTTAATTTGACGTTATGTTACCCCCTTAACCAACTATTCCACCCTATAAATCCAAGTGAGCTTCTAAATTATGCATTGTAGCTATATAGTTCTCAATATTTTAGTAAGTGTTCATTAACTACAAAGTATGCCATCATACGCATAAACTGTTTTATGTAAGGCGGGCCAAATGGTCTATTTTATAGATATCGTAAGGAGTTATCACATTATTGATAGGTTCGACGACTTGAGTGTCAATTACTTTTTACGACGGAGTAGCTTTTTTTCGTGTTAACGAGGTTACGGGCGATGTAAAATTCAACTAAGCCGCACTTACGATAGTTTCGCTCGTTTCGCTCGTGTCGAGCGAAAATGAGTGTGTATTTAGTGTTAGATATTATAGTTTATTTCGCTGAATTAGCTTTAAGGTTAAAGAGTTTACTCAGCTTTTCCTTGGTATTTTTTTAAATTTAGTTCTTTTTTAATTAATAGCCCATACCTGCATTTAAGCGAATGACTTATTCTTCTTGGTTTAGTGGTGTGGCTCACTGAGTGTTAAAGTTTTCAGGTCACCCTGAAGCTTCTAACTTGACCTAACGACTGCTAACAGTGATAATGACAGTGACAGAAACATAAGCCGAGAACAACTGCTTAACGTCCGTTCCTAAGCATGGAGGAGCTCCAAAATTGTGAAACACACATTATCGATCACCTATCCAAGAAATGATCGTGCCAGGCGTTGCTTGATTCCTACATAAGGCTAGTGACGTATTTATAAGATAAAATTTTTATTTACAATTGTGATAGTAAGTGTACCTACCTTATAATTAGTTATGCGAAATATCTGTTTAATATTACGTAATTTGTTTATTATAGCTCAAGGAATTTAAGTACAAGAAATATTTGAAAGAAAAAGTACATCTTCAAAAATGTGGAGGCGCAAGTTCAAACCTCGCTGCGTGTGGAATTTTAAAGATGTATTTTTCCTTTAAAATATTTTCTAATATTTGTTAAAGTTAAACCAAACTATTAACGTCTTCATTCAGAAAGCGGAAGTAGAAACTGATTATTAATTATCCATACTTGGGACTCGTAGCTTGGTAGGTGAAAATAATTGATTGCTCATCAATTTTGCTAGTAGCTGTAGATAGTCTGTTATTATTGTCTATTAAATTGTCTTTGAACTACCTTCGTGAGTACAGTGGTTCTCAAAGTTAACTTTAGACTGAATTAACATCACAATGCAGAATATGTTAATGTTTTTTATAAAACTTGACTTGACATACTCAGGAGGTCCAGGAGGCCTTTGTTAGATTTTTCTAACTTCTAGATTCTTACAAAAGTCATCCATTTATTTCGCGTACCAAGCTTCACGCATCCAACTTTCTTGTACGTACCTGCTTGTACTAAGTGGAAACCACTACCCGCGGCGATATTCCCCTTTCCTTCTATTCTTTCTTTTTTCTAGTCAAGGCCATCGTCGCTTTACATCAGGTGTGATAAGATTCAATGGAAGCCTATTTCATGTGCAGAAAAACATAACTGCACTTAATTGTTGCATTGTAATATTTGTAATTAACACGCATTTTTACTAGATTAAACGAAAATGCATTTTCAAAATTCAGCACCAAAACTCCATTATCGCGCCCTTACCAATAATGGCCATTGGCCACGTCTTGAAAGTTCTGAAGTGCTGACTTTTGTTATTCTGAACTTCTGTAATAAATTAAGTAATATCGCACGATATTACACATAGCGCAAACTAGCTCTAAACTAAGCTAGGTGTGTACTCGTACTAATGAGTACTACACAACGGATATCTTTTATAATATCGTAAATTACATGTTTTTTACGCCAATAGAACAATGTGTCCCTTAGTTCTCAGATTGCTAAGAAATGTAGGTAATAACTAACCCCCCAACTTGGGTTGGAAAAAGCTACCGTACAAGAAGCGAGCAAAAGTTGTTGACCTCTAAGTTGCTGACGTTAAAGTCATACAAAACTTCTGCTAGCTTCTTGAGCGGTAGTTTTTTCCAACCCCGTTATCGAAAGCATAATATTCCCAAATCGACGTCGAGTTGAACTCGACGGTAGTTACGCGGCAGAAACAAATATCTATGTTTAAGCCTAAAAACCTGCACCTGGCGGGAATTGAACCAGCAAACTTCTGCATTGCAGGCCGCATGCGTTAATGAATATTGAGAAACACTGTAAATCCAGGTTCTAGGTATTAGGAGGCTCGAAAATTGATGTGGCACGTTTCAAAGCGGGCTTTATACCCAGTTATTGATCGTTGATTGACACTTTAATCAATGTCTCTGTTATAACCCGTCGGTAGGTACCTGACTTATCTGTTCCAAACTAAAACTCTGAAACTTGAATGCTAGGCACTGACAAATTTCATTCTGTACTGTACTTTACATGATTATGTTGTAATAATTTCTTCTATGGTTTTCGCGATTTTGCATAATAAAACACTTTATTTATATTTACAGTAAGCTTCTTCAAGTTTGACTGACCCTGAAAAAGCCAACTGTAAAGTTGGCGAACGCTAGGTTCGTTTAAAACCACGAATAAAACGCGATTAAACCCGATAAATAAAGTGTTTTATTTTGATTATGTTGTTCTTTGTAATGTTTGATTGGAATAGTCTCTTTATTAAAAGCGATACAAGAACAAGTAAGTAGTACCTGAGACAAATAGTTTCTACACTTTTTAAAGAAACACGATTTTTTATTAATTATTTATCTTGTTTACTTACTAATGTTATAAACGCGAAAATTTATATGTATGTCTGTATGTGATTTTGTTACTCTTTGACGCAAAAACTACTTAATCGATTGCAATGAATCGTCGAATATAGGTAGCTGAAGACCTGGGATAACACAAATACTACTTTTTATTACGATTATCTCGCAGAATCGGAACTTCCACGGTTGAAACCGCGGGGCACAGGTTGTAATAATAAAAAGTTACTACCAAGATTTAATGATTTCATAGACAGTTTCAATTTAAATTCTGACTATTGTTTTTATTCTATCATTTTACAATAATCTCACTTTAAACTATGTTTGTATACGAGTATAAGAGTATTTACAAAATATTATACAAAAACTGGAATTTCGCCATTTTAATTCCCGCTTTCTTAGGAAATAAAGCGAAAAAAATGTTTTGAGTGAGTTTCTGGTACTTAAGTATGTACCTAAAATTAATTATAAGTACTTGTGTGTGATGTTCGTTTTAATTAACGTCTTTGGTATTTATAACTGAAATCTATTTCAAAATCTTAGATTAAAACTGTAAATTTAGAACTGTCAACTATCATAAATAGGTAAACAAAGCTTGAAAGTGTGATTTAAATAAATGTAAAAAATGTATAATAATAATAGGGGTTAAAGTATGAAATTGCCGTTTTATTGCAATAGGTTCTTTGAATTGACATAGAATCTTCATGGTTTTCGAATGAAACTTTTTTCAAATGGTTTCTGTGATGTTTTTTTTTTTTAAAATGTGAAACATTTGAATATCGACTTTCAACTGTTTTTGTTATTCAATTTAGACAAGAAAAATGGATACTGCGAAAATTCGAGTGATTTTTGAATACGAGTTCCGACGCGGAACTAACGCGGCAGAAACAGCCCGCAATATCAATGCTGCGTTTGGAGAGGGGTCTACTAATGAACGCACCGTGCGATTTTGGTTTAAACGCTTTCGTGATGGAAATTTCGACTTAAAGAACGAGCCACGAGGAAGACCGCCCATAGAGGTGAATAACGATGAATTAAGAGAGATAGTGGAAGCCGATCCTAGTCAAACTACCCAGGAATTAGCGGCATGGTTTAACGTTACCTTACCCACTTTATTGACTCACTTGCGTCAAATCAATAAAATAAAAAAATACGAAAAATGGGTGCCTCATGATTTGACTGATCTGCTGAAAGAAACGCGTGTTGAAACTTGTGTTGCCTTGTTGAACCGGTACAGAAATGAAGGAATATTGGATCGAATTGTAACATGTGATGAAAAGTGGATTCTTTATGATAACCGGAAAAGAAAAATGCAATGGCTGACCCCAGGTCAAATGCCACAACAGTGTCCTAAAGCAAAACTTACCAATAAAAAGGTAATGGTAACTGTTTGGTGGTCTCAGCATGGTGTTATTCACTATAGTTTTCTTCGATCTGGTCAAGCAATTACGGCAGATGTCTATTGTGCCGAACTCCGAACCATGTTGACAAAACTAGCAGTAAAACAGCCCCGACTCATGAATCGATCTTCACCATTATTGCTCCACGACAACGCGAGACCTCACACAGCACGAGAAACCATTTTGACCCTTCAGGAACTGCACTTAGAAACCATTCGTCATCCTCCGTATTCACCAGACCTTGCTCCAACGGACTACCATTTTTTTCGTGATTTGGACAATTATCTACGTGACAAGAAGTTTTCTTCCCAGGAGGCAGTACAAAATGCTTTCACACAGTTTGTGCAGTCTAGATCGTCGGAGTTCTATCGCAAAGGCATTAATAACCTTCCCATTAGATGGCAGCAATGTATAGATAATAATGGCAACTATTTTGATTAAATAAATTTGTTAAAAATTTAAAAAATAAACATTTAAGATTTTCAGTACAAATCGGCAATTTCATACTTTAACCCCTAATAATATGTAGTATATCCGTTGTCTAGTACCAATAGTACGAGCCAAGTGCTTAGTTTGGGGCTAGATTGCGCTGTGTGCAATGTCGTGCAATATTTATTTATAATTTTTTTATGTATGACTTTTTTGATCTCATATTCTGAAACAGAGTTATGGTTCCCAAAGAAATAAACTAAAACAAACATCACACACAAATGTGTTAATTAAATTAAAAGCACATAACTAAACCTTCGTACACGATAAAATCCTTTTAATCTTTAACTGACCCTATTTCTGTTTCCCTCCGTATTCCGAGGACCCTCGTTCTAGTTAATCGTTTTATTATAACGGAGATTGATACGTGAAGCCCCGTATATTGTAATTCACCTACTCTCGTCGAACACCTTTGTTTATTACGGTGAAAGCGCTTGCAGTCTAAGGATTTTTTGTTCTGCGATTATTTAGTTGCATAGAGAAGGGAATTGAGGCCTTTGTCCAAAAAGAGGAACAAAGCAAGCTAAATTTTAATTTAATAATTTATTTATTTCTCCATAATAACATTTTATTTTAGTGCTTAGCTTAGGTTCATTAATGTTTCTTAAAAAACAAGATGAAGAGGGTAGGTAGGTATTCTAATTTATTGTTATGGAGTCTGGAGCCTGCACTGAGATATCGGAGATTATTTGGTTAAGATCATCAATACAATATTAACTCTTTTACATCTTCCGTTCGACATAGACGGTGTTCAAACCCAAGCCTAGCGAGCGGCTCTACCTAGTGCTACTAAGTACAAGGAATCTTCTAAAAATATTCATTTATAATAATTCTAGCTGCGCTCTGTGGTTTTACCCGCGTAAGTCCCGATCCCGCAGGGTTATCGGAATCAAAATGATCCTGGGCTACTCTCCATTACTTAAATAATCCCTATGCAAATTTTCATCCAAACCGGTCCCATGAAAAAAAAAATGTTAGAGGTGGACCACCCTTATTACTTAGGGGTATGAAAAAATGAATAGTAGCCTATTCTCAGACCTACTAAATATGCTGAATAATGCATATGAGAACTAGTGACTCAAGAATTCTATAATATATAAGATTTCTAAATGTGATTAATTTACAATTACCTATATCCTATTTGTTTGATTTTAATTTTAACTCCAGAATCAAAAGTCATGATTAAGCGAATGTGGTCTGCGGGTTTCCTTTGTTGTGTAACATGAATACTGGTTAGCCTGAGCTTCCAACATCTTACAAGATTAAGAATTTAAAGGAATAAAATATAAAGGTCGTGGGAAACATGTTCCTGTTGTGTATACTGTGGTTCTATACCGTACAAAGCGAGATTTACACAAAGAAACGAAAGGCACAGCTAGTTTTTATAATAAATGATAATGCCTGAAGCATCATGTAAATCTCGCCTGCAGAAGGAGATCTAAAATAAGATCTCAACATAAACTATACTAGTTGTAAACCAGAGTGCGTTGCAGAGACATTTCATTTAAAATATGCGTTTATTTTAACATTCAGAGCGGCAGTGGCGGCGGCGGCGGCGACGCAAACAACGGTCGTATTTGAATCCTAAAACTGAGTGTTTGTTGTAAATTGTCGTTGTGCTTGCAGAGCTCGTGGCTTATCTTCTTGAGTGACGTCTTGAATATGAGATGCAACGTTAAGACAAATTCAAGCTATATGTGTTCAAGTTATGGAGCGTGTTTCAAGATGGATAGGTATGGACTTATTTCTGTGTCTGTTTTCTTCGGCAAGTGTGCAATCTCTGTTTTAGGCCTATATATTTTTAATGTTAGCTAAAACATTTATAGCCTTAATTTCTTCTATGGTTTTCGCGATTTTACATAATAAAACACTTAATTTTTGAACGCCAGTTGACAGTCAACCTTGAAATAGCCAACTTTAAAGTTGGCGAACGCTCGGTCCGTTTAAAAATCATGAATAAAACGCGATTAAGCCCGGAAAATAAAGTGTTTCATTATTTATGGCCTTATTAATTAACGTGGAGTAAGGTCGAAGTAGTGAGAACAGATATTTTTAAACAAAAAGCGGAATAAATACACTGAACTAACTTCTCTTTTATTACAGTACAGGACTATTACAGTATTTGTTTTCCTTCATTTTAGAAATACCTGTGCCACTTTAAGTAAATTTATTCAACCTACTAAACTTTACACCTGAAAAAGTGTAAAACACTTTCAAAACACTGATTTACATTTTTAAACTAACACGGTTTTTTTCACTACTAAAATTCGCGAATAAATTATTAAACATGGTAAACACCCCGTTAATAAGTAATTTTAGTACAGATTTACATTTAAACAAAGCATAAAAACATTATAATAAAACAAACATAAAATACATCAAAACAATCTGAAAAAGACACGAACCATAAGTTAAAGGTGAGAATAAAATGACATTTAAAACTGCTCTGTAAGTTTTATCTCTCTATAACCAGTCATGGCCAGTCGACATCGTATTTAAAAACTGAAAGACAGGGTGTAGTGAAGAAAAATAAAAGTCAGCTGTACTGCGGTGACCAAGGCCTCTACTAATTTGTACAATTTTTTTAATAGAAATATTTTAAAGTAAAAAATCATCTTCAAAAATTCACTAGCGTCTCTACCCAGAGACGCAAGTTCAAATCTCGTCGCGATTGAACTTTTGAAGATGAATTTTCCTTTAAAATATTTCTAGTAGATATGCCATAAGCAATAACAACAAATTCCAAAAAAAAATAGTGATAAAAATTGCATTAAATCTATTAAGAATCGACATTGCCTAAATATTTGTATACAAAATTTAGACTATATTATATAATTTTAATCGTGATAATTATGTATTACATATTTAATTTTGTTGTTGACATTGTTAATCTTTTAATTCCATTTAATTTTGTCTGTCACATTGTATCTTTGAAATCAATAACAGTTTTATAGTATCATTGAAAATCATTAAGTTTAAATTAAGATTTACTTAAAAATAAATTCATTTCTAATTAATATTTGCATGCTAAGATAGATGCTTGTGAAATATGTTAAACAAACTTATTGATATCATCCATATTTCATGCAAATAAATGAGAATAATAGATTTTACTCTAACATTTTAACTCTAGGATACCTTATACGAATAAGAACTATAGATTGGTGACACATCAAAAAATAAACGAAAAAATATTTAAAAAAACATAACACTACCTTTGGCAGTCGTATAAAAATAAGGTTTTTTTTGTAAGTATCTGTGGTTTTTAAAAGTAGTCGGGGTATTTTTTATAAAAAAATATTTTATATTTTTGAGCGACAAAGGGACGACAAAGCAACGAGAAACGATCAACGATCATGGTAAGTGATTGTAGCACCTGACCCTAACACAGAAATGTTTAAAAATAAACTTTAGGCAAGATTTAGATTTAGGCTTTCGGTAGCTTGCATTTGCTTAGAAAATAAAGTATAAAAACTAGACCAAAAAAAATTCTAAAAATCTGAGTGCTATTTAAGGTAAAATAAATTGATTTTAGTTTGAAGCAAGAGCGATAAAGACTGCTGTCGAATATTACGGTCAATATATTGTTAACTTTAATTAGAATAAGACGCTTCTATTGTTGCATTAGTCTGCTTTTACTCGTAGTAGGCTTTCCCGCGAGGCACAAAATTAAATATGTAAGTAATTTACGTCAGATCCGTCGTCAACTTCTGTCTACTGCTAAGGCTGAAATATATAGTGCGTACTTTGACTTTGCTCAGAATGAGTTTAGCAAACACTAAGCATAAACTTTGAATTGGAATTATTGTCGAAATTTATTTTGTAATATACGAATAAAATAAAAATAACTTCATAGTTATAACAGAGAAGCAAAGTTTAGGTCATTATTTTTGTATGGTTTACATTCTAAATTTGAAAAACTTCGACTTTACTAAGCACAAACTTTAGATAGTTGCGCAGATAACTTTATAAATACCAAAAATTGTCTTAAGTCAAAGCCTAAGTTTTGTTGTTTTAATGTAGGATTTAGAAACAATGAAATAGATATCTATTTTCTAACAAATATTACGCGAAAGTTTGCATGTATGACTGTCAATTTGTTGCTGAATCACGCTAAAACTACAAAACCGATTGCAATGAAACTTAGAATTTAGGTAGGCTACTTTTTAACCCGATACTCCCGCGGGAACGGGTCTTTTATATTTGTAAAAGTTCGTTAATAAAGCTCTAGTAACAATAAAGCTACTGTAACAATGTTTCAATAAGAACCGTCTATTGTTTTTGGACGTTGAAACCGATACCTTGTCTATTTTTGACGTCTCTCTGATACTTTTACTTTGTTAAAACTGTCACGTACTAGAGTAAACGCTGTCTAGGTATTTTGTTACATGTGCAGTGTCGATCTTACCTTGACTTGTTTCTTGTTAAACTCGACAGTTAAAGCAGACTAGAACAAGACTCTTGCTTTGCATACTGGATCTTATGAACAAGCAATTTCTGTGAATAGAAGACTATACATGGTAATTTTAGATTTTCTCAGGAGCAAGTTTTATGAATGCATTTTAAAAATACTTGCAGAAAATGGTGGTTGTTGTTTGCGTTTAGATATTTAGACGCTCGTGTTTGCAGTTTAGTAAAATATTTCGATTTCTTTTTGAAAAAAGAAATATTGGTTTGCAAATCTTGAACGCCATACTGTTTGATGCAATACAGTTTCAACTGTAGGTACACAATTTAAATAAATGTACCTCTTTACCAAAATTGATTTAAGACTCGACGTTTTACGTTTTGTAATAAGCCGTTTAACACTTTCAAATATCTAAATGGAAATCTATAGAAACGTATGTGAGAATGAGTTGTAAGCAAGTTAAGTTGGGTGCTGACCGCGCCAGCTAGATTCCGCGCAGCATCTTTATCTCAGTCGTTTATCAAATAAATTCAGAGTCCAAATAAAATTTATTAGTTTTCGAATGGCCACCTCCGCCACTATGCGACTGCCTCTTTTATTGCTCACCCACGAATTACTGTAGGGATTTTCTTTCCGCCGTTAAGATGAGCTATATGAATTATGTAACTTTTTCGAAAAAATAGAGGAATAACAGCGAAGCCAATGGACCGGGCGGATATATCCCCACATTTTTCTGGTTGTTCGAATCTTTATACCTCACTTTAATACCTAAACCCGATATAAATTTCGGCAGAACGTGCCCTCTTAAACATTCATTACAGATTCCAGTTTCAGACCGACACTGCTTTTTATAAATTTTTATGAGACAGAAAATATTTTTTCGTCTAAATATTTTTTGTGGGGCTAATAAAGTCTTCGAATGCCAAACTCAAATGTGATTGGATTGAATGTATTTCCGTAGCTACAAATCCATAAGTTAACGTCACTAATTTAGTATTATACAATCTTAAGTTCGATTTCATAGACTGATTTCCCACTGAAATTGTATCACCAGTACCTAAGTAACATCTACTTACAACACCACTAGCTCTACGCAACTTTTTGCCAGATTTACTTCACGTTTGCTCATAACAGTCATATAAGGATGATGTAATGGTGATACAAGGGTGATATAACAATATGGCACCTAACGGCAACGAGACGAAGGTGAGATGCAAATATCCTCTTCGTGGAACGTGCTCCGTCAAGTTTGTAAGAACGCTCTGAATACCAACGCAAAGCGAACCCTGTAGGAGACATAGTACCTATGCGAACGCTTAGGTATGTAGCCTTAACTTAACACTTCGCGACGAAAGTAAAAAAGGACTCGCCTACGTGTTAAAATTTAAATAAATATTACCTAGAATATCTTATTTATTTCACGAGATCGAAATCTACGCAGATGCCTACATTAAAGTTTATTTTTTTTTATTTCTTCTCGCTAGTCCTCTGGCTTATAAATATAAATGACTATCTGCCAAAGTCCCGTTTCTGTGGGAATATTGGAACAAAAGTAACCTATGTCCTTCTTCAAGGTCCCATCTATCTCTAGGTATACCAAATTTCAACAAAACGGTGCAACGGTTTAGAAGTGAAAACGTAATAGACAGACAAACTGAGTAACTTTAGCATTTATAGTATTAATAAATAAATAAATCCTGTGACGAACACACAGCGCCATTTAGCCCCGTGGTAAGCTGCTAAGCTTGTGTTACGGTGACTAGACAACGGATATACTACTTATATTTATTTTTCTTTTGTAAATACATACATATTATACATAGAAATACGCCCAGACCAGATACAAATATTTATTTTTTAAGCATAAATATTTGCACCTAGCGGGAATCGAACCCGCAACCTTCTGTATTGCAGCCAAGCGTTCGCCCGACGCGCCACAGAGGTCGTCAAAAGTATTAGTTAGGATGATTGGATGACAAATTATGTAATGTGTGCCTATGTATGTAAACTTTAAAACTGCACATCACAGGAAAAGACAAATGACACAACATTTTTATAAACATGGAGAATAGTAGTGTTTGAGAATAGTTGTGTTTATACAAATTTTAATTGACTTTACGATGAAAAATAATCATTATTTAATGTTTTAAATTCAGTTTGTATAGTTAAAATTTCAATCAATTCCAAGTCCATCAATTCGAAGATACTCATCAGATCTGAGGATCTGAAAATGGTGAGCTATTTTATTATAGGATCACCTTGGATGGAGCTCTCTATTAAAAAGAACCATCTCAGTCGGTCAAGCTATATATGAGAATAGGTGAACAATTGAATTGATTACTGCGTTTTGAGGAGCATCACTTCATCAGATTCTCACCAAATTTTTATGGGACCACCTCGGAGCTCCCACCTTACCCTTAAAAAAGCCATCTCAATCGGTCAAACTATCTTCGAGTAATCGGTAAACATCCCTAAAAAAATTTACATACCTATACCAGACGAATTGAGAACCTCCTCCTTTTTTTTAAGTCGATTAACAGCAAAACCTACGAATAGATAGGTACTTCAAATACTCGCATCCTGAAACGCGTCGATACTAGTCTAAAATGGCGGTTGTTTAATACAATAAGTATTATGGGTCTACACCATATGTCTTTTATCGTTTAAAGAAGCGGAAACTTCACGAAAATATTATCTCACATTGGTTGTGTGAAAGTTGGGATAGCATGCAAATCACGAACGATAAGGGCCAGCGCGTCTTGGCTTACGTTTATGTAGTTTAAAGAACATTGTAGCTACTAGGGTTATCCCGGTCACGCGGTGTCGTCCCGGGAGAATAGGATTAACCTTTTAGTTGGACATATGACGAAAATATAACAAAACTGTGTTTTGAATAATAACTAAGAGTTAAAGTCGGTTATTATTTTAATGTTTGACTCGTGACCGCAAGCTTTAGGAATAAAACTAGACAAGTGGAAGCGCTCGATTAAATTATTGCCTTTTCGTTACTAAAAATAATTTATACGATTAAACTATTTTAAACTGACATAGCTGTTTTTTATTTTTATTTTTACCACACCAATCGATCAACATCGACTGATGTTGATAGATAGCATTGATCAACGATTAATCGATGCGTATGTTAATACCCTGAGAGTGTATGCGTATGATAATACTAAGTGTTACACCACTACACGAACAGAGATGATTACAATGAACTGTCAAAGTTGACAGACAAACTAAAAGTGGAATGCATACCTTACTCCTCTTTTATTAATAAAGCAGTATGCATGACATTTGAAAATCAAAACGCAACGTTAAATCATTATTTTTAGTTAAAACTGTTTCGAGCTCTGCTGCCATTTACGTTTCTTGTCGGGAACACGTGAGTGTATTGTAAAAATACATCCGTTGCATGTTGGAAAAATAAAAATATAAACGAACATTACCGTTGGAGTGTACAAAATACTTGTATCAAACATTTACTTGAATTTTACAATAGAAAGCGAGTGTTTCCGGCATAAAAGCGATAAGAAATGAACAATATAAATTATAATATAGAAAAGGAAATCTAAATTGCACATGAAGGTTTTATTATTTAAATTACCTATGAAGGATAATTAAAACTTACTAAAACTATTACACTATCTTCAGTTGAAATTCCTGTTTTAATGTTTAATGTTACGCTATTTCGACACATAATCGAAGAACAATATGTCGAATAAACTTCTAGGCCAAAGTTTATACCTCGAATGAATTCTGAGTCAACGAACGGAATGTCGAATGAAATGCTAGACGAAACACTACAGTGCGAAGAGTTCTAAGTCAACAAACAAATGTCAAATGAACTACCAGTTATTATTATCTACTTATTTACATTAAACGTTATTATATGAATCTTAATTAATTACCGTAACGTTTCACTCCAAATAAAACGGAAAAAAAGCTTTGAAGTAAAAGAGAGTAAAATATAAATTTTAACGTCTTTCCTCTCGAAAAGTAAGTGTTTCCAGTGATGAATGAATTTTAAACTGTAACTTGATGTTTTTCCTTAATTAGTCTTTCATTTTAATATAACGTGATATAATGGATAGATCTAAAAAAATATAGCTTACATTACAAAACGAATCTTCGCCATCTATACAAGTAATAATGTAATTTGTAGGTAACCACAGAATTCACCTAATACTAATACTATGTACCATCCAGATGTATCCACCGTGAGGCCTAAGGTCTCTACAGAATTGATAGGCATTAGTGAAAAAAAGATGAAGGATCGTGAGGAAACCCACGGCTGAGTTAGCTCCAGACGTATTGACATGTTCTTTTCTCTGGACATGGCTGACTAAGCTGAGAAGGTGGGGGTACTCCACTAAAAATATCCCGGGCACTGCAGCACCTTATAAAGTATGAATTAAAACTTGTTAGCGTTGTCAAATCGAATCATGCAAATCATGTAAAAATTAGATTTAAAAGGCCAATAATTAAAGTGGAAAAAAATGGCCAGTAAAAAGCCAGTAAGAAGTATCAGCAGTTTATACGCATGTTACTGGATTGCTTTGGTTGTTCTTAAATAAGCAATGTCATTGCGTTCTATTTAGGCAAGCGTGGTCAAACTCATTGACATTTACTCGTAGATGTTCTGAAACTTGTTTTATCGGGAGTATGTTACATTTCACCATGTAATTGGCAGCCTGACCTTTATCAAAGTAAGAACCGAGAAGTCCCATTATACCTAACAGGGCTTTCCACATAGTTTCAAACTTACCTTTGATTCATGGTCGGCGGTCACTTGAGACGGCTTAAAGGTTACAGGAGAAAAACTGACCTTTTTTTTAACTATTTGATAATTCAAATAGGTTAAAAAAGGTAAGTTTTTCTCCTGTAACCCATTCAGTTTATTTAACCTTTCAATTTCTATGAATTTCTTTGAAATTGATAGGTTAAATAAACTGAATGGGTTACAACTTAACAAATGTGAAAAAGTAACAATCATTAGGCCACCTTAAATAGAGAACTAATTATTGTTGGGAGGGTACTAAAATCAAAAATTATAGTTGCGTCCGGCGGTTCACCCGCCTAAGTCCTGATTCCTTAGGAATATTGGGATCAAAAGTAGCCCATATTACTTCTCTATAATTAAATACCTTATAGCGATCTATTTGTGAAACAAACAAAATCGGTCTAGTATAGTTTCGGATCCTATTTATTACAAACAAACAAGCAAAGAAATGAATCTTTACTCCTAATAATATTAGTATAAAATAAATAATTAGATAAGTAATTATTTTATTAATGCATGCTCAATACACACTGAATCAACAGCAATGAATAAAAAAGAAAGAGCTTAAAATGAAGGCGTAAAGCAAAAGCATTCTCGTTTCAAAGAAAGATGTAAACAAAAAATGCATTTTCATCTGTGAAAGTACATAAATGTGTCATCTATCTCGCCTACGTCACTTTGTAGATCAATTTTCTTAGCAACGAGCCTCTTTTGATGTGTATTTGCGTAGAGACCAGATACTCTATAGATATGAAGATGAGCCACACTGCTTAGAGCGTTGTTTTCTAAAGACAATGTATGTTTTGAAGTATAGAGGGAGCATATGATAACAAAAGGTGTTTGAGTGAAATTGTGTGTGCCGAGCACTTTTTAGGAAAGTCTCCGGAGAAGGAGTTATGATAACAATGCTCTTGTTGACTTTCATCAGACTTTGAGTGATGCTTAGAATTTGATGCATGAAAATGTATTTTATCGTTTGTTTGGACTCGTTTGTTTTTGTTTAGCGATTCCTTTGTTTACGTTTAAGGTTTTTACTAACATTATGTCTTTAATGATCTATGGTGTAGCATTCTTACTTAAAAGCTGATTAGTCGTTACTCTTCGAAGTTGAAGAGTGAAGATAAAATAAAAAGGTTATAGGTAAAGAGTTTTATATTAAATGCAGAATTTGTGTACTTTTGAAAAATCGTTTTGAAGGTAAAAATACGTTAGTATAGACTGAATCGAATTCGGAACCGTTTTCCATAAGTGCAGATTATTCCTAATCAATACAGGTAAAACCAATGTTTAAATATATCCCGTTTCTTTGTAAAATGGAAAACTCTGTCGGTATAAAGATGTTTTTATTTATTTTGTAAAATAATTTTTGTTTTTGTGTTGTAAATGTTAATTATAATCGTGTCAACAAAACTATTAAAATGATCCGAAGGCAAAATCAAAATAAAACTAACCCCCTCACTAATAAACGCTAATCGATGCGCTGCATAACTATGTATCACTTGTTTTTTAATGTCACATGAAGTTTCAAAGTTGACAGTCAGAGACAAACGTCACATAACTTAGTCATGAGTAAATAATATTTTATAAGTTAATAATTAATACCAAAATATATAGTTTCCGTTTGTTTTATAATTACTGAAAAACTTCACAACCGAATCAACAAATTCTTCGATTCTTAATAAGTACTAAATAACATTTTTTTTAAGTAATATGTCAAAGATATTCATCACATCTTTACCTACAGTCACTTACACATTTTACACCCCGATGTGGACGTGATATTCCTCAGCTCCATCGCTTCGGGCTATAAATGTGAGTTGATATGTTTCGGGACGGTAAATCTGAAATACCAACACAAATAGGTAGGTATCTTCTAGATAAAAAAACACAAATAAGATAGATTCTTAGTCGGACCCTTTTCATGGGCAATAAATTTCTCTTCGGATGTTTTTTTTTCCGGTTATTATATGTAGATTTGCTAAAAGTATAATCTAATCTAATTGGAAATAAAATAAAGTACAAATCGTATCGACTCTTTGATTAGAGTGTCGTGTCTCAAATAAAAAATACAAAATGACTTATTCATGGGCAACAAAGGAGAACTTAAATCCATGTTTGGGCTTTGGCATAGTCGACGGCCGACACCTTGATTTTTTTTCAATTTCTTGTCGCACGATGAAGCCTATTATATTTAGATAGAAAAGACCTAACAGAAAACATTTTCCCACATAATGTTCTAAAGTGACACGTTTCGGAAATATGGGCTTATGAAGTTTTAAAAGAAAAGTTTTCGAAAGTTTAATAGATCGTTATGTCGCGATTAGATTTGTATACCAATCGGAAGACGACCAAGAATCAAACAATCTTTGCCTTCTAACTATGCTTCTAAACCGTCACGGATCAAAGCTATTCAAGGGCTAAGATTGAAAACCTTCCGAAGGCTTCGAAGATAAAGATAAAGATATTTATCCGCATAAAGTAGAGTACAAATTGGTCTTAAATTACATAAAGTTTCACATACTTTGCCATCACATGGCATGCAAATTTCTCATATAAAAACTAATATTTAATCAGGTGATGCTCTTATGTTTGGTGCAAATTATTAACTATACATTTCAGTGGTAATTTCTACAAAATCGAAAATCGCCATGTCATGACTATGCCAGAGCCTTAATAGGTCCTTTCTCGTCGGATGATTTTTCAGAGCTCATTCCTGTCGGTTATTATTGGTAGGTATTTGCCAAAAATATAAATGTAATTGGAAATAAAATAAGGTACAAATCGTATCGACTCTTTGATTAGGGTAGACTGGGTACGGTTGAAACAATTTCACTTATTTTGTTTATGGTTTTACTATTTCTTAATTAAACGTTGCAAAATGTATGTTAAATAAAACTACAGGGTTTTGTCTACTAATGGATATGATAAGTTTACTTCTATGTATAATATTTTTAATAATAGCTCTCTTTAAAAAAATAGTAAAATTTGTTTCAATCGTCCCCAACCTAGGGGCGGTTGAAACAGTGATTAGGGTCAGTTTAGGGTCATATAAATAATACAAATTACGTTGTTATATAAGGTTTTAATGAATATTAATCTAACGCATAGAATAATTAAGGAGATTTTCGGTTTAAAAACACAGTCTTCAATACTTTAAGTACTTCTGACTATCAAATTATTAAATCTTAGTTAAAATCTACTTAACATTGTTTTAATGCAAGATAACAAAATAAACAAAACAAAAAGCATTATAACTGTTTTTTAAACGAAATGACCTAAACATAACGAAGGTTTCCTCTCATTCGAATGTGTCTATGGAGCGGAAAATTATTAAATTATGTTTTTTTGCCATTATTCACAATTAATTTCCTGATTTAACCTCTTCATAAGTGTCTCTACGCGTTAACATGTCTATTTGTACATTCAAAACCTTTCTTATATGTTATTATACTATCTAAAATTATCAAAAAGGAATCAATAAAATGTTTCAACTGTACCCATAAAAATCGTTTCAAGTGTACCCAGTGCCTATTTTAAATATAAAGTCGTAATATTTTTTGTTACAAGAATAATATTTAAAAACCAGTTGCAGTGTTACATTCTACAAGCTTCATAATACACACAAGCACGCACTCAATACCGTCACTCAAATAGAAACGAAAATAATTGAAAAACTGTTGGAGTAAAAATACTTACTTTTGGTTGAAAAAATACAATAGGGTCCCCTAAAAACAACCAGAACGCGCGGAAAGCGACGCAACAATAAGACTCGTGCTCGCGCGGGCCGTCCCCTTCTTTCTCCCCTTGGAACCTCCTCTGTTCCACTAACGGTTTGTAAGATATTCGAGTTGTTTCAAACGACCCCTGTTTCAACCGTACTCAGTCTACCCTAGATTGTCGTTATTTTTCAAGTAAAAATACGAAATATCTGAAACCACGGGTAATAAATGTCCAAATTACATTTTGTGTTTCTTTATTTTAGACTTTTCGAGTATTGATCTGTTTTCAATAAATTTTGATAAGAACTTATTATAAACAAGCTTTTATCTCGTAGAAATCTTCACCCCAAATCGAATAAGCCAGGCATGATTGTCATTAGAACGGACTGTGTCCGGGCCGGGGTGGGCATTTTTGTATGATGAAACGTACGTGTAAAGAGGCAAACAAACAAAACAAGTGTACAGTACAGAAGAACAATAAAGCATTCGTTCATAGTTTAGACACACGCGATTAAGACCCGGTAAAACGTAACTATGTTGAAAGATCTTGTGAATTTCAAAAGAATTATTTCAATTATTGATTATTTTTCTATTACCGTCAGAGTCTAACAGATTTTCACCGATCACCGTTGCATTTGTTGTATCGACCCTGCAGAACAATCGGCGTTGAAAATGGACAACGTGTAAATGACTCTTTAAACTCAATTAGGGTGGTTATAGGTACCTACCTAAAGAATTAGGTACCTAAGTACTTAACAAATTACAGCATAGTCGTAAAACAATGAGAACAAAATAAAGTTTGACAAATGGCCTCAAGTTTTTTACAGGCTTTTATTTCTAAAGTGCAGTTAGCTATAATGAGTTTGCTTAACTTAGCTCTCTACGATCTTAGTGGGTAATTTACTGAGTAATTATTTTGAGGCTTTACGTTGAGCTGAGCGAGTTGCCTTGACTTTCAGACAGACGGCCTTCATTACCCTAGAATTAAATAAACGTTAGTTAAAATAAGAACATAATATTGTAAAGTAGCCGACACGTTTTAAGGCCGGTCCAGATTTGTATCATTTGTCCAAATCCGATCACCGTATCCATAATATGATTGTTTATGTGGACAGGTGATTATAAGCGGTCTCAATAAATAAATATTGCACGACATTACACACAGCGCAATCTAGCCCCAAACTAAGCACTAGGTTTATTCTATGGGTACTAGACAACGGATATACTACATATGATACTTTTAAATTTTGTAAATATATACATTATTATACACAGAAAGACACTCAGACCGTATAAAAACATTTATTTTTAAGTATAAATAATGGAAATGGAAATCGAACCCGCAGCTTTCTGCATTGCAGTCAAGCGTTTGCCCGACGCACCACAGGGGCCGTCGATACGCGTCATGATATGGCTTTCCCCATTTCTTGTCGGTTTTTGTCCGATAATCGAAGGTGATGCAGATACTATTGTGAAGATACGGATACCGAGCAAATCGAGGCGTCCACAACTTGATACGTGGCCTAATACGTGATACGCTGATACGAATACGGTGATCGGATACGGCAAATGATATAAATTTCTACCCGCCTTTACTAACTTTATTATTTACTATCGTGACTACCTTCTGTACTGTACTGACAATACAAGACTTTATCCAAGTTACGTGTCTCAAAACGCTACCTAAATTTTATTTTTCTTTCTATACGCCTGAATTCGCAAAGCAAATGTACAGTAGAAAATTCATATTAGAAAGTACAAGGATTTCGTGACGACCAGCGTCGCAGTGCATTAAAACTTACAATGTCTAAAGGAAGCAGATAAAGCTGCTCAGGAAATGGGCCATTCGCCTTCCTTCCAGAGCTATCGGGTATTAGCAATTTGCTTTGTGTTACCCACTCTGCGCTCCAAAAAGTATTGAGGATAGATAAGGAAAAAGGGACTTTGATAATTAGCCCTCAAAGCGTTTAGGGTAAATGTGAAATGAAAGGATGCTATGCTACAAGTAATTGTATACTTTTCTGTAGATTGAAATTGAAGTCTTTACGCCGATTCAAGTGTAAAACCTTTTTTAAAGCGATTTTTTTGTTCTTTTAAATGCTGATATCAAAATCCGGGAGCAAAAGTTTCTTAACTGCCAGACCCGTATCAAAAAACGAGTGGCGATTCTCATTCGACCCTATCTCGTCTTGTCAGCTTTCTTGTAAATTGGAGTTTCGTTTGATTTTTATTGATACTGTCGACGAACGGAACAATTTGTTCGGGTTCTCACAGAAACAAACCACTATTGTAATAGGTTTTATTAAGCTTTGGACATACATATGCGATGGGTCCGCGCGACTAAATGATATAAGAGTTGGTGCAATGCAATATGCCAATGGCATTTTACATTACGTCATTATTGAACATCGCAGTAGTTCCAATGTCGTTGGAATTTTGGAATAAAAAGTAACCTATATTTAATTCTTGGTTTCCAAGAAGCTCAGTAGGTTTTTCACGAAGGACCAACAAATACACATACTTAGTATATTAAAAAGTATACCATTATGATGCATGTTTATGTTTTTATTAAATATTCTTACCCGGTATTGATCAGTGTTTGAAAATGTGGTCTAAGACAAAGCACCTTTATCTAGAAGATACCTGTTTGCTATGGTTTGATGACCCTTAAATGACAGGACTGGTACAAGCCAGGAAAAATACACACAAGCATCTGATGCTGTTCCTTTGCAGTACGAATAAGGAAAACTGTGCGTATATAACGCTTAGTCATTCTTTGGCGTAGTCATTTCTGATTATATCGCAATAATAGCCATATTACTACAAGAAACTACCACAATCACTGAAAACGAAAGTTTACAATCAATGTGTGCTTCTGATAATGACCTAAGCTTGCGAAACCTGCACCCGTATTATCCGTTCCATGGCTCTCTGTGTGTTAAGCCTTCGGATTAATTTTACCGTCAGCGGCCAGCACCCATACCCGTCAGCGGTTAGATAATATGGGTGCAGTCAGTGGTCAGTGGACGTCGGACCACAGTGAAATTTGATAGGTACTATGCACATTGCTGCTTTGACGTAACGTGGTTAAATTTGACCAGTGATTACCTAAAAGCAGCAATGTACTGCATAGTGCCTGTCATTTTCCACTGTTGTCAAACGTCCACTGACCACTGACTGCACCCATATTATCTATCCGCTGACGGGTATGGGTACTGGCCGCTGACGGTAAAACTAATCCGAAGGCTTAACACACAGAGAGCCAAGGAACGGATAATGCTCGGAATATCCCTACAAGAAAGAGTGCAAGAAACAAGGGCGTGGACTGGTCATGTGTGCCGAAAGGAAGACGGCAGGTGAAGTAAAGCGGTCCTAGAGTGGATCGAGATATAAAGTAGGACAGTGAAGTGTGAGCAGACCACCTGCCACATGGTCCGATGGCATAAAATCACATGCTGGGGCGATTTAGCATCCTAGTTTGGATTTGGCATCCCAGTCACGATTTGGAAACCCAGTGACAGAGCTGTGTGGAAGGAGATTGGAGAGGCATATTATATGCTCTAGAGTCAGCAAATACATGCTGTTGAAGAAAAATGTTACGCTAAGCACTCTAGAACAAATTCCATTTGGTAAATACATACTAGGTAGTTAAGTTATAACGACTGTTTTAATAATTAGTTTATTTTATAGAAAATTTACGCACTGCCCATTTTTTGGTAATAAATAGTAGGTACATGCAACGGTTTAGGTTACAGCTCGCTAGTGAGTACCTAACTTAAAGGGTTCCTTGACAACGGATCCTTGAAATAACATGTCTGAAATTGAATAAGGACAACTAAATTAGAAGACATGAAAGTCTAGGTACTTTCTTGTCTTCTAAAGAATAGCATCATGACCCAGAAAACAAATTTTCCGACCGGTCAATAAATTATTCACGTTTTATTTACATGACTGCCCTTGGAAGTCTTACGTTTTTGCCGTCCGTGAGTGCATGTATATGTGTGGGACCGAACACCCGTCAGGTGCTTGCGCTGGCGTCCCCTACTAATAGATTAATAATAATGTTAATCGGCCTTCCCGAATAATAGATTTAGATAAACGATAAGTCTCGTTGTTAGATGCAACATAACCACGCGAGAATGACTTCGAGTACATTGAAATAACAAAATAATTAAATAATATAAAGATTTTAAACTCGCAACATTGTTTATTCAAACCATATGTTTTATTCTTTCGTAAATTTACGTTTCTTGAACATAAAGGTTTGCGATAATGTTTTAATTATAATAATTGTTAAAACTACAGGAGATTGTCCGGGTTGTCTCTGCACAGCTATATGTCACTCGGCTTCGGCTCGGTTGTCTTATCTTGCTCTTGTCTTAATGATGAAGTACCTATCTATTCTTTTTATATACTTCAATTTATGGCTTAGCACGACCTCTAGATTGGAATATTTGATTTTTCGCACAGGAATTCAATATGCACATGTAAAAACAATTCGCGTGTGAGAAGTGTTTTCTAATGATCACTTTTTCGACTCCATCCACTATTTCTTAGGCTCCTAGATGCGTCTAACGATTTTTAAGGTTTCTTTACCTTTAGTTATTCCTAAGCTACAAGATCAGAGGAATAGCCAAATTAGACCAGCTGAACATAGAATATGACTGATTCACCCCAAGGCGAATGGTTATTCATCTTGTTTTAAACTTTTTAGTTTCAACCGCGGTCGGTTTTTTTGTTTTTTTTTTATCATTATATTTGAATATCATTAAATAAGTCTATATTGATGTTCAAATATAATTAAAAAAAACGCAACAAAAGTATGTTGTGCTGTAAAAACTGATCAGTTTCAGCAGGTTACAGAAGATGACATAAACATTTTAAACTCACACGATTTGAACTCATAATTATTTTTCCCGGGTCTTATTCGCGTATTATTATTTTTAAATTCTCTTACCTCGACATTCAGTGACAGTGACAGTCATTCATGTCATTCAGTGACAGTGACAGTGACAGTCATTCAGTCCCCTCGCGACCAAGATCATTGTAACATGATCGAAACGTCGAGGTAACAGAATTTAAAAATAATAATACGCGAATAAGACCCGGGAAAAATAATAATACCTAGACCATTTGAAAGCTTTCCTGACATTTAACTGTACACAGTTTATCAAACTGATTTATTAAAATATTAAATTAAATTAATTTATTTAAACTACTTTATCTTACGTGGGTAAGCAAAACTTAGAACTGCAAAGTTGAAATTGCAGTTAAACTGAAAATCTAATAGAAATATCGATAGATGAAACTGTCAGATGATCTAATCGGCTGCAGCCGGTGTATTTGCTAACCAATCAGTTAACAGTCTGTTTTTCAACTAAATGAAGAAACAAGCTATTGGGTTTGTAGCAAAAACGTTAAGACATTTTGATTTATTTCATCTACAGTAATCTGTCAACAAAGTTTCTCGGTTGCCATCGCCACAAATCTTACAATCAATCTGTTACGGAGTTTCAGATGTCTCTGTTTTGTTGTTTTTATTTCAATTGTCACAGTGATCATCAATTGTTGTCTACGAATCCGTAGTTCCGAAACGTCTGCAGATTCTGTGGTGTTGCGATTACGACAGTTGGTTGAGTTACGATGTGGTTTTAAGGGCAGAGTTTGTTGGATGTTTTCATTCCGGAAGGGACTGTATTGTTTTGTTCTATCGTCGAGTTCCGGAAACCTACTTTCCATTTTTAACTGACTTCTACGAGTAATATGAAAGCCGCTTTTCATTGAAATAATGAAGAAAGTTGAAATCTAATGAAAGCTCTTTTGTAATATTTTGAGACGAATTCAAATGTTTTTATCATATACTAGCTGCGCCCCGCGGTTTCACCCGTGCCAGTCGAAATCCCGCGTTGTTTGAACACCTACCTACTGCAGTGCAAAAATCGTCATTTAAATAGACGACCAGGGAAATGCTGGCAGTTTCTGTATTCTGTGTAGACTTTTGAACTGCAATAGGTAGTTAAGTAAGGTAAAATGGTGGGAGATGATGATAATGCCACTCTAATCACTTACCCTACGCCTGTGTCGATTTTTCTTCAGATCAGTCTCGATGTGATACACCCGTTTGATGCGATCCGTCCGATGCGTACGATGCTGAAAGGTGGACGCTTAGCTAATACGGAATACCGGTGATTAGCCTGCGATGCAACAATATTTACAGTCTCAACTCATTGATTGAGACTCCATAGTGGTTGAGTTTCATTAACTAACAAGGAAACCTACCTACGTGTTTTTCTTTGCAACTGAAACGATAACAAAAACTTAAATTTATCATACAAAATCATTCTTACACCGCATTAAACTCCCAGAGTTCTCTCCATAAAATAGTCTGTTAAAACCAACTTGACTTCAGCCTCATAATTCATGAACGGACAGTGGCTTACAACCGGAATTTCCTTTAGAGATGAGTTTCGAGCAATTCGTAATGTCTTGTCTGTACAATTTCACTGTCCTAGTCTACTAGGTAGTTTGGCAGATTACTAAGCCCTCGATACATGAACTGTAATACTAACTTCAATAAAATTTAGAATTGCAGTTCAGTGCAGTCCTAATGAACTCTATCAAAATCTTACAACTAAATTATTATGAACCTGTTTTTATTGAATGTTTTTTTTTTATTCCAATATTTTTTTTGTGTATTTTTTTTATTGTATTTTTTAAGTAAATCAATAAATGTTTAAAAAGTCCATTGTAGCCATTTTATAAATTATAATAAATTTAAAGCTAAAATTTCACATAATATACTTTTTTCCTGCACCATTTTTTGACTGCTCCTGCAATCTCCACCGAACACCAAGCCACCGAATATTCATGTCTTTAGTATAAAATGGTCTGGACTTTAGTTTTTACACATCTATGGCTCTAAAATAAGGCTGATGTTTAGTTTCGTCATTTTGATGTTACATTGTTAAATTTAATTAATTTAAAACTGTACATAGTTCATACATGTAGCTGTAGTCTATTGTTTTGTTGTTAATTAAATGCTTATTTTTGTAGCCTTTTTATTGTCTCGCAGTAGATGTGTAAAGTAGAGAATTCACCTCGGTAATAAAGCATGTCTTTATCTTGGGCGCTTAGATCCCACGCTTCACTCAGGACTAACTCCTTTGCTTCGTTCAGGAGTTAAGGTTTTAACACCTTCGCTGCGATCGGGAGTTAACTCTCTAGAGTCCCTCGTACGCTTTGGATTCAATATGACGCCCGCTATTTAAGACATGGTTTTAGTACGTCGGTGCATAGTACTATCAAACTATTTACTATGTTTACTATTTACTATCCTCTAAGTTACAGTGTAACTTAGAGGAACACTTAACTGTAAATCACATAAGATTTTGTCGTCCATGTGTACAGATCTTTATGTTGCATGATGGATCTAGAAACCCATTACTGAAATTGTGCTGTTTCATGAAATATAGAACAAGGGTATTGTCACTTACTTAATATTTCGTGAATTAGTAACGAACGTATTACAGATTGTATCGTGTAGTTATAACACGTAAACTTCTAAAATAGCTACATATTAATAGATTGTTGTATTGTCTGTAAGTAAAAACATAAAGGTCGTGCTTGAGTCAAAAGTTAAAGTTTTAACTGTGTGTTTCCGCAATAAGCCATACAACTGGGCCTTTTTGTGTGGCTTTAAGCCGTGTGTTTCCTCACGATGTGTTCCATCATCGTAACAGCAATGAATAAATATTTCTTAAAGAAAATGACATTATACCGCCGCCGGGACAGCCGGAATTCGACACTATGACCTTCGGAATGAAAGTCAAAGTATCTACTACTAGACCAACACCGTGCTTGAGTGAAAGTTTATAAATGTGTAAGATCTACTTTTGTTTATTAAAATCTGATTAATTGACAACCTTCTCACTTCTGGAGGAGGACTTTCGAATTGTCAGCCTGGATTATTTTTGTAAAAATACAGGCAAATTACATAACTGATAATAGAAGGAAGACAGTTGTAAACGTTACTACGGTAATTCAAACTCAATGATGCTTTTGACGTTTTAATCGGCATTCATCGATTTCATCTTCGAACGGTCTCTGTGGCGCGTCGGGCGCTTATTCTGTCGTTATGTCAAAGATATTCAACGTCGTGTTTATGACTTATGACGATTGTGTAGCGCTTAGGGCAGCTATATGTTTGGTTTGAGTTGTGTATAAATAATATTTATTATAACTTCTGTGATGTGTTGGACTTCTGTGATGTGTTGGATGGAACAAGCAATATCTATTAATTAATATGAATCGTACTAAACATTTATCAAATACTAGTACTAATATAGCAATATTTTGTTTATTCATTCGACGTACTACGACACAATACAAAAATAGTTAGTTAGTAATTAGTTAGTATATAGTTATACAACGACTCGCTCATAAAAGTATTTACGAGTAAAGTATATTATGACATGTATGAGTATAGGCAGTAGATAAAATCACAGACTAGTAAGAAAATACTAAAGTATAATGATATCAGTGGCGCGTCGCGGGCGAAGGGCTAACTGCAATGCAGAAGGCTGCGAGTTCGGTTTTCGTCGGGTGCAAATGTTTATGCATAAAATAATATTTGTATCTGGTCTGGGTGTCTTTCTATGAATATTATTACACAGTAACTGTTTTGTGTTATGTATCTACAAAAAAAAGTTAATGTGTAGTATATCCGTTGTACCTTTGAGCCTAGTGCTTAGTTTCGGGCTAGTTTGCGCTGTATGTAATGTCATGCACTATTTTATATTTATTATCTTAGCTGCATAGCCTGCCAGGATTACTTATTTTATGTTTCCGATGTAAATTGTTAGCGCTAAAGTAGTTTTAAATTTATTTCACATAAAAAGAACATGGAATATCTATGAGCACCTATAGTCAAAACAGTAGGTACGTAATATCTCAATGATAAATAAGAACCATCAGTTCTGTCAATTAAAAATGACTTTCCATTAATTAGCTACACTAATAGCAATAAAAAGCAAAGTGTTTAATTTAAGTTTTCCAACTACAGTTTCTTCACATCTCTTAGTAGTAACTTCTTGTGCACTAATTGTAATATCGAAGTCTTCCTTAGCTTTTTCCAGATGTTCATTCCGTACAAAGGACGGATGACTTTGCAAGTTCAAACTGTAGAACTTCGCCTTTAGACGTAAATATACTGAGTAGAGAGTAGGTACGTCTAAGGAGCTAGCGCTGAATTGGCTTTGTGCAGTCGAAACACGTATGATCTGACTATGTAAGCATAGCCACTCTATGAATGCGACGAACTTATTTATTTAATTAAAATAATGACATTTAAACTGACACGTCTTTATTCATTTTGCGCATTCATTTAATTAACGGGGTTTCCGTTATATACCTATGTATACAACTATTAAATAAGACGAAATATTTATTCATATTTTGTCTGTAATGAATAGGCTTTAACTACTAGACTGATTTATTTGAATTATTTCACTAATTGAAAGATACATTATCTAGAAGTAACATAAGTTACTTTTGTTCCTGATATCCCCACGGGGTTAAATTTAGAATGTAAATCAATCAAAAATAATGACCTAAACTTTGCTTCTCTGTTATGACTATGAAGTTCTTTTTATTTTATTCGTATATTACAAAATGTATTTCGACTATAAATTCTAATTCAAGTTTATGCTTAGTTTTTGCACGCACTATAGACTTCAGCCTTTGACTTAACTGGGTACAAACTTAGTTCTAGTGATCGTTTCAATAAATCATAATTATATACCCCCTTACTTATAAACGCTAATTAATGCGCTGCATAACTATGCATCGTTGGTCTTTTACTGTCACACGAAGTTTCAAAGTTGACAGACAGAAACAAACGTCACATAACTTAGTCATGTGTAAATTATATTTTATAAGTAAGGGAGTTAGTCATTATTTTGTTTTTAATGATTTTACTATTTCGATTTTGTTTTATTAACCTACAAAAATAGCATATTACGATGTCTTATAATTCATTTGTTTGTGAGCTACCATGCCACAAACAAATAGACTTACAGACTCATAACGACTCTTCGTAAGTTCCTCGTCATCAGCCTGTTGCAGTCCACTGCTGGACATAGGCTTTTCTCCAATTGCACGCCACCTAGATCTATTTTCGGCTTCTCGCATCCAGTTTGTGCCAGCCGTCTTGCGCAAATCCTCGCTCCAACGTGCCTGAGGAAGTTCCTCGTAGTTCGGACCATCAGTTTCCTTTTAACGTCTAACTCTTTCAGTACTCCACCTCTTTCGACGTTCGGCATTAACTAGAATGACCGAAAATATTAGACTTTCGCACCTAAACTATAACTGTGTGTTTAGTGCTTTTGCCCCACAAAGTTAAAAGAACTAGGGACCACGTTATACCCTGTATACTTTAAGAGCAGAACTCACTTCATTACATAGTATAAAACAAAGTACCTTCCCGCTGTCTGTTTATATGTATGATTAAATCTTTAAAACTACGCAACCGATTTTCATGCTGTTTTTTCAGTAGATAGAGTGATTCAATAGGAAGGTTTATATAAATAAATAAATATTGCACGAATTTACACTCAGCGCAATCTGTCTGATATTCTTATGTCTAATACATCCTAATATTCTTGCGGGATCGAGACCTAAGCGGGTAAGCTAGTAGTATGTAAAACGAAGTAGCTTTCCGCTGTCTGTTTGTATGTATGCTTAGATCTTTGAAACTACGCAACGGATTTTGATGCGTTTTTTTAAGTAGATAAAGTGATATTTCTTTTTGTGTTTATTGCTCAAGGCATTTTAAACATAGAAATATTTTTAGCAAGGAAATATTTTTCCAAAAAATCCTCATGACAGGATTCGAACCTGCGTCCTTTCGCTATAATATAAACTGCTGCTGCTAAACGGCTAAACGGCTGCTTTCCTTGCTAAAAATATTTCTATAGATAAAGTGATTTAATAGAAAGGTTTACATATATAACACATCCTGATATTCCAACTTAGCCGCGGAACCGCGGGTAAAACCGCGGGGCGTAGCTAGTACTCAATAAAACACGAATGAATACCCTTCTTACAGACTATCACTTTTACCGTACTTAGCAGTCAAGTTTTCGCTCCGAACGCGAAGTTAGCACCGACCGGAACTTCGTAGCTAATTAACGAGATTCAGAATATCTGCATTGTTATGTGCATCCTAAGACAATAAAGCCAATTGACTGATCATAACACGATTTTTCTACAAAATACAGCTGCCCACCGTTGCGGGCAGGGGGTGAGGTATAATAATTCATCTTTGTGATTGGCCATTGCATTATCTATTGACACTGAGGCTGAAATCTATAGTCCGTACTTTGACTTTGCTAAGCAAAAACTTTGACTTAAGACAATTTTTGGTAATTATATAGCGACCTTCGCAACTATCCAAAGTTTTTTTCTTAGTAAAGTCGAAATTTTTCAAATTTATAATGTAAACCAATTAAAAATAATGACCTAAACTTTGCTTTTCTGATATGACTATGAAGTTTGTTTTATTTTATTTTTATATTACAATAATAATTTTCACTACAAATTCCAATGCAAAGTTTCAATCAAAGTTTCAATTCAAAGTACGTGTTTTATTGAGTTATGCTTAGTTTTTGCTAAGCTCAGTCTGAATAAAGTCAAAGTACGCACTATAGATTTTAGACTTTTGTGATTGGCCTATGCGTTACCTATCTATACCTAGACTCTTTGTGATTGGCCGTTTTTGCACGAGAGTGCTATTAATATGACGTACTATTTTCGTGAGGGGAATACTTTCGAGCAGTCAACTGGTTTTATCATCTTTATGTGCATCCTACGCTACGTTTAGGTTCGGCGAATAAACTTCAAAGTGTTACTGGGTTACTACTACCCACGGGTAACTGTCTATATAATACACATTTTCATAGTGTGGCAAAACTTAGTTTGTATCGCTATAAAGTCTATAAAATCATAGATGTAATATGCTACAGTTTTCAATTATTTGTTATTATACATTTATGTATTTGAAGTTTTTATAGATTTAATAAATCTAGGATGGCCAGCTGTGGTATCATGTAATTAGCATCCACCGTTACTAACATTAAATTACATAAAAATTACTAACATAAAGTTACATAAAATATGCTTTTTGACAGCAAATAGCAACTGACAGCGGTGGATGCTAATTAGTTGATACCACAGCTGGTATGATTGATCTATAACTGTCCGAAGGTGCTCTATTACTAGGAGCATTTCCGTGTAATATTGTAACGTTACAAACTCGAGCATTACTTCAGTGAGGTCATGTAATGCTTAAAGTTGAATCTCTAATGTTCGTTACACGTGCAATGCGTGGTAAGGGAGCACGCTAAGGTAGCACGCTCATCTAGAAAATAGAAAGACAGCAGGGGAACAGTATCCGACTCTTCTTAATTTCGGCCCTGTGGTGCGTCGGGCGAACGCCCGATTGCAATGCAGAAGGCTGCAGGTTCGATTTCTGTCGGTTGATCTGTTCTCTAGTACCCATAGTAGGTACAAACTTAGTGCTTAGTTTGGGGAAAGATTCTCTGTGTGTAATGTCGCGCAATATTTATTTTTATTTTTTCTTATTTATTAGCGGTTGCATCGGTCAATGCATCAGGCAGGGCACAGACAAGTCAATTGGCGCTACCACTAACTACGACTATAGAGTGGGTGGTAAGCCTCGAACAAAGCATTCTATGATTTCTGGCTGCAGGGTTAAAAAGGACATACAAGATAAATTAGTGTACCCTGTGTAATTCAGTGGTAAGAGCAGTCGTCCGGTTAGCGAAAGGTCGCAGGTTCGAATCCTGTCATAGGATTTTTTTTGGAAATGTATTTCCTTGTTAAAAAAAAAAAAAACAAAAAAAGGAATATTAAATTAGTGCAGGTTAAAATACTTACCTACCTATTATCATGATCATCATCATTTCATACTATAAAACAACTGTCTGACCGTTTGAATTTATTCTTAGACATAAAAAAAAAAAATTTAGCCAAATATTACCTTTTGACATTAACAAGATATCAATTTCGTTCAAAAGTTATTATTTTAATTAACTTTGGTATTGTTTTCATTTTCGAATATCAATAAAGCATTTTCATTATTCGGAATCAATTCAAATATTTTCTTTACCGTCAAACAATACTTTGCAAGAAAACGTTATAATTTATCGGCCGCCTTTATTTCAGCTCATTTTACTGGAACAATTGCCTTTCTGTATTACAAAGGTCCTGAAAATAAACGGCTGTATAAAAACAAAAGTAAAACAACACTTTCTCCTAGAGCTGTAAAACTAAATAGCTTTTAAGAAATGAAACATGGAAAATTTTAAAGGGAACTTTGGTCGCCGATCTATCTGACGTTCGCGGTAGAGAGTTAACTTTAGATACGAGCCAATTTTATATCAACGACGCCTTCTAAAGTTGTGTTTGATGGTTGTCGAAGCTTGCCATGTGGATTGATGAAAAAATAAACTTCATTATATTTACTACAATTATGAATACTTATAACGTATCCAAGTATAAACGATTGGCTGTTAGAAAACTAAAATCTAAAATACTTAAAAGCTAAATATTTCTAAAACGGAACACAAAAATGAAAATTTGTTTTATAAACTCACAATGATTTTAAAAGAGCTAGGTATCTAACAATACCCCACACGATGGGAAAAACAAGAAAGACAAAATCAATCCCCATGTTACATGTGGGGGAGTACCCTAAAAAAAGGTTATTTTTTTTATTGTAGCACTTTTTTAGCGTCAACCTTATGTATATTCATGCAAAATTTTAGCTTTTTAGTACAAACCGTGTCTGAGCAAAGCCGCGGACGGACATGACGAAACCATAAGGGTTTCTTGTAGACTATGAAACTCTAAAAAAGATATGTCGCAGCCGTCATAGATTTATTAAACTTAGAATAAGATCTTAATTTTGTTCTACTACTTAACCTAAGTCCCCTAGATAACTTTTTTATAAATTTAATTAAAACTTTTTCTTTAATTTTAGATCTTAATTGATTTATGTAGTCTCTCAATTGATTGAATGTCGGAAAGGAGTGAACGCCATGACGTCACCCGAACTAGTCAAACGAGTGACTGAACGTGAACGGAATCGTGGTGGTGGGGGAATTGTAGTAGGAGTGATACTCTTTTAGAAGCTATATATAATAAGTTACTCTATAGTTATAAGCGATAGACTGGGGCAGACGTCTTACACGAGACCGTTGGTTCGCTCAGTTCCGTTTTCATAAATTGCTGTAATAAGTATCTTTAACAATACTAAGTTCGTTAAATCCTAACCAGTATTAATTAATATTATGCCTGATACCTACGCCCCGGACCTAAAACATTGAACTCCGAAGGCGGACACTGATGCCGGCGATAATGACACCAATCCGACCACCACCATCTTTAGAACCATCTAGTTTTTAAAAGTATTTTTATTTAAACTTATCAAACATTTACCAAATTAAATTACTTAAAATAAAACTAATCAGCGGTTTAGGCTGTGCGTTGATCTATCAGTCTGTGGAAAGCATTTTATTGATACAGATTTTATAATTACTATTCTGTGGAAATCTACACTGAAATTTAGCAAGTTGTTGCTCTATTGTTTTTGTAGTTTACTATAACTTTTGAATACAATATAAATGACGAAATACATTCAGTTCATCTTGAAAAATTAGTCTGAAATAGGCTTCGAAACGTCGGACCGACATTGCAACAACGCGATCAAAATGAGTTTGAATCAATACAAAGTGGCGAAGACAGAAAAAGGATCTAATTTAATCTAACATCTCAAATATACTGTCTCAAGTTGAATATTGGCAAGCGTTGGTAAACATCAAAACGCACCCTAAGTGTGGGGTGTGGGCCAAGTTGGGAGTCATTAACTTTGCTAAGTTCGTTACTGGTCTGGAGAACTCGGTCTGATGCAAGCTGGTAACAAGAAGGCCCCAGCTGTGTTCGAAAATGAACAAAATAGGATAATGAGTCGAGCTCCAGTCTCGAGACTGATGTTCGGAAAATGTTTAACAAAAATAAGCTCGTTTTTTCTCGTTACTCACTGTTATTATGAAACCTTGTTAGGTACGCTATGAAAGGGTATGCTTGCGTTGTTTACTTGCGGCGTAACGTGTAAAAAGTTACGTGATTTTTTTTTTGTCTTGGGAAAACCTTTGCAGGTGCTATTTTTGAGAGAATTTTTCTTATACTTAAAGAAATGCTTTTCAAAAATGTCGCACCCGACAAGACAGCGTTACTTTGAGTATAGTCATCCTAAGATATCAAAATATTTTTTCTGTTTAGTTAAGTAGATTGGTATCGTAATTTTCAATCCGTCTATAGATCAGGTATTCCAGATATGGTCCCACTAAGTTTAATCGCAATCGATTCAGTTACTTTAGCTAACAAACACCAAAAAAAAACAAAGATCTTACTTTCACACAAACCGCATAAGATAGTGGTTTGAGAATTAGGTTAAGCATAACAAGTCAAAACTTTTTTCAATTTCAAATGACCTTACGAGAAAAAGGTACGTATTTTCCAAAGTCGGTTATTGTTATCAAAGGTTTCCTGTGAGGTAAGATGCTTTTCTTAGATAAGAATGTTTATCTTTGAGCCTGGGTTACTTAGGAAGTCTGTTGTTATAGGAAGGTAATCCTAGTTTAAGCACAGTATAAATAATCAAATACTGAACAGTAGGTTGACTGTGTAAAAAGTAGTCGAATATGTGCATCTCACAATCTCGGTTATTCTCGGTCGATACCGAGCTTCCATATTCGATATATGTTATCATATAAAACCGGTACCTTATCTAATAGTTAAATTTTATAGCAGACACGCAGTGGGTTTAGCGTTTAGTGCCAGCACGTTTGTTGGTACTTCAAACACAAAATTATTTATTTTAAGAACTTGCAGGCCCCGCGGTTTCACCCTCATAAGTCTTGATCCCGCGAGATAATCTGGATAAAAAGTAGCCTATGTGTTATTCCAACTCTCCAACTACCTATACCTATTCCACGTTTTATCGCAATCGCTTCAGTAGTTTTTGCATGATTGAGTAACAAACATACATATTACATACGCACTTATTTACAAACTTACAGCTTTATAATATTAGTGGGATAGTATAGGCGAGACATTCTACTGCGTCTATTTATACTTTGGTATAACGAAGCAGGATTTCACGTGTATAAAATTAGATTTTAGGATACACCTATGCTAACGCGGTTACGTAAGCATAGGTATAACCTAAAATCTAATAGAACTGCTTGGTTTGGATTCCGGTAACAGATACCATTGGGCTAGCATTCTGTATAATAGTCTCTTGTTTAGAGCTGATTTAGGACTAAGAGATAGGTTGTATGCTCATCCTATCATTAATTAAGTTTATTATTTTGTGAATCTATATACTAATATTATAAAGCTGAAGAGTTTGTATGATTGTTTGTTTGATTGTTTGTTTGTTTGTTTGAACGCGCTAATCTCAGGAACTGCCGGTCCGATTTCAAAAATTCTTTTTGTGTTTGATAGTCCATTTATCGAGGAAGGTTATAGGCTATATTACATCACGCTACGACTGATAGGAGCGGAGCATCCATGAAAAATATTGCAAAAACGGGAAAAAAATCACCCTGTTCCGAGATTCTGTCGCGTGCGCTGAGTAAACGGTCAGAGTTACATAAAAACCATATATGACAGAATTCTTCCTCTAAAAAGGATCTAATAAATAGTCCGCGACAGCATATGTCTATCTCTTAAGGTTTACTCAATATAACATCTTTTAGAGTAATCAAATTTGTTGTAGAACAATGCATTATTTCCGAACGTAATTTTGTAAATATTATGTTAATCCTTATCCAAATAAATACGTTATTCATTAAAAGTATTTAATTTTAAACATAATTGTCCTTAACATCACTTGATTTCAATGAATATCTCGCGAGATATTACAGTTTTAAAATAACTCTACAATAAATAATTACTAAGTACCAAGCGTGCATATACACGTAGCGGGCGACGATGATGAGGGTGACCAGTCAACTCCGTGAGGCATCATGCCGCGCGGCTCAATCGGTCGGCTCCATGCGAGACGGTTGTGTCACCAAACTGCAGTGCTTTTTAAATATTCTATTGCAATATGTTATTGTACTTTTGATTCTCAATATTTTGTTTTATGTTGGTAATTAATATTATAAAGAGGTTACGTTGGTAACATGTATATAAGTATGTATTTTGGAGGTAATCTCAGAAACTTCTAGACCGATTTCAAAAAATTCTTTCACTAATAGAAAGCTACATTATTCAGATATGACATAGGCTACTTTTGATCCCGATATTCCCTCGGGATCGGGACTTACGCGAGTGAAACTGCGGGACGGCAGCTCTGAAAAATAAAGTCGTGTATTTCTATTTCTAACTCAACAACCCGTAAACCGATATGAATGGAATTTGGTACAGGGTTGACTTTGAATGATCGCACGGGTTAAGCAACACTTGGTACAACATACGTGATGGGTGAAAAAGAGCGGGTGACCCGATATTCATAAAACTTGGTACAGGGTTGGTTTAGAGGTATAAATATTACATAGTACTTTGAATGATCGTTAAGCAACACTTGGTATGACATACGTGAGGGATCAGGAAGTTACGCGGGTGAAACCGCGGGGCACAGCTAGTAATAAATAATCTCCTTAGGCGATCTCGGTCACAGTCACTAATTTGGCTAAAACATATTTCGACGTTGCAGTTCTTTACGTCGACGATATTAAGTGCTCGTTCAAGACTTACGTACCCGACTTTTGCTGAAAATACTCTACCGCTAGTCGGACAGATACAGATAAAGATATTTTATTGCATAAAGTATGGTACAGCTGATTTCAAATCTAAAACTATAGTTCTACATACCTTGCCAACATGTGGCATGCAAACATCAAAATTGTCACAAGAGAGAGAGAAAAAAAAAGCAATCACAAAAAAAGACACGTCATCACACCTTTCACAAAATTATACAGGACTCAATAAAAATTTGTGAATGGTTGTTGGTGGGCCTGCTGTGGTAGCATCTAATTAGCATCCACCGCTACTAGTTTACTGTCAAAAAACATATTTCGTATTCTACATTGCTGCTTTGAAGTAATCACCGGTAACAACCACGTTACGTCAAAGCAGCAATGTACTGCAAGTTAGCCACTAGTAGCGGTGGATGCTAATTAGATGATGCCACAGCAGGGTGGTCTGGCCCTTAACGTGTCCCAGATTCAATTGCTGTTTGTAAGGACCCCCGTTGTATCCGAGTTGAGGTTCAAATCAGCAAGTCGCTTTAGCTCAAAATCAGAGACATACTGATTAATGTGTCGCCTTCACTCCGGACGTTTAGCAGCTGAACGTCCGAGTGAGAATTATGATCGTGTAACCCATGGTATGATAGAAAGATCGTCAAGTGTGATGAAAACTAATGTGGAAAATTAAAGGGCTTAGGGCGACTTGACAACATGAAAAGAAGAAGAAGACTGTGAAAAATTACCCATCTAATGTCGAAAGTTCCGAAGATTAATTAAAAATATTAAATTGAACTAATGGTGTAATCCTACTAATATTATAAAGCTCGAGAATTAAGATGAAAGTTTGGAAGTATGCGTGTATGTGTATATGTGTGTTTAATACTCAATCACGTAAAAACTGCTAAACCGATTGCGATGAAACTTATAACATAGGTAGCTGGATACCGGGAATAACACATAGGCAACTTTTTATCTAAATATTTCCGTGGGAACGGGACTTACGCGCGTAAAACCGCGGGGTGCAGCTAGGAATAAATGAAATGTTGGTCGTAAGGTCAATTATGTTCTTATATTTATTAGATAAGTTCTTTAGATTACAGAAAGGCAGTTCATCGTATAAGATCTCGAACAGTGATAGGACAGTTAACAGATATGTGCCCCCCAATGGGATATCATATACTTACAATTTAAATAATATGAAAGGTAATTGTGAAACTAAGTCTCATTGAGTATAAGCATTTTAACTTGTAAAACTTTTTCAATTTGTATTAACGACTAACTTGACCGACTGACCGACCAACCCCTTGAAAGAAAACGTTGTGTACTGATTTCATACGCCTCATCTCTCCGATTCGAATAAAACTACGTAATTTCGTTTGTTTCAGTCAAATTGGCTGGGTCTGAACCAAAGACTATAAAACCAGTTGACTTTTCATACGATTTTAAACTTACATGGCTATTTTCACTATGATTTTTATTAGATAACGAGGTATTTACCATGTTTATTTTTATTTACCTCGTTATCTAATAATTTTCTCATAAGTATTCCGCCCACAAGAAAATAGTGCGTCTTTTTAGTAGTCACTCTCATGCAAGAACAGCCTATCACAAGGAGTCTAAGTAAGTCATCATCATCATCAGCCTGTGCAGTCCACTGCTGGACATAGGCCTCTCCAATTGCACGTCACCTAGATCTATTTTCGGCTTCTCGCATCCAGTTTGTGCCAGCCGTCTTGCGCAAATCGTCGCTCCAACGTGCCTGAGGACGTCCTACACTACGTTTGCCGAGACGCGGTCTCCACTCTAAGTAAGTATAGATGGGTAAAGCAATGGTCAATCACAAAGTTTGATTATTACCTCACCCCTGCCCGCAAAAAACAGTTTTGTTCCGCAGAAAAATCGCGGTATGATTAGTAAATTGGCTTTATTGTCTTTGGTCTGGACTGACTGGCGTCATTAGACCTCACTCTTACATTTTATTGAAAGTAGAACCTTAATTTTGTTTAAACAAATAAAGGTACTTTCGTTTGTTTAAAATGTTTTCTTATTACTTATCGTTGTAGGTGCGTTAATGTCGGCATTTTAACTCGATTACGAGGTAAATACGAGAAGGTTTTGGTCGTTTCCTTTTCATTAGTTACTGTGTAAACAAACGATGTTTTGTGTGGCATTTTGACGACTTCTGTGGCGCGTCGTGCGAATGCAGAAGGTTGCGGGTTCGATTCCCTCTGGGTGCAAGCAAAAATTTTATCTGGTCTGGGTGTCTTTGTATAATTAAATATGTTTATATTCAAAAAAGAAAAATAAAAATAAGTATCATATCCGTTATCTTGTCGCCGCGCCGTAACACAAGCTTAGTACTTTACCATGGGGTTAGATGGCGCTGTGTGTTGTTCACAGAATATATTTATTTATTTTATTTCATGACGGTCGTCTCTACGATGCGGCTGATTTACTTAGCATACTCTGAAGTTGTACAAATTGTACCTTTCTCATGTGAGATCCGGAGTTCATCAATCATAAGTTCGGGAATGTAAAAGCTCGTTACGAAGTTGGACTGTGAAAAATTGCAGCTTTGTCGAGTCCCGTTGTATAACACATGGCTTGAAATGAGTGTAGAAATGCTTTACCTATACTCCATGATGAAGTTGTTTTAAAATCTGTCTCTACAGTGTATAAATGAAAATCCAAACCCTACATTGTGCCACTGATTTTAACTGCGCGCGAAAAAAAAATACGAATTTATGGGGGTTTATACCTTATCAAAAATGTAACCCTATTTTATCTAATTTAAAACTTCGCGACTGTAATAAGTCATATTTAATGATTTACTACACTCCTTCTAATATTTCGATATTAATAATAAATAAATCATGTGACGAACACACAGCGCCATCTAGCCCCGTGGTAAGCTGCTAAGCTTTCTCTCTTGTGACAATTTTGATGTTTGCATGCCACATGTTGGCAAGGTATGTAGAACTATATTTTTAGATTTAAGATCTGCTGTACCATACTTTATGCAATAAAATATCTTTACCTTTATTTTTATCTTTACGGTGACTAGACAACGGATATACTACTTATATTTAGTTTTCTTTTGTAAATACATACATATTATACATAGAAATACGCCCAGACCTGATACAAATATTTATTTTTAAGGATAAATATTTGCACCCAGCGGGAATCGAACCCGCAACCTTCAGCATTGCAGCCAAGCGTTCGCCCGACGCACCACAGAGGTCGTCAATGTTCCAATACTATAAATAAATAAATATTTGTATCTGGTCTGGGTGTATTTCTATGTATAATATGTATGTATTTACAAAAGAAAAATAAATATAAGTAGTATATCCGTTGTCTAGTCACCGTAACACAAGCTTAGCGGCTTACCACGGGGCTAGATGTTGCTGTGTGTTCGTCACATGATTTATTTATTATTATTTATTTAATACTACGTCACAAAATCCATTACAGCGCGACTGTACACGAGTAGCTGTTCATAAACCGATTATGTCAACAGAGATATCACAAAATAAGTGCAGTGGAGTCACAGTGATGTTTGTCGTATTAGATTTAGTACATTTTCAACATTTCCCAGCAAACTGTGCCATCTAGTCGGACACTGATTAATTGCTAGTGACGTCTTCGTCCCTTGCCTTGATTGATTACATTGTAATCTTGTTTGTGACTTGAGCGATGCGATGCGAGGTGAGAAAGAATAATGATTTTCATTTTAGACCTAGATTTGCTTCCCTTGAATATTTTTTAATTACCACATGGCGTAAAGGGAAAGGCGATTTGATTTATGATTTTCCAATCAAGAAAGAATCGAACACTTTATTTACCGGGCTTAATCGCGTTTTATTCATGATTTTTAAACGACCGAGCTTTCGTCAACTTCATAGTTTTCTTCAAGGTTGACACCGGTTAAACCCTTAATAAAGTGCTTTATTATGCAAAATCGTGAAAACCGTAGAATAAATTAAGAAATAATCGATTAACATACGCTTACACCTCGTATTATTCAACGCATTTCATGGAGATAAAAAGTAACCCATGTATTAATTCAGAAGTCCATGCAGTCATACATTCATCGAAATCGGTTCTTGAAAATTCAGAATCGGTTTTCTTAAATTTGAAAACTGTCAAATAATTGAATTTAATTAGTTATTCCGAAAATCAGCAATATCTACTTCAAAAGCTTTAGGCTATATTTTGCCAAATTACCAATATTATTGTTGAACCGTTATCGAGGAAAAAATTAACAGAGTTGGGTCATAATATCTACTTGAGACCTTTACATGAACATGAACACGAACAGTCCGGACCGAGGACCGGATATCTCAACTATTTCGAACCGTTTTCCTTAGTAGGGACTATTTGCAATGGCTTACGTATTGAAATACAAACAAGTTAGGTTAGTAACGGTATGGTTCAATACAAATTACCTAAATATAACACAAAATCTTCCACACTTATTATGTACCAGCTGCGCCCCGCGGTTTGACACGCGCAAGTCGCGATCCCGCGTTGTTCTTACAAATGCAAAAACAGTACTTCAATGGGCGTTTAAGTGTAGATTTTTGCATTGCGGTAGGTAGATGAAGTAAGGCAAAATTTGTATTTCAGTAAGTGATGATGACGATGGATGACGAACGATGACGATCAATGACGATCGATGATGATCGATGACGATGGTTAAAAAACAACGAAATTACGCAATTTTCATTTTATCCGGATATCTGGACTTGATATCCAGATAAAAAGTAGCTTATATGTTAATCGAAGTCTTAAGCTATCTGCATACCAAATTTCATTGAAATCGGTCCAGCCGTTTCCGAGATAAGCGCGCACAAACGCACAGACAAACGGACAAACGGACAAACGGACAAACAGACAATAAGTTAAACACGGTAATGGGTTCTGTTACGTTAGAACATACCCCTAAAAATAGATTTTTCAAAAACAGACACCGCTAAGTTACGATTTTATTATAAGTATAGATATAGAAATAGATGGAGATAAACATACGTATTATGTTTTCATAATGGACTAACCGCATTAATTCTAAAACATAGTAGACCAGCCAGTTTAGCTAGCAGGCATTTTAAATAAGGCAGCTTAATCTCCCTGAATAACGATGTGATTATCTAAGCACACCATGTTAAGTTCGGTTTTCATAAAAATAAATATTTAATTTTGGATTGTTGTTTGGATAAGACCAAGCCTCAAAGCAATTTTTTTATTTAGCTCAAGAGAGTTTCTGGGTTTTTTCATGAAATATTAGTATGAGTATATTTTTTTTATAATATTAGTATAATTTTTTGTACTTAAAACTTTTTTTGTATTTTTGTACTTTTTTGTATTTTTTTGTTTTTGTACTTTTTAATATTAGTATGTTTAGATAGATTTATTTAATTACATTAAATAATGGTATTAAAATGTGGTATAGTTGCTGGGCAAGCTCTCTCTCTCTGGTCGATCCTTCCTGACTGAAGATCGTGATCACCACTTCCTTTCACCCAGCGGTTTGTAAAATTCCTCCATTTATTGCGGTCTGCAGCCATTCGAACAACCTCCTAAAACCTGAATGAGCTCTTTGGTTTCAGTTGGTCTGACCATCTCATGGGAGATCTTCCGCGAGACCTCTTGCCCTCCACGTTTGCGCAGCTAGGCAAGCCTACTTTACCTAACAATGTCTCGGGCACTACAGCGCCTTTAAACAGTATTGATTAAAAGTTGCTTGCGCCGTTTAAATCATCTAAAATTAGATGAAAAGGCCATTAATGTAAAATACATTATGTTTTCTGTAACAACAATTTGCAATGTCAAAATACTTACATGAAAATAATAATTTCACAGCACGTTCTACTGAACACGCTGAAGACATTTTTCGTATAAATTCAACAAAAGTCAACGAACACCCGAAATGTATTCACGAGTGTCGTTTTATCGCCGAATATATCATTTTCCGACGCTAAACTTGATTTATCGTTTTGAAGAAATAACAAACCAATTCACACTACACTAACTTCATGAAGATATCTTTATTGTTAAGGAAAAAGTTACAGGGAAATTTAATTATCTCTAGCTGTGCTAGCCTATATAAATTTGAAAGGTAAGTTAATAAACTAGCTGCGCCCCGCGGCTTCACCCGCACAAGTGAAAAACGCGGCCGGGCGGTTCTTAAACGGTTGTACTTTTTCGTTCATTACTCGGGTAATGAATTAATAATTGATATTAATTAATTTATATTAATTTAATTGGATTTCGATGCAAATTATGCCACGACGTTCTTCGAAAATAGAACTTTCTAATATTCAAAATTAGATTTCAATCGGGTAAGTAGTTTTTAATTGTATAAGTCTGTTTCTTATACAGTTTATACAATTTATATTATTACTTATACAATTTAAAATACAAAAACACAAACAGACAGACAGACATGACTTAAAAAAAAATATTTTTATTCTACTACTTTTCCTAAGACCTCTAGACAACATTTTTTTTAATTTACCTCCAAGTACAGACTTTTTGTCCTCTCTTCCGTTGTTGTAAGTATAGATAGATAGATGATATAGATAAGTATAGAAGAAGATAAATCAATACTGAACGACATTACATACATCGCAATCTAGACCCAAACTAAGCAGTGGGCTTGTAATATGGGTACTAGACAACGGATAAGTGTACTACATATTACACTTTTTTTTTGTAAATACATACATATTATTATATCGATAGACACCCAGACCAGATACAAACATTTATTTTTAAGAATAAATATTTGCACCCGGCGGGAATCGAACCCGCAGCCTTCTGCATTGCAGTCTGGCGTTCGCCCGACGCGCCACAAAGTCTGTCTTATATTACCTACTAGCTGCGCCCCGCGGTTTCACCCGCGTAAGTCCCGATCCTGCAAGATTGTCGGGATCAAGAGTATTCTATGGTACTCCATCAATTAAAAATAACCTTGTGTCAATTTTTATCCAAATTAAAAAACAAATAAATAGACAAACTTTCGGATTTATATTATTGTTAATGTTCATTTGATATACTTACCTTTGAAATGATTATGTTAAATAATAAAATTAAATCTCGATTTAAATTAGGTATCTTCTGAAATTGTTTCATTACGTCAAACTAATAAACGTTTGACTAACAAATTTTCAATATTACTTGACATAGCGACTATAACTGTCCAATTGTATATCTGTTTTCGCAAAATGACGTGAAAATGATAAGCGAGATGTACTAGCAACAAAGTTACATAATTAGCTAATGGTCGAAAAGCAGAGCAGATTTGAATCGCAATCTAATTAGTGCTCGATAATTCAAACTAGGTATATGGGAACCAGTTTGAACCCAACTGTACTTAAGTAGTTGATCTATAGTAGATGGCTTAATAAATTAAAATAAAATACCTACTAATCTACGCAAACAAACAAGCGTAACATTGCAAATAAAGCAATCTACCTACCTCCTCTCCTCGTCGTCGGTAGCTCGTCTACCTTGAAAAATAACTTTAAAATAGGCTTCGAAATGTTGGATAGACATTGCAACAAAGCTGATATCAAAATAACGCGATAGAAACCGTAAAACGAGTTTTATTTAAATACAAAGTCTCGAAAACTAAGGACTAAGTAAGTGAAAGTAAGCTAAAACTTTGATGAAACTTCTGAAGATTTTTTTTATAATTGATAGGTAAGCGTTTGACCATTATCCCACCTGATGGAAAGCGATGATGTAGTCTAAGATGTTACACGCTTACCTAGGAGATACTTGTTTACTCGTGACTTGAAGACTCCCAAGTTGTAATCAATTTAATACTGCACCAAGACGTGCCAAAGAAAATCTGGATTTCATAAAAAAGCCATAAAACTGACGTCACTTATGTCACTTTTCCTTGAATCTAGGCCACCAATTCAACATACATAGTTCGTTTTGTTTCTCTGTTCAATTCAGGACTGTTTGCTTTACAATTTAAATGCAGGCTGCGTTGCCGGTATACTGGTTTAGTGTTACAATGTTACCCGTATGTTGTCACGTTTTCTTGTCTTCGTTTAGTTTCTGAATTGTTGTTGTTGTTGGGGAGATGATTAGCTTACGGTATGCCGTTTACTTCTTAGGATCGGTATTTAACGCTGTTGGTAAGTAATTAAGTATCTACCTTGAATATCTATTTTTATCTACTATATTAATTTAATATAGTTGATATGGAGTTCCGAAAAGTAACGCCTAATACAATCAATTATCTATTTTTATATTTACGTGAAATATATGTCATGGGCAGATTCGGTCCCTACTCTTTGCAAGAAGCCCTGTAATTAAATTGGTTTTGGCAAGTATAGGCTGCGGCTGCATTGCAGGAGGCTTGCTTAGGGACTAAAGGCTAACTAGTCGCCTGGCTACTTGCTAGGATGCAGGCATCAGGTGACCTCACTAAAAGATGGCTTGTGGTGGGTTGCTAGGTGCTTTGGTCATTTGTTTGTCGGTAATTGATAATATGTTACTTTCAAAAATTGCTTCAAAACCAGAGACATGTCGCGTCGTTGTCTTTGCTCCTAGAAGACTGTGCACTTGAAAACTTTTGAAATATCTCTTTCAATCATGTTCTCTAAGGTTAAGTTAGTTTTTGCTTTTAGGTATATAACTAACCGACGACCACCAAAGTAAAAAAAGGACAGACTGGAATCTCTCGAACATCAACCAGATTAGTTACTCTGTAATACTATGTCTATGAACTAAAAATTTGTATTGCTACCAAACGCTAGAGGGCGCTTAAACAAATTTTAAAATGGAGACTATGATGGACATTCTAAAAGAAATTCAGAGAGATATGAAAGATCAGAAAAATGAGATGAAGAACATAGAACAGTCAATAAATAAAAATATAAATGAGAAATTTTCACAAGTTTTGGAGAAATCAAAGGAACTTGAAAATAAGATAGATCGACAACAAGAAATTATAGAGCAGTTGGAGAGACAAATTAAGAAGAAAAATGTTATATTTTTTGGTATCCGAGAGACAGAGAGAAACTACAACGATCTGAGAAATACGGTACTCGACACTATCACCGGACTTCTGAAAATTAACTGTAAGAAGGAGGAAATAGATGAAATTCGAAGATTGGGACAAAAATCAGGAAAAATAAGGCCTATCGTCGTATCTTTTACTAGTGTCGGCCGGAAAATAGACTTATTAAAGAAGAAGAAATTATTACAAGGATCAGAAATATATATAAAAGAAGATTTTTCCAAAAACGTTTTAGAAAAAAGAAAACAACTACAAGAGGAGTTAAAACGCGAAAGGGAAGCTGGAAAGAATGTTTTCCTACGCTACGACAAAATAATAACAATTGAAAAAAATACACAAATACAAAATGCAGGAGACGAAGCAGCACGAAAACAAAAAAGACATTTACCAGATTCTCCCGAAAGTGTTGAAAATTCGAACAAAACTACTTCTTCTTCAGTAAAACAAATTCAAAAGAAGAACAAGACAGGAAACATTGAATCATATCTTCGAAATAACCAAGGCAATAAACAACCGAATAATTCAAGAAATGACTTTCCAAAAAACTAAGATGCGACGCCCCTCCTCCCTCTTCGCTCCCATCACGGGTGGTCGCCGTGGGAGCTCAAGACCAAAACCCTCCAGTTAAAAAAAGAATTAAAAACAACAGAAAGTTAATAAAAACAAATAACATCCTCAGAAGCAAAGAAAATTCTTTGAAATCTTCCACACTCTACATTTGTACCTACAATACACGATCCCTATCAACAGATGAAAGGTTACTAGAGTTTAAAGAATCAATTCAAGATATTAAGTACGACATAATAGGTCTATGTGAAGTAAGAAGGATGGGATACAATGTCTCGGAAGACTCCAAACATATACTCTGCTATTACGGAGAAAGAAAAGGACAACTAGGGGTGGGTTTTCTGATGAAAATCGAGCTAAAGAGATATTTTGAGAGTTTTATAGGAATAACGGAACGAATCGGGGTTTTAACTTTAAAACTCGACGAGTATAGAGTATCCATTATTCAGGTTCACCTACCAACTTGCGACGCGTCCCAACAAGATATTGAAATCTTTTACAAAACATTACAAGATTCGATAGATAACTCTGAAAAACACCTAATTGTAATGGGCGATTTTAACGCTCGCATTGGTCAACAAAATTCAAATGCAAATACAATCATGGGACATACATCTTTCGGTACAAGGGACAAAAGAGGAGAAAGATTTATCCAATTCTGCCTAGAAAATAATCTCTCGATAATTAACAGCTTATTTAAGAAGAAAACAAACAATCTATGGACCTGGTTATCACCAAAAAAAAAGAAAAGTCAAATTGACTATATAACATCGAATGTAAAATATAAATTTACCAATATAGAAGTAATAAACCAATTTGGATTTCCTAGTGACCATAGACTAATACGCAGCACTTTCAACATTGATTTATCAAAAAGAACCAGATCTAAATACATAAATACAGAACATAAACTTAAAAGTAAAGAAGACGAACTAAAATTCCTACAATGTTTAGAACAAAAACTCTGCAACATATACACAAATGAAATAGACGACATTGAATCCAGCTATCAAAAAATAAAATCGGCTATCGTTAACAGTATACCACTAAAACAAGAAAACTCTCACAAAAACGTTAACTTTCTATCGGACTCTACAAAAGATATGATCAAGAGAAGAAATGAATTAAAAAGTCAACACTTTCTGAACAGGGAAGAAAAACTAGAACTAAAGACTCTATATAAATCAATCTACAAAGAAATTAAAAAAGAACGTCAAGAATACAGATTAAAAAAATTCGAACAACACCTACAACATTCAGGAAGCCTAAAAAAAGCTTACAAAGAACTCACTACATCAAAAGATTGGATACCATGTTTAAGAGGAAAGACGAAACTTACCCACTCTAGACAAGAAATAACTCAAACTGCAACGAAATTTTACCAAAACTTATACGAAAAAAATCACTCACTACCTACAATGAATATTTTAACACATACTAACACAGAACAAATAGAAAAATTTACACAAATAGAAATCTATAAAGAACTAGAAAGATTGAAAGATTTTAAAACCTGCGGTCCGGATAAGATCTCGAACGAAATATTAAAAATCGGAAAAACACTACTGTCCGCACCGCTAACAATATTGTTTAATAAAATATTAGAATACAAAACAATACCTAAGGAATGGGCCGAGTCGGATATCATCCTGCTTTATAAGAAAGGAGACCCTACTAATATTGGTAACTATAGGCCCATCAGCTTACAACCCTGCTTATATAAAATCTTAGCGACAGGCCTAGAAAGACGACTCTCGAAAATTACCGACAAGCACCAACCATTCGAACAAGCAGGCTTTAGAAAGGGATTTTCAACGACTGACCACATGCACGTACTCGACCAAATTATAGAAAAATTTAAAGAACATAATAGATATTTATACCTAGCGTTTATTGACTATGCCAAAGCGTTCGACTCTATATCACACGACAGTATGTGGGCAGCTCTGCGAGAGTATGGAGTGCCATCTGATATGATACAATTGATTCAAGATATTTACAATAAAAGTGTCAGTAGAGTCAGATTAGACAGAAGCGGACCTAACATAAAAATTAATTGTGGTGTCAGACAGGGAGATCCCCTCTCACCGAGAATATTCATACTGGTACTTCAGTATATCATGAAAAATCTAAACTGGAATAAAAAAGGCATACTTATCAATGGCTCTTACCTGAGTAATTTGCGATTTGCAGATGATATTGTACTGTTCTCTGAATCAGCGACACAACTTGAAAAAATGATTAACGAACTAAACCAGCACAGCAAAAAAATTGGACTAGAATTAAATAAAGACAAAACGAAAGTAATGACGAACCACACAAGAAAACTCATAACAGTTGAAGGGACTATCATAGAGTACGTTGAGAAATATGTGTATCTTGGGAAACAGATGTCATTTAATAATTTTAGACACCGTGAAGACATCGAAAGAAGAGTTCAATTAACATGGAACAAATTCTGGTCTTTCAAAGAAATACTGAAATCGGACACAGATTTATATTACAAAAAGAAAATCATGGACTCTTGCCTTTTGCCCTGCCTCTCATATGGTAGTCAAACCTGGATTTATAATACATATACATCTAACAAAATACAAACAACTCAAAGAGCTATGGAAAGGAGTATCCTGAAGATAAAAAGAAGAGATAAAATAAGAAATACAAATATTAGAAAAAGAACAAAAATTATCGATGCTCTACATCATTGTAAAAAATTAAAATGGAAGTGGGCAGGACACTTATCAAGAATGCCAGAAGAAAAATGGACTCGAGCAGCTACGGTTTGGAAAGGACCATTGGGAAAGAGAAACAGAGGTAGACCGGCTGAGAGATGGGAAGATGAAATTAAAGAAATAGCAGGAAAAGACTGGCTAGACAAAGCAAGAGAAAGAGAGAATTGGAGGATTATGGAGGAGGCCTTTACTCAAAAAGAGGTCCTTGAATGAGCGATTTTTTTAAAGTTTTTATAAGTTACTTTTTCATATTAATATTATCTATACTATTTAGTTATAAACTTATTACATGTTTTATAAGTACAATTTAAGGACAAATAAAAAAGGCTAAACTAAACTAAACTAAACTATGTCTATATTCAAAACACAGCTTTGATAACTTTGACAACTCGAAATTTAAATGTGTACTCAGTTGTGTTATAGGGTTTTCTACTTAATGTTTTTACCTGAATACTCCAAAACGGTAAAAGATCATCATCATCATCAGCCTGTTGCAATCCACTGCTGGACATAGGCCTTTCCAATT